>CP125976.1:4891305-7291305 GCA_030063025.1 Avena longiglumis
CGTTTATGGTCGTTTCCATAAGCTATTGCCCACTGTTTGGGGTTTCCAGGGTGATTTTCATGGCATGTATGAACCGATACAATATTAGGACCGAAAACCTGTCGTTTTTTTTGTTTTATGGCCATTTTCATGAGGTATTGCCCATATTTTTCGGGTTCCGGGGCGATTTGCATGGCTCGTAATACTCGATATATGTTTGAGAGGTATGACCAAAAAGTCGCCATTTTCGTGTTTTATGGTCATATTCATGAGCTATTGCCCACGGTTTTGGATTTCTATGGCAATTTGCAAGGCTCGTAAGACCCGATACATGTTTAAAAGTTAGGACCAAAAACCGTAGTTTTCACGTTTTATGTCCGTTTTCATGAGCTATTGCACACATTTTATGGGTTCCAGGGAGATTCGCATGCCTCGTAAGACCCGATACATGGTTTAGATTTATGACCAAAGACTCATCATTTTCGCGTTCTATGGTCGTTTTCATGAGCTATAGCCCATAGTTTTGGGGTTCAAGGGCGATTTGCGGCCGTTAGACACGATACATTATTGAGAGTTAAGACCAAACAGTTGTCTTTTTCGCAGTTTATGGCCGTGTTCATGAGCTATTGCCCTTAGTTTTGAGGTTCCACTGGGATTTATGTCACCCGTAAGTCCCGATACATATTTGAGGGCATGGCCAAAAACATGTTTTTGTTTTTATGGCCGTTTCATGAGTTAGTGCCCACAGTTTTGGATTTCCAGGGGGATATGCATGCCCTTAAGACCAGATTCATGGTTGAGAGTTAAGACACAAAACTCATCGTTTTCGTGTTTATGGCCATTTTCATGTGCTATTGCCCATATTATTCTTGTTCCAAGGCGATTTGCATGGTTCTTAAGACCCTATACATGTTTGAGAGTTATGACCAAAAACTCATCATTTTCGTGTTTTATGGTCGTATTCATGAGCTAATGCGCACAGTTTTGGGAGTTTCCGGGCGATTTGCATGGCTTGAGAGACCCGATACATGTTTGGGAGTTAGGACCAAAAACCCTTAGTTTTCGAGTTTTATGGCCGTTTTCATGAGCTATTTCCCACATTTTTTTGGGTTCCAGGGCGATTTGCATGGCTCGTAAGACCCGATACATGTTTGAGATTTATGACCAAAAACTCGCCAGTTTCGTGTTCTATGGTCGTTTTCATGAGCTATAGCCCACAGTTTGGGGGTTTCAGGGCGATTTACAATGATGAACCCAAACAACTTCGCAAGTTATGACCAAAAAATCATCGTTTTCTTGTTTTATTTCCGTTTTTAATAAGTTATTCCCCATAGTTTTGGGGTTCTAGGGGATTTGAATGGCTCGTAAGACCCAATACATGTTTGAGAGTTACGACCAAAAACTTGTTTTGTGCATTTTGCGGCCGTTTTCATTAGCTATTACCCACAGTTTTGGCGTTCTACGGAGATTTACAACGACCGTAAGACCGAACACATGTTTGAGAGTTATTACCAAAAACTCATCGTTTTCGCGTTTTATAGACATTTTCATGAGCTATGCCCACGGTTTGGGGGGTTTCAGGGCGATTTACATGGCTTGAGAGACCCGATACATGTTTGAGAGTTATGACCAAAAACTCGTAGTTCTCGCATTTTATGGCCATTTTCAAGAACTATTGCCTACAGTTTTGGGGATCCAAGGCAATTTGCATGGTGTAATAACCAAAAACTCATCGTTTTCGCGTATTATGGTCGTTTTGATGAACTACTGCCCACAGCTTTGCGATTTTTAGGGCGATTTGCATGGCTTGAGAGACCCGATACATGTTTGAGAGTTAGGACCAAAACCCCATAGTTTTCGCGTTTTATGGCCGTTTTCATGAGCTATTGCCCATATTTTTTGGGTTCTAGGGAGATTTGCATGGCTCGTAAGACCCGATACACGTTTGAGAGGTATGACCAAAAAACTCGTCGTTTTCGTGTTTTATGGTCGTTTTCATGAGCTATTGCCCATATTTTTGGGTTTCTAGGGCGATTTGCATGGCTCGCAAGACCCGATACATGTTTGAGAGGTATGACCAAAAAACTCGTCGTTTTCGTATTTTATGGTCGTTTTCATGAGCTATTGCCCATAGTTTTGGGTTTCTAGGGCGATTTGCATGGCTCGTAAGACCCGATAGATGTTTGAGAGTTGTGACCAAAAACTCATCGTTTTCGCTTTTTATAGCCATTTTCATGAGCTTGGCCCACAGTTTTCGGGGTTTTAGGGCGATTTGCATGGCTTGAGAGACCCGATACATGTTTGAGAGTTGGGACCAAAAACTCGTAGTTTTCGCGTTTTATGGCCGTTTTCATGAGCTATTGCCTACACTTTTGGGGCTCCAAGTCGATTTGCATGGCTCGTAAGACCAGATACATGTTTGAGAGTTATAACCAAAAACTCATCGTTTTCGCATTTTATGGTCGTTTTCATGAACTACTGCCCACAGTTTTGGGAGTTTCAGGGCGATTTGCATGGCTTGAGAGACCCGATAGATGTTTGAGAGTTAGGTGTTGGAGATATGCCCAAGAGGCAATAATAAAGTGGTTATTATCATGTCTTCATACTTATGATAAATGTTTACATACCATGCTATAATTGTATTAATCGGAAACATTAATAGTTGTGTGATTTGTAAACATAAAAGAGTCCCTAGTAAAGCCTCTTATTAAACTAGCTTGTTGGTTAATATATGATCATGGTTTCCTGATCATGAACATAGAGATGTTATTAACAACAGGGTCATATCATTAGGAGAATGATGTGATGGACATACTCCTATAGATAAGCGTAGCATAAAGATCAAGTCATTTAATATAGTTCATTTGCTATAAGCTTTCTGATACATAGTAACCTAATTCCTTCGACCATGAGATCATGCTTATCACCATCACCGGAAGGATGCTTTGATGACATCAAACACCACACCATAACTGGGTGGCTATAAAGATGGCATTGAGTGTTCGGAAAGTATGGGTTGAGACACATGGATCAAGAGTGGGATTTGTCCATCCATATGACGGATAGATATACTCTAGGCCCTCTCGGTGGAATGTCATCCAATTAGCTTGCAAGCATGTGACTTGCTCACAAGGGATCACATATCACGGGAACGATAAAAGAGTACTTATCGGTAACGAGGTTGAAATAGGTATGCAGAGATACCGACGATCAAAACCTCGGATAAGTAAACTATCGTGAGACAAAGGGAAATTGGTATCGTATGTAAGTGTTTCATTCGATCGCAAAGTAATCGTATAAATATGTGGGATCCATATGAATTTCCAGATTCCTCTATTGGTTATTGATCGGAGAAGTGTCTCGGTCATGTCCGCATAATTCACGAACCGTAGGGAGACACACTTAGGATTCGACGTTGTTTGAGTAGTTATGGAATGATGAGTAAGAGACCGAATGTTGTTCGGAGTCTCGGATGGGATCTGGGATATCATGAGGATATCCATAATGGTCCGGAGAATAAGATTCATATAAGGAAAGTCCTGTTTCGGGGTTGGAGAATGGTTCCGGTGTTTTCATCGGGAATGTTCTAGAAGGTTCCGGAATGTCCGGCACTCCGGAGGGGAAGGGTACATGAATGTGTCATATCAAGTTGGAATGATTGCATCATGTACTAGGTGTCATCGCTGAAGGAAATAGAGGATTTAATCAAATCCTAGTTTGAAAAGTCAAACGCCAATTTGAAAAGTCAAACGGCTATTTTGGAAAGGTGGAGGGGAAGTAGGAAACCTACTTGGGGGAGAGTTCCTCCCCTCCACCGCCGGCTCACTTGGAGGCCGAGTTGGGGAGGGACTCCCCTCCCCTTGCGCGCCTCCCTCCACCTATATAAGGAGGGGCAGGGCTCCCCTCCTAGACACACAAGTTGCCTCCCTCTAAACCTAAACCCTAGCCACAGCCTAGGGATTTCTCCCAAGCCGCCGAGTTGGGGCTTCTAATTGCCCTAGCCGCCGGCCCAGCCCCTTCTAATTGGTGTGTCTAAACCCTAGATCACCAAGGCTCTCATAGTCCACCATACTCGCTCGCAAGCCGAAGCCTGCGAGATCTCCTCTACTTCGGTACCACGCCGTCTTTCACGGAATCGCGAAGAGTGCTACAACCTCCGCCACTTCGGAACAAGAGAGGAAGGTGTTCTTGATACCGAATGTGTGACCGATTGTGGAAGTCTTGCCGCCGCAGGCGGAAGGATCGTCTACGCGATCTTGAGATCGGAAGTGTACGACTACATCATCCACGAGAATCTGCTCTCGTTAACCGCTTTGGAATCTTCGAGGGTGAGTTCGTCTATCGACTCGTTGCTACAATCTAGTAGATAGATCTTGGCTTGTTTGTGTGCATACGGTAGAAAATATTTGTTTTCCATGCTACGAACCCCTACATTAGTTGCAAAAACCCATAGTTTTCGCGTTTTATGGCTGTTTTCATGAGCTATTGCCCATATTTTTCGGGTTCCAGGGCGATTTTCATGGCTCGTAAGACCCGATACATGTTTGAGAGGTATGACCAAAAAATGCTTCGTTTTCTTGTTTTATGGTCGTTTTCATGAGCTATTGCCCACAGTTTTGAGTTTCTAGGGCGCTTTGCATGACTCGTAAGACCTGACACATGTTTGAGAGTTATGACCAAAAACTCATCGTTTTAATTTTTATAGCCATTTTGATGAGCTATTGCCCACAGTTTTGGGGGTTTAAGGGCGATTTACATGGCTTTAGAGACCCGATACATGTTTGAGAGTTAGGACCAAAAACTCGTAGTTTTCGCGTTTTATGGCCGTTTTCATGAGCTATTGCCGACAATTTTGGGGTTCCAAGGCAATTTGCATGGCTCGTAAGACCCGATACATGTTTTGGAGTGATGACGAAAAAACTCGTCGTTTTCACGTTTTATGGTCGTTTTTATGAGCTATTGCCCACTGTTTGGGGTTTCTAGGTGATTTTCATGGCCTGTATGACCCGATAAAATATTAGGACCGAAAACCCGTAGTTTTCTCGTTTTATGGCCATTTTCATGAGCTATTGCCCATATTTTTCGGGTTCCAGGGCGATTTGCATGGCTCGTAATACCCGATACATGTTTGAGAGGTATGACCAAAAATTCATCATTTTCGTGTTTTATGGTCGTATTCATGAGATATTGCCCACTACTGCCGACAGTTTTGGGAGTTTCAGGGTGATTTGCATGGCTTGAGAGACCCGATACATGTTTGAGAGTTAGGACCAAAAAACCATAGTTTTCGCGTTTATGGCCGTTTTCATGAGCTATTGCCCATATTTTTCAGGTTCCAGGGCGATTTGCATGGCTCGTAAGACCCGATACATCTTTGAGAGGTACGACCAAAAAATTCGTCGCTTTCGTGTTTTATGGTCGTTTTCATGAGCTATTGCCCATAGTTTTGGGTTTCTACGGCGATTTGCATGGCTCGTAAGAGCCGATACATATTTGAGAGTTATGACCAAAAACTCATCGTTTTCGCTTTTTATAGCCATTTTCATGAGCTATGCCCCACAGTTTTGGGGGTTTTAGGGCGATTTGCATAGCTTGAGAGACCCGATACATGTTTGAGAGTTAGGACCAAAAACTCGTAGTTTTCGCGTTTTATGGACGTTTTCATGATCTATTAACGACAATTTTCAGGTTCCAAGGCAATTTGCATGGATCATAAGACCCAATACATGTTTGAGAGTGATGACGAAAAAACTCATCGTTTCACGTTCTATGGTCGTTTTCATGAGCTATAGCCCACTGTTTGCGGGTTTCAGGGCGATTTCCAATGATAGTAAGACCCGAATCAAGTTCGTGTGTTATGACCAAAAACTCATCGTTTTCGTGTTTTATGGCCGTTTTAAATGAGTCATTGCCCACAGTTTTGGGGTTCAAAGGGATTTGCATGGCTCGTAAGAGCCAATAAATGTTTGAGAGTTACGACCAAAAACTTGATTTTCGCATTTTACGGCCGTTTTCATTAGCTATTACCCACAGTATTGGCGTTCTACGGAGATTTACAACGACCGTAAGACAAAACACATGTTTGTGAGTTATGACCAAAAACTCATCGTTTTCGCGTTTTATAACCATTTTTATGAGCTATTGCCCACAATTTTGGGGGTTTCAGGGCAATTTTCATGGCTTGAGAGACCCAATACATGTTTGAGAGTTAGGACCAAAACTCGTAGTTTTCACGTTTTATGGCCATTTTCATGAGCTCTTGGCTACACTTTTGGGGATCCAAGGCGATTTGCATGGCTCGTAAGACGAGATACATGTTTGAGAGTTATGACCAAAAACTCATCGTTTTCATGTTTTATGGTCGTTTTCATCAACTACTGCCCATTGTTTTGGGAGTTTCAGGGCGATTTCGCGTTTTATGTTCGTTTTCATGAACTACTACCCATTGTTTTGGGAGTTTTAGGGCGATTTCGCGTTTTATGTTTGTTTTCATGAACTACTGCCCACAGTTTTGGGAGTTTGAGGGTGATTTGCATGGCTTGAGAGACCCGATAGATGTTTGAGAGCTAGGACCAAAAACACATAGTTTTCGCGTTTTATGGCTGCTTTCATGAGCTATTGCTCATATTTTTCGGGTTCCAGGGTGATTTGCATGGCTCGTCAGACCCGATACATGTTTGACAGGTATGACCAAAAAACACTTCGTTTTACTTTTTATAGCCATTTTGATGAGCTATTGCCCACAGTTTTGGGGGTTTAAGGGCGATTTGCATGGCTTTAGAGACCCGATACATGTTTGAGAGTTAGGACCAAAAACTCGTAGTTTTCGCGTTTTATGGCCGTTTTCATGAGCTATTGCCGACAATTTTGGGGTTCCACAGCAATTTGCATGGGTCGTAAGACCCGATACATGTTTGGGAGTGATGACGAAAAAACTCGGCGTTTCCACGTTTTATGGTCGTTTTTATGAGCTATGGCCCACTGTTTGGGGTTTCCAGGGTGATTTTCATGGCCTGTATGACCCGATAAAATTTTAGGACCGAAAACCCGTAGTTTTCTTATTTTATGGCCATTTTCATGAGCTATTGCCCATATTTTTCGGGTTCCAGGGCGATTTGCATGGCTCGTAATACCCGATACATGTTTGAGAGGTATGACCAAAAAGTCATCATTTTCGTGTTTTATGGTCGTATTCATGAGCTATTGCCCACGGTTTTGGATTTCTATGGCAATTTGCAAGGCTCGAAAGACCCGATACATGTTTAAAAGTTAGGACCAAAAACCCGTAGTTTTCACGTTTTATGTCCGTTTGCATGAGCTATTGCACACATTTTATGGGTTCCAGGGCGATTCGCATGCCTCGTAAGACCCGATACATGGTTTACATTTATGACCAAAAACTCATCATTTTCGCGTTCTATGGTCGTTTTCATGAGCTATAGCCCATAGTTTTGGGGTTCAAGGGTGATTTGCAAGGCCCGTCAGACCCGATACATTATTGAGAGTTAAGACCAAACAGTTGTCGTTTTCACAGTTTATGGCCGTGTTCATGAGCTATTGCCCTTAGTTTTGAGGTTCCACGGGGATTTACGTCACCCGTAAGACCCGATACATATTTGAGGGCATGGACAAAAACATGTTTTTGTTTTTATGGCCGTTTCATGAGTTAGTGCCCACAGTTTTGGATTTTCAAGGGAATATGCATGTCCTTAAGACCAGATTCATGGTTGAGAGTTAAGACACAAAACTCATCGTTTTCGTGTTTATGGCCATTTTCATGAGCTATTGCCCATATTTTTCGTGTTCCAAGGCGATTTGCATGGATCGTAACACCCAATACATGTTTGAGAGTTATGACCACAAACTCATCATTTTCGTGTTTTATGGTCGTATTCATGAGCTACTGCCCACAGTTTTGGGAGTTTCATGGCGATTTGCATGGCTTGACAGACCCTATACATGTTTGGGAGTTAGGACCAAAAACCCTTAGTTTTCGAGTTTTATGGCCGTTTTCATGAGCTATTTCCCACATTTTTTTGGGTTCTAGGGCTATTTGCATGGCTCATAAGACCCGATACATGTTTGAGATTTATGACCAAATACTCGCCAGTTTCGTGTTCTATGGTCGTTTTCATGAGCTATAGCCCATAGTTTGGGGGTTTCAGGGCGATTTACAATGACAGTAAGACCCGAAACAAGTTCGCGAGTTATGACCAAAAAATCATCGTTTTCTTGTTTTATCGCCGTTTTTAATAAGTTATTGCCAATAGTTTTGGGGTTCTATGGGATTTGAATGGCTCGTAATACCCAATACATGTTTGAGAGTTACGACCAAAAACTTGTTTTTTGCATTTTGCAGCCGTTTTCATTAGCTATTACCCACAGTTTTGGTGTTCTACGGAGATTTACAACGACTGTAAGACCGAACACATGTTTGAGAGTTATGACCAAAAACTCATCGTTTTCGCGTTTTATAGCCATTTTCATGAACTATGCCCACGGTTTGGGGAGGGGGGGTTTCAGTGAGATTTACATGGCTTGAGAGACCCGATACATGTTTCCAAGGCAATTTGCATGGATCGTAAGACCCAATACATGTTTGAGAATGATGACAAATAAATCATCGTTTTCACATTCTATGGTCATTTTCATGAGTTATAGCCCACTGTTTGTGGGGTTTCAGGGCGATTTACAATAATAGTATGACCCGAATCAAGTTCGTGAATTATGACCAAAAACTCATCGTTTTCGTGTTTTATGGTCGTTTTAAATGAGTTATTGCCCACGGTTTTGGGGTTCTAAGGTATTTGCATGGCTCGTAAGAGCCAATAAATGTTTGAGAGTTAAGACCAAAAACTTGTTTTTCGCATTTTATGGCCGTTTTCATTAGCTATTACCCACAGTTTTGGCGTTCTACGGAGATTTATAACGACCGTAAGACCAAACACATGTTTGAGAGTTATGACCAAAAACTCATCGTTTTCGCGTTTTGAGATCTAATGCCCACAATTTTGGGGGGTTTTAGTGCGATTTACATGGCTTGAGAGACCCGATACATGTTTGAGAGTTAGGACCAAAAACTAGTTTTCACGTTTTATGGCCGTTTTCATGAGCTACTGCCTACACTTTTGGGTCTCCAAGGAGATTTGCATGGCTCGTAAGACCAGATACATGTTTGAGAGTTATGACCAAAAACTCATCGTTTTCGTGTTTTATGGTCGTTTTCATGAACTAATGCCCATAGTTTTGGAAGTTTCAGGGAGACTTGCATGGCTTAAGAGACCCGATACATGTGTGAGAGTTAGGACCAAAAACCCATAGTTTTCGCGTTTTATGGCCGTTTTCATGAGCTATTGCCCATATTTTTCGGATTCCAGGGCGATTTGCATGGCTCGTAAGACCCGATACATGTTTGGGAGGTATGACCAAAAAACTCGTCGTTTTCTTGTTTTACGGTCATTTTCATGAGCTATTGCCCATAGTTTTGGGTTTCTAGGGCGATTTGCATGGCTCGTAAGACCTGATGCGTGTTTGAGAGTTATGACCAAAAACTCATCGTTTTGCTTTTCATAGCCATTTTCATGAGCTATTGCCCACAATTTTGGGGGTGTAAGGGCGATTTGCATGGCTTGAGAGACCTGATACATGTTTGAGAGTTAGGACTAAAAACTCGTAGTTTTCGTGTTTTATGGCCTTTTTCATGAGCTATTGCCGACAATTTTGGGGTTCCAAGGCAATTTGCATGGCTCGTAAGACCCGATACATATTTTGGAGTGATGACGAAAAAACTCGTCGTTTTCACGTTTTATGGTCGATTTCATGAGCTATTGCCCACTGTTTGGGGTTTCCAGGGCGATTTGCATGGCCTGTATGACCCGATACAATTTGAGAGTTAGGACCGAAAACCCATAGTTTTCTCGTTTTATGGCCATTTTCATGAGCTATTGCCCATATTTTTCGGGTTCCAGGGCGATTTGCATCGCTCGTAATACCCGATACATGTTTGAGAGGTATGACCAAAAAGTCGTTGTTTTCGTGTTTTATGGTCGTATTCATGAGCTATTTCCCACGGTTTTGGATTTCTATGGCAATTTCCATGGCTTGTAAGACCCGATACGTGTTTAAGAGTTAGGACCAAAAACCCGTAGTTTTCACGTTTTATGTCTGTTTTCATGAGCTATTGCACACATTTTATGGGTTCCAGGGAGATTCGCATGACTCGTAAGACCCGATACATGGTTTAGATTTATGACCAAAAACTCATCATTTTTGCATTCTATGGTCGTTTTCATGAGCTATAGCCCATAGTTTTGGTGTTCAAGGGCGATTTGCATGGCCCGTCAGACCCGATACATTATTGAGATTTAAGACCAAACAATTGTCGTTTTCGCATTTTACGGCCGTGTTCATGAGCTATTGCCCTTAGTTTTAAGGTTCCACGGGGATTTGCGTCACCCGTAAGACCCGATACATATTTGAGGGCATGACCAAAAACTTGTTGTTTTTGTGTTTTATGGCTGTTTCATGAGTTAGTGCCCATAGTTTTGGATTTCTAGGGGGATATGCATTCCCTTAAGACCAGATTCATTGTTGAGAGTTAAGACGAAAAACTCATCGTTTTCGCGTTTATGGCCGTTTTCATGAGATATTGCCCATATTTTTTGTGTTCCAAGGCGATTTGCATGGCTCGTAAGACCCGATACATGTTTGAGAGTTATGACCAAAAAATCATCGTTTTCGTGTTTTATGGTCGTTTTCATAAGCTACTGCGCATAGTTTTGGGAGTTTCAGGGTGATTTACATGGCTTGAGAGACCCGATACATGTTTGGGCGTTAGGACCAAAAACCCTTAGTTTTCGAGTTTTATGGCCGTTTTCATGAGCTATTTCCCACATTTTTTTGGGTTCCAGGGCGATTTGCATCCCTCGTAAAACCCGATACATGTTTGAGAGTTAGGACCAAAAACTCGTAGTTTTTGCGTTTTATGGACGTTTTCATGAGCTATTGCCTACACTTTTGGGTCTCCAAGGCGATTTGCATGGCTCGTAAGACCAGATACATGTTTGAGAGTTATGACCAAAAACTCATCGTTTTCGTGTTTTATGGTCGTTTTCATGAACTACTGCCCACAGTTTTGGGAATTTTAGGGCGATTTGCATGGCTTAAGAGACCCGATACATGTTTGAGAGTTAGGACAAAATACCCGATACATGTTTGGGAGTTCTAGGGCGATTTGCATGGCTCGTAAGAACCGATACATGTTTGAGAGTTATGAGCAAAAACTCATCGTTTTCGCTTTTTATAGCCATTTTCATGAGCTATGGCCCACAGTTTTGGGGGTTTTAGGGCGATTTGCATGGCTTGAGAGACCCGATACATGTTTGAGAGTTAGGACCAAAAACTCATGTTTTCGCGTTTTATGGCCGTTTTCATGAGCTATTGCCAACAATTTTGGGGTTCCAAGGCAATTTGCATGGCTCGTAAGACCCGATACATGTTCTATGGTCGTTTTCATGAGCTATAGCCGACAGTTTGGGGGGTTTGAGGGTGATTTACAATGACAGTAAGGCCCGAAACAAGTTCGCGAGTTATGACCAAAAACTCATCATTTTCGTGTTTTATGGCCGTTTTTAATGAGTTATTGCCCACAGTTTTGGGGTTCTAGGGGATTTGCATGGCTCGTAAGACCCAATACATGTTTGAGAGTTACGACCAAAAACTTGTTTTTTTGCATTTTACGGCCGTTTTCATTAGGTATTACCCACAGTTTTAGCGTTCTACGGAGATTTACAACGACCGTAAGACCCAAAACATGTTTGAGAGTTATGACCAAAAACTCATCGTTTTCGCGTTTTATAGCCATTTTCATGAGCTATGCCCACAGTTTGGGGGGTTTCAGTACGATTTACATGATTGAGAGACCCGATACATGTTTGAGAGTTATGACCAAAAACTCGTAGTTCTCGCATTTTATGGCCGTTTTCATGAACTATTGACTACACTTTTGGGGATCCAAAGCGATTTGCATGGTGTTATAACCAAAAACTCATCGTTTTCGCGTTTTATGGTCGTTTCGATGAACTACTGCCCACAACTTTACGAGTTTTAGGGCAATTTACATGGCTTGAGATACCCGATACATGTTTGAGAGTTAGGACCAAAACCCCATAGTTTTTGCGTTTTATGGCCGTTTTCATGAGCTATTGCCCATATTTTTTTGGGTTCTAGGGAGATTTGCATGGCTCGTAAGACCCGATACACGTTTGAGAGGTATGACCAAAAAACTCATCATTTTCGTGTTTTATGGTCGTTTTCATGAGCTATTGCCCATAGTTTTGGGTTTCTAGGGCGATTTGCATGGCTCGTAAGACCCGATACATGTTTGAGAGTTATGAGCAAAAACTCATCGTTTTCGCTTTTTATAGACATTTTCATGAGCTATGGCCCACAGTTTTGGGGGTTTTAGGGCGATTTGCATGGCTTGAGAGACCCGATACATGTTTGAGAGTTAGGACCAAAAACTCATGTTTTCGCGTTTTATGGCCGTTTTCAAGAGCTATTGCCGACAATTTTGGGGTTCCAAGGCAATTTACATGGCTCGTAAGACCCGATTGAGAGTGATGACCAAAAAATCGTCGTGTTCACGTTCTATGGTCGTTTTCATGAGCTATAGCCCATAGTTTGGGGGGTTTGAGGGCGATTTACAATGACAGTAAGACCCGAAACAAGTTCGCGAGTTATGACCAAAAACTCATCGTTTTCGTGTTTTATGGCCGTTTTTAATGAGTTATTGCCCACAGTTTTGGGGTTCTAGGGGATTTGCATGGCTCGTAAGACCCAATACATGTTTGAGAGTTACGACCAAAAACTTGTTTTTTTGCATTTTACGGCCGTTTTCATTAGCTATTACCCATAGTTTTGGCGTTCTAGGGAGATTTACAACGACCGTAAGACCCAACAAATGTTTGAGAGTTATGACCAAAAACTCATTGTTTTCGCGTTTTATAGCCATTTTCATGAGCTATGCCCATGGTTTGGGGGGTTTCAGTACGATTTACATGATTGAGAGACCCGATACATGTTTGAGAGTCATGACCAAAAACTCGTAGTTCTCGCATTTTATGGCCATTTTCATGAACTATTGCCTACACTTTTGGGGATCCAAAGCGATTTGCATGGTGTTATAACCAAAAACTCATCGTTTTCGCGTTTTATGGTCGTTTCGATGAACTACTGCCCACAACTTTGCGAGTTTTAGGCCGATTTGCATGGCTTGAGAGACCCGATACATGTTTAAGAGTTAGGACCAAAACCCCATAGTTTTTGCGTTTTATGGCCGTTTTCATGAGCTATTGCCCATATTTTTTGGGTTCTAGGGAGATATGCATGGCTCGTAAGACCCGATACACGTTTGAGAGGTATGACCAAAAAACTCGTCGTTTTCGTGTTTTATGGTCATTTTCATGAGCTATTGCCCATAGTTTTGGGTTTCTAGGGCGATTTGCATGGCTCGTAAGACCCGATAGATGTTTGAGAGTTATGACCAAAAACTCATCGTCTTCGCTTTTTATAGCCATTTTCATGAGCTATGTCCCACAGTTTTGGGGGTTTTAGGGCGATTTGCATGGCTTGAGAGACCCGATACATGTTTGAGAGTTAGGACCAAAAACTCGTAGTTTTCGCGTTTTATGGCCGTTTTCATGAGCTATTGCCTACACTTTTGGGGATCCATGTCGATTTGCATGGCTCGTAAGACCAGATACATGTTTGAGAGTTATAACCAAAAACTCATCGTTTTCGCATTTTATGGTCGTTTTCATGAACTACTGCCCACAGTTTTGGGAGTTTTATGGCGATTTGCATGGCTTGAGAGACCCGATAGATGTTTGCGAGTTAGGACCAAAAACCCATAGTTTTCGCGTTTCATGGCTTTTTCATTAGATATTGCCCACATTTTCCGGGTTCCAGGGCGATTTGCATGGCTTGTAAGACCCAATACAGGTTTGAGAGGTATGACCAAAAAACGCTTTGTTTTCTTATTTTATGGTCGTTTTCATGAGCTATTGCCCATAGTTTTGGGTTTCTAGAGCGCTTTGCATGGCTCGTAAGACCTGATACATGTTTGAGAGTTATGACCAAAAAACTCATCGTTTTGCTTTTTATAGCCATTTTCATGAGCTATTGCCCACAGTTTTGGGGGCTTAAGGGCGATTTGCATGGCTTGAGAGACCCGATACATGTTTGAGATTTAGGACCAAAAACTCGTAGTTTTCGCGTTTTATGGCCGTTTTCATGAGCTATTGCCGACAATTTTGGGATTCCAACGCAATTTGCATGGCTCGTAAGACCCGATACATGTTTTGGAGTGATGACGAAAAAACTCGTCGTTTTCACGTTTTATGGTCGTTTCCATATGCTATTGCCCACTGTTTTGGGTTTCCAGGGTGATTTTCATGGCCTGTATGAACCGATACAATTTTAGGACCGAAAACCTGTCGTTTTTTTTGTTTTATGGCTATTTTCATGAGGTATTGCCCATATTTTTCGGGTTCCGGGGCGATTTGCATGGCTCGTAATACTCGATATATGTTTGAGAGGTATGACCAAAAAGTCGCCATTTTCGTGTTTTATGGTCGTATTCATGAGCTATTGCCCACGGTTTTGGATTTCTATGGCAATTTGCAAGGCTCGTAAGACCCGATACATGTTTAAAAGTTAGGACCAAAAACCGTAGTTTTCACGTTTTATGTCCGTTTTCATGAGCTATTGCACACATTTTATGGGTTCCAGGGCGATTCGCATGCCTCGTAAGACCCAATACATGGTTTAGATTTATGACCAAAGACTCATCATTTTCGCGTTCTATGGTCGTTTTCATGAGCTATAGCCCATAGTTTTGGGGTTCAAGGGCGATTTGCACGGCCCGTTAGACACGATACATTATTGAGAGTTAAGACCAAACAGTTGTCTTTTTCGCAGTTTATGGCCGTGTTCATGAGCTATTGCCCTTAGTTTTGAGGTTCCACGGGGATTTATGTCACCCGTAAGTCCCGATACATATTTGAGGGCATGGCCAAAAACATATTTTTGTTTTTATGGCCGTTTCATGAGTTAGTGCCCACAGTTTTGGATTTCCAGGGGGATATGCATGCCCTTAAGACCAGATTCATGGTTGAGAGTTAAGACACAAAACTCATCGTTTTCGTGTTTATGGCCATTTTCATGTGCTATTGCCCATATTATTCTTGTTCCAACGCGATTTGCATGGTTCGTAAGACCCGATACATGTTTGAGAGTTATGACCAAAAACTCATCATTTTCGTGTTTTATTGTCGTATTCATGAGCTACTGCCCACAATTTTGGGAGTTTCACGGCGATTTGCATGGCTTGAGAGACCCGATACATGTTTGGGAGTTAGGACCAAAAACCCTTAGTTTTCGAGTTTTATGGCCGTTTTCATGAGCTATTTCCCACATTTTTTTGGGTTCCAGGGCGATTTGCATACCTCGTAAAACCCGATACATGTTTGAGATTTATGACCAAAAACTCGCCAGTTTCGTGTTCTATGGTCGTTTTCATGAGCTATAGCCCACAGTTTGGGGGTTTCAGGGCGATTTACAATGACAGTAAGACCCAAAACAACTTCGCGAGTTATGACCAAAAAATCATCGTTTTCTTGTTTTATTGCCGTTTTTAATAAGTTATTGCCCATAGTTTTGGGGTTCTAGGGGATTTGAATGGCTCGTAAGACCCAATACATGTTTGAGAGTTACGACCAAAAACTTGTTTTGTGCATTTTGCGGCCGTTTTCATTAGCTATTACCCACAGTTTTGGCGTTCTACGGAGATTTACAACGACCGTAAGACCGAACACATGTTTGAGAGTTATTACCAAAAACTCATCGTTTTCGCGTTTTATAGACATTTTCATGAGCTATGCCCACGGTTTGGGGGGTTTCAGTGCGATTTACATGGCTTGAGAGACCCGATACATGTTTGAGAGTTATGACCAAAAACTCGTAGTTCTCGCATTTTATGGCCATTTTCATGAACTATTGCCTACACTTTTGGGGATCCAAGGCGATTTGCATGGTGTAATAACCAAAAACTCAACGTTTTCGCGTTTTATGGTCGTTTTGATGAACTACTGCCCACAGCTTTGCGATTTTTAGGGCGATTTGCATGGCTTGAGAGACCCGATACATGTTTGAGAGTTAGGACCAAAACCCCATAGTTTTCGCGTTTTATCGCTGTTTTCATGAGCTATTGCCCATATTTTTTGGGTTCTAGGGAGATTTGCATGGCTCGTAAGACCCGATACACGTTTGAGAGGTATGACCAAAAAACTCGTCGTTTTCGTGTTTTATGGTCGTTTTCATGAGCTATTGCCCATAGTTTTGGGTTTCTAGGGCGATTTGCATGGCTCGCAAGACCCGATACATGTTTGAGAGGTATGACCAAAAAACTCGTCGTTTTCGTATTTTATGGTCGTTTTCATGAGCTATTGCCCATAGTTTTGGGTTTCTAGGGCGATTTGCATGGCTCGTAAGACCCGATAGATGTTTGAGAGTTGTGACCAAAAACTCATCGTTTTCGCTTTTTATAGCCATTTTCATGAGCTTGGCCCACAGTTTTCGGGGTTTTAGGGCGATTTGCATGGCTTGAGAGACCCGATACATGTTTGAGAGTTGGGACCAAAAACTCGTAGTTTTCGCGTTTTATGGCCGTTTTCATGAGCTATTGCCTACACTTTTGGGGCTCCAAGTCGATTTGCATGGCTCGTAAGACCAGATACATGTTTGAGAGTTATAACCAAAAACTCATCGTTTTCGCATTTTATGGCCGTTTTCATGAACTACTGCCCACAGTTTTGGGAGTTTCAGGGCGATTTGCATGGCTTGAGAGACCCGATAGATGTTTGAGAGTTAGGTGTTGGAGATATGCCCGAGAGGCAATAATAAAGTGGTTATTATCATGTCTTCATACTTATGATAAATGTTTACATACCATGCTATAATTGTATTAATCGGAAACATTAATAGTTGTGTGATTTGTAAACATAAAAGAGTCCCTAGTAAAGCCTCTTATTAAACTAGCTTGTTGGTTAATATATGATCATGGTTTCCTGATCATGAACATAGAGATGTTATTAACAACAGGGTCATATCATTAGGAGAATGATGTGATGGACATACTCCTATAGATAAGCGTAGCATAAAGATCAAGTCATTTAATATAGTTCATTTGCTATAAGCTTTCTGATACATAGTAACCTAATTCCTTCGACCATGAGATCATGCTTATCACCATCACCGGAAGGATGCTTTGATGACATCAAACACCACACCATAACTGGGTGGCTATAAAGATGGCATTGAGTGTTCGGAAAGTATGGGTTGAGACACATGGATCAAGAGTGGGATTTGTCCATCCATATGACGGATAGATATACTCTAGGCCCTCTCGGTGGAATGTCATCCAATTAGCTTGCAAGCATGTGACTGGCTCACAAGGGATCACATATCACGGGAACGATAAAAGAGTACTTATCGGTAACGAGGTTGAAATAGGTATGCAGAGATACCGACGATCAAAACCTCGGATAAGTAAACTATCGTGAGACAAAGGGAAATTGGTATAGTATGTAAGTGTTTCATTCGATCGCAAAGTAATCGTAGAAATATGTGGGAGCCATATGAATTTCCAGATTCCTCTATTGGTTATTGATCGGAGAAGTGTCTCGGTCATGTCCGCATAATTCACGAACCGTAGGGAGACACACTTAAGGATTCGACGTTGTTTGAGTAGTTATGGAATGATGAGTAAGAGACCGAATGTTGTTGGGAGTCTCGGATGGGATCCGGGATATCATGAGGAGATCCATAATGGTCCGGAGAATAAGATTTATATAAGGAAAGTCCTGTTTCGGGGTTGGAGAATGGTTCCGGTGTTTTCATCGGGAATGTTCTAGAAGGTTCCGGAATGTCCGGCACTCCGGAGGGGAAGGGTACATGAATGTGTCATATCAAGTTGGAATGATTGCATCATGTACTAGGTGTCATCTCTGAACGAAATAGAGGATTTAATCAAATCCTAGTTTGAAAAGTCAAACGCCAATTTGAAAAGTCAAACGGCTATTTTGGAAAGGTGGAGGGGAAGTAGGAAACCTACTTGGGGGAGAGTTCCTCCCCTCCACCGCCGGCTCACTTGGAGGCCGAGTTGGGGAGGGATTCCCCTCCCCTTGCGCACCTCCCTCCACCTATATAAGGAGGGGCAGGGCTCCCCTCCTAGACACACAAGTTGCCTCCCTCTAAACCTAAACCCTAGCCACAGCCTAGGGATTTCTCCCAAGCCGCCGAGTTGGGGCTTCTAATTGCCCTAGCCGCCGGCCCAGCCCCTTCTAATTTGTGTGTCTAAACCCTAGATCACCAAGGCTCTCTCATAGTCCACCATACTCGCTCCGGCTTAAGGCGAAGCCCTGCGAGATCTCCCCTCTACTTCCGGTACCACGCCGTCGTGCTGCCGGAATCGCGAGGAGAGTGCTACAACCTCCGCTGCCTGCTGGAACAAGGGAGAGGAAGGTGTTCATCGAGTACCGAACGTGTGACCGACTGTGGAAGCGCTGCCGGAACGCAGCGCCGGAAGGATCGTCTACGCGATCTTGAGATCGGAAGTGTACGACTACATCATCCACGAGAATCTGCTCTCGTTAACCGCTTTGGAATCTTCGAGGGTGAGTTCGTCTATCGACTCGTTGCTACAATCTAGTAGATAGATCTTGGCTTGTTTGTGTGCATACGGTAGAAAATATTTGTTTTCCATGCTACGAACCCCTACATTAGTTGCAAAAACCCATAGTTTTCGCGTTTTATGGCTGTTTTCATGAGCTATTGCCCATATTTTTCGGGTTCCAGGGCGATTTTCATGGCTCGTAAGACCCGATACATGTTTGAGAGGTATGACCAAAAAACGCTTCGTTTTCTTGTTTTATGGTCGTTTTCATGAGCTATTGCCCACAGTTTTGGGTTTCTAGGGCGCTTTGCATGACTCGTAAGACCTGACACATGTTTGAGAGTTATGACCAAAAACTCATCGTTTTACTTTCTATAGCCATTTTGATGAGCTATTGCCCACAGTTTTGGGGGTTTAAGGGCGATTTACATGGCTTTAGAGACCCGATACATGTATGAGAGTTAGGACCAAAAACTCGTAGTTTTCGCGTTTTATGGCCGTTTTCATGAGCTATTGCCGACAATTTTGGGGTTCCAAGGCAATTTGCATGGCTCGTAAGACCCGATACATGTTTTGGAGTGATGACGAAAAAACTCATCGTTTTCACGTTTTATGGTCGTTTTTATGAGCTATTGCCCACTGTTTGGGGTTTCCAGGTGATTTTCATAGCCTGTATGACCCGATAAAATTTTAGGACCGAAAACCCGTAGTTTTCTCGTTTTATGGCCATTTTCATGAGCTATTGCCCATATTTTTCGGGTTCCAGGGCGATTTGCATGGCTCGTAATACCCGATACATGTTTGAGAGGTATGACCAAAAATTCGTCATTTTCGTGTTTTATGGTCGTATTCATGAGATATTGCCCACTACTGCCGACAGTTTTGGGAGTTTCAGGGTGATTTGCATGGCTTGAGAGACCCGATACATGTTTGAGACTTAGGACCAAAAACCCATAGTTTTCGCGTTTATGGCCGTTTTCATGAGCTATTGCCCATATTTTTCAGGTTCCAGGGCGATTTGCATGGCTCGTAAGACCCGATACATCTTTGAGAGGTACGACGAAAAAATTCGTCGCTTTCGTGTTTTATGGTCGTTTTCATGAGCTATTGCCCATAGTTTTGGGTTTCTACGGCGATTTGCATGGCTCGTAAGTGCCGATTCATATTTGAGAGTTATGACCAAATACTCATCGTTTTCGCTTTTTATAGCCATTTTCATGAGCTATGCCCCACAGTTTTGGGGGTTTTAGGGCGATTTGCATAGCTTGAGAGACCCGATACATGTTTGAGAGTTAGGACCAAAAACTCGTAGTTTTCGCGTTTTATGGACGTTTTCATGATCTATTGCCGACAATTTTGGGGTTCCAAGGCAATTTGCATGGATCATAAGACCCAATACATGTTTGAGAGTGATGACGAAAAAACTCATCGTTTTCACGTTCTATAGTCGTTTTCATGAGCTATAGCCCACTGTTTGCGGGTTTCAGGGCGATTTCCAATGATAGTAAGACCCGAATCGAGTTCGTGTGTTATGACCAAAAACTCATCGTTTTCGTGTTTTATGGCCGTTTTAAATGAGTTATTGCCCACAGTTTTGGGGTTCAAAGGGATTTGCATGGCTCGTAAGAGCCAAGAAATGTTTGAGAGTTACGACCAAAAACTTGATTTTCGCATTTTACGGCCGTTTTCATTAGCAATTACCCACAGTTTTGGCGTTCTACGGAGATTTATAACGACCGTAAGACAAAACACATGTTTGAGAGTTATGACCAAAAACTCATCGTTTTCGCGTTTTATAACCATTTTTATGAGCTATTGCCCACAATTTTGGGGGTTTCAGGGCAATTTTCATGGCTTGAGAGACCCAATACATGTTTGAGAGTTAGGACCAAAAACTCGTAGTTTTCACGTTTTATGGCCATTTTCATGAGCTCTTGGCTACACTTTTGGGGCTCGAAGGCGATTTGCATGGCTCGTAAGACCAGATACATGTTTGAGAGTTATGACCAAAAACTCATCGTTTTCATGAACTACTGCCCATTGTTTTGGGAGTTTCAGGGCGATTTCGCGTTTTATGTTCGTTTTCATGAACTACTACCCATAGTTTTGGGAGTTTCAGGGCGATTTCGCGTTTTATGTTTGTTTTCATGAACTACTGGCCACAGTTTTGGGAGTTTCAGGGTGATTTGCATGGCTTGAGAGACCCGATAGATGTTTGAGAGCTAGGACCAAAAACACATAGTTTTCGCGTTTTATGGCTGCTTTCATGAGCTATTGCTCATATTTTTCGGGTTCCAGGGTGATTTGCATGGCTCGTCAGACCCGATACATGTTTGAGAGGTATGACCAAAAAACGCTTCGTTTTACTTTTTATAGCCATTTTGATGAGCTATTGCCCACAGTTTTGGGGGTTTAAGGGCGATTTGCATGGCTTTAGAGACCCGATACATGTTTGAGAGTTAGGACCAAAAACTCGTAGTTTTCGCGTTTTATGGCCGTTTGCATGAGCTATTGCCGACAATTTTGGGGTTCCAAGGCAATTTGCATGGGTCGTAAGACCCGTTACATGTTTGGGAGTGATGACGAAAAAACTCGGCGTTTCCACGTTTTATGGTCGTTTTTATGAGCTATGGCCCACTGTTTGGGGTTTCCAGGGTGATTTTCATGGCCTGTATGACCCGATAAAATTTTAGGACCGAAAACCCGTAGTTTTCTCGTTTTATGGCCATTTTCATGAGCTATTGCCCATATTTTTCGGGTTCCAGGGTGATTTGCATGGCTCGTAATACCCGATACATGTTTGAGAGGTATGACCAAAAAGTCATCATTTTCGTGTTTTATGTTCGTATTCATGAGCTATTTCCCACGGTTTTGGATTTCTATGGCAATTTGCAAGGCTCGAAAGACCCGATACATGTTTAAAAGTTAGGACCAAAAACCCGTAGTTTTCACGTTTTATGTCCGTTTTCATGAGCTATTGCACACATTTTATGGGTTCCAGGGCGATTCGCATGCCTCGTAAGACCCGATACATGGTTTACATTTATGACCAAAAACTCATCATTTTCGCGTTCTATGGTCGTTTTCATGAGCTATAGCCCATAGTTTTGGGGTTCAAGGGCGATTTGCACGGACCGTCAGACCCGATACATTATTGAGAGTTAAGACCAAACAGTTGTCGTTTTCACAGTTTATGGCCGTGTTCATGAGCTATTTGCCTTAGTTTTGAGGTTCCACGGGGATTTACGTCACCCGTAAGACCCGATACATATTTGAGGGCATGGACAAAAACATGTTTTTGTTTTTATGGCCGTTTCATGAGTTAGTGCCCACAGTTTTGGATTTCCAAGGGGATATGCATGCCCTTAAGACCAGATTCATGGTTGAGATTTAAGACACAAAACTCGTCGTTTTCGCGTTTATGGCCATTTTCATGAGCTATTGCCCATATTTTTCGTGTTCCAAGGCGATTTGCATGGTTCGTAACACCCAATACATGTTTGAGAGTTATGACCAAAAACTCATCATTTCGTGTTTTATGGTCGTATTCATGAGCTACTGCCCACAGTTTTGGGAGTTTCAGGACGATTTGCATGGCTTGAGAGACCCTATACATGTTTGGGACTTAGGACCAAAAACCCTTAGTTTTCGAGTTTTATGGCCGTTTTCATGAGCTATTTCCCACATTTTTTTGGGTTCTAGGGCTATTTGCATGGCTCGTAAGACCCGATACATGTTTGAGATTTATGACCAAATACTCGTCAGTTTCGTGTTCTATGGTCGTTTTCATGAGCTATAGCCCATAGTTTGGGGGTTTCAGGGCGATTTACAATGATAGTAAGACCCGAAACAAGTTCGCGAGTTATGACCAAAAAATCATCGTTTTCTTGTTTTATCGCCGTTTTTAATAAGTTATTGCCAATAGTTTTGGGGTTCTATGGGATTTGAATGGCTCGTAATACCCAATACATGTTTGAGAGTTACGACCAAAAACTTGTTTTTTGCATTTTGCAGCCGTTTTCATTAGCTATTACCCACAGTTTTGGTGTTCTACGGAGATTTACAACGACTGTAAGACCGAACACATGTTTGAGAGTTATGACCAAAAACTCATCGTTTTCGCGTTTTATAGCCATTTTCATGAGCTATGCCCACGGTTTGGGGGGGGTTTCAGTGAGATTTACATGGCTTGAGAGACCCGATACATGTTTCCAAGGCAATTTGCATGGATCGTAAGACCCAATACATGTTTGAGAATGATGACAAATAAATCATCGTTTTCACGTTCTATGGTCATTTTCATGAGCTATAGCCCACTGTTTGTGGGGTTTCAGGGCGATTTACAATGATAGTATGACCCGAATCAAGTTCGTGAATTATGACCAAAAACTCATCGTTTTCGTGTTTTATGGTCGTTTTAAATGAGTTATTGCCCACAGTTTTGGGGTTCTAAGGTATTTGCATGGCTCGTAAGAGCGAATAAATGTTTGAGAGTTACGACCAAAAACTTGTTTTTCGCATTTTATGGCCGTTTTCATTAGCTATTACCCACAGTTTTGGCGTTCTACGGAGATTTATAACGACCGTAAGACCAAACACATGTTTGAGAGTTATGACCAAAAACTCATCGTTTTCGCGTTTTGAGAGCTAATGCCCACAATTTTGGGGGGTTTTAGTGCGATTTACATGGCTTGAGAGACCCGATACATGTTTGAGAGTTAGGACCAAAAACTAGTTTTCACGTTTTATGGCCGTTTTCATGAGCTATTGCCTACACTTTTGGGTCTCCAAGGCGATTTGCATGGCTCGTAAGACCAGATACATGTTTGAGAGTTATGACCAAAAAATCATCGTTTTCGTGTTTTATGGTCGTTTTCATGAACTAATGCCCATAGTTTTGGAAGTTTCAGGGAGATTTGCATGGCTTAAGAGACCCGATACATGTGTGAGAGTTAGGACCAAAACCCCATAGTTTTCGCGTTTTATGGCCGTTTTCATGAGCTATTGCCCATATTTTTCGGGTTCCAGGGCGATTTGCATGGCTCGTAAGACCCGATACATGTTTGGGAGGTATGACCAAAAAACTTGTCGTTTTCTTGTTTTACGGTCATTTTCATGAGCTATTGCCCATAGTTTTGGGTTTCTAGGGCGATTTGCATGGCTCGTAAGACCTGATACATGTTTGAAAGTTATGACCAATAACTCATCGTTTTGCTTTTTATAGCCATTTTCATGAGCTATTGCCCACAATTTTGGGGGTGTAAGGGCGATTTGCATGGCTTGAGAGACCTGATACATGTTTGAGAGTTAGGACTAAAAACTCGTAGTTTTCGTGTTTTATGGCCTTTTTCATGAGCTATTGCCGACAATTTTGGGGTTCCAAGGCAATTTGCATGGCTCGTAAGACCCGATACATATTTTGGAGTGATGACGAAAAAACTCGTCGTTTCCACGTTTTATGGTCGATTTCATGAGCTATTGCCCACTGTTTGGGGTTTCCAGGGCGATTTGCATTGCCTGTATGACCCGATACAATTTGAGAGTTAGGACCGAAAACCCGTAGTTTTCTCGTTTTATGGCCATTTTCATGAGCTATTGCCCATATTTTTCGGGTTCCAGGGCGATTTGCATCGCTCGTAATACCCGATACATGTTTGAGAGGTATGACCAAAAAGTCGTTGTTTTCGTGTTTTATGGTCGTATTCATGAGCTATTGCCCACGGTTTTGGATTTCTATGGCAATTTCCATGGCTCGTAAGACCCGATACGTGTTTAAGAGTTAGGACCAAAAACCCGTAGTTTTCACGTTTTATGTCTGTTTTCATGAGATATTGCGCACATTTTATGGGTTCCAGGGAGATTCGCATGACTCGTAAGACCCGATACATCGTTTCGATTTATGACCAAAAACTCATCATTTTTGCATTTTATGGTCGTTTTCATGAGCTATAGCCCATAGTTTTGGTGTTCAAGGGCGATTTGCATGGCCCGTCAGACCCGATACATTATTGAGATTTAAGACCAAACAATTGTCGTTTTCGCATTTTACGGCCGTGTTCATGAGCTATTGCCCTTAGTTTTAAGGTTCCACGGGGATTTGCGTCACCCGTAAGACCCGATACATATTTGAGGGCATGACCAAAAACTTGTTGTTTTTGTGTTTTATGGCTGTTTCATGAGTTAGTGCCCATAGTTTTGGATTTCTAGGGGGATATGCATGCCCTTAAGACCAGATTCATTGTTGAGAGTTAAGACGAAAAACTCATCGTTTTCGCGTTTATGGCCGTTTTCATGAGATATTGCCCATATTTTTTGTGTTCCAAAGCGATTTGCATGGCTCGTAAGACCCGATACATGTTTGAGAGTTATGACCAAAAAATCATCGTTTTCGTGTTTTATGGTCGTTTTCATAAGCTACTGCGCATAGTTTTGGGAGTTTCAGGCTGATTTGCATGGCTTGAGAGACCCGATACATGTTTGGGAGTTAGGACCAAAAACACTTAGTTTTCGAGTTTTATGGCCGTTTTCATGCGCTATTTCCCACATTTTTTTGGGTTCCAGGGCGATTTGCATCCCTCGTAAAACCCGATACATGTTTGAGAGTTAGGACCAAAAACTCGTAGTTTTTGCGTTTTATGGACGTTTTCATGAGCTATTGCCTACACTTTTGGGTCTCCAAGGCGATTTGCATGGCTCGTAAGACCAGATACATGTTTGAGAGTTATGACCAAAAACTCATCGTTTTCGTGTTTTATGGGCGTTTTCATGAACTACTGCCCACAGTTTTGGGAGTTTTAGGGCGATTTGCATGGCTTAAGAGACCCGATACATGTTTGAGAGTTAGGACAAAATACCCATAGTTTTCGCGTTTTATAGCCGTTTACATGAGCTATTGCCCATATTTTTCGGGTTCTAGGGCGATTTGCATGGCTCGTAAGACCCGATACATGTTTGAGAGGTATGACCAAAAAACTCGTCGTTTTCTTGTTTTATGTTCGTTTTCATGAGCTATTGCCCACAGTTTTGGGTTTCTAGGGCGATTTGCATGGCTCGTAAGACCCAATACATGTTTGAGAGTTATGACCAAAAACTCATCATTTTCGCTTTTTATAGCCATTTTCATGAGCTATGGCCCACAGTTTTGGGAGTTTTAGGGCGATTTGCATGGCTTGAGAGACCCGATACATGTTTGAGAGTTACGACCAAAAACTCGTAGTTTTCGCGTTTTATGGACGTTTTCATGAGCTATTGCCGACAATTTTGGGGTTCCAAGGAAATTTTCATGGATCGTAAGACCCAATACATGTTTGGGTGTGATGACCAGTTTTTGTTTTTGTTTTTATGGCCTGATGGGGATATGCCTACCGGGGTATACCCAGCAGAAGCTGGCGAGTGGGCCTGCAAGACGGCGACTGGATTGAAGCCCAGCAAGGAACCAAGCGATTGGAAGCCGAAGGCCCATTCGAGTAGATAGGCCCAGTCGGATTAGGTTAAACGAGTACCGAAGCTTTAACTGAATCGGTTGAGATATGTAAACCCTAGGGGAGGTGAGCCTATATAAACCTCCCCATAGGGCGAGTAGAGATACGTTCCAGAATACACCCAAGCAACTCGCCGCCTAGCCGCCGAGCTCGCCCATTGTACCACCTCCATAATACAATCTAGCAGGAGTAGGTCTTTACCCTCCGGGGGGCCGAACCTGGGTAAAACCCTAGGTCTTTGCCCTCATCTCGCACCGCAGATGGCTGTCCGCCCTTGCCCCTCGTTCTACTACTCACTGTCGATTGCAGCATCTGCCGTGCCCATTCCAACGACAGTGGCGCCCACCGTGGGGCCTGGCCGGTCTGGCCGGTGTTCTGTGGCGAGATCCAATCTGCCCATCAACGAGACGGTCGCCACCGGCCGCATGATAGCAATCGACGAGATGCTCCAAATCTTGCCGAGCAGCTACGTCCCGTGGCGCCCGTCACGCCTGGCGTGATCTGCCGCCGATCGGCACGATCAGCCTCTTCGTCGGCCTCACCGACGTCATCGTCTCGGAGGATTCGGCTCGCATCCGCGAGTCGCCGCCGCGCGATCGGCTCTCCGAGAGCCAGATCCGCACGATCTATCTCCTCGCCTCCGAGTACAACTCGGCCCACAGCGACATGGCCGAAAACTCAGCGGCCGCAGGAGATGCGGCCCTCGACGACGACGACGACGACTCGGCGACCCCGGCGTCACTCGCCGGGTCCATCACCGCGGCTTCACCCGCGGGCTCCATCACTCTGGCCTCCAATGTGGGAGACTTCGAGGACCCCTCCATCCTTGGGATCTTTGAATTCGACTCCGGGTCGGAGAATTCCGCCGACCTCCGCGACGGTACCGGTCGCCACGCCGCGACCTACATGGCAACCGGCACCGATCCGCCGGAGGATCCATTCTCCACCCCAATCCCTCCCAACGCCACGGCAACGGAGGTCTAAGAACTCCGCCTGAAACTGGCAGAGGCGGTGCGCAAGGAACAAGCCGAGCGCGAAAAATTCCCCCTCGAGCAGGTGACGGCGCAGGAGCTATCGCGCTACCACCAACAGCGGATCAGGTCGCGCCTGAACCCCACCGTTCAGGGGCGCACCCTGAACTTCGACGACGAAAATGATCCGGCCCGCGTGGCCGAGCGCGTGATCTGCGAGAACGCGCCACCAGGAGGAAGCACCCTACCCCCGCCAGGGTCGACGGCGATGGGCGCCCCTCCTCCAACCAACCGCACACCCCCCAGGGACCAGCCGCGGATAGTAGTCCCCTCACGGGAGCGAGACGCAAACGGCCTCCTACAGTTCTCCACCCCGATGGACAACCTCGTGGCAGGCCGAGCAGCAGCCCACAGCATCATGGCCACCGGTGATGGCGCCCTACAGATCCAATACGTCAGGGCCCTGCTTGCAAAGGCCGTCGAGCAGCAAAGAGCGGGCGCCGACTCGCAAGGACGAGTATACTAGCGTTCCTCGGGAAGCAGGACGGCCTCGAGCGGCCGCCCAATGGCGGCAAACACACTCAACTACCCACCACCGGAGCCACTGCAGCTCCAACACCGACCCGCAAACGCGGCACTCTCCACCAACGACCCCAGGCCAGCGACCAACCTCGTTGCCGCTAACGGTCAACCCATCGACACCCGCACCCACATCATCAACAACCAAAGTTGGCGCGCACGCCAGCCCGACGACCTGCGACACACCCTAACCAATCGCCGCGACGGCGAGCCCATGGGGTCGCTCAGTCGACTCGGCCCCAAGTCCTTCGGACCAATGATCCGAGGCGAGAAGTACCCGCAAACTTTAAGGTGCCGAAGGAGATAGAAAAGTACGATCCCTCGTACGACCCCGCTGTCTGGCTCGACACATACCTCATGGCAATGGGGATCGCAGGCCACACCGACCTGCTAGCCGCCCGTTACCTCCCCCTGATGATGGAGGGTACGTGCAGGCAGTGGATCAACACCCTCCCTCAGGACTGTATAGACTCCTGGGAGGAGATGCGCGACGCTTTCGTCAGGCACTTCGAGTGCTCCTACACCCGCGCCACCACTATCGAGGACCTGGAGCAATGCCCACGGTTTGGGGGGTTTCAGTGCGATTTACATGGCTTGAGAGACCTGATACATGTTTGAGAGTTAGGACCAAAAACTCATACCTTTCGCGTTTTATGGCCGTTTTCATGAGCTATTTCCTACACTTTTGGGGCTCCAAGGCGATTTGCATGGCTCGTAAGACCAGATACATGTTTGAGAGTTATAACCAAAAAATCATCGTTTTCGCGTTTTATGGTCATTTTCATGAACTACTGCCCACAGTTTTGGGAGTTTCATGGCGATTTGCATGGCTCAAGAGACCCGATACATGTTTGAAATTTAGGACCAAAAACCCATAGTTTTCGCATTTTATAGCCGTTTACGTGAGCTATTGCCCATATTTTTCGGGTTCCAGGGCGATTTGCATGGCTTGATAGACCCGATACATGTTTGAGAGTTAGGACCAAAAACTCATAGTTTTCGCGTTTCATAATCGTTTTCATGAGCTATTGCCCATATTTTTCAGGTTCTAGGGCGATTTGCATGGCTCGTAAGACCCCATACATGTTTGAGAGGTATGACCAAAAAACTCGTCGTTTTCGTGTTTTATGGTCGTTTTCATGAGCTATTGCCCATAGTTTTGGGTTTCTAGGGTGATTTGCATGGCTCGTAAGACCCGATACATGTTTGAGAGTTATGACCAAAAACTCATCGTTTTCGCTTTTTATAGCAATTTTCATGTGCTATGGCCCACAGTTTTGGGGGTTTTAGGGCGATTTGCATGGCTTGAGAGACCCGATACATGTTTGAGAGTTAGGACCAAAAACTCGTAGTTTTCGTGTTTTATGGTCGTTTTCATGAGCTATTGCCCATAGTTTTGGGTTTCTAGGGTGATTTGCATGGCTCGTAAGACCCGATACATGTTTGAGAGTGATGACAAAAAAATCGTCGTGTTCACGTTCTATGGTCGTTTTCATGAGCTATAGCCCATAGTTTGGGGGGTTTGAGGGCGATTTACAATGACAGTAAGACCCGAAACAAGTTCATGAAGTTATGACCAAAAACTCATCGTTTTCGTGTTTTATGGCTGTTTTAATGAGTTATTGCCCACGGTTTTGGGGTTCTAGGGATTTTCATGGCTCGTAAGACCCAATACATGTTTGAGAGTTACCAAAAAACTTGTTTTTTGCATTTTACGGCTGTTTTCATTAGCTATTACCCACAGTTTTGGCGTTCTCTGGAGATTTACAACCGTAAGACCCAATACATGTTTGAGAGTTATGACCAAAAACTCATCGTTTTCGCGTTTTATAGCCATTTTCATGAGCTATGCCCACGGTTTGGGGGTTTCAGTGTGATTTACATGGCTTGAGAGACCCGATACATGTTTGAGAGTTAGGACCAAAAACTCATAGCTTTCGCGTTTTATGGCCGTTTTCATGAGCTATTTCCTACACTTTTGGGGCTCCAAGGCGATTTGCATGGCTCGTAAGACCAGATACATGTTTGAGAGTTATAACCAAAAAATCATCGTTTTCGCGTTTTATGGTCATTTTCATGAACTACTGCCCACAGTTTTGGGAGTTTCATGGCGATTTGCATGGCTTGAGAGACCCGATACATGTTTGAAATTTAGGACCAAAAACCCATAGTTTTCGCATTTTATAGCCGTTTACGTGAGCTATTGCCCATATTTTTCGGGTTCCAGGGCGATTTGCATGGCTCGTAAGACCCGATACATGTTTGAGAGTTAGGACCAAAAACCCATAGTTTTCGCGTTTTATAATCGTTTTCATGGGCTATTGCCCATATTTTTCGGGTTCTAGGGCGATTTGCATGGCTCGTAAGACCCCATACATGTTTGAGAGGTATGACCAAAAAACTCGTCGTTTTCGTGTTTTATGGTTGTTTTCATGAGCTATTGCCCATAGTTTTGGGTTTCTAGGGTGATTTGCATGGCTCGTAAGACCCGATACATGTTTGAGAGTTATGACCAAAAACTCATCGTTTTCGCTTTTTATAGCAATTTTCATGAGCTATGGCCCACAGTTTTGGGGGTTTTAGGGCGATTTGCATGGCTTGAGAGACCCGATACATGTTTGAGAGTTAGGACCAAAAACTCATAGTTTTCGCGTTTTATGGCCGTTTTCATGAGCTATTGCCGACAATTTTGGGGTTCCAAGGCAATTTGCATGGCTCGTAAGACCCGATACATGTTTGAGAGTGATGACCAACACCTGGTCGTGTTCACGTTCTTTGGTCGTTTTCATGAGCTATAGCCCATAGTTTGGGGGTTTGAGGCGATTTACATTGATAGAAAGACCCGAAACAAGTTCGCGAGTTATGACCAAAAACTCATCGTTTTCGTGTTTTATGGCCGTTTTTAATGAGTTATTGCCCACGGTTTTGGGGTTCTAGGGGATTTGCATGGCTCGTAAGACCCAATACATGTTTGAGAGTTATGACCAAAAACTTGTTTTTTTGCATTTTACGACCGTTTTCATTAGCTATTACCCACAGTTTTGGCGTTCTACGGAGATTTACAACGACCGTAAGACCCAACACATGTTTGAGAGTTATGACCAAAAACTCATCGTTTTCGCGTTTTATAGCCATTTTCATGAGCTATGCCCACGGTTTGGGGGGTTTCAGTGTGATTTACATGGCTTGAGAGACCCGATACATGTTTGAGAGTTAGGACCAAAAACTCGTAGCTTTCGCGTTATATGGCCGTTTTCATGAGCTATTTCCTACACTTTTGGGGCTCCAAGGCGATTTGCATGGCTCGTAAGACCAGATACATGTTTGAGAGTTATAACCAAAAAATCATCGTTTTCGCGTTTTATGGTCATTTTCATGAACTACTGCCCACAGTTTTGGGAGTTTCATGGCGATTTGCATGGCTTGAGAGACCTGATACATGTTTGAGATTTAGGACCAAAAACCCATAGTTTTCGCATTTTATTGCCGTTTACATGAGCTATTGCCCATATTTTTCGGGTTCCAGGGCGATTTGCATGGCTTGAGTGTAGGGTTCGCAGCATAGAAAACAAAAAATTTCCTACGATGTGAACTATATACCAAGATCTATCTACTAGATACAAACAACGGGCGGATGTATATCCGTAGAGAACATACCCTTGAAGACCGACAAAGCTTAACGAGTTCAACTCGTGGTTGATGTAGACGATCTCTTGCCGATCTCAAGATCGAGAGGAAGTCCTAGCGCCGCAAATCAGTAGCGCATCCGTGCTCGCACACACGTTCGAGGCACCGAGCAACCTCCGCCTCCTCGCTCCAGCGATGCAGCGGAAGCACAACTCTTTCTTGCCGAATAGCCACCAGGAACATGTATATCGCTAGTCCGAGACAAGTGAGGAGGGGGGCTCCTTTTATAGGAGGAGGGGGGGACCCCAAGGGGATGGCCGGCGCATGGGGCTGCCCCCTTGCCCTCCCCTCTTCATGTGGGTGGACACTCCACTCACAAATCTCCTTTAAATTCCCTCCACTCAAAAGTCCACTCAAATTCCCATTAAATTTCCACCAAATTTAATGCAAACTCTCATTAAATAAAACTCTTTTATTTTATTCATAATTTTGTCAATTACTTTAATGACAAACATTCACAAATAACCCCTTGCTAGAATACTATTTCACATGCATAACCACTTTATGCAATTTCACCCGAAAACCTGTTTCGGTATCTAGTGAAATAAATTCCTGCGCTTGTTCATTCTTTCGGCATGAAACATTTTCTCCAATTGGATGTCGGTGTCTCTTAAGTGTGTCACCCTACGGTTCGTGAATAGTGCGGACATGATCGAGACTCCTCTCGGATCAATAATCAGAAGCGGGATCTGGAGACCCATACTGACTCCCACACATTCAACGATGACTTTCTTGTGATCGTCGGAACCTTTTACGCTAGTATCTTAATCCCTTTGTTTCACGATATATTACATGTCCGAGATTTGATCATCGGTATCTCCATACCTAGTTTGATCTCGTTACCGACATGCACTCTTTTCTTGTTCCTGTGATATAACATTCTAGTGATCAAATCACTTGCTTGCAAGCTAATCAATGTGATATCACCGAGAGGGCCCAGAATATATCTATCCGTCATCAGGATGAACAAATTCCACTCTCGATCCATGAGCCTCAACATAACACTTTATTAGTTCTGAATCCATCTTTATAATCACCCTGTTACGGTGTGACGTTTGATGTTATCAAGAAACTCTTCCGGTGTTAGTGATTGACATGATCTCATGGTCTAAGGATTAGGATCACTTCGTAAGTTTTTATAGCAATATAAACTCAATGACTTTGATCGTAATGCTATACTTCGGATGAATGTTCATCACACCATTACACTAATGTTGTGATCCCGTTATTAACAACATCCAATGTCCATGATCAGGAAACCTTGATCATCTTGTTAATCAATGATCTAGTTTATGAGAGAGGCACAACTAGGAACTTTCTGTTTGTTTATTAAACACACATGTATTAACGTTTCCGTATTAATACAATTATAGCATGCAAAATAAACATCTATCATATACTTGGAATACACATAATAAACACTTTATTATTGCCTCTCAGGGCATATTCCCTTCAGTCTCCCACTTGCACTAGAGACAATAATCTAGTTACATAGTGATAAATCAAACACCCATTGAGTTCTGGTGTTGATCATGTTTTGCTCTAGGGAGAGTTTTAGTCAACGGATCTGCTACATTGAGATCCGTATGTACTTTACAAATCTTTATATCTCCATCCTTGACATGCTCGCGGATGGAGTGAAACCGGCGCTTAATATGCTTGGAATGCTTGTGAGACCTTGGTTCTTTGGCATTGGCAATGGAACCATTGTTGTCACAATAGATCCCCATTGAGTCCAACGTGTTTGCCACCACTCCTAGTTCGGATATGAACTCCTTCATCCAAACTGCTTCCTGAACCGCTTCTGAAGTAGCAACATATTCGGCCTCCGTTGTTGATCCCGCTACCACAGGTTGTTTGGAGCTCCTCCAACTAACCGCTCCGCCATTCATGAGAAATACGTATCCGGATTGAGACTTAGAGTCATCCGGATCGGTGTCAAAGCTAGCGTCGACATAATACTTAGCGACGAGCTCTTCTTCACCTCCGTCTACAAGAAACATATCCTTAGTTCTTCGTAAGTACTTAAGGATATTCTTGACCGCTATCCAGTGTTCCGAACCTAGATCCGATTGGTACCTACTAGTCAAACTAATAGCATGTGCCACATCCGGTCTTGTACATAGAATGTCGTACATTATAGAGCCTATGGCTGAAGCATAGGGGACTTTGTCCATTATATCTCTTTCTTCCGCCGAAGCCGGACTTTGAGTCTTACTCAATGTCTTGCCTTGCAACATAGGTAAGAACCCCTTCTTACTTCCGTCCATTTTAAATTTCTTTAAAATCTTATCAATGTATGTACTTTGCGATAGTCCTATTAGGCGCCTAGATCTATCTCTATAGATCTTTATGCCTAATATGTATGACGCTTCACCTAGGTCCTTCATTGAAAATTTGCTGTTTAGATAACTTTTAACACGGTTTAAAAGATCTATATCATTTCTGATCAATAATATGTCATCCACATATAATATCAGAAATGCCACATTGCTCCCACTCACTTACTTGTAAATACAAGCTTCTCCATAAGTTTGGACAAATCCAAACTCTTTGATCACCTCATCAAAGTGGAGATTCCAACTTCGTGATGCTTGCTTCAATCCATAGATGGATCGCTGAAGCTTGCACACCTTGTTAGCATCCTTAGGATCGACAAAACCTTTTGGTTGTATCATATACAACTCTTCTTCAATATTACCATTGAGAAACGCGGTTTTGACATCCATCTGCCATATCTCATAATCGAAATATGCAGCAATTGCTAACATAATCCTAACTGACTTTAGCATCGCTATGGGAGAGAAAGTCTCATCGTAGTCAACTCCTTGAATTTGTCGAAACCCCTTTGCGACAAGTTGAGCTTTATAGACGGTCACATTACCATCAGCATCAGTTTTCCTTTTGAAAATCCATTTGTTATCCACGGCCTTTCGGTCATGAGGTAATTCCACCAAGTTCCAAACTTGATTTTCATACATGGATTCCATCTCGGATTTCATGGCTTCTAACCATTTGTTGGAATCCGGGATCATCATCGCTTCTTCATACGTCGCAGGGTCATCATTTTCATCAACCATGAAATTCATGACAGGATTTCCGTACAGCTCGGGAGCTGCACGCGTCCTGTTTGACCTGCGAGGTTCGGTAGTACTCTCTTTCGGAGTTTCATGATCATTATCATTAGTTCCCTCTTCAACAGGTGGAGCCAACTCCGGAACAACTTCCGGCGCTGCGCTACCCGCCATACTTTGAAGAGAAGGTTCCACAACCTCTTCGAGTTCTACCTTCCGACTACTCACACCTTTCACGATAAACTCTTTCTCTAGAAAGGATCCATTCTTGGCAACAAAAACCTTGCCCTCGGATCTGTGATAGACGGAATACCCAATAGTTTCTTTAGGGTATCCTATGAAGACGCATTTTTCCGCTTTGGGTTCGAGTTTATCCGGTTGAAGTTTCTTCACATAAACATCGCATCCCCAAACTTTAAGAAATGACAGCTTAGGTTTGTTTCCAAACCACAATTCATACGGTGTCTTTTCAAAGGATTTAGATGGTGCCCGATTTAAAGTGAATGCAGCAGTTTCTAGTGCATAACCCCAAAATGACAACGGCAAGTCCGTCAGAGACATCATAGATCGAACCATATCTAATAAAGTACGATTACGATGTTCCGACACACCATTTCGCTGTGGTGTTCCGGCAGGTGTGAGTTGTGAAACAATTCCACACTCTTTCATGTGAGTGCTAAACTCGTAACTTAGATACTCACCTCCACGGTCGGACCGTAGAAATTTGCTCTTTCTATTACGATGATTTTCCACTTCATTCTAAAATTCCTTCAACTTTTCAAAGGTTTCAGACTTGTGTTTCATCAACTAGATATAACCGTATCTACTCAAATCATCCGTGAAAGTAACAAAATAACGATATCCACCTCGCGCCGACACACTCATTGGACCACATACATCAGAATGTATGATTTCCAATAAATCTGTTGCCCGTTCCATTGAACCTGAAAACGGCGTTCTAGTAATCTTTCCCATAAGGCATGGCTCACATGTATCAAATGATTCATAATCAAGTGATTCCAAAAGTCCATCCGAATGGAGCTTCTTCATGTGTTTAACTCCAATATGACCTAGACGACAGTGCCACATATATGCGGATATATCATCATTAAGTTTAATCCTTTTAGCATCAACATTATGAATATGTGTAACATTATCATCGAGATCTAATAGAAATAAACCATTCATCATCGGTGCATGACCATAAAAGATTTCATTCATATAAATGGAACAACCATTGTTCTCGGATTTAAATGAATAACCACTTCGCATCAAACACGATCCAGATACAATGTTCATGCTAAGTGCAGGCACCAGATAACATTTATTCAAGTTTATACCTAATCCCGGTGGCGATCACATAAACGCTTGATCCATTGCCGACACGCATCTTGACCTCACCCCTTGCTAGCGGTCACTAGTTCCGCAGCCCCTTATTCGAGTTACAAATATTAGCAACTGAACCGGTCAATAACATGTATATCATATATACCTTTGTTTGCCTTGCCGGCCTTCTTGTCTGCCAGATACTTGGGGAAGTTGCGCTTCCAGTGGCCAGTCCCCTTACAATAGTAGCACTCGGAATCAGACTTAGGTCCAACTCGGGGTTTCTTTTCAGGCGCGGCAACAGGCTTCCCGCCCTTACTTCCCTTCCGTTTTCCCTTCTTGTATTTCTTGAAACCAGTGTTCCTATTGATCATCAACACTTGATGTTCCTTTTTGATCTCCACTTCTGCAGTTTTAAGCATTGACAGAAGCTCGGGGAGAGACTTCTTCATGCCTTGCATATTATAATTCATCACGAAGCTCTTATAGCTAGGTGCCAGAGACTGCAGAACACGATGGATGCCTAAGTCAATGGGAATCGATATTCCCAAGGACACAAGCTTATCGGCGTAACCCGACATCTTGAGTACATGCTCACTAACGGAGCTGTGCTCTTCCATCATGCAGCTAAAGAACTTTTACAAGCGTTGTAGCTCTCTGATGAGCATGTGTGTCGAAAATCATTTTCAACTCACCCATTGTATCAAATGCATTGCCGTTTAAACGCTTTGAAGTTCGGCTCTAGCCCATACAATATGCCGCAATGAACTAAGTTGTGGTCCTCCTGACGAGTCAGATAGACATTCTTCTCCTCGTCAGGGGCATCATCTAAAGGTGGGGGGCCTAACGGCGCTTCTAGCACATATTGCTTTTGTGCAGCAGAGAGGAGAATCCTCAAATTCATGGCCCATTCGGTAAAGTTGCTACCGTTCGTTGCTAGTTTCTCTTTCTCCATGAACACATTGAAATTAAAAGCAGGTGGTGCCATCTACAACAGAATTTGTAAAGTTTAGACTAAGTGTATGATAGATTGAGTTCAACTAATCTATATTACGAATGAACTCCCACTCAAAAACGACATCCCTCGTGCCTTTTTGGTGATTACATGAACCAAATCCACTAGACCAAGTCCGATCATCATGTGAGTCGGTATAGCTTCAAAGGCGAGCATCAAATGGGCATCATATCAACTATATGACTCATCCTTAACCTTTCGGTCGTTCCGAGGCCATGTCTATACATGCTAGGCTCGCCAAGTTAGAACCTTAGTATTCGCGTGTGTAACTGTTTTACACCCAAAATATGGTCGTGGATCCAAGAACACCCGATCATCACGTGATGTCTTGGAGCGACGAAAACATAATCGGTGCATACTAAAGGAAGAACACATTTTTATCTTGATATTTAAATGAGGGATCATCTTATTATGCTAACAAAGCCCTAAACAAGCAATATAAGATGCTATCAAAACATCATATGTTTATTAGTGAAATGATATGGTTCCCGCAGATGATCTCTATCATGTGCATCGTGGTATGATCACTATCATACCTATATGTGTAAATCCAATGCCTATGGATTTTACACGCTATGTGTGTTGTAAGAGTATCATCTCATACTTCTACTTACAACACTACCATATCATAACATTAGCCCAGAATAATCTAAACTAGACGCCTCTAATTTATCCATTGCAAGTTTTACGTGGCTTAGGGCTTCGAGATAGAACCGTTCTTACCTACGAACATGAACCACAACGAGGATAATCAAATTGTTGACAACTCGCTTGCAAAATAGATATTGACTATAGTAGGAGAGACAGACACCCGCTAGCCACTTATGCAAACTAGTTGCATGTCAAGCGTGGAACAGGTCTCATGTGCGAGGACATGTAAACTTTGTCCGGGCCGCTTCATCCCACTATGCCACCAATATCCAAAATTGCAACAAAGGAGAAACAACATGATCATCATCGCCCACATACTCATATGTGTACTACCCGTGTAAAGTATCTACGCATAGATCCGGCTCTGATACCACTGTAGGGTTCGCAGCATAGAAAACAAAAAATTTCCTACGATGTGAACTATATACCAAGATCTATCTACTAGATACAAACAACGGGCGGATGTATATCCGTAGAGACATTACCCTTGAAGACCGACAAAGCTTAACGAGTTCAACTCGTGGTTGATGTAGACGATCTCTTGCCGATCTCAAGATCGAGAGGAAGTCCTAGCGCCGCAAAATCAACAGCGCATCCGTGCTCGCACACATGTTCGAGGCACCGAGCAACCTCCGCGTCCTCGCTCCAGCGATGCAGCGGAATCACAACTCTTTCTTGCCGAATAGCCACCGGGAACATGTATCTTGCTAGTCCGAAACCATGGGGGATAAATTCTAGAGGGGGAGAGAGATCCTTCACGAGGAGGTGTGAGAGACAAGTGAGGAGGGGGGCTCCTTTTATAGGAGGAGGGGGGGACCCCAAGGGGGTGGCCGGCGCATGGGGCTTCCCCCTTGCCCTCCCCTCTTCATGTGGGTGGACACTCCACTCACAAATCTCCTTTAAATTCCCTCCACTCAAAAGTCCACTCAAATTCCCATTAAATTTCCACCAAATTTAATGCAAACTCTCATTAAATAAAACTCTTTTATTTTATTCAGAATTTTGTAAATTACTTTAATGACAAACATTCACAAATAACCCCTTGCTAGAATTCTATTTCACATGCATAACCACTATGCAATTTCACCCGAAAACCTGTTTCGGTATCTAGTGAAATAAATTACTGCGCTTGTTCATTCTTTCGGCATGAAACATTTGCTCCAATTGGATGTCGGTGTCTCTTAAGTGTGTCACCCTACGGTTCGTGAATAATGCGGACATGATCGAGACTCCTCTCGGATCAATAATCAGAAGCGGGATCCGAGACCCATCTCGACTCCCACATTCAACGATGACTTTCTTGTGATCGTCGGAACCTTTTACGCTAGTATCTTAATCCCTTTGTTTCACGATATATTACATGTCCGAGATTCGATCATCGGTATCTCCATACCTAGTTTGATCTCAATCGACATGCACTCTTTTCTCGTTCCTGTGATATAACATTCTAGTGATCAAATCACTTGCTTGCAAGCTAATCAATGTGATTTCACCGAGAGGGCCCAGAGTATATCTATCCGTCATCGGGATGAACAAATTCCAATCTCGATCCATGAGCCTCAACATAACACTTTATTAGTTCTGAATCCATCTTTATAATGACCCTGTTACGGTGTGACGTTTGATGTTATCAAGAAACTCTTCCGGTGTTAGTGATTGACATGATCTCATGGTCTAAGGATTAGGATCACTTCGTAAGTTTTTATACCAATATAAACTCAATGACTTTGATCGTAATGCTATACTTCGGATGAATGTTCATCACAGCATTACACTAATGTTGTGATCCCGTTATTAACAACATCCAATGTCCATGATCAGGAAACCTTGATCATCTTGTTAATCAACGAGCTAGTTCATGAGAGAGGCATAACTAGGAACTTTCTGTTTGTTTATTAAACACACATGTATTAATGTTTCCGTATTAATACAATTATAGCATGCAAAATAAACATCTATCATATACTTGGAATACACATAATAAACACTTTATTATTGCCTCTCAGGGCATATTCCCTTCATTGAGAGACCCGATACATGTTTGAGAGTTAGGACCAAAAACCCATAGTTTTCGCGTTTTATAGCCTTTTTCATGAGCTATTGCCCATATTTTTCAGGTTCTAGGGCGATTTGCATGGCTCGTAAGACCCCATACATGTTTGAGAGGTATGACCAAAAAACTCGTCGTTTTCGTGTTTTATGGTCGTTTTCATGAGCTATTGCCCATAGTTTGGGTTTCTAAGGTGATTTGCATGGCTCGTCAGACCCGATACATGTTTGAGAGTTATGACCAAAAACTCATTGTTTTCGCTTTTTATAGCAATTTTCATGAGCTATGGCCCAGAGTTTTGGGGGTTTTAGGGCGATTTGCATGGCTTGAGAGACCCGATACATGTTTGAGAGTTAGGACCAAAAACTCATAGTTTTCGCGTTTTATGGCCGTTTTCATGAGCTATTGCCGACAATTTTGGGGTTCCAAGGCAATTTGCATGGCTCGTAAGACCCGATACATGTTTGAGAGTGATGACAAAAAAATCGACGTGTTCACGTTCTATGGTCGTTTTCATGAGCTATAGCCCATAGTTTGGGGGGTTTGAGGGCGATTTACAATGACAGTAAGACCCGAAACAAGTTCGCGAGTTATGACCAAAAACTCATCGTTTTCGTGTTTTATGGACGTTTTTAATGAGTTATTGCCCACAGTTTTTGGGTTCTAGGGGATTTGCATGGCTCGTAAGACCCAATACATGTTTGAGAGTTACGACCAAAAACTTGTTTTTTTGCATTTTACGGCCGTTTTCATTAGCTATTACCCACAGTTTTGGCGTTCTACGGAGATTTACAACGACCGTAAGACCCAACACATGTTTGAGAGTTATGACCAAAAACTCATCGTTTTCGCGTTTATAGCCATTTTCATAAGCTATGCCCACGGTTTGGGGGGTTTCAGTGTGATTTACATGGCTTGAGAGACCCGATACATGTTTGAGAGTTAGGACCAAAAACTCATAGCTTTCGCGTTTTATGGCCGTTTTCATGAGATATTTCCTACACTTTTGGGGCTCCAAGGCGATTTGCACGGCTCGTAAGACCAAATACATGTTTGAGAGTTATAACCAAAAAATCATCATTTTCGCGTTTTATGGCCGTTTTCATGAGCTATTGCCGACAATTTTGGGGTTCCAAGGCAATTTGCATGGCTCGTAAGACTCGATACATGTTTGAGAGTGATGACAAAAAAATCGTCGTGTTCACGTTCTATGGTCGTTTTCATGAGCTATAGCCCATAGTTTGGGGGGTTTGAGGGCGATTTACAATGACAGTAAGACCCGAAACAAGTTCGCGAGTTATGACCAAAAACTCATCGTTTTCGTGTTTTATGGCCGTTTTTAATGAGTTATTGCCCACGGTTTTGGGGTTCTAGGGGATTTGCATGGCTCGTAAGACCCAATACATGTTTGAGAGTTACGAGCAAAAACTTGTTTTTTTGCATTTTACGGCCGTTTTCATTCTCTATTACCCATAGTTTTGGCGTTCTACGGAGATTTACAACGACCGTAAGACCCAACACATGTTTGAGAGTTATGACCAAAAACTCATCGTTTTCGCGTTTTATAGCCATTTTCATGAGCTATGCCCACGGTTTGGGGGTTTCAGTGTGATTTACATGGCTTGAGAGACCCGAAACATGTTTGAGAGTTAGGACCAAAAACTCATAGCTTTCGCGTTTTATGGCCGTTTTCATGAGCTATTTTCCTACACTTTTGGGGCTCCAAGGCGATTTGCATGGCTCGTAAGACCAAATACATGTTTGAGAGTTATAACCAAAAAATCATCGTTGCTGCTTTTACGGTCATTTTCATGAACTACTGCCCACAGTTTTGGGAGTTTCATGGCGATTTGCATGGCTTGAGAGACCCGATACATGTTTGAGATTTAGGACCAAAAACCCATAGTTTTCGCATTTTATAGCCGTTTACATGAGCTATTGCCCATATTTTTCGGGTTCCAGGGCGATTTGCATGGCTTGAGAGACCCGATACATGTTTGAGAGTAATGACCAAAAACCCATAGTTTTCGCATTTTATAGCCGTTTTCATGAGCTATTGCCCATATTTTTCAGGTTCTAGGGCGATTTGCATGGCTCGTAAGACTCCATACATGTTTGAGAGGTATGACCAAAAAACTCGTCGTTTTCGTGTTTTATGGTCGTTTTCATGAGCTATTGCCCATAGCTTTGGGTTTCTAGGGTGATTTGCATGGCTCGTAAGACCCGATACATGTTTGAGAGTTATGACCAAAAAATCATCGTTTTCGCTTTTTATAGCAATTTTAATGAGCTATGGCCCACAGTTTTGGGGGTTTTAGGGCGATTTGCATGGCTTGAGAGACCCGATACATGTTTGAGAGTTAGGACCAAAAAACTCGTAGTTTTCGCGTTTTATGGCCGTTTTCATGAGCTATTGCCGACAATTTTGGGGTTCCAAGGCAATTTGCATGGCTTGTAAGACCCGATACATGTTTGAGAGTGATGACAAAAAAATCGTCGTGTTCACGTTCTATGGTCGTTTTCATGAGCTATAGCCCATAGTTTGGGGGGTTTGAGGGCGATTTACAATGACAATAAGACCCGAAACAAGTTCACGAGTTATGACCAAAAACTCATCGTTTTCGTGTTTTATGGCCGTTTTTAATGAGTTATTGCCCACAGTTTTGTGGTTCTAGGGGATTTGCATGGCTCGTAAGACCCAATACATGTTCGAGAGTTATGACCAAAAACTTGTTTTTTTGCATTTTATGGCCGTTTTCATTAGCTATTACCCATAGTTTTGGCATTCTATGGAGATTTACAACGACCGTAAGACCCAACACATGTTTGAGAGTTATGACCAAAAACTCATCGTTTTCGCGTTTTATAGCCATTTTCACGAGCTATGCGGTTTGGCGGGTTTCAGTGTGATTTACAAGGCTTGAGAGACCTGATACATGTTTGATAGTTAGAACCAAAAACTTGTAGCTTTCGCGTTTTATGGCCGTTCTCATGAGCTATTTCCTACACTTTTGGGGCTCCAAGGCGATTTGCATGGCTCGTAAGACCAGATACATGTGTGAGAGTTATAACCAAAAAATCATCGTTTTCGCGTTTTACGGTCATTTTCATGAACTACTGCCCACAGTTTTGGGAGTTTCATGGCGATTTGCATGGCTTGAGAGACCCGATACATGTTTGAGATTTAGGACCAAAAACCCATAGTTTTCGCATTTTATAGCCGTTTACATGAGCTATTGCCCATATTTATCGGGTTCCAGGGCGATTTGCATGGCTTGAGAAACCCGATACATGTTTGAGAGTTAGGACCAAAAACCCATAGTTTTCGCGTTTTATAGCCGTTTCATGAGCTATTGCCCATATTTTTCAGGTTCTAGGGCGATTTTCATGGCTCGTAAGACCCCATACATGTTTGAGAGGTATGACCAAAAAACTCGTCGTTTTCGTGTTTGATGGTCGTTTTCATGATCTATTGCCCATAGTTTTGGGTTTCTAGGGTGATTTGCATGGCTCGTAAGACCCGATACATGTTTGAGAGTTATGACCAAAAAATCATCGTTTTCGCTTTTTATAGCAATTTTCATGAGCTATGGCCCACAGTTTTGGGGGTTTTAGGGCGATTTGCATGGCTTTAGAGACCCGATACATGTTTGAGAGTTAGGACCAAAAACTCGTAGTTTTCGCGTTTTATGGCCGTTTTCATGAGCTATTGCCGACAATTTTGGGGTTCCAAGGCAATTTGCATGGCTCGTAAGACCCGATACATGTTTGAGAGTGATGACAAAAAAATCGTCGTGTTCACGTTCTATGGTCGTTTTCATGAGCTATAGCCCATAGTTTGGGGGGTTTGAGGTCGATTTACAATGACAGTAAGACCCGAAACAAGTTCGCGAGTTATGACCAAAAACTCATCGTTTTCATGTTTTATGGCCGTTTTTAATGAGTTATTGCCCACAATATTGGGGTTCTAGGGGATTTGCATGGCTCGTAAGACCCAATACATGTTTGAGAGTTACGACCAAAGACTTGTTTTTTTGCATTTTACGGCCGTTTTCATTAGCTATTACCCATAGTTTTGGCGTTCTACGGAGATTTACAACGACCGTAAGACCCAACACATGTTTGAGAGTTATGACCAAAAACTCATCGTTTTCGCGTTTTATAGCCATTTTCATGAGCTATGCCCACGGTTTGGGGGGTTTCAATACGATTTACATGATTGAGAGACCCGATACATGTTTGAGAGGTATGACCAAAAAACTCGTCGTTTTCGTGTTTTATGGTCGTTTTCATGAACTATTGCCCATAGTTTTGGGTTTCTAGGGCGATTTGCATGGCTCGTAAGACCCGATAGATGTTTGAGAGTTATGACCAAAAACTCATCGTCTTCGCTTTTTATAGCCATTTTCATGAGCTATGTCCCACAGTTTTGGGGGTTTTAGGGCGATTTGCATGGCTTGAGAGACCCGATACATGTTTGAGAGTTAGGACCAAAAACTCGTAGTTTTCGCGTTTTATGGCCGTTTTCATGAGCTATTGCCTACACTTATGGGGATCCATGTCGATTTGCATGGCTCGTAATACCAGATACATGTTTGAGAGTTATAACCAAAAACTCATCGTTTTCGCATTTTATGGTCGTTCTCATGAACTACTGCCCACAGTTTTGGGAGTTTCAGGGCGATTTGCATGGCTTGAGAGACCCGATAGATGTTTGCGAGTTAGGACCAAAAACCCATAGTTTTCGCGTTTCATGGCTGTTTTCATGAGATATTGCCCATATTTTTCGGGTTCCAGGGCGATTTGCATGGCTTGTAAGACCCAATACAGGTTTGAGAGGTATGACCAAAAAACGCTTTGTTTTCTTATTTTATGGTCGTTTTCATGAGCTATTGCCCATAGTTTTGGGTTTCTAGGGCGCTTTGCATGGCTCGTAAGACCTGATACATGTTTGAGAGTTATGACCAAAAAACTCATCGTTTTGCTTTTTATAGCCATTTTCATGAGCTATTGCCCACAGTTTTGGGGGCTTAAGGGCGATTTGCATGGCTTGAGAGACCCGATACATGTTTGAGAGTTAGGACCAAAAACTCGTAGTTTTCGCGTTTTATGGCCGTTTTCATGAGCTATTGCCGACAATTTTGGGATTCCAAGGCAATTTGCATGGCTCGTAAGACCCGATACATGTTTTGGAGTGATGACGAAAAAACTCGTCGTTTTCACGTTTTATGGTCGTTTCCATAAGCTATTGCCCACTGTTTGGGGTTTCCAGGGTGATTTTCATGGCCTGTATGAACCGATACAATTTTAGGACCGAAAACCTGTCGTTTTTTTTGTTTTATGGCCATTTTCATGAGGTATTGCCCATATTTTTTGGGTTCCGGGGCGATTTGCATGGCTCGTAATACTCAATATATGTTTGAGAGGTATGACGAAAAAGTCGCCATTTTCGTGTTTTATGGTCATATTCATGAGCTATTGCCCACGGTTTTGGATTTCTATGGCAATTTGCAAGGCTCGTAAGACCCGATACATGTTTAAAAGTTAGGACCAAAAACCGTAGTTTTCACGTTTTATGTCCGTTTTCATGAGCTATTGCACACATTTTATGGGTTCCAGGGAGATTCGCATGCCTCGTAAGACCCGATACATGGTTTAGATTTATGACCAAAGACTCATCATTTTCGCGTTCTATGGTCGTTTCCATGAGCTATAGCCCATAGTTTTGGGGTTCAAGGGCGATTTGCACGGCCCGTTAGACACGATACATTATTGAGAGTTAAGACCAAACAGTTGTCTTTTTCGCAGTTTATGGCCGTGTTCATGAGCTATTGCCCTTAGTTTTGAGGTTCCACGGGGATTTATGTCACCCGTAAGTCCCGATACATATTTGAGGGCATGGCCAAAAACATATTTTTGTTTTTATGGCCGTTTCATGAGTTAGTGCCCACAGTTTTGGATTTCCAGGGGGATATGCATGCCCTTAAGACCAGATTCATGGTTGAGAGTTAAGACACAAAACTCATCGTTTTCGTGTTTATGGCCATTTTCATGTGCTATTGCCCATATTATTCTTGTTCCAAGGCGATTTGCATGGTTCTTAAGACCCTATACATGTTTGAGAGTTATGACCAAAAACTCATCATTTTCGTGTTTTATGGTCGTATTCATGAGCTAATGCGCACAGTTTTGGGAGTTTCCGGGCGATTTGCATGGCTTGAGAGACCCGATACATGTTTGGGAGTTAGGACCAAAAACCCTTAGTTTTCGAGTTTTATGGCCGTTTTCATGAGCTATTTCCCACATTTTTTTGGGTTCCAGGGCGATTTGCATGGCTCGTAAGACCCGATACATGTTTGAGATTTATGACCAAAAACTCGCCAGTTTCGTGTTCTATGGTCGTTTTCATGAGCTATAGCCCACAGTTTGGGGGTTTCAGGGCGATTTACAATGACAGTAAGACCCGAAACAACTTCGCAAGTTATGACCAAAAAATCATCGTTTTCTTGTTTTATTGCCGTTTTTAATAAGTTATTCCCCATAGTTTTGGGGTTCTAGGGGATTTGAATGGCTCGTAAGACCCAATACATGTTTGAGAGTTACGACCAAAAACTTGTTTTGTGCATTTTGCGGCCGTTTTCATTAGCTATTACCCACAGTTTTGGCGTTTTACGGAGATTTACAACGACCGTAAGACCGAACACATGTTTGAGAGTTATTACCAAAAACTCATCGTTTTCGCGTTTTATAGACATTTTCATGAGCTATGCCCACGGTTTGGGGGGTTTCAGGGCGATTTACATGGCTTGAGAGACCCGATACATGTTTGAGAGTTATGACCAAAAACTCGTAGTTCTCGCATTTTATGGCCATTTTCAAGAACTATTGCCTACAGTTTTGGGGATCCAAGGCGATTTGCATGGTGTAATAACCAAAAACTCATCGTTTTCGCGTTTTATGGTCGTTTTGATGAACTACTGCCCACAGCTTTGCGATTTTTAGGGCGATTTGCATGGCTTGAGAGACCCGATACATGTTTGAGAGTTAGGACCAAAACCCCATAGTTTTCGCGTTTTATGGCCGTTTTCATGAGCTATTGCCCATATTTTTTGGGTTCTAGGGAGATTTGCATGGCTCGTAAGACCCGATACACGTTTGAGAGGTATGACCAAAAAACTCATCGTTTTCGTGTTTTATGGTCGTTTTCATGAGCTATTGCCCATAGTTTTGGGTTTCTAGGGCGATTTGCATGGCTCGCAAGACCCGATACATGTTTGAGAGGTATGACCAACAAACTCGTCGTTTTCGTATTTTATGGTCGTTTTCATGAGCTATTGCCCATAGTTTTGGGTTTCTAGGGCGATTTGCATGGCTCGTAAGACCCGATAGATGTTTGAGAGTTGTGACCAAAAACTCATCGTTTTCGCTTTTTATAGCCATTTTCATGAGCTTGGCCCACAGTTTTCGGGGTTTTAGGGCGATTTGCATGGCTTGAGAGACCCGATACATGTTTGAGAGTTGGGACCAAAACTCGTAGTTTTCGCGCTTTTATGGCCGCTTTTCATGAGCTATTGCCTACACTTTTGGGGCTCCAAGTCGATTTGCATGGCTCAGAAGACCAGATACATGTTTGAGAGTTATAACCAAAACTCATCGTTTCGCATTTTATGGCCGCTTTTCATGAACTCGCCTACGCTTTTGGGAGTTTCAGGGCGATTTGCATGGCTTGAGAGACCCGATAGATGTTTGAGAGTTAGGTGTTGGAGATATGCCCGAGAGGCAATAATAAAGTGGTTATTATCATGTCTTCATACTTATGATAAATGTTTACATACCATGCTATAATTGTATTAATCGGAAACATTAATAGTTGTGTGATTTGTAAACATAAAAGAGTCCCTAGTAAAGCCTCTTATTAAACTAGCTTGTTGGTTAATATATGATCATGGTTTCCTGATCATGAACATAGAGATGTTATTAACAACAGGGTCATATCATTAGGAGAATGATGTGATGGACATACTCCTATAGATAAGCGTAGCATAAAGATCAAGTCATTTAATATAGTTCATTTGCTATAAGCTTTCTGATACATAGTAACCTAATTCCTTCGACCATGAGATCATGCTTATCACCATCACCGGAAGGATGCTTTGATGACATCAAACACCACACCATAACTGGGTGGCTATAAAGATGGCATTGAGTGTTCGGAAAGTATGGGTTGAGACACATGGATCAAGAGTGGGATTTGTCCATCCATATGACGGATAGATATACTCTAGGCCCTCTCGGTGGAATGTCATCCAATTAGCTTGCAAGCATGTGACTGGCTCACAAGGGATCACATATCACGGGAACGATAAAAGAGTACTTATCGGTAACGAGGTTGAAATAGGTATGCAGAGATACCGACGATCAAAACCTCGGATAAGTAAACTATCGTGAGACAAAGGGAAATTGGTATCGTATGTAAGTGTTTCATTCGATCGCAAGTAATCGTAGAAATATGTGGGAGCCATATGAATTTCCAGATTCCTCTATTGGTTATTGATCGGAGAAGTGTCTCGGTCATGTCCGCATAATTCACGAACCGTAGGGAGACACACTTAAGGATTCGACGTTGTTTGAGTAGTTATGGAATGATGAGTAAGAGACCGAATGTTGTTGGGAGTCTCGGATGGGATTCGGGATATCATGAGGAGATCCATAATGGTCCGGAGAATAAGATTTATATAAGGAAAGTCCTGTTTCGGGGTTGGAGAATGGTTCCGGTGTTTTCATCGGGAATGTTCTAGAAGGTTCCGGAATGTCCGCACTGAGGGGAAGGGTACATGAATGTGTCATATCAAGTTGGAATGATTGCATCATGTACTAGGTGTCATCTCTGAGCGAAATAGAGGATTTAATCAAATCCTAGTTTGAAAAGTCAAACGCCAATTTGAAAAGTCAAACGCTATTTTGGAAAGGTGGAGGAAGTAGGAAACCTACTTGGGGAGAGTTCTCCTCCACCGCCGGCTCACTTGAGGCCGAGTTGGGAGGGATTCCCTCATGCACCTCCCTCCACCTATATAAGGAGGGGCAGCTCCCTCCTAGACACACAAGTTGCCTCCTCTAAACCTAAACCCTAGCCACAGCCTAGGATTTCTCCTGTCGCCGAGTTGGGGCTTCTAATTGCCCCAGCCGGCCCAGCCCCTTATAATTGGTGTGTCTAAACCCTAGATCACCAAGGCTCTCTCATAGTCCACCATACTCGCCCCAGCTTAAGGCGAAGCTCTGCGAGATCTCCCCTCTACTTCCGGTACCACGCCGTCGTGCTGCCGGAATTGCGAGGAGAGTGCTACAACCTCCGCTGGCTGCTGGAACAAGGGAGAGGAAGTTCTCGTCGAGTACCGAACGTGTGACCGACTGTGGAAGCGCTGCCGGAACGCAGCGCCGGAAGGATCGTCTACGCGATCTTGAGATCGGAAGTGTACGACTACATCATCCACGAGAATCTGCTCTCGTTAACCGCTTTGGAATCTTCGAGGGTGAGTTCGTCTATCGACTCGTTGCTACAATCTAGTAGATAGATCTTGGCTTGTTTGTGTGCATACGGTAGAAAATATTTGTTTTCCATGCTACGAACCCCTACATTAGTTGCAAAAACCCATAGTTTTCGCGTTTTATGGCTGTTTTCATGAGCTATTGCCCATATTTTTCGGGTTCCAGGGCGATTTTCATGGCTCGTAAGACCCGATACATGTTTGAGAGGTATGACCAAAAAACGCTTCGTTTTCTTGTTTTATGGTCGTTTTCATGAGCTATTGCCCACAGTTTTGGGTTTCTAGGGCGCTTTGCATGACTCGTAAGACCTGACACATGTTTGAGAGTTATGACCAAAAACTCATCGTTTTACTTTTTATAGCCATTTTGATGAGCTATTGCCCACGCTTTGGGGGTTTAAGGCGATTACATGGCTTTAGAGACCCGATACATGTATGAGAGTTAGGACCAAAAACTCGTAGTTTTCACGTTTTATGGCCGTTTTCATGAGCTATTGCCGACAATTTTGGGGTTCCAAGGCAATTTGCATGGCTCGTAAGACCCGATACATGTTTTGGAGTGATGACCGAAAAACTCATCGTTTTCACGTTTTATGGTCGTTTTTATGAGCTATTGCCCACTGTTTGGGGTTTCCAGGTGATTTTCATAGCCTGTATGACCCGATAAAATTTTAGGACCGAAAACCCGTAGTTTTCTCGTTTTATGGCCATTTTCATGAGCTATTGCCCATATTTTTCGGGTTCCAGGGCGATTTGCATGGCTCGTAATACCCGATACATGTTTGAGAGGTATGACCAAAAATTCGTCATTTTCGTGTTTTATGGTCGTATTCATGAGATATTGCCCACTACTGCCGACAGTTTTGGGAGTTTCAGGGTGATTTGCATGGCTTGAGAGACCCGTTACATGTTTGAGAGTTAGGACCAAAAACCCATAGTTTTCGCGTTTATGGCCGTTTTCATGAGCTATTGCCCATATTTTTCAGGTTCCAGGGCGATTTGCATGGCTCGTAAGACCCGATACATCTTTGAGAGGTACGACGAAAAAATTCGTCGCTTTCGTGTTTTATGGTCGTTTTCATGAGCTATTGCCCATAGTTTTGGGTTTCTACGGCGATTTGCATGGCTCGTAAGAGCCGATTCATATTTGAGAGTTATGACCAAATACTCATCGTTTTCGCTTTTTATAGCCATTTTCATGAGCTATGCCCCACAGTTTTGGGGGTTTTAGGGCGATTTGCATAGCTTGAGAGACCCGATACATGTTTGAGATTTAGGACCAAAAACTCGTAGTTTTCGCGTTTTATGGACGTTTTCATGATCTATTGCCGACAATTTTGGGGTTCCAAGGCAATTTGCATGGATCATAAGACCCAATACATGTTTGAGAGTGATGACGAAAAAACTCATCGTTTTCACGTTCTATAGTCGTTTTCATGAGCTATAACCCACTGTTTGCGGGTTTCAGGGCGATTTCCAATGATAGTAAGACCCGAATCAAGTTCGTGTGTTATGACCAAAAACTCATCGTTTTCGTGTTTTATGGCCGTTTTAAATGAGTTATTGCCCACAGTTTTGGGGTTCAAAGGGATTTGCATGGCTCGTAAGAGCCAAGAAATGTTTGAGAGTTACGACCAAAAACTTGATTTTCGCATTTTACGGCCGTTTTCATTAGCAATTACCCACAGTTTTGGCGTTCTACGGAGATTTACAACGACCGTAAGACAAAACACATGTTTGAGAGTTATGACCAAAAACTCATCGTTTTCGCGTTTTATAACCATTTTTATGAGCTATTGCCCACAATTTTGGGGGTTTCAGGGCAATTTTCATGGCTTGAGAGACCCAATACATGTTTGAGAGTTAGGACCAAAAACTCGTAGTTTTCACGTTTTATGGCCATTTTCATGAGCTCTTGGCTACACTTTTGGGGCTCGAAGGCGATTTGCATGGCTCGTAAGACCAGATACATGTTTGAGAGTTATGACCAAAAACTCATCGTTTTCATGAACTACTGCCCATTGTTTTGGGAGTTTCAGGGCGATTTCGCGTTTTATGTTCGTTTTCATGAACTACTACCCATAGTTTTGGGAGTTTCAGGGCGATTTCACGCTTTATGTTTGTTTTCATGAACTACTGCCCACAGTTTTGGGAGTTTCAGGGTGATTTGCATGGCTTGAGAGACCCGATAGATGTTTGAGAGCTAGGACCAAAAACACATAGTTTTCGCGTTTTATGGCTGCTTTCATGAGCTATTGCTCATATTTTTCGGGTTCCAGGGTGATTTGCATGGCTCGTCAGACCCGATACATGTTTGAGAGGTATGACCAAAAAACGCTTCGTTTTACTTTTTATAGCCATTTTGATGAGCTATTGCCCACAGTTTTGGGGGTTTAAGGGCGATTTGCATGGCTTTAGAGACCCGATACATGTTTGAGAGTTAGGACCAAAAACTCGTAGTTTTCGCGTTTTATGGCCGTTTGCATGAGCTATTGCCGACAATTTTGGGGTTCCAAGGCAATTTGCATGGGTCGTAAGACCCGTTACATGTTTGGGAGTGATGACGAAAAAACTCGGCGTTTCCACGTTTTATGGTCGTTTTTATGAGCTATGGCCCACTGTTTGGGGTTTCCAGGGTGATTTTCATGGCCTGTATGACCCGATAAAATTTTAGGACCGAAAACCCGTAGTTTTCTCGTTTTATGGCCATTTTCATGAGCTATTGCCCATATTTTTCGGGTTCCAGGGTGATTTGCATGGCTCGTAATACCCGATACATGTTTGAGAGGTATGACCAAAAAGTCATCATTTTCGTGTTTTATGTTCGTATTCATGAGCTATTGCCCACGGTTTTGGATTTCTATGGCAATTTGCAAGGCTCGAAAGACCCGATACATGTTTAAAAGTTAGGACCAAAAACCCGTAGTTTTCACGTTTTATGTCCGTTTTCATGAGCTATTGCACACATTTTATGGGTTCCAGGGCGATTCGCATTCCTCGTAAGACCCGATACATGGTTTACATTTATGACCAAAAACTCATCATTTTCGCGTTCTATGGTCGTTTTCATGAGCTATAGCCCATAGTTTTGGGGTTCAAGGGCGATTTGCACGGACCGTCAGACCCGATACATTATTGAGAGTTAAGACCAAACAGTTGTCGTTTTCACAGTTTATGGCCGTGTTCATGAGCTATTTCCCTTAGTTTTGAGGTTCCACGGGGATTTACGTCACCCGTAAGACCCGATACATATTTGAGGGCATGGACAAAAACATGTTTTTGTTTTTATGGCCGTTTCATGAGTTAGTGCCCACAGTTTTGGATTTCCAAGGGGATATGCATGCCCTTAAGACCAGATTCATGGTTGAGATTTAAGACACAAAACTCGTCGTTTTCGCATTTATGGCCATTTTCATGAGCTATTGCCCATATTTTTCGTGTTCCAAGGCGATTTGCATGGTTCGTAACACCCAATACATGTTTGAGAGTTATGACCAAAAACTCATCATTTTCGTGTTTTATGGTCGTATTCATGAGCTACTGCCCACAGTTTTGGGAGTTTCAGGACGATTTGCATGGCTTGAGAGACCCTATACATGTTTGGGAGTTAGGACCAAAAACCCTTAGTTTTCGAGTTTTATGGCCGTTTTCATGAGCTATTTCCCACATTTTTTTGGGTTCTAGGGTTATTTGCATGGCTCGTAAGACACGATATATGTTTGAGATTTATGACCAAATACTCGTCAGTTTCGTGTTCTATGGTCGTTTTCATGAGCTATAGCCCATAGTTTGGGGGTTTCAGGGCGATTTACAATGATAGTAAGACCCGAAACAAGTTCGCGAGTTATGACCAAAAAATCATCGTTTTCTTGTTTTATCGCCGTTTTTAATAAGTTATTGCCAATAGTTTTGGGGTTCTATGGGATTTGAATGGCTCGTAATACCCAATACATGTTTGAGAGTTACGACCAAAAACTTGTTTTTTGCATTTTGCAGCCGTTTTCATTAGCTATTACCCACAGTTTTGGTGTTCTACGGAGATTTACAACGACTGTAAGACCGAACACATGTTTGAGAGTTATGACCAAAAACTCATCGTTTTCGCGTTTTATAGCCATTTTCATGAGCTATGCCCACGGTTTGGGGGGGTTTCAGTGAGATTTACATGGCTTGAGAGACCCGATACATGTTTCCAAGGCAATTTGCATGGATCGTAAGACCCAATACATGTTTGAGAATGATGACAAATAAATCATCGTTTTCACGTTCTATGGTCATTTTCATGAGCTATAGCCCACTGTTTGTGGGGTTTCAGGGCGATTTACAATGATAGTATGACCCGAATCAAGTTCATGAATTATGACCAAAAACTCATCGTTTTCGTGTTTTATGGTCGTTTTAAATGAGTTATTGCCCACAGTTTTGGGGTTCTAAGGTATTTGCATGGCTCGTAAGAGCGAATAAATGTTTGAGAGTTACGACCAAAAACTTGTTTTTCGCATTTTATGGCCGTTTTCATTAGCTATTACCCACAGTTTTGGCGTTCTACGGAGATTTATAACGACCGTAAGACCAAACACATGTTTGAGAGTTATGACCAAAAACTCATCGTTGCTGCTTTGAGAGCTAATGCCCACAATTTTGGGGGGTTTTAGTGCGATTTACATGGCTTGAGAGACCCGATACATGTTTGAGAGTTAGGACCAAAAACTAGTTTTCACGTTTTATGGCCGTTTTCATGAGCTATTGCCTACACTTTTGGGTCTCCAAGGCGATTTGCATGGCTCGTAAGACCAGATACATGTTTGAGAGTTATGACCAAAAAATCATCGTTTTCGTGTTTTATGGTCGTTTTCATGAACTAATGCCCATAGTTTTGGAAGTTTCAGGGAGATTTGCATGGCTTAAGAGACCCGATACATGTGTGAGAGTTAGGACCAAAAACCCATAGTTTTCGCGTTTTATGGCCGTTTTCATGAGCTATTGCCCATATTTTTCGGGTTCCAGGGCGATTTGCATGGCTCGTAAGACCCGATACATGTTTGGGAGGTATGACCAAAAAACTCGTCGTTTTCTTGTTTTACGGTCATTTTCATGAGCTATTGCCCATAGTTTTGGGTTTCTAGGGCGATTTGCATGGCTCGTAAAACCTGATACATGTTTGAAAGTTATGACCAATAACTCATCGTTTTGCTTTTTATAGCCATTTTCATGAGCTATTGCCCACAATTTTGGGGGTGTAAGGGCGATTTGCATGGCTTGAGAGACCTGATACATGTTTGAGAGTTAGGACTAAAAACTCGTAGTTTTCGTGTTTTATGGCCTTTTTCATGAGCTATTGCCGACAATTTTGGGGTTCCAAGGCAATTTGCATGGCTCGTAAGACCCGATACATATTTTGGAGTGATGACGAAAAAAATCGTCGTTTCCATGTTTTATGGTCGATTTCATGAGCTATTGCCCACTGTTTGGGGTTTCCAGGGCGATTTGCATTGCCTGTATGACCCGATACAATTTGAGAGTTAGGATCGAAAACCCGTAGTTTTCTCGTTTTATGGCCATTTTCATGAGCTATTGCCCATATTTTTCGGGTTCCAGGGCGATTTGCATCGCTCGTAATACCCGATACATGTTTGAGAGGTATGACCAAAAAGTCGTTGTTTTCGTGTTTTATGGTCGTATTCATGAGCTATTGCCCACGGTTTTGGATTTCTATGGCAATTTCCATGGCTCGTAAGACCCGATACGTGTTTAAGAGTTAGGACCAAAAACCCGTAGTTTTCACGTTTTATGTCTGTTTTCATGAGATATTGCACACATTTTATGGGTTCCAGGGAGATTCGCATGACTCGTAAGACCCGATACATGGTTTCGATTTATGACCAAAAACTCAACATTTTTGCATTTTATGGTCGTTTTCATGAGCTATAGCCCATAGTTTTGGTGTTCAAGGGCGATTTGCATGGCCCGTCAGACCCGATACATTATTGAGATTTAAGACCAAACAATTGTCGTTTTCGCATTTTACGGCCGTGTTCATGAGCTATTGCCCTTAGTTTTAAGGTTCCACGGGGATTTGCGTCACCCGTAAGACCCGATACATATTTGAGGGCATGACCAAAAACTTGTTGTTTTTGTGTTTTATGGCTGTTTCATGAGTTAGTGCCCATAGTTTTGGATTTCTAGGGGGATATGCATGCCCTTAAGACCAGATTCATTGTTGAGAGTTAAGACGAAAAACTCATCGTTTTCGCGTTTATGGCCGTTTTCATGAGATATTGCCCATATTTTTTGTGTTCCAAGGCGATTTGCATGGCTCGTAAGACCCGATACATGTTTGAGAGTTATGACCAAAAAATCATCGTTTTCGTGTTTTATGGTCGTTTTCATAAGCTACTGCGCATAGTTTTGGGAGTTTCAGGGTGATTTGCATGGCTTGAGAGACCCGATACATGTTTGGGAGTTAGGACCAAAAACCCTTAGTTTTCGAGTTTTATGGCCGTTTTCATGAGCTATTTCCCAATTTTTTTTGGGTTCCAGGGCGATTTGCATCCCTCGTAAAACCCGATACATGTTTGAGAGTTAGGACCAAAAACTCGTAGTTTTTGCGTTTTATGGACGTTTTCATGAGCTATTGCCTACACTTTTGGGTCTCCAAGGCGATTTGCATGGCTCGTAAGACCAGATACATGTTTGAGAGTTATGACCAAAAACTCATCGTTTTCGTGTTTTATGGTCGTTTTCATGAACTACTGCCCACAGTTTTGGGAGTTTTAGGGCGATTTGCATGGCTTAAGAGACCCGATACATGTTTGAGAGTTAGGACAAAATACCCATAGTTTTCGCGTTTTATAGCCGTTTAGATGAGCTATTGCCCATATTTTTCGGGTTCTAGGGCGATTTGCATGGCTCGTAAGACCCGATACATGTTTGAGAGGTATGACCAAAAAACTCGTCGTTTTCTTGTTTTATGTTCGTTTTCATGAGCTATTGCCCACAGTTTTGGTTTTCTAGGGCGATTTGCATGGCTCGTAAGACCCAATACATGTTTGAGAGTTATGACCAAAAACTCATCATTTTCGCTTTTTATAGCCATTTTCATGAGCTATGGCCCACAGTTTTGGGAGTTTTAGGGCGATTTGCATGGCTTGAGAGACCCGATACATGTTTGAGAGTTAGGACCAAAAACTCGTAGTTTTCGCGTTTTATGGACGTTTTCATGAGCTATTGCCGACAATTTTGGGGTTCCAAGGAAATTTTCATGGATCGTAAGACCCAATACATGTTTGGGTGTGATGACCAGTTTTTGTTTTTGTTTTTATGGCCTGATGGGGATATGCCTACCGGGGTATACCCAGCAGGACGTTTCCGACTGGCCCAAGAACTGGCGAGTGGGCCTGCAAGACGGCGACTGGATTGAAGCCCAGCAAGGAACCAAGCGATTGGAAGCCGAAGGCCCATTCGAGTAGATAGGCCCAGTCGGATTAGGTTAAACGAGTACCGAAGCTTTAACTGAATCGGTTGAGATATGTAAACCCTAGGGGAGGTGAGCCTATATAAACCTCCCCATAGGGCGAGTAGAGATACGTTCCAGAATACACCCAAGCAACTCGCCGCCTAGCCGCCGAGCTCGCCCATTGTACCACCTCCATAATACAATCTAGCAGGAGTAGGTCTTTACCCTCCGGGGGGCCGAACCTGGGTAAAACCCTAGGTCTTTGCCCTCATCTCGCACCGCAGATGGCTGTCCGCCCTTGCCCCTCGTTCTACTACTCACTGTCGATTGCAGCATCTGCCGTGACCATTCCCACGACAGTGGCGCCCACCGTGGGGCCTGGCCGGTCTGGCCGGTGTTCTGTGGCGAGATCCAATCTGCCCATCAACGAGACGGTCGCCACCGGCCGCATGATAGCAATCGACGAGATGCTCCAAATCTTGCCGAGCAGCTACGTCCCGGCGGCGCGGCCCGTCACGCACAGCGTGATCCTGCCGATCGGCACGATCAGCCTCTTCGTCGGCCTCACCGACGTCATCGTCTCGGAGGATTCGGCTCGCATCCGCGAGTCGCCGCCGCGCGATCGGCTCTCCGAGAGCCAGATCCGCACGATCTATCGCCTCGCCTCCGAGTACAACTCGGCCCACAGCGACATGGCCGAAAACTCAGCGGCCGCAGGAGATGCGGCCCTCGACGATGACGACGACTCGGCGACCCCGGCGTCACTCGCCGGGTCCATCACCGCGGCTTCACCCGCGGGCTCCATCACTCTGGCCTCCAATGTGGGAGACTTCGAGGACCCCTCCATCCTTGGGATCTTTGAATTCGACTCCGGGTCGGAGAATTCAGCCGACCTCTGCGACGGTACCGGTCGCCACGCCGCGACCTACATGGCAACCGGCACCGATCCGCCGGAGGATCCATTCTCCACCCCAATCCCTCCCAACGCCACGGCAACGGAGGTCTAAGAACTCCGCCTGAAACTGGCAGAGGCAGTGCGCAAGGAACAAGCCGAGCGCGAAAAATTCCCCCTCGAGCAGGTGACGGCGCAGGAGCTATCGCGCTACCACCAACAGCGGATCAGGTCGCGCCTGAACCCCACCGTTCAGGGGCGCACCCTGAACTTCGACGACGAAAATGATCCGGCCCGCGTGGCTGAGCGCGCGATCTGCGAGAACGCGCCACCAGGAGGAAGCACCCTACCCCCTCCAGGGTCGACGGCGATGGGCGCCCCTCCTCCAACCAACCGCACACCCCCCAGGGACCAGCCGCGGATAGTAGTCCCCTCACGGGAGCGAGACGCAAACGGCCTCCTACAGTTCTCCACCCCGATGGACAACCTCGTGGCAGGCCGAGCAGCAGCCCACAGCATCATGGCCACCGGCGACGGCGCCCTACAGATCCAATACGTCAGGGCCCTGCTTGCAAAGGTCGTCGAGCAGCAAAGAGCGGGCGCCGACTCGCAAGGACGAGTATACTCGCGTTCCTCGGGAAGCAGGACGGCCTCGAGCGGCCGCCCAATGGCGGCAAACACACTCAACTGCCCACCACCGGAGCCACTGCAGCTCCAACACCGACCCGCAAACGCGGCACTCTCCACCAACGACCCCAGGCCAGCGACCAACCTCGTTGCCGCCAACGGTCAACCCATCGACACCCGCACCCACATCATCAACAACCAAAGTTGGCGCGCACGCCAGCCCGACGACCTGCGACACACCCTAACCAATCGCCGCGACGGCGAGCCCATGGGGTCGCTCAGTCGACTCGGCCCCAAGTGCTTCGGACCAATGATCCGAGGCGAGAAGTACCCGCCAAACTTTAAGGCGCCGAAGGAGATAGAAAAGTACGACCCCTCGTACGACCCCGCTGTCTGGCTCGACACATACCTCATGGCAATGGGGATCGCAGGCCACACCGACCTGCTAGCCGCCCGTTACCTCCCCCTGATGATGGAGGGGACGTGCAGGCAGTGGATCAACACCCTCCCTCAGGACAGTATAGACTCCTGGGAGGAGATGCGCGACGCTTTCGTCAGGCACTTCGAGTGCTCCTACACCCGCGCCACCACTATCGAGGACCTGGAGCGATGCGTCCAGGGACCCCGCGAGTCGACCCGCAACTGGGTCCAACGGTGGCAAGAACTCTGGTACAACGCGGTCGGCATCCACCCGGACACCGCAATCCATTGCTTCAAGACCTCGTGCCGCTACGAGCCCCTGATCGCCAAGCTCAAGCGACACTCTCGCACACTCGACAACATCCCCGACCTCCTCGAGATCGCCAAACGGTACGCGGAGGAAGATCCAAACCAGGAAACTGACGACGAGTCAGGAGGTCAACGCCGCACGAGCGGGAACGACAGCGGACGTAGGTCCGACCTACGCTACAGCAACACCCGCCTCACCGGAAAGCGCCGCAGTGACGGGCGAGTCGACTTCGTCGCCAACGCCAGGCACGCGCAACGCGAGCCCAAGAGCTTCCGCCGCGACGGAGGACAACGCTGCGACGGCGGCAACTACAAGGCCAAGCCAAGGTTCGACCCTGCGGCTCTCCTTAACCAACCATGTGCGTTTCATAGCAGGGAAGGGAAGCCCGCAACGCACACCACCACCGACTGCCACACCCTCAGGGAGATCGAGAAAGCACGGCGAGCGCAGGAAGACCCTGACAACGACCCGCCAAATGGCGGAAAATTCGGCAAAGTGGCCGGCTCGCTCCATACCTTCACAGGCTTCAACACGAAGCGCGAGAAGAAGGTCATCGCCCGCGCCGTCGCCGTCAATGCGGTGGCCCAGGTGGACGTTCCCCAGTTCCTCAACTGGTCGGAGCAGCCCATCACCTGGAGTCGTCAAGACCACTCGCCACGCATCGAGTACCCAGGTCGAGTCGCCCTGGTGGTCAAGCCCAAGGTCGGCGACTACTGGCTCCCCAAGACACTGATGGATGGCGGCAGCTCCATCAACATCCTGTACTTGGACACCTTCAGGCGACTGCAGCTCCCGCAGTCGATGATCGAGACAACCCACACCACGTTCCACGGCATCGTCCCCGGTCGGAAGGCGTACCCGATCGGTAAGGTCACGCTGCCAGACACCTTCGGCACACCAGCAAACTTCCGCACCGAGCGGATCGTCTTCGAGCTGGTGCCCTTCGACAGCCCCTACCATTGCGTCCTGGGGCGCCAGGCGTTTACCAAGTTCATGGCAGCACCCCACTACGCGTACAACGCGATGAAGCTCCCCGGGCCGTGCGGCGTCATCACCATCAACGGCGACCCCGACATGGCCGCCGAGTGCGAGGCCAAAGGGGCCGAGCTCGCTGACGCCGTCATCGCGGCGGAGACCAACCACGCTGACAATCTCGCCAAGTACGCGAGCGGGGTTAACAACGACGACCCCACCATACTCAAGAAGCCCAACTCAGAGGGCGCAAACACCTCAACCTTTGAGGCCACTACGCACACCCGCACCGTCGAGCTGGTCCCAGGCGACCCCAGCCAGACGGTGACGATCGGGACGGGCATGAGCCTAGCATAGGAAGGCGCGCTCATCGAGTTCCTCCATGAGAATAGGGACATCTTCGCATGGAAGCCCTCTGACATGCCCGGTGTCCCTAGGGAGCTCGCTGAGCACAAGCTAAACGACGACCCCAAAGTGCGACCTGTCAAGCAGTCGCTGCGGCCCTTTAATGAAGAGCGCCGCCGAGCAATCGCCGAGGAGGTGCAGCGTCTACTTGCTGCAGGCTTCATCCGGCCAATCAAATACTCCAAGTGGCTGGCAAACCCAGTCCTGGTCGAGAAGAAGAACGGGACCTAGAGGATGTGTATCGACTACACAAACCTGAACAGCGCCTGCCCAAAGGAGCAGTTCGTCCTCCCGCGGATCGACCAGATAATCGATTCTACCGCGGGCTCGGAGTCTCTATGTTTCCTCGACGCCTACTCTGGGTATAACCAGATCAAAATGGCTGTCGAGGATGAGGAGAAGACGGCGTTCATCACGCCATTCGGAGCCTTCTGCTACACCGCCATGACCTTCAGCCTCAAGAACGCCGGGGCGACCTACCAGCGGTGCATGCAAGAATGCCTCGCGAGCAAAATTGGCCGCAACATCCACGTCTACATCGACGACGTGGTCGTATAGTCCGCTCGCCAGGGAGACCTACTCGCCGACCTAGCGGAAACATTTGCCAACCTGCGAAAATACAAGATCAAGCTCTATCCAGGCAAATGCACCTTCGGTGTACCTTCCGGACAACTACTAGGGTACGTCGTCTCCAAACAAGGGATTGAGGCGAACCCCACGAAGATCGACACGATCGCCCGGCTCGGCAAACCCGAATGCCTGCGCGACGTCCAGAAACTGGCCGGGCGAGTAGCGGCTCTCAGTCGCTTCATCCCCCGCCTGGGCGAAAAGGCGATGCCCCTATACCGCCTGATGCGCAAGAACCCCACCTTCCAGTGGGACAAGGAGGCGGACGACGCGCTCCGCGACCTCAAAAAGGTGCTACTCGCCGCCCCCGCCGACAAAGAACCCATGCTGGTTTACGTCGCGGCTTCCGAGCGCGTCGTCAGCGCCGTGATGGTCGTCGAGCGACCGGAGGAAGGAAAGGAGCGCCCAGTACAGCGGCCGGTGTACTACATCAGCGAGGTCCTCACCGAGTCGCGCCAGCGGTACCCACAGTACCAAAAGCTGGTATACGCGGTCTTCAGAGCTCAGCGGCGCCTGCCACACTACTTCCAGGAGCACCCGATCACGGTCGTCTCCTCAGCACCACTGCAGGACATCATCCGCAACCGTGAGGCGACCGGGCGGGTCGCCAAGTGGGCCGTCGAAATCGGCGTCCACAACATCAAATACGAGCCGCGAAAAGCGATCAAGTCGCAGGCCCTAGCGGACTTCATCGCCGACTGGGAAGAGGCCCAGCAGCCAGAGAAGCTGCCATACCTCCATTACTGGAGCCTGCACTTCGACGGTTCAAAGAACGCGGACGGCGCAGGCGCAGGGATCGTGCTAACTTTGCGAAAAGGCGACAAGCTCCGCTATGTCCTCTGCCTCGACTTCACACCCTGCACCAACAACATGGCTGAGTATGAGGCCTTACTCCATGGCATGCGAGCGGCCAAGGAGATGAATGTCAACCTCCTACGCTGCTACGACGATTCCAACCTCGTCGCAGGGCAAGTCGCCGGCACCTGCGACGCCATCTCCCCCACCATGGCGGCGTACCGCCAAGCAGTGGACAAATTGGGCGGACATTTCATAGGCTACTCCATCGAGTGGATCGACAGGCGGAAGAACGACGAGGCCGGTGCACTCTCTCGCATCGGGTCGGCTCGACTCACACCACCCGCCGGCGTCTTCCTCGACACGATTACCAAGCCATCAGTCTCCCCCCCCGAGGGAGATCGACATCGGAGTCCCGCTCCAACCAGAGGCAGCCCTGGTCGCACTCGTCAACGAGCCAGACGACTGGACCAAGCCCTACATCGCCTACCTGGAAGCCGGCACCTTGCCAGCTGACGAGACGGACGCCCGGATGATCGCTCGCCGATGCAAGTCATACACCATCATTGACGGCGAGCTCCACAAGCGCAGTGTCACCGGCATGTTCCAACGCTGCGTCCAACCCGCCGAAGGACGCAAGATCCTCCACGATATCCACTCCGGCGACTGTGGCCACCACGCCGTCGCCCGCTCTCTGGTCGCCAAGGCTATGCGACATGGCTTCTACTGGCCCACCGCCCACGCCGATGTTGTGGACATTGTCCAGCGGTGCGCCGGGTGCCAGAAGTACGCCAACCAGACGCACGTGCCGAGCTCAGCGCTCAAAACAATCCCCATCACCTGGCCATTCGCTGTGTGGGGCATGGACATGGTAGGCCCCTTCAAGAAGGCCCCCTCCGGCTACACCCACCTGCTAGTCGCAGTCGACAAATTCACAAAGTGGGTGGAGGCCAAGCCAGTTCGGAAATGCGACGGGAAGACCGCCACCAAATTCCTACGCGAGCTCATATATCGCTACGGGTTCCCAAACAGCATCATCACGGACAATGGCACCAACTTCGCCAAAGGAGCCATGGCTGAATTCTGCGAAGAGCACCACATCCGGCTCGACCTCGCGTCGGTCGCCCACCCGGAATCCAACGGCCAGGCAGAACGGGCCAACCAAAGCATCCTCCACGGCCTGAAGCCGCGACTCCAAGTACCACTCGAGCGCACCGCCGGGTGCTGGGTCAAGGAGTTGCCCTCTGTTATCTGGGGGATCCGGACCTCAGTCAACAGGTCGACAGGGTTCACCCCCTTCTTCATGGTCTACGGCGCCGAGGCAGTCATGCCCACCGACCTCGAGCACGACTCGCCGCGGGTCGTCCACTACACGGAGGCTGCAAACGAGCTCGCCCGCCAAGACGGGGTCGACCAACTCGACGAAGCACGTGACCTCGCTCGGTCACGCACCGCCATCTACCAGCAGGGACTCCGCCGCTATCACAGCCGGCGGGTGAAAACTCGCACCTTCCAAGAAGGCGACCTGGTGTTACGCCTCATCCAGGACAAGAAGGGCATGCACAAGCTCTCCCCTCCGTGGGAAGGGCCATTCGCCATCGGGCGCGTACTCGGCAACGACGCCTACTACCTCATCGACGTCCGCGGGGACGGCGAACTCGACGTCAAGCGACCATGGAATGTAAACCTCCTACGGAAGTTCTACTCCTAGAACCCCACACATGTACTCTCCAGTCGCTATGAAATAAAAAGAAACGGGTACCACAAAATTGCGCCTACTCTCCATGTCTTGTGCCACTCGCACTAGTAATAACAGCGTCACGCTAACCGCAGAAGTCAACCTTTGGTACAGCGATCGGCACGGCTAAGTAGTGCGGTGCAAGAGCACTGAGTCACCTCAGGTCTTGCATCGTCCATGAAAAACGCCTATCCGGAGCCCCATTGGAGTCGCCTAGCTCGACTGGTTCTACGAACCAAGACAACTGCCTTCGCTTCTTACAGCGACCATGGTCCTCCGCATCCTTGGCATAGCGACTCGAACGGCTAAGTACCACGCTCGGGGACTGAAGACCAGTTCATCGCGAGCGGTCCGGGAAAACGCCAAGTAGGAGAGCATGCCCAGGACTCGCCACGCGACTGACCCCACGGGCCAGGCAGGAGTGACGCGCTCAAACTAACGCGCTAAGTCCTCAACCACCCTCGAGTCGCGCCTAGAACAACCAAGTACCACGCTCGGGGACTCGGCCACCCGACCTCGTTCGCGCAAGGGAAAACGGCAAAGTACAGAGCACTCAAGGGAGTCGCCTAGCGACTGGCTCTCCGAGCCCGGGCGAGTCGACCACAATGACAAAACACATAAAAACAACAAACATACCACATACGAGGTAAACCCCACAAAAGGGCAGACGTGCTCGGGGACTCGTTCAAACATACATAACAAACACATGACAAATACCAAAATAGACACGATGTCTCATTCGATTGCATGTCGCATTGTCTCATGTTACAAAATATGCCCGCATGGCAGACCTGCTACTAACGCCACAAGGCAAACTATCCTACTCTGCAGGCTTTGATGACAACTCGCCAACATCCCGACGATTGCGGATGAACGGCGTGTACGGGTTCGACGGATACGTCGTCGGTTCACCCGCCATCACCGCGCGGAAGGGCTGCTCGACCTTGAGATCACGATGTGGCGGCTCGGGATCGTTCGGCACGATGACCGTCTCCTGGTACGGAAGGAGGTCGCCCATTGCCCAAACACGCTCCGAATACGCGGCGGCGCGATCTTGCAACTTGAGGACCTCGGAAAGCTCCACTACGCCGGTCGACGATGGGTAGCCACTCGTCACATCGTTGATGTCGAAGTCCTCGGGGAAGTGGGCAAGTCCAAGACTAAGTGCCATCGCCGCTCCGCGCCGAAACGCCGACCGCGTCATGAACTCGACGACCGCGGGTGCCTTCTCCAAATACCTCCACACCTCAACGAGGTCGCTGGGGATCACCTCCGTGGGCGATATCTCTTGGAGATAGGCACGGATGCACGTCGCCGACAACGTTGCCGAGTCGACAAGCATGCTTACGCACTGCCGCGCGTCGAACGAGCTCGCCTCTTCCGCGCTATCGATGATGCGACCTGCGAGTAGAAGACAATAATGAATATGACGGACAACACAAAAGGCACAACCACTGGAAGGGGCAGACGCACTTACCAATCAACGGGCGCGCGAGTTCCGTGATGAAGCTTTGAAGCGACGTATGGTCGTCCTGAAGCCCAGCAACAAGGGCATCCGACACTTTACGATCCGCCTCGGCGGTTGCAATGGCGGCCTTGGCTCGCCCATCAGCCGAGATCGCTTCTTCCTTTGCTTCCCGCAGCTCGCGCTCGAGGTTGGTGATCCGCTGTTCAGCCTCACTTAAAGCAGATTGCGCCGCCGCCAATTCACCAGCGGGTACAAGCCCCTGGCGAGCTTCCTCTGCCTTCGCGGCAACATCCTGAAGTCCTTTGTTCGCCTCCTCGACGATGGCCAGTTCCTTCTCTGCGCGCTATTTCGCTGCCAATCGGTCAGCCGATTCAAGCTGCAGACCCTGCACATCACCAAAAAAGTTAATCAACGCAAAAAATTTAAGTGCCCACCCGCTGAAATTCAGCGAGTGCGCACTCGGGGACTGGCAACCAAAGAAATTCCTAAGTGCCCACCCGCTGAAATTCAGCGAGTGCGCACTCGAGGACTGGCAATCAAAAAAAAATTCTAAGTACCCACCCGTTGAAATTCAACGAGTGCGCACTCAGGGACTGGTACTCAAAGAAATTCCTAAGTGCCCACCCGCTGAAATTCAGCGCGTGCGCACTCGGGGACTGGAGGTACCTGGATGGCTGCGCCAAGCATGCTGTGGAGTTGTGTCGCGTCCACGGACGCGAGGAGAGCTGGCGTGTGCCTGCGACGTTGGTCGACTTCAGCATCGGGGGTCCCAGGAGCGTGGCTCGAGGGCGAAGTTCCATTCGCCGCGGCCGCCTTGGTCATGAAGCGCGGAAAGGTGGCGATAGAGGCACCCGCCCCAAAGGAGGTTGGCTCGGCCGTTCCAGGCAAGGGAGCGCCCTCCTTCGTGGACGCGGCTGCCTCCGTTAGGGGTCCAGCTAGCGCGACCGCCGTGTCGTCAGAAATCGTGACGATGTCGTCACCCTTGGCCTTCTTGCCGCCATCCGCAGAGACGACGACCTCATCCGCCTTCCTCTTGCGGGAAGGATCCTCCTCGCTAACGACGGGTGGCACCTTAGCCACGGTTGGGTGGCCCATCCTCTTCACCCCGGTCCTGTTCAACAGTCATGTAAGCAATACAGTTCGAGCTGCTATGGAAGACAAAGGAGGGAGAGTGTACTCACTTGGCGACTGGAATGAAGCGCAGCCCCGTACGGAGGCCGACTGGCTTCTCTAGTTCGGGGCCCAGTCGGCGGCTGAACCCCATTTCCAGAACGTCGCGTGCCCATGACACGGATGGTTTCTTCGTTGTTGAGGCCGCAACCAGAGCCTCTGGAACATCTTCAGTGGGAGCTTCCTTGTGAGGCGAAGCCGCTGCGACCGAGGCGTCCCCCAGCCCAGAGACTGGGGCGAACAGCGGACGCATCGACGCCAGGGGCACCTCGACGGTGGCCGTGTCCAACACGACTGTCGTTGGCGGCGCCTCGTCCTTGGCCGGGCTGGGGGCGTCAGAACTGCTCGCTGAATGTGGCGACGAGGCCGGCTTCGTCGTCTTGGTCTTCATCTAACTCGGAGGTGCCTTCACCTCCTTTTCCTTCTTCTTCTTTTTCGATGGAGTCGCCTGGCGGCGCGAGGTGGTTTCTGGAAGCTCGTTGCCGTCTTCATGACGCTCGAGGCTTTTACTTGCCTCAAGTTCACGTTGACGCTGCCCACGGGTCTTCCGGAGCAGTGGGGCGACTTCTTCTTCAGACTCGTCGTCGCCGTCGCCCTCGTCACTCCCGGCGTCGCCCTTGGCGAGAGGCGACTCGCCCATGTCCTGAACGGACGAGCTCGAGTTCTCATCGTCCGAAGGTGGGAGCCATCCTTCCACCACTTGGAACAGCTGCAAAGAATACAAGATGAAGTTAGAATTACCGCGACTGCATAAACTGCGACTACGCGCAAAGTGAAGTGATTACCGTTGGGGCTGGACGCTTTGCGGTATAGGGGGCGACCCCAGCCTGTGCGTCCAGGTACACCGCCTAGGTGATTTTCTTCAGTGCTGGGATGTAGTCCTCCAGCTTCCACTCGTAGAGGCAAGCCTTCGTCGAGTCCTCCCGGCCCGTGTACTGATACATATAGTGCTCGCGCCGAGCGAGCGGGACGAGCCGCCGCCCGAGCCAGCAGTTGTACAGGTTTATCGTCTGGAGGCCTTTCTTCTTCAGACCGCGGATGGTCTGGAGCATCTCGTCGACGACCATCTGCTGGTCGTTGGGGAGCTTGCCGACTTGGAGACGGCGCGGCTCGGACCGATTGGCGGAATACCGCGGGATCGCCTCCTCGCCCTCCGGGGTCGCCTCGGCTACGTAAAACCACGACTTCTTCTAGTCGCTCGCTGCCTTGGCGGGCAGCATCAGGTCGAAGAATGAAGCCTTCGACTTGAGCTGGAAGGTTAGGCCGCCCGCTTCCTCGCGGCTGATCCGTCCGTGGAACAGATCTTGCCACAAGGGGAAGTAGGGCTGGCAGCCCAAGTAGCATTCGCAGAACGCCACAAAGATGGCGAGCTGCTCGATGCTATGGGGACCCAGATCCAAAGGCTGGATCCCGTAATAGGCGCAGAAGTGCCGGAAGAACAGGGACGTGGGGAACCCTAGCCCCCGTTCAAGATGGCTGGTGAAGCAGATGAACTCCCTCTCTCGCGGATTCGGGGTCGTCTCTCCGGCTACGGGAATGCGCCAACAGCCGGCTCGTACGATCCCGGCCTCCTCAAAGGAAGCCAGTTGCACCCTCATGCACTTAGATCTACCCCACGGCTCGGTGGAAAGGGCCATGGCAGAGAGATTTGCTGGGGGTCGGGGGATTTCAGTTCGGCTGGATCGCGATGCGTAGGGAGGCGGAAAGTGCGCGCAGTCGGAGGAAATGGTGAGAAGGTGGTTCTCTGATCGTCTGCCATTCCACTTATATAGCGGTTGTTACCCGCCAAATCAGGGAGCCGTTACTACGTGGTGATTACGCCAAAAGTTACCGTTGGACTACCCCAACGGCTAGTTTGACCACGGTTAACGGTCCAACTTCGACCACTCGACACGCCAAAGGCTGCGACCTGGATGATTGGTTTCTCCTCTTTACGGGAGCCCGCCGATGATTCGACCGGATGTCTACTCAGAAGCCGTATACTCCGACTGCCAGCAGCCACCTGCGCCTAATCGACGGCGGCCTCGGGGACTACTGATGGGGATATGCCTACCGGGGTATACCCAGCAGGACGTGTCCGACTGGCGAGTGGGCCTGCAAGACGGCGACTGGATTGAAGCCCAGCAAGGAACCAAGCGATTGGAAGCCGAAGGACCAGGCGAGTAGATAGGCCTAGTCGGATTAGGTTAAACGAGTACCGAAGCTTTAACTGAATCGGTTGAGATATGTAAACCCTAGGGGAGGTGAGCCTATATAAACCTCCCCATAGGGCGAGTAGAGATACGTTCCATCATACACCCAAGCGACTCGCCGCCTAGTCGCCGAGCTCGCCCATTGTACCACCTCCATAATACAATCTAGCAGGAGTAGGTCTTTACCCTCCGGCGGGCCGAACCTGGGTAAAACCCTGTGTCTTTGCCCTCATCTCGCACCGCAGATGGCTGGCCGCCCTTGCCCCTCGTTCTACTACTCACTGCCGATAGCAGCATCTGCCGTGACCATTCCCACGACATGGCCGTTTCATGATTTAGTGCCCACAGTTTTGGATTTCTAGGGGGATATGCATGCCCTTAAGACCAGATTCATGGTTGAGAGTTAAGACGAAAAACTCATCGTTTTCGTGTTTATGGCCGTTTTCATGAGCTATTGCCCATATTTTTCGTGTTCCAAGGCGATTTGCATGGCTCGTAAGACACGATTCATGTTTGAGAGTTATGACCAAAAACTCATCGTTTTTGTGTTTTATGGTCGTTTTCATTAGCTTACTACCCACAGTTTTGGGAGTTTCAGGGCGATTTGCATGGCTTGAGAGACCCGATACATGTTTGGGACTTAGGACCAAAAACCCTTAGTTTTCGAGTTTTATGGCCGTTTTCATGAGCTATTTCCCACAGTTTTTGGGTTCCAGGGCGATTTGCATCCCTCGTAAAACCCGATACATGTTTGAGATTTATGACCAAAAACTCGCCAGTTTCGTGTTCTATGGTCGTTTTCATGAGCTATAGCCCACAGTTTGGGGGTTTCAGGGCGATTTACAATGACAGTAAGACCCAAAACAAGTTCGCGAGTTATGACCAAAAACTCATCGTTTTCGTGTTTTATTATCGTTTTTAATGAGTTATTGCCCACAGTTTTAGGGTTCTAGGGGATTTGCATGTCTCGTAAGACCCAATACATGTTTGAGAGTTACGACCAAAAACTTGTTTTTTGCATTTTACGGCCGTTTTCATTAGCTATTACCCACAGTTTTGGCGATCTACGGAGATTTACAATGACCGTAAGACCCAACACATGTTTGAGAGAAAACTCATCGTTTTCGCGTTTTATGGCCGTTTTCATGAACTACTGCCCATAGTTTTGGGAGTTTTAGGGCGATTTGCATGGCTTAAGAGACCCGATACATGTTTGAGAGTTAGGACCAAAAACCCATAGTTTCGCGTTTTATGGCCGTTTTCATGAGCTATTGCCCACATTTTTCGGATTCCAGGGCGATTTGCATGGCTCGTAAGACCCGATACATGTTTGAGAGGTATGACCATAAAACTCACCGTTTTCGTGTTTTATGGTCGTTTTCATGAACTACTGCCCATAGTTTTGGAAGTTTCAGGGCGATTTGCATGGCTTAAGAGACCCGATACATGTTTGAGAGTTAGGACCAAAAACCCATAGTTTTCGCGTTTTATGGCCGTTTTCATGAGCTATTGCCCATATTTTTCGGGTTCCAGGGCGATTTCCATGGCTCGTAAGACCCGATACATGTTTGGGAGGTATGACCAAAAAACTCATCGTTTTCTTGTTTCACGGTCATTTTCATGAGCTATTGCCCACAGTTTTGGGTTTCTAGGGCGATTTGCATGGCTCGTAAGACCCGATACATGTTTGAGAGTTATGACCAAAAACTCATCGTTTTGCTTTTTATAGCCATTTTTATGAGCTATTGCCCTCAATTTTGGGGGTGTAAGGGCGATTTGCATGGCTTGAGAGACCTGATACATGTTTGAGAGTTAGGACTAAAAACTCATAGTTTTCGTGTTTTATGGCCGTTTTCATGAGCTATTGCCGACAATTTTGGGGTTCCAAGGCAATTTGTATGGCTCGTAAGACCCGATACATATTATGGAGTGATGACGAAAAAACTCGTCGTTTTCACGTTTTATGGTCGTTTTCATGAGCTATCGCCCACTGTTTTGGGTTTCCAGGGCGATTTGCATGGCCTGTATGAACCGATACAATTTGAGAGTTAGGACCGAAAACCCGTAGTTTTCTCGTTTTATGGCCATTTTCATGAGCTATTGCCCATATTTTTCGGGTTCCAGGGCTATTTGCATCGCTCGTAATACCCGATACATGTTTGAGAGGTATGACCAAAAAGTCGTTGTTTTCGTGTTTTATGGTCGTATTCATGAGCTATTGCCCACGGTTTTGGACACTGGTAGAAAACGCCCCATGCGTCCCGGTTGGTAAGGGCCATTAGTCCCGGTTGCCCAACCGGGACGGGGCAATCGGGACTAAAGCTCCAACCATTAGTCCCGGTTGCCCCACCAACCGGGACAAATGGGGGCTGCGTGGCGGCATCGAGGCGCGAGGGTGGAGATTAGTCGGTTCGTAACGAACCGGGACTAATAACCTGCTGCCGCACAGATTTGGCCCATTTCTCTGCGGCGAAGAATTCATTTTGGCACATTTTGTTGCGCGGCAACATTTTCGCCACTTTTGTGCCGTGAGAGAATTCATTTAGGTTGTTTTATTGTTTATTTAGTGTTTTGCACTTATCAATGAAGGAACCTTATATTACACAAGATCATCATGACAACATTACATTCAATACGGATCGAGTTCATGCACTACATACAAAAGTTGCTATTCGATGCTACCGACCAATTTCTTGAAAGTTGCTATTTTTACAATTCCTATTGTCTATACACAGCCGAGTAGTATTCCCCTTGTGTGTTTAGTACTTCTGCATCCAAGAATCCCGCCAATTCCTCCTGTATTGCTCGTATGCGATCCTTTGGCGTAAGACCGTCCGTGAGCGTTCGATCTGATTTAAAAAAGGAGTCAGCCTATATGAATATGAAACTAAACACAATTTGATTGTAATTAAAAACTATAGAAATTGTTTACGTACGTGGAGTTGCTCTAAATTCCTGCCCTTCTCATCGCACGTCTGCCGGATGAACTCGCATACATAGTATCCACATAGATTGTTACCTGGTCCCTGCGTCAGGCACTTTACGACAACAGAGTTCAATCAAAATAATAATCAAGCATGATAATAACTGTATCAAAACTAGAATCAAAGAGATGCGCGGATATAGCTAGTGGTGCTTACATCTAGTGGTTGAAATGTAAGCTCCTCTTTCCAAACACCCCTAGCCTTCTTGGTGAACCGTTTCCAAGCGCTGCCCGGCGTAGAAAACGAATAAAATAAGTTATTAAGTACTTGATATCATAAAATTCACGAACGTTGCCGATATAGTGTCGTAATGATTAGAATTACCCTGGAGAAGTATCGCATGTCCTTCCACGTCTCAAGGGGTTTATGTTTCGAGACCATGACTAGTACACGCCCTTTGTCAAGTTGAATGATTAACGAATATAGTGGTACTGCGAATGCAAAACTAATCAATTATATACTTAACATCGAGTAAGCGAAATAGAAAGTGTATACAAGACAATAACACTCACTTTGGAAGTTGTAAGGAAATAGTATTTCCTTTTGGTTTCTTGAAACCTTAACGCGTGTACTATATTATCCTCCGTATCACGGGGCTTATTTTGAGATTAGCTTCATGAACCCAATATGGGTCAATGAAGCCAATGTCATAGATTTGTCCTCTGCTGCATTCGAGAATCTTCATTCTGCATATTAAAGTATGATTATATACATGCAATAAACAAAATATTATAGATGGAGACTAAATTAATTACAGAATTAGTACTTACAGACAATAGGCACTCATGAGAGATTTGTCCAAGGCGTCTTGATTGAATAATTGAAATAGTTCATCAAATTCAATGGATATCATGGCATCGTTTTCTTTCCCATGATGCTTTTTTGTAACCCTCGGCACTATCCAGTTAGCCCCGGCCCTTGTGGCATGCATGTACCAGTTATGCAATCTTCGCATTTTTGTTGGAAGATTGTTTACCTCCTCAGGTTTGATGAGAGGTTTTCCGTACTGGTATTGGTATGCTACTTCACTCACGGGGAAGAACTCTAACTGGGATAAGTACTGGGCAATACTCATACCTTGAGCAGCGGCAGCTTCTCCGTATTGTGCAACTACCTCTGGATCATACTGCTCTTCGCCCCAAACTTTGCTCGACCCACATTGGTTTGAGAAATCACCTTGAGAGGCGCAAGTCTTTTGCTTGTTCTCCGAGCTGGGCAACAGATTTCCGCTTGCATCGATCTTGCTCTTGAGGCTTTTGTGCTGCATGTGACTTGAGAATAGAACTCTCATAGTCGATGACAGCTTTGGCTCGGGTTGAAGAAGAGTCTTTAGCATTTTCAACACTTTGGCTTTTCTTCTTTGGTCTTTGGGAACTCGGCTCTTTCGGCCGCCTCGGCTTAAAACGCTGTCGTTTCCGCATCAACGATCATGATCTCCTCTTGATACAGTCATAAGCTCTCTTGGGAGGAACCGTTGGTACTTTTGGAAGAGGCTCTTGTTTACGTTTGGCGATCGCTTACGACGCCTGATGGATACGCTTCGCTTTTATCCTGAGGCGCCGGCAATGGCTCCCGTGGCGATGGCTGCACCGGAGATTGGTGAGGCGACGGAGCCGGGTGAGGCGACGAAGACGGCTGCCACGGCGGCGATGACCTCGCTGGAGACGGGTGAGGCGACGGCGAAGACGGCCTTGGCGTGTGATTTGAAGCACGATACAATCCTTGACCATAGAATGGTGACGTTTTTGCGTCACCCAGACGATCACATCCCCTTCACCGGCGGGTAGTGAAGATCCAAAACCTCAAAGGTGGGCATAATTTCATCCACGCCGACAACAGCGTAGCCCTCTGGAACCGGACGACAGTGGTAAGTTGGTGTGGGTCCAATTGGTAAGGCATAGCCGACCGCCACCTTCATTGATATGTTCACAACGTTGACATGTAGCTCGCAGTGTGTCATCTCTGTGATATCATCCACTGGGTAGCCAACAGGAGCCATCGTCGGTGCATCATCGTCCTCGCCATTGTCATCACCGGGACCTCGGTGGAAGCCACACTGCTTTTTCGATTATTCGATAGGCCGGTAGCATCGAATGCAGTGTGCTGCTGAGATGGGGCGCCGGTAGTACTTTGCTCTTTAAGTGAGTTAATTTCATCTTGTTGTTGCTTTAATCGTTCTTCAATTGAACGCATTCGCTCTTTCTGACTTTCTGCTTCAACTGCTGCCCTGTCCTTACTCCTCTGACGGCTTCTATCAGGATATTTCTTCCTCTCTTCGGGAAACCCAGTCCTCCATGATTGGGAGCCTATTGTGCCTCGTGTTCGTCCATCATGTTCCTTATTTCCAAGGGCGAGTGTGAGCTCATCATTCTCTCTATCGGGAATGAAGTCCCCATCTTTAACAGCCTTCTTTGCTTTTCTCATCCTCTCGATTGGCAAGGGTCTTCTTTATGTCGTATGGTATATATACACCTCCTTCCGAGTCCAACGTGCCCCATGCCCGTAAAACCAATTCCTTGCACGTTCTACCCAATAAATGCGTCTGCGGGTGATATTTTATCACAGGTTCTGCTCAAGTTTCTCCCACTTAGGAATGCCACCTGTAGCCACCTTGCCCCATAGTATGGTGATACTTCTTGTTAGCACATTCAGCTTATTCGTTCGAGACATTTTCTTAGCTTTTTCGATTTCTTGTATTCCACAAACTCATCCCGAATGGTTTTATCTTCTCAAACTGAATATTCTTGAAATCGGGAGTCTTCTTTTTCACGACATAGTCAAGGTGCAATCTTTTCTTCCAGTTGGTGAAACACTGGGCCATCTTCTTCAAAGCCCACTCCCTGACCTTAGCCTCCATGGCTCTCCCATGTTGTAAGGCGTCCTCAACTGGATCCTCCGCATTTGGATCCAGCTCTATCTTCGGTAGTTTGAAATTAACCATGAGCCTCTTCCACAGTAAATCTTTGGCGTGGTTAGGGACAAATAAACATGTTCCCTCTTCATCCGCATTAGCAAGCCTATTCCAATTTCTAATGGTGATCGGGATTAAGTCCCTAACGATTACTCCGCATTGTGCCAAAAATTTGGTTGCGACAACCGGGCCGCTGTCGATGCCGTCTGGCGACATCTTCGATCCTGAACCTCTCATGGTCTTCCAACTTTTTGGTTGGGCCTCGTCCGCTCTTTTCAGTAGATTCCTTCGATCCGGAGGGCTAAAAGAAGAAAGATCGCCGTTACTATTTCTATATAGATAGCAGATGATTAATTAATGAATTGATTTATATTACATGCACCTTGCCGGAGCGGTCATCTTCTTGATTACACAAGGCATCGCCTTCTCCCTCGCGGAAGGCAACACCTTCAACCTCAAACAAGTTGTCTACTCCGGTAAAAAGAGGATCACCCTCACCGGAGTTGTTCAGAAACGTTGATACGTCTAAATTATCTTCCCCACGGATCACACCTTGGATCAACTCTTCCTTTTCTTCGTCTCTGACGTGTGGGTCCATATTTTCTGCCTGGGTGGAAAAACGAATAAGTCAAAGCGGCTAAAGGAGAAAGTTAAGTGCGGTGTTGAGAGATATAAACCCTAATTCAGAGAAACCCTAATATATACATACACAATAATAAAAATGAAGAAAGGGAAACCGTGTAGTAGATAGGCACATCGTCGAACCCACATGCACCTAAGTAGCTTGACAATGTGAATCGGGTCTGGGGCTACCCACAGTGACTGACCAGTGGGGCCGAAGACCAATAATACCAAAGTAATTAATAAACCTAATAATACCTAACTAATAATAAACCTAATAATCGAAACACCGAAAAGAAAGGGAAACAATTAACACATGGCATCGATGCAATGCTCAAGCAAGTATGATGATATGACAAGTTAATTTGCATTGGAATGTAACCCTAAGACATGCTCGATGATTTAATCGGGGTTCCGAGGGGTGAAAACCCTAACTCGGAGAAACTTCGGAACATATGAGAGGGGTGCATTTGTTCTTCTAATTATACTTGTCATTTAAGTTGTTTAACAATGCATGATTATATGTAAAATAGATAGGTTTCTTTTTTCTCAACAATTTGATATATTATTTGTATTTTTCTGACTTATAAACAATAAGTTATTGATTTTACAATATTAAATCATTTTCTGGAATTAAAAAAAAAGGCAAATAGTTTTTACACCGGGGCGACCCCTAGCCAGTGAGACTGACAGATGGGCCCTAGTGCCAACTCAGCCTCCACGCAAGCAAGCAGGCCCCACCCGGCACAGTCACATCGCCGGTGAGCACTGTGCGGTGGCCGGCGACGTTGCTAGAGGGCTCGGGAGGGGCGTGCGTGGGTTTGTTCGAAAGAGGGCGTCAAGGCGAACCTAACTAGTAGGGCACCGCCCGGATTTGGTCACCGGAATAGGGCACGCGACGACATGCAGCGGCGGCGGATGGCGGCGGACGGCGCGAGAGAAGGACAGCTAGGGAGGAAAGAAGGGGTCACTGTCACAAGCTCACCCTCGGCGTGTGTAGCCTTGGCGGGGGCCGGAGATCGGCAAGAACGGTGATGGCAAGCGGAGCTCGTCGGTCGGTGATGGGGAAGACGGTCGATTCGGTCAGCGGCTTCGATTCCTTCGGCGAGGAGGATAAGCACAGCGGCAAGGTGGAGGCGGCAATGGCGTGGCGGTTGGGCACTGACGGCGTCCGGCGGTTGTCCTCATGGCGGCGATGTCTTTATGGTGAGTGAGAAAGAGGGGAAGAAGGAGAAGGGGCATGGTTAACTAGTAGGGGACCTTTAGTCCCGGTTGGTGGCTCCAACCGGGACTAAAGGGGCATACGTCCCGGTTGGAGCCACCAACCGGGACCTATACTCCAATATTTTCAGCAGCCCAAGCGTTGGCGCGCAGGGGGTCTTTAGTCCCGGTTGGTGGCTCCAACCGGGACATATTCCCCTGATTTCAAATTTTTTCAGGTATTTTCTCTCTGTTCCTGCCTTATTTTTTATTTTGGGGTTTAAATTTGTATTGTTTTTAAATGATAATTAATTTGGAATTTAGAAAACTTTAAACATAAGTGTTTGGATTTGAATAAATAATTCAAAAACATTTTCTGTTTTAAAAAATAATTAATGTAGCCATTTAAAATATGAACCATTTACAATTAAAAATGAATTAACTTATATTTTTTAATATCAATTTGGAATTTAGAAAAACTTTAAACATAAGAAGTGTATGGATTTGAAAAAATAATTCAAAAACATATTCTATTTTTAAAAAATAATTAATGTAACCTTTTAAAATGAATTAACTTATATTTTTGAATATTAATTTGGAATTTAGAAAAAATTTAAACATACAAAGTGTTTGGATTTAAATAAATAATTCAAAAACATTTTCTGTTTTAAAAAATAATTAATGTAACCATTTAAAATATGAACCATTTACAATTAAAAATGAATTAACTTATATTTTTTAATATCAATTTGGAATTTAGAAAAACTTTAAACATAAAAAGTGTTTGGATTTAAATAAATAATTCAAAAACATTTTCTGTTTTAAAAAATAATTAATGTAACCATTTAAAATATGAACCATTTACAATTAAAAATGAATTAACTTATATTTTTTTAATATCAATTTGGAATTTAGAAAAACTTTAAACATAAGAAGTGTATGGATTTGAATAAATAATTCAAAAACATATTCTATTTTTAAAAAATAATTAATGTAACCTTTTAAAATGAATTAAATTATATTTTTGAATATTAATTTGGAATTTAGAAAAAAATTAAACATAAAAAGTGTTTGGATTTAAATAAATAATTCAAAAACATTTTCTGTTTTAAAAACTAATTAATTTATCCATTTAAAATATGAACCATTTACAATTAATTATGGTGGTTACTTCACAAAACGACCCGTTTATTGCGCTCGGAAACGGCATTTTGGTGGTTACTTCACAAAACGACCCGTTTATTGCGCTCGGAAAATGGAAAAGGGCTTTTCCGTGCGACAAAAAGGAAAACTTCCTCCTGCAACATTGTTCTCCATACCAATGTCCACACACATGCATAATATGGGCACAACATCACAAACTATGCCGTGATTCAGCACATAACATCGGTCATTTGGACCGAAAGCCATGAAACCTCGAACATGATAGGTCATTTTGTGAAGGTATTTTTGAAACATAATCAATATACCAAGTCTGGTATTTTTCTTTCAACTATGTAACATAATATGACACCACGCGAAGGATTTTCATTGTTCGGATTTTTTTTGAATTTATTATGCCCGTTTTGAATTATCTGAATTTCTAACTATGGTCGAACCGGTGTGCACGAAGATAGGGGACGGGCATCGTTAGAACTTGCATTGGATCTCTGAAGAAACCACATATTGCGAGTCTAAAATGATTTTTCAAAAATCACGGGCGATAGATCATGTACATAGTACAAACCGGACCCACTTCCTGCCGATTCGGCAGACATTTGTCCTTTTTACCCGGGATGGACGAAAAGGTTTGAGATGTACCGGTTGGGAGATAGTCCATGTAAGGTGGTCTAGTATTTTAGGAAAATGGGACGGTAGCATTGCGAAACGGCATTTTGGTGGTTACTTCACAAAACGACCCGTTTATTGCGCTCGGAAAATGGAAAAGGGCTTTTCCGTTCGACAAAAAGGAAAACTTCCTCCTGCAACATTGTTCTCCATACCAATGTCCACACACATGCATAATATGGGCACAACATCACAAACTATGCTGTGATTCAGCACATAACATCGGTCATTTGGACCGAAAGCCATGAAACCTCGAACATGATAGGTCATTTTGTGAAGGTTTTTTCGAAACATGATCAATATACCAAGTCTGGTATTTTTCCTTTCAACTATGTAACATAATATGACACCACGCGAAGGATTTTCATTGTTCGGATTTTTTTGAATTTATTATGCCCGTTTTGAATTATCTGAATTTCTAACTATGGTCGAACTGGTGTGCATGAAGATAGGGGACGGGCATCGTTAGAACTTGCATTGGATCTCTGAAGAAACCACATATTGCGAGTCTAAAAATGATTTTTTGAAAAAATCACGGGCGATAGATCATGTACCTGTAGTACAAACCAGACCCACTTCCTACCGATTCGGCAGACATTTGTCCTTTTTACCCGGGATGGACGAAAAGGTTTGAGATGTACCAGTTGGGAGATAGTCCATGTAAGGTGGTCTAGTATTTTAGGAAAATGGGACAGTAGCATTGTGAAACGGCATTTTGGTGGTTAGTTCACAAAACGACCCGTTTATTGCGCTCGGAAAATGGAAAAGGGCTTTTCTGTGCGACAAAAAGGAAAACTTCCTCCTGCAACATTGTTCTCCATACCAGTGTCCACACACATGCATAATATGGGCACAACATCACAAACTATGCCGTGATTCAGCACATAACATCGGTCATTTGGACCGAAAGCCATGAAACCTCGAACATGATAGGTCATTTTGTGAAGGTTTTTTCGAAACATGATCAATATACCAAGTCTGGTATTTTTCCATTCAACTATGTAACATAATATGACACCACGCGAAGGATTTTCATTGTTCGGATTTTTTTTGAATTTATTATGCCCGTTTTGAATTATCTGAATTTCTAACTATGGTCGAACTGGTGTGCATGAAGATAGGGGACGAGCATCGTTAGAACTTGCATTGGATCTCTGAAGAAACCACATATTGCGAGTCTAAAAATGATTTTTTCAAAAAATCACGGGCGATAGATCATGTACATGTAGTACAAACCGGACCCACTTCCTACCGATTCGGCAGACATTTGTCCTTTTTACCCGGGATGGACGAAAAAGTTTGAGATGTACCGGTTGGGAGATAGTCCATGTAAGGTGGTCTAGTATTTTAGGAAAATGGGACGGTAGCATTGTGAAACGGCATTTTGGTGGTTACTTCACAAAACGACCCGTTTTTTGCGCTCGGAAAATGGAAAAGGGTTTTTTGAAACATGATCATTGTTCGGCACAAATTTAGTCCCGGATGTATTCTGAAACCGGGACTAAAAATATTTTCCGCCATTTCCCACCTCTTCCCGCCAAGTTTTCCCGCCCTTTCCTTTCTACTAGAGCTTTTAGTCCCGGATGTAGTCACTAACCGGGACTAAAGATATTTCCCGCCATTTCCCAAAGCTTCACGCCAAGTTTTCCCGCCCTTTCCCTCTATATTTAGGGTGATCGTGTCATGGCTATCCACACATCCACACCTTCCTCTCTTAGAACAATGGACAACGCCTACTGGGCCATTCTGACCCTCGAGGAGACCGAGGCGCTGTGCGCCTCCAACTACCCTTGTCCACCGGGGTACCGCCCGCCCGCCGGCTGGATGCTGAGCGCTGGAGGGGTTCCTGTCCCTCCTGTCCCTCAAGGTTCCGCACGTCAGGCGGCCATCACAAACCACTTCTACCACGAGCTCACGCCGGAGCAGCGGATGGATCCCCAGTGGGATCCCGACAACTATGACACCTGGAATGCCTTCTTCGCTAATAGGCGTGAAAGGGAGCTCGCCAGGTACGAGGGTGATGGCCCGCCACCGGTGAACCACAACGAAGTCGGCCGTCGTCTGTGGTGGGAGAACCGTACTATCATCGAAGTGATGCGCTACATCGCCGGGGGAGACCATCCTCGCCACGGTGCCCACGAGTCCACCCGCCAGGCCCGACATCGTCCCGGTGGCGGCATCGTCTTCCAGGAGACCCCTCTCCCACCCGCCATGAATCCGAGGCTGGAATGGCCCCTGGTATATGCCATGGATGGGCTGAGGATCCCCGGAGTGGCGGGTGGTGATGACGATGATGATGACGACGACGATGAAGACCACAGCTGCGTACTATAGGACTAGGCATGATTATGACTAAAGGCGGCTTTAGGCACGAGTGTTAGCTAGTCCCGATTTGTCCCGGTTTTAATATTAATAAATGTCTTAAGTGTTACCTAATAAATAGAGGAAATGCCTATATAAAGAGAGGTTCATATTTAGTCTCGGTTGGAGAAACCAACCTTGTTGAAGGATTCTTGGCAGTGGGCGACAACACTAATAATAGGGGTGAGTGTCGACATTATGTCGTGCGGCATGTACCTTGTCCCGGATGGTGTCACCAACGGGACTAAAGATGAACCTTAGTCGGTTGGAGACACCAACCGGACTAAAGATGAGTCAGCACTAATAATAGGTGAGTCGACATTATGTCGTGAGTGTCGACATTATGCCGAGCTGCTTGTACTATAAATATGCATCCTTGTGAGTCCAGTCCTCCAGCCAGTTTGAGGCATCTCCAAGATGGTTTTAGAGCGAGGACACCACTACGGCCAGTTCGAGGAGATGCCGCGGGCCAGTCCTCCGGCATCTCCGAGAAACTGTCATAGAGGCACTCTAATATGTGAAATTAGTTAGCTCAGGCGTATTGATCTGGTTAGTGAAGTTACAAGATGCAAGATGGTTTTCGAGAGCGAGGACACCACGGCCAGTTTCGAGGAGATGCCGAGCGGAGGTCCTCCGGCATCTCCGAAACTGGTCATAGAGGCACTCCCTAATATGTGAAATTAGTTAGCTCAGGCGTATTGATCTAGTTAGTGAAGTTACAAGCTGCAAGATGGTTTTCGAGCAGGGACACCACTGCGGCCAGTTTGAGGAGATCTTGTGAGCCCAGTCCTCCGGCATCTCCAAGAAACTGGTCCTAGAGGCACTCCCTAATATGTGAAATTAGTTAGCTCCGAGGCGTATTGATCTAGTTAGTGAAGTTACAAGCTGCAAGATGGTTTTCGAGAGCAGGGACACCACTACGGCCAGTTTCAGGGAGATGCCGACGGAGCCCAGTCCTCCGGCATCTCCGAGAAACTGGTCATAGAGGCACTCCCGGTCCAGCCACAAAATGGGACTAACACTCAAGACATTTATTAATATTAAAAACTGAGACTACAAAACCGGGACTAAAGGCCACAAACGCGAAAGATATCCTTGGTCAAGCCACAAACCGCGAAAGACATGAACTAGAGTTACATAATATGAGCATGAACTTCTTGGCATATGTCATTCCTTATGACCGCTTGAGGCGTAACCATGGAGCATCTTCTTTACTTAACGGAATGCTTGGGTCAGTTTTCCTTTGTGAAGGGCGGAATTTCATCAAACTTATTATAATCTTGACATATACATCTTGTCCTCGATTCCCACGATGTTTCTTTTCCCTGAAAGAACTATGTGACGCTTTGGCTCATCATATGATGTATTCGTTTGCATATTTTTCTTTTTTTCGATGGAGGACATGTCCTTCACATAGAAAACTGAGACACATCATTGGCTAGGACGAATGGTTCATCTCTATAACCAAGATTGTTGAGATCCACTATTGTCATTCCGTACAACTGGTCTATCTTTACCCCTTCCCCATTCAGGTTGACCCATTTGCAGCGAAACAAAGGGACCTTAAAAGAGACTCCATAATCTAGTTCCCATATCTCCTCTATGTAACCATAATATGTGTCCTTTTGTCCATTCTCGTCTATTGCATCAAAGCGGACACCACTATTTTGGTTGGTGCTCTTTTTATCTTGGGCGATCGTGTAGAATGTATTCCCATTTATTTCGTACCCTTGGAAATTCAATACAGTAGAAGATGGTGACGCGGCCAACAAGTATAGCTGATCTCCAACAGTGGTGTCATTCAAGAGATGTGTCCGCATCCAACCACCGACAGACTTCATGTGTTCATCTGTAATCCATGATTCAGGCTTCCCCGGGTTTTTGAGCGTACAATATTCTTGTGTTCCTCCATATACGGAGCTGCCAAGGTGGAATTATGTAGAACTGTGTAGTGTCCTTTAGTGAAAGAATCCCCGTCCCTACATATCATTGCTTTCTTTCCCAACGTGCCTTTTCCACTTAGTCTTCCCTCATGCCGCGAGTCAGAAACACCAATCGGCTTAAGGTCAGGAATAAAGTTAACACAAAACTCAATGACCTCCTCTGTTCCATATCCCTTGGAGATGCTTCCTTCTGGTCTAGCACGGTTATGAACATATTTCTTTAAGACTCCCATGAACCTCTCAAAGGGGAACATATTGTGCAGAAATACCGGACCGAGAATGGCAATCTCTTCCACTAGATGAACCAGGAGATGCGTCATAATATTGAAGAAGGATGGTGGGAACACCAATTCAAAACTAACAAGACATTGTACCACATCCTTCTGTAACCTTGGCAGAATATATGGATTGATTACCTTCTGAGATATTGCATTGAGGAATGCACACAGCTTCACAATGGGTACTCGAACATTTTCTGGTAGAAGCCCCCTCAATGCAATCGGAAGCAACTGCGTCATAATCACGTGACAGTCATGAGACTTCAGGTTTTGGAACTTTTTCTCTGCCATATTTATTATCCCCTTTATATTAGATGAGAAGCCCGACGGCACCTTGGTACTATAAAGGACTTCAAAAAAGATTTCCTTCTCTGCTTTGATAAGAGCATAGCTGGCACGACTTAAGTGACGCCCTTTATCCGTCTTGTTATCTGTATGCATGTTCTTTGGGTCTTTCATAATTTGTTGGTCCTCCCGTGCTTCAGGTGTATCTTTTGTCTTCCCATACACGCCTAGGAATCCTAGCAGGTTCACGCAGAGATTCTTCGTCACGTGCATCACGTCGATTGAAGAGCGGACACGCAGGACTTCCCAATATGGCAGCTCCCAAAATATAGATTTCTTCTTCCACATGGGTGCGTGTCCTGTAGCGACGTCGTTCGGAACTGATTGACCGCCGGGACCCTTTCCAAAGATTACTTCTATGTCCTTAACCATACCAAATACATCATCACCAGCTGGGAGTTCAGGCTTCTTCCGGTGATCTGCCTCACCTTTGAAATGCTTGCCTTTCTTTCTTATGGGATGATTGGTCGGAAGAAATCGTCGATTCGCTAGGTACACAACCTTATGCAAATATGTACCTTCGGTCTTATCTAAACAGTGGGTGCATGCCTTATATCCTTTGTTTGTCTGTCCTGAAAGGTTACTAAGAGCAGGCCAATCATTGATGGTTACGAATAACAACCCTCGTAGATTAAATGGCTCCTGTTTGTTCTCATCCCACGCACGTACACCTGGTTTGCCCCACAACTGTAAGAGTTCTTCAACTAATGGCCTAAGGTACACATCAATGTCGTTGCCCGGTTGCTTCGGGCCTTGGATGAGCACTGGCATCATAATGAACTTACGCTTCATGCACAACCAAGGAGGCAGGTTGTAGATACATAGAGTCACGAGCAGTCTTTGACTGCAGCTCTGCTCCCAAAAGGATTCATGCCATCCGTACTTAGACCAAACCATAAGTTCCTTGCGTCACTGCAAAGTCCGGAAGTCTCTCGATTTTTCTCCACTGTGACCCATCGCCAGGTGTCTCAACTCCCGTCTTTCTTACGGTCTTCTTTGTGCCATCGCAACAACTGGCATGCTCTTTGTTTACGAACATGCGTTTCAACCTTGCTATTATAGGAGCATACCACATAACCTTAGCAGAACCCTCTTAGGAGGCTCTCCCTCAACATCACTAGTGTCATCTCGTCGATCTTATACCGCAACGTTGCATACCGGGCATTTATCTAAATTCTCATACTCCTTACATGGTAGAGGATGCGATGATTAATGCATGCATGTATCTTTTGCACATCTAATCCCGAGGACAGAGAGTCTTCTTTGCTTCGTAGGTACTCTCGGGAAGTTCGTTATGTTTTGGAAACTTGGCTTCATTATTTTCAGCATCTTTTCAAATGAGGTCGGTTAGACCACACTCGCCTTCCATCGCAACAATTCGATTAATAAATCGAGCTTTGTGCTGCCATCTTCACAATTTGGGTACAACAATTTCTTGTGATCTTCTAACATGCCCTCTAACTTCAACTTCTCATTTTCTGTTTCACAGTCTCGCTTTGCATCAGAAATGACCCTACCAAGTTCATCAGCCGGCTCATCTGATGCCCGTTCTTCACCTTTTTCCTCTCCATTATCTTCTATTACAGTATCACTGTATTCAGGAAACATATGATGATAGTTGTTATTATCATCTTCTTCTTCACCATCTTCCATCATAACCCCTCTTTCCCCGTGCTTGGTCCAGCAATTATAGTTGGGCATGAAACCTTTCATAATCAGGTGGCCGCGAATGATTTTCGAGGAAGAGTACTCCTTGTTGTTCCGACATTGAACACATGGACAACGTATAAATCCATTCTCTTTGTTTGCCGTAGCCACATCGATAAATTTATCCACGCCTTTGATATACCCGGCTACCGCGGTCACCGACATCCATTCCCGACCGTTCATACGCATCATATAAGTAAGTTTATCAAAAACAGGACATCATAAATAGTGAAATAACCAATTCACACCGACACATGAATTGTATCAATGACCTAGAAAAGATAAGATTGCTAACCTCGATCGAGGGAAATAAAGAGGAGAAAGCTCAAGTGCGTCTCGAACACCTTCTATATTTTTGTTCTATGAGAAATTCAACGGGATTTTTCACTCAAACATTTCAACAAACACCTTCAATGCATGCATGAAAAAACTAGCACACACCCTCACCTTACACCATTCGAAAAAGCAGTGGGCGGAGGGGGCGTGCATTTATAGAGGAAAGGGCCTTTAGTCCCGATTGAAGCCAACAACGGGACTAAAGGTGCGTGCCGAACCACGTGGCTGTGTGGCAAACCTTTAGTCGGTTGGTGGCTCCAACCGGACGCATCTACCAACCGGGACCCATGCCCCCTGGCCCCGTTCCCGCTCCAACCGGGACGCGTGCCAGCATTAGTCCCGGTTGGTGGCGCAACCGGGACTAATGCTCCGAGGGGTCGCGAACGGATGGCCCTTTTTCCTCTAGTGGGATTACTATGGCGATTTCCATGGCTCGTAAGACCCGATACGTGTTTAAGAGTTAGGACCAAAAACCCGTAGTTTTCATGTTTTATGTCTGTTTTCATGAGATATTGCACACATTTTATGGGTTCCAGGGCGATTCGCATGACTCGTAAGACCCGATACATGGTTTAGATTTATGACCAAAAACTCATCATTTTTGCATTCTATGGTCGTTTTCATGAGCTATAGCCCATAGTTTTGGGGTTCAACGGCGATTTGGATGGCCCGTCAGACCCGATACATTATTGAGAGTTAAGACCAAACAATTGTCGTTTTCGCATTTTATGGCCGTGTTCATGAGCTATTGCCCTTAGTTTTAAGGTTCCACGGGGATTTGCGTCACCCGTAAGACCAGATACATATTTGAGGGCATGACCAAAAACTTGTTGTTTTTGTGTTTTATGGTCGTTTCATGAGTTAGTGCCCATAGTTTTGGATTTCAAGGGGAATATGCATGCCCTTAAGACCAGATTCATTGTTGAGAGTTAAGACGAAAAACTCATCGTTTTCGCGTTTATGGCCGTTTTCATGAGATATTTCCCATATTTTTTTGTGTTCCAAGGCAATTTGCATGGCTCCTAAGACCCGATACATGGTTGAGAGTTATGACTAAAAAATCATCGTTTTCGTGTTTTATGGTCGTTTTCATAAGCTACTGCCCATAGTTTTGGCACTTTCAGGGTGATTTGCATGGCCTGAGAGACCCGATACATGTTTGGGAGTTAGGACCAAAAACCCTTAGTTTTCGAGTTTTATGGCCGTTTTGATGAGCTATTTCCCACATTTTTTGGGTTCCAGGGCGATTTGCATCCCTCGTAAAACCCGATACATGTTTGAGAGTTAGGACCAAAAACTCGTAGTTTTTGCGTTTTATGGCCGTTTTCATGAGCTATTGCCTACACTTTTGGGTCTCCAAGGCGATTTGCATGGCTCGTAAGACCAGATACATGTTTGAGAGTTATGACCAAAATCTCATCGTTTTCGTGTTTTATGGTCGTTTTCATGAACTACTGCCCACAGTTTTGGGAGTTTTAGGGCGATTTGCATGGCTTAAGAGACCCGATACATGTTTGAGAGTAAGGACCAAATACCCATATTTTTCGCGTTTTATAGCCGTTTACATGAGCTATTGCCCATATTTTTCGGGTTCTAGGGCGATTTGCATGGCTCGTAAGACCCGATACATGTTTGAGAGGTATGACCAAAAAACTCGTCGTTTTCTTGTTTTATGTTCGTTTCCATGAGCTATTGCCCACAGTTTTGGGTTTCTAGGGCGATTTGGATGGCTCGTAAGACCCGATACATGTTTGAGAGTTATGACCAAAAACTCATCGTTTTCGCTTTTTATAGCCATTTTCATGAGCTATGGCCCACAGTTTTGGGAGTTTTAGGGCGATTTGCATGGCTTGAGAGACCCGATACATGTTTGAGAGTTAGGACCAAAAACTCGTAGTTTTCGCGTTTTATGGACGTTTTCATGAGCTATTGCCGACAATTTTGGGGTTCCAAGGAAATTTGCATGGATCGTAAGACCCAATACATGTTTGGGTGTGATGACCAGTTTTTGTTTTTGTTTTTATGGCCGTTTCATGAGTTAGTGCCCACAGTTTTGGATTTCCAGGGGGATATGCATGCCCTTAAGACCAGATTCATGGTTGAGAGTTAAGACGAAAAACTCATCATTTTCGCGTTTATGGCCGTTTTCATGAGTATTTTTCGTGTTCCAAGGCGATTTGCATGGCTCGTAAGACACGATTCATGTTTGAGAGTTATGACCAAAAACTCATCGTTTTCGTGTTTTATGGTCGTTTTCATTAGCTACTACCCACAGTTTTCGGAGTTTCAGGGCGATTTGCATGGCTTGAGAGACCTGATACATGTATGGGAGTTAGGACCAAAAACCCTTAGTTTTCGAGTTTTATGGCCGTTTTCATGAGCTATTTCCCACAGTTTTTGGGTTCCAGGGCGATTTGCATACCTCGTAAAACCCGATACATGTCTGAGATTTATGACCAAAAACTCGCCAGTTTCGTGTTCTATGGTCGTTTTCATGAGCTATAGCCCACAGTTTGGGGGTTTCAGGGCGATTTACAATGACAGTAAGACCCGAAACAAGTTCGCGAGTTATGACCAAAAACTCATAAGTTTCGTGTTTTATTGCCGTTTTTAATGAGTTATTGCCCACGGTTTTGGGGTTCTAGGGGATTTGCATGGCTCGTAAGACCCAATACATGTTTGAGAGTTACGACCAAAAACTTGTTTTTTGCATTTTACGGCCGTTTTCTTTATCTATTACCCACAGTTTTGGCGTTCTACGGAGATTTACAACGACCGTAAGACCCAACACATGTTTGAGAGTTATGACCAAAAACTCATCGTTTTCGTGTTTTATGGCCGTTTTCATGAACTACTGCCCATAGTTTTGGGAGTTTTAGGGCGATTAGCATGGCTTAAGAGGCCCAATACTTGTTTGAGAGTTATGACCAAAAACCCATAGTTTTCGTGTTTTATGGCCGTTTTCATGAGCTATTGCCCATATTTTTCGGATTCCAGGGCGATTTGCATGGCTCGTAAGACCCGATACATGTTTGAGAGGTATGACCCAAAAACTCACCGTTTTCATGTTTTATGGTCGTTTTCATGAGCTATTGCCCACAGTTTTGGGTTTATAGGGAGATTTGCATGGCTCGTAAGGCCCGGTACATGTTTGAGAGTTACGACCAAAAACTCTTCGCTTTTTATAGCCATTTTCATGAGCTATTGCCCACACTTTTGGGGTTTTAGGGAGATTTGGATGGCTTGAGAGACCCGATACATGTTTGAGAGTTAGGACCAAAAACTCGTAGTTTTCTCGTTTTATGGCCGTTTTCATGAGCTATTGCCGACAATTTTGGAGTTCCAAGGCAATTTGCATGGCTCGAAAGACCCGATACATCTATTAGAGTGATGACAAAAAAACTCGTCGTTTTCACCTTTTATGGTCGTTTTCATGAGCTATTGCCCACTGTTTGGGGTTTCTAGGGAGATTTGCATGGCCTGTATGACTCGATACAATTTGAGATTTAGGACCGAAAACCCGTAGTTTTCTCGTTATATGGCCATTTTCATGAGCTATTTCCCATACTTTTTGGGTTCCAGGGCGATTTGCATGGCTCGTAATACCCGATACATGTTTGAGAGGTATGACCAAAACGTCATCGTTTTCGTGTTGGATTTCTATGGAGATTTGCATGGCTCGTAAGACCCGATACATGTTTAAGAGTAAGGACCAAAAACCCGTAGTTTTCGCATTTTATGTCCGTTTTCATGAGCTATTGCACACATTTTATGGGTTCCGGGGCGATTCGCATGCCTCGTAAGACCCGGTACATGCTTCAGATTTATGACCAAAAACTCATCATTTTAGCGTTCTATGGTCATTTTCATGAGCTATAGCCCATAGTTTTGGGGTCCAAGGGTGATTTGCATGGCCCTTCAGACCCGATACATTATTGAGAGTTAAGAACAAAAAATTATCGTTTTCACATTTTACGGCCGTGTTCATGAGCTATTTCCCTTAGTTTTGAGGTTCCACGGGGATTTGTGTCACCCGTAAGACCCGATACATATTTGAGGGCATGACCAAAAACTTGTTGTTTTTGTGTTTTATGGTCGTTTCATGAGTTAGTGCCCATAGTTTTGGATTTCTAGGGGGATATGCATGCCCTTAAGACCAGATTCATGGTTGAGAGTTAAGACGAAAAACTCATCGTTTTCATGTTTTATGGCCGTTTTCATGAGCTATTGCCCATATTTTTCGTGTTCCAAGGAGATTTGCATGGCTCGTAAGACCCGATACATGTTTGAGAGATATGACCAAAAACTCATCGTTTTCGTGTATTATGGTCGTTTTCTTGAGCTACTGCCCATGGTTTTGGGAGTTGTCGTGGGAATGACCACGGCAGATGCTGCAATCGGCAACGAGTAGTAGAACATGGGGCAAGGGCGGCCATCCATCTGCGATGCGAGATGAGGGCGGAGACACAGGGTTTTACCCAGGTTCGGCCCCCCGGAGGGTAAAGACCTACTCCTGCTAGATTGTATTATGACGGAAGTACAATGGGGCGAGCTCGGCGGCTAGGCAATGAGTCGCTTGGGTGGATGATGGAACGTATCCTCTACTCGCCCTCTAGGGAGGTTTATATAGACTCACCCCCCTAGGGTTCACAGATCTCAACCGAATCAGTTAAGGTCTCGGCAATCGTTTAACCTAATCCGACTGGGCCTATCTACTCTCCTGGGCCTTCATCTTCCAGTCGCTTGAATCTACGCCAGGTCTCGATCCTGTCGCCGTCCTGCAGGCCCACTCGCCAGTTCCTGGGACGGTCGGAAACGCCCTGCTGGGTATACCCTGGTAGGCATATCCCCATCAGACGTCCCCGAGGCCGTCGTTGATTGGTCGCAGGTGTTCGTTGGCAGTCGGAGTATGCGAGTCCAATGCAGACACCCAGTCGAATCGGCGACGGACTCCTGAATAAAGGAAAAACCAGTTATTCTAGTCGCAATGATAGCGATCAGTTGGGTCGCAGCTCGGCGAACGGGTCGGCGAATGTTCAGTCACCTTTGTAGTGGTCGGGTCGTTGAGTCGAATGGATGAAGTTGGACCGTCAGATGAGGTCAAACAAGACGTTGGGGTAATCCAATGGTAACTTTGGGGTAATCACCGCGTAGTAACGGCTCCCGAAATTGGCGGGTAGCAACCGCTATATAAGGGAAATGGCAGGCGATCGGGAAAACACTCCTTCGTCCTTCCTCCGATTTCGCCCATCTCCGTTTTCCCCCGCATCGCGATCCAATCGATCCAGAAAGCCATGATCCTTTCAGCCAATGGCCCCCTCCACCGAACCATGGGGCAGGTCCAAGTGCACCAGGGCACTACTGGCATCCTTCGAGGAGGCCGGGATCCTGCGCGCCGGCAGATGGCGCATCCCCGTGGTCGGAGAGGTGAATCCGGACCCGCGCGAGAGAGAATTTATTTTCTTCACCATCCACCTGGAGCGGGGGCGGGGGTTTCCCACGTCTCTCTTCTTCCGGCGCCTCTGCGCCTTCTACGGAATCCAGCCGTCGGACCTGGGTCCGCACAGCATCGAGCAGCTTGCCATTTTCGTGGCGTTCTGCGAATGCTACCTAGGCTGTGTTGGAGATATGCCCAAGAGGCAATAATAAAGTGGTTATTATCATATCTTCATACTTATGATAAATGTTTACATACCATGCTATAATTGTATTAACAGGAAACATTAATACTTGTGTGATTTGTAAACATAAAAGAGTCCCTAGTAAAGCCTCTTGTTAAACTATCTTGTTGGTTAATATATGATCATGGTTTCCTGATCATGAACATAGGGATGTTATTAACAACAGGGTCATATCATTGGGAGAATGATATGATGGACATACTCGTATAGTTAAGCATAGCATAAAGATCAAGTCATTTAATATAGTTCATTTGCTATAAGCTTTCTGATACATAGTAACCTAATTCCTTCGACCATGAGATCATGTTAATCACCATCACCGGAAGGATGCTTTGATGACATCAAACACCACACCGTAACTGGGTGGCTATAAAGGTGGCATTGAGTGTTTGGAAAGTATGGGTTGAGACACATGGATCAAGAGTGGGATTTGTCCATCCATATGACGGATAGATATACTCTGGGCCCTCTCGGTGGAATGTCATCCAATTAGCATGCAAGCATGTGACTGGCTCACAAGGGATCACATCTCATGGGAACGAGAAAAGAGTACTTATCGGTAACGAGGTTGAACTAGGTATGCAGAGATACCGACGATCAAAACCTCGGATAAGTAAACTATCGTGAGACAAAGGGAAATTGGTATCGTATGTAAGTGGTTCATTTGATCGCAAAGTAATCGTAGAAGCCATATGAATTTCCAGATTCCTCTATTGGTTATTGATCGGAGAAGTGTCTCGATCATGTCCGCATAATTCACGAACCGTAGGGAGACACACTTAAGGATTCGATGTTGTTGAGTAGTTATGGAATGATGAGTAAGAGACCGAATGTTGTTCGGAGTCTCAGATGGGATCCGGGATATCACGAGGAGATCCGGAATGGTCCGGAGAATAAGATTCATATAAGGAAAGTCCCGTTTCGGAGTTGGGGAATGTTTCCGGTGTTTTCATCGGGAATGTTCTAGAATGTTCCGGAATGTCCGGCACTCCGGAGGGGAAGGGTACATGGATGTGTTGTATCAAGTTGGTATGATTGCATGATGTACTAAGTGTCATCACTGTTCCAAATAAAGTATTAATTCAAATCCTAGTTTGAAAAGTCAAATAGCTAAATTGAAAAGTCAAACGGCTAAATTTGGAAAGTGGAAAAGAGGAGGAAAGGAGAAACCGAGTTGGGGAGGAGTTCCCTCCTCCAACCGGCGGCGCCCCCTCCAAGCCGAGTTGGGGAGGGACTACTCTCCCTCCCCTTGGCCGGCCGTCCCCTCCACCTATATAAGGAGGGGCAGGGCTCCCTCCTAACACACACAAGTACCTCTCCTCCAAACCCTAGCTTGGCGCCACCACCTTCTGCAGCTGCCGCCGCCTCCTAGGGTTGCCCTAGCCGCCGACTTGGGGTGCCCCAAACCCTAGCCGCCGGCTCTAGCACCTCTTCCTTGGTGTGTCTAAAATCTAGATCGCCGAGGAGCTCTCTCATACTCCACCATACTCGCTCCGGCTTAAGGCGAAGCCCTGCGAGATCTCCCCTCTACTTCCGGTACCATGCCGTCGTGCTGCCGGAATCACGAGGAGAGTGCTACAACCTCCGCTGCCTGCTGGAACAAGGGAGAGGAAGGTCTTCATCGAGTACCGAACGTGTGACCGACTGCGGAAGCGCTGCCGGAACGCAGCGCCGGAAGGATCGTCTACGCGATCTTGAGATCGGCAAGAGTACGACTACATCACCCACGAGAATCTGCTCTCGTTAACCGCTTTGGAATCTTCGAGGGTGAGTTCCTCTATCGACTCGTTGCTACAATCTAGTAGATAGATCTTGGCTTGTTTGTTTGCATGCGGTAGAAATTTTTTGTTTTCCATGCTACGAACCCCTACAGTGGTATCAGAGCCGTGTCTATATGTAGATCTGTTGCACGAGTAGAACACAATGGTCATTGTGGGCGTTGATGCTTTTATTGTCGATTGCTTCTTGTGTACTTTGCATCTTGCGGTATGTTGGGATGAAGCGGCCCGGGCTAACCTTACATGACATCGTTCATGAGACTTGCTCCACACTTGACATGCAACTTGTATTGCATAAGTGGCTTTGTGGGTGCCTGTTTCTCCTAGCATAGTTAAGATCCAATTTACAACGGGTGATTAAAATACTAGTATCAATGTTGGGGTTCATGTTCGTAAGTTAGAACGACACTTATTGAAAGCCCCAAACCACGTAAAACATGCAAAGAAAGTAGAGGCGTCTAACTTTGTTTTGCAGGGGTGTGCTGTGATGTGATATGGCCATGATTGTGATTATATATGATGTATGCAATGTTCCTTATTGTAAGTTGGCAACCGGCAGGAGCCATATGGTTGTCTTTAAATTCTATTAAGACCCGCGTATCTATTCAAAGTAGTTATAATAGTTGAAGCTGGTGGACGACAACCATGGAGCAGCGTCATTGATCTTGATGCAATGCCGGTGATGATGGAGATCATGTTCGTGCTTGAAGATGGAGATCGGAAGCACAAAGAAGAAAGGCCATATCATACCACATATTATGAATTGCATGTGATGTTAATCCTTTTATGCATCTTGTATTGCTTAGTTCACGACGGTAGCATTATAAGATGATCCCTCAAGCACGCAATTTCAAGTATTGAAGTGTTCATCCTTAGTAAGCACCGTTGCTAAAGCTCGTTGTTTCGAAGCACCACGTGATGATCGGGTGTGTTAGATTCTGCGAGTGTATACAACGTGAGCAAGCCAGATTTGCTCATGCGGAAGCTAAGGTTGATCTTGATGAGCCTAGCATGTACAGACATGGTCTCAGAACACGGATCACCGAAAGGTAAAGCATGAGTCATATAGTAGATATGATGAACATGTTGATTGTTCGCCATTGAAGCTGCATCAACTCTCGTGATGATCGGTTTTGATGTGGTGGATTTGGTTTGTGTGATCACTAAAACAATGTGAGGGATATTGTTTTGAGTGGGAGTTCAACGGCAATATGATTAAAAGTTGAACACTATTTATCATAAACTAAATCAAAGTGAATTTGCATAATTGTTGTAGTCATTGGCATCCGTTTACCACCTTGCGCTTAGTTTTAATTGAGATGATAGAACTATAGAATTCTGGTTAGTTACTTTACGAACTGGTATCGTATTGTTTTGAAGTGTTAATCTAAAGTTTAAAAGTCCTATTGCAAACTTTCAGTAAGTTCCGGTTACTCCATGAAGTTTAATAATTGGTATTAAAACAAGAGTGACAATTCCAAGATTTAGTGTATGAGTATCATGTTTGTCTCCATGATTCTTGATATTCAAAGGATTGTCTTAATATCAAGGTTATCTAGGATCTAAAAGAGTTGTTTCAGAAACCATGATGTGTGGAAGATATTGTGATATTTGAAACGAAGTTTTGGTTGCAACATGATAGAGTATAATATGGCAAAAGTCATGTTCTCATATTTGATGAGAATTTGCAAAAGGTTGGAGACACTTGTTGTCCTAATCCTCCAAAAGGTTTTGGAGAGCAACATTATACTCGCGATTCACTGTTACAAGCTAAAAGTAGCTTGATCATGGATAAATCCATGATGAGGGTGAATATTTGATGTAGGTAAAATGTTTACTACACCAAGAGATTACTAAAGAAAGGAATTTGAAAGAACACCAAACATTTGATAATGGTGATTTACTTCAAAGTGCAAGTCCAAAGACATTGGGATTTAACTATACACGATTTGGACTATGTGTCATTTGTATGACTCCACTATTGATGTTGATAGATTCTTTCAAACAGAAAAGGAAATACTGAAAGAGAATCTCATAAATATATGGAAGAAAAGAAAAGACTAGAATTGTTCAGTTTAAGTATATAGATGATATACATGTTATGGCTATATTCTTTGCTTATTAAACAATGTGGTTCTTAAGTATTTGATACTGAATTTGTTGGTGTGAATCGTCATACGAAACAACACAATTCATGAACTACAATGGCCTAAGTAACTAGCAAAAGAATATGTGATGATATTCATCGAGAACAAATAAAGGATTATTGTGTTGCTCGTTAAACATCAAAGCTTGCCTTCAAGATTTGTTTTATCAGGTATTATGAGAACAAAAGGGTTGTTCAAATAATTGTCGTAATCCATAAAAGGTGGATGATTCACAAATCTCGTTGGAGAAATCACATCCATAAAACTAGTGCTAAAAATGTCGAAAGACAAATTGATTGAAAGATCACTTAGGAAGTGACATCGCCGTTTAAATTATATTGAAAAGAAAGAAAAAGAAACTCCATGTGGCTGGAATTTTGGAGTCTTTTGATTTTGATCAAATGACGCTTGTGAAACTTTCCTAGAGATAATTAAAACTTCGTTCATAGGCCAAAAAGGAACGAATAACTAGCTTATTGGAACTTGTACATATTGTTGTACGAAGTCCATTATGTGTAGTCAAGAGCGATGGATGTCAACTTCATATGCTTTCTCCGAAAATTTGAGTGAATATATGAATATTTACTTAATAAGGATGAAGTATGAAACATTTGAAAAGTTCAAAGGACTTTCAAGATGAAGTGCAAAATCATTGTAACAAGAATATAAATAGTTTATGATAAGATCATAAAGGAAGATATTTGAGTTACAATTTTAGGATAATACCTAAGATTTAAGGAATCGTTCCGTGGATTTGCATTTTTCCCGAAACACCATAAGAGTATGGAGCATTCGAGATATGTAATTAAACCTTGTTTGACATGGTAAGATAGAAGGTGTAAATCATAAAACTGCCATTATATTTTAAAGATTAAAAGCTTGAGAGACTACCATTTTTCCACTAAAAAGAGCTCCATCATAATCCATTGAAATGACACCATATAAAGTTATGGTTTGGGATTAAATCCAAGTTGTCCTTTCTTAAAACATTGGTGTGCTATGCATAAGAAAGATGTTTGCAACCAAAGTCGGATGAACCTGTCTTTGTATGTTATTTCGAATAACTATTCCTCCATAACATCGGAGACAAAAGTGTTTGTCACTTAGAATGTCAAGTTTCTTTGAGAAGGAATTTTTCGTGAAAAGATAAGTGGGAGGACAATAGAACTTTGATAAGGTTAAAAGAACCTTAGATATATGTGCAAAGTTGCGCAGCACCGAAAAGTGTTCCGGAGGCAGCAACAATGTCATGGCTCATGTGCCTCAAAGGTTGTGGTTACGAAGGTCAAAGTTTCTATTGAAGCAAGTAGGTCGAGTAAACAATCAAATACCAAGATTTGAGGGTTGAATCATTATTTGAGAATAATGAACGTACTACATGCAAAGAAGCAATGATGGGCCCTGACTCCGTAAAATGGCTTGACGCCATAAAATTCGTGATAGTTCCATACACGAGAAATCAAGTTTTGAACTTGAAAGACCCTCGAGAAAGGTGTAATACCTTACAGTTGTGTTTGGATCTATAAAGAAATAGACATGGATGTTTTCACATCTATGAAATGGTCGACATGTTGGGAAAGAGTTTACAACAATGTTCAAAGGTTGTATATGACAAGATTTGATCTTTCATAGCGATATTTAGTCTAGACGGATTAATGTAGCAACCACTACATATAATTTTGTTATATGGTAGTTGAATAAACAAAACAAGTTCTTCTAATAGAATTGTTACCTAGGACGTGTGCATGACACGGTCCATAGGGTTTTGTTAATTCAAAGGATGCTAAATGTATAGGCAAACTTCAATGGTTGAAGTAAGCATCGCGGAGTTGGAATCTTCACAATGATGAAATTGTTAAAAGAGTTTAAATTCATCAGAGACAATGAAGATGCTTGCGTTTGCAAGAAATTAAGTGGGAGCGCTAAGACATATTTCTAATACATTATGTGGAAGACATATTTTTGATTGGAAATGATGTATCTTTTATTAACACATATTAAAGAATTTCATCCTGATCAAAGACTTAGGCAAAAACCAAATATTTGGCATCAATAGACGCTAATATGGTTGTGCCGAAAGTACATAGATGATATATTGAATGAGTTCAATATAGAAACTAAAAGAAAGGTTCTTGTCGCACAGAAAGGATTGAATCAGTTCAATATTGATGATATATTCAAGTGTATTAACACTTAGTAAGTGAAACAAAGATTCAAGTATAGATTGATACTTGATGTTTGAAATCACAAAGAATATTTATATCAATCATACTGTGATATGTACAAATCCAGATATGTCCTATACTCTAAATGTTATGAGCATATACCAGAATGATTCATAGGATGATCATTGGACAATAGTAAGGATATTCTTATGATCTTTTGGAAGAACTAAAGATTATATTATTTGTAGAAGTGACAAATAGATGGTTAGTTCATTGTAAAGGTACTACATTGCTACTAGTTTTGTCACAAAGTACAAATTAAGTTTATCTCAATCTAAACTAAGGGTGGCACAATATAATGGAAAGTAAGTTCCATAATGGATTTGGATGAGTTCCAAAGTTAAGACATTGTGACAGATACTACAACAAAAGGCTAAGTATATGACTGCTATAATAGCAGCAAAAGAGGGCATTTGTGTCAAGTAGTTTGTTATCAAACTAGTTGTAGTTCATAGCGGGATAATACTATGAAGATATATTGTACGACAATATTATCAACATGTTTTAACCCCAAAGAACTAAAGGTCTCACCAAAGGACCAAAATTATACAAATCCATCTCATTAGAGAATGAGTGATGTGTAGAGACGCAAAGACATGCAATTACACACGGACCTGGAAGTGTCAGATCCGGAGATCAGTTGACCACTAGCAATCGTGTACATACAACACCGGAAAGCCATAGGTGTTGAATACACAAAGGTTTGAAACTAGATTATTGACTCTAGTGCAAGTGGGAGACTGTTGGAGATATGCCCAAGAGGCAATAATAAAGTGGTTATTATCATATCTTCATACTTATGATAAATGTTTACATACCATGCTATAATTGTATTAACAGGAAACATTAATACGTGTGTGATTTGTAAACATAAAAGAGTCCCTAGTAAAGCCTCTTGTTAAACTAGCTTGTTGGTTAATATATGATCATGGTTTCCTGATCATGAACATAGGAATGTTATTAACAACAGGGTCATATCATTGGGAGAATGATATGATGGACATACTCCTATAGTTAAGCATAGCGTAAAGATCAAGTCATTTAATATAGTTCATTTGCTATAAGCTTTCTGATACATAGTAACCTAATTCCTTCGACCATGAGATCATGTTAATCACCATCACCGGAAGGATGCTTTGATGACATCAAACACCACACCGTAACTGGGTGGCTATAAAGGTGGCATTGAGTGTTTGGAAAGTATGGGTTGAGACACATGGATCAAGAGTGGAATTTGTCCATCCATATGACAGATAGATATACTCTGGGCCCTCTCGGTGGAATGTCATCCAATTAGCTTGCAAGCATGTGACTGTCTCACAAGGGATCACATATCACGGGAACGAGAAAAGAGTACTTATCGGTAACGAGGTTGAACTAGGTATGCATAGATACCGACGATCAAAACCTCGGATAAGTAAACTATAGTGAGACAAAGGGAAATTGGTATCATATGTAAGTGGTTCATTCGATCGCAAAGTAATCGTAGAAATATGTGGGAGCCATATGAATTTCCAGATTCCTCTATTGGTTATTGATCGGAGAAGTGTCTCGATCATGTCCGCATAATTCACGAACCGTGGGGAGACACACTTAAGGATTCGATGTTGTTGAGTAGTTATGGAATGATGAGTAAGAGACAGAATGTCGTTCAAAGTCTCGGATGGGATCCGGGATATCACGAGGAGATCCGGAATGGTCCGGAGAATAAGGTTCATATAAGGAAAGTCACGTTTCGGAGTTGGGGAATGTTTCCGGTGTTTTCATCGGGAATGTTCTAGAATGTTCCGGAATGTACGGCACTCCGGAGGGGAAGGGTACATGGATGTGTTGTATCAAGTTGGTATGATTGCATCATGTACTAAGTGTCATCGCTGTTCCAAATAAAGGATTAATTCAAATCCTAGTTTTATAAGTCAAATAGCTAAATTGAAAAGTCAAACGGCTAAATTTGGAAAGTGCAAAAGAGGAGGAAAGGGGAAACCGAGTTGGGGAGGAATTCCCGACTCCAACCGGCGGCGCCCCCTCCAAGCCGAGTTGGGGAGGGACTCCTCTCCCTCCCCTTGGCCGGCCGGCCCCTCCACCTATATAAGGAGGGGCAGGGCTCCCTCCTAACACACACAAGTACCTCTCCTCCAAACCCTAGCTTGGCGCCACCACCTCCTGCAGCTGCCGCCACCTCCTAGGGTTGCCCTAGCCGCCGACTTGGGGTGCCCCAAACCCTAGCCGCCGGCTCTAGCACCTCTTCCTTGGTGTGTCTAAAATATAGATCACCGAGGAGCTCTCTCATACAACACCATACTCGCTCCGGCTTAAGGCGAAGCCCTGCGAGATCTCGCCTCTACTTCCGGTACCACGCCGTCGTGCTACCGGAATCACGAGGAGAATGCTACAACCTCCGCTGCCTGCTAGAACAAGGGAGAGGAAGGTCTTCATCGAGTACCGAACGTGTGACCGACTGCGGAAGCGCTGCCGGAACGCAGCGCCGGAAGGATCGTCTACGCGATCTTGAGATCGGCAAGAGTACGACTACATCATCCACGAGAATCTGCTCTCGTTAACCGTTTTGGAATCTTCGAGGGTGAGTTCCTCTATCGACTCGTTGCTACAATCTAGTAGATAGATCTTGGCTTGTTTGTTTGCATGCGGTAGAAAATTTTTGTTTTCCATGCTACGAACCCCTACAGGCTGCAGGACTTACTTCCCCCTGTGGCAAGATCTGTTCCACGGGAGGGTTAGTTGCGAAGAATCAGGCGGCCCAATGCTGGCTGCGGGTGGCCTGACATTTCAGTTGAAGTGGAAGGCCTCCTTCTTCGACCTGATGCTGCCTGCCTAGGCAGCAAGCGAGTGGAAGAAGTCCTGGTTCTACGTCACCGAGGATACTCCAGACGGCGAGGTAGCGATCCCAAGGTACTCCGCCGACCGGCCCGAACCGCGCCGACTCCAGGTCGGCAAGGTCCCACTAGACCAGCGGATGGTCGTGGACGAGATGCTTCAAACCATCCGCGGACTGAAGAAGAAGGGCCTCCAAACCATCAACTTGTACAACTGCTGGCTCGGGCGGCGACTCGTTCCCCTGGCCCGCCGCGACCATTACATGTACGAGTACATGGGCAGGGAAGACTCGACGAAATCCTGCCTCGCCAAGTGGAAACTCGAAGACTACGTCCTGTCGCTGAAGAAGATCACCCAGGCAGCATACCTGGACGCGAAGGCTGGGGTCGCCCCCTACACCGCGAAGCATCTAGCTTTGACGGCAAGTCGCTGTTTTCACTACCATTCGCGGTCGCAGTTGATGCTTTCGCGGTTATATTGATATTGTCTTGTGCCTGCTGCAGTTATTCCAAGTGGTGGAAGGATGGCTCCCACCCGCGGACGACGAGAACTCAAGCTCGTCCGTTCAGGACGGGGGCGAGTCGCCTCCTGCCAAAGGCGGGGTCAGGAGCGACGCGAGTGATGAAGACGACGACGACGATGACGAGCCCAGGGAAGACGCCGCCCCGATGGTTCGCAAAACTCGCGGGCAACATTAGCGCGAGCTCGAGGCGAGTAGAAGCCTCGAACGTCATGACGACGACGAGCTTCCCGAGCACACCTCGCTTCGTGAGGCTACACCGTCGAAAAAGAAGAAGAAGAAGAAGAAGAAGAAGGAAGTGAAATCTCCACCAAAGAGAAAGACGAAGCCGGCAAAACAGGCATCTCCGCCTCGTTCGGCGAGTAGTTCCGACGCCACCAGCTTGGCCAAGGATGAAGCGCCGCAGACGACAGCAAGACCGGATGTCGCTGCCGCCCTGGATGAGGTACCTCTGGCCTCGCTTCCACCCCTGTTTGCCCCGGTCTCTGGGTTGGGGGCTGCTCCAGCCGCAGCAGCTTCACCTCCCAGGAGAGCTCCTGCCGACGTCGTCTCGGAGGTTCCTGTCGCGGCCTCTTCGTCGAAGAGGCCTTCCGTGTCTTGGGCACATGATGTTCTGGAGATGGGCCTCAGTCGGAAACTGGGCCCCGAATTGGAGAAACCGGCTAGTATCCGCACGGGACTGCGGTTCATACCAGTCGCCAATTAAGTTTTGTCCATCTGCTTGTTTTTCGTTGTACTCGGACAATTTTGCTCATATCGTTGTTTCACAGGACTGGATTTAAGAAGATCGGCCACCCTTCCGTGGCCAAGGTGCCACCAGTCGTCGCCGAAGAGGACCCCTCACGGAAGAGGAAAGCTGATGAGGTCGCTTCCCCCGCAGATAGTGCTAAGAAGGCCAAGGGCGACGATGTCGTCACGGTCTCTGACGACACGACGGTTGCTCCGAGTGATCCTCCGACTGTGACGGAGGTGGCCATGAAGACCAAGGAGGATGTTTCCTCGCCTAGAATGGCCGAGCCAGCTCCTAGTGGCGCTGGAGCATCCGCCACGACCTTCCCCCGCTTTATGGCCAAAGCGGCTACAGCGAGTGGTATAGCGCCATCGAGCCGCACACCTGGGGTCGCCGAAATGGAGGTCGAGCAGTGTCGCGGACACACTCCGGGTCTTCTCGCATCTGTGGACGCGCTACAGCTCAATGGCATGCTGGGTGCAGCCATCCAGGTATATCCAGTCCCCGAGGATCGGGCCACTGAATTTCAGTGGTCAGATTCTTTTGGTGTTTTGTTTTTATTTGTAGCACCCAGTCCCGGAGTGCCTGGTCGCTGAATTTTAGCGGTTCGGCACTCAGGATTTTTTGTTCGCCAGTCCCCGAGTGTCCAGTCGCTGAATTTCATTGTTGTTAACTGTTTGATTTGTGCGCAGGGCTTGCAGCGTGAGTCATCCGATCGGCTTGCTAGGAAGTGTCGCGCGGAGAAGGAGCTTGTTGCCGTCCAAGAAACGAACAAGGGACTCCAGGCGATCGCTGCCAAGGCAGAGGATGTCCGCCAGGGCCTTATCCCGCCGAGTGAACTGACGGCGGCTCTGTCTGCGTTGAGTACGGCTGAGAAACGGATCACTGATCTGGAGCACGAGCTCAAGGAAGCGAAAGCGGAGGCGAGTGCGGCGGATGGGCGAGCAAAAGCTGCTGATACGGCTGCTGCTGAAGAGCGAAAGGTCTCTGACGCCCTCGTTATTGGGCTGCAGAACGACTTCTCCTTGCTTCAAAGCTTCATCACGGGCCTCTGTCGTCCTTTAATTGGTAAACTGCCTGCCTCTGCCTGTAGTAGATGCATTATGTAATCTTTGTTGTGCTCACTGCCGCCCTCTGCCCACAGGTCGGATTATCGACAGCTCGGAGGAGGTGCAGTCGTATGACGCGCGACAATGTGTGGCCACTCTGGTCGACTCGGCCACGTTGTCCGCGGCTTTCATTCGGGCGTATCTTCAGGAGATATCGCCTACGGAAGTGATTCCCGCGACCTCGTCGAAGTATGGCGGTATCTGGAGAAGGCGCCGTCAGTCGTCGAGTTCATGACGAGGTCGGCGTTCCGGCGCGGGGCAGCAACGGCGCTTAGCCTTGGGCTTGCCCATTTCGCAGAGGACTTCGACCTTGACGACGTGACGAGTGGTTACCCCTCGTCGACGGGCTCGGTGGAGATCGCTGAGGTTCTGAAGCTGACGGACCGGGCCGCGGTATACTCCGATAGCGTCTGGGTGATGGGCGACCTCCTCCCTTATCAGGAGACGACTGTCGCGCCCAACGATCCCGAGCCGGCGCATCGGGACTTCAAGGTCGAGCAGCCGTTTCGTGCGGCGATGGCGGGTGAGTTGACGACGTACCCGTTAAACCCGTACACGCTCTTCATTCACAACTGCAGGGATGGCAGTGAGTCGACGTCGAAGCCTGCAGAATAGAAACATTGTGCCCTGGCGCGTTAGTAGCAATTGGCCATTGGGCTTGACTTGTATTTTGGAACGACTTTGTTATGCTGTAATGGAATCTCGTGTTATTTTGTGAATTGTCTTGCGATTTTGATTGCTGATTGGACGAGTCCCCGAGCGCGTCTGCCCTTTTTATGGGGTTTACCTCATTTTGTTATGTGTTTGTGTTTTTGAACTTTTTTTCAGTTGTTTTGTTGTTGAGGTCGACTCGCCCGAGCTTGGAGACCCAGTCGCAAGTCGACTCCCATGAGTGCTCTTTACTTGACCGTTTTCCCTCGCGCGAACGGGGTCGGGTGGCCGAGTCCCCGAGCGTGGTACTTGGTGGTTCTAGTCGCGGCTCTAGGGTGGGTGAGGACTGAGCGCGTTAGGGTAAGCGCATCACTCCTGCCTAATCCGTAGGGTCAGTCGCATGGCGAGTCCTGGGTACGCTCTCATACTTGGCGTTTTTCCCTAGTCGCTCGTGCTTAACTGGTCGTCAGTCCCCGAGCGTGGTACTTGGCCGTTCGAGTCGCTGTGTCGAGGATGCGGAGGATCATGGTCGCTGTGAGGAGCGAAGGCAGTTGTCTTGGCCCGTTAAGCCAGTCGAGCTAGGCGAATCCAATGGGGCTCCGGGTAGGCGTTTTTGGGCGTTACGAATCACGGGTAACCGTTCCTAAATAACTTGGCCGTGCCGGTCGCTGTACCAGAGGTTGACTTCTGCGGTTAGCTTGACGCTGTTATTACGAGTGCGAGTGACACAAGACACGGAGAGTAGACACAATTTGCGGTGGTCAATATGTTTTATTTCATAGCGGGTAGAGGATACATGTATGGAGTTCTAGGAGTAGAACTTCCGTAGGAGGTTTACATTCCACGGTCGCTAGACGTCGAGTTTCCCGTCTCCGCGGACGTCGGTGAGGTAGTAGGCGTCGTTGCCGAGGACTCGCCCGATGGCGAATGGCCCCTCCCACGGGGGGGATAGCTTGTGCATGCCCTTCTTGTCCTGGATGAGGCGTAGCACCAGGTCGCCTTCCTGGAACGTGTGAGTCCTCACTCGCCGGCTATGGTAGCTGCGGAGCCCTTGTTGGTAGATGGCGGTGCGGGAGCGGGCTAGGTCGCGTGCCTCGTCGAGTTGGTTGAATCCATCCTGGCGTGCGAGTTCGTTTGCGGCCTCCGTGTAGTGGACAACCCTGGGCGAGTCGTGATCTAGGTCGGTGGTCATGACTGCCTCGGCACCGTACACCATGAAGAAGGGGGTGAACCCTGTCGACCTGTTGACGGAGGTGCCGATGCACCAGATGACGGAGGGTAGCTCCTCGACCCAGCACCCGGCGGTGCGCTCGAGTGGTACTTGGAGCCATGGCTTCAGGCCATGGAGGATGCTCTGGTTGGCCCGTTCCGCCTGGCCTTTGGACTCTGGGTGAGCGACTAAGGCGAGGTCGAGTCGGATCTGATGTTCTTCGCAGAACTCGGCCATGGCTACTTTGGCAAAGTTGGTGCCGTTGTCTGTGATGATGCTGTTTGGGAACCCGTAGCGATAGATGATCTCGCGTAGGAACTTGGTGGCGGTCTTCCCGTCGCATTTCCGGACTGGCTTGGCCTCCACCCATTTTGTGAATTTGTCGACTGCGACCAGGAGGTGGGTGAAGCCGGAGGGGGCATTTTTGAAAGGGCCTACCATGTCCATACCCCACACGGCGAACGACCAGGTGATGGGGATTGTCTTGAGCGCCGAGCTCGGTACGTGGGTCTGGTTGGCGTATTTCTGGCACCCGGCGCACCGCTGGACAATGTCGACGGCGTCTGCGTGTGCGGTTGGCCAGTAGAAACCGTGTCGCATAGCCTTTGCGACCAGGGAGCGGGCACCGGCATGGTGCCCGTAGTCACCGGAGTGGATGTCATGGAGGATTTTGCATCCTTCAGCGGGTTGGACGCAACGTTGGAACACGCCGGTCACGCTGCGCTTGTGGAGCTCGCCGTCGATGATGGCGAAGGATTTGCAGCAGCGTGCTATCATCCGGGCGTCTGTTTTGTCTGCTGGCAAGGTGCCTCCCTCCAGGTAGGCGATGTACGGTGTAGTCCAGTCCTCTGGCTCGATGATGAGTGCGACTAGGGCTGCCTCTGGTTGCAGCAGGACTACGATGTCGATCTCCCTTGGGGGAGAGACAGAAGGCTTGGTGATGGTTTCGAGGAAGACGCCAGTGGGTGGTGCGAGTCGAGCCGAGCTGATGCGAGAGAGTGCGTCGGCCTCCTCGTTTTTCCACCTGTCGATCCACTCGACAGAATATCCTGCGAAGGGTCCGCCCAGCTTGTCCACTGCTTGGCGGTATGCCGCCATGGTGGGGGAGACGGTGTCGCAGGTTCCGGCGACTTGCCCAGCGAAGAGGTCGGAGTCTCCGTAGCAGCGTAGTCGGTTGCCATTCATCTCCTTGGCGGCTCGCATGCCGTGGAGTAGTGCCTCGTACTCGGCCATGTTGTTGGTGCAGGGGGTGAAGTCGAGGCAGAGTACGTAGCGTAGCTTGTCGCCCTTCGGAGAGGTTAGCATGATCCCTGCTCCTGCACCGTCCGCATTTTTGGAGCCGTCGAAGTGTAGACTCCAGTAGTGGATGTATGGCAGCTTTTCTGGCTGCTGGTCCTCCTCCCAATCGGCGATGAAATCCGCGAGAGCCTGCGACTTGATCGCTTTGCGCGGCTCGTACTTGATGTTGTGGACGCCTATTTCGACGGCCCACTTGGCGACTCGCCCGGTCGCCTCGCGGTTGCGGATGATGTCCTGCAACGGTGCTGAGGAGACGACCGTTATCGGGTGCTCCTGGAAGTAGTGTGGCAGTCGCCGCTGTGCTCTGAAGACCGCGTATACCAGTTTCTGGTATTGCGGGTATCGCTGGCGCGACTCGGTGAGGACCTCGCTGATATAGTACACTGGTCGCTGCACTGGGCGCTCCTTTCCTTCCTCTGGTCGCTCGACGACCATGACGGCGCTGACGACGCGCTCGGAAGCCGCGACGTAGACCAGCATGGGTTCCTTGTCGACGGGGGCGGCGAGTAGCGGTGCTGCGAGTAGCACCTTCTTGAGGTCGCGGAGCGCATCGTCCGCCTCCTTGTGCCACTGGAAGGTGGGGTTTTGCGCATCAGGCGGTATAGGGGCATCGCCTTTTCGCCCAATCAGGGGATGAAGCGACTGAGAGCCGCGACTCGCCCGCCAGCTTCTGGACGTCGCGCAGGCACTCGGGTTTGCCGAGCTAAGCGATCGTGTCGATCTTGGTGGGATTCACCTCGATCCCGCGCTTGGAAAGGACGTATCCCAGTAGCTGCCCTGCTGGTACACCGAACACTATAGGAAAACGGCTATAGGTAATCAGCACATCCGTGGCTCACATGGTTGAAGTGCCCCACGGCTAAACAGGCGTGTCTCACCAGTGGGAAGTGCCCTACTAGTAACTAGAACAACCGTGGCGCACATGACTATAGTGCGCCACAGATGTGTGTGGGCCAGGGCCCTGTTGGCCGCATGCCAAACATCTGTAGCGCACTACAGTCATGTGCGCCACGGATGTTAGTGTGAACCGTGGCGCACATGGGGGGTGCGCTACGCCTAAGCGCATGCCCCCCTCTGCTGTGAAACGACCACAAACATATGTGGCGCACTCGGCCTAGTGCGCCACAAGCAGTAGGAACATCTGTGGCGCACATGGCCTAGTGCGCCACGGTTGTTTCTACTCCCTGTGGCGCACTAGGGCCGTGTGCGCCACGGATGTATCTAATTTTTTAGGACAGCACTTTATGTGCACATGTGTGACCACATCCACCACCCCACACTTCACTTTCCCCTTCTTCTTCCTCCTTAGATCTAGTCGGGATCTTCTCCTTCCCACCTCAATTTCTCCACCCATTCACCATTTTTAGCATGTAAAACTTGCTTTGGATGTTACATAAGTAATAGAGGAGGTCTCCGGTCTCTCATCTCCTTCTCCGGTCGACGCGTGCACCTCTCCTTTCCATCTTTCTCGCGATCGGTCTCTCATCTCGGTAAATTGTCCATGTAAGGATGTGTTCATGTGTATATGGATGATGTTCTCATATGTATGTAGATGATCGATGATCATGATGTGTGTATGTGGAAAGGATGGTCATATGTGTGTGTATATGGAGAGTATCGATGATGCTCATGCATGTGTGTATGGAGAGGATAATGATATGTTCATGTGTGTATGGATCGGTCTCTCTCTCTCTCTCTCTCTTGTGTTTGTATGTGAACAAGTTGCCATTTGTTTTGCCAAAATGTTGATTCATTTCCATTTTGGCAAGACTTTGGCATTTCGCAAAGTTCCTAATTTTAGGATAGGTCATGCCGAAATTTTCTATCGACCATTGCATGCATGCATTCATTATATGGTTCTAATAGACTTCAAAATTGTACCGTGTACACCGTGCAAGCAAAAATGGTCCGCATAATGAGCGAAGGCATTGTGGCTAGATTTTTGAAATGTGCGACGGCCGACATGATACGAAATAACAAGACAAATATAAGATGTCCGTGCAGAAGATGCAAACTCAACTGGGTGATCGACCCAGATTCCGGGAATCTGCGCACCTGCTCCGCCATGGTTTCATGGATGGATACACTCGTTGGATAAGCGATGACGTAGATGATGGAGACGGTGAAGGTGGCCAACATGACGATGATCATCATCACGGCGAGAACGGGCGAGATGATGAAGAGTCTCCTGGAGATGGTGAAGGTGCGAGCGACCGGGATGATGATGATCTAGATGCGGAGGCGAGCAGACGATGGAACAACGTCAGTGGGTGCGGGACCCTTATGTGCAAGAGCTGCTTCTCAAGCGCATTTAGTAACGCCAGGGCTGCCGCTAGAGAAAGCCAAGCTTGCGCAACTTGAGAAAGACGCGGTTACTCCATTGTATGAAGGATGCAGGCCCGATGATACCCGGTTGAATGTAACGCTCAAGGCTATGGAGATGAAGGCAAAACACAAATTGAGCGACACAAGCTTCGACGATATGATGGCATTCTGGCACGATCGTCTCCCGGAGGGGAACACATGTCCAACTAGTATCGAGGATGCCAAGAAAATCGTCTGTCCTCTCGATCTATCGCACATTAGATATCACGTATGCATCAATGATTGCATCATTTATCGGGGCAAGGACGCGGAGAAAACCACATGTCCGGTGTGCGGCGTGAGTCGATACAAGAAAGGGAAGAAAGCACCTCGAAAAGTGGTATCGTACTTTCCTATCACTCCTCGTCTGTAGCGCTATTTCGCGGACCCTAAGGAAGCGAAGCTCATGCGATGGCATGCGGAAAGGAAGAAGCCAGGAGATGATGATGACCCCGAAAAGGACGAGCTCCTAACGCACCCTTCAGATGCTAGCCAGTGGAAAGCATTGAACATCAGGCTTGGTGCGAGCACCGATGGACTCAATCCGTTCGGTAGCCAGAGCAGCACGCACAGCACTTGGCCCGTGTTTGTATGGATGTACAACCTCCCTCCATGGTTGTGCATGAATAAGAAGTACATACAAATGAGTATGCTAATTCAAGGGCCGAAACAACCTGGTACCGACATCAATCTGTATCTCGGGCTGTTGAAAGAGGAGCTAGCCATGTTATGGGAATCTGGAGCCAATACTTACGACGCCGTCACACAAGATTATTTCACTATGAGAGCCGCGTTGGTCACTACGGTGCAAGACTATCCAGGTTGCGGGTATATCTCGGGGCAGGTTATCCAAGGATTCTGTGCATGCGTTAGGTGCATGGATAACACAAGCTATCTCCAACTATAGAAAGATCCAGGGTTATCGAAAACCGTGTTCATCGAAAACCGTGTGTGGACAAGTGTACTTATCTTATTAGGTTTATGAATCATCGCTTACTTATTTTGCTTATTATTATTATATATCAATCAATGCTTGGTTTTTTTGCTTACTCTTTGGTCCTTTGCTCAATTTGGTCCTTCTTTTTTTCCTTAATCTTTTTTCGAGAATAATTCCGATGATTGAAATGTCGTGGCACACTATATATGTGAATGTGCTACGATGTGATTGTAAGCCTTGTGATATGCACAAGTCCAGGTCTTGTGCATCCTACTTGGATCACCGTTCCATCGTAGCATATTCCTGTGTCCAACGACCTATGTATATATATGAGGCATTCTTTTCGAGTTATTTTTGTCTTTTTTTAGAATATGCCGATGATTGAAATGTCGTGGCACAATATATATGTGAATGTGCTATGACGGGATAGTTAGCCTTGTGATATGCACAAGTCCAGGAATTGTGCATCCTACTTGGCTAACGGTTCCGTCATAGCATATTCCTGTGTCCAACGACCTAGCTAGTTATATATGAGGCATTCTTTTCGAGCTACTTTGGTCTTTTTCGAGAATAATGCCGATGATTGAAATGTCATGGCACACTATATATGTGAATGTGCTACGATGGGATTGTGAGCCTTGTGATATGCACAAGTCCAGGTCTTGTGCATCCTACTTGGCTCACAGTTCCATCGTAGCATATTCCTGTGTCCAACGACCTATGTATATATATAAGGCATTCTTTTCGAGTTATTTTTGTCTTTTTCGAGAATATGCCGATGATTGAAATGTCGTGGCACAATATATATGTGAATGTGCTATGACGGGATAGTTAGCCTTGTGATATGCACAAGTCCAGGAATTGTGCATCCTACTTGGCTAACTGTTCCATCATAGCATATTCCTGTGTCCAACGACCTAGCTAGTTATATATGAGGCATTCTTTTCGAGCTACTTTGGTCTTCTTCGAGAATAGTGCCGATGATTGAAATGTCGTGGCACACTATATATGTGAATGTGCTACGATGGTATTGTTCGCCTTGTGCTATGCACGGGCCCAGGTGTTGTGCATCCTACTTGGCGAACGGTTCCATCGTAGCATATTCATGTGTCCAACGACCTATGTATATATATGAGGCATGCTTTTTGAGTTACTTTGGTCTTTTTCGAGAATAATGCCGATGATTGAAATGTCGTCGCACACTATATGTGAATGTGCTGCGATGGGATTGTTCGCCTTGTGCTATGCACATGTCCAGGTGTTGTGCATCCTACTTGGCAAACAGTTCCATCGTAGCATATTCCTGTGTCGAACACCCTTGTTATATATGAGGCATGCTTTTTTAGTTTGGTCTTTTTGATTTAGGAGTACTTTCTATAAGTGTATCTCCATATGCGACTTTAATTATATATGTTTTTTTTCAATCATCGGTTAATTATTATTGTCAACTTATAGATGACGTGGTACGTCGTGTACAAGGGACGGGTTCCCGGAGACTACGATGATTGGGAAGACTGCCGGAGACAGGTGCACCGTTTCAGCAGCAATAGCTACAAAGGGTACAACACTATGGCGGAGGCGGAAGCTAGATACACGCGCTATCTAGCAGGAGTTAGGACAAGGAACCGGATGAAGACCTACACCTTCGTCGCGGCGGTGATCATGCTTATCTTCTTTGGTTATTTATCCCGCGTTTGTGTCTAGCTAGCTAGTTTAGATGTCTAGGCGAGCTTCCGAACTCTAACTTGTTCGATTGACACATGTATTCGCATGTCACCAACTACTACTTTGTAACATGATCGAAACAATGTAACTTAGACTATGTATTCATGTATGAGACTTATCTATATGTATTTGTTTCAATCTTGTTTTTCATATTGAGTATTTATATATATATATATAATTTTATATCTTGTATCTATGTGTGTATATCTGCTGTAATATTGTATATAATCTGTATTGCATATAATCTGGCTCGGAAATTAAAAAAAAACAAAAAATATATCTGTGGCGCACATGGTCTACCTTCTGTGGCGCACTACACCTAAAGCGCACTATGGAAGCTTAGTGGCGCACTAGGTAGTGCGCCACAGAAGATCCCAGGGGTAGCGCACCTGCCCAAACATCTGTGGCGCACTAGCAGGTGCGCTACGCCTGTCTCTACACAACCGTGGCGCACTAGGCAGTGCGCCACGGCTGAGAGATAGCCGTAGCGCAAGGCCCGTGGCGCACTGCTAGTGCGCCACGGATGATGTTTCCAGGTGCGCCACTAAAGGCCATTTTCCTAGTAGTGGAAGGTGCATTTGCCTGGGTTTAGCTTTATCTTGTATTTTCGCAGGTTGGCGAATGTCTCCGCCAGGTCGGCGAGTAGGTCGCCCTGGCGAGCGGACTTTACTACCACGTCGTCGATGTAGACGTGGATATTGCGGCCAATTTGGCTCACAAGGCACTCCTGTATACACCGCTGGTAGGTCGCCCCGGCGTTCTTGAGGCCGACGGTCATGGCGGTATAGCAGAAGGCTCCGAATGTCGTGATGAACGCCGTCTTCTCTTTGTCCTCGATGGCCATTTTGATCTGGTTGTATCCAGAGTAGGCTTCGAGGAAGCATAGTGACTCCGAGCCCGCGGTGGAATCGATTATTTGGTCGATCCGCAGGAGGACGAATTGTTCCTTCGGGCAGGCGCTGTTTAAGTTTGTGTAGTCGATACACATCCTCCAGGTCCCATTTTTCTTCTCTACCAGGACTGGGTTTGCCAGCCACTTGGAGTATTTGATTGGCCGGATGAAGCCTGCAGCGAGTAGACGCTGCACCTCCTCGGCGATGGCTCTGCGGCGCTCTTCATTGAAGGGCTGCAGCGACTGCTTGACGGGTCGCACTTTGGGGTCGGCGTTGAGTTTGTGCTCAGCGAGTTCCCTAGGGACACCAGGTATGTCGGAGGGCTTCCATGCGAAGATGTCCCTGTTATCACGGAGGAACTCGATGAGCGCGCCTTCCTATGCTGGGCTCATGCCCGTCCCGATCGTTACCGTCTGGCTGGAGTCGCCTGGGACCATCTCGACGGTGCGCATATGCGTCGTTGCCTCAAAGGCTGAGGTGTTGCCTCCCTCCGAGTTGGGCTTCTTGAGTATAGTGGGGTCGTCGTTGTTGACCCCGCTCGCGTATTTGGCGAGCTCGTCGGCGTGATTGGCCTCGGCCGCGATGACGGCGTCGGCGAGTTCAGATCCTTTGGCCTCGCACTCGGCGACCATGTCAGGGTCGCCATGGATGGTGATGACTCCGCGCGGTCCGGGGAGCTTCATCGCGTTGTACGCGTAGTGGGGTGCCACCATGAACTTGGCGTACGCCTGGCGCCCCAAGACGCAGTGATAGGGGCTGTCAAAGGGTACCAGCTCGAAGATGATCCGCTCAGTGCAGAAGTTTGCCGGTGTGCCGAAGGTGACTGGCAGCGTGACCTTGCCGATCGGGTACGCCTTCCGACCGGGGACGATGCCATGGAACATGGTGTAGGTCGTCTCGACCATCGACATTGGAGCGCGATGCTGAAGGTGTCAGTGCAGGATGTTGATGGAGCTGTCGCCGTCCATCAATGTCTTGGGGAGCCAGTAGTCTCCCACCTTGGGCTTTACTACCAGGGCGACTCGGCCTGGATACTCGATGCGCGGCGAGCGGTCCTGGCGGCTCCAGGTGATTGGTTGGTCCGACCAGTTGAGGAACTGGGGAACGTCCACCTGGGCCACTGCGTTGACGGCGACAGCGCGGGCGATGACCTTCTTCTCTTGCTTCGTGTTGAAGCCTGTGAAGGTGTGGAGCGAGCCGGCTACGCTGCCAAATTTCCGCCGTTTGGCGGGTTGCTGTCGGGGTCTTCCCGCGCTCGCCGTGCCTTCTCGATCTCCTTGAGAGAGTGGCAGTCGGCGGTCGTGTGCGTGGCGGGCTTCCCTTCCCTGCTGTGAAATGCACAAGATTGGTTAAGGAGGGTCACGGGGTAGAACCTTGGTTTCGCCTTGTAGTTGCCGCCGTCGCGGCATTGCCCCCCGTCGCGGCGGAAGCTCTTGGGCTCGCGCTGCGCGTGCCCAGTGTTGGCGACGAAGTCGACTCGCCCGTCACTACGGCACTTGCCGGTGAGGCGAGTGTTGCTGTAGCGTAGATCGGATCGTCGTCTGTTGTCGTTGCCGCTCATGCGGCGTTGCCCTCCCGACTCGTCGTCGGTTTCTTGGTTTGGGTCCTCCTCCACGTATCTTTTTGCGATCTCAAGGAGGTACGGTATGTTGTGGAGTGTGCGGTATGCTCGTTTGAGCTTGGCAACCAGGGGATCGTAGCGGCACGAGGTCTTGAAGCAGTGGATTGCGGTGTCTTGGTGGATACCGACCGCGTTGTACCACAGTTCTTGCCATCGTTCGACCCAGCTGCGGGTCGACTCGCGAGGTTCCTAGACGCATCGTTCCAGGTCCTCGATGGTGGTGGCGCGGGTGTATGAACCCTCGGAGTGCCTGACGAAGGCGTCGCGCATCTCTTCCCAGGAGTCGATGCTGTCCGCGAGGAGATTGTTGATCTACTGCATGCACGCCACCTCCATCATCAGGGGGAGCTAGCGGGCGGCGAGTAGATCGGTATGGCCGGCGATCCCCATTGCCATGAGGTAAGTGTCCAGCCACATGGAGGGATCGTACGTGGGGTCGTACTTCTCTATTTCCTTCGGCGCTTTGAAGTTTGCCGGGTATCTTTCGCCTCGGATCATTGGTACGAAGCACCAGGGCCCGAGTCAGCTTAGAGACCCCCTCGGCTCGTCGTCGCGACGGTTGGTTAGGGTATGTCGCAGGTCGTCGGGCTGGCGTGCGCGCCAGCTCTGGTTGTTGATGATGTGGGTGCGGGCGTCGACGGGCTGACCGTTGGCGGCGACGAAGTTGGTCGCTGGCCTAGGGTGCAGGGAGAGTGCGTTCGCGGGTCGGTGTTGGAGCTGCAGTGGTTCGGGTGGCGGGCAGTTGAGGGTGTTTGCCGCCAATGGACGGCCGCTTGAGGCCGCTCTGCTGCCCGATGAACGCGAGTATATCCGACCCTGTGAGTCAACGCCTGCGTTTTGTTGCTCGACCGCCTTTGCGAGCAAGGCCTTGACGTACTGGATTTGTAGGGCAACGTCACCGGTGGCCGTGATGTTGTCGGCCGCTGCTCGGCCCGCCACGAGGTTGTCCATCGGGGTGGAGAACAGTGGTAGGTCGTTCGCGTCTCTCTCCCGTGAGGAGACCACGATCCGTGCCTGGTCCCTGGGGGGTGCGCGGTTGGGTGGAGGTGGGGCGCCATTCGCCGTCGACCCTGGTGGGGGCCGGGCGCTTCCTCCTGGTGGCGTGTTCTCGCAGATCGCGCGCTCGGCCACGCGGGCCGGGTCGTTCTCGTCTTCGAATTTCAGGGCACGCCCCTGGACGGTGGGGTTCAAGCGCGACCTGATTCGTTGCTTGTGGTAGCGCGATAGCTCCTGCGCCGTCACCTGCTCGAGGCGAAATTTTTCGCGCTCGGCTTGCTCCTTGCGGACTGCTTCCGCCAGCTTCAGGCGGAGTTCCTCGACCTCCGTTTCCATTGCGTTGGGAGGGATCGGGGTGGAGAAGGGATCCTCCGGTGGGTCGGCGCCAGTCGCCATGTAGGTCGCGGCATGGCGACCGGTCCCGTCGCAGATATCGGCGGAGTTTTCCGATCCAGAGTCAAAGTCGAAGATCCCAAGGATGGAGGGATCCTCGAAGTCTCCAACGTTGGAGACCTGGGTGATGGAGCCCGCGGGCGAAGCCGCGATGATGGATCCGGCGAGGGACGTCGGGGTCACCGAGTCGGCGTCATCGTTGAGGGCCGCGTCTTCCGTGGCCGCGGTGGTTTCAGCCACATCACTGTGGGCTGAGTCATACTCAGAGGCGAGGCGGTGGATCGTGCGGACCTGACTCTCGGAGAGCCGATCGCGTGGCGGCGACTCGCGGATGCGAGTCGAGTACTCCGAGACGATGACGTCGGTGAAGCCAACGAAAAGACTGATCGTGCCAACCGGCAGGATCATGCTGTGTGTGACGGGTCGCGCCGCCGAGACGTAGCTGCTCGGCAAGATTTGGAGCATCTCGCTGATCGCTATCTGCGGCCGGTGGCGATCGACTCGTTGATGGGAAGATTGGATCTCGCCGCAGAACACCGGCCAGACCGGCCAGGCCCCACGGTGGGCGCCATTGTCGTGGGAATGACCACGGCAGATGCTGTAATCGGCAGCGAGTAGTAGAACATGAGGAAAGCGCGGCCAGCCATCTGCGGTGCGAGATGAGGACGGAGACAAAGGGTTTTACCCAGGTTCGGCCCCCTGGAGGGTAAAGACCTACTCCTGCTAGAATGTATTATGATGGAAGTAAAATGGGGCGAGCTCGGCGGCTAGGCAGCGAGTCGCTTGGGTGGATGATGGAACGTATCCTCTACTCGCCCTCTAGGGACGTTTATATAGACTCACCCCCCTAGGGTTTACAGATCTCAACCGAATCAGTAAAGGTCTTGGCAATCGTTTAACCTAATCCGACTGGGCCTATCTACTCTCCTGGGCCTTCAGCTTCCAGTCACTTGAATCTACGCCAGGTCTCGATCCAGTCGCCGTCCTGCAGGCCCACTCGCCAGTTCCTGGGCCGGTCGGAAACACCCTGCTGGGTATACCCCGGTAGGCATATCCCCATCAGGAGTTTCAGGGCGATTTGCATGGCTTGAGAGATCCGATACATGTTTGGGAGTTAGGACCAAAAACCCTTAGTTTTCACGTTTTATGGCCATTTTCATGAGCTATTTCCCAGATTTTTAGGGTTCCAGGGCGATTTGCATGTCTCGTAAAACCCGATACATGTTTGAGATTTATGACCAAAAACTCGTCAGTTTCGCGTTTTATGGTTGTTTTCATGAGCTATAGCCCACAGTTTGGGGTTTTCAGGGCGATTTACAATGCCAGTAAGACCCGAAACAAGTTCGCGAGTTATGACCAAAAACTCATCGTTTTGTGTTTTATGGCCGTTTTGAATGAGTTATTGCCCACAGTTTTGGGGTTCTAGAGGATTTGCATGGCTCGTAAGAACCAATACATGTTTGTGACTTATGACCAAAAACTTGTTTTTCGCATTTTATGGCCGTTTTCATTAGCTATTACCCACAGTTTTGGCGTTTTACGAAGATTTACAACGACCGTAAGACCCAACATATGGTCGAGAGTTATGACCAAAAACTCATCGTTTTCGTGTTTTATAGCCATTTTCACGAGCTATTGCCCACAGCTTTGGGGGTTTCAGGGCGATTTACATGGCTTGAGAGACCTGATACATGTTTGAGAGTTAGGACCAAAAACTCGTAGTTTTCGCGTTTTATGGCTGTTTTCATGAGCTATTGCCTACACTTTGGGGGCTCCAAGGCGATTTGCATGGCTCGTAAGACCAGATACATGTTTGAGAGTTATGAACAAAAACTCGTCGTTTTCGCGTTTTATGGTCGTTTTCATGAACTACTGCCCACAGTTTTGGTAGTTTCAGGGCGATTTGCATGGCCTGAGAGACCCGATACATGTTTGAGAGTTCGGACCAAAAACCCATAGTTTTCGCGATGTATGGCCGTTTTCATGAGCTATTGCCGACAATTTGGGGGTTCCAAGGCAATTTGCATGGCTCGTAAGATCCGATACATGTTTGGGAGTGATGATGAAAAAACTCGTCGTTTTCACGTTTTATGGTCGTTTTCAAGAGCTATTGCCTACTGTTTGGGGTTTCCAGGGCGATTTGCATGGCCTGTATGACCCGATACAATTTGAGATTTAGGACCGAAAACCCGTAGTTTTCGTTTTATGGCCATTTTCATGAGCTATTGCCCATATTTTCCTCGTTCTAGGGCGATTTGCATGATTCGTAATACCCGATACATGTTTGAGAGGTATGACCAAAAAGTCGTCGTTTTCGTGTTTTATGGTCGAATTCATGAGTTACTGCCCACGGTTTTGGATTTCTATGGTGATTTTATGGCTTGTAAGGCCCGATACATGTTTAAGAGTTAGGACCAAAAACCCATAGTTTTCGCGTTTTATGTCCGTTTTCATGAGCTATTGCACACATTTTATGGGTTCTAGGGCGATTCGCATGCCTCGTAAGACCGGATACATGGTTTAGATTTATGATCAAAAACTCATCATTTTCGCATTCTATGGTCGTTTTCATCAGCTATAGACCATAGTTTTGGGGTTCAAGGGCGATTTGCATGGCCCGTCAGACCCGATACATTATTGAAAGTTAAGACCAAACAATTGTCGTTTTCGCATTTTACGGTCGTGTTCATGAGCTATTGCCCTTAGTTTTGAGGTTCCACAGGGATTTGCGTCGCCCGTAAGACCCGATACATATTTGAAGGCATGACCAAAAACTTGTTGTTTTTGTGTTTTATGGATGTTTCATGAGTTAGTGCCCACAGTTTTGGATTTACAGGGGGATATGCATGCCCTTAAGACCAGATTCATGATTGAGAATTAAGACGAAAAATTCATTGGTTTCTCGTTTTATGGCCGTTTTCATGAGCTATTGCCCATATTTTTCGTGTTCCATTGCAATTTGCATGGCTCGTAAGACCCGATACATGTTTGGGAATTATGACCAAAAACTCATCGTTTTCGTGTTTTATGATTGTTTTCATGAGCTACTCCCCACAGTTTTGGGAGTTTCAGGGCGATTTGCATGGCTTGAGAGACCCGATACATGTTTGGGAGTTACGACCAAAAACCCTTATTTTTCGCGTTTTATGGTCGTTTTCATGAGCTATTTCCCACATTTTTTGGGTTCCAGGGCGATTTGCAAGCCTCGTAAAACACGATACATGTTTGACATTTATGACCAAAAACTCGTCAGTTTCGTGTTCTATGGTCGTTTTCATGAGCTATTGCCCACTGTTTGGGGTTTCCAGGGCGATTTGCATGGCCTGTATGACCCGATACAATTTGAGAGTTAGGACCGAAAACCCATAGTTTTCGTTTATGGCCATTTTCATGAGCTATTGCCCATATTTTTCGGGTTCGGCGATTTGCATGCCTCGTAATACCCGATACATGTTTGAGAGGTATGACCAAAAGTCGTCGTTTCGTGTTTTATGGTCGTATTCATGAGCTATTGCCGGTTTTGGATTTCTATGGCGATTTGCATGGCTCGTAAGACCCGATACATGTTTATGAGTTAGGACCAAAAACCCGTAGTTTTCGCGTTTTATGTCCGTTTTCATGAGCTATTGCACATATTTTATGGGTTCCAGGGCGATTCGCATGCCTCGTCAGACACGATACATGGTTTAGATTTATGACCAAAAACTCGTCATTTCCGCGTTCTATGGTCGTTTTCATGATCTATAGCCCATAGTTTTGGGGTTCAAGGGCGATTTGCATGGCCCGTCAGACCCGATACATTATTGAGAGTTAAGACCAAACAGTTGTTGTTTTCGCATTTTACGTCCGTGTTCATGAGCTATTGCCCTTAGTTTTGAGGTTCCACGGGGATTAGCGTCACCTGTAAGACCCGATACATATTTGAGGGCATGACCAAAAACTTGTTGTTTTTGTGTTTTATGGCCGTTTCATGAGTTAGTGCCCATAGTTTAGGATTTCCAGGGGGATATGCATGCCCTTAACACCAGATTCATGGTTGAGAGTTAAGACGAAAAAAATCATCGTTTTCGCGTTTTATGGCCGTTTTCATGAGCTATTGCCCATATTTCGGTTACGTTGCAATTTGCATGGCTCGTAAGACCCGATACATGTTTGGGAATTATGACCAAAAACTCATCGTTTTCGTGTTTTATGATTGTTTTCATGAGCTACTGCCCACAGTTTTGGGAGTTTCAGGGCGATTCGCATGCCTTGAGAGACCCGATACATGTTAGGGAGTTACGACCAAAAACCCTTAGTTTTCGCGTTTTATGGCCATTTTCATGAGCTATTTCCCACATTTTTTGGGTTCCAGGGCGATTTGCATGCCTCGTAAAACACGATACATGTTTGACATTTATGACCAAAAACTCGTCAGTTTCGTGTTCTATGGTCGTTTTCATGAGCTATTGCCCACTGTTTGGGGTTTCCAGGGCGATTTGCATGGCCTGTATGACCCCATACAATTTGAGAGTTAGGACCGAAAACCCATAGTTTTCTCGTTTTATGGCCATTTTCATGAGCTATTGCCCATATTTTTCGGGTTCCAGTGCGATTTGCATGCCTCGTAATACCCGATACATGTTTGAGAGGTATGACCAAAAAGTCGTCGTTTTCGTGTTTTATGGTCGTATTCATGAGCTATTGCCCACGGGTTTTTGATTTCTATGGCGATTTGCATGGCTCGTAAGACCCGATACATGTTTATGAGTTAGGACCAAAAGCCCGTAGTTTTCTCGTTTTATGTCCGTTTTCATGAGCTATTGCACACATTTTATGGGTTCCAGGGCGATTCGCATGCCTCGTCAGACACGATACATGGTTTAGATTTATGACCAAAAACTCGTCATATCCGCGTTCTATGGTCGTTTTCATGATCTATAGCCCATAGTTTTGGGGTTCAAGGGCGATTTGCATGGCCCGTCAGACCCGATACATTATTGAGAGTTAAGACCAAACAGTTGTTGTTTTCGCATTTTACGGCCGTGTTCATGAGCTATTGCCCTTAGTTTTGAGGTTCCACGGGGATTTGCGTCACCCGTAAGACCCGATACATATTTGAGGGCATGACCAAAAACTTGTTGTTTTTGTGTTTTATGGCCGTTTCATGAGTTAGTGCCCATAGTTTAGGATTTCCAGGGGGATATGCATGCCCTTAACACCAGATTCATGGTTGAGAGTTAAGACGAAAAAAATCATCGTTTTCGCGTTTTATGGCCGTTTTCATGAGCTATTGCCCATATTTTTCGTGTTCCATTGCAATTTGCATGGCTCGTAAGACCCGATACATGTTTGGGAATTATGACCAAAACTCATCGTTTTTGTTTTATGATTGTTTTCATTTGCTACGCCACAGTTTTGGGAGTTTGAGGCGTTGCATGGCTTGAGAGACCGATACATGTTTAGAGTTACGACCAAAACCCTTAGTTTTCGCGTTTATGGCCGTTTCATGAGCTATTTCCCACATTTTTTGGGTTCGGCGATTTGCATGCCTCGTAAAACATGATACATGTTTGACATTTATGACCAAAACTCGTCGGTTTGTTCTATGGTCGTTTTCATGAGCTATTGCCCACTGTTTGGGGTTTCCAGGGCGATTTGCATGGCCTGTATGACCCGATACAATTTGAGAGTTAGGACCGAAAACCCATAGTTTTCTCGTTTTATGGCCATTTTCATGAGCTATTGCCCATATTTTTGGGTTCCAGTGCGATTTGCATGCCTCGTAATACCCGATACATGTTTGAGAGGTATGACCAAAAAGTCGTCGTTTTCGTGTTTTATGGTCGTATTCATGAGCTATTGCCCACGGTTTTGGATTTCTATGGCGATTTGCATGGCTCGTAAGACCCGATACATGTTTATGAGTTAGGACCAAAAACCCGTAGTTTTCGCGTTTTATGTCCGTTTTCATGAGCTATTGCACACATTTTATGGGTTCCAGGGCGATTCGCATGCCTCGTCAGACACGATACATGGTTTAGATTTATGACCAAAAACTCGTCATTTCCGCGTTCTATGGTCGTTTTCATGATCTATAGCCCATAGTTTTGGGGTTCAAGGGCGATTTGCATGGCCCGTCTGATGGGGATATGCCTACTGGGGTATCCTCAGCGGGACGTTTCCGACTGGCCCAAAGGCTGGCGAGTGGGCCTGCAGAACGGCGAGTGGATCAAAGCCCATCAGATACAGGCATTGGAGGTCGAAGGCCCGGTGAGTAGATAGGCCCGGTCGGTGAGGTTAAACGATTGACAAAGTTGTAACCGAATCGGTTGAGATATGTAAACCCTAGGGGAGGTAAGCCTATATAAACCTCCCTAAGGGGTGAGTAGAGATACGTTCCCTCATACACCCAAGCAACTCGCCGCCTAGTCGCCGAGTTCGCCCATTGTAAACACCTCCATAATACAATCTAGCAGGAGTAGGTCTTTACCCTCCGGGGGGGCGAACCTGGGTAAAACCCTGAGTCTTGGCCCTCATCTCGCACTGCAGATGGCTGGCCGCCCTTGCCCCTCGTTCTACTACTCGCTGCCGATTGCAGCATCTGCCGTGGTCATTCCTCGGCAGTGGCGCCCCCGTGGGGCTGGCCGGTCGGCGGTGTTACCGCGGCGAGATCAATCTGCCCATCAGCGAGGCGGTGCCACCGCGCGCATGATAGCGATTGGCGAGATGCTGCAGATCTTGTCAAGCAGCTACGTCCCGTGCGCGACCCGTCACGCCTGGCGTGATCACGCGGTCGACGATCAGCCTCTTCGTCGGCTTCACCGGCGTCATCACCTCGGAGGACTCGGCTCGCATCCGCGAAATCGCCACCACGCGATCGGCTCTCGAGAGCCAGATCCGCGATCCACCGCCTCGCCTCAGTACGACTCGGCCCACAACGTGGCGAGAACTCAGCGGCCGGAAGACGCGACCCTCACCGGCGACGCCGACTCGGCGACCGGCGTCACTCGCGGATCCATCACCGTGACCTCGTCCGCGGGCTCCATCGCTCAGGTCTCCAACGCGGAGATTTCGAGACCCCTCCATCCTCGGGATCTTCGACTTCGACTCGGGTCGGAGAACTCCGCCGACCTCCACGGCGGTGCGATCGCCCGCCCGCGACCTACATGGCCACCGGCACCGATCCGCCGGAGGACCCTTTCTCCACCCGATCCTCCTAACGCCACGGCGGAGGTCGAGAACTCCGCTGGCGGCGGGCGATGCGCAAGCGAGCGGCGCGAAAAATTTCGCCTCGGCAGGTGGCAGCGAGCTGTCGCGCTACCACCAGCGGATCAGGTCACGCGCTGAACCTCACCGTTCGAGCGCGCCTGAACCGGCAGCGAAACGACCGGCTCGCATAGCGGCGCGATCTGCGAGAACGCGCCACCGGGAGAAGCAACCGCCCGCCAGATCAACGGCGATGGGTGCCCCACCACCACCCAACCGCACCTCCCGAGGACCAGCGGATAGTCGTCTCCTCACGGGAAGCGAGATGCGAAGCCTTCCACTGTTCTCCACCCGATGGACAACCTCGTGGCGAGCGGCGCGGCCGACATCACGGCGACGGCGGCGGCGCCTTACAGATCCAGATGTCAGGGCCCTACTCGCGAAGGCCGTGGAACAGCAAAGCGGCGCCGACCGCGGGCGAGTGTACTCGCTCCTCGGGAAGCGGCGGCCTCAGCGGCCGTCCAGCGGTGGCAAACACCCTCAATTGCCCGCCGCGAGCCACTGCAGCTCCAACGGCGACCGCGAATCGGCACTCTCCCTGCGATCCCGGGCGGCGACCAACCTCGTCGCCGCCAATGGAGAGCCGATCGGCGCTCGCACCCACATCATCAACAACCAAAACTGGCGCGCACGCCAGCCCGACGACTTGCGGCACACCCTAACTACTCGCCGCGATGGCGAGCCTATGGGGTCGCTCAGTCGACTAGGGCCCAAGTGCCGGACCAATGATCCGAGCGAAAAGTACCCACCAACTTCAAGGCGCCAAGGAGATCGAAAATACGACTCCTCGTGACCCTTGGTGCGGCTTGACACATACCTCATGGCAATGGGGATCGCGGGTCACACCGACCTACTCGCCGCCCGTTACCTCCCGATGATGGAGGGGCGTGCGGGCAATGGATCAACACGCTCCCCGGACGATGTCGACTCACGGGAGGAAATGCGAGACGCCGTCGAGCGCTTCGAGTGCTCCTACACCCGCGCCACCACCATCGAGGATCGGGCGATCGTCCGGGGACCCATGAGTCGACCAGCTGGGTCCAGCGGTGGCAAGATCTCTGGTACAACGCGGTCGGCATCCACCGGACACCGCGATCCATTGCTTCAAGACCTCGTGCGCTCACGAGCCTCTAGTCGCCAAGCTCAAGCGACACGCCCGCACTCGACAACATCCCGACCTCCTCGAGATCGCCAAACGATCGCCGAGGAAGATCCCAATCAAGGCGTCGACGACGAGTCCGGCGGACAACGGCGCGGGCGGTAACGATGGCGGCCGCCGAGCCGACTCGCTACTGGCACTTTCGCCTCACAGGCAAGCGCCCGCAACGATGAAAAAGTCGACTTGCCGCCAATGCTGAGCACGCATAACGCGACCCAAGAGCTACCGCCCGACGGAGGCAGCAGCGACGGCGGGAACTACAAGAACAAGCCAAGGTTCGATCCGCGGCCCTACTTAACCAACCATGTGCGTTGCACAGCAGGGAAGGAGAGCCCACCACGCACACCACCGCCACACCCTCGGGAGATCGAGAAGGCGGCACGCAGCGGAGGACACCGACAACGACCCGCAAAATGGCGGAAAATTGGCAAAGTAGCGGCTCGCTCCACACCTTCACCGGCTTCAACACGAGCGCGAGAAGGTCATCGCCATTTGTCGCCGTCAACGCGGTGGCGACAGACGTCCCCGGTTCTGAACTGGTCGGAGCAACCATCACACAGGCCGGCAAGACCACTCGCCACGCGCCGAGTATCGGGGCGAGTCGCCTGGTGGTCAAGCCCAAGGTCGGCGACTACGGCTCCCCAAGACTCGATGGGCGGCGGCAGCTCCATCAACATCCTCTACCTCGACACCTTGATTGCGGCTCCCGCGATCGATGATCGAACAACCCACACCACGTTCCACGCGCCGTCCCGGTCGGAAGGCGTACCCGATCGGCAAGGTCACGCTACCCGTCACCTTCGACTCCGGAACTTCCGCACCGGCGGATCGTCTTGACTGGTGCCCTTGACAGCCCTTACCATTGCGTCACAGGGGCGCGCGTTCGCCAAATTCATGGCGGCACCCCACGCGTACAACGCGATGAAGCTCCAGGCCGCGGCGTCATCACCATCAACGGCGACCCGACATGGCCGCGAATGCGAGGCCAAAGGAGCGAACTTCGCCGGCCGCGTGATCGCGGCGGAAGCTAGTCACGCCGATGAGCTCGCCAAATCTGCGGCGGGGTCAACAACGACGACCCCACAATACTCAAAGCCCAACTCGGAGGGCACAAACACCTCAACCTTTGAGGCCACGGCGCTTACCCGCACCGTCGAGCTGGTCCCAGCGACCCCAGACGGTGGCGGTGGGACAGGCATGAGCCCAGCATAGGAAAGCGCGCTCGCCGAGTTCCTCCGTGAGAACAGGGACATCTTCGCATGGAAACCCTCCGACATGCTGGTGTCCCTAGGGAGCTCGCTGAGCACAAATTAACGCCGACCCCAAAGTGCGACCAGTCAAGCGATCGCTCGGCCATTCAACGAAAACGCCAGAGCAATCGCCGAGGAAGTGCAGCGTCTACCGCTGCCGGCTTCATCCGCCAATTAAATACTCAAGTGGCTGGCAAACCCAGTCTGGTCGAGAAGAAGAACGGGACCTGGAGAATGTGTATCGACTACACAAACCTTAACAGCGCCTGCCCAAAGGAGCAGTTCGTCCTCCCGCGGATCGATCAGATCATCGACTCCACCGCGGGCTCGGAGTCGCTGTGTTTCCTCGACACCTACTCGGGTATAACCAGATCAAAATGGCTGTCGAGGGCGAGGAGAAGCGGCGTTCATCACGCCATTGAATATACGCTACACCGCCATGACCTTGGCCTCAAACGCCGGGCGACCTACCAGCGGTGCATGCAAGAATGCCTCGCGAGCCAAATTGGCGCAACATCACGTCTACATCGACGGCGTGGTGCGTAAATCCGCCGCCAAGGCGACCTACTCGCCCGATCTGGCGGAGACCCGCCAACCTGCGGAGGTACAAGATAAAGCTCAACCGGGCAAGTGCACCTTGATTGTACCCGCGGCAATTGCTAGGTAAGTCGTCTCCAAACGAGGGATCGAGGCAAACCCAACAAAGATCGACACGATCGCCCGGCTCGGCAAACCCGAGTGCCTGCGCGACGTCCAAGCTGGCCGGGCGTGTCGCGGCTCTCAGTCGCTTCATCCCCGCTGGCGAAAAGCGATGCCCTATACCGCTGATGCGCAGAATCCCACCTTCGATGGGACAAGGAGGGTGACGACGCTCGCGACCTCAAAAAGGTGCTACTCGCCGCCCACTACTCGCCGCACCCGTCGACAAGGAGCCCATGCTGGTTTACGTCGCGGCGTCGAGCGCGTCGTCGGTATTTGTAATGGTCGTCGACGACCAGAGGAAGAAAAGCGCCCAGTCCAGCGGTATACTACATCAGCGAGGTCTTAACGAGTCGCGCCAGTGATACCCACGATACCAAAAGCTGGTATCGCGGTCTTGAGCTCGGCGCTGCCGCACTACTTCGAGCACCCCATCACGGTCGTTTCCTCGGATCCACTACAAGACATCATCCGCAATCGCGGCGGCGGGCGGGTCGCCAAGTGGGCCGTCGAGATCGGCGTCCACAACATTAAGTACGAGCCACGGAGGGCGATCAAGTCGCAGGCACTGGCGACTTCCTCGCCGACTGGGAGGAGGCCCAGCAGCCAGAGAAGCCGCCATACCTACATTACTGGAGCCTGCGCCAGACGGGGCCAAGAACGCGGACGGCGCGGGAGCGGGAATAGTGCTGACCTCACCAAAAGGCGACAAGCTCCGCTACATCCTCCGCCTCGAATTCACGCCCTGCACCAACAACAGGGACGAATACGAGGCCCTGCTCCTGACATGCGAGCCGCAAAGGAGATGAGCGTCAATCGCCTTCGGTGCTACGGAGACTCCGACCTCGTTGCAGGTCAAGTCGCCGGCACCTGCGACGCCGTCTCCCCTACCATGGCGGCATACCGACAAGAGGTGGACAAGGTGGGCGGCCACTTCACCGGCTACTCGGTCGAGTGGATCGACAGGAGGAAAAACGAGGAGGCCGACGCCCTCTCTCGCCGGTCGGCACGATCCGCACCACCCGCCGGCGTGTTCCTCGACACCATCTTCACGCCGTCAGTCTCTCCCCCGAAGGAGATCGACATTGGAGTCCCGCTCCAACCAGAGGCAACCTTGGTCGCACTCGTCACCGAACCAGACGACTGGACCAAGCCCTACATCGCCTACGGAGGCGGAAACCTGCCCGAGCGAGACAAGCGCTCGAATGATTGTTCGCCGATGCAAGTCCTACACCATCATCGACGGCGAGCTACACAAGCGCAGCGTCACCGGCGTGTTCAACGCTGCGTCCAACCAGCTGAAGGGCGCAAAATCTTACGACATCCACTCGGTGATTGCGGCCACCACGCGCGCGCGCTCCTGTCGCCAAAGCCATGCGACACGGCTTCTCGGCCCCGCACACGCCGACGCTGTCGATATCGTCCAGCGATGCGCCGGGTGCCAGAAGTACGCCAACCAGACGCACGTTCCAAGTTCGGCGCTCAAAACAATCCCCATCACCTGGCCATTCGCCGTGTGGGGCATGGACATGGTAGGCCCCTTCAAAAAGGCCCCCTCTGGCTACACCCACCTGCTGGTCGCCGTCGACAAATTCACAAAGTGGATAGAAGCCAAGCCAGTCCGGAAATGCGACGGGAAGACTGCCACTAAGTTCCTACGCGAGCTCATATACCGCTACGGTTTCCCCAACAGCATCATCACGGACAACGGCACAAACTTCGCCAAGGGAGCAATGGCCGAGTTCTGCGAGGAGCACCACATCCGGCTCGACCTCGCGTCAGTCGCACACCCGGAATCCAACGGCCAGGCGGAACGAGCCAACCAAAGCATCCTCCACGGCCTGAAGCCGCGACTCCAAGTACCACTCGAGCGCACCGCTGGATGCTGGGTCGAAGAGCTTCCCTCCGTCATCTGGGGAATCCGCACCTCGGTCAACAGTCGGGGATTCACCCCTTCTTCATGGTCTCTGGCGCGGAAGCCGTCATGCCAACCGACCTCGAACACGACTTCGCGGATGATCGTCCACTATACGGAGGCCGCAAGCGAACTGGCCCGCCAAGATGGGCTCGACCAACTCGGACGGCAGCGACCTCGCCCGATCGCGCACCGCTATCTATCAGCAAGGGCTCCGTCGCTACCACAGCCGACGGGTGAAAACCCGCACCTTCCAGGAAGGCGACTTGGTGCTACGCCTCATCCAGGACAAGAAGGGCATGCACAAGCTCTCCCCTCCGTGGGAAGGCCCGTTCGCTATCGAGCGGCGTGCAACAGCGACGCCTACTACCTCGTCGGCGTCCGCGGGGCGGTGAACTCGGCGTCAGCGGTGGAATGTAAATCTCCTCCGGAAGTTCTATACCAAGAACCCCACATGTGTACTCTCCGGTCGCTATGAATAAAAAGCAGTTCTTGCAAAATTTGTCTACTCTCCATGCCTTGTGCCACTCAGACTTTCGTAATTAACAGCGTCATGCTAAAATACAAGTCAACCCTTGGTACAGCGACCGGCGGCTAAGTAGTGCGATGTAAAACCGAGTCATTCAGGTCTTGCATCGTCCACGCCAATCCGGAGCCCCATCGAGTCGCCTAGCTCGACTGGTTTTACGAACCAAGACATCCTCGCTTCCACAGCGACCCTGGTCCTCCGCATCCTTGGCATAGCGACTCGAGCGGCTAAGTACCACGCTCGGGGACTGGATACCGTTCGTCTCGATCGGACGAAACGCCAAGTAAGAGAGTGTGCGGGACTCGCCGCGGTGACCCACGGGCCAGGCGAGCGGCAGCGCTAACACAAGCGCTCAGTCCTCAACCACCCTCGAGTCGCGCCTTGAACTACCAAGTACCACGCTCGGGGACTCGGCCACCGGCCCGTTCGCGTCTGAGACGGAAAAGCGGTAAGTCTGAGCACTCGAGGGAGTCGCTTGCGACTGGCTCTCCGAGCTCGGGCGAGTCGACTCAACCAACAACACATGATAAACAACAAAACATCATATCTAAGGTGAACCCCAAAAGGCGGACGCTCGGGGACTCACCCAAAATCAATCAAAACACGCAAAAAATAGCAAAATGAACACAACGTTCCATTCAATCGCATATCGCATTGTCTTACATTACAAAATATGCCTACTCGGCGAACTGCTACTAACACTATTCCGCGAGCTTCGATGATGCATCGGTCCGGCGCTTCCGGATGAATGCGATTATACGGGTTCGATGGATAAGTCGTCGCTGGCCCGCCATCGCCGCGGAAGGGCTGCTCGACCTTGAAGTCGCGATGCGGCGGTCGTTGGTTGACGACCGTTTCCTGGTACGGAATAAGGTCGCCCATCGCCCAAACACGCTCCGAGTACGCAGCGGCACGTTCCTGCAGCTTAAGAACTTCAGACAGATCCACCGCGCCAGACGATGAAGGATAACCACTCGTCACGTCGTCGAGGTCGAAGTCTTGAAGTGGGCGAGTCGGGCTCGAGCCGTCGGCGCTCACGTCGAAAAGCCGACCGCGTCATGAACTCCACGACCATGGCGCCTTCTCCAATACTCCCACACCTCAACGAGGTCACCGAATAACCTCCGTGGGCGACATCTCTTGAAGGTAGGCGCGGATGCAAGTCGCCGACAGCGTCGCCGAGTCGACGAGCAGGCTCACGCACTCCCTCGCATCAAGAGAACTCGCTTCTTCATGGCTACCAATCACATGGCCTGCTAGACGGAAACAGTTGTGAGCACCACGGAAACCACAAACAATACAAGCACAAGACTGGGAAGGCGCACTCACCGAGCAACGGGCGGGCGAGCCCGTGATGAAGCTTTGAAGCGATGTTTTATCGTCCTGAAGCCCAACGATGAGGGCTTCCGACACCTTCCGGTCTTCCTCCGCGGCAGCAACGGCGGCCTTAGCTCGCCCGTTCGCCGAGCTCGCTTCTTCTTTCGCCTCCCGCAGTTCGCGCTCGAGGTCGGCGATCTTTTGCTCAGCAGTGCTTAACGCAGATCTCGCCGTCGGCTCGCCCGGAGGACAAGCTCTGGCGAGCCACCTCACTGCGGCAGCATTGCAAGCTCCTTGTTTACTTCTTGGAGAGCGCCCAACTCCTTCTCAGCACGCTGCTTCGCAGCCAATCGCTCTGCCGACTCCAGTTGTAAACCCTGCAAAGTTTCAAAGTCAGTTCACACGAAAACAACTCAGTGCCCACCCGCTACAATTTAGCGGGTGCGCACTCGGGGACTGGCGGCTCGAAATTACTCGGTGCCCACCGCTACAATTTAGCGGGTGCGCACTCGAGACTGGCGGCTCGAAAATCACTCGGCGCCACCGCTACAATTTAGCGGGTGCGCTTTCGAGGACTAGCGGCTCGAAAATTACTCGGTGCCCACCGCTACAATTTAGCAATACGCTTTTCGGGACTGGACTCGAGCGCACAAAACAAGTAACTATAAAGAATCAGGCGATGCAAAACACCGACCTGATCCTCGGGACTGGAGGTACTGGATGGCGCCAAGCATGTCGTGCAGTTGCGCGCGTCCACGGGCATAGCGGCTGGTGTGTGCCGCGACGTTGGTCAATCTCAGCGTCGGCGGTCTCGGAGCGGGGCTCGAGTCGCAGCCTCACTCGCCGTGGCCGCCTTGGTCATGAAGCGGGGAAGGTGGCGCCCGCAAAGGCTCGCTTCTTCCGGTCTAAACAACGAAATGCCTCCTTCGTGGACGCGGTCGCTTCCACAGCCAGGCCCAGCTTGTTGCCGTGTCGTCGAGAGCGATGGCGATGTCATCGCCCTTGGCCTTCTTGCTGCCTTCCGTGGAAGCGGCGACCTCATCCACCTTCCTCTTACGGGAAGGGTCCTCCTCGCTAGTGGCGGAGGGCACCTTGGCCACCGTCGGGTGGCTCATCTTCTTCACTCCGGTCCTACGCATCGAGACAATTCAGGAAAAAACATTCAAAATACTAAGAGAGAAAGGCGAAAGCCGAGTACACTCACTTGGCGACGGGAATGAAACGCAGCCCTGTGCGAAGGCCGGCCGGTTTCTCCAGCTCGGGGCCAAGCCGGCGACTGAGCCCCAGTTCCAGGGCGCCAGGGGCCCAGGATACGGACGGTTTCTTTGATGTTGAGGTAGCGGTTGGCGCCTCCGGGGCGCCTTCGGCGGAGGTTTCCTTGCTAGGAGCTGCCGCGACCGGAGCCTCCTTGCGAGGCGAGACCGCCACGTTCGGGACCCCTTTGCGAGGCGAAGTCGCCTCAGCTGGAGCCTTCCCTAGCCCGGATATCGGCGCGAAGGGCGGGGGCATCGAGGCCAGCGGTGCCTCCATGGATGGTGCATCTAGCGTGGTTGTTGCCGGGGCCGCCCCGTCACCGGCCGAGCTGTGGGCATCGGAGCTGCTCGCTGAGCGCGGCGGTGAGGCCATCTTCGGCCTTCGTCCTCCTCCTTAGGGGCCCTCGCCTCTTTCTCCTTCTTCTTCTTCGCGAGTGGCACGGCGGGCGAGGTGGTCTCCGGAGTTCCTCGTCATCGCCGTCATGGCGCCGAGGCTCTGCTCGCCTCGAGTTCGCTGGCGTTGCCCGGGTCTTCGGACGGTGGGCGATTTCCTCTTCGGATTCGTCCTCATCGTCCTCGTTGCCCTTGGCGGGAGGCGACTCGCTTGTGTCCTGGGCGGATGGCCCGGAGCTCTCATCATCGGCGGGTGGGAGCCACCCTTCCACCACTTGGAATAGCTGCGTTAAACATGGAACAAAGTTAGAATTACCGCGACTGCATATGCTGCGACTGCGAACAAGATCAGATTATTACCGTTGGAGCCGGGCTTCGTGGTGTATGGAGGAGCCCGGCCTGCGTATGCCGCTGGGTGATCCTCTTGACGCCGAGGTAGTCCTCCAGCTTCCACTCGGCAAGGCAGGCCTTCGTCGAGTCTTCTCGGCTGTGTCTTGGTACATGTAGTGTTCGCGTTAGGCGGCGGGCGAGTCGCCGCCAAGCCAACAATTGTACAGTTCACCGTCTGAGCCCCTTCTTCTTCGGACGCGAATGGTCTGGAGCATCTCGTCAACGACCATCCACTGATCGTCGGGAAGCTTGGCGACCTGAAGATTGCGCGGCTCGGAGCGGTCGGCCGAGTACCGTGGGATCGCCGCCTCGTCCTCCGGGGTCGCCTCGGTCACATAAAACCAAGACTTTTTCCAGTCGCTCGCTGCTTTGGCCGGCAGCATCAAGTCGAAGAAGGAGGCTTTGGATTTCAGCTGGAAGGTTAAGCCGCCCGCGGCTAGCATTGGGCCGCCCGCCTCCTCGCGGCTGATCCGTCCATGGAACAGATCTTGCCACAAGGGAAAATAGGGCCGGCAGCCCAAGTAGCACTCGCAGAACGCCACAAAGATGGCGAGCTGCTCGATACTATGGGGACCGGATCCGAGGCTGGATCCGTGGTAGTAGAAGCACCGGAAGAACAGAGTGGGAAACCCTAAACCCGCTCGAGGTGACTAGTGAAGCAGATGAACTCTCTCGGCGGGTTGAGTCGTTTCTCCGGTGCGAGGATTCGCCCGGCAAGCCCTGGGATTCCGGCCTCCTCGAAGGAGGCCGATTCGCCTGGTGCACTTGGATCTACCCAGGTTGGTGGAGAGGGCCATGGCTGAGGATTTGCTTGGAGGTCGGAGGATTGCGGGTCGGTCGGATCGCGAGATCAACGGGCGAAAGATGTGCGTACTCGGAAGAAATGGTGGGCGGTTGGCTTTCCGATGGCCAACCATTCCTCTTATATAGCGAAAGCTGCCTGCCAAATTAGGGGGCCGTTACCGCGCGATGATTACGCCGAAAGTTACCGTTAAGTTACCTTAACGGCTAGTTTGACCACGCCCGACGGTCCGCCTCCTGCCACTCGGCTCGCTGAGTTATTCGCCGAGGCCGCGACCCGTTGGTTCGGTTCACCCAAAACGCAACTCGGTTTGCCGGATTTTTTCCTTCGTACAGGATCCCGCCGACGATTCGACTGGATGCCAACTTGAAGCCGTATACTCCATGCGGCAGCCACCGCCCTAATCAACGGCGGCCTCGGGGACTACTTGATGGGGATATGCCTCTGGGGTATCCTCGGTGGGGCGTTCCGACGCCCAAAGGCTGGCGAGTGGGCCTGCGAGCAGCGAGTGGATCAAAGCCCATCGATACCGGCGACTAGAGGTCGAAGGCCAGGCAGTAGATAGCCCGGTCGGTCGAGTTAAACGATTGACAAAGTTGTAACCGAATCGGTTGAGATATGTAAACCCTAGGGGGGTAAGCCTATATAAACCTCCCTAAGGGGTGAGTAGAGATACGTTCCCTCATACACCCAAGCAACTCGCCGCCTAGTCGCCGAGTTCGCCCATTGTAAACACCTCCATAATACAATCTAGCAGGAGTAGGTCTTTACCCTCCGGGGGGCCGAACCTGGGTAAAACCCTGTGTCTTTGCCCTCATCTCGCACCGCAGATGGCTGGCCGCCCTTGCCCTTCGTTCTACTACTCGCTGCCGATTGCAGCATCTGCCGTGGTCATTCCCTCGACACCGTCAGACCCGATACATTATTGAGAGTTAAGACCAAACACTTGTTGTTTTCGCATTTTACGGCCGTGTTCATGAGCTATTGCCCTTAGTTTTGAGGTTCCACGGGGATTTGCGTCACCCGTAAGACCCGATACATATTTGAGGGCATGACCAAAAACTTGTTGTTTTTGTGTTTTATGGCCGTTTCATGAGTTAGTGCCCATAGTTTAGGATTTCAAGGGGGATATGCATGCCCTTAACACCAGATTCATGGTTGAGAGTTAAGACGAAAAAAATCATCGTTTTCGCGTTTTATGGCCGTTTTCATGAGCTATTGCCCATATTTTTCGTGTTACGTTGCAATTTGCATGGCTCGTAAGACCCGATACATGTTTGGGAATTATGACCAAAAACTCATCGTTTTCGTGTTTTATGATTGTTTTCATGAGCTATTGCCCACAGTTTTGGGAGTTTCAGGGCGATTTGCATGCCTTGAGAGACCCGATACATGTTTGGGAGTTACGACCAAAAACCCTTAGTTTTCGCGTTTTATGGCCGTTTTCATGAGCAATTTCCCACATTTTTTGGGTTCCAGGGCGATTTGCATGCCTCGTAAAACACGATACATGTTTGACATTTATGACCAAAACTCGTCGGTTCGTGTTCTATGGTCGTTTCATGAGCTATTGCCCACTTTTTTGGGTTTCGGCGATTTGCATGGCCTATGACCCGATACAATTTGAGAGTTAGGACCGAAACCCATAGTTTTCGTTTTATGGCCATTTTCATGAGCTATTGCCCATATTTTCCGGGTTCCAGTGCGATTTGCATGCCTCGTAATACCCGATACATGTTTGAGAGGTATGACCAAAAAGTCGTCGTTTTCGTGTTTTATGGTCGTATTCATGAGCTATTGCCCACGGTTTTGGATTTCTATGGCGATTTGCATGGCTCGTAAGACCCGATACATGTTTATGAGTTAGGACCAAAAACCCGTAGTTTTCGTGTTTTATGTCCGTTTTCATGAGCTATTGCACACATTTTATGGGTTCCAGGGCGATTCGCATGCCTCGTCAGACACGATACATGGTTTAGATTTATGACCAAAAACTCGTCATTTCCGCGTTCGATGGTCGTTTTCATGATCTATAGCCCATAGTTTTGGGGTTCAAGGGCGATTTGCATGGCCCGTCAGACCCGATACATTATTGAGAGTTAAGACCAAACAGTTGTTGTTTTCGCATTTTACGGCCATGTTCATGAGCTATTGCCCTTAGTTTTGAGGTTCCACGGGGATTTGCGTCACCCGTAAGACCCGATACATATTTGAGGGCATGACCAAAAACTTGTTGTTTTTGTGTTTTATGGCCGTTTCATGAGTTAGTGCCCATAGTTTAGGATTTCCAGGGGGATATGCATGCCCTTAACACCAGATTCATGGTTGAGAGTTAAGACGAAAAAAATCATCGTTTTCGCGTTTTATGGCCGTTTTCATGAGCTATTGCCCATATTTTTCGTGTTACGTTGCAATTTGCATGGCTCGTAAGACCCGATACATGTTTGGGAATTATGACCAAAAACTCATCGTTTTCGTGTTTTATGATAGTTTTCATGAGCTACTCCCACAGTTTTGGGAGTTTCATGGCGATTTGCATGGCTTGAGAGACCCGATATATGTTTGGGAGTTACGACCAAAAACCCTTAGTTTTCGCGTTTTATGGCCGTTTTCGTGAGCTATTTCCCACATTTTTTGGGTTCCAGGGCGATTTGCATGCCTCGTAAAACACGATACATGTTTGACATTTATGACCAAAAACTCGTCAGTTTCGTGTTCTATGGTCGTTTTCATGAGCTATTGCCCACTGTTTGGGGTTTCCAGGGCGATTTGCATGGCCTGTATGACCCGATAAAATTTGAGAGTTAGGACCGAAAACCCATAGTTTTCTCGTTTTATGGCCATTTTCATGAGCTATTGCCCATATTTTTCGGGTTCTAGTGCGATTTGCATGCCTCGTAATACCCGATACATGTTTGAGAGGTATGACCAAAAAGTCGTCGTTTTCGTGTTTTATGGTCGTATTCATGAGCTATTGCCCACGGGTTTTGGATTTCTATGGCGATTTGCATGGCTCGTAAGACCCGATACATGTTTATGAGTTAGGACCAAAAGCCCGTAGTTTTCGCGTTTTATGTCCGTTTTCATGAGCTATTGCACACATTTTATGGGTTCCAGGGCGATTCGCATGCCTCGTCAGACACGATACATGGTTTAGATTTATGACCAAAAACTCGTCATTTCCGCGTTCTATGGTCGTTTTCATGATCTATAGCCCATAGTTTTGGGGTTCAAGGGCGATTTGCATGGCCCGTCAGACCCGATACATTATTGAGAGTTAAGACCAAACAGTTGTTGTTTTCGCATTTTACGGCCGTGTTCATGAGCTATTGCCCTTAGTTTTGAGGTTCCACGGGGATTTGCGTCACCCGTAAGACCCGATACATATTTGAGGGCATGACCAAAAACTTGTTGTTTTTGTGTTTTATGGCCGTTTCATGAGTTAGTGCCCATAGTTTAGGATTTCCAGGGGGATATGCATGCCCTTAACACCAGATTCATGGTTGAGAGTTAAGACGAAAAAATCATCGTTTTCGCGTTTTATGGCCGTTTTCATGAGCTATTGCCCATATTTTTCGTGTTCCATTGCAATTTGCATGGCTCGTAAGACCCGATACATGTTTGGGAATTATGACCAAAAACTCATCGTTTTCGTGTTTTATGATTGTTTTCATTTGCTACTGCCCACAGTTTTGGGAGTTTCAGGCGTTGCATGGCTTGAGAGACTGATACATGTTTAGAGTTACGACCAAAACCCTTAGTTTTCGCGTTTTATGGCCGTTTTCATGAGCTATTTCCCACATTTTTTGGGTTCCAGGGCGATTTGCATGCCTCGTAAAACACGATACATGTTTGACATTTATGACCAAAAACTCGTCAGTTTCGTGTTCTATGGTCGTTTTCATGAGCTATTGCCCACTGTTTGGGGTTTCCAGGGCGATTTGCATGGCCTGTATGACCCGATACAATTTGAGAGTTAGGACCGAAAACCCATAGTTTTCTCGTTTTATGGCCATTTTCATGAGCTATTGCCCATATTTTTCGGGTTCCAGTGCGATTTGCATGCCTCGTAATACCCGATACATGTTTGAGAGGTATGACCAAAAAGTCGTCGTTTTCGTGTTTTATGGTCGTATTCATGAGCTATTACCCACGGTTTTGGATTTCTATGGCGATTTGCATGGCTCGTAAGACCCGATACATGTTTATGAGTTAGGACCAAAAACCCGTAGTTTTCGCGTTTTATGTCCGTTTTCATGAGCTATTGCACACATTTTATGGGTTCCAGGGCGATTCGCATGCCTCGTCAGACACGATACATGGTTTAGATTTATGACCAAAAACTCGTCATTTCCGCGTTCTATGGTCGTTTTCATGATCTATAGCCCATAGTTTTGGGGTTCAAGGGCGATTTGCATGGCCCGTCAGACCCGATACATTATTGAGTGTTAAGACCAAACACTTGTTGTTTTCGCATTTTACGGCCGTGTTCATGAGCTATTGCCCTTAGTTTTGAGGTTCCACGGGGATTTGCGTCACCCGTAAGACCCGATACATATTTGAGGGCATGACCAAAAACTTGTTGTTTTTGTGTTTTATGGCCGTTTCATGAGTTAGTGCCCATAGTTTAGGATTTCCAGGGGGATATGCATGCCCTTAACACCAGATTCATGGTTGAGAGTTAAGACGAAAAAAATCATCGTTTTCGCGTTTTATGGCCGTTTTCATGAGCTATTGCCCATATTTTTCGTGTTACGTTGCAATTTGCATGGCTCGTAAGACCCGATACATGTTTGGGAATTATGACCAAAAACTCATCGTTTTCGTGTTTTATGATTGTTTTCATGAGCTATTGCCCACAGTTTTGGGAGTTTCAGGGCGATTTGCATGCCTTGAGAGACCCGATACATGTTTGGGAGTTACGACCAAAAACCCTTAGTTTTCGCGTTTTATGGCCGTTTTCATGAGCAATTTCCCACATTTTTTGGGTTCCAGGGCGATTTGCATGCCTCGTAAAACACGATACATGTTTGACATTTATGACCAAAAACTCGTCAGTTTCGTGTTCTATGGTCGTTTTCATGAGCTATTTCCCATTGTTTTGGGTTTCCAGGGCGATTTGCATGGCCTGTATGACCCGATACAATTTGAAAGTTAGGACCGAAAACCCATAGTTTTCTCGTTTTATGGCCATTTTCATGAGCTATTGCCCATATTTTCCGGGTTCCAGTGCGATTTGCATGCCTCGTAATACCCGATACATGTTTGAGAGGTATGACCAAAAAGTCGTCGTTTTCGTGTTTTATGGTCGTATTCATGAGCTATTGCCCACGGTTTTGGATTTCTATGGCGATTTGCATGGCTCGTAAGACCCGATACATGTTTATGAGTTAGGACCAAAAACCCGTAGTTTTCGCGTTTTATGTCCGTTTTCATGAGCTATTGCACACATTTTATGGGTTCCAGGGCGATTCGCATGCCTCGTCAGACACGATACATGGTTTAGATTTATGACCAAAAACTCGTCATTTCCGCGTTCTATGGTCGTTTTCATGATCTATAGCCCATAGTTTTGGGGTTCAAGGGCGATTTGCATGGCCCGTCAGACCCGATACATTATTGAGAGTTAAGACCAAACAGTTGTTGTTTTCGCATTTTACGGCCATGTTCATGAGCTATTGCCCTTAGTTTTGAGGTTCCACGGGGATTTGCGTCACCCGTAAGACCCGATACATATTTGAGGGCATGACCAAAAACTTGTTGTTTTTGTGTTTTATGGCCGTTTCATGAGTTAGTGCCCATAGTTTAGGATTTCCAGGGGGATATGCATGCCCTTAACACCAGATTCATGGTTGAGAGTTAAGACGAAAAAAATCATCGTTTTCGCGTTTTATGGCCGTTTTCATGAGCTATTGCCCATATTTTTCGTGTTACGTTGCAATTTGCATGGCTCGTAAGACCCGATACATGTTTGGGAATTATGACCAAAAACTCATCGTTTTCGTGTTTTATGATTGTTTTCATGAGCTATTGCCCACAGTTTTGGGAGTTTCAGGGCGATTTGCATGCCTTGAGAGACCCGATACATGTTTGGGAGTTACGACCAAAAACCCTTAGTTTTCGCGTTTTATGGCCGTTTTCGTGAGCTATTTCCCACATTTTTTGGGTTCCAGGGCGATTTGCATGCCTCGTAAAACACGATACATGTTTGACATTTATGACCAAAAACTCGTCAGTTTCGTGTTCTATGGTCGTTTTCATGAGCTATTGCCCACTGTTTGGGGTTTCCAGGGCGATTTGCATGGCCTGTATGACCCGATAAAATTTGAGAGTTAGGACCGAAAACCCATAGTTTTCTCGTTTTATGGCCATTTTCATCAGCTATTGCCCATATTTTTCGGGTTCCAGTGCGATTTGCATGCCTCGTAATACCCGATACATGTTTGAGAGGTATGACCAAAAAGTCGTCGTTTTCGTGTTTTATGGTCGTATTCATGAGCTATTGCCCACGGGTTTTGGATTTCTATGGCGATTTGCATGGCTCGTAAGACCCGATACATGTTTATGAGTTAGGACCAAAAGCCCGTAGTTTTCGCGTTTTATGTCCGTTTTCATGAGCTATTGCACACATTTTATGGGTTCCAGGGCGATTCGCATGCCTCGTCAGACACGATACATGGTTTAGATTTATGACCAAAAACTCGTCATATCCGCGTTCTATGGTCGTTTTCATGATCTATAGCCCATAGTTTTGGGGTTCAAGGGCGATTTGCATGGCCCGTCAGACCCGATACATTATTGAGAGTTAAGACCAAACAGTTGTTGTTTTCGCATTTTACGGCCGTGTTCATGAGCTATTGCCCTTAGTTTTGAGGTTCCACGGGGATTTGCGTCACCCGTAAGACCCGATACATATTTGAGGGCATGACCAAAAACTTGTTGTTTTTGTGTTTTATGGCCGTTTCATGAGTTAGTGCCCATAGTTTAGGATTTCCAGGGGGATATGCATGCCCTTAACACCAGATTCATGGTTGAGAGTTAAGACGAAAAAATCATCGTTTTCGCGTTTTATGGCCGTTTTCATGAGCTATTGCCCATATTTTTCGTGTTCCATTGCAATTTGCATGGCTCGTAAGACCCGATACATGTTTGGGAATTATGACCAAAAACTCATCGTTTTCGTGTTTTATGATTGTTTTCATTTGCTACTGCCCACAGTTTTGGGAGTTTCAGGGCGATTTGCATGGCTTGAGAGACCTGATACATGTTTGGGAGTTACGACCAAAAACCCTTAGTTTTCGCGTTTTATGGCCGTTTTCATGAGCTATTTCCCACATTTTTTGGGTTCCAGGGCGATTTGCATGCCTCGTAAAACACGATACATGTTTGACATTTATGACCAAAAACTCGTCAGTTTCGTGTTCTATGGTCGTTTTCATGAGCTATTGCCCACTGTTTGGGGTTTCCAGGGCGATTTGCATGGCCTGTATGACCCGATACAATTTGAGAGTTAGGACCGAAAACCCATAGTTTTCTCGTTTTATGGCCATTTTCATGAGCTATTGCCCATATTTTTCGGGTTCCAGTGCGATTTGCATGCCTCGTAATACCCGATACATGTTTGAGAGGTATGACCAAAAAGTCGTCGTTTTCGTGTTTTATGGTCGTATTCATGAGCTATTACCCACGGTTTTGGATTTCTATGGCGATTTGCATGGCTCGTAAGACCCGATACATGTTTATGAGTTAGGACCAAAAACCCGTAGTTTTCGCGTTTTATGTCCGTTTTCATGAGCTATTGCACACATTTTATGGGTTCCAGGGCGATTCGCATGCCTCGTCAGACACGATACATGGTTTAGATTTATGACCAAAACTCGTCATTTCGCGTTCTATGGTCGTTTTCATGATCTATAGCCCATAGTTTTGGGGTTCAAGGCGATTTGCATGGCCGTCGGACCGATACATTATTGAGTTTTAAGACCAAACACTTGTTGTTTTCGCATTTTACGGCCGTGTTCATGAGCTATTGCCCTTAGTTTTGAGGTTCCACGGGGATTTGCGTCACCCGTAAGACCCGATACATATTTGAGGGCATGACCAAAAACTTGTTGTTTTTGTGTTTTATGGCCGTTTCATGAGTTAGTGCCCATAGTTTAGGATTTCCAGGGGGATATGCATGCCCTTAACACCAGATTCATGGTTGAGAGTTAAGACGAAAAAAATCATCGTTTTCGCGTTTTATGGCCGTTTTCATGAGCTATTGCCCATATTTTTCGTGTTACGTTGCAATTTGCATGGCTCGTAAGACCCGATACATGTTTGGGAATTATGACCAAAAACTCATCGTTTTCGTGTTTTATGATTGTTTTCATGAGCTATTGCCCACAGTTTTGGGAGTTTCAGGGCGATTTGCATGCCTTGAGAGACCCGATACATGTTTGGGAGTTACGACCAAAAACCCTTAGTTTTCGCGTTTTATGGCCGTTTTCATGAGCAATTTCCCACATTTTTTGGGTTCCAGGGCGATTTGCATGCCTCGTAAAACACGATACATGTTTGACATTTATGACCAAAAACTCGTCAGTTTCGTGTTCTATGGTCGTTTTCATGAGCTATTGCCCACTGTTTTGGGTTTCCAGGGCGATTTGCATGGCCTGTATGACCCGATACAATTTGAGAGTTAGGACCGAAAACCCATAGTTTTCTCGTTTTATGGCCATTTTCATGAGCTATTGCCCATATTTTCCGGGTTCCAGTGCGATTTGCATGCCTCGTAATACCCGATACATGTTTGAGAGGTATGACCAAAAAGTCGTCGTTTTCGTGTTTTATGGTCGTATTCATGAGCTATTGCCCACGGTTTTGGATTTCTATGGCGATTTGCATGGCTCGTAAGACCCGATACATGTTTATGAGTTAGGACCAAAAACCCGTAGTTTTCGCGTTTTATGTCCGTTTTCATGAGCTATTGCACATTTTATGGGTTCCAGGCGATTCGCATGCCTCGTGACACGATACATGGTTTAGATTTATGACCAAAACTCGTCATTTCGCGTTCTATGGTCGTTTTCATGATCTATAGCCCATAGTTTTGGGGTTCAAGGCGATTTGCATGGCCCGTCGGACCCGATACATTATTGAGAGTTAAGACCAACAGTTGTTGTTTTCGCATTTTTACGGCCATGTTCATGAGCTATTGCCCTTAGTTTTGAGGTTCCACGGGATTTGCGTCACCGTAGACCCGATACATATTTGAGGGCATGACCAAAAACTTGTTGTTTTTGTGTTTTATGGCCGTTTCATGAGTTAGTGCCCATAGTTTAGGATTTCCAGGGGGATATGCATGCCCTTAACACCAGATTCATGGTTGAGAGTTAAGACGAAAAAAATCATCGTTTTCGTGTTTTATGGCCGTTTTCATGAGCTATTGCCCATATTTTTCGTGTTACGTTGCAATTTGCATGGCTCGTAAGACCCGATACATGTTTGGGAATTATGACCAAAAACTCATCGTTTTCGTGTTTTATGATTGTTTTCATGAGCTACTGCCCACAGTTTTGGGAGTTTCAGGGTGATTTGCATGCCTTGAGAGACCCGATACATGTTTGGGAGTTACGACCAAAAACCCTTAGTTTTCGCGTTTTATGGCCGTTTTCGTGAGCAATTTCCCACATTTTTTGGGTTCCAGGGCGATTTGCATGCCTCGTAAAACACGATACATGTTTGACATTTATGACCAAAAACTCGTCAGTTTCGTGTTCTATGGTCGTTTTCATGAGCTATTGCCCACTGTTTGGGGTTTCCAGGGCGATTTGCATGGCCTGTATGACCCGATAAAATTTGAGAGTTAGGACCGAAAACCCATAGTTTTCTCGTTTTATGGCCATTTTCATGAGCTATTGCCCATATTTTTCGGGTTCCAGTGCGATTTGCATGCCTCGTAATACCCGATACATGTTTGAGAGGTATGACCACAAAGTCATCGTTTTCGTGTTTTATGGTCGTATTCATGAGCTATTGCCCACGGTTTTGGATTTCTATGGCGATTTGCATGGCTCGTAAGACCCGATACATGTTTATGAGTTAGGACCAAAAACCCGTAGTTTTCGCGTTTTATGTCCGTTTTCATGAGCTATTGCACACATTTTATGGGTTCCAGGGCGATTCGCATGCCTCGTCAGACACGATACATGGTTTAGATTTATGACCAAAAACTCGTCATTTCCGCGTTCTATGGTCGTTTTCATGATCTATAGCCCATAGTTTTGGGGTTCAAGGGCGATTTGCATGGCCCGTCAGACCCGATACATTATTGAGAGTTAAGACCAAACAGTTGTTGTATTCGCATTTTACGGTCGTGTTCATGAGCTATTGCCCTTAGTTTTGAGGTTCCACGGGGATTTGCGTCACCCGTAAGACCCGATACATATTTGAGGGCATGACCAAAAACTTGTTGTTTTTGTGTTTTATGGCCGTTTCATGAGTTAGTTCCCATAGTTTAGGATTTCCAGGGGGATATGCATGCCCTTAACACCAGATTCATGGTTGAGAGTTAAGACGAAAAAATCATCGTTTTCGCGTTTTATGGCCGTTTTCATGAGCTATTGCCCATATTTTTCGTGTTCCATTGCAATTTGCATGGCTCGTAAGACCCGATACATGTTTGGGAATTATGACCAAAAACTTATCGTTTTCGTGTTTTATGATTGTTTTCATCATGAGCTACTGCCCACAGTTTTGGGAGTTTCAGGGCGATTTGCATGGCTTGAGAGACCCGATACATATTTGGGAGTTACGACCAAAAACCCTTAGTTTTCGCGTTTTATGGCCGTTTTCATGAGCTATTTCCCACATTTTTTTGTTCCAGGGCGATTTGCATGCCTCGTAAAACACGATACATGTTTGACATTTATGACCAAAAACTCGTCAGTTTCGTGTTCTATGGTCGTTTTCATGAGCTATTGCCCACTATTTGGGGTTTCCAGGGCGATTTGCATGGCCTGTATGACCCCATACAATTTGAGAGTTAGGACCAAAAACCCATAGTTTTCTCGTTTTATGGCCATTTTCATGAGCTATTGCCCATATTTTTCGGGTTCCAGTGCGATTTGCATGCCTCGTAATACCCGATACATGTTTGAGAGGTATGACCAAAAAGTCGTCGTTTTCGTGTTTTATGGTCATATTCATGAGCTATTGCCCACGGTTTTGGATTTCTATGGCGATTTGCATGGCTCGTAAGACCCGATACATGTTTATGAGTTAGGACCAAAAACCCGTAGTTTTCGCGTTTTATGTCCGTTTTCATGAGCTATTGCACACATTTTATGGGTTCCAAGGCGATTCGCATGCCTCGTCAGACACGATACATGGTTTAGATTTATGACAAAACTCGTCATTTCCGCGTTCTATGGTCGTTTTCATGATCTATAGCCCATAGTTTTGGGGTTCAAGGGCGATTTGCATGGCCCGTCAGACCCGATACATTATTGAGAGTTAAGACCAAACACTTGTTGTTTTCGCATTTTACGGCCGTGTTCATGAGCTATTGCCCTTAGTTTTCAGGTTCCACGGGGATTTGCGTCACCCGTAAGACCCGATACATATTTGAGGGCATGACCAAAAACTTGTTGTTTTTGTGTTTTATGGCCGTTTCATGAGTTAGTGCCCATAGTTTTGGATTTCCAGGGGGATATGCATGCCCTTAACACCAGATTCATGGTTGAGAGTTAAGACGAAAAAAATCATCGTTTTCGCGTTTTATGGCCGTTTTCATGAGCTATTGCCCATATTTTTCGTCTTACGTTGCAATTTGCATGGCTCGTAAGACCCGATACATGTTTGGGAATTATGACCAAAAACTCATCGTTTTCGTGTTTTATGATTGTTTTCATGAGCTACTGCCCACAGTTTTGGGAGTTTCAGGGCGATTTGCATGCCTTGAGAGACCCGATACATGTTTGGGAGTTACGACCAAAAACCCTTAGTTTTCGCGTTTTATGGCCGTTTTCGTGAGCAATTTCCCACATTTTTTGGGTTCCAGGGTGATTTGCATGCCTCGTAAAACACGATACATGTTTGACATTTATGACCAAAAACTCGTCAGTTTCGTGTTCTATGGTCGTTTTCATGAGCTATTGCCCACTGTTTGGGGTTTCCAGGGCGATTTGCATGGCCTGTATGACCCGATAAAATTTGAGAGTTAGGACCGAAAACCCATAGTTTTCTCGTTTTATGGCCATTTCATGAGCTATTGCCCATATTTTTCGGGTTCCAGTGCGATTTGCATGCCTCGTAATACCCGATACATGTTTGAGAGGTATTACCAAAAAGTCGTCGTTTTCGTGTTTTATGGTCGTATTCATGAGCTATTGCCCACTGTTTTGGATTTCTATGGCGATTTGCATGGCTCGTAAGACACGATACATGTTTATGAGTTAGGACCAAAAACCCGTAGTTTTCGCGTTTTATGTCCGTTTTCATGAGCTGTTGCACACATTTTATGGGTTCCAGGGAGATTCGCATGCCTCGTCAGACACGATACATGGTTTAGATTTATGACCAAAAACTCGTCATTTCCGCTTTCTATGGTCGTTTTCATGATCTATAGCCCATAGTTTTGGGGTTCAAGGGCGATTTGCATGGCCCGTCAGACCCGATACATTATTGAGAGTTAAGACCAAACAGTTGTTGTTTTCGCATTTTACGGCCGTGTTCATGAGCTATTGCCCTTAGTTTTGAGGTTCCACGGGGATTTGCGTCACCCGTAAGACCCGATACATATTTGAGGGCATGACCAAAAACTTGTTGTTTTTGTGTTTTATGGCCGTTTCATGAGTTAGTGCCCATAGTTTTGGATTTCCAGGGGGATATGCATGGCCTTAACACCAGATTCATGGTTGAGAGTTAAGACGAAAAAATCATCGTTTTCGCGTTTTATGGCCGTTTTCATGAGCTATTGCCCATATTTTTCGTGTTCCATTGCAATTTGCATGGATCGTAAGACCCGATACATGTTTGGGAATTATGACCAAAAACTCATCGTTTTCGTGTTTTATGATTGTTTTCATCATGAGCTACTGCCCACAGTTTTGGGAGTTTCAGGGCGATTTGCATGGCTTGAGAGACCCGATACATGTTTGGGAGTTACGACCAAAAACGCTTAGTTTTCGCGTTTTATGGCCGTTTTCATGAGCTATTTTTCACATTTTTTTGTTCCAGGGCGATTTGCATGCCTCGTAAAACTCGATACATGTTTGACATTTATGACCAAAAACTCGTCAGTTTCGTGTTCTATGGTCGTTTTCATGAGCTATTGCCCACTGTTTGGGGTTTCCAGGGCGATTTGCATGGCCTGTATGACCCGATACAATTTGAGAGTTAGGACCAAAAACCCATAGTTTTCTTGTTTTATGGCCATTTTCATGAGCTATTGCCCATATTTTTCGGGTTCCAGTGCGATTTGCATGCCTCGTAATACCCGATACATGTTTGAGAGGTATGACCAAAAAGTCGTCGTTTTCGTGTTTTATGGTCGTATTCATGAGCTATTGCCCACGGTTTTGGATTTCTATGGCGATTTGCATGGCTCGTAAGACCCGATACATGTTTATGAGTTAGGACCAAAAACCGTTTTCGTTTTTATGTCCGCTTTTCATGAGCTATTGCACATTTTATGGGTTCCAGGCGATTCGCATGCCTCGTCGACCGATACATGGTTTAGATTTATGACCAAAACTTCGTCATTTCGCGTTCTATGGTCGTTTTCATGATCTATAGCCCATAGTTTTGGGGTTCAAGGGCGATTTGCATGGCCCGTCAGACCCGATACATTATTGAGAGTTAAGACCAAACAGTTGTTGTTTTCGCATTTTACGGCTATGTTCATGAGCTATTGCCCTTAGTTTAGAGGTTCCACGGGGATTTGCGTCACCCGTAAGACCCGATACATATTTGAGGGCATGACCAAAAACTTGTTGTTTTTGTGTTTTATGGCCGTTTCATGAGTTAGTGCCCATAGTTTTGGATTTCCAGGGGGATATGCATGCCCTTAACACCAGATTCATGGTTGAGAGTTAAGACGAAAAAATCATCGTTTCGCGTTTTATGGCCATTTTCATGAGCTATTGCCCATATTTTTCGTGTTCCATTGCAATTTGCATGGCTCGTAAGACCCGATACATGTTTGGGAATTATGACCAAAAACTCATCGTTTTCGTGTTTTATGATTGTTTTCATGAGCTACTGTCCACAGTTTTGGGAGTTTCAGGGCGATTTGCATGGCTTGAGAGACCCGATACATGTTTGGGAGTTATGACCAAAAACCCTTAGTTTTCGCGTTTTATGGCCGTTTTCATGAGCTATTTCCCACATTTTTTGGGTTCCAGGGCGATTTGCATGCCTCGTAAAACACGATACATGTTTGACATTTATGACCAAAAACTCGTCAGTTTCGTGTTCTATGGTCGTTTTCATGAGCTATTGCCCACTGTTTGGGGTTTCCAGGGCGATTTGCATGGCCTGTATGACCCGATACAATTTGAGAGTTAGGACCGAAAACCCATAGTTTTCTCATTTTATGGCCATTTCATGAGCTATTGCCCATATTTTTCGGGTTCCAGTGCGATTTGCATGCCTCGTAATACCCGATACATGTTTGAGAGGTATTACCAAAAAGTCGTCGTTTTCGTGTTTTATGGTCGTATTCATGAGCTATTGCCCACGGTTTTGGATTTCTATGGCGATTTGCATGGCTCGTAAGACACGATACATGTTTATGAGTTAGGACCAAAAACCCGTAGTTTTCGCGTTTTATGTCCGTTTTCATGAGCTGTTGCACACATTTTATGGGTTCCAGGGAGATTCGCATGCCTCGTCAGACACGATACATGGTTTAGATTTATGACCAAAAACTCGTCATTTCCGCGTTCTATGGTCGTTTTCATGATCTATAGCCCATAGTTTTGGGGTTCAAGGGCGATTTGCATGGCCCGTCAGACCCGATACATTATTGAGAGTTAAGACCAAACAGTTGTTGTTTTCGCATTTTACGGCCGTGTTCATGAGCTATTGCCCTTAGTTTTGAGGTTCCACGGGGATTTGCGTCACCCGTAAGACCCGATACATATTTGAGGGCATGACCAAAAACTTGTTGTTTTTGTGTTTTATGGCCGTTTCATGAGTTAGTGCCCATAGTTTTGGATTTCCAGGGGGATATGCATGGCCTTAACACCAGATTCATGGTTGAGAGTTAAGACGAAAAAATCATCGTTTTCGCGTTTTATGGTCGTTTTCATGAGCTATTGCCCATATTTTTCGTGTTCCATTGCAATTTGCATGGCTCGTTAGACCCGATACATGTTTGGGAATTATGACCAAAAACTCATCGTTTTCGTGTTTTATGATTGTTTTCCTGAGCTACTGCCCACAGTTTTGGGAGTTTCAGGGTGATTTGCATGGCTTGAGAGACCCGATACATGTTTGGGAGTCTCAGGACGAAAAACTAATCGTTTTCGTGTTTTATGGCCGTTTTCATGAGCTATTTCCCACATTTTTTGGGTTCTAGGGCGATTTGCATGCCTCGTAAAACACGATACATGTTTGACATTTATGACCAAAAACTCGTCATTTTTGCGTTCTATGGTCTTTTTCATGAGCTATAGCCCACAGTTTGTGGTTTTCAGGGCGATTTACAGTGACAGTAAGACCCGAAACAAGTTCGCGAGTTATGACCAAAAACTCATCGTTTTCGTGTTTTATTTCGTTTTGAATGAGTTATTGCCCACAGATTTGGGGTTCTAGGGGATTTGCATGACTCGTAAGAACCAATACATGTTTGAGAGTTACGACCAAAAACTAGTTTTTTGCATTTTACGGCCGTTTTCATTAGCTATTACCCACAGTTTTGGCGTTCTATGGAGGTTTACAACGACCGTAAGACCCAACACATGTTTGAGAGTTATAACCAAAAACTCATCGTTTTCGCATTTTATAGCCATTTTCATGAGCTATTGCCCATAGTTTTGGGGGTTTCAGGGCGATTTGCATGGCTTTAGAGACTAGATACATGTTTGAGAGTTAGGACCAAAAATTCGTAGTTTTCGCGTTTTATGGCCGTTTTCATGAACTATTGCCCACACTTTTGGGCCTCCAAGCCGATTTGCATGGCTCGTAAGACCAGATACATGTTTGAGAGTTATGACCAAAAGCTCATCGTTTTCGTGTTTTATGGTCGTTTTCATGAACTACTGCCCACAATTTTGGGAGTTTCAGGGCGATTTGCATGTCTTGAGAGACCCGATACATCTTTGAGAGTTAGGACCAAAAACCCATAGTTTTCGCGTTCTATGGCCGCTTTCATGAGCTATTACCCATATTTTTCGGGTTCCCGGGCGATTTGCATGGCTCGTAAGACCCGATACATGTTTGAGAGGTATGACCAAAAAACTCGTCGTTTTCGTGTTTTATGGTCGTTTTCATGAGTTATTGCCCATAGTTTTGGGTTTCTTGGGCGATTTGCATGGCTCTTAAGACCCGATACATGTTTGAGAGTTATGACCAAAAACTCATCGTTTTCGCTTTTTATAGCCATTTTCATGAGCTATTGCCCACAGTTTTGGGGGTTTTAGGGCTATTGCATGGCTTGAGAGACCCGATAAATGTTTGAGAGTTAGGACCAAAACTTCGTAGTTTTCGCGTTTATGGCCGTTTTCATGAGCTATTGCCGATAATTTTGGGGTTCCAAGGCAATTTGCATGGCTCATAAGACCCGATACATGTTTGAGAGCGATGACGAAAAAACTCGTCGTTTTCACTTTTTATGGTCGTTTTCATGAGCTATTGCCCACTGTTTGGGGTTTCCAAGGCGATTTGCATGGCATGTATGACCCGATACAATTTGAGATTTAGGACCGAAAACTCGTAGTTTTCTCGTTTTATGGCCATTTTCAAGAGCTATTGCCCATATTTTTCGGGTTCCAGGGCGATTTGCATGGCTCGTAATACTCGATACATGTTTGAGAGCTATGGCCAAAAAGTCGTCGTTTTCGTGTTTTATAGTCGTATTCATGAGCTATTGCCCGGTTTTGGATTTCTATGGTGATTTGCATGGCTCGTAAGACCCCATACATGTTTAAGAGTTAGGACCAAAAACCCGTAGTTTTCGTGTTTTATGTCCGTTTTCATGAGCTATTGCACACATTTTATGGGTTCCAGGGCGATTAGCATGCCTCGTAAGACCCGATACATGGTTTAGATTTATGACCAAAAACTCATCATTTTCGTGTTCTATGGTCGTTTTCATGAGCTATAGCCCATAGTTTTGGGGTTCAACGGTGATTTGTATGGCCCGTCAGACCCGATACATTATTGAGAGTTAAGACCAAACAGTTGTCATTTTCGCATTTTACGGCCGTGTTCATGAGCTATTGCCCTTAGTTTTGAGGTTCCACGGGGATTTGCGTCACCCATAAGACCAGATACATATTTGAGGACACGACCAAAAACTTGTTGTTTTTGTGTTTTATGGCCGTTTCATGAGTTAGTGCCCACAGTTTTGGATCTCCAGGGGGATATGCATGCCCTCAAGACCAGATTCATGGTGGAGAGTTAAGATAAAAACTCATCGTTTTCGCGTTTTATGGCCGTTTCATGAGCTATTATTGCCCATATTTTTTGTGTTCCAAGGCGATTTGAAGGCTCGTAAGACCCGATACATGTTTGAGAGTTATGACCAAAAACTCATCGTTTTCATGTTTTATGGTCGTTTTCATGAGCTACAGCCCACAGTTTTTGGAGTTTCAGGGCGATTTGCATGGCTTGAAAGACCCGATACATGTTTGGGAGTTAGGACCAAAAACCCTTAGTTCTCCTGTTTTATGGCCATTTTCAAGAGCTATTTCCCACAATTTTTGGGTTCTAGGGCAATTTGCAAGCCTCGTAAAACCCGATACATGTTTGAGAGTAAAGACCAAACACTTGTTGTTTTCGCATTTTACGGCCGTGTTCATGAGCTATTGCCCTTAGTTTTGAGGTTCCACGGGGATTTGCGTCACCCGTAAGACCCGATACATATTTTAGGGCATGACCAAAAACTTGTTGTTTTTGTGTTTTATGGCCGTTTCATGAGTTAGTGCCCACAGTTTTGGATTTCCAGGGGGATATGCATGCCCTTAACACCAGATTCATGGTTGAGAGTTAAGACGAAAAAATCATCGTTTTCGCGTTTTATGGCCGTTTTCATGAGCTATTGCCCATATTTTTCGTGTTCCATTGCAATTTGCATGGCTCGTAAGACCCGATACATGTTTGGGAATTATGACCAAAAACTCATCGTTTTCGTGTTTTATGATTGTTTTCATGAGCTACTACCCACAGTTTTGGGAGTTTCAGGGCGATTTGCATGGCTTGAGAGACCCGATACATGTTTGGGAGTTACGACCAAAAACCCTTAGTTTTCGCGTTTTATGGCCGTTTTCATGAGCTATTTCCCACATTTTTTGGGTTCCAGGGCGATTTGCATGCCTCATAAAACACGATACATGTTTGACATTTATGACCAAAAACTCGTCAGTTTCGTGTTCTATGGTCGTTTTCATGAGCTATTGCCCACTGTTTGGGTTTTCAAGGGAGATTTGCTTGGCCTGTACGACCCGATACAATTTGAGAGTTAGGACCGAAAACCCATAGTTTTCTCGTTTTATGGCCATTTTCATGAGCTATTGCCCATATTTTTCGGGTTCCAGTGCGATTTGCATGCCTCGTAATACCCGATACATGTTTGAGAGGTATGACCAAAAAGTCGTCGTTTTCGTGTTTTATGGTCGTATTCATGAGCTATTGCCCACGGTTTTGGATTTCTATGGCGATTTGCATGGCTCGTAAGACCCGATACATGTTTATGAGTTAGGACCAAAAACCCGTAGTTTTCGCGTTTTATGTCCGTTTTCATGAGCTATTGCACACATTTTATGGGTTCCAGGGCGATTCGCATGCCTCGTCAGACACGATACATGGTTTAGATTTATGACCAAAAACTCGTCATTTCCGCGTTCTATGGTCGTTTTCATGATCTATAGCCCATAGTTTTGGGGTTCAGGGGCGATTTGCATGGCCCGTCAGACCCGATACATTATTGAGAGTTAAGACCAAACAGTTGTTGTTTTCACATTTTACGGCTATGTTCATGAGCTATTGCCCTTAGTTTTGAGGTTCCACGGGGATTTGCGTCACCCGTAAGACCCGATACATATTTGAGGGCATGACCAAAAACTTGTTGTTTTTGTGTTTTATGGCCGTTTCATGAGTTAGTGCCCATAGTTTTGGATTTTAGGGGGATATGCATGCCCTTAACACCAGATTCATGGTTGAGAGTTAAGACGAAAAAATCATCGTTTTCGCGTTTTATGGCCATTTTCATGAGCTATTGCCCATATTTTTCGTGTTCCATTGCAATTTGCATGGCTCGTAAGACCCGATACATGTTTGGGAATTATGACCAAAAACTCATCGTTTTCGTGTTTTATGATTGTTTTCATGAGCTACTGCCCACAGTTTTGGGAGTTTCAGGGCGATTTGCATGGCTTGAGAGACCCGATACATGTTTCGGAGTTATGACCAAAAACCCTTAGTTTTCGCGTTTTATGGCCGTTTTCATGAGCTATTTCCCACATTTTTTGGGTTCCAGGGCGATTTGCATGCCTCGTAAAACACGATACATGTTTGACATTTATGACCAAAAACTCGTCAGTTTCGTGTTCTATGGTCGTTTTCATGAGCTATTGCCTTGTTTGGGGTTTCCAGGGCGATTTGCATGGCCTGTATGACCCGATACAATTTGAGAGTTAGGACCGAAAACCCATAGTTTTCTCATTTTATGGCCATTTCATGAGCTATTGCCCATATTTTTCGGGTTCCAGTGCGATTTGCATGCCTCGTAATACCCGATACATGTTTGAGAGGTATGACCAAAAAGTCGTCGTTTTCGTGTTTTATGGTCGTATTCATGAGCTATTGCCCACGGTTTTGGATTTCTATGGCGATTTGCATGGCTCGTAAGACACGATACATGTTTATGAGTTAGGACCAAAAACCCGTAGTTTTCGCGTTTTATGTCCGTTTTCATGAGCTGTTGCACACATTTTATGGGTTCCAAGGCGATTCGCATGCCTCGTCAGACACGATACATGGTTTAGATTTATGACCAAAAACTCGTCATTTCCGCGTTCTATGGTCGTTTTCATGATCTATAGCCCATAGTTTTGGGGTTCAAGGGCGATTTGCATGGCCCGTCAGACCCCGATACATTATTGAGAGTTAAGACCAACAGCTTGTTGTTTTCGCATTTTACGGCCGTGTTCATGAGCTATTGCCCTTAGTTTTGAGGTTCCACGGGGATTTGCGTCACCCGTAAGACCCGATACATATTTGAGGGCATGACCAAAAACTTGTTGTTTTTGTGTTTTATGGCCGTTTCATGAGTTAGTGCCCATAGTTTTGGATTTCCAGGGGGATATGCATGGCCTTAACACCAGATTCATGGTTGAGAGTTAAGACGAAAAAATCATCGTTTTCGCGTTTTATGGTCGTTTTCATGAGCTATTGCCCATATTTTTCGTGTTCCATTGCAATTTGCATGGCTCGTTAGACCCGATACATGTTTGGGAATTATGACCAAAAACTCATCGTTTTCGTGTTTTATGATTGTTTTCCTGAGCTACTGCCCACAGTTTTGGGAGTTTCAGGGTGATTTGCATGGCTTGAGAGACCCGATACATGTTTGGGAGTCTCAGGACGAAAAACTCATCGTTTCCGTGTTTTATGGCCGTTTTCATGAGCTATTTCCCACATTTTTTGGGTTCTAGGGCGATTTGCATGCCTCGTAAAACACGATACATGTTTGACATTTATGACCAAAAACTCGTCATTTTCGCGTTCTATGGTCTTTTTCATGAGCTATAGCCCACAGTTTTGGTTTTCAGGGCGATTTACAGTGACAGTAAGACCCGAAACAAGTTCGCGAGTTATGACCAAAAACTCATCGTTTTCGTGTTTTATTTCGTTTTGAATGAGTTATTGCCCACAGATTTGGGGTTCTAGGGGATTTGCATGACTCGTAAGAACCAATACATGTTTGAGAGTTACGACCAAAAACTAGTTTTTTGCATTTTACGGCCGTTTTCATTAGCTATTACCCACAGTTTTGGCGTTCTATGGAGGTTTACAACGACCGTAAGACCCAACACATGTTTGAGAGTTATAACCAAAAACTCATCGTTTTCGCATTTTATAGCCATTTTCATGAGCTATTGCCCATAGTTTTGGGGGTTTCAGGGCGATTTGCATGGCTTTAGAGACTAGATACATGTTTGAGAGTTAGGACCAAAATTCGTAGTTTTCGCGTTTTATGGCGTTTTCATGAACTATTGCCCACACTTTTGGGCTCCAAGCCGATTTGCATGGCTCGTAAGACCAGATACATGTTTGAGAGTTATGACCAAAAGCTCATCGTTTTCGTGTTTTATGGTCGTTTTCATGAACTCGCCCACAATTTTGGGAGTTTCAGGCGATTTGCATGTCTTGAGACCCGATACATCTTTGAGAGTTAGGACCAAAAACCCATAGTTTTCGCGTTCTATGGCCGCTTTCATGAGCTATTACCCATATTTTTCGGGTTCCCGGGCGATTTGCATGGCTCGTAAGACCCGATACATGTTTGAGAGGTATGACCAAAAAACTCGTCGTTTTCGTGTTTTATGGTCGTTTTCATGAGTTATTGCCCATAGTTTTGGGTTTCTTGGGCGATTTGCATGGCTCTTAAGACCCGATACATGTTTGAGAGTTATGACCAAAAACTCATCGTTTTCGCTTTTTATAGCCATTTTCATGAGCTATTGCCCACAGTTTTGGGGGTTTTAGGGCTATTTGCATGGCTTGAGAGACCCGATAAATGTTTGAGAGTTAGGACCAAAAACTCGTAGTTTTCGCGTTTTATGGCCGTTTTCATGAGCTATTGCCGATAATTTTGGGGTTCCAAGGCAATTTGCATGGCTCATAAGACCCGATACATGTTTGAGAGCGATGACGAAAAAACTCGTCGTTTTCACTTTTTATGGTCGTTTTCATGAGCTATTGCCCACTGTTTGGGGTTTCCAAGGCGATTTGCATGGCATGTATGACCCGATACAATTTGAGATTTAGGACCGAAAACCCGTAGTTTTCTCGTTTTATGGCCATTTTCAAGAGCTATTGCCCATATTTTTCGGGTTCCAGGGTGATTTGCATGGCTCGTAATACTCGATACATGTTTGAGAGCTATGGCCAAAAATTCGTCGTTTTCGTGTTTTATAGTTGTATTCATGAGCTATTGCCCGGTTTTGGATTTCTATGGTGATTTGCATGGCTCGTAAGACCCCATACATGTTTAAGAGTTAGGACCAAAAACCCGTAGTTTTCGTGTTTTATGTCCGTTTTCATGAGCTATTGCACACATTTTATGGGTTCCAGGGCGATTAGCATGCCTCGTAAGACCCGATACATGGTTTAGATTTATGACCAAAAACTCATCATTTTCGTGTTCTATGGTCGTTTTCATGAGCTATAGCCCATAGTTTTGGGGTTCAACGGTGATTTGTATGGCCCGTCAGACCCGATACATTATTGAGAGTTAAGACCAAACAGTTGTCATTTTCGCATTTTACGGCCGTGTTCATGAGCTATTGCCCTTAGTATTGAGGTTCCACGGGGATTTGCGTCACCCATAAGACCCGATACATATTTGAGGACACGACCAAAAACTTGTTGTTTTTGTGTTTTATGGCCGTTTCATGAGTTAGTGCCCACAGTTTTGGATCTCCAGGGGGATGTGCATGCCCTCAAGACGAGATTCATGGTGGAGAGTTAAGATAAAAACTCATCGTTTTCGCGTTTTATGGCCGTTTCATGAGCCATTATTGCCCATTTTTTTGTGTTCCAAGGCGATTTGCATGGCGCGTAAGACCCGATACATGTTTGAGAGTTATGACCAAAAACTCATCGTTTTCATGTTTTATGGTCGTTTTCATGAGCTACAGCCCACAGTTTTGGGAGTTTCAGGGCGATTTGCATGGATCGTAAGACCCGATACATGTTTGAGAGTTATGACCAAAAACCCATAGTTTTCACGTTTTATGGCCATTTTCAAGAGCTATTTCCCACAATTTTTGGGTTCTAGGGCAATTTGCAAGCCTCGTAAAACCCGATACATGTTTGAGAGTAAAGACCAAACACTTGTTGTTTTCGCATTTTACGGCCGTGTTCATGAGCTATTGCCCTTAGTTTTGAGGTTCCACGGGGATTTGCGTCACCCGTAAGACCCGATACATATTTTAGGGCATGACCAAAAACTTGTTGTTTTTGTGTTTTATGGCCGTTTCATGAGTTAGTGCCCACAGTTTTGGATTTCCAGGGGGATATGCATGCCCTTAACACCAGATTCATGGTTGAGAGTTAAGACGAAAAAATCATCGTTTTCGCGTTTTATGGCCGTTTTCATGAGCTATTGCCCATATTTTTCGTGTTCCATTGCAATTTGCATGGCTCGTAAGACCCGATACATGTTTGGGAATTATGACCAAAAACTCATCGTTTTCGTGTTTTATGATTGTTTTCATGAGCTACTACCCACAGTTTTGGGAGTTTCAGGGCGATTTGCATGGCTTGAGAGACCCGATACATGTTTGGGAGTTACGACCAAAAACCCTTAGTTTTCGCGTTTTATGGCCGTTTTCATGAGCTATTTCCCACATTTTTTGGGTTCCAGGGAGATTTGCATGCCTCATAAAACACGATACATGTTTGACATTTATGACCAAAAACTCGTCAGTTTCGTGTTCTATGGTCGTTTTCATGAGCAATTGCCCACTGTTTGGGTTTTCAAGGGCGATTTGCTTGGCCTGTATGACCCGATACAATTTGAGAGTTAGGACCGAAAACCCATAGTTTTCTCGTTTTATGGCCATTTTCATGAGCTATTGCCCATATTTTTCGGGTTCTAGTGCGATTTGCATGCCTCGTAATACCCGATACATGTTTGAGAGGTATGACCAAAAAGTCATCGTTTTCGTGTTTTATGGTCGTATTCATGAGCTATTGCCCACGGGTTTTGGATTTCTATGGCGATTTGCATGGCTCGTAAGACCCGATACATGTTTATGAGTTAGGACCAAAAACCCGTAGTTTTCGCGTTTTATGTCCGTTTTCATGAGCTATTGCACACATTTTATGGGTTCCAGGGCGATTCGCATGCCTCGTCGAAGACCGATTCATGGTTTAGATTTATGACCAAAACTCTTCATTTCCGCGTTCTATGGTCGTTTTCATGATCTATAGCCCATAGTTTTGGGGTTCAAGGGCGATTTGCATGGCCCGTCAGACCCGATACATTATTGAGAGTTAAGACCAAACAGTTGTTGTTTTCGCATTTTACGGCCGTGTTCATGAGCTATTGCCCTTAGTTTTGAGGTTCCACGGGGATTTGCGTCACCCGTAAGACCCGATACATATTTGAGGGCATGACCAAAAACTTGTTGTTTTTGTGTTTTATGGCCGTTTCATGAGTTAGTGCCCATAGTTTTGGATTTCTAGGGGGATATGCATGCCCTTAACACCAGATTCATGGTTGAGAGTTGAGACGAAAAAATCATCGTTTTCGCGTTTTATGGCCGTTTTCATGAGCTATTGCCCATATTTTTCGTGTTACATTGCAATTTACATGGCTCGTAAGACCCGATACATATTTGGGAATTATGACCAAAAACTCATCGTTTTCGTGTTTTATGATTGTTTTCATGAGCTACTGCCCACAGTTTTGGGAGTTTCAGGGCGATTTGCATGGCTTGAGAGACCCGATACATGTTTGGGAGTTACGACCAAAAACCCTTAGTTTTCGCATTTTATGGCCGTTTTCATGAGCTATTTCCCACATTTTTTGGGTTCCAGGGCGATTTGCATGCCTCGTAAAACACGATACATGTTTGACATTTAAGACCAAAAACTCGTCAGTTTCGTGTTCTATGGTCGTTTTCATGAGCTATTGCCCACTGTTAGGGGTTTCCAGGGCGATTTGCATGGCCTGTATGACCCGATAAAATTTGAGATTTAGGACCGAAAACCCATAGTTTTCTCATTTTATGGCCATTTTCATGAGCTATTGCCCATATTTTTCGGGTTCCAGTGCGATTTGCATGCCTCGTAATACCTGATACATGTTTGAGAGGTATGACCAAAAAGTCGTCGTTTTCGTGTTTTATGGTCGTATTCATGAGCTATTGCCCACGGGTTTTGGATTTCTATGGCGATTTACATGGCTCGTAAGACCCGATACATGTTTATGAGTTAGTACCAAAAGCCCGTAGTTTTCGCGTTTTATGTCCGTTTTCATGAGCTATTGCACACATTTTATGGGTTCCAGGGCGATTCGCATGCCTCGTCAGACACGATACATGGTTTAAATTTATGACCAAAAACTCGTCATATCCGCGTTCTATGGTCGTTTTCATGATCTATAGCCCATAGTTTTGGGGTTCAAGGGCGATTTGCATGGCCCGTCAGACCCGATACATTATTGAGAGTTAAGACCAAACAGTTGTTGTTTTCGCATTTTACGGCCGTGTTCATGAGCTATTGCCCTTAGTTTTGAGGTTCCACGGGGATTTGCGTCACCCGTAAGACCCGATACATATTTGAGGGCATGACCAAAAACTTGTTGTTTTTGTGTTTTATGGCCGTTTCATGAGTTAGTGCCCATAGTTTAGGATTTCCAGGGGGATATGCATGCCCTTAACACCAGATTTATGGTTGAGAGTTAAGACGAAAAAATCATCGTTTTCGCGTTTTATGGTCGTTTCATGAGCTATTATTGCCCATATTTTTTGTGTTCCAAGGCGATTTGCATGGCTCTTAAGACCCGATACATGTTTGAGAGTTATGACCAAAAACTCATCGTTTTCATGTTTTATGGTCGTTTTCATGAGCTACTGCCCACAGTTTTGGGAGTTTAGTGATTTGCATGTCTTGAAAGACCTGATACATGTTTGGGAGTTAGGACCAAAAACCCTTAGTTCTCCTGTTTTATGGCCGTTTTCAAGAGCTATTTCCCACAATTTTTGGGTTCTAGGGCAATTTGCAAGCCTCGTAAAACCCGATACATGTTTGAGATTTATGACCAAAAACTCGTCAGTTTCGCGTTCTATGGTCGTTTTCATGAGATATAGCCCACAGTTTGGGGTTTTCAGGGCGTTTTACAATGACAGTAAGACCCAAAACAAGTTTGCGAGTTATGACCAAAAACTTTTCGTTTTCGTGTTTTATGTTCGTTTTGAATGAGTTATTGCCCACAGTTTTGGGGTTCTAGGGGATTTGCATGGCTCGTAAGAACCAATACATGTTTGAGAGTTACGACCAAAAACTTGTTTGTCGCATTTGACGGCCGTTTTCATTAGCTATTACCCACAGTTTTGGCGTTCTACAGAGATTTACAACGACCGTAAGACCCAACACATATTTGAGAGTTTTGACCAAAAACTCATCGTTTTCGCGTTTTATCGCCATTTTCATGAGCTATTGCCCACAGTTTTGGGGGTTTCAGGGCGATTTACATGGCTTGAGAGATCCGATACATGTTTGAGAGTTAGGACCAAAAACTCGTAGTTTTCGCGTTTTATGGCCGTTTTCATAAGTTATTGCCTACACTTTTGGGGCTCCAAGGCGATTTGCATGGCTCATCATACTAGATATATGTTTTAGAGTTATGACCAAAAACTCATCGTTTTCGCGTTTTATGGTCGTTTTCATGAACTACTGCCCACAGTTTGGGAGTTTCAGGGTGATTTGCATGGCTTGAGAGCCCTGATACATGTTTGAGAGTTAGGACCAAAAACCCATAGTTTTCGCATTATATGGCCATTTTCATGAGCTATTGCCCATATTTTTCGGGTTCCAGGGCGATTTGCATGGCTCGTAAGACCCGATATATGTTTGAGAGGTATGACCAAAACAATCATCGTTTTCATGTTTTATGGTCGTTTTCATGAGCTATTGCCCACTGTTTTGGGTTTCTAGGGCGATTTGTAAGGCTCGTAAGACCCGATACATGTTTGAGAGTTATGACCGAAAACTCATCGTTTTCCCTTTTATAGCCATTTTCATGAACTATTGCCCACAGTTTTGGGGGTTTCAGGGTGATTTGCATTGCTTGAGAGACCTGATACATGTTTGCGAGTTAGGACCAAAAACTCATAGTTTTCGCATTTTATGGCCGTTTTCATGAGCTATTGCCGACAATTTTGGGGTTCCAAGGCAATTTGCATGGCTCGTAAGACCCGATGCATGTTTGAGAGTGATGACGAAAAAACTCGTCGTTTTCATGTTTTATGGTCGTTTTCATGAGGTATTGCCCACTGTTTGGGGTTTCCAGTGCGATTTGCATGGCCTGTATGACCCGATACAATTTGAGATTTAGGACCAAAACCCGTAGTTTTCTCGTTTTATGGCCATTTTCATAAGCTATTGCCCATATTTTTCGGGTTTCAGGGCAATTTGCAAGGCTCGTAATACTCGATACATGTTTGAGAGGTATGACCAAAAAGTCGTCATTTTCGTGTTTTATGGTCGTATTCATGAGCTATTGCCCACGGTTTTGGATTTCTATGGTGATTTGCATGGCATGTAAGACCCAATACATGTTTAAGAGTTAGGACCAAAAACCGTAGTTTTCGTGTTTTATGGCGCTTTGAATGAGTTATTGCCCAGTTTTGGGGTTCTAGGGATTTGCATGACTCGAAGAACCAATACATGTTTGAGAGTTACGACCAAATACTTGTTTTTCGCATTTTACACCGTGTTCATTAGCTATTACCAACAGTTTGGGCGTTAAATTTACGACTATAAGATCCAACACATGTTTGAGAGTTATGACCAAAACTAATCGTTTTTGTGTTTTATAGCCATTTTCATGAGCAATTGCCCATAGTTTTGGGGGTTTCAGCGATTTACATGGCTTTAAGACCCGATACATGTTTGAGATTTAGGACCAAAAAATCGTAGTTTTCGCGTTTTATGTCCGTTTTCATGAGCTATTGCCTACATTTTGGGTTCCAAGGCAATTTGCATGGCTCGTAAGACCCGATACATGTTTGAGAGTTATGACCAAAACTCATTGTTTTCGTGTTTATGATTGTTTTCATGAACTACGCCACAGTTTTGGGAGTTTTAGGGATTTGCATGGCTTGAGAGACCCGATACATGTTTGAGAGTTAGGACCAAAACCAAAGTTTTTCGCTTTTATGGCCATTTTCATGAGCTATTTCCCATATTTTTCGGGTTCCAGGGCGATTTGCATGCCTCGTATGTCTAGATACATGTTTGAGAGGTATGACCAAAAACTTCGTGCTTTCGTGTTTTATGGTCGCTTTCATGAGCTATTGCCCACGTTTTGAGTTTCAGGGCGATTTGCATGGCTCGTAAGACCGATACATGTTTGAGAGTTAGGAGCAAAAACTCATAGTTTTCTCTTTTATTGCCATTTTCATGAGCTATTGCCCATAGTTTTGGGGGTTTCGTATATTTGCATGCCTTGAGAGACCCGATACATGTTTGAGAGTTATGACCAAAACCTCGTAGTTTTCGTGTTTATGGTCGTATTCATGAGCTATTGCCCATAATTTTGGGGTTCCAAGGCAATTTTGCATGGCTCGTAAGACCCGATACATGTTTGAGAGTTAGGACCAAAAACCCGTAGTTTTCGCGTTTTATGTCCGTTTTCATGAGCTATTGCACACATTTTATGGGTTCCAGGGCGATTCGCATGCCTCGTAAGACCCGATACATGGTTTAGATTTATGACCAAAAACTCATTATTTCCGCGTTCTATGGTCGCTTTTCATGATCTATAGCCCATAGTTTTGGGGTTCAAGGTCGATTTGCATGGCCCGTCGGACCCGATACATTATTGAGAGTTAAGACCAAACATGTTGTTTTCGATTTTACGGAGTTCATGAGCTATTGCCTTTAGTTTTGAGGTTCCACGGGGTTTTGCGTCACCCGTAAGACCCGATACATATTTGAGGGCATGACCAAAAACTTGTTGTTTTATGTTTTATGGCCGTTTCATGAGTTACTGCCCACAGTTTTGATTTCTGGGGATATGTATGCCCTTAAGACCAGATTCATGGTTGAGAGTTAAGACGAAAAACTCATCGTTTTCGCGTTTTATGGCTGTTTTCATGAGCTATTGCCCATATTTTTCGTGTTCCAATATGATTGCATGGCTCGTAAGACCCGAATCATGTTTGAGAATTATGACCAAAAACTCAAAACTCATCGCTTTCGTGTTTTATGATTGTTTTCATGAGCTACTCTACGCTTTGGGAGTTTGTAGCATTTGCATGGCTTGAGAGACCCGATATATGTTTGAGAGTTAGGACCAAAACCCATAGTTTTCGCGTTTATGGCCGTTTTCATGAGCTATTTCCCACATTTTTGGGTTCCAGGCGATTTGCATGCCTCGTAAAACACGATACATGTTTGACATTTATGACCAAAAACTCACGCTTTCATGTTCTATGGTCGCTTTCATGAGCTATTGCCCATGTTTGGGGTTTCTAGGCGATTTGCATGGCATGGCCTATATGACCCGATAAAATTTGAGAGTTAGGACCAAAACCCATAGTTTTCGCTTTTATGGCCATTTTCATGAGCTATTGCCCATATTTTCGGGTTTCAGGCGATTTGCATGCCTCGTAATACCCGATACATGTTTGAGAGGTATGACCAAAAAGTCGTTTTCGTGTTTTATGGTCGTATTCATGAGCTATTGCCCACATTTTGGATTTCTATGGCGATTTGCATGGCTCGTAAGACCCGATACATGTTTATGAGTTAGGACCAAAACCCGTAGTTTTCGCTTTATGTCCGTTTTCATGAGCTATTGCACATATTTTATGGGTTCCAGGCGATTCGCATGCCTCGTAAGACCCGATACATGGTTTAGATTTATGACCAAAACTAATCATTTCCGCGTTCTATGGTCGTTTTCATGATCTATAGCCCATAGTTTTGGGGTTCAAGGGCGATTTGCATGGCCCGTCAGACCCGATACATTATTGAGAGTTAAGACCAAACAGTTGTTGTTTTCGCATTTTACGGTCGTGTTCATGAGCTATTGCCCTTAGTTTTGAGGTTCCACGGGGATTTGCGTCATCCGTAATACCCGATACATATTTGAGGGCATGACCAAAAACTTGTTGTTTTTGTGTTTTATGGCCGTTTCATGAGTTAGTGCCCATAGTTTAGGATTTCCAGGGGGATATGCATGCCCTTAACACCAGATTCATGGTTGATTAAAGACGAAAAATTCATCGTTTTCGCTTTATGGCGTTTTCATGAGCTATTGCCCATATTTTTCGTGTTCCATTGCAATTTGCATGGCTCGTAAGACCCGATACATGTTTGGGAATTATGACCAAAAACTCATCGTTTTCGTGTTTTATGATTGTTTTCATCATGAGCTACTGCCCACAGTTTTGGGAGTTTCAGGGCGATTTGCATGGCTTGAGAGACCCGATACATATTTGGGAGTTACGACCAAAAACCCTTAGTTTTCGCGTTTTATGGCCGTTTTCATGAGCTATTTCCCACATTTTTTTGTTCCAGGGCGATTTGCATGCCTCGTAAAACACGATACATGTTTGACATTTATGACCAAAAACTCGCTGGGCCGTGTTCTATGGTCGTTTTCATGAGCTATTGCCCACAGTTTGGGGTTTCGAGGCGATTGCATGGCTGTATGACCCATACAATTTGAGAGTTAGGACCAAAACCCATAGTTTTCTTGTTTTATGGCCATTTTCATGAGCTATTGCCCATAGTTTGGGCGTTCTAGGGCGATTTGCATGCCTCGTAATACCCGATACATGTTTGAGAGGTATGACCAAAAGTCGTCGTTTTCGTTTTATGGTCGTATTCATGAGCTATTGCCCATAGTTTTGGATTTCTATGGCGATTTACATGGCTTGAGAGACCCGATACATGTTTCAGAGTTAGGACCAAAAACCCGTAGTTTTCGCGTTTTATGTCCGTTTTCATGAGCTATTGCACACATTTTATGGGTTCCAGGGCGATTCGCATGCCTCGTCAGACACGATACATGGTTTAGATTTATGACCAAAAACTCGTCATTTCCGTGTTCTATGGTCGTTTTCATGATCTATAGCCCATAGTTTTGGGGTTCAAGGGCGATTTGCATGGCCCGTCAGACCCGATACATTATTGAGAGTTAAGACCAAACAGTTGTTGTTTTCGCATTTTCCGGCTATGTTCATGAGCTATTGCCCTTAGTTTAGAGGTTCCACGGGGATTTGCGTCACCCGTAAGACCCGATACATATTTGAGGGCATGACCAAAAACTTGTTGTTTTTGTGTTTTATGGCCGTTTCATGAGTTAGTGCCCATAGTTTTGGATTTCCAGGGGGATATGCATGCCCTTAACACCAGATTCATGGTTGAGAGTTAAGACGAAAGAATCATCGTTTTCGCGTTTTATGGCCATTTTCATGAGCTATTGCCCATATTTTTCGTGTTCCATTGCAATTTGCATGGCTCGTAAGACCCGATACATGTTTGGGAATTATGACCAAAAACTCATCGTTTTCGTGTTTTATGATTGTTTTCATGAGCTACCGCCCACAGTTTTGGGAGTTTCAGGGCGATTTGCATGGCTTGAGAGACCCGATACATGTTTGGGAGTTATGACCAAAAACCCTTAGTTTTCGCGTTTTATGGCCGTTTTCATGAGCTATTTCCCACATTTTTTGGGTTCCAGGGCGATTTGCATGCCTCAGAAACACGATACATGTTTGACATTTATGACCAAAACTCGTCGATTTCGTGTTCTATGGTCGCTTTTCATGAGCTATTGCCCACTGTTTGGGGTTTCCAGGGCGATTTGCATGGCCTGTATGACCCGTTACAATTTGAGAGTTAGGACCGAAAACCCATAGGTTTCTCGTTTTATGGCCATTTCATGAGCTATTGCCCATATTTTTCGGGTTCGGCGATTTGCATGCCTCGTAATACCCGATACATGTTTGAGAGGTATGACCAAAAAGTCGCTTTTCGTGTTTTATGGTCGTATTCATGAGCTATTGCCCACGGTTTTGGATTTCTATGGCGATTTGCATGGCTCGTAATACCCGATACATGTTTATGAGTTAGGACCAAAACCCGTAGTTTTCGCTTTTATGTCCGCTTTTCATGAGCTATTGCACATTTTATGGTTTCCAGGGAGATTCGCATGCCTCGTCAGACACGATACATGGTTTAGATTTATGACCAAAAACTCGTCATTTCCGCGTTCTATGGTCGTTTTCATGATCTATAGCCCATAGTTTTGGGGTTCAAGGGCGATTTGCATGGCCCGTCAGACCCCGATACATTATTGAGAGTTAAGACCAAACAGTTGTTGTTTTCGCATTTTACGGCCGTGTTCATGAGCTATTGCCCTTAGTTTTGAGGTTCCACGGGGATTTGCGTCACCCGTAGGACCCGATACATATTTGAGGGCATGACCAAAAACTTGTTGTTTTTGTGTTTTATGGCCGTTTCATGAGTTAGTGCCCATAGTTTTGGATTTCCAGGGGGATATGCATGGCCTTAACACCAGATTCATGGTTGAGAGTTAAGACGAAAAAATCATCGTTTTCGCGTTTTATGGCCGTTTTCATGAGCTATTGCCCATATTTTTCGTGTTCCATTGCAATTTGCATGGCTCGTTAGACCCGATACATGTTTGGGAATTATGACCAAAAACTCATCGTTTTCGTGTTTTATGATTGTTTTCCTGAGCTACTGCCCACAGTTTTGGGAGTTTCAGGGTGATTTGCATGGCTTGAGAGACCCGATACATGTTTGGGAGTCTCAGGACGAAAAACTCATCGTTTCCGTGTTTTATGGCCGTTTTCATGAGCTATTTCCCACATTTTTTGGGTTCCAGGGCGATTTGCATGCCTCGTAAAACACGATACATGTTTGACATTTATGACCAAAAATTCGTCATTTTCGCTTTCTATGGTCTTTTTCATGAGCTATAGCCCACAGTTTGTGGTTTTCAGGGCGATTTACAGTGACAGTAAGACCCGAAACAAGTTCGCGAGTTATGACCAAAAACTCATCGTTTTCGTGTTTTATTTCGTTTTGAATGAGTTAGTGCCCACAGATTTGGGGTTCTAGGGGATTTGCATGACTCGTAAGAACCAATATATGTTTGAGAGTTACGAACAAAAACTAGTTTTTTGCATTTTACGGCCGTTTTCATTAGCTATTACCCGCAGTTTTGGCGTTCTATGGAGGTTTACAACGACCGTAAGACCCAACACATGTTTGAGAGTTATAACCAAAAACTCATCGTTTTCGCATTTTATAGCCATTTTCATGAGCTATTGCCCATAGTTTTGGGGGTTTCAGGGCGATTTGCATGGCTTTAGAGACTAGATACATGTTTGAGAGTTAGGACCAAAAATTCATAGTTTTCGCGTTTTATGGCCGTTTTCATGAACTATTGCCCACACTTTTGGGCCTCCAAGCCGATTTGCATGGCTCGTAAGACCAGATACATGTTTGAGAGTTATGACCAAAAGCTCATCGTTTTCGTGTTTTATGGTCGTTTTCATGAACTACTGCCCACAATTTTGGGAGTTTCAGGGCGATTTGCATGTCTTGAGAGACACGATACATCTTTGAGAGTTAGGACCAAAAACCCATAGTTTTCGCGTTCTATGGCCGCTTTCATGAGCTATTACCCATATTTTTCGGGTTCCCGGGCGATTTGCATGGCTCCAAGTCCCGATACATGTTTGAGAGGTATGACCAAAAAACTCGTCGTTTTCGTGTTTTATGGTCGTTTTCATGAGTTATTGCCCATAGTTTTGGGTTTCTTGGGCGATTTGCATGGCTCTTAAGACTCGATACATGTTTGAGAGTTATGACCAAAAACTCATCGTTTTCGCTTTTTATAGCTATTTTCATGAGCTATTGCCCACAGTTTTGGGGGTTTTAGGGCTATTTGCATGGCTTGAGAGACCCGATAAATGTTTGAGAGTTAGGACCAAAAACTCGTTGTTTTCGCGTTTTATGGCCGTTTTCATGAGCTATTGCCGGTAATTTTGGGGTTCCAAGGCAATTTGCATGGCTCATAAGACCCGATACATGTTTGAGAGCGATGACGAAAAAACTCGTCGTTTTCACTTTTTATGGTCGTTTTCATGATCTATTGCCCACTGTTTGGGGTTTCCAAGGCGATTTGCATGGCATGTATGACCCGATACAATTTGAGATTTAGGACCGAAAACCCGTAGTTTTCTCGTTTTATGGCCATTTTCAAGAGCTATTGCCCATTTTTTCGGGTTCCAGGGCGATTTGCATGGCTCGTAATACTCGATACATGTTTGAGAGCTATGGCCAAAAAGTCGTCGTTTTCGTGTTTTATAGTCGTATTCATGAGCTATTGCCCGGTTTTGGATTTCTATGGTGATTTGCATGGCTCGTAAGACCCCATACATGTTTAAGAGTTAGGACCAAAAACCCGTAGTTTTCGTGTTTTATGTCCGTTTTCATGAGCTATTGCACACATTTTATGGGTTCCAGGGCGATTAGCATGCCTCGTAAGACCCGATACATGGTTTAGATTTATGACCAAAAACTCATAATTTTCGTGTTCTATGGTCGTTTTCATGAGCTATAGCCCATAGTTTTGGGGTTCAACGGTGATTTGTATGGCCCGTCAGACCCGATACATTATTGAGAGTTAAGACCAAACAGTTGTCATTTTCGCATTTTACGGCCGTGTTCATGAGCTATTGCCCTTAGTTTTGAGGTTCCACGGGGATTTGCGTCACCCATAAGACCCGATACATATTTGAGGGCACGACCAAAAACTTGTTGTTTTTGTGTTTTATGGCCGTTTCATGAGTTAGTGCCCACAGTTTTGGATCTCCAGGGGGATATGCATGCCCTCAAGACCAGATTCATGGTGGAGAGTTAAGATGAAATACTCATCGTTTTCGCGTTTTATGGCCGTTTCATGAGCTATTATTGCCCATATTTTTTGTGTTCCAAGGCGATTTGAAGGCTCGTAAGACCCGATACATGTTTGAGAGTTATGACCAAAAACTCATCGTTTTCATGTTTTATGGTCGTTTTCATGAGCTCTGCCCCAGTTTTGGAGTTTGAGGCGATTTGCATGGCTTGAAAGACCCGATACATGTTTGGGAGTTAGGACCAAAAACCCTTAGTTCTCCTGTTTTATGGCCGTTTTCAAGAGCTATTTCCCACAATTTTTGGGTTCTAGGGCAATTTGCAAGCCTCGTAAAACCCGATACATGTTTGAGAGTAAAGACCAAACACTTGTTGTTTTTGCATTTTACGGCCGTGTTCATGAGCTATTGCCCTTTGTTTTGAGGTTCCACGGGGATTTGCGTCACCCGTAAGACCCGATACATATCTTAGGGCATGACCAAAAACTTGTTGTTTTTGTGTTTTATGGCCGTTTCATGAGTTAGTGCCCACAGTTTTGGATTTCCAGGGGGATATGCATGCCCTTAACACCAGATTCATGGTTGAGAGTTAAGACGAAAAAATCATCGTTTCGCGTTTATGGCCGTTTTCATGAGCTATTGCCCATATTTTTCGTGTTCCATTGCAATTTGCATGGCTCGTAAGACCCGATACATGTTTGGGAATTATGACCAAAAACTCATCGTTTTCGTGTTTTATGATTGTTTTCATGAGCTACTACCCACAGTTTTGGGAGTTTCAGGGCGATTTGCATGGCTTGAGAGACCCGATACATGTTTGGGAGTTACGACCAAAACCCTTAGTTTTCGTTTTATGGCGTTTCATGAGCTATTTCCCACATTTTTTGGGTTCGAGGCGATTTGCATGCCTCATAAAACACGATACATGTTTGACATTTATGACCAAAACTTCGTCGTTCGTGTTCTATGGTCGTTTTCATGAGCTATTGCCCACTGTTTGGGGTTTCCAGGGCGATTTGCTTGGCCTGTATGACCCGATACAATTTGAGAGTTAGGACCGAAAACCCATAGTTTTCTCGTTTTATGGCCATTTTCATGAGCTATTGCCCATATTTTTCGGGTTCTAGTGCGATTTGCATGCCTCGTAATACCCGATACATGTTTGAGAGGTATGACCAAAAAGTCGTCGTTTTCGTGTTTTATGGTCGTATTCATGAGCTATTGCCCACGGTTTTGGATTTCTATGGCGATTTGCATGGCTCGTAAGACCCGATACATGTTTATGAGTTAGGACCAAAAACCCGTAGTTTTCGCGTTTTATGTCCGTTTTCATGAGCTATTGCACACATTTTATGGGTTCCAGGGCGATTCGCATGCCTCGTCAGACACGATTCATGGTTTAGATTTATGACCAAAAACTCTTCATTTCCGCGTTCTATGGTCGTTTTCATGATCTATAGCCCATAGTTTTGGGGTTCAAGGGCGATTTGCATGGCCCGTCAGACCCGATACATTATTGAGAGTTAAGACCAAACAGTTGTTGTTTTCGCATTTTACGGCCGTGTTCATGAGCTATTGCCCTTAGTTTTGAGGTTCCACGGGGATTTGCGTCACCCGTAAGACCCGATACATATTTGAGGGCATGACCAAAAACTTGTTGTTTTTGTGTTTTATGGCCGTTTCATGAGTTAGTGCCCACAGTTTTGGATTTCCAGGGGGATATGCATGCCCTTAACACCAGATTCATGGTTGAGAGTTAAGACGAAAAAATCATCGTTTTCGCGTTTTATGGCCGTTTTCATGAGCTATTGCACATATTTTTCGTGTTACATTGCAATTTGCATGGCTCGTAAGACCCGATACATATTTGGGAATTATGACCAAAAACTCATCGTCTTCGTGTTTTATGATTGTTTTCATGAGCTACTGCCCACAGTTTTGGGAGTTTCAGGGCGATTTGCATGGCTTGAGAGACCCGATACATGTTTGGGAGTTACGACCAAAAACCCTTAGTTTTCGCATTTTATGGCCGTTTTCATGAGCTATTTTCCACATTTTTTGGGTTCCTGGGCGATTTGCATGCCTCGTAAAACACGATACATGTTTGACATTTAAGACCAAAAACTCGTCAGTTTCGTGTTCTATGGTCGTTTTCATGAGCTATTGCCCACTGTTAGGGGTTTCCAGGGCGATTTGCATGGCCTGTATGACCCGATAAAATTTGAGATTTAGGACCGAAAACCCATAGTTTTCTCATTTTATGGCCATTTTCATAAGCTATTGCCCATATTTTTCGGGTTCCAGTGCGATTTGCATGCCTCGTAATACCCGATACATGTTTGAGAGGTATGACCAAAAAGTCGTCGTTTTCGTGTTTTATGGTCTTATTCATGAGCTATTGCCCACGGGTTTTGGATTTCTATGGCGATTTGCATGGCTCGTAAGACCCGATACATTTTTATGAGTTAGGACCAAAAGCCCGTAGTTTTCGCGTTTTATGTCCGTTTTCATGAGCTATTGCACACATTTTATGGGTTCCAGGGCGATTCGCATGCCTCGTCAGACACGATACATGGTTTAGATTTATGACCAAAAACTCGTCATATCCGCGTTCTATGGTCGTTTCATGATCTATAGCCCATAGTTTTGGGGTTCAAGGGCGATTTGCATGGCCCGTCAGACCCGATACATTATTGAGAGTTAAGACCAAACAGTTGTTGTTTTCGCATTTTACGGCCGTGTTCATGAGCTATTGCCCTTAGTTTTGAGGTTCCACGGGGATTTGCGTCACCCGTAAGACCCGATACATATTTGAGGGCATGACCAAAAACTTGTTGTTTTTGTGTTTTATGGCCGTTTTATGAGTTAGTGCCCATAGTTTAGGATTTCCAGGGGGATATGCATGCCCTTAACACCAGATTTATGGTTGAGAGTTAAGACGAAAAAATCATCGTTTTCGCGTTTTAAGGTCGTTTCATGAGCTATTATTGCCCATATTTTTTGTGTTCCAAGGCGATTTGCATGGCTCTTAAGACCCGATACATGTTTGAGAGTTATGACCAAAAACTCATCGTTTTCATGTTTTATGGTCGTTTTCATGAGCTACAGCCCACAGTTTTGGGAGTTTCAGGGCGATTTGCATGTCTTGAAAGACCTGATACATGTTTGGGAGTTAGGACCAAAAACCCTTAGTTCTCCTGTTTTATGGCCGTTTTCAAGAGCTATTTCCCACAATTTTTGGGTTCTAGGGCAATTTGCAAGCCTCGTAAAACCCGATACATGTTTGAGATTTATGACCAAAAACTCGTCAGTTTCGCGTTCTATGGTCGTTTTCATGAGATATAGCCCACAATTTGGGGTTTTCAGGGCGATTTACAATGACAGTAAGACCCAAAACAAGTTCGCGAGTTATGACCAAAAACTTTTCGTTTTCGTGTTTTATGGCCGTTTTGAATGAGTTATTGCCCACAGTTTTGGGGTTCTAGGGGATTTGCATGGCTCGTAAGAACCAATACATTTGACGTTCATTTTCATTAGCTATTACCCACAGTTTTGGCGTTCTACAGAGATTTACAACGACCGTAAGACCCAACACATATTTGAGAGTTTTGACCAAAAAATCATCGTTTTCGCGTTTTATCGCCATTTTCATGAGCTATTGCCCACAGTTTTGGGGGTTTCAGGGCGATTTACATGGCTTGAGAGATCCGATACATGTTTGAGAGTTAGGACCAAAAACTCGTAGTTTTCGCGTTTTATGGCCGTTTTCATAAGTTATTGCCTACACTTTTGGGGCTCCAAGGCGATTTGCATGGCTCATCATACTAGATATATGTTTGAGAGTTATGACCAAAAACTCATCGTTTTCGCGTTTTATGGTCGTTTTCATGAACTACTGCCCACAGTTTGGGAGTTTCAGGGCGATTTGCATGGCTTGAGAGCCCTGATACATGTTTGAGAGTTAGGACCAAAAACCCATAGTTTTCGCATTTTATGGCCATTTTCATGAGCTATTGCCCATATTTTTCGGGTTCCAGGGCGATTTGCATGGCTCGTAAGACCCGATATATGTTTGAGAGGTATGACCAAAACAATCATCGTTTTCATGTTTTATGGTCGTTTTCATGAGCTATTGCCCACTGTTTTGGGTTTCTAGGGCGATTTGTAAGGCTCGTAAGACCCGATACATGTTTGAGAGTTATGACCGAAAACTCATCGTTTTCCCTTTTATAGCCATTTTCATGAACTATTGCCCACAGTTTTGGGGGTTTCAGGGTGATTTGCATTGCTTGAGAGACCTGATACATGTTTGCGAGTTAGGACCAAAAATTCATAGTTTTCGCGTTTTATGGCCGTTTTCATGAGCTATTGCTGACAATTTTGGGGTTCCAAGGCAATTTGCATGGCTCGTAAGACCCGATGCATGTTTGAGAGTGATGACGAAAAAACTCGTCGTTTTCATGTTTTATGGTCGTTTTCATGAGGTATTGCCCACTGTTTGGGGTTTCCAGTGCGATTTGCATGGCCTGTATGACCCGATACAATTTGAGATTTAGTACCAAAACCCGTAGTTTTCTCGTTTTATGGCCATTTTCATAAGCTATTGCCCATATTTTTCGGGTTTCAGGGCAATTTGCAAGGCTCGTAATACTCGATACATGTTTGAGAGGTATGACCAAAAAGTCGTCATTTTCGTGTTTTATGGTCGTATTCATGAGCTATTGCCCACGGTTTTGGATTTCTATGGTGATTTGCATGGCATGTAATACCCAATACATGTTTAAGAGTTAGGACCAAAAACCGTAGTTTTCGTGTTTTATGGCCGTTTTGAATGAGTTATTGCCCACAGTTTTGGGGTTCTAGGGTATTTGCATGACTCGTAAGAACCAATACATGTTTGAGAGTTACGACCAAATACTTGTTTTTCGCATTTTACAGCCGTTTTCATTAGCTATTACCAACAGTTTGGGCGTTCTACGGAAATTTACAACGACTATAAGATCCAACACATGTTTGAGAGTTATGACCAAAAACTAATCGTTTTTGCGTTTTATAGCCATTTTCATGAGCAATTGCCCACAGTTTGGGGGGTTTCAGTGCGATTTACATGGCTTGAGAGACCCGATACATGTTTGAGATTTAGGACCAAAAACTCGTAGTTTTCGCGTTTTATGTCCGTTTTCATGAGCTATTGCCTACACTTTTGGGGCTCCAAGGCGATTTGCATGGCTCGTAAGACCAGATACATGTTTGAGAGTTATAACCAAAAACTCATTGTTTTCCCGTTTATGGTTGTTTTCATGAACTACTGCCAACAGTTTTGGGAGTTTTAGGGCGATTTGCATGGCTTGAGAGACCCGATACATGTTTGAGAGTTAGGGCCAAAAACCTAAAGTTTTTGCGTTTTATGGCCGTTTTCATGAGCTATTTCCCATATTTTTCGGGTTCCAGGGCGATTTGCATGGCTCGTATGTCTAGAACATGTTTGAGAGGTATGACAAAAAAACTCGTCGTTTTCGTGTTTTATGGTCGTTTTCATGAGCTATTGCCCACAGTTTTGAGTTTCTAGGGCGATTTGCAAGGCTCGTAAGACCAGATACATGTTTAAGAGTTATGAGCAAAAACTCATCGTTTTCTCTTTTTATTGCCATTTTCATGAGCTATTGCCCATAGTTTTGGGGGTTTCAGTGCTATTTGCCAGCCTTGAGAGACCCGATACATGTTTGAGAGTTAGGACCAAAACCTCGTAGTTTTCGCGTTTTATGGCCGTTTTCATGAGCTATTGCCGATAATTTTGGGGTTCCAAGGCAATTTTGCATGGCTCGTAAGACCCGATACATGTTTGAGAGTTAGGACCAAAAACCCGTAGTTTTCGCGTTTTATGTCCGTTTTCATGAGCTATTGCACACATTTTATGGGTTCCAGGGCGATTCGCATGCCTCGTAAGACCCGATACATGGTTTAGATTTATGACCAAAAACTCATTATTTCCGCGTTCTATGGTCGTTTTCATGAGCTATAGCCCATAGTTTTGGGGTTCAAGGTCGATTTGCATGGCCTGTCAGACCCGATACATTATTGAGAGTTAAGACCAAACATTTGTTGTTTTCGTATTTTACAGCCGAGTTCATGAGCTATTGCCTTTAGTTTTGAGGTTCCACGGGGTTTTGCGTCACCCGTAAGACCCGATACATATTTGAGGGCATGACCAAAAACTTGTTGTTTTATGTTTTATGGCCGTTTCATGAGTTACTGCCCACAGTTTTGGATTTCCAGGGGGATATGCATGCCCTTAAGACCAGATTCATGGTTGAGAGTTAAGACGAAAAACTCATCGTTTTCGCGTTTTATGGCTGTTTTCATGAGCTATTGCCCATATTTTTCGTGTTCCAATATGATCTACATGGCTCGTAAGACCCGAATCATGTTTGAGAATTATGACCAAAAACTCGTCGTTTTCGCATTTTTTAGCCATTTTCATGAGCTATTGCTCACAATTTTGGGAGTTTTAGGGCGATTTGCCAGGCTTGAGAGACCCGATACATGTTTGACTGTTTGGACCAAAATCTCGTAGTTTTCGCGTTTTATGCCCATTTTCATGAGCTATTGCCTACACTTTTGGGGCTCCAAGGCGTTTTGCATGGATCGTAAGACCAGATACATGTTTGAGAGTTATGAACAAAAACTCATCGTTTTCGCGTTTTATGGTCGTTTTCATGAACTACTGCTCACAGTTTGGGAGTTTCAGGGCGATTTGCATGGCTTGAGAGACCTGATACATGTTTGAGAGTTAGGACCAAAAAACCATAGTTTTCGCGTTCTATGGCCGTTTTCATGAGTTATTGCCCATATTTTTCGGGTTCCAGGGCGATTTGCATGGATCGTAAGACCCGATACCTGTTTGATAGGTATGACCAAAAAACTCGACGTTTTCATGTTTTATGGTCGTTTTCATGAGCTATTGCCCACAGTTTTAGGTTTCTAGGGAGATTTGCATGGCTCGTAAGACCCGATACATGTTTGAGAGTTATGACCAAAACTCATCGTTTCTAGGGCGATTTGGATGGCCTATATGACCCGATACAATTTGAGATTTAGGACCGAAAACCCGTAGTTTTTCGTTTTATGGCCATTTTCATGAGCTATTGCCCATATTTTCCGGATTCCAGGGCGATTTGCATGGCTCGTAATACCCGATACATGTTTGAGAGGTATGACCAAAAAGTCATCGTTTTCGTGTTTTATGGTCGAATTCATGAGTTATTGCCCACGATTTTGGATTTCTATGGTGATTTGCATGCCTCGTAAGACCCGATACATGTTTAAGAGTTAGGAGCAAAAACCCGTAGTTTTCACGTTTTATGTCCGTTTTCATGAGCTATTGCACACAATTTACGGGTTCCAGGGCGATTCGCATGCCTCGTAAGACCCGATACATGGTTTAGATTTATGATCAAATACTAATCATTTTCGCGTTCTATGGTCGTTTTCATGACCTATAGCCCATAGTTTTGGGGTTCAAGGGCGATTTGCATGGCCCGTCAGACCTGATACATTATTGAAAGTTAAGACCAAACAGTTGTCGTTTTCGCATTTTACGGCCGTGTTTAGTAGGTATTGCCCTTAGTTTTGAGGTTCCACGGGGATTTGCGTCAACCGTAAGACCCGATACATATTTGAGGGCATGACCAAAAACTTGTTGTTTTTGTGTTTTATGGCCGTTTCGTGAGTTAGTGCCCACAGTTTTGGATTTCCAGGGGGATATGCATGCCCTTAAGACCAGATTCATGGTTGAGAATTAAGACGAAAAATTCATCGTTTTCTCATTTTATGGCCGTTTTCATGAGCTATTTCCCATATTTTTCGTGTTCTAATATGACCTGCATGGCTCGTAAGACCCGATACATGTTTGAGAATTATGACCAAAAAGTCATCGTGTTTTATGGTCGTTTTCATGAGCTACTACCCACAGTTTTGGGAGTTTCAGGGCGATTTGCATGTCTTGAGAGACCCGATACATGTTTGGGAGTTAGGAGCAAAAACCCTTAGTTTTCGCGTTTTATGGCCGTTTTCATGAGCTATTTCCCACATTTTTTGGGATCCAGGGCGACTTGCATGCCTTGTAAAACCCGATACATGTTTGAGATTTATGACCATAAACTCGTCAGTTTCGCGTTCTATGATCGTTTTCATGAGCTATAGCCCACAGTTTGGGGTTTTCAGGGCGATTTACAATGACAGTAAGTCCCAAAACAAGTTCGCGAGTTATGACCAAAAACTCATCGTTTTCGTGTTTTATGGCCGTTTTGAATGAGTTATTGCCCACGGTTTTGGGGTTCTAGGGGATTTCCATGGATCGTAAGAGCTAATACATGTTTCAGAATTATGACCAAAAACTTGTTTTTCGCATTTTACGGCCGCTTTCATTAGCTATTACCCACAGTTTTGGCGTTCTACGGAGGTTTACAACGACCGTAAGACCAAACACATGTTTGAGAGTTATGACCAAAAACTCATCGTTTTCTCGTTTTATAGCCATTTTCATCAGCTATTGCCCATAGTTTTGGGGGTTTCAGGGCGATTTACATGGCTTGAGAGACCCGATACATGTTTCAGAGTTAGGACCAAAAACTCATAGTTTTCGCGTTTTATGGCTGTTTTCATGAGCTATTGCATACACTTTTGGGGCTCTAAGGCGATTTGCACGGCTCGTAAGACCAGATACATGTTTGAGAGTTATGAACAAAAACTCATCGTTTCCGCGTTTTATGGTCGTTTTCATGAACTACTGCCCACAGTTTTGGGAGTTTCAGGGCGATTTACATGGCTTGAGAGACCCGATACATGTTTGAGAGTTATGACAAAAAACCAATAGTTTTCGCGTTTTATGGCTATTTTCATGAGCTATTTCCCATATTTTCCGGGTTCCAGGGCGATTTGCATGGCTCGTAAGACCCGATACATGTTTGAGAGGTATGACCAAAAAACTCATCGTTTTCTTGTTTTATGGTCGTTTTCATGAGCTATTGCCCACAGTTTTGGGTTTCTAGGGCGATTTGTATGGATCATAAGACCCGATAGATCTTTGAGAGTTATGACCAAAAACTCATCGTTTTCGCTTATTATAGCCATTTTCATGAGCTACTGCCCACAGTTTTGGGGGTTTCAGGGCGATTTGCATGGCTTGAGAGACCCGATACATGTTTGAGAGTTAGTACCAAAAACTCATAGTTTTCGAGTTTTATGGCCGTTTTCATGAGCTCGAAACACCCGATACATGTTTGAGAGCGATGACGAAAAAATATGTCATTTTCATGTTTTATGTTCGTTTTCACGAGCTATTGCCCACTGTTTGGGGTTTCCAGGGCGATTTGCATGGCCTGTATGACCCGATACAATTTGAGAGTTAGGACCGAAAACCCATAGTTTTCTCGTTTTATGGCCATTTTCATGAGCTATTGCCCATATTTTTTGGGTTCCAGTGCGATTTGCATGCCTCGTAATACCCGATACAAGTTTGAGAGGTATGACCAAGAAGTCGTCGTTTTCATGTTTTATGGTCGTATTCATGAGCTATTGCCCACGATTTTGGATTTGTATGGCGATTTGCATGGCTCGTAAGACCCGATACATGTTTATGAGTTAGGACCAAAAACCCGTAGTTTTCGCGTTTTATGTCCGTTTTCATGAGCTATTGCACACATTTTATGGGTTCCAGGGCGATTCGCATGCCTCGTAAGACACGATACATGGTTTAGATTTAGGACCAAAAACTCATCATTTCCGCGTTCTATGGTTGTCTTCATGATCTATAGCCCATAGTTTTGGGGTTCAAGGGCGATTTGCATGGCCCGTCAGACCCGATACATTAGTGAGAGTTAAGACCAAACAGTTGTTGTTTTCGCATTTTACGGCCGTGTTCATGAGCTATTGCCCTTAGTTTTGAGGTTCCACGGGGATTTGCGTCACCCGTAAGACCCGATACATATTTGAGGGCATGACCAAACACTTGTTGTTTTTGTGTTTTATGGCCGTTTCATGACTTAGTGCCCATAGTTTTGGATTTCCAGGGGGATATGCATGCCCTTAATACCAGATTCATGGTTGAGAGTTAAGACGAAAAACTCATCGTTTTCGCATTTTATGGCCGTTTTCATGAGCTATAGCCCATACTTTTGGGTTTCAACGGTGATTTGCATGGCTCGTCACACCCGATACATTATTGAGAGTTAAGACCAAACAGTTGTCATTTTCGCATTTTACGGCCGTGTTCATGAGCTATTGCCCTTAGTTTTGAGGTTCCACGGGAATTTGCGTCACCCATAAGACCCGATACATATTTGAGGACAGGACCAAAAACTTGTTGTTTTTGTGTTTTATGGTCGTTTCATGAGTTAGTGCCCACAGTTTTGGATCTCCAGGGGGATATGTATGCCCTCAAGACCAGATTCATGGTTGAGAGTTATGATGAAAAACTCATCGTTTTCACGTTTTATGGCCGTTTCATGAGCTATTATTGCCCATATTTTTTGTGTTCCAAGGCGATTTGCATGGCTCGTAAGACCCGATACATGTTAGGGAGTTATGACCAAAAACTCATCGTTTTCGTGTTTTATGGTCGTTTTCATGAGCTACAGCCCACAGTTTTGGGAGTTTCAGGGCGATTTGCATGGCTTGAAAGACCCGATACATGTTTGGGAGTTAGGACCAAAAACCCTTAGTTCTCCTGTTTTATGGCCGTTTTCAACAGCTATTTCCCACAATTTTTGGGTTCTAGGGCAATTTGCGAGCCTCTTAAAACCCGATACATGTTTGAGATTTATGACCAAAAACTCGTCAGTTTCGCGTTCTATGGTCGTTTTCATGAGATATAGCCCATAGTTTGGGGTTTTCAGGGCGATTTACAATGACAGTAAGACCCAAAACAAGTTCGTGAGTTATGACCAAAAACTTATCGTTTTCGTGTTTTATGGCCGTTTTGAATAAGTTATTGCCCACAGTTTTGGGGTTCTAGGGGATTTGCATGGCTCGTAAGAACCAATACATGTTTGAGAGTTACGACCAAAAACTTGTTTTTCGCATTTGACGGCCGTTTTCATTAGCTATTACCCACAGTTTTGGCGTTCTACAGAGATTTACAACGACCGTAAGACCCAACACATATTTGAGAGTTTTGACCAAAAACTCATCGTTTTCACGTTTTATCGCCATTTTCATGAGCTATTGCCCACAGGGGGTTTCAGGGCGATTTACATGGCTTGAGAGATCCGATACATGTTTGAGAGTTAGGACCAAAAACTCGTAGTTTTCGCGTTTTATGGCCGTTTTCATGAGCTATTGCCTACACTTTTGGGGCTCCAAGGCGATTTGCATGGCTCATCAGACTAGATATATGTTTGAGAGTTATGACCAAAAACTCATCGTTTTCGCGTTTTATGGTCGTTTTCATGAACTACTGCCCATAGTTTTGGGAGTTTCAGGGCAATTTGCATGGCTTGAGAGCCCTGATACATGTTTGAGAGTTAGGACCAAAAAGCCATAGTTTTCGCATTTTATGGCCATTTTCATGAGCTATTGCCCATATTTTTCGGGTTCCAGGGCGATTTGCATGGCTCGTAAGACCCGATACATGTTTGAGAGGTATGACCAAAATAATCATCGTTTTCATGTTTTATGGTCGTTTTCATGAGCTATTGCCCACTGTTTTGGGTTTCTAGGGCGATTTGTAAGGCTCGTAAGACCCGATACATGTTTAAGAGTTATGACCGAAAACTCATCGTTTTCCCTTTTATAGCCATTTTCATGAACTATTGCCCACTGTTTTGGGGGTTTCAGGGTGATTTGCATGGCTTGAGAGACCTGATACCTGTTTGCGAGTTAGGACCAAAAACTCATAGTTTTCACGTTTTATGGCCGTTTTCATGAGCTATTGCCGACAATTTTGGGGTTCCAAGGCAATTTGCATGGCTCGTAAGACCTGATACATGTTTGAGAGTGATGACGAAAAAACTCGTCATTTTCACGTTTTATGGTCGTTTTCATGAGGTATTGCCCACTGTTTGGGGTTTCCAGTGCGATTTGCATGGCCTGTATGACCCGATACAATTTGAGATTTAGGACCAAAACCCATAATTTTCTCGTTTTATGGCCATTTTCATTAGCTATTGCCCATATTTTTTGGGTTCCAGGGCAATTTGCAAGATTCGTAATACTCGATACATGTTTGAGAGGTATGACCAAAAAGTCGTCATTTTCGTGTTTTATGGTCGTATTCATGAGCTATTGCCCACGGTTTTGGATTTATATGGTGATTTGCATGGCATGTAAGACCCAATACATGTTTAAGAGTTAGGACCAAAAAACCGTAGTTTTCGTGTTTTATGGCCGTTTTGAATGAGTTATTGCCCACAGTTTTGGGGTTCTAGGGTATTTGCATGACTCGTAAGAACCAATACATGTTTGAGAGTTACGACCAAATACTTGTTTTTCGCATTTTACAGCCGTTTTCATTAGCTATTACCAACAGTTTGGGCGTTCTACGGAAATTTACAACGACTATAAGATCCAACACATGTTTGAGAGTTATGACCAAAAACTAATCGTTTTTGCGTTTTATAGCCATTTTCATGAGCAATTGCCCACAGTTTGGGGGGTTTCAGTGCGATTTACATGGCTTGAGAGACCCGATACATGTTTGAGATTTAGGACCAAAAACTCGTAGTTTTCGCGTTTTATGTCCGTTTTCATGAGCTATTGCCTACACTTTTGGGGCTCCAAGGCGATTTGCATGGCTCGTAAGACCAGATACATGTTTGAGAGTTATAACCAAAAACTCATTGTTTTCCCGTTTATGGTCGTTTTCATGAACTACTGCCAACAGTTTTGGGAGTTTTAGGGCGATTTGCATGGCTTGAGAGACCCGATACATGTTTGAGAGTTAGGGCCAAAAACCTAAAGTTTTTGCGTTTTATGGCCGTTTTCATGAGCTATTTCCCATATTTTTCGGGTTCCAGGGCGATTTGCATGGCTCGTAAGTCTAGAACATGTTTGAGAGGTATGACAAAAAAACTCGTCGTTTTCGTGTTTTATGGTCGTTTTCATGAGCTATTGCCCACAGTTTTGAGTTTCTAGGGCGATTTGCAAGGCTCGTAAGACCAGATACATGTTTAAGAGTTATGAGCAAAAACTCATCGTTTTCTCTTTTTATTGCCATTTTCATGAGCTATTGCCCATAGTTTTGGGGGTTTCAGTGCTATTTGCCAGCCTTGAGAGACCCGATACATGTTTGAGAGTAAGGACCAAAAACTCGTAGTTTTCGCGTTTTATGGCCGTTTTCATGAGCTATTGCCGATAATTTTGGGGTTCCAAGGCAATTTTGCATGGCTCGTAAGACCCGATACATGTTTGAGAGTTAGGACCAAAAACCCGCAGTTTTCGCGTTTTATGTCCGTTTTCATGAGCTATTGCACACATTTTATGGGTTCCAGGGCGATTCGCATGCCTCGTAAGACCCGATACATGGTTTAGATTTATGACCAAAAACTCATTATTTCCGCGTTCTATGGTCGTTTTCATGAGCTATAGCCCATAGTTTTGGGGTTCAAGGTCGATTTGCATGGCCTGTCAGACCCGATACATTATTGAGAGTTAAGACCAAACATTTGTTGTTTTCGTATTTTACAGCCGTGTTCATGAGCTATTGCCTTTAGTTTTGAGGTTCCACGGGGTTTTGCGTCACCCGTAAGACCCGATACATATTTGAGGGCATGACCAAAAACTTGTTGTTTTATGTTTTATGGCCGTTTCATGAGTTACTGCCCACAGTTTTGGATTTCCAGGGGGATATGCATGCCCTTAAGACCAGATTCATGGTTGAGAGTTAAGACGAAAAACTCATCGTTTTCGCGTTTTATGGCTGTTTTCATGAGCTATTGCCCATATTTTTCGTGTTCCAATATGATCTACATGGCTCGTAAGACCCGAATCATGTTTGAGAATTATGACCAAAAACTCGTCGTTTTCGCATTTTTTAGCCATTTTCATGAGCTATTGCCCACAGTTTTGGGAGTTTTAGGGCGAATTGCCAGGCTTGAGAGACCCGATACATGGTTGACAGTTAGGACCAAAAACTCGTAGTTTTCGCGTTTTATGCCCATTTTCATGAGCTATTGCCTACACTTTTGGGGCTCCAAGGCGTTTTGCATGGATCGTAAGACCAGATACATGTTTGAGAGTTATGAACAAAAAATCATCGTTTTCGCGTTTTATGGTCGTTTTCATGAACTACTGCCCACAGTTTTGGGAGTTTCAGGGCGATTTGCATTGCTTGAGAGACCCGATACATGTTTGAGAGTTAGGACCAAAAAACCATAGTTTTCGCGTTTTATGGCCGTTTTCATGAGCTATTACCCATATTTTTCGGGTTCCCGGGCGATTTGCATGGCTCGTAAGACCCGATACCTGTTTGAGAGGTATGACCAAAAAAACTCGACGTTTTCGTGTTTTATGGTCGTTTTCATGAGCTATTGCCCACAGTTTTGGGTTTCTAGGGAGATTTGCATGGCTCGTAAGACCCGATACATGTTTGAGAGTTATGACCAAAAACTCATCGTTTTCGCTTTTTATAGCCATTTTCATGAGCTATTGCCCACAGTTTTGGGGGTTTTAGGGCAATTTGCATGGCTTGAGAGACCCGATACATGTTTGAGAGTTAGGACCAAAAACTCGTAGTTTTCGCGTTTTATGGCCGTTTTCATGAGCTATTGCCGACAATTTTGGGGTTCCAAGGCAATTTGCATGGCTCATAAGACCCGATACATGTTTGAGAGCGATGACGAAAAAACTCGTCGTTCTCACTTTTTATGGTCGTTTTCATGAGCTATTGCCCACTGTTTGGGGTTTCCAAGGAGATATGCATGGCATGTATGACCCGATACAATTTGAGATTTAGGACCGAAAACCCGTAGTTTTCTCGTTTTATGGCCATTTTCAAGAGCTATTGCCCATATTTTTCGGGTTCCAGGGCGATTTGCATGGCTCGTAATACTCGATACATGTTTGAGAGGTATGGCCAAAAATTCGCCGTTTTCGTGTTTATGGTCGTATTCATGAGCTATTGCCCGGTTTTGGATTTCTATGGTGATTTGCATGGCTCGTAAGACCCAATACATGTTTAAGAGTTAGGACCAAAAACCCGTAGTTTTTGCGTTTTATGTTTGTTTTCATGAGCTATTGCACACATTTTATGGGTTCCAGGGCGATTCGCATGCCTCGTAAGACCCGATACATGGTTTAGATTTATGACCAAAAACTCATCATTTTCGTGTTCTATGGTTGTTTTCATGAGCTATAGCCCATAGTTTTGGGGTTCAACGGTGATTTGCGTGGCCCGTCAGACCAGATACATTATTGAGAGTTAAGACCAAACAGTTGTACTTTTCGCATTTTACGGCCGTGTTCATGAGCTATTGCCCTTAGTTTTGAGTTTCCACGGGGATTTGCGTCACCCGTAAGACCCGATACATATTTGAGGACACGACCAAAAACTTGTTGTTTTTGTGTTTTATGGCCGTTTCATGAGTTAGTGCCCACAGTTCTGGATCTCCTCGTTTTCGCGGTTGAGAGTTTTTGGGGTTCCAAGGCAATTTGCATGGCTCATAAGACCCGATACATGTGTGAGAGCGATGACGAAAAAACTCATCGTTTTCGTGTTTTATGGTCGTTTTCATGAACTACTGCCCACAGTTTTGGGAGTTTCAGGGCGATTTACATGGCTTGAGAGACCCGATACATGTTTGAGAGTTAGGACCAAAAACACATAGTTTTCGCGTTTTATGGCCGTTTTCATGAGCTATTGCCCATATTTTTTGGGTTCCGGGGCGATTTGCATGGCTCGTAAGACCCGATACATGTTTGAGAGGTATGACCAAAAAAACGTCATTTTCGTGTTTTATGGTTGTTTTGATGAGCTATTGCCCATAGTTTTAGGTTCTTAGGGCGATTTGCATGGCTCGTAAGACCTGATACATGTTTGAGAGTTATGACCCAAAAACTCATCGTTTTCGCTTTTTATAGCCATTTCCATGAGCTATTGCCCACAGTTTTGTGGGTTTCAGGGCGATTTGCATGGCTCGAGAGACCCGATACATGTTTGAGAGTTGGGACCCTGGGCAAGGGATCTGGAGGGGATGATCCGAACGGCTCAACGTGATGCAGGTCTCCGAACCGTTGAGGTACTCAGGGATGGCGGGTGGAGCGATCACAGCCAAATTGACTTGGCAGGTGATTTTCTTTTGCACCCTGTTTGATGGGCGCCCCTTTTGGATCATCAATGACCCTTTTGGCGCGGGGTACCCGTTTCTGCCGTTGTTCTGCACTGGTGCGATTGGGTGATTCGAAGTTCCCACGGGTGGTGGTGGAGGAGCTCCGTGGGCGATGTCACCTGGTGCGGGTGCGTCCCCGTACCTAGGGTTCGGGGCTTGCTGCCTCATCTGGGACATGCTTTCACTGAGTTTCTGGAACTCGCGGCTGTCTTTGAGCATGTGGCTTGCCTTCTTTTTGCCATCCTACTTGTCGATGTAGAAGTGGATGGTGCATGGGCCTGGCAACTTGTTGTATGTCGAGGGCTCGTCGTCGCGGCTGCGGCGTTGCCATGATTGCGCTGGGCGTCCTCCATCACGGAAGTTGTTTCCACGGTATCCGTCGTTGCTGCAGTTTCCTTCGTTGCGGCGGTCGGCGTAGCCAGCCACGACCATGTCGGGTTCATCGCGATCGTCGTACACGCGCGATCTTCGTTTGCTACGGCGCTCGTGTCGGCGGCCATACTCATCTTCCTCCTCCGAATGTGCTCGGTGGACGGAGTCCTCACCATCTGCCCACCTGTTGGCGATGTCCATGAGGTGGTCGAGTGTCTTGGGTTTGACGCGCCCAAGTTCTTCCTTGAAGTCCTAGCGTTTGACGCCATCCTTGAAGGCTTTGATTGTTCTCTCCTCGGAGATGTGTGTTGCGGAGTTCTTGATGTTGGACCAACGTAGTATATACGAGCAAATGGATTCGCCCGTTCGTTGGGTGCAGGCCCTCAGCTCTTCGATCGAGGCTGGCCTCTTGCTGGTGCCCTTGAAGTTTTGGATGAAACTGTATGCAGTTCCTCCTAGCTTCAGATGGATCCCGAGGATAGGCTGCTGAGCCAGATCCGAGCTGCGCCTGTCAGCTGCAGCTGAAGGCATTGTAGGGCGGTGTTTTTGTTGCCGTCGTGCAATTTGACGGACGACGGGTGGTCGCTGAGCCACGCCTGTCAGTTATGAGCTTGGGTTTTGGAGAAGATGGGGTGCTGGAGATCGCGGAACGGTTAACAGAAAAGCAACCAGGGGACACGAGATTTACCCAGGTTCAGGTCCCTGGAAGGAAAACCCTACTCCTGCTTGTCTGCTCTTGATTACGGCGGAACCGAAAGTTACAAGGGTGCACAGATGCAATCTGGCGTGGAGGTGTGTATGCGGTGGTATGAGAGATGCCCTCCTCGTCGTGCCCTCCTAGCCTTTATATATACGTAGGCACGTCCTAGGCACAGATCGAGTCGGTTACAGGTTTAGGGTTTTGCCCTTTGAATATTCTATCTAATCTAGTCTTACTCTCCAAGGATCCGAAGACGTCATGGGCTTGGGCCACCCAAATATCTTCATGGGCCGCGCACATTCTCGTGGGTCTTCCTTGGGATGGACCAGGTATGCTGAAGTCGTGTACCCATAGGGTATAACCATGTCAGGAGGGTTTTCCATACAACATCTTAAAGTAGCTTCGAAAGCCATTTATCAAGTAGGATAGTATTCTTAACCTCAAGGTCATGAATATCCATTTTGGTCTTTGGGACATCAAAACAACACTCCATCTAGAGCAATTTTTCTACTTCTTCTGCCTTTTCCCTTGCCAAAGTACTATTGATCCAAAATAGTCTAATCTATGGGAAGCTGACAGAAATAAATCATATACAATATCATGTTACTTAGTAAAAAATTGATGAGAACTAACCTTTCGACCAAGGAGAGCAATTTTCTTTCCATCTGCCTAATCTTTTTAAAGTATCTCCTCGGTGTGTTTGTATTCAGCATCGGTAAACGGTAGCCATTGTTTGAGATATGCCCTAGAGACAAATAATAAATATATTTTTATTATCATATCTCAAATGTTTATAATATTTTTATGTCATGCTATAATTGTATTAAACAAATCAGGTACCTACTAACCTCTAGTAATTAAACTAGTTCATTGGTCAACTGATGATCGAGGTTTCCTGATCATGGATATTTATGTCAATTGACAATGGGATCACGTCATTGGATGAATAATGTGATGGAGACACAACCAACTAAAGTATTGCAATGAGATCTAGTCACAAAGTTCAACATTGTAAATACTAGTAAAACATAGTAACCCAATTCTTTGACCTCGAGATCATATTAAATCACTATCACCAGATGCTGCTTTGACTGCATAGGCCGTCACACCGTAACAGGGTAATCATAAAGGTGTCTCTCAAGTATTCCAAAGGGGTAGGTTGAGACGTATGCATCGAGATCGGGATTTGCCCATCCTGGATAATCTCACTAAAAGATTATTTGGTGTTATTTGGTGGCATGTTTCCAAATTTGGAAACCTTAGAATATTCATTTGACCTAAGATGCATGGTTTATTCTTGTTGTATTTTCAATGTGGCTTGTATGATGGATATGAAGCTTATTTCTTAAGTATTGTGGCTTAGGTTTAGGGATTCGGTGAGAATTTCAGGTTAGGGTTAGGCCTAGAACAAGTGATGGTTAGGTGATGCACACAATATATTGTGTTAAGTTTGCCATCACTAATTAGATCTTTCTATTTTGAAATTGAAATCTTGGCAAATGTATATTTACCGGTGATACATTCTTGTTGTTGTATTGTGGTTCATAAGGATAAAATAGTGAATATTCATCATGTGGACAATGACTCCTTTTTTAAAGGAAATATCGATCCATTATACTATTGATGGGTTAGCGCCACTGCTGATGGCACTACCATCCCCACCTCTGGGCCCCACTCTGTCACACTGGAAGCGAGGGTAGCACCAATATAGAGGGAGATCTCTCGTGTTTGACGCTACCCTTGGGGGTTATTTTGTAAATTTGTTTCTCCAGAAGTTTATTATTTAAATTTATTTTAGCCTAGGATTATTTTTGTCATTTTTGACTAACCCCTAAGGGCATGTCAATGGGGATGCTTAATTAGAGGCCTAGAAAGAAGCATGAATGATTTGGTTGTTCCTACAAAGTTCCTATGTTTTCTGTGGTAGTGATGCATACTTCCTCCATCCACACATAAGTGAATTTATCCCTTTTGTTTGAAGTCTAAGTTAATAAAAGTTTGAATAATTTTATATGGCAACGTAACAATATTTATGATACCAAGTTAGTACCACTAAATTCTTCTTGAAATGTAGTTCCATAATTTTTTGAATTTAATGTCATATATGTTCCTACATAAAGTTAATCAAATTTTAAATTTTTGGCTTAAGAGAAAATCTGAAAGTACTCTTATTTGTGGATAGAGGGAGTAGGAAAGAGCCAGGCGCTTACAAAATGCACACAACCTAACCTTTCCTAAACCCATGACAACTAAACTGATTGGAGATAAATATTGGTGCTAGCGCGTGGCTTATGCATGCTCGGAATTTAACGTCTTAAAAGCATGTGCAAGAGCTTTCCAATATGCATGGCCTATAATTACTACTCCCTCGTTTTTAAACATAAGATGACTTAGTATTTCTTTAATGTATGGCATGTTTTAGTGTGCACGCTCGGTACACTAAAATACATATAGATAGATATATGTATTTTAGAAAAAGCTAATAGACCTTATATTTTGGAAAACAGAGGAACTAGTTACGAAAAAACAAATTAACAATTTTGAGTACGGATGGAAAGATGTAGGGTCTACCTGATACTAAACAATCAACACATGTTTAATTTTTCTAAGCTTACACAAAAAAACACCCCTACTCTAAATTTGAATTAGTGACGGTGAGTTTAAAAAGTGTGAAATGCTTGGCTTGAGAGAATTTCACTCCCAATTTTACGCTCGTGCCCCGCCGCAGGCATAACTCTAGCCCCGCATGTCCCATGTCCCCTCTGTCGCTGCCCACAACTGATCCCCATGACGCGCTACTGGAACAAGTGCTCGGGACAACTCACTAGCTAGGATAACAACCATTGCCGCACCTCCTGACTCTAGTAGCACTCGCGCATTGTGTTGGGGGCTAGGGACGACTCAACCATGTCCTCCGAACGCCCCCATCGGTGCCCAACTGTTGCCCAAACTAAGTTGTGCTGACACGAAGGAAGAAGCTGCCCGACTATTTGCACAAACTCCTATGTCCCCTCCGACTATACCTACAATACTGACTGGTCAGCGACCGTTGCCTCCATAGTGATTTGCACCGACACCCACAACGTATGTAGTGAATCACTGAATAGGTACAAAATAGCCTTTTATTTAATTTGTGATGTGTATGTGTCACTTAATTTCATCATAGATTCAATAATTGTTGGTAATTGCATTGTGTAGTTTTATTTGCATAACACTCCTAGTTCATCTATGAGCATCATTCGAGGTTCCAAATTCAATCCAGATATGCCACTTGATAAAATTCATCATCTAGATGAATTTAATGACTCCATGGATATGGAGGAAGTGTCCGATGCTTCTCAATCAAGAAGGTAGAAAATGAGAAAAGCCAGTTGAATTATACAAATAACAAAGATAAAGATTTGGTGAGGGCATGGAGAATGTAACGCCAGATGCTGTCACCGGAAATTATCAAACATGGTTTATAAGATTTCTACGGGAGGGAAACCATAGAAACGTGGAATAGCTTGGTGAAGATGTGTATCTAGGTTGCGCTCTCGGATGATCTTGACAAGGTGTATCATTTAACTAATTTTGGGAACTTCTCTATAAAGTCCTTATACTTGTACCTCATTGTTAGAAGTATTAAAACAATTCTACAGTGTATTTTGGAAACTCAAATTTCCTTTAAGAATCAAGGTTTCTTATTGATTGGTTGCCGAGAACTATATTTTGACCAGAGATAATCTGAAATGGATAGGTAGGATACCTATCTATGTGGGTTTTGTGGGGCATATGAAAATTAGAAGAATTTGTTATTTTACTTTCTGGCAAAGTATCTGGTGTTATAATGTTGCTATATCATATCTTTGGATTAACACTATGGTTGGAATTTTCTCTGATATGGTATAGAAATTTGATAAGAAACATTTCATTGTAATTCATTTGACTATCTGAAAAACAAGAATAATCATGGTTCTGTTATCGCCATATTTTGGCCTACGAAGGGGATGGGCCGTGATCAAGATGGGCTTAGAAGATACATATATTCAACGTGTTGTTGGATCGGCCTAGTGCGTAGATTTGGGCTGAATTGCCCGTGTATTTTGTATCTTAGTAGGATTCGTATTTGTTTAGGTTCCGTTTATGTTTAGATAAAGATAGAGTTGTAGAGTTATTCCAAAAGTAGAGAGTCTCCGGACTATAAATATGTACCTAGGGTTATTGAGAAAAGGAGGACAATCACGTTCACAACCAACACAATCTCGGCGCATCGCCACCCCTTGTTTCTAGGGTTTTTCTCGGGTAAGTGCCATGCTGCCTAGATCGCATCTTGCGATCTAGGCAGTATTTACTTATGCGTTATCCGGTGTTACTCGTACTGAAGCCTTGTTGATGGCGAGTAACATCTTTACCACAGATTTGTTAGAGCTAGCATCGATACTTTTACTATGATTGCTTATTTATGCTACCTCTAGCTATCTCGCCGTCTTTGCACCTTCTCCCGGGTGTAAAGGTGGCATCTTGCTTGATTTCTGCTTAAGTCGATTTGATCTGTTATAGTTGTGCCTTGTTCATCAAGGTTTAGTTTAATATCTACGTGATTTGGCCTCACAAACGGGTTGAACGATCCGGTAATACGTAAGGTACGGTTTATTGATCTTAGAGGGGATGTTCCGGGAATTGACGTTATGTTGGTTTTTAGGCCTTCTCTAGGATCGGTTTTCTACTACTTTTCGTATCTATTAGGCTCAACTACGCGTGGGACGTTCCGGTTGCGTGGTGAAAACACCAAACTATCGTAGATCGATTTAGCTTGTAGTAATTAAGCAAAACCCCATGTTATCATAAGATCCAATGCAAAGCCATGGGGGTAATCGGCTCTGAAAGCCGATTTACAGGGAAACCTGGGAGCCGATCACGGCTCGAATTTTACGTATACTTGTTTACCGTGCAGGAAACCAATCGGAACAATCCATCACCTTCCTGACCAGGTATAGGTCAGGTGGCACGCCCTCGAACCAAGACAGGACGCGTGCGTGCCGGAAGATTTGCGGGCCGTTGACCGAGGGACCAGGGCCCACCAGCCGCTCTGGAGCCTCCGGCTCTTCGTGTTGCTCGTCGCTGCCGCGGTGAGTTTTGACAGGCAACACATTTCGCGCACGCCGGTGGGACATTCAACAACGTCTACATCAATGTCCGACGCTGCGATGGAGAACAGGCCGTCACGTCTGACGAGCTTCCTGCTGAGCACAAAGCGGTATGGCGAGATCAAAGAGCTCTTGAAGCCGACCTCATCGGCTCTTTCGAGAGGACCCGTCTGGCGTGGCATCGGTGGAAGGATTCTCCCGAGGGTGCTCTCGATGAAGTGGATCTATCTGTTCCTTCGGAGGAACGCTCCAGGGCTCTACGACAGGAGGTCAACTACATGGTGGCTCATTCTACACCGCCACTCTGAGAGCCTGGTGAACGCTTTCGAGCGGGTCGCGGTTCGCGTGGTCCAGGAGATCATGAAACATCAGTACTCTCCGTCGGGGCCCACTTTAGGAACCCACCAAGGAGAAAGACCGCTCCACACCAGGCCGCAACTGCCATTCACACTCGCGGCTCCAGAGCCGCCAGGATCAGCGGCATACATTGTCTACAAGGCCGGAGGCGATCCAGGTGATTGCCAATTCCTGTTCGAGCCACCCAAGGAGATCCCGCATGGGTACATATGTGCCTACGTGCCGGACTGCAACAACTTGGCGCGCACCAGCCAGATCGCAACCGCAGGAGTGTCCGCGGCAGGGGTTCCTACTGCAGGATCTTCAGGAGCAGGCGTTCCTGGAGCAACGATGTCTGGGATGGACGCTGACAAACAGGCGTGGCTAGCCAAGTATGCCACTGGAACAAGCCATGAGAGTCTAGCCCCTGCAGCTCAAACAGTGGACCAAATCACTGCCATCTTGAGAGATCAGTTCGGCTTCGTGCCGAAAAGGCGCACAATCGGCTACTCAAAGCCGTACCCCAACGAGTTTGACCTGATTCCACTACCGCCCAAATATAAGCTCCCTGAGTTCTCAAGATTCAGCGGGTCAGAGGGGTCAAGCTCGATCGAGCACGTAAGCCGATACCTGGCACAGCTAGGTATGATTTCGGCATCGGATCAAATGCGCGTGAGATTTTTTGCACAATCTCTAACAGGACCAGCCTTTGGGTGGTACACCTCGCTGCCACCTGATTCAATTCGTACCTGGAAGCAACTAGAAGAACAGTTCCACATCCAATACCATTCGGAGGCTACCGAGGCTGGCATTGCAGACCTGGCGCAAGTACGACAGAAGCGGGGAGAAACTGTAGCCGAATACATCCAGCGCTTCAGGACCATCAAGAACAGATGTTACTCGGCTCGTTTAACTGAGAAGGAAGCAATCGAGCTGGCGATCAGCCTCAGCACCCATCAAGGACGTGGCCTTCCAGGTAGAATACAACTCATTGGCGCACATGGCTCAGAAACTGACGATGTATGAGCAGCGCCACCCTGAGTTGTACCAAGACAAATTCAGACGTCCGATAAGCCTGGTCGATGCAGAAGAGGAAGATCCTACGCAGGACCAGGAGGTGGCCGTGGCTGAATGGGCTCGGGGGGCAGATCCTGTGGCCTGTAAATGGGTGAAACAGCAAGGGCCTGCGAGAGGGTTCGACTTCGATGTGAGCAAAGCTGAGCAGATATTCGATCTACTGCTGAAGGAGAAGCGGTAGCGTTGCCCGAAGGCCACAAAATCCCTACGGCCCAGGAGATGAACGGGAGACCATACTGCAAGTGGCATCATTCGTTCACTCACCCCACCAACGAGTGCAAGGAGCTTCGCCGCCAAATCCAGATGGCTATAGAGCAAGGCCGTCTGATCCTCGGCCAGTTCGCCATGAAAGTGGACACGAACCCGTTCCCCGGTGTCAACATGATAGAACTCAGTCGCTCCGCGAGACGTCAACTGGACTTTTCGTTCGGTGTCAACATGGCTGGGTCTGGGTACCACCATGACACGTACAAGGTAGGAGGCGATCACTCTCGGGGCAAAGAAAGAGAGAAGGCTGGTCCACGCGACCGGCCCAGCCACGATAACGGGCGATACTTAACAGAGGAACAAGTGAGGAGAGTGCGATATCAGAAGCCACATTCCACGCATCTCCTTAATAAGTATGAGCGCCAGTATGACCAACGTCGCCAGCACGACAGAGACGACGGAAGATATGAGCACCTTGCTAGGGGACCGTCGAAAGAGAAGGAAGGCGCAGACAAACATTGGGATTGCCCCTTTTTCAAGCATTGCTGGGACGTGGGAATGAGCCGATTGCCTACAGCCGACAACTGCCCAGAATGTGGACAACAAAAGAAGGGCACGAGGCCAGTATCGGTGTTCGAACGTCTAGGACCTCTCCAACCTCAGAGCCGTCCTAAGGAGTCCGCTCGAGCGAAGGGCCTTGAGAGGCCCAGGGATGACAAAGAAGAAGACAGGTTTCACCGTCCAAGGTGGTGCCCCGATGGACTCAGACACACCCAGAAGCGTAGAGTACAGCGGCTGCGTAACTTGGAAGAAGCTGAAGCGCAGTATCTCCACGCGCTAAAGAAAGCACGGCCTGATCTGGCCGGCAAAGTAAGGCAGACTACGGAGACGGAGGGCCGCGCGACAAGGAAAGAGTGGCGCCCCAAGCCAATAAAAGCCGATGCACAGGCATCGGCTGGCACAAACATGGTGTTCGTGCTCCCGTCAGAATTCTGCGCGCCAAGAACCGATGAGTTACTCGTGGCACAACTTGACTGCGGCCCACGGCCGGTTATCTTTGAGAAGCCACGTGAGAAGGGTTACAAACATCTGAAAGCTCTGTACCTGCGGGGCTACATCAATGGACAACCCGTCAGCAAGATGTTGGTGGACACCGGAGCGGCAGTCAATATCATGCCATACTCCATGCTACGACGTTTGGGACGCTCTACTGCGGACCTGATCAAAACCAACGTCACGTTAAGCGACTTCAACGGCCAGTCTTCGGAAACGCAAGGCGTTCTGAACGTGGATCTGACCGTGGGCAGGAAAACCATACCCACGTCATTTTTCGTCGTGAACAGCAAAAGTACCTACGCCGTCTTGCTAGGAAGGGATTGGTTCCACGCTAACTGCTGCATTCCATCCACGATGCACCAGTTCCTAATACAGTGGGACGGGGATGAAGTGGAGGTCGTCCATGTAGACGATTCTATCGAGGTTTCCACTGCTGGCATGAACATCTGGGAAGCGGAAGACCAAGAGCCGATCTCTGGAATCAATCTAGACGGCTGCGAACGTATTGAAGCTACAAAAAACGGGGTGAGGCTGGTCTTATCCACTGGCCTTACAGAGTAGAAAAGCCCACGATCATCCGTGGTACGGCGATCCTGCGATCGGCCACAAAAATAAAAGCAGCGATCATCGACAAGCAGTTCATGTAGTCGTGGCGGAGGATACTCGCCACTTGTAAAATAATAAGGTGTAAACCGTTCTTGACAGATGCAAGCAAGAAGGGGGCCGATTCAGGCGATCGGCCCAAATTATTCTTGTTGTCCTCACCCATCGTTTGCCCTGTGTTTAGCGTCGATTTGACAGGTGACGGAAAGCTAGGGTATGGGTTTACATCAGCTGATGAGCTAGAAGAGATCGACATGGTCCTGGGGATAAGCCACGACCAACATTTATCAGCAGAAAGTTAGAACCAAGTCTGCGGGAACCGATGATAGCCCTGTTGAAACAATATCCAGACTGCTTCGCATGGGACTACACAGAGATGCCTGGGTTGGACAGGAGCATCATCGAGCATCGGCTCCCGCTCAAAAAAGGATTTCGGCCATTTCAACAGCGAGCACGACAAATGAAGGCCGAAATTTTGGAAGAAGTCAAGAAAGAGGTCGAGAAAATGCTGACGGCCAAGTTGATCAGACCATGCAGGTATGCCGAATGGATTTCTAGCATCGTGCTCAGTAGAAGGGCGGCCAATGGCGTGTTGCTATAGATTTTCGAGATCTCAACAGAGCTACCCCAAAGGATGAATATCCGATGCCGGTGGCAGAAACATTGATCAATGCAGCAGCTGGTCATAAAATTTTGAGCTTCATGGACGGCAATGCCGGGTACAACCAGATCTTCATGGCTCCAGAAGACATACACAAGACTGCATTCAGAGTCCCAGGGTCCGTGGGGTTATTTGAATATGTAGTCATGACGTTTGGACTGAAAAATGCCGGCGCCACGTATCAAAGGGCCATGAATTATATCTTCCATGATCTGATCGGCAAACTGGTGGAAATCTACATCGATGACGTGGTGGTCAAGTCTGCTTCAGCGCAAGGGCACTTGGGCGATCTGCAACGCGTCCTGGACCGAACAAGAAAGTTTGGCCTGAGGATGAATCCAAAGAAGTGTGCCTTCGGAGTGACGGTCGGTTCTTGGGTTTTTGGTCCATGAACGCGAATTGAGATCGGCTCAAGAGTCGAGGCAAGTCTGAACAATGAAGCCACCCACTACAAAGAAAGAGCTGCAGTCTCTCATCGGCAAGATCAACTTCGTCAGACGATTCATCTCTAACCTGTCAGGAAGGATAGAGCCGTTCATGGGGCTCGTGAAAATTAAAGCTGACGAGGAATTCCGCTGGGGGGCAGAACAACGGGCCTTCGACGAGATCAAAGAATATCTGACAAAGCCGCCAGTGTTAGTTCCACCCCAGCCAGACAAACCGTTCTACATTTACTTGTCAGTGGCTGACACGTCCATCGCCTCAGTGGTGGTACAAGTGCATGATGGGCTAGAGCGAGTCGTATTCTACATAAGCAGAAGGATGCTGGACGCAGAGACGCGGTATCCAGATATCGACAAGTTGTGCCTCTGTTTGTTTTTTACATGCACCAAGCTGCGCCACATTTTGCTATCAGCAGAGGTCATCATCATATGCAAGTCGGACGTCATAAAGCACATGCTATCGGCTCCTATGTTAAAAGGCCGATTAGGCAAATGGATGTTTGCATTATCAGAGTTTGACATCCGGTATCAGCCTGCGAAAGCTGTTAAGGGACAGGCGCTGGCTGATCTTATTGCCGAGAGGATCAACACTAACATAGCGGCACTGTCCATAAAAGCATGGGCTATGTTTTTCGACGGATCAGTTTGTGACGATGGCTGCGGCATCGGCATTTTTCTCGTGTCGCCCCGGGGGGCAACATTTTCCTTCTCCATCAGATTGTCTACCTCTCCCACTAACAATGTAGCCGAGTACGAGGCAATACGCAAGGGGATGGAGTTACTCCTCGGCCGGGCGGAAGCGTGGAAATTTTGGAGACTCCAAGTTAGTGATTTCAGCTCACGGAGGACTACAAGTGCGGAGCGAGTCCCTCTTCCCATTGTGGCTGCACTGCCGCGAGCTGATGACGCAATTCCGGTACATCAACTTCACTTGGATCCCACGAGCGCAGAATACCGAGGCGAACGATCTTGCGCAGATAGCTTCGGGGTACAAGGATATGGTAGAAGGAGCCGATGTCCAGGTACAGTTCCTAGAAGCAGACGACTGGAGAGCCGATATCTTCAATTACTTGAAAGATTCGGCTCGGGGGGCACCTAAACGGATAAGGTACAAAGCCATGAAGTACGTGCTTATTGGGGATGACATGTTTTACAGGACTCTGGAAGGGCTATTGCTCAAGTGCCTGGGGACAGCCGAGGCCAATCAGCTCCTACACGAGGTACACGAAGGCGCCTGTGGGACTCACCAGTCGGCTCATAAGATGAAGTGGTTGATCAGGAGATCAGGGTTTTATTGGCCTACCATGCTCGAGGACTGTTTTAAGTACTACAAAGGGTGTCAAGCATGTCAGATTTTTGGAAAAATCCAGATGGTACCGGCATCAGCAATGAATCCCATCATCAAGCCTTGGCCATTCCGAGGTTGGGGCATGGACATGATCGGCAAGATCAATCCTCCGTCAAGCAAGGGCCACATGTGGATCTTGGCCATCACAGATTATTTTACCAAGTGGGTGGAAGCCGTCCCTATGAAGTCAGTAAGTTCAAAAGATGTCATCGATTTCGTGAAAGAGCACGTCATTCATAGGTTTGGGATTCCCCAGACTATCACAACCGATGGAGGTTCGGTTTTTGTTTCTCACGAGTTCAGAAAGTTCTGTGAGGACACAGGGATTAAACTGATACGGTCATCTCCGTACTACGCTCAAGCAAATGGGCAAGCTGAGGCGTCCAACCAGAGTCTTATCAAGCTGATCAAGAGGAAAATCGATGAGCACCCTAGGCGTTGGCATGAGGTTTTATCAGAGGCTTTATGGGCTTATCGCATGTCGTGCCATGGGGCGATAAAAACCTCTCCGTACCATCTGGTCTATGGGCAAGAAGCCGTATTGCCTTGGGAAATTACGGCTGGATCGAGACGTGTTACTTTTCAGAATGAGCTAACGGCTGAAGAATATGCAACTTTGATGAGTGACAGCGTGGAAGATGTGACTGAGCTTAGGCTGTGGTCGCTTGAGAAAATAAAAGAGAACAAGGCTAAAGTAGCTCGTGCCTACAACAAGAAGGTGAAGCCAAAGGAGTTCCACGTTGGAGATCTGGTATGGGAAGCTGTGTTGCCCTTGGGTACTAAGGACGCAGCATATGGTAAATGGTCTCCAAATTGGCACGGGCCGTACAAGGTCGACCAAGTTTTAAGAGGGAACGCGTACATGCTTGAGCAGTTGGACGGTGAAAAATTTCCAGTGGCAGTCAATGGCCAGCATCTCAAGAAGTATTTTCCAAGCATGTGGGATATGGGACAATAAAAACTTGAGGGGCCGATACGTGAGATCGGCTAAGTCGATTGGCAGTAAAATATGGGGGCCGACGTTGAAAATCGGCCGAATAAAAAAAAAACAACAAGCTACTAAGGAAATGCCTTGAGGGCATGGAGAGCGTCAGCACGGAACTCAGTTATTTCAGCTTCGTCATCATCATCCTTGCTGGTCGATAGTTGTTCGTTCAGGGCACATTTTTCGATGGGCAATGGAGGTTTGGATCGCCCGTTTTGAAAAAAGAAGGACACAGGTCGCCTATTTTGAAAAAGGGTCGCAGGTTACCGTTTCAGACCAAGAAATGGCCGTTGTGATTCAACTGAAGGTTGACCCTGTCAAACGTTTTTTAGAAGGAGCCGATGGGTGGTCATCGGCTTTGTGCAATTTAACTTGTTTGACTATATGCATGCAGCATGATGAAAGCCGTCTGATGTCATCGGCTTATGGAACATCGACCTGTTTCGGTTATCGGCAAAATTGAAGCAAAAGGAAGCAACATTTGGGAAACAGAGTTTCATTCATTCAAAAGATCATTGCTTACAAGATGATCGATTACAAAAGGGGCCTGCTACTGCTACGGCCATTACTACTAAATCCTAATCGAAGCCGAGGTCGTCGGCGCCGCCGCCTTCCTCGCTGTCTTCTTTGCTACCGTCGTCTTCGCTGCTGCTGAGGAAGCCGGTAGGGGCCTCCTCGTCCTCGTCTTCGTCGTCGTCGTCGTCTTCTGACCCGGCACGGAAGTACCTCACCGGCTGGTACTCCTCGGAGGAGGGGTCCTCCTCCTCCTCTTCTTCTTCCTCTTCTTCAGAGGAGTCGACGCCATCCCAGGACATGGCGTCGTCGCTGCTGTCCGCCTCCAGCTCCCCGTCGGCGAGGAACTGAAGGTTCTCTTCGCCGTCTGTCAGGGACGCATCGTCCTCTGACCAGACGGCAAAGTCCCAACCCCTCTCGTCCCACCATTGTGGGGCGAGAGTGTTGTACGCCGCTGTCGGCGGGTGCTCTGGAGTTGGTTCGCGGTCACTGAGGCTATTGGAGGCGTGGGAGGAGAGATCGGAGGAAGCAGAGGAGGCCATGGCGAGAAAGAGGGTTTTTTCCGGTGGAGAAAGAGGGTTTTCTGGCTACGGGAGGAAGATGGGGACTGTGAACTGTTCAGGCGGATTTAAATAAAGAGGAATAGTGAAGAAACGGTTCAATGCCATAGCAGTTTCCCAGATTGCGCTGCCAAAATCGTCAAATCATGCACTGCGGAGGAGTTGAGAAGACAGGGCATCATGATGAAGGGGTGGCGTGACGATCCTGTTCTGCCACGCGTTCTGACGTACGCGTAACCCGATAAAAAAAAAGAGGAAAACCCAGGAGAAGAAAAACACACAGAGTGGTTTTGGAATTATCATTGCCAAAACCAGGGGGGCATGTGTTATCGCCATATTTTGGCCTACGAAGGGGATGGGCCGTGATCAAGATGGGCTTAGAAGATACATATATTCAACGTGTTGTTGGATCGGCCTAGTGCGTAGATTTGGGCTGAATTGCCCGTGTATTTTGTATCTTAGTAGGATTCGTATTTGTTTAGGTTCCGTTTATGTTTAGATAAAGATAGAGTTGTAGAGTTATTCCAAAAGTAGAGAGTCTCCGGACTATAAATATGTACCTAGGGTTATTGAGAAAAGGAGGACAATCACGTTCACAACCAACACAATCTCGGCGCATCGCCACCCCTTGTTTCTAGGGTTTTTCTCGGGTAAGTGCCATGATCTTGCGATCTAGGCAGTATTTACTTATGCGTTATCCAGTGTTACTCGTACTGAAGCCTTGTTGATGGCGAGTAACATCTTTACCACAGATTTGTTAGAGCTAGCATCGATACTTTTACTATGATTGCTTATTTATGCTACCTCTAGCTATCTCGCCTTTGCACCTTCTCCGGTGTAAAGGTGGCATCTTATGATTTCGCTAAGTCGATTTGATCTGTTATAGTTGTGCCTTGTTCATCAAGGTTTAGTTTAATATCTACGTGATTTGGCCTCACAAACGGGTTGAACGATCCGGTAATACGTAAGGTACGGTTTATTGATCTTAGAGGGGATGTTCCGGGAATTGACGTTATGTTGGTTTTTAGGCCTTCTCTAGGATCGGTTTTCTACTACTTTTCGTATCTATTAGGCTCAACTACGCGTGGGACGTTCCGGTTGCGTGGTGAAAACACCAAACTATCGTAGATCGATTTAGCTTGTAGTAATTAAGCAAAACCCCATGTTATCATAAGATCCAATGCAAAGCCATGGGGGTAATCGGCTCTGAAAGCCGATTTACAGGGAAACCTGGGAGCCGATCACGGCTCGAATTTTACGTATACTTGTTTACCGTGCAGGAAACCAATCGGAACAATCCATCACCTTCCTGACCAGGTATAGGTCAGGTGGCACGCCCTCGAACCAAGACAGGACGCGTGCGTGCCGGAAGATTTGCGGGCCGTTGACCGAGGGACCAGGGCCCACCAGCCGCTCTGGGAGCCTCCCGGCTCTTCGTGTTGCTCGTCGCTGCCCGCCGGTGAGTTTTGACAGGCAACAGGTTCCAATGTATTTTACATAGTTATTGTATTAATATTTTGTATGTTTTTTTGTTGCATGCAACTCGTTGAATATAGGCAAAACTATAGAAGGCCACGCTGCAAGTGTTCTTCAGCAAGGCTAGCAAAATGACCAAGGTAGCTCAGAAGATCTTTATGTGGAAGCACAACTATGTACTTGATGACTGTAACACTAAGTAAACAACTTTGTTGAAATTTGTGCCGAATTCACTTTGTGTTTCTGGTTCTTTGTGTTGTTTTTATACCATGATCTAGGTTTCTTTTCATGTGTGTGTGCGGGGGGGGGGGGCGGGGTCCGACTTTGCATGTGATATAGATTGAAACAATAATTTGACTCTCAATTTCTTAAATTGGTTCATTTTATCGAGAAAAAACAAGGCCTTCGCGCAATGGGAACTTTGTAAAGTTCGAAGAATAACATTTTGCTAAGACAAGAAGGGGAGAAAAAATGGGGATGTGCGGGAGTAAGAAATATCTAGCTTGTGGCATAATAAGAGAGATACAAGGGGCTAGGGAATGAACAAGCAACTATATGCCCGTGGAGGAAAGATGTAACCGCATACCGTGAAGGGAATGGGGATGGATTCTTTGCGAAAACATCCCGTGCATGTCAGAAATGATTTTTTGGGGATCGACACATGCAATGACAACCTTAGAGTTGTAGCCAATGACAAATCATATCCCTACTGAGCTAGTATTCTCAAGAAGGATTGTAGCCCTAATGAGTAATCAACAAAGCTCTTTGAATCGCAAAACAAAGCATGGCTTGGTGACCCAGCTCCTCAGCGCTCGCAGGAGACGACTAGCCGTTTATTCCTTCCCCTCTCATGTGGTCATAGTGAGGCCATGGTAGGTGTGATGGCATCATGATATACACATACTACACATATGACTTTCTTTTCTGATTGAAATGAACTTTTGATCGGTTCCAAACAAGATGATGACATGCGCACTTAAGAGCTTGCATGTTTCGGCAGATATGGTGAATACCCAAAAGTAGACATTTGTCCCTCGTGTCCAGTACATGTGATAATAGTCTAGGCCATCCATGTCAGGGGATGACATCATGATATAGACATGTTTATATATGCATGATGCATCTCTTTCAGTATATAAATCTGCAACTTATCTCTATCCTCGTCAGTTGTTTCCATCCATTTCTAGTTCTCCTGTTTTTTCCTAGTAACTAACCATACTCCCAGGCATATATATGACACACAGATCCAGCAAAGAGATTGTCATAAATACTATCCAAAAAGTTCCCAGGGTACAGGGCTAGAGCTGCAGGTCCATCAAGTGTGCCAGTTCGTGATGCCTTCTTCAAGTTGGATCAAGTTGGATCTACATTGCTTTGCTCTGTCCTCCTGCTGGCGCTCCTCGATCGGCGTCGGCTGCTAGCTTGCAGCTGTTTCCTGAGAATTTGGGCGCGACTAGCGGACGGGACGGCACCTGCTTCCACCATCCTCCGCGCCGGGCTTCCTCCATCGCCGTTCAACAAGGGATTGCATGAGCTCCCCGCCACACCCACACCAGCAGCAGCAGCAGCAGCACGGCGGCGCCGTCGCCGGATGGCCGCAGGAGGAGTACTACGCGGTGTCGTCGCAGAGCTGCATCGGCTCTAGCATCGCCGTCGCCGCCGATAACCTACTCGGCATGGCTCATCTCGATTTGCCTCCTTTCTGGATTCTTCCGCCGACCGCGACGGCGGCAAACAACAGGCCGTTCCGTCCGTCGCAGAACAGCGAACTCTTCCGGAAGCTCGATCCGATGCTCCTCCGGGCGTATCAGCCGTCATCTCCTGACGCCGCCGAGCTCCCGTTGCAGGCGCGGCCGCAGCACCAAGAACATAGGCTGTTGGTCAAGGCCGCGGCGAGCGCGACTCTCCCAGCGAGAGAGGCACCGGGCGGCAGCATGGAAAACCAGATGGAGAGCCACCTGTCCACTAGGAACTGCGTCAGGCAGCCGGCAGCGTCCCACGCCGGCACCGGCACCAGCAATGCCGAGTCATCAGCCTCCCGGCCGAGCAAGACGCGGATCCAGTGGACGCCGGACCTGCACGAGCGGTTCGTGGAGTGCGTAAAGCAACTCGGCGGCGCAGACAGTGCGTAGTGGTCTTCATTTCTTGATCCGATATCTTTTTCTTCTCCATGTCGCCATACTCGAATCGAAATCTCACTGTACCCTGTGATGGCCTACAACGCTTGCAGAGGCGACGCCGAAGGGGATTCTCAAGCTGATGAACTCGGACGGCCTCACGATTTACCACATCAAGAGCCACCTCCAGGTGCAGCAACTCGACTTGTTTGTCCACAATTTCGCAAGCATAGTTTTACTCGGCAAAAGTTGAGTTAATTAATATAATCATCTTCTTTGTCGACAGAAGTACCGTACAACGAAGTGGACGCTACCACCATCTTCATCATCCGAAGGTACTAAACATCTACTGAGTTTCTTTTTTTTTGGTGTAAAACATCTACTGAGTTTCGTTCATCAAGTACCGTACACTTGCACTTTAACTCCGCTTCATCAATTAGCCTTGCCTCAAATTCCAGTTCTGCATGATTTTGGTTTGCATTTCAGCAAATGAACTGCAATTTTCTCTTAAAATTCATCCATATATTCAAGATTTCGAAAACAATCAATGATTCCGTATTCATCATCTCTAAGGTACTAAACATCTACTGAGTTTCGTTCATCTAATAACAAGCTTGCACTTGCACTTTTAGTTGACTCGGCTTCATCAATTAGCCTTGCCTCAAATTCCAGTTTTGCATGATTTTGGTTTGCATTTCGGAAAATGAACTGCAATTTTCTCTTACAATTCATTGATCGATATATTCAAGATTTTGAAAAAAATCAATAATTTTACAATCATGCATTCTACTGAAATGTTGGAAATATTTCGACACAACGGTAATTATTTCTGTGTCCACTAATATTAAGTGAATTTCGGTGAGATCTCGTTGAAAGAGATTTCCATTCTGGTGTACCTAACTTTTTCCCTTTTTTTGCACAGGCCATAAAACATGTTATTTTTTGCAAAGGTTTATGTGCCAACATAAATATTCAGATGTACACACGGGATTTTGTTGACATTGTGTAATACAGTTTAAATGATTTTTCATAATGAGTGCATTTACACCTATGAGCCAAAATACCTCCTCCGTATATGAGAGAAAATTTCTATCACATACATGTATATCTTTATGCAAAAATATTTCCAAAACCAAAAAACTCAAACCCAGAACCCAAATTTTAAATGCATAGCGCTTGGTTCACTATTTCAATCAAAAGTTAAGAAAGAAATCATGTATACATTTTTATAGGAAAAAATCGTGCATACATGTATGGAATAGAAACCTATGATGCTTTTAAATTAGCATAACATGTTATGAACATATGTGCTTTTAATGACAAGATGACGAATCGTCGTGTTAAGCTTGATCACATTTCATAACCTTGTATGCATTTTATGATTTTTTTTTGTATAGATAAAAAATGGTTATGTGTAAGTAATTTTCAAATTTTACAGGGGAACAAGGCGACAAGCAGAATCCAGAACTGAAAACGTATCTTTCTAGCTACTCACTGTTTCAAATTATATATCTTGACGGTACATGCGCATGATGTGCTCATGATGTGTCATATGCATGACATATTTCTCCTAATACTTAATTGGTAACAGTGAGATGCACATCACGGAAGCACTTGGCATGCAGCTCGACATGCAGCGATGCCTCTATGACCAGCTTGAGGTACTACTACTATACAATTAACTCGGTACGGTAGTCGATCGATAGGGCTGGAGCAATTAATTCACTCGTCGTGGTACTAACATAGTTGGTTTGGTTCAGATGCAGCGGACACTGCAGGTGAGGATCGAGGAGCAGGGCAAGAGGCTGCAGCAGATGTTCGAGGAGCACCTCAAGACCAGCGGCGACAACGCACGGGATCCCGACGACGTCCAGTTCACAGGGGCGGCGGCGACCGCCGAGCAGGATGACGCCGTGTTCGTCGACGACGGCGGCAACGACCAAGGAACGCAGCTGCTGTCCGTCGCTAGTGGCAGCTACGACGAGTTATGGCCTAGCTAGCTAGTGAATCGCGATCGACGCTCCCCTGTGCCTTGTAGCCCAGCTTTAGCTTGTCACAAATGCTGCTAGAGTTCACGATGTACTTATGATCGAGACAATGGACAGGGACAATGTTAGGAACGATATTATTGTGGGTACGACATTTTCACGTACGACTCATGTACGATGAAGGATCAAACACTAGCTTGTCAAGAGCTACTCATAATGCAATGCAGTCAATAATGCAGTCAATAATGCAATGCAGTCAAATAACAGTCACATGCTCTATCAAACACTGAATAATAAAGCTGGAGGATCTTCAAGACAGACTTGTGGTTGGTCCCCAGCCTCCATTGCTAAAGTATGAGAAACTTGATTAGAATCTCTAGGGAAATACAAATAATATGAAACCCAATCAAAGAAAATAGCTTGAACTGCAATATCTTGGTAAATTGTAGCTGCAGCTGTTGACAAGAAGCCACATCTTGCATTATGTCAATCACTTCCTCGCAATCAGATTGTATGATTAACCTGTTATAGCCCACCCGGTTCGTTAATTCAATGCGGTCTCTAAGAGCTAGAGCTTCGGAGGTTGCAGGATCCAAAGCATGCTCGGTTTTCCTGTTACTAGCGGCGATGAAATTCCTGGAGATTTTATTAAATATATTTTGTCTAGCTTTAAAAGAAGTTGCAGCGGATTTCCTCTTTGTTTGTGTTAGGATAGGTCATAAGAACATGAAAAACTAAGATTGAGCCCAAGTTTTCACAAGATTCCCGTCGAGAACTTTATGCCCATGTATGTGAAGCGGGTCACACTTGGGATTTGAATATTTGCTACGCATTTATATACATACGTCAGGGCCATATGCAAATGTTGGAGGGATTCTGATACTTTATACTGTCGTTTCAGGCATGATCCATGGGCTCTACACCAGCTACCCCGACCCTTTGACCGACTTCGAAAGGGGGTAGACCATCATATTTTCCTTTTTATTTGTGTTAGGTCATAGGAATATGTAAAGCCAAGATTGATCCCAAACTTCCACAACATTTCCTCTAGTGGACCCGAAGTAGGGTTTTCGCACTATAAGTGCAGAACCTTCTTGTGGGATAGTCATGTGTGTGAAGACTTTGGAGTGGGATATTTCCACTTCGCACCTATGGCCGGAATCTCCCTCCAGGACACCTCCTCCAGCATGAATACATGGAGAGTCTCGTTGGTCTTGAAGAAGCACATGACGTGCACCACCTTGTATTGCTCGTTCTGTGGTGATACCCAGGGTTGTACGCCTCGTGCCATCTCCGTGTGTTGGGGCTCCTGAACATGCCGTCGCATGGGATTGGTGGGTGTGCTAGCGCCGCCGGGTTGGGTGTCGTCGCAGAGGTAGAGCACTCGTTGCATACCTCGAACAACACCATGTGCTTTGTAGACATCCATGCCACTAGGGAACAACTCTCAAGGTATGCATGTCTTGGACGAGTCTAGTCCGTCAAGGAGGTACGAGGACTCCGTGGTGACGACGAGCGGCACAACACTGCTTCATCTCTGTCGTGCGCTGGTGGATCAGGTTGCGCCAGGATCGGCGGACGAGGCGCAGCCACCGGGGCGAGATCCATGCAGTACCGGTTGAGGCAAATAAATTAATATGTTTTTATACTAAATTTTTATACTTATTTAAACTTATATTTTCTACATTAGCATTATAACAGTTTTATTTAGTTAGATGGGACACATAACAATAATCGTGAGTTAGTTATACTATTCTTTGTTATTATGTAGCAAAAAAATAAGAAAATAGACATAATACATATTATATAGGAGAATACACACTATACAGGATAATGACAGGAAAATACATATTAACACAGGAAACAATAACACAACGTATACAGGAAGTACCCAATGTCACATTCGTCATCGACAAGCACACAAGATTCATAACAGTATAATATTACTCAAGTTCTAAACACATACATAGATCCATGTCGAGTTCTAAACACACACATAGATCCATGTCGAGTTCTAAACACACACACTCTCGGTTACTTAGTCATGGGTGGTCATCAACACGCGAAGAGTAAGAACCATCATGGAAACATGACCCACGTGAGATCCCTGAAGAATCTTTCAGGTATTGTTGAAGTTGACCTCCAATGCAACCATGTAGCGAAGGACGTGCTCGTCCTCTTCCATGAGACGGCTATGTACCACCTCCTAGGTGGCCGACTCTCTCTGCACCGCTCGTGGCCCACACGACAGCCACCAAAGAAGTTATGGATCGATGGCGGGACCCGGATTCCTCACCAACCTGCGTGCTCCGGATGAAGGTAGCACCTCCTAGTGCCATCTCAGTGGAGCCCAGTCTCAGACATTGCTCATCCCTATGAGAAGGAAAATGAATTCCTATATTAGAAAAAATTCCTATTATTCCTATATGGCAACATTAAAACACAAGGAAAGGAGCCAGGGTCTCGACATCAACAACTCCAGCGAGTGAGTACAGGACGGCTAGGAATCTGCCTCCTAGAAAACAAGTATGCTGAGATCGATGTGCGCCCATAGAAAACACACACAGAGAAAAAATTACCGGCCGAGCGCGCAAAATTCTCACCCTGGGGGGGAGCGGAGCGGCCGCACTACGATGTGACAAACGGCCCTGGGGGAAGCGCAAGGAGGCGGCGCACGGTGAGGGACGAGGTCGACGGGGCCGAGCGCGGCCGGGGATGGCGGCGATGCGGAGAGACGGGACCGGCTCGATGGGGAGGCGGTGGGTCCCGCGGCAGAGGGTGGAGGGCAAGGGCTGGCAGCGGGTCAAGGCGGCACTTCCGCGGGAGGGAGAGGAGGGAAGGCAACCCATCTGGGGGCACGCGGCCCATAACAGCTACGGCTCGCGCAAGCACTATTCGCCGGCGGTATATAGGCTAGCCCCAGCGAACCAGTCCTTCATTCTCCGGCGGTAAGGCGAGGAAGTCCTGACGGGCCTTACCGCCGGTGAGCTTGGGCCCACTTCGCCGGCGCTAAGCTATCCGGCTATAAGGTTTTCTCTACTAGTGTGAGTGGAACAATGAATGATGAAAATGAGATTATCGCTAAGGAGATGGCAGGATTAATTGAGACCTTGCTAGAACAAGAAGAGGTCCATTGGATGTAAAGATCCCGAGCTAATTGGATTCGGCATGGTGATAAAACACGTCATGTTTTCACAATTTTGCTACTACTGGGTAAAAAAGAACTTCATTAAATGCAAATTATTTTTATGGATTGTTTTGCAAAACCGGCTGTGTAGGGCGGATAGACTCCAATAAAGAGGTTGGCCTAATTGTGGAAATTGCCTGTTATGCAATCAAGTCCAAGAATCCACGGCTCATCTTATATACAAATGTCGATTTACCATTTGGATATGGAAAGAAACTCTTGCTTGGTGTGGAATTTGCAACTTGTTACCGGCAGAATGGTGTCATGAATCTTTTTTCTACGATACACTCTGGGAGGTGTACCAAACATATAAAGGAGCTGCCGATGACAGATACAACACTGCAAAGCGGTCGATTCACACTGTTAACATAGGGTGAAAGCTCCCCTACTGCCTAAGCCTACTCTTCGTCTAACAACAACAAAGGCAACAGCTACGGGAAGCCAAAAACATCAGAGCTAAAAAGCCTAGCTAAACGCCATTGCTCAAAGTCCACCCGGATCCTCGTCTTGATGGTTTCCACCACAGGGCGCATTGCGTTGAACAACCCTCCAAATGCACCAAAAGACCAAGATGATGGTCGTCCACAGATCCCATCTGTGGGCCTTCGGGAAGGTCCTAGATATCCACCATTGCTGGAGGTCAGTGTATGCAGCGGGCATCAACTGTGTGCCCCACCTCATTAGGGTCCATGCCCAGACCTCTCTAGCCACAACACAATCGAGGAGGAGGTGCTAGATACTCTGAGGCTCCTGGTCGCACAATGGACACTTGGCCGGTCGAGGCAGCCCGCGCTGCTCAAGTCGGTCTATCATCCAGCACCGGTCTCGCAAAGCCAGCCACGCGAAAAACTTAACAATGTGTGGGGTTTTAGAGCGCTAGATCTGAGTGGCTGTCGGCGCCTACGTCATACCGACAAAAAAGGCGCCATATGCCGACTTTGCCGAGTAGTCACCATCACTCGACCATCTCTAGGTCAGCATGTCCTAATGCTCTGGAACAAGTTGTATCCCAGCCAGCGTGTGCCACAAAAGGAAGAACTCCGGAACTGCCGCTTCCCCTAGGTCCGGAGAACAATCTCGAAGCCAAGTCCCCGAAAGGACCTCCTTAACCGATTTGGCCCTAACCTTCCTAGGAGGAACTTGGGCCAGGAGGTTTGGGGTGATCTCCGTGACCCTCCAACCATTGATCCACCGATCTTGCCAGAACATCGCTCTCTCGCCATTCCCCAACATGAAGCGCGTGGCGGCATGGAAGAGCTCCCACGACTGGGGAGGCAGGCCAAGGTCAAACTCCACCCAGGGCTTGTCATGGTCGACTCTCTGGAGCCATGCCCACCGGCATCTGAGTGCAAAGTTCATCAGGTGCAGGTTGGTGATGCCGAGGCCACCATGCTCCTTCGGGGAGCACATCTTTTCCCACACTACCAAACAATGTTCGCCTTTAGCTTCTCTTCTTTCCTTCCACAGGAAGGCCCTAACAATCTTGCAGAAGGCCACCGGTGTCTTGGGAGGGACATCAAGCGACATCAAGGTATGGATCGGGTGTTAGAGATATGCCCTAGAGGCAATAATAAAAGATATATGGCTTGGCCAAACTTCTCTCTGTGAACAATATCCAGCTCTATATTCGATTGTTAGACACAGAAGGGATACTCTCGCTGAGGTAATAGAAACTAATCCCCCTAATGTGTCTTTCAGACGAAGTCTCTTAGGTCCTAGATTGGTGTCATGGAATAATATCTTAGTAAGATTATCCAGGATACAGCTATCTGAGGGTATGGATGAATTTAAATGGAAACTATTACATAGTGGAAATTTTCTGTTGATTGATTTTATAGAGCTTTGATCCAACCTAATATTCCAGTCCATGATAATAGTAAAATTTGGAAGTTGAGGATACCCCTTAAAACGAAGATATTCGCTTGGTATCTACGTAAGGGGTGATTCTCACAAAAGATAATCTTGTTAGGAGGAATTGACATGGTAGCACTGAATGCGTATATTGTCATCATAATGAGATAATACGTCATTTATTATTCCAATATAAATTTGCTCGTGCTATATGGTCAATCATTCAAATAGCCTCTGGTTTATCTCCTTCTAGATCGGTAGTCAATGTTTTTAGCAAGTGGATGAATGGGATTGAGGATAAATAGGGTGGGAGCGCTTGCCATTATTTGGTCGCTTTGGCTATGTAGAAATGACAAGATTTTTAATAATATTGCATCTTCTCCATTGCAGGTTATCTATCGGGCACGGCTGTCCTCCGATCATGGACTTCTCTACAACGTATGGAGTTCCGCGACTTGTTTGCGGAGGGTTGTAGGCGGTTGGAAGATACGGCGCGAGATGTCTTCTCCCGACATGGATGCAACAACCGCTGCGAATAGATCTTCCTTAGATAATTGGGAGAACTATGCTTTCATTTACATTTTATTGTATTTCAGTTACTCTTGTTTTCGACCGAGACTGTGGATGTTTGGCTGTGTGCATCCTAGCTATGCAGAGGCCGGGTGTAATTACTGTTGAGTAATAAAGCGTCCATTTCCAAAAAAAAAAATGTGTATGCTTGAGGTGATGCACTTGGCAAGCTTGTGCCACTTCTACCAATGGAATTCCATACTCATGAAAACCGCTTTTTAAACATTTTCCGCACCTTCATTCATCTCATTTAGTGATTTTCGAAACAATTTTGTCGAGAAAATCCGGATCAATCTATTATCAGAAGTGATCAGATTTGAAAAATACTAAAAAACAATCGGACTCAGATCGTCCGTACCTTCCACCATTTTCCCTGGCCCGGCCCATCTAATTTATTGATAAAATTTCTTTTTTTTTTAGTTGAACCTAATTATGAAAATAGCTTGTGTTCTACTCACTCCGTTTTAAAATATAAGATGTTTTAGGTTTGTGAAGAGAATATATCTAGACTTGTTTTAGTGTATAAATTCATTCCAAAACTGAATGAATCTACATACTAAAAAAGTTTAGATACATTTGCTTCATAAAGCTAAAATATCTTATATTTTAAACCGGGACGGAGTAGTCACCATTTTGAAGCCAGTTCGCAGGGGAACACTGACTCCATTCTATCTCTTCATGCTCCAGTAGTTTCTCTACCTATATTGACTAGGACCGACAGTTACAGGCTCAACATGACAAGTACATGTAAAAAAAAGAAAAGGAGAGATGATACGGCTTCCTTCTCTGTTCTTGTACACACGCGACATGAACTCACGCGTAGTTTGCTAATCCCAATCCAGGACGTACGTTGGTCGATCGGCAGGTGGATGGGGGACTTCGTCGGGCACGCGCTGCCGGGCTCGCTGTTCCTGGCAGTTGGACTGTGGCGGGTGTGGGCGTCCATCGCGCGCTTCGCCGCCGACCCGCCGGCGTTCCGCGTCCGCGCCTGGAGCCCCTTCTCGGCGGGGCCGCGGCTCCTGGAGCTCTACGTGGTGGCCGGCGGCGCCTTCCTGGACATGTGCATGGAGCTGGTCTACTCCAACCCGCTCCGCCTCCTCACAGGCCGCGGGGTCGACCCGGCGCACCTCAACGGCCTCGAGCACGCCGGCATGCTCCTCATCTTCTTCCTCTTCGGCGCGCTCGCCCTCCTCTCCCACAAGACGAGGTCAGTCACTCATCTTGGTATACAATAAAAGACGCCTTAACATATATATTAGCAGCATAAGCTCTCAGCAATGGCGCGCGATCACTGCAGGTACCTGCCGCTGTCGGATGCCGCGCTGAACCTGATGCTTGCAACCGCTTTCGCGTCGGAGTGCTGTTCCACTCCACCACCCACGCGGGCCTGGAGGGCTACTACCACTACCTCCTGCTCCTCATCATCGGCCTATGCATCGCCGCCGTCGTCCTCGGCGTGATCCTGCCAGACAGCCTCGCCGCCGACCTGGGCACCGGCGTCCTCATCGCGGTGCAGGGCCTGTGGTTCTTCCAGACCGGATTCACGCTCTACGGTCCTACACTCCCCGCTGGTTGCGCCAGGAGCTTCGCCGCCCCTGGCGCCGACGCCCACGTCGAGTGCCGCGACGGCGCCGCGCTGGAGCGCGCCGAGCACCTGGCAAACTTCCAGCTGTTCGGACTCGTGTTCCTCGCGTTCCTGTACGTGCTGGGGTGCTACGCCGTCGCCACGGTGAGGACCTGACGACGACGAACGACAAGCACGTCGCGGGCCTCGCGGCCATGGAGTGCCGAGGCGATGCATCAGCCGCCTGCGCTGACGAGGCCAAGATGTGACACTGCTGCTCTTCTTCTTCTTGGATTTGGCATAGGAATATACGTACATGAAAGAAATGGATGGGCTGTATCGACTGTATATATTTTTATTTACTCGATTGGCGCTAAATAGATTTGTTAGTGCTCGAATCATTCACCCATAGAACTCGAGAATATTGTTTCTTTTGATTTCCTTGTCCAGAAACTAGGTAGCTTGGCTCTTGATTAATGTTATGGCGTCTTATATGTTCAGAGCTTAGTTAAGTATATGATGCAAAAAAAAAAAATCAACGCTGACAATTTAAGAGATCTGTGTTCGACAATTCAGAGGACATAGTATACCTTTTTAGTTTGCACTCTACCTTTCATAAAATTGAATATGATCCGTTACCTCTTTGCTAAAATATACTAGTGAATATAGTGAAAATGTGTCCAAAACTAGAATACCAAATAAATACCATTTGATTCAGCATAATGGTATACAGTGGCGGAGCCAGCTGAGAGACATAGCCTGGGCAAAGTACAAAGCCTCCTGGCCAACGGGCATTTTACCCAAGAAAAAGCTGATTAATCCTTCATTAGCAGCTACCACTTTAGCAAAAGATTTCAGAGAGAGCCCGGGCAGCTGCCCGGGCTCGCCGGACTGAAGCTCCGCCATTGATGGTATAGCATCCACAAGATCAAGCACTTGTTCTGCCCGGGTGCCAAGTTTCGCCCCGGAATCAACTCCAACGTCCGTTTCTGCACTGACCGCTGGCTAGGTGAGAGTCCGCTTAGTGTGAGGTACCTAGGCCTTTTCGCGATAAGTGTTGCTCCGGAGCTCCTTATCTCGCGGGCCTTCTCTGATGGCACGTGGAACATTCCTTTTAGAAGAACCTTTGGACCTAAGTCGGCCGCGTGGTCTCTGATGCGCTTGGAGATTGACGAGCCCCCCCACCCCCCGGTTGGTAACATGGATGGGATCTCCTGGCTTCTGGACCCCCGCGACTCTTACTTCTCGAGATCCATGTACCAGGAACTTTGCAAAGGCCCGGTGTCCCCCATCCTCGTTTTCATGTGGAAGACTCGTCTACGGCTTAAATTCAAGATTTTCCTCTGGCAGATGGTGAGGGGCAGGCTCCCATCGAATGATCAAATCAAGAAGCGGAAGCGGTCATCTAACGGGAAGTGCTCCTTGTGCGGCAAGGAGGATGTGGATCACATCTTCTTTTCCTGTGTACTTGCTAAATTTGCCTGGAGCGGCGCGAGAGATATGTTTCAGACTACTTGGAATCCTAGTAATCGGGCCAAGTGGTTTTTATCTTGGGGGATTTTAAGGGACACATGTGCAATGCGCTCTGGTCCTCCTTTGCGGCTCAATGCTGGTCCCTTTGGACCACGCGTAACAAATTGACTATCGAGAGTGTTTTCCAGAAACAACCTGCTCATGTTATTTTCAAATCTATTCTAACCTTGCAGATATGACGCCCCTTCCTAAGCCGCAAGCCGATGTTGCTGTTGTAGGAGTTGATTTGGATGCATAGAGCGACGTTCGCCAAGACCTACTCCCCTCCCGAGCACTCGGTGGCGATCGTCGACCCTCCCTAATGCTTCGCTTAGTAGCCTGTTAGCGTTTTGCTCTCCCTGCTTTTGTGTTGTTCAGCACGTAGCTTGCTTGGCCTCTGTATGCTAGTGTAGCTGTTGCCTGTTCAGCGTTTGTTTTTGTGGACTATGATGTATGAACCTCTCAATCCTTTTGTTGGGGCTTTATTAATTTAAATCCGCACCTGGTGCCTTCAGTCTAAAAAATTCGGCATAATGTATATGTTATACTATACACATTTGGTATTATAAATATAGATAATTTTCTCAATAAACTTGGTCAAACTCAACATCGTTTGACTTCTGCAAAATCCTATATGCACTATATTTTGACAAGAAGAGAGTACTAGTCGAGATAGTTTATCTCTAAGTTGTACTGCGACTGAAACCGGTTGTTCGACTAGGGCGGCGAACGCGAACGGATTCGGGGCCGAATAGCTATCTGGGCCGTTCCTTGTTATTGGGATCCTTATATGGAGGGGCCACCAGCCTGCTAGCTAATTTCTTAGTTTCCTCTCTTCAAATATAGTACTCCCTCCGTCCAAGAATAGACGTCTTAAATTTGTCAAAATTTAAATAAATCTAGACAATATTTAGTAATACATAGATTCATCCAAAAATTGAAAAACCTAAGACATGTATTCTTGGACGGAAGGAGTAGTAAATTGGAATCGAGCTCAACTATCACATAGAAAAATGTAAATTCAATTTTGTTTGCATATTTGACTTCCTTGCGACGAACTTTTCAAATAGTCTAATATTCGATATATATTATGTACTCCTACATGTATATGGGACTCATTGACTCGGATCTCAACCGGCGTAGAGATCGACAGCTAGGATAGCTATTCTGCCCGTTCCTAAATCTCCGGGTAGAAGACAAATTAAAGGAGCGCGCGGCGACAGAGACGGCCACCTTCCTCCATGGCCTCCAACGGGGAATGAATAATTACTATGAGGAAGTATCGGTCGATCGATCAGTGGCCGGCCGATGGAGACTAGTCCTCTTTTCTTCGTTCGATCTGGGGGGTGGTGGTGGTGGTAGACCCCGATCGACCTGCAGCTAGCGGAGGGCCGGCCGCTCCAACCTTCCCTAATCTGATCGACAGGGACGGGTGGAAGCTAGCTGAAGTCACCAATTAAGAGATTCCCTAGAAAAATCGCGTGCCTATGTCCTGTCCTGGTCCGTGGCGTCTATCGGATTGGATTTGGACTCCTTCGATCTTGTCTCTTGTCCTGATCGCAAAGCCATGCATATGCAACCACGAGCCTGCCGCCCACCCTTAGTTATGACCATCAATCAACACGGAAGTTAACTCTACATCGATCTCTCCTTTTTCTCGGAAGGATAAGAGCAAGTACGTACAATAATCGATTTATATATAGCCTGGCTACATGACACTATTAATCGTCTATATGGAGAAAAGAGACATGTAAAAAGGAGAGATAGAGAGAAAGTTGTAAAAACACCAAAAATCTAACAACCCACCTTATACTACTAGTACTATTGCACTCCCTCTGTTAGGGATTATAAGACCTATGGACCAGTTTGATAGGATTAAGAAAATCAATAACTCACCCTCTTGATTACTACATGCACCAATAGTTATACATGCATGAGAGAAGAAAAATAAAAGGGAGGTCATGCATTGGATGAGAGATGATAGTAAATGAGAAAGAACTTATAATTCCTAACATTTTAAAAAAGCTCTTAGGCCTTATAATCCCTAACGGAGGGAGTAGTACGAGTGAGTGTATATGATGCTATAAATGACGTGGCACATTATTATAGCAATCAGCCGGCTGTATTATTGAACCTGCTCTTATCCACCTCCCCAAGCAATAATGCTAGACTGAAGGGGGAGTTTGTTACGAGGGATAGTTCTTGCGCGGGACTACATGGCAACCAATCATGAATATTGCTGATGAGTGAATAACGGAACAACGATGCATGCTCACCAATTCGACTGAACCACCTTGTGTCCATAAGTTCAATCCGTAAAAATGTTGCGTAAGTGTAGCATTATTATTCCCCGAGACCCCTATAGGGACTTTTTTCTAGCCGGATAAAAAACTCCCCCCCTCCCCTCGCCCCCCTAGATGCCCGTTTTTAGTCGGATTGGGGCGAGTATTCATATGGCGAACCCAAGTCGAACACAGCACACCGGTGGCGATCGAGGGCGCCAGCGGAAGAAAAAATGGCGGAAATCTTGGTGGCCCCTCCCTGGTAGCGAGGACGCCCGTCGTCACATGCTTCCTCGTCTCATGCACTCTGTTAATACTTGCCACCGGTCTGCTTTTCGGCTAGTGGAGGATGACACGCCAAATCGGTGCCCACGCGGTGAAGCAATTGCATGCCAACCCTCGCCTTGTACACCCCTCTTTCTCGAAAATATCCGAACCACACCACCGTCGAGCACGTCATTTCCTACGCACGAGGTCGCGCTCCGGCAGCATTGCCATCAAAGAGCACCACGTACTGTCACCACCACGCGATAGCCTCCGCCTCGTCAGACCAAAGAGGGAGCACGGCACCGGTGGCTGTGCGGCAAGGAGCCGAAGCCGAAGTGGTCGTCGTTGCGCGACTATGTCCGTAGCGCACTGAAGGTGGATGCGTCGGACGACCCGGCCTGAAGATGGTCGAGCATACCTCCTCCAACGACATGTCATCGGCATCCCTCGAGTTCGGGCTTACCTCGTCCAAGGCTGAGGCGGAGCGCCGGCGCCGACTTCTTGAGCGCGCCACGCTCCGTCAGGCCCGCCTCAACCGCGACGCCATCATCCTCGACGACAACAACAAGGAGGCCGGGCCGAGCCAGCCGCTGTAATTGTGTGGCGGTGATCATGGGCAAGGTTGCAGCCGTCCACCACGAAGGACGATCCGCCAAGCAGCGACGATGGCGACTACACGTGGTTCTACCTCCGCCTCGGCATGAACTAGTTTATTTTCATTTGTTTATTTTTTGTTAAATCTTGTATGGACTCGCCTAAATATGTATGAATTTGCCTATATTTCGTTCTTTTTTACGCGATTTTAAATTTTGTTGGCGTTGGTCTAGGGGGCGCGTGTGGAAACCGGCACGCTCCAGGCGCTGAATTTCCGCCGGCGCCCTCAGGTACATAATGGCGCCGAAATGGCCTGGGGTCGATCCACGTTTCCTTCTTTTGAGCTCCCAAACGCCGGCCGGCCATAATGGAGGTCACTGTGCACTCCTCCAAGCTCGTGAAGCCTGACTACGGTGACCGCGGCGCCGCCGGCTCCTCCTCCGACGTCATCCCGCTCAGCGTGTTCGACAAGGTGAGCTACGACGAGTACGTCACGGGCCTGTGCGCCTTCCCCGCGACCGCGCCGCCCAACCACTTCCTCCAGGCGGGGCTCGCCAAGGTGCTGGCCGAGTACCGCGAGTGGGCCGGCCGGCTCGGCGCGGACGCCGCCGGCAACCGTGCCATCCTGCTCGACGACGCCGGCGCGCGGTTCGTCGAGGCCACGGCCGACGCCGAGCTCGACGCCAGCCTCATGCGGCTCACCACGGGGGACAAGATGCTGCTGAGCCTGTTCCCGAGCTGTTACGGCGCCCACGAGCTGCTGCTCGCCCAGGTCACGCGCTTCCGGTGCGGCTCCGTCGTCATTGGCGTCAGCATGCACCACAGGGTGGCCGATGGACACGCCATCTGGACTTTCCTGTTCGCGTGGAGCCAGGCCACCCGCGGCGCCGCCATCTGCCCCGTCCCGGTGCACGACCGGACGTCTCTGTTCGCGCCCCGGAACCCGCCCCTGGTCGAGTTCGACCACCGCGGCAACGAGTTCAAGCCTCACTCTCGCGGCGGAGGCAGCACCATCGATGCCGAAGCCCAAGCCGGCGATGAGACGCCGCTCGTACACAGGGTGCACTTCAGCAGGGAGCGGATCATGGCGCTCAAGTCTGAGGCGTCGGAGGGCGCCGCCCGGCCGTACAGCACGCTGCAGTGCCTGGCGGCGCACCTCTGGCGGTGCATCACCAAGGCGCGAGGGCTCGACGCCGGCGCGACAACCAGGATGCGCATCGCCGTCAACGGGCGGGCCCGGATGCGGCGAGTGCCAGCAGGGTACACCGGCAACGTGGTGCTCTGGGCATGGCCGACGACCACCGCGCAGGACCTGCTGGACCGTCCGCTCCGGGACGCCGTGGAGCTCGTCTCCCGCGAGGTGGCCCGCATCGACGAAGCCTACTTCAGGTCCTTCATCGACTTCGCCAGCTCCGGGGCGGTGGAGGAGGAGCGGCTGGTGCCGACGGCGGACTCCCTGGAGCTCACGCTGAGCCCCAACGTGGAGGTGGACAGCCTGCTGGGGATCCCCTTCTACGAGATGGACTTCGGCGGCAGCCGGCCCTTCTTCTTCTTGCCCGGGTACAGCAACGTGCCGGTGGACGGGTTCATGTACATCGTGCAATCCTTCCAGGGCGACGGCAGCGTGGACGCCTACGTGCCTCTCTTCGCCCGCACCATGGAAGCCTTCAACAAGTGCTGCTAGCTATAGCTACTCCCATGCCGCCCATGGCCGACGTCGACCAAGGTGTTCAATCAAACGTACTACTAGTTGCAAATTCAGAATAAATGGTGGGGACAAGTGTCAATCATAATTCTAAGCTCGTATGGTTTTCCGTTTGTGAACTGAACGGGAGTAGTAGTACACCACCCCCTCTGTTCCTCTTCATCTGTAATTGGCACCGATGGGGCTCTTTTCATCGCCTATAACAAGTAATCGAATCTGTAGCACCCTCAGAATCGGACCTATGCAAGTCTGGGCAAAATTCACCAAACCCGCATAGAAACGATTCAAAGGTGCCCACCAGGCACTTTCGTGCGGGTGGAAAACGAAGTAATAACATTACACAACAGTCCTCGATGGGACCCACGAGATATATATATACAATGACTCGAGAGTCAAGAATACCGATATAAGATACAAGATCCAAATCACCTTGAAAATGGTAGAGCGTCCGACTACGACAAGAAGCAAATGGGGCTAAGAGCCCAAGAATAACCAATGGCGTCCATAACCCTGCTGTGCCAAGCCGGAAGGGTAACCCGCTAACGGCGTCGATCTCAAAACCTGCTTAACAACAGGGTGCCGACAAGGGCAAAGCAGAAAACAAAGAAGGAGCGTCGATCGAGGCCAAGACGGCGAGGCTAGAATTCGGGTCCTCGCCTACAAAGGTATGGTGGATGGCGGCGGCAAGATGCACTAAACAACCTATAGAGACTCGATACAACCGCGGTTATCGAGAGGTGAGAAAGACCTGTTCGGATCCAACTGAAGCTAATACCAAACAAACCCGTCTGGTGTTTCTCGAAACCAAACGAGGAAGTCAACCGAGAAACTCACGCGGTTGGCAGTTTTACTTATTCGGTTATAGTTGTGACAATTACTAGTCAGGTGTATATAATCATCCTGATAAAGTAAACAGTGGGCACTTTTATCTAATCATTCCGTTGAAGTTGCAGCAATTACTAATCAAACATGATAGTATGAGATAAACCCAAAACCCCAGTTGTTGGTACTTTTATTCAGCCAATTCGTTGTAGTTGCAATACTTACTAGTCATATACATTTGTCGCAAGCGACAACCAAACATGCAATGGTGGGCAGGGGGTTGAGGCGTGTGTGCTGAGGTGGGCAGGTGAGAGAGAGGGGTTAGGACAAGTGGCGGAGGCTGGTTGGGTGAGGATAGGGAGAGTGTGAGGTGTCGCGACAGGATAGGTGGGAATGATGTGGCGGTAGGGGTGGGTAGATAAGTGGGTGAGTTTAGGATTTAGGGGCGGTGCAGGGTGGACCGTTTTAGAAATCTGGGGCGGTCGTTCGGGTCGGGTTGGCCCGTTCGACTGCCCCTACTGAAAATAATTATAAATTTTATTTGTGTTAATTGGACCATTTGCAAACCGATAGCGACAAAACAAAATACTCCGGAGCCCCGGGGTTTGGCGTTTGAATAAAGATGGGGCGTTTTAGAAAACAAAACGGGCTTTGCGAACACAGTTTTAGCAAACAATGCATGATGATGACGATGCAATGCACAAATTCAACGCGATTTTCTAGTAGTGGTTTTGCGGGATGCCACAATTCGACACCACTAACAAGGGATCTCGCCCTCGAGATCCGCCTTATGGTACCGGAAAGAAGGTCGGCGATCTGCGTCTTCTCGCTTTGTGTAGATCCTCGCGACACCACTAACGAGGGTTCATCCTCCATCTTGAAATCGGCGACACCACCAACAAAGGGTCGTTGTTCCTGATCGTCGAGAGAGCACTCCGGAAACAAAAGGTCGAAGGTAGAGGTATCACAAATAAAGCCACCCTAACTTCCGTTAGAAGAGGGAAAAGTTACATTGATCCACCAGTTCGATGTGCAGAGCGAACAGTAAGAGTCGGGTAGGGTGATCAGTCCATCCCGGCCCAAACTATCAACTCTCCACATGGTTAGGGGAATCAGGTAACTCAACTCTCGAGATTTAGACTGAAGATCTTCATAGGTGGTATCCGGAACAAAGGGGTGATGCCAGCAGTAATCGTATGAAAGACACAATGATTAGGTTCCGCGATGGTTCCATTGGCATGAACAACACATGCTCAAGGTATACTCCAACTTCACCAATGCTCGTCCTCCTCATATGTTTTTCAACGACACAGATATCCAGCAAGGAGCACATATGGATAAGGAGCTCAAGAACAAAAGTTCGGATGAAGGGTACAACAGACAGGTTGCAGATTGATGATCGTAGCATCTCCGTTACAAAAGGGGAAAGCGAAACCCTAAGGTACGACGGAAACCCAAACACGAGAAATCCTGGACTCGAAGAGAGAGAAGAGAGCGGATTCAAAACACGTAGAGGTAAGAGGAGAACAGCAGAGGGGTAAGGAGTAAAATCAGACCTAATCAGAACTATCCAACCGATTTTAAAAAAATAGTTTTGACACTCTACTTCGGCCGTTAGCTAGGTTATCCTACAGGCTGGACTTGTGGGGTATCGTAACTGCTGAGCTCTGATACCACTCTGTAACACCCTCAGAATCGGACCTATGCAAGTCTGGGCAAAATTCACCAAACCCGCATAGAAACGATTCAAAGGTGCCCACCAGGCACTTTCGTGCGGGTGGAAAACGAAGTAATAACATTACACAACAGTCCTCGATGGGACCCACAGAACAGATATATATATAACAGCGACTCAGAGAGTCAAGAATACAGATATAAGATACAAGATCCAAATCACCTTGAAAATGGTAGAGCGTCCGACTACGGACAAGAAGCAAATGGGGCTAAGAGCCCTGAAGAATAACCAATGGCGTCCATAACCCTGCCCAGGCCAAGCCGGAAGGGTAACCCTGCTAACGGCGTCGATCTCAAAACCTGCTTAACAACAGGGGTGCCGACAAGGGGCAAAGCAGAAAACAAAGAAGGAGCGTCGATCTTGAGGCCAAGACAGCGAGGCTAGAATTCGGCGGTCCTCGCCTACAAAGGTATGGTGGACTGAAGCGGCAGCGGCAGCATGCACTAAACAACCTATAGAGACTCGATACAACCGGCGGTTATCAGAGAGGGGTGAGAAAGACCTGTTCGGATCCAACCTGAAGCTAATACCAAACAAACCCGTCCTGGTGTTTCCCCCTCGAGACCAAACGAGGAAGTCAACCGAGGAACTCACACAGTTGGCAGTTTTACTTATTCGGTTATAGTTGTGACAATTACTAGTCAGGTGTATATAATCATCCTGATAAAGTAAACAGTGGGCACTTTTATCTAATCATTCCGTTGAAGTTGCAGCAATTACTAATCAAACACAGATAGTATGAGATAAACCCAAAACCCAGCAGTTGTTGGTACTTTTATTCAGCCAATTCGTTGTAGTTGCAATACTTACTAGTCATATACATTTGTCGCAAGCGACAACCAAACATGCAATGGTGGGCAGGGGGTTGAGGCGTGTGTGCTGAGGTGGGCAGGTGAGAGAGAGGGGTTAGGACAAGTGGCAGAGGCTGGTTGGGTGAGGGATAGGGAGAGTGTGAGGTGTCGCGACGGGATAGGTGGGAATGATGTGGCAGGTAGGGGGTGGGTAGATAAGTGGGTGAGTTTAGGATTTAGGGGCGGTGCAGGGTGGACCGTTTTTAGAAATCTGGGGCGGTCGTTCGGGTCGGGTTGGCCCGTTCGACTGCCCCTACTGAAAATAATTATAAATTTTATTTGTGTTAATTGGACCATTTGCAAACCGATAGCGACAAAACAAAATACTCCGGAGCCCCGGGGTTTGGCGTTTGAATAAAGATGGGGCGTTTTAGAAAACAAAACGGGCTTTGCGAACACAGTTTTAGCAAACAATGCATGATGATGACGATGCAATGCACAAATTCAACGCGATTTTCTAGTAGTGGTTTTGCGGGATGCCACAGAATCCCTCTACAAGATAATATCAGTTACCCTACAACAACGTGCATGGTATCAGAGGTTCCTCTTCCACTTATAGTCGTCTGAAATTTCCAAAACCACAAGAGCTTGATCGTCTGCTACGATTGTCGATCCCCTACCAAACAACCATAGAAATCCGATTGACCATTATGATTGTCGATCCCCTACCAAACAACCATAGAAATCCGATTGACGATTATAATTGTCGATCCCATGCAAAAAAAAGCCTTCACTTCCTCCCCATGGCGTCCTTCTCCTCTGCTTTGTCGCTGGCGGTAAACCCTTGGGGCTCATCCCTGGGAGAAACTCTCCAGGGAGAATTATCTCCTATGGAAAGCATAAGTACTTATGGCACTGTGTGGCACTCAGGTTATGGGGCTGCTGGATGGCACCGACCTAGCGCCCGCACAAATTTTAGAAGCCTCCCCTCCCCCAATCCTGCATATGGATATTGGGTTACGAAGGATCAACAGGTCTTGCGCTATCTACTTAATTCCATGCCGGTTGAGGTGTTTGTCCAAGTCTCTCGGGCTCCAAACTGTTGCCGATGTATGTGATGTGTTGAGACAATGTACGTATCAACGTCCAAGGCTCGTGTCTATGCTTCGTGGCGCTCTTATCAACACCATAAAACACGACATGCTTGCTAAACAATTCATCGTCAAGATGAAAGAGTTTTCTTCTGAACTTGTTGCGGCTGGCTAGATCTTTGAGGATGAAGAGCTCAAGGAGTATATCCTCAATGGCCTCGATGGAGAATATAACACACTTCTCGCTTAAATCAATGATGTCCCATATGCCCCTCTTTTACATCTATGTGCTCAACTCACGGCGTATGACTATCGTAAATGAATGCTTGCTGAAACCGGCTGAGCAAGTGGGTCTTTTCATTCCTCTTCCAATGTTGTGGCGTGGCGGTCATCGCCCCTACTAGCACCCACGCCAAAACCCACAGGTTGGTGATGGCTAGAACCATGGACATCAACAAGATCGTTCGGGTGATCGTCGCGATGGGCAATATGAGGGTCGTAGTGTGCAAAAATGAGGTTGTGGTCGTACACCTTCACCAATCCGAGACGTCACATGCCAAATTTGCAAAAAAAATATGGTCTCCCGGCAAATGAATGTTGGTGGCGATATTCTGATAATAGTATGGTCAGGTGGCGATATTCTGATAACGCGATGCAATTCTAATTCTCGAGACAAAGGTGTCCATATTGCTTCCTATATTGTGGACACATATTGGTATATTGACACGACGCAACTAATCATATCACAGACGAGCTCAACAAGTCGGCGACTCGAGGCAACTACAAAAGTTTTCATACAATTCAAGATGCTTAGAGTGGTGTTTAAAATATAAACCGGTTTTCGTTTAAGCACTTATGTTTATTTATACTGGCTGATGTCTAACTGGACCCTGTCGTGTACAAATAACCACCGGCGCTCACGAAAAAGAGTTTGATTAATTTTCTTAACCACCTCGACGTAGCACCAATGCTCGCATCCCTTCCACCTTTCCAAGGAAAAAAGTTTGTTTGTTGAAGGATATTTCCGGATTAAAGTTTAGTAGTATATGAATTAGACGGATTAACAAAATATCCGGCGGGTCTAGGATCCGTGGATATTCCAGAGCATCCCCAATTCCCCGGCAGGCCGTGAAGTGGGAGCCGGCCGGCCGGCCGGGTCATTTTGTCGGGCCCTGTTTTGTTTTTCTGAAACTATGATGCTGTTGGACTTGCCAACGACCTGTCAGCAGAAGTCTCCATGTGTTGAAATCAAAAGGTCGAAGAAGCTTTGTACTCCATGTGGTGGCTCAAGCTCGACCGGCATGGTGTGTAAATCATATTTCGGGGTCATCCTACCTACTCCCTCCGTTTAGAAATATAAGATATTTTAGATTTATGAAAAAGATGTATCTAGACATATTTTAGAGTCAAGATTCATTTGAACCTAAACACTAAAAAATGTCTAGATACATCTTCTTCACGAACATAAAACATCTTATATTTCCAAACGGAGGGACTACCTAGCTGACTATCTTGTTTGGGTTTTCCTTTTCTCCTGCATGGTTCGGAAAGAATATTTTGGGCCCGGTGATTTGATACACGTGGCTCTCAGTTAGAAAAATCGTATAAGGTGAAAAATCCTTTGTTTGGTGGGCATGCATTAATTAATCTTACTCCCACCTTTTCAGTTTAACAGGCACACGTTTTAAAACATAATAATTAAACTAATTAATCTGGACGCAAGGTAAACATATTAGATTTTAGAATGGAGGTAGTACTATAATTCATGTGCCTGCAGCTCTCTGTCCCTCGCATCGCAGCTAGCTGCGGAAGCTTAGAACGGAGTATTGTCTTTCTCTCAATGCCTGGCTTTTTGTGCGAAAGAATTCCAACTCATCTTCTACCTGCAATCAGAGCTCATCCGATGGCAATAAAAACAGTACGGCCAGCATATATACATCTCATGTCCAAAAGCAACGTATACACGCAAGCACATTCCCCAGCTAGATCAAATTACCCCCTCGATCGTCAGTGTCAAGTGACCAGGCCGAGTACGTACGCTCGTCGTCTAATTTGCTTGAGTTTATATTAGTACATATAATGGAGATCACCGTGCACTCGTCCAAGTCCGTGGTGCCTGACTACTACGGTGACGACGACGGCAGCCATGGCGGCGCCATCATCCCGCTGAGCGTGTTCGACAGGGTGAACTACGACGAGTACATCTTCTACGTCTACGCCTTCCACCCGCCCGCGCCACCCAGCGTCGCCCTCCAGGCAGGGCTCGCCAGGGCGCTGGCCGCGTACCCCGAGTGGGCGGGGCGCCTCGGCGTGGACGCCAATAACAGCCCCGCGATCGTGCTCTGCGACGCCGGCGCGCGGTTCGTCGAGGCGACGGCCGACTCCGAGCTGGGCAGCGGCGCCGTCGCGATGCTGGCCGTGGGGAACGAGGTGCTGAGCCTGTACCCTAGTTGCGACGACGGCGCGGAGGAGCTGCTGCTGGTCCAGGCCACGCGGTTCCGCTGCGGCTCCTTCGTCCTGGGCTTCACCATGCACCACAAGGTGGCCGACGGGCCCGGCATGTGGAACTTCATGGTCGCCTGGGGCCAGGCCACTCGCGGCGTTGCCATCGACCCCGTCCCGGTGCACGACCGGACGTCGCTCTTCGCGCGGCGTGGCCCGTCGCAGACCTTGTTCGAGCACCGTGGCGTCGAGGTCAAGCCGCGCGACGAGAAGCCGGCCGGAAGCGACGCCATTGTCCACGCCGGCGACGAGGTGGTGGTACGCAACGTGCACTTCAGCCGGGAGTGGATCATGGAGCTCAAATCGCGGGTATCGGCCGAGGGCGGCCCCCGGTCGTACACCACGCTGCAGTGCCTGGCGGCGCACCTCTGGCGGTGCGTCACGCAGGCGCGCGGGCTCGACGGGCGGCAGGCCACCAGGATCCGCATCGCCGTGAACGGGCGAACGCGGATGCGCCGCCCGCGGGTGCCGGCGGGGTACACCGGCAGCGTGGTGCTCTGGGCTTGGCCGACGACCACGGCGCGGCAGCTGCTGGACCGACCTTTGCGGTACGCCGTGGAGCTCATATCCCGGGAGGTGGCCCGGATGGACGACGCCTACTTCCGGTCGTTCATCGACTTCGCCAGCTCCGGGGCGGTGGAGGAGGAGGAGCTGGTGCCGACGGCGGACGCGGCGGAGGCCCGGCTGGGGCTGAGCGCCAACGTTGACGTGGACTGCCTGCTAGCGATCCCGTTCCCCAAGCTGGACTTCGGCTGTGGCGCGCCCTTCTTCTTCAGGCCCTGCTACAGTCCTGCGCCGGCGGACGGCGCCATCTACGTCGTCAAGTCCTTCCTGGGCGACGGGAGCGTCGACGCCTACGTGCCACTGTCCAGACGCACCATGGATAGCTTCAACGAGTGCTGCTACTCCCTGCCGCCGGTGGCAGCACGGCTTTAATTAGGTGCATTCGGCGCCGTTTTCTTCTTGCTTGCTGGACAGAAAGTAATTTACTTTCGGAAATCCTAAACTACATATACGTGGGCGTCCCCGTCCTATCACTGGGCGTCCATTCATGCTTTAGGATCTCTGTAGTCAGTTGTGTACATTGCAAATAGGCCCTCCAAGATATTTTTTGTTGAGTACAAAATCACCTCTCATCTACCGACTATGTACTCTGAGATCCACCAAGACCTTGCAACACCAGTACTGATTCCATAATAAATCAACTATACTAGTAGTATAACATAATTCTTTCGCTAGCCACTTTCCATGACATTACGTGAATTGAACATAAGACCATTTGTTTCCGGTCGGTTAACTGGACCTGCTCTCCGAAGATTCATTTTCTAAGGGGTAAAATCTTGCGTACATCCATTTCCAGATTTCGCCTCACCCCGACAAGCTAATTTGCTCAAAAACACAAAGATAAAAATCAGTGTTCAGATTGAAGAAAGAACGGGAGCAGCGATGGCTGGATCCATGGACCAATGGTATTCAGATATGTTGAGAGAGAGAGCAGGTCGACCGGATCTTGTAGGGGTATGAAGAAGAACGGGAGGAACAAGATCCAGATCGGAAAAAATAGGAACAAACTCCATGAACATGAAGGAAATCTCCAAAAAGAAATTCAGATTGGGAACAACGAGGGGCTGCCTCCCTTCCCGCCGGCCGCTGCTTATTCTTCGATTCGCTGATAGCCTCGCTCCCATCAATGGCGGGCGGTGGCTGATGCAGGGCCAGGAGAAGAGATCCTAGTGGTTGCTGGGCGTCAAGGAAAGAGAAATGGAGGCCGGCAGATGAGGTGAGGTCAGGGATAGAGGCGGGCAGCGGGGCGGGGCGGGCATGAAGTCTGCGTGTCAGCTTCGTCCCTATAGGGGCAAGAAGTGTACAAGTCAAGGTTGTTGATGTCAAATTGTAGACACGAATCTTGGAACAACCTCAATCGTTGGATAAGACGGGAACACCCACGCCATTGCGGAATCGCTGCGTTCATTTACTTTTGGTTTCATTGGACAATTTTTGGAGGATTGGCACATCTTATATTCTGAGAACTCTCATAGTATAAACAATAGTACTGTACTATATAAAAGAGGACGGTTTGGATAATTGAGGAAATAAGAGACAATTACCTATTTTTATGATTGCTCTGTTTTGAAACTTTGACAACAGTTAAGTACTGTACCTACTATGTTGCAAGGGAAATGCCATACAAAGTTTCAGTACAAAAATTTCAAACACAAGCACATGCAGAATGGATATAGTAGATCTCGTCATGAGCAGAATTTTATACGTATCAGAGTATTAAGCTAGCATGCATTTAGCTTCTTCATTAACCATAAATTAAGCGAAGATGGGTTCCGCTAGATAGTTAAGTTACGGTAAACAATAAACTGACGTGCGGAGTAAAACGCGGGATCATATTCCGGAAAATCAGTATGATGGCGGTGTTTATGCGTCGTTACCGTTATCAAAGGCATCGCTCTTGCCGTTATCATCCCCTCGCTCAGGCTATTCAATTCTGGGAAACCCCGGATCCGGGTCTCCTGGATCGGACGATGGCGACGATCAGCATCGTTCTTCCTCCTGAGGGCATCGTCTTAGAGCAGACGCTGGCTGGGAGGGTCATGAGGTGGAGCGATGTGGCATCTACCGCATCGCTGATGGCAGGTTTCGGCAGTGTGGTGCATCGGGGTCTTGGCACACAATCGACGTTTAAAACTGAGTCTCTTCGTACTCACTGTGGCTAGTGGTTTGTATGTTACTCATCTCTTATGATCTACACAGCCATGCTTCGATTCATGACGAGATCAACATGAAAAACGTGTGCATCCACGTGTGATCACATTTCGGCAATCGATTCAGAGTTTCGTTAAGTGTGTCTTCTCAGTTTTGTGTTCATATTTGTAGCTTTTTTAGATGAATTTCGTCAAAATTAACATGGACGGTCTACCATTTGAAATTTCCTTTGAAGAATAGCTTCATCTTGTCATTTTCCACAACTCTCATGTTGTGAGTTTTATATTTCAACGCCCATAGATGAATAAATCTGATTTCCTAATCTCTATGACATATAAGTAGTGTAGGAGATGAGTCTACCATGTTAAGAAGAGGTGATAGTAATATGACTAAAACAGTCAAGTAAACACATACTTCCTGCATCTCAAAGTATAAGATGTTTTAGCTTTATAAAGCGAATGTATCTACACTTTTATTATATAGGTTTACTTAGGTTTAGAGTGAATCTACATAATAAAAAAAAAGTCTAGATATATTTTTTCACAAACCTAAAACATCTTATATTTTGAAACGGAGAGAGTACATCGCATCCACCGAAACAGTCAACCAAACAGCCACTATCTCCGGGAGCTAAAAAGAAGGTTGTACAGGCAACCATAAAGTGAAAAACATTGCCCAAATTATATTTGGACGGTACATTGCCCGCAACGCAACAACCGGTGCATTCTACCAAATACGCATCGAGTCCATCCATTTGGCCAAGACACATCCAACACGTGTTTTTTCTTTGCGAGCAGATGAGCAGACATGGTGAGATTTTATGGCCGGCCAGGCAATGCAACTTGTAGCTAGATGCTGCCCCGTCCTTCCATCAACCCTTGTAACTAGATGCTGAACCCATCTTTGTTATTTGCCTCTCTTGGTAGAATTATTATCATACCAATTTGGGGTATGGAATACTATGGTAGAGGCGGTGAGGTCGACTGGACCAGCAGAAAAGGGGACATCATGTATATATATAGTGGACTAGCTGGTAACTGAATATAAATACTCTCTCCACCTTAAAATAGATTTCGTGAGTTTGTTAAAATTTAAATAAATCTAGACATTATTTAACATACAGATATATTTAAATTTAGACGATTTTTTATATCTATTTAGAGATACTATAAAGAGTAGCTTCCATCCATCCGTCCACATACGAGTGACAACGAGACATCACGATAGAGTACACTCCCTTGTACTACTATTTGCTTCCATCAATTCCTCTCTGTTTGACACTATCTGCACTGGGCATCATTCAACTCATTCCTCCAGGCGCCCCTACTACACGTACTCAACTTATTATGTCTGACTGTGTACCTAATCCTGTGCACTATTCGGTTCCAAACCACCTAAACCGCGACACCACACCAAACCACACCGCGTCGTACGGGTGGTTTAGATCGGTTTCCCCAGTTTGTGGACTCGACCCACAGATCGATACAAGTTAGCTGGGTTGAGACTCCCTGCCGCGGTTCCATCTCTGCTCAGGGGCGCCGGCGGGTTTCCTTGGACGCCGGCGACAGACTCTCGCTGCTGACATTACGTACCCTGGAACGACTTTACCGGCATCGAGCTCACATGGCCGCCTCCAGCCAGCAGCTGGTCATCTGATCCATGGCCGACGCCCGACGGATGGAAAGAACGCGAGGTCTATCTATCTGCTGGTCCAGCCACCTCTGATCTGCCATGAAAGATGCGCATCTCTGCCGCTGCGCCGCCATTGCTAACCGTCCACTCCCTCCCATTCAACCCAGCCAAGCGCACCCAGAGTCCACCAACGCCCTCCCCGTTGCCGACACTGCAGCCCATGTTCAGGCGACGCAGGCATGACTGTGCCTTCCCCTCGCCATGCGGACCGACAGAAGCTTGGCGTTGTCGACTTTGCCAGACGTGTCCCTCTTCCATTGCTCTACGGTGCCAAACCATATAAACTGTGAAACCAGCCCAACCCAAACCACGCATATAGGTGAAACAAACTAGCCCAAACCAACCCAACACAGATTAAACCGGAGGATATTTCAACGGGTTGACAAACCCGCTCAAACCCATCTATGCACAGGCTTTATGTGTACCTGATGGACGTGGCTCGGTTACTGAACAACAACTTAACCATACACACTTTCAGCAAATAAGATTTCAATCTCACTCGAATATAAGGCTTAACTTTTACATAGTCAGTCAAGGACATTTTGATTTTCAGACACTAGTAAACACTAAGAGTTCAGTAGAGGGTTACAGCCAAATACTGGGGCGGTAGCCATTACACGGAGCAACTTACAGGCTACCACAAATAATCTTTCTTTGTCCGACACAATCCATAATCCAGAACGCTGGAGTGATACATAAGCTACGCTGTCCATTTTGTCAAAGAACACCATACTGTGTAAAGTTAGGCCTATCTGGCACCGCTGCAATCCTAGATCTGCAGGCAAGCACAACAAAGTGAACGGATGCAAGGGTAGAAAAAAAGCATCTCTGTATCAACGCTTGAATTGAATTCAGTAGCTATTGTTCACTGAAACTGGAAAGAGGAATACAGTGAGAATCTAACCAGTTAATGCAGATATGCTATGTCCTTTGGATGAAGTGGTGAGAAAGCAACTCTGATAATTCTGAAGCAGGAATGCTCTCGCAGCCAAACAGCTCTTGAAGTTGGGAATCACATAATATTGATGCACTCGGAGCATCCTATGCACAATCAAAGAGAAAAATAAATGAAAAGCATGATCATTTAGGCAGAGAAAAAGGACAGGGAAGTACGATAGGCACATTTTCTAACACTACTTTATCGAAAAGTATAACTAAAAATTAATTTACAATTGTGCTAGTATTCTGAAACCAGCCTCTTCAACAGTTGTTTATACTGTATCTGAAAACTGTACTGTAAATACGTGCATCTTAACTTTTGAGATGGATGTAGTTCCAAACCACAATCCACATTCTAGAATAAAACTATAATTGTAACATATCAGATGATCAAGCATTCAATGTCTTCACGTAAGGAGTAAGAACACATCCAAGCTGGTCTACTGATAACAATGCAATTTAGTGTTTTTCCCAAGACACGGTACTAAAATAAAACATTACACCTAGCTACTTTAACATAAAAGGCACTAATATTTCAATAACTTACTGCAGTGAGAAAGAGGTGAGTTACATCTAGTGGATTATTCATCAGTTCTGTACTATTGTTTACTGCTGACTACTCAGCAGTGATTTTCAGAGCATTGAATATTTTCAGTACATTCATTCAATATGCATCCCCAAGCAAAGAACACATCAGTAGCCTACAAGAAAAAACAAAGCTATACCTCAAGCTGATTTGCTTTTATGTAATCCCAAAGATACTTAAGGGCATCATCATGAGGCACTGTTCCTTGAACACCAATGAATTTCGCTAGTGCATCAGAAACAACGACATAGGGTTGATTAACAGGAGGCATTTGTTGAGGAGCTGGATTGGGCGCCTTAAACTTTTTTGCATCCTGATGATGTTGATCTTCTGCAATATCAAAATAATATATTTGAGAATTCTCAAAACTAAAAGTAAATTCAGATGCACGTTATCAGGCAAATGTAGATTGAAACAAAAGCATGTACTTTTGGGGTCAAGAGGAGTTATATGCTTGGCCAATAATTTGTTCATCTTAAACATGTCAGTGGCGTCAGTTCCAAAAACGATCCTAAGTTCATCATTGCAAATGATCTTCCTTTTATCATCCGGATCCTGAAGGTTATTCTGCCTGATATATGCCCATAATTGCTTCACAATCTGAATGAACAGAACAATGCTAAATATTCAGATGTCGATCATGGGAGAGGTTAGTCAAGGGGAAGAAATCAGATGTCATTTTCTGATCTAAGCTACTAGTGAAGAAATTGAAAGTACCTGAGTTCTTGACATGGCAGTCTCGCCAACAACAGCCTGAAGTTCGGGTGAAATTGCACAAATTTTGTTTAAGCCACCAGGCCCACCTCTTTTCCGCTTAGTGGCACTGCACAGAGTTATAACATATCACACCAATCCGGTAACATGAATGACTGAATTCCATAAATAGAACTACTATACAATCTTGACCAGGATGACGTAACCAAATCTGAGTGTTGGTCGTGAGACGACTACTTGAATCCAGCAGTTCAGCATTCAGTCAAAATGAGCTGGCTTGGTGGCTAGAGCTCGGGGTGCCGAGCCAGCCCACCCGGGTTCGAGTCGCAGAAGCGCTCTTTGACCAACGGGGTGGTATCCCGTGTTAAAAAACACACATGAGAGGTCTCATCTACCTAATAACGTATAGCCAAGGGAGGGATCTTTCCCCCGTTGGTCAACGCATTCAGTCAAAATATTCTTCAAGAAAAATAGACTAAACCAGGTCCATTAGCAGAATATACATAACTCAGAAGGCATATATAATAACCTAATATGTATCAAGCCAGCCAGAAAAAAGGCTGACATGCAAATCCAAAGAATAAAAGTAGAAGATGCCATTAGCTTTTACTAAAGAATGATCTGGTGTGTACATGAAAAGTTGCTACCGTATATATACTCCTCAAAGATATTCACAAACTAAAGTGGATTTGTTGTGCCTTTCCTTGCTGGACCCCCCTCTCCCCTGTATGTGTTTGGAAGAGACAAGTATAGTCTACTGGCTGGGCCCATTTTATCCAAAGCAGGCTAGGATAACAAGAGTTAACGCAGACAAAAGGGCGGGAGGTTACATTGAGTTTCTTGCAAGAAAGCAGGAGGAGGTTCCACAGTTGAAAAGAACCATCAAGTACAGCTTAATTTGTACTAGTATTTTGGTTCTACCATACTTTTGTCCTGAACTTCAAGCCCTAGATGTGTAATATGAGAAAAAAATCCATAACTGAATCATGCACAGGAAGCTCGACATGCAGTATGTGACCAATCAAACTGACAATGCCCATTTTCTTCAGTTGACTAGTCTACTTGAAGGACAGAAATTGGCAAACAGCACACAAACAATTACTATGCCAATCATCCATTACCAATGGCATGCTAAGCATACGATCCTTAACACCACACTACTAGAGTCTACTTAGTGTAGTGGACAGACAACAAATTTGCTGATAGTAAGATATATTGACCCTAAACGTGCTTCCCCTAGTAAGTTACCATCTCATGAATCCAGATGAGCACAAGGCAGTTTAACCTCAAATCCGTACAATTGGCAACGCTAATTGTACCAATCTACCAGCTAAACGTCTAACTACCTAGATTTGAGAGCCAATCGGTAAGTGGTTGCAGTGTGAGAGGAACGAAACCCTAATTCCATAATTAGCTCACCTCTCCTTGTTGTCGGCGCTGGGCGGTGCGGCAGTTGTTGGGGAGGCCATGCCCCCAACCCCAGGCTGCGGCTGCTGGAAGGAGACGGTCCCACCAGTGGCGACCCCTCCGAGGGCGTTGGTGTAGCGGAAGGCGAGCGGCGGGGGCGGGTAGAAGGCCATGGCCGGCACGGGCGGCGGCACGGAGACGTTGGTGGCGTTGGCGGCCGAGACGACGGGCTGGAGCTGCTGGGGCATGGTCTGGAAGATGAACTGCGGCTGAATCGCGGCGAACTGCTGCTGCATCTCGAAGGGGACCTGGAGCTGGCCCTGGGACTGGAGCTGCACCATGGAGGGCGCGGGCGCGGGCGCGGGCGCGGAGGCGGGGAGTTGGGGAGGTGGCTGGTGGGACTTGGGCGGCGGCGCAGGCTGGAGGCGGGGCCCGAAGAAGAGGTCCATCTGGTCGCGGATGTAGGGCGCCTTGTGGGCGAGGTCGACGCCGAGCTGTGCCTGCGCCTGCTGCAGCACGAAGGCGAGCGATGCGGAGCCCTCCCCGCCGGCGGCGACGGAGGCCCGCAGGAGCGACTCGACGCAGCTGGCGATCTCCTGGTCGGAGACCATGGCGGGGCGGGAGGGGTGCGGAGAAAACTCAAATCTCGCCCGCCAAAAACCTCGCTGGCTAGCTCCCTCCCGCGATTCCCCCCGCCCTCTCTCTCTCTCTCTCTAGCTCTCTGTCTCTGCAGCTTGGTCTCCCCAGCCCCTTTGTCTCTCTCTAGACCCTAGCTCCGCCTCTCTCCTGATCTCTCTCTCTCTCCTCGCCTAATCTATTTGTTAAGTAGGGTTTCGTCGGGAGGGGATGAGGGAAAAGGACGGACGGGCCACTAGAACAGGTAGACGACTAGCCCACGCATACGCTGGCGGCTGGGGTCTAGAGTTCTACGGGCCCACGTGTCATGGGGTGCGGTTGCAGACGAGTCCCGTGTCGAGAAGAAGAAGGCCGGAGGTTGGAATGACGAGGGTACCCCTCCGTTTTGGATGCGGTTGTTGAGTGGGCGTCGGGCGCGTTTCGGCGCGTGCGGGCCCGCCCGCCCGCTGCGACGTGTCTACGCCTACGGTTGGTTGCTTGCAGTTGCAGGGAGAGGAAAGAGATGGACGGTGCGGTGCGGGAGAGATGTGGGCTGGGCCGAGGCTATGTGCTGCGCTCGATGTGCTCGCTCCGAGGTCGCGTCTTTGTTTTCTTACCCAAAAGGCAAGGTCCATGGGCTGGGCAGAGAGGTCCATGGGCTGGGCAAGACACAGGTTTCTCCAAGGGTCGACTTGTAGTTTTACTCCTTGTGGGGTTCTCTGTGCAAAGTTGCTTGACACGCATTTTTATTTCATATGATAACCACCGTAAACGTTTTGTTTACTAAAATATATGGTTACTTCAAAAAAAAGGAAAGGGGATCCTATGCATCGCTTCTAGCGAGCGGAAGCATCCCCTCGCCGAAAATAATTCTATAGGACCTCGTCTACAGATTTATGTGCGCGGGCCAACTCTAGGAATCAGCACGGCTAGGAGAGAGAAAAATCACAAAAATGTGTTGTCTATTTTTAGATATAAACTGTCATGCATGCCATGTGCCAATTGCAGGAGTTGGTCCATACACATGAATTTGTGGACCGGTTCCTATAGAATTATTTTCTTCTCCTCGCTCATGTAAAGGAATCTTCACCCGGACCAATTCAAACAGGCGATCCAAATCATTTGTTTCTGTACGGGTCGGACCACACGGGGATTTGGGTCGTGATCCGGCCAACCGTGCCCAGCGGCCCTACCCATTTATCGGTCTCCCTCGTTCTCATCGCTTGACACCCTTGACGATGGGACGTTACTGGCGACCGGCACGGCACGGCATTTCCTGCCATCATTGTGTTCCATTTTTCGCGCAGGACTTCTCCTGTGGCCAAAAAACTTCCCCCGCCTCCCCGGTCGTTTCGCCTTTGTCGCGGTCTATAAAAGACGGTCGTCGACGCGGCGGAGACAACAAGCCTAAGCAAGAGCAAACACCGCCGGAAAAAACGCCAACCACCAGTAGCCATGCCTCGCCGCAAGAACGTCAACTGGACCAAGATCAGGGAGATGTGCCGCACCCGCTTCCCGGAGGTCGAGGTCGACGTTGTAGACCTTCAGGTCACGTTGTTGGCCCAACGCATGGACGAGGCGGAGGTGGTGGACTTCGAGAAGGAGGGTCGTGTGGCCTTGGCAGCGATGTAGCAAGTGGTGGAGGTGGCCGCAAAGGTGCAGGGGCGGACGCACGTTCAGCTGACCGGGGGCCTAGGCCCCCACTCGATTTTTGGTCCTCCTTATAGGTACTAGGTACTTTTCTAGCAAGGCCCCCAGTCAGCCCACTACACATGCCCCCACTCGTCTTGCTATTTGCTAAAAAGTCCATGAAAAATGAAAAGAGCCTTGCGGCAACCAGCTGCTTCAATGCATTAATAACAAGCTAAAGAAAAAAAATTAGAAGACAAAGGGTCAGGCCAGCAGGGGAAGCGCAGGAGGACGCGAGACTATTCGAGAAACGAAACAGAGCGGCGGCGGCGTTGTCTTTCTATCGCTCCCAATTCCAACAAAACTGCTCCTTCTTGTTCGTCGTTTGCTCCGCCGCCCGTACGCCGGCGCCCGCCGGTGGAGCCGTCGACTAATCACAACATCAAACGGCTGCATCCAGTCATCCACAATTGGAGTCAAGCCTCAAGGTAAGCACAAGTACTCTGATCTCTGCACTCAAGAACACAAAACACTAGGGCTTCAGGAAGGTGCTTCCGTACATGCATGCTTCTGTATTTCTAGTCTTGATTGGATCATACAATATTTCTTCAGTTCCGTTTCTTTCCATGTTTAGTCTTGATTGAATCATACTTGTACCACTTGGTTGAGATCAAATTTCACACTAGGATTTTTATGTGTGATCCATAAGAAAAAAATCTGAATTTTAAAATACCTTGGCATTGCAATCTGAGTATGCGTACTAGTACCTAGATAGTTGGACTTGTGTGATGGATTTCTTAACATTTCTTACATTAAGTGTTCCTGTAATTTATTAGGGAAGAAGAGGAGAATGCAGGGGAGAATGGAGAGGTATTTGATAAAGAAACCAACACAGGTCCAGGCCCCTGCAAATAGCAACACCATCACTGAGAGTTCAAATGGGAATGCGGCTGCAGCAAATCCTGTACAGCGATATAATTCTGTTGTGCCTCAAATAGTTGATTTAAGCAAACTTTCTCGGGATCCAGCTAAAAGAAAGAGAATGGCAGATTATCATCCCAATCAACGTGACGAGATAAGGAGAAAATATTTAACTTGGGGACCTCATCAGCCTCGTGGTTTCAATTTTCCTTATAGGCTGATCGGGAAGAAGAAAAAGAAGCGGAGATTCAATCCAGATTGGTTTGATCAGTATGGTAATTGGCTCGAGTACAGCGAAATGAAGGACAAAGCCTATTGCTTATGTTGTTATTTATTTAGGGACAACATTAAAGACACCCATCATGGGCATGATGCATTTGTAGTAGAAGGCTTCAACACATGGAACAAGACAGAGAGATTGGTGATTCATGTCGGTGATCGAAATAGTTTTCACAACAGGGCACTCATGTCGGTGATTCATGATGATGATGATATTAGCTTTAACGAATGGTCTATCAAAAACCTTACAGAGAAAGGATAAAGACATTGTAAATGCTATTTCAGATGTGGAATCTGCTAAAAGGGAGTTGGGGAAGCTTAGAACCAGTGAGGGGTTTGATTCTCTTATGACGAAGGTACAGTGGTTCTGTGAGAAGTATGAAATTTCAGTAGTGGACATGGCGAGTGTTTATGTGAACCCAAAGAAGCCAAGACAGAAGACTGGGATTAATAACGAGCATCATTATCGTGTTGATTGTTTCTTTGCTGTTCTGGATTTATTAGGAAAAGAGCTCAATGACCGATTCAATGAGGTAAATTAAGAGTTGCTTCTATGTATGTCTGCTTTGAACCCAAGTGATTTATTCTGTCGTTTTGACAAGGAGAAGTTGGTGGAGTTAACTAAGTTTTATCCAGATGACTTTAATCACAAAGATATGGTTACTCTTGAGCATGAACTTTGCCTATACATCGATAATATACTCCATGATGCAAGGTTTTCCGGCTTGGATAGTATAACAGATCAAGCTAAACTGATGGTGGATACAAGGAAGCATCTCTCCTATCCGTTGGTATATTGTCTTGTGAAGCTAGCGTTAACACTTCCTGTTGCCACAGCCACCGTTGAGAGATGTTTCTCAGCTATGAAGATTGTCAAGAATGCACTTCGTAACAAAATTGGTGATGATTATATGAGTTATAGCCTCATTTGCTTTGTGGAAAAGCAATTGCTGAACACAATTAGCAATGAAGAGATCGTTGATCGTTTCCATAAGATGAAAAATCGTCGTGGGAGGAATGAAGTGTAATGATTTAATATCTCTTATTCTTTGCATACCACTTCCATTTATATACACATGGCTAATTGTGTGTTTTCTCTTGACAGGTAACATCAATTATATGCAAGATTAATATTCAATTTTGCAATTTGGGATATCTGGAGCCTTTTCGATTATAAAGATTGTTCACTTTAGTGATAAACTTGTGAGAAACAAAGTTGTTTTATTGTTGTTTTGTCGTACTACTATTGAATATTTGGATGAAATATTTATGATTAACTACTATATAACATTAACATATTAGTCTACTGCAAGGCGATATGTCAATTATTTTCTTATACATGAGGCCCCCGGTCAGTTTTTGTCCTGGGTCGGTCCCTGGGTTCAACAAAGATGACTCACGTTAAAAGAACTTTCACGTTCAAAAATAGTTCTGATTTGTGGCGTTTATAAAGATGTTCACTTTCAAAAGTTCAGATTAAAAAAGGACCAGATTTTAGAAAAACTGATTCAAACACATGTTGACGTTCAAAAAAACAAGCACATAACAGTGGAAAGAGGAACTAATCAGATCCATGTTTCCGCACTACGATGCTGAAGAAATTCTTCGTATCCGACTACCACAATCAAATGGCGAGGACTTTGTTGCCTAGCACTATGAAAAAAACCGGGGTCTTTAGTGTTCGCAGCAAAATAGTGCAAATTTCTGCTCTGGACAACAAAGTAAAAAACCTGATGGCGATCGGTCAACCTAGGATGTGATCTGAAAGACGAACGTTCCGTACAAGGTTAGGATCTTCGCTTGGAGATTAGCTACAGAAGCCCTAGCTGTCCAGAAAAACAGATTCTCTAGGAACATGACATCGAATCCGACTTGTTCTATCTGCAGGAGGGAACCAGAAGATGGATATCACGCAACCATGCGCTGCACTAAATCTGTAGCACTTCGAGAGAATATAAGGAAAATTTGGGTACTACCGGACGAAAGGAGCCTGCAGAAATCGGGTGACGAGTGGACGCTAAATATTCTGAGTAATGTTGATACTAATATGAGAGAAAGATTGATGATGCTTTGGTGGAGGGCCTGGCACCTCAGAAATAACATCATCTTCGGAGACGGCAAAGCTAGTATTGCTCAATCGTTCCAGTTCCTGAATAGCTACTTAAGTACTCTGACAAACATAAAGGATGGAAATCCAGCCGTTGATGCCAAAGGAAAAAGACCAATCTTTGAGCTAAAGGAAATCCAGAACAGCAATCATGCTCCTTCTAAGGTACCGCACTGGAAACCTCCTGTCATGGACTGGCTTTGCTTAAACGTTGATGCTAGCTATATTCCTGAAATAAGTATGGCTTTCTAGGGTGCACTTATCTGTGACAACAAAGGACATATCCTGTGTTCCGTTTGGGGTTTAATCTCAAACTGCAACAGTGTAGAAACTGCGGAGGCGATTGCTTCTTTGGAAGGTTTAAAACATTCTATCCCATTGGTTGTCAATGGACAAACATTGAAAGTGACTGCGCCACTTTAATCAAGAAGGTCACTACGGTTGATGAAGATCGTTCACATACATCAAGTGTGTTGTAACTGACATCTAACGCCTAGTATCTCTCTTTCCAAGTTTTCGATTCTACAAAATCTCAAGAGAAGCCAACATACCTGCTCATGAATTAGCAAAATTTAGTCGGGTCAAGCGTAGTGCTGGTGTTTTACAAGGCTCTGCTCCTTCATGCATGTTGGAGCTAGCTCTGCTAGATTGTAATAGAAACAATGTCTCTACTTATAATATATAGTGCACCAGTTAAAAAACTCGCGAAGTAAAGTGGAAAGAGTTCCGACGCAATTGATAATGTTTTTTTTACGGAAAGCCTTCATGGTGTACTTTATTTCATTTTACACAACGTAAGCAATTCATCCATATGCAACGACATGTTTTCATCTAACTCCTTGAGATGACATAAGTAAGTTGGTTTGCTAATATTGGTGGTCGCGGAATGATGAAACCAAGATTTCTCGGGTTGGATGGGAAAATGAAGTTGGCAAAAGAAGAGAGTGGTTTGGGTTTCCGAGAACTCTATGCTTTTAATTTGGTCATGCTTGCTCGGCAGGGATGGAGGTTAATCAATTCCTCATAATCACTATGTTCTCTTGTTATGCGTGTTAAAAAAAATCCGGATGGAGACCTTCTCTTAGCTTAAGCCCAACACATGGCATAAGCTACGGATCTGGCGAAGCATTTTACTAAAAGGACTAGACGTTTTGAAGGAATGAATTATTTGGAGGATTAAGAATGGCTCACGAGTACGCACTTGCGAAGACCCATGGTTTCCTACGGGTTCCACACTCAATCGTCGAGGGTTTTGTGAAACCATGGTAAGAGCAAAAATCACATAATTGCCTTTAAAAGTCCATGGTCCCGATTCAGTCACTTTCTCTCAATCACGAGAACTTCAAGATGAAGAGATTTTCACCTAGTGCCTTGATTTTAACCTCCTGCGCCAGATGCCACGCGGACCTCATGTTTTTGAAGACCCAACAGTCAGGTTGTAAGTGGGTGTGATCACGGCTGTCCACCGGTTGACCACCTGTGCCCTATAAAGTAATAGGACTGTCGATACTGTCTGTTTAAATTTCCAAATGAAAAGTGGCATCCATCTGTCCACTTTTACCCACCAAGCAAAGACATCGCCCACATGAAAGAAGAGCCTGCAAGTACACACTACAAAGGAGAGATGAGCCTACGCTGGTCCTCCGTTGTGCCGCTGGTTCGCTTGCTCGCCACTGGCCTATTCGCGGCGTCGTCCCAAGCTCGTCGTCCTCCAGCTCGGCTGGTCCTCCGCTGAGCCGCTTCTTCGCGTGCTCGCCGCTGGCCTACTCGCGGCACCGTCCTGAGCTCGCCATCGTCCTCGACCTCCTCTCGCTCCGATGGTCCTTTGTTGCACCACTTCTTCTCGCGCTCACCGCTTGTCCTCCTCAACAGCGCGCCCCTGCTGTGCTGCTGCTCCTCCTCAACCTGTTAGCTGTTGGCTGAAGAAGAAGAACTGAACATGAATGGTACTGCACTGAAGAAGAACAACCCATAGGTACTAAACTGAAGAAAATGAACAAGTGGCATAACCATCAGAATATCACATGAAGAAGTCAAGTCGTCTAAAGTTTGATACATATTTTTGTCAATATATTACTCACCTAAAACACAAGAATTCTATTACTGTACTCCTAACCCTAGAAGAATCCATACTCTATTGTAGCTACCGTCAATATTTCAACATGCATGTACTGACAAATTATTTGTAGAAGATTCCATACTCTATTGTAGCTACATATATATTTTCTAGAATGGATTTTGTTTGGAAACTTTGTACTCCAACAGAGCTAGCTGCAGCAAACCGGTGTTCAGTCTAGTGAATAGCACCTGCACAGATCTGGAACTACTCAGATGATTGATCAAAAGCTCTTCTACAGCTATACATAAATTTCGATGAATACTCATATTACTATAAAATGTTAGTTTTGTGGTTTGCACTTAGCTGCAGGAAAGAACCTTCTGAAGAAGTCATTCAGATATGATTTGCAGGCCTGATGATGGCTGCTATTGTTTTTTTTATAATGTTCAGCTATTGTTATGAGACAAGGAGATATCAGAAGGCGTCTCCATGCCGTGATGAATCAAAGTTTCTGCCAATATTGTAGTTCTACACTTTATTTTGGGAAGCACGGAAAAGTCCAAAATGCATCAGCACTACAGGACACGCGCGCTACGCCGAGGGCAAAAAGCCGTCGGCGTAGGCTAAAATGCCCTCGGCGTATGCTACGCCGACGGCTGCCCTCGGCGTAGCCTCCTCGGCAAAGGGCTCCCTCGGCGGAGCACATAGAGGCCGTCGGCGTATCAAAATGCCGTCGGCGTAGCGGCCGTCGGCATAGCTTGTCGACATGTTGCAAAAATATTTTTTTTTTTAAAAAAAATTATTTTCTTTTTTTTCTCAATTTTTAAATCTTTGAATTATTTGACTCGTTAATCTCTCACTTTGAATATTTTTAACACTAATTACACTTAATATTTAATTAAATTGCAGTCTTGGTCGAACTTCCCGGAAGGTCACCCATCCTAATACTACTCCAGCTCCAGCACGCTTAACTTTTCCTCGTTCCTTCAGAATCTGTTTCCGCAAAGTAATTCATACATTGTTGTCAATACTATGATATCAATCCTATTAATCCTTATATCAACATGTCACATGTTTGTATTTTTTGAAATTACAAACAATTATTTAAATAAACATTAATGAATAAGTAAAAATATTATTGAATTCAAATAAAAATATAATAATTTTAGTTTTTTTGTATTTTTCTATTTAATATGGAATAATTAATATCTTTAAATCTATAAATCGGAATTTAACAAGTAATATGTCTAAATTGATCAGAAAAATGAGAGGAATCCAAATATGATATCCATATCAACTAATCACAAACCCTCCGTTTTTGAATTATCTATTTGGTGGTTGCTTTAGAAAATTCCCTTTTTGCGCTCGGATAATGAAAAATGGCTTTTTGGTGCGATGAAAAGGAAAAATTGCATTGAATCTTTGATAAATAGCATATTGTGAACCTAAAAATGATTTTTGTAAAAAAACATGAGCATCGTATCATGTACATGTAGTTCATATCTGACCCACTTCCTGCCGATTCGACAGGAATTTGTCTTTTTCACCAAAGGTGGATGGAAAGGTTTCGGAACCCCTTGTTGGGACATTGTCCATATAAGGTGGTATAGTATTTTAGTAAAATGTGGTGGTAGCATTTTGAATTAGCCATTTGGTGGTTGCTTCACAAAATCGTCCGTTTTTTATGCTCGGAAAATGGAAAATGGCTTTTTGTGTTTAAAAAGGAAAACTTCCTCCTGCAACATTGTTCGCCATCCCATGATGCATGTGTATGCACAATATGGGCATATTATCACAAATTATGCCTTGATTCTAGCCATAACATTGGTCATTTGACCCGAAAGCCAAGAAACCTCGAATGAGATAGGTCATTTTGTGAAGGTTTTTTTGACACGTAATCAATATATCAAGTTTAATATTTTTACTTATAACCATGTCACATAATATGACACCACGCGAAGGTTTCGCATTGTTTCGATCGTTTTTGAATTTTTTATGCCCGTTTTAAACTATCGTCAAACTTTGTCGAACGGCGGGCATAAAGATTCTTAGCTAGGGGCCGAGCCTCGCTAAACTTGCATTGGATCTTTGATAAAATAGCATATTGTGAACCTAAAAATGATTTTTGTAAAAAATCATGAGCATGGGATCATGTACCTGTAGTTCATATCTGACCCATTTCCTGCCGATTCGGCAGGAATTTGTCTTTTTCATCAGAGGTGGACGGAAAGGTTTCGGATTCCCCTGTTGGGACATTGTCTATATATGTTGGTATAGTATTTTTGTAAAATGTGGTGGTACCATTTTAAATTAGCCATTTGGTGGTTGCTTCACAAAATCGTCCGTTTTTTGTGCTCGGAAAATGGGAAATGGCTTTTTGGTGCGACGAAAAGGAAAACTTCCTCCTGCAACATTGTTCGTCATCCCATGATGCATGTGTATGCATAATATGGGCACATTATCACAAACTATGCCTTGATTCTAGCCATAACATTGGTCATTTGACCCGAAAGCCAAGAAACCTCGAATGAGATAGGTCATTTTGTGAAGGTTTTTTGAGACATAATCAATATATCAAGGTTAATATTTTTACTTATAACTATGTCACATAATATGACACCACGCGAAGGTTTCGCATTGTTTCGATCGTTTTTGAATTTTTTATGCCCGTTTTAAACTATCGTCAAACTTTGTCGAACGGCGGGCATGAAGATTCTTAGCTCGGGGCCGAGCCTCGCTAAACTTGCATTGGATCTTTGATAAAATATCATATTGTGAACCTAAAAATGATTTTTGTAAAAAAACATGAGCATCGTATCATGTACCTAAAGTTCATATCTGACCCACTTTCTACCGATTCGGCAGGAATTTGTCTTTTTACCAGAGGTGGACGGAAAGGTTTCGGATTCCCCTATTGGGACATTGTCTATATAAGGTGGTATAGTATTTTTGTAAAATGTGGTGGTACCATTTTGAATTATCCATTTGGTGGTTGCTTTACAAAATCGTCCGTTTTTTGTGCTCAGAAAATGGGAAATGGCTTTTTGGTGCGACGAAAAGGAAAACTTCCTCCTGCAACATTGTTCGCCATCCCATGATGCATGTGTATGCACAATATGGGCACATTATCACAAACTATACCTTGATTCTAGCCATAACATTGGTCATTTGACCCGAAAGCCAAGAAACCTCGAACGAGATAGGTCATTTTGTGAAGGTTTCTTTGAGACATAATCAATATACCAAGTTTGATATTTTTCCTTCTAACTATGTCACATAATATAAAACCACGAAGGTTTCGCATTGTTTCGATCATTTTGAATTTTTATGTTTTTAAACTATATATAATGTCTTATGTTTTAATGAATTTTTATTTACAAATGTGTAATATTTGAGTGTAGATAGATAGGTCTTATTTTTCTGCAAATTTTGATATATTATTTGTATTTTTCCGAATTAGAATGATTTAGTTATGATTTTTCAAAGTTTAATGAGATAAAATAAAAAATAGCTACGCCGAGGGCAGCCGTCGGCGTATGCTACGCCGAGGGCAGCCGTCGGCGTAGCATAGGATATGCCGAGGGCAATTCTACGCCGACGGCTGCTTGGCGGAGCTGGCCTAGACGATGGCTACGCCGACGGTCCCGATATTTGGTCGTCGGCGTAGCTTCCCATTCCTGTAGTGCAGTAGCCACACAGGGAATCACAACACACCACAGCTTAGTCGTTGTGACCTGTGTACACAAATCGCATGAAAGAAGGACCGCTGCAAATACAGAACCATATGAAAGAAGGACTGCTGCAAATTGCAGATGCTACTATAGGCAAGAGCTAACAGACAAGTTGAAGATGATACTACATAGTGTTTATCTTTGCTGGCGGTGACCAGCACATGAACACAAGAACATAGCGCTGGATAAAGAGAATGATTGATTGATTACATTGGACATAGTGCAGGTTGAGTCCTTCAGCTAACACACAGATGCAAACATCTTACAATTACAAACGTTTCTTTCCTTGCAATATTTCAATTACACAAGCTCAGAGGGCTGCTAAAATCTTTTTTGACCGGGGCTGCTAAAATCTAGAAGGGACAAGATGACATTTACGCAAGGGAGCAGAAATCTTACCTTCTTTTGGATCTTCTTCTTCTGAAACTCGCTCCTGCACTGCTCCTCACGGATCTCGTCGGACAACGGCTGTTCCCCATGATCCTCGCTGATCGCCAGCTGACCACGGATCTCTCGCCGGGACACCAGGCTGCCTCACATAGATCTTGCCATACACCGGCTGCTCGAGGACAGGATGGAGGCGGCCGAAGAATAGGAGTGGATGGGTGGAGCGGAGGGATGGGGCGGCAACCGGCGGCGGTGGGGGCAAATTAAATAAAATAATCTAAAGTCGTAAGAAATTCAAATATTAATCCTATTTGAAAACAAATTCAAACTCGATAACCCTTTTCTGCCACTCCCGCCCGCGCGGCGCCTCACGCACGTCTGCAGCGCCAGTTAGGACGGCGCCGCACGCCTGCCACGCTGTCTGGCTGGGGTCGGCGCCGCACAGCTGCCACGCTGGCTTAACCGTGCAGTGTCGTATATCCTGGCGCCGCAAACATGCCCGCTGCGCCGCTCGGGCTGGCGCGACACGACTTGCCATGATGGCGCCGTGGGCCCCAGCCCGTTAGTGTGGCGCCAGTCGGGGTGGCGCCGCACCCACCTCTGCAGCGCCATTGTAGCTGGCGCCGCACGCCTGGATCCCTTAAGCGCGTGCGGCCTTCCTCTCCCCCAACCCACCCCTTTTCTTCTCCTCTCACACCTCACAAAGAAGAGAGAGGCGGCGGCGGTTCATCATCTTCCCCCTCCTCTAATCCTTCCCCTTTGCTCAGATCTGAAGAAAGGCTTCGTGGATCTTGTTGTTGACCTCCTCCCCTAGGTATTCCTCCCCATTTTATCCAAGAAATCTCTTTATTTAGCCCTAATTTTGGTAGTTTGAGAAATTCCTCCAAATGCTTGGCCACCAATTGGATATGTAAAGTTGTATGGAGAAATGAGGTGTTTGGTTGATATATAGAGTTAGGATTGGTATATTAAACCTTCATGTGTATAGATAAGATTGTTAGGGATAGGGTTAGGGTTAGGGTTAGAGTTAGGGTATGGTTGTATGAGCTTGTTGTTAGTGTAAATTTTGGCATAGATACTTATTAAATTTATCTACCGTTATGTTCTTATATTTATTTTAGGGATGGCTAGAATTGTCCATGTTCATCATATGGACAAGGAAGCTTTCTTGAGAGGCAATATTGAGCCGGACCCGGATGAGATTGACTTGATGTTTGATCGTAGTCCAAACTATGTGGAGGTGTTGCAACAAGTTCGGGTAGATTTGAATTGGATGGATCCTAGTGATGTTGTTGAGTTGGAGGGTAGGCACAATGTGGGATTTGAGATGCACAACCGTTGGAAGACAATGCTTATCAGCTTGGAGCAACGTTGGTTTGCATACAAGGAAGTGGTGCCAAATCACAAGACAAAGCTCTTGATTTATTTGCCACGAAAAATATTGATGGTAATATGCAAAGGAGTATCATACCGGTTGCCTCCCCATATGAAGCTCGGAGTCCTCCACCCATGAACCAAGAGGAATTGACTGAGCCTCCTTTGACCCAACAAGATGAATTGAGGACATCTCTGAGCCCCATTTCAAAGAATCAAGATGAAGCATTGGAAGAGGAGAATGATGAGTATGGGGATAGTGAGAGGGAGGTTGAGATCTGTGACAACACTATTGGAAATTTGGACTTATATCATACACAAGAGAACATGGATCATGACATCCCGTATTCTCGAATGTATATATAAGACTCGGATGAGGATGGTTCCGATGAAGAAGTTGATGAGGAGGGGTTCACTAAGGATGAGGCCGAAGTGCATGAGAAGGTATTGGGCAGGGATCATCGGGTACCCTTATTTCGTGATCTTAGTCTAGCGTATGAAGTCACGGTTGATGGCGGCAAGGGTGTAGTGCTTGGACCAAGGCCAACTTCCTATCGGGATGTTAGTCACGAGAAGAATGGGATTTTAAAAGGACAGAGGTTTGCCACATTGTTGGAACTTAAGAAATGGATCAAGGAATTCTCTATTAGGTATCATCGTCCTTTCACGGTGGTTCACTCGGACATGAAGAAGCGTTACACGGTTAAATGCGAGGATGATGGTTGTCCTTGGATAATGCGGGCAAGACCATACAAGGGGGGGCCTGATTGGCGCATTTCAAGCTGTGTGTCAACACACATATGCCATGGAAAAAGGGTGGATGGCAAAGATGTGAAGCACGAGCACCGACAGCTGACCTCTTAGTTCCTCGCCTTTAGGCTTTCAAACCAAATTTCTTCACTTCCGACAATGACTAATCAAGATGGTCATGGAGTTCGTGGAAGCAATCTTTCACTATGAGGTGAAGTATGGGAAAGCATGGAAGACGAAGCAAGCCGCATTCAGGATGTTGTACGGTGGTTGGGAAGAATCATTGTCGTGGTGGTGGCACGGCAGATGCCATGGGTAGGCTAAAGTATGGGGCCAATGGATGCTAGTGGGATCTGGGGAGGGAAGATGCAACTGATTCTACACTCAAGTGGTTAAGGCAAAGATCTTTATTTCTCTTATTTTGGGTTACAAGTGCTCCTCGAGCTGTATACAGGGAGAAAAGATGAATCTCACCAGCCTAACGGTACTAAAAAGAGTGGATGCCCTCCTCAGGGTCCAAGCTTCCCCTTATAAAGGAGAGCCTTGGGTGCCCTTAGGGCTGACGAGGCAAGCATATTCGAGGAATATGCTCGTCCCAAAATAGTAGTTCGGCGGCCTCCTTTCCTGTCGCCTTCTAACTAACGGCAAGGCTCCAGAGGACCCTCCTGCGTGCCTCGGGCTCTAATCTTGTCACCTCCGTGACCTCCTTACGCCCTCGACGCTCTGCATCTTTGTCTCTTGTGCTTGGCTCCGCTCGATTCCTTCTAGCCTGCAGCTATAGTTTGACCTTGGGTTTCTCCTTCTCTGCAAGCTTCAGATCACTCGGCCTTACCTTACCTTGCGTAACTCGGCTTGTCCTTCACCGCATCAAGATCAATCGGGCTAAACCGGCCGACCGCGATAACTCGGCCAGTAACGCTTGATACACATACACGGGCTTCGCCTCGCTCCTACCGACATATTCATGATTCGCCAACCTAGACCGTAATCGAAACCACGGGGGGGATTGTACCTCTGTCTTTCCCCGTCTCCGACCTACCCGAGGTCAACCCCCCGACATTAGTCCCCGAAGCTGGTGTGGCCCCGTCGATAGCTTCAGTCGGGTCGTATCAGCTTCATTATATTCTTCAGTTTTGTTTCCGAGTTATATCTTCTTCGTCCGAGGTATCCTCGTTCCTTCCCTCGTACACCATGTCCTATGTGTCACCCCCATCATCGTTCTTCTAGTTTTTTGGTCCCTCTACTGATTTCATCGAGGCGGGCTGATTAACTTTGTGCCGCTGCCACTGCGACGCCTCGGGTGCCGTTCCCCTTGGGGATCGTAACGCTCTTCCTTCCTGTGTGGCCGTTGGTGTGGCTCCACTTATCGTCGTGCGTTCGTGCCGCTCTCACGATCTACACGGTCAACCGCTACACCCACGATCCCACTACCTTGTTCGTGGCTCGAATATAAAGAGGGGGACGGCGTTTGGGGATTTTACTTTTCCCCTTATCGCTCGTCTCCGTCCTCCTCCTTCCTTCCGCTATGCTCGCAGCCTCCGCCATTGTTGCGAGCCTCCGTCGGTGAAGACTCACTGCCGCACCGCCTGCGCTGCGCTCTGCGGCTTTGGCTCCGTCGCCAGTGAGTCCTCTCCGGTCGCATTGCCTGGATTTTTCCCTAGACTCATCTGTTTCGATTTCGTGCTCGTGCGACGGTTCCTCTGGTTCTTCGCCATTGTTCTCGTGCAAAGTCCCGACGGGGCCTTGCAGCTCTAAACTCCCCTCTAACGCCAGTTTTTCCTCCGGCGATCTTTCCGGCTCACTCATGTCTAGTTATTTTAGCGGCGCTCTGGTAGAGGATGACGACGCTGGCTCTGGGCCCGAGCGAGGCTCGTGGCAGGGCTCTTCTGTTACACGCCGTGAGATCGAGTGGCTCATCCGAACTCGAAGAATTCCCGCCGAGGTCTCTTGCCGCTTACCGGCGTGAGTCCTCTCCGGATGTTAGGGAGGCGAGTATGTGGTTTTATGTCGCACTTGGCTGCGCGGTCTCCTCTTAGCGATTTCGCTAGAGAATTCTCGACTACTTGACCTTCCGCATCATCTTCCTGCGAACGCTATCGCTTCTCTTTCTGCTTTCATCTCCGCATCGGAGGGATACTTCGGCCTGTGGCCGTCAGTGCACGTCTGGTCGAAGTTCTTCCAGATTCGCTCCAACGTAGTCCCTGACAAATCTCTGCATCCTTCCGAGAAGTCGCTTACCCAATGTGGGGCAGCGTCTATTACACCTCGGAGGAAGTCCGTATTTCCTCGTGTCACCGGGTTAGAGTCGTGCAAGAAGTGGCACAAATCGTTCTTTTATGTCAAGAACAGAGGAGCAGAGGACAAGATTCGACTCCCTGCATTATCAATTGGTCCGCCTTCTAAAGTGAACTGGCTCTACAATCCGAGGAAAACTCATGCCTTGGCCGAGGCTTTTGAGATTCGGCTTAAAGAGTTGATCCGCGCCGGGTTATGCGGCGAAGACCTGATGGCTACTTTCATTAGTAGCCGGATCTGCCCATTCCAGAAGCGGACTCACAAGCTGTGCTACATGAGTGGTCCCCTTTACCCTAATCGAGTCTCGACCGTGGAGCTGGACAACTACCTTATCTATAAGCGCGTCCGAGCTATCTTTAAGACAGAAATGCCTGAGGATTGGGCTTGGGGATTAAAACCGTTCACCCGCGATCATCCGCCTCCCGAGGTGAGCTTAATCAACAACGCTCTGCTATTCCATTGCTTTTGTAACGGGTTTATCTAACTCTCTTTTTCCTCGTCTTGCAGAGGTTCGCAGAGTAGAAAAATGAGGACTTCGAAGTTCTGCTGCTCCCATGGCCCGCGGACAGGAGCACCCCGGATACTGGTGAGCCGGACTCCGAGGAGTTCGTCCCTAAGTCGGATCCTGCCCCGGCTCGAGCTCGTGGCAAGACTTCGGCGCACGAGGAGGAAGGTGATTCGGACGAGGTCCAAATTCTTGAGGTAGTTGCCGCCATGCCTATTTCTTATGCATTTCCGGCTTCTACTTTCCCAGCTAATCCGGCCGGTCAGGTTCACGACGCCGAGCCTATTGCTTCTCGACCCCCTGTTACCTCGGGGAAACGCGGGGCTCCTGCTAGTGCCTCGGAAGCGGTTCCCAAGAAACGAATGAAGAAATCCGCTCCGAACCCTCCCAAGCGCAAGACTATGCCTGGGGTCGCGAGGTAAGTTCCTTTTGCTTATATTTCTTGTTTCTCTCTTTCTGTTTTTCATACTGAAGATTCTTCTTTCTTATTTTTGCAGTGCTCCGCTTTCTGTTAAACCCGACGGTCCTAGCATGACTAGCCGCCCGATTCGGCAGCCGTCTCCTCCGCCCGTTGATGATACCAGGATTCCTAGTCCTATTCGTCCTGCTTCTCCTCCAGCTCCGAATATGTCGCCTCTTCGACGCGACGTGCCTAAGACCCCTTCCATTGACATGGATTCGACTCGGCCCTCCGAGGTTTTTGTCGAACCCGTCGTCCCTTCTATGGGTCCCAGCGCTGCTACTGAGCCTCTATCTACTCCGGCAGTTTCTACAGCCATTCCAGCCTCGGCCGAAAAGGTCGTTATCTCGGCGCCTTCTGCGACCATAACCTCTGCTGCTCCTAAAGACGCCGTCCCCACTTCCGAGGCGTCACTTCCTGCTGATGCCTCCTCTAAGGCGAGAAAAGCTGTTGCCGCCAAGACTTCCTCTTCTCAGAAAGGTCTTGTCGGCTCTTCTTAGCCGAGTATTGCCGACGTGTTGCGTAAGGGAGCTGCGCCTACTAAAGCCACCGTTGCCTCGGCCGTCGGCACCCAGCTTGCTCTTCATAAGAGCCCTGCGACCGCCGTGGTCGAACAGCCTGTCCGGGGTAAGGTCTTAACTCGGACAGCCAGTGGGAACAACCTCGGTGCGCTGGTGGAGTATGCTAATAATTGGAGTTCCGCTGATCAGTTTGAGGGTAATCCTATGAACCAGCCCTTTCAGCTTTCCGACATCAGCGACCGTTTTGACCATGCTCCCAAGTTCATCGTTGATACCAACAAGATGAATGAGGTAATTACTGTTTCTCTGAGTTTTAAATTATTCCTCAGATGTTACTATATGCTCTAGTCCCCGAAACTTGCAAGGAAATAACTTGTTATATACTTGGAAGTTTAATGATCTTTGACTTAATTTTATTTCTAGGGTTCGGGAATCCGGCCATCTAGATCCGAGTTAAGTTTTGCTTGACTCGGATGTGCTTTAGCTTTGAATATCCAGCCACCTAGATCCGAATTAAGTTCTGCTTGATTCGGATGTGCTTTAGCTTCGAATATCCAGCCACCTAGATCGGAGTTAAGTCCTGCTTGACTCGGATCTGATTTAGCTTTGAATATCCAGCCACCTAGATCTGAGTTAAGTCCTGCTTGACTCGGATCTGATTTAGCTTTGAATATCCAGCCACCTAGATCTGAGTTAAGTCCTGCTTGACTCGGATGTGCTTTAGCTTTGAATATCCAGCCACCTAGATCCGAGTTAAGTCCTGCTTGACTCGGATCTGATTTAGCTTTGAATATCCAGCCACCTAGATCGGAGTTAAGTCCTGCTTGACTCGGATCTGATTTAGCTTTGAATATCCAGCCACCTAGATCTGAGTTAAGTCCTGCTTGACTCGGATGTGCTTTAGCTTTGAATATCCAGCCACCTAGATCCGAGTTAAGTCCTGCTTGACTCGGATCTGATTTAGCTTTGAATATCCAGCCACCTAGATCGGAGTTAAGTCCTGCTTGACTCGGATCTGATTCAGCTTTGAATATCCATTTACCGTTTTCCCCATTGCTTAGGTTGCACATGATCGGAGGACTGCCGAGTTCCAGAGGTTGCTTTTTTCGCACCGTAAGCTGGAAGAAAAGTATGAGAAAATCCTTCCGGTGGTAAAGAAAGCTGGTACGTCGATGGTTCCTCTTCGTTACTTTCAACGTTCTTATTTACTTGCCCGCTAGATGCCGGCTTACTTTCTTGGTAAACAGGTAACATTAATAACCTCAATATTCGCCTTGAGAAGAAGGTCAAGAGCTTTGAAGGTTAGTTTCCCTTTTATCTTACATCTTTTCTCTTTTAACATGTGTGCTAAGCTTCCTTATCGCGTTTGGCTCTGGTAAAGCCGAGTTGCAAACCTTTGCAGCGTCGCACCAAGATTGCATGCCCATGCCTGACGTGATGCTGCATTTTTTTAGAGCAAAACGCTATTCATTCGGCGCAATTACAAGAAAAAGATGATAAAATAGCTTGCCTACGAGCCGAATTGGATATCCTTAAGCTCTCTCAGTAGTCCGAACTAGAAAAGGTCGACCAAGAATTTTCTGAGGAGAAGAATCGGCTGACTTTGGAGCTGCAGAATAACAAAGAACTCCTCGAGGCTGCCGAACTGAAAACCCAGGGTTTGAGCGAGGAAATTGCTCGTTTTGAGAAGAGCAAGGTCGATTGGGCCAAATACCTTCAGATAATGATGAGACACATTCATCGTAAGCTACTTAGCATGGCCGAATTATATTTTTATTTTTTGTTCCCACTACCACCTAACACGTTCATGCTTTGCGCAGATCATTTTCCCGAAGCCAAGCCTGTGAGCTCTAAAGATGTTCTTGCAGCTCGCATGCGCCGAGGTGACCCTGTTACCGTTGACTCGGAGTATTCAATGGAGGATTACTTGGTTGCTGTTGGTGCCGCAGTTGGTCCGATGAAGATTATGGGCCGGGACTTGGTGCAAGCCGCTATCCGAGCTTACCATGTACTTTGGCCGAATACCTCGGGGACTCCTGATATCAACGAGGTCAAATTACTGGTGAAAAGACTAATGGCATCTGAGAGGCAATTAAGTCTTTGGAGGGAATCCGTTGGGCGTGCTGGTGCCGATATGGCCCTTACTGTTATCATGTCATGGTATGAAGACATCTCTCCTGACATCCTGAGAAACTTATGACCGGTTCCCTGGGTTGAGGATCCCACTTTTGTTGCTCTTGACAAGCTCGCCTTCCAACTCGTCGAGTATGCCGACGCGTGCACACTTGGAATGAAGGGCCGAGTTTTCTCCTGACCGGATGAGGAGGTTTTAGTTGAGGATGCCTCGGATAATAACTTCGGTGAGCAAGGGAAGGTGAGGATGACTCGCCACATCGGCGACTCAGTTCAAGCTTCCGGACAGCAGCGTCGCGTCCTCCTCCAAAGGTACCGGCATTCTACCGCTTCTGATGCTCTGAGCAACCTCGGCCTCCGCTGAACTTGCACTGGTCCGGAGGGCGAGGCAACCTCACCAAGTTCTTCCTACGTCGGAGTGCCCTGACTTTGACCAAGTCTGCCTCCCCAACGAACAACGCCTAAGTTATTTCGATCCTCGCATGCGGGCGTATGATGTAGGCGAAGCATTTGTCCACTCTCTGTATGATTCAAACTTCTTTTCTGTGTCTCTGTGACATATACGCTGTAGTTGTTACCATTTGGTTAAGTGGGTGTCCGCCAATTCTTACTTTGTTGGCCCTCTATTTCCGACCTTTTAGGATTTACTTTCGCCTTTATCTTTTATGATTTATCCAGCGTGAGCTCAATATCATATAATATTGATATGCTCAACAGATTGACTACGTTGTGACAATATATGGTAATCGCTGGATCATTGTTTATTGTGCGAAACTTCGATATGTAAATCAAATTTCAGAGGTAGTATAAGACCAATACGGGTGCGCTCAGCATAAGATTGAGGTAGCGTACGGTAGTCCCCGAGTCGCTGCTTTGGATGCCGAGGTTTAGATATTAATATGAAATTGATATAACATATGGCAGTCCCCGAGTTACTACTCTGGGCGATGAGGTTCAGATACATAACACGAAATAGATATAACATATGGCAGTCCCCGAGTTACTGCTCCGGGCGCCGAGGTTCAAATACATAACATGAAATTGATATAAAATATGGCAGTCCCCGAGTCACTGCTCTGGGCGCCGAGGTTCAAATACATAACACGAAATAGATATAACATATGGCAGTCCCCGAGTTACTGCTCTGGGCGCCGAGGTTCAGATACATCATTGGATCTTGACTTTGAGATATAATGCTACGAGTAGAATGGCCGAAGTAAAGCCACATTCCATGGACGCTTCGTTTCTTCGCCAGCTTTGTCTGCCTTGTTCCCTCTGAGGGACTGAGCGTCGATTATATAATAGGCATCATTATGCAACGCTTTGCTCACAATAAATGGTCCCTCCCATGGGGGTGACAACTTGTGCATGCCCGTATGCTGTACCTAATCGGAGGACCAAATCTCCTTCTTTGAATACTCTTGATTCACTTTCTTCTGTGATACCGCCGCAAGTTCTGTGATAAATAGCTGATCGTGATAATGTCAACTCTCCGGCTTCTTCCAGCAGGTCTCTTGCCGAGCTATCTCATTTGTCTCGAGGTTGTGTCTGAGCAACTCTTGGAGAGTCATATATTATGTCCTGGAAGTACGGCCCGCCCGTACACCAGAAAGAATGGTGTATAGCCTGTTGATCTATTCGGAGTAGTCCGGAGGCTCCATAGTACGGCTGGGATTTCTTCGATCCAACATCCTGCCGACCTATGCAACGGTTCGACAAGCCGTGGTTTTATTCCTGATAGCACCAGTCCATTAGACCTTTCCACTTGCCCATTGGATGCTGGGTGAGCCACAGAGGCAACATCTAGTCTTATGTGCTTCTCCCGACAACTATGACACCTGGAATGCCTTCTTCGCTAATAGGCGGGAAAGGGAGCTCGCCAGGTACGAGGGTGATGGCCCGCCACCGGTGAACCACAATGAAGCCGGCCGTCATCTGTGGTGGGAAAACCGTACTATCATCGGAGTGATGCGCTACATCTCCGGGGGAGACCATCCTCGCCTACGGTGCCCATGAGTCCACCCGCCACAGGCCCCACACCGTCCCGGCGGTAGCGGTATCGTCTTCCAGGAAACCCTTCTCCCGCCCGCCGTGAATTCGAGTCTGGAATGGCCCCTGGTATATGCCATGGATGGGCTGAGGATCCCCGGAGTGGCAGGTGACGATGACGATGATGATGACGATGACGATGAAGACCCTGAAGTTGCGTACTATAGGACTAGGCATGATTATGACTAAAGGGGGCGGCTTTATTCCTGAGTGTTAGCTAGTCCCAGTTTGTCCCGGTTTTTAATATTAATAAATGTCTTGAGTGTTACCTAATAAATATAGGGAAATGCCTATATAAAGAGAGGGTTCATCTTTAGTCCCGGTTGGAGAAACCAACCGCATCAAGGGATTCTGCGCATGGGCGAGCAACACTAATAATAGGGGTGAGTGTCGACATTATGTCGTGCGGCTTGTACCTTGTCCCGGATGGTGTCACCAACCGGGACTAAAGATGAGTCAGCACTAATAATAGGGGTGAGTGTCGACATTATTTCGTGAGTGTCGGCATTATGCCGAGCTTGTACTATAAATAGGCATCCTTGTGAGTCCAGTCCTCCACCAGTTTGAGGAATCTCAAGATGGTTTTAGAGCGAGGACACCAAGACGCCCAGATTTGAGGGAGATGCCGACGGAGCCTGATCCTCCGGCATCTCGAAATCTGGTCATAGAGGCACTCCTAATATGTGAAATTAGTTAGCTCGTGCGTATTGATCTAGTTAGAGAAGTTACAAGATGCAAGATGGTTTTCGAGAGGGACACCACTATGGCGGTTCAGGGAGATGCGACGAGCCCAGCCTCCGGCATCTCCGAGAAACCGGGTCATAGGCACTCCCTAGTATGTGACATCACGCGTTTGGAGATCAGATCTTAATGGTAAGTATGAATCGGTACTAAAGGCCCTCCTTTAGTCCCGGTCCAGCCACAAAACGGGACTAACACACTCAAGATTGTTTGTAGACAACACTATAAAAATGGACACATGCATGGAACATCTTCACTCATAAAATGTTACAATTATTACATATCATTTCTTCGCGTGTGTTCCTTTCTGATCCCGTCGTATCCATGGAGCATCTTCATTCATTAACATGATGGTTGGGTCATCCTTCACCGCGAAGGGCGGAATTTCATGGAACTTATCACAATCTTCTGACATGTCTATCTTGTCCTCCACTCCCACGATGTTTCTTTTTCCTGAAAGAACTATGTGGCGCTTTGGCACATCGTCTGATGTATTATTTTTCTTATTTTTTTGTTTTCTAGGTTTGGTAGACATGTCCTTCACATAGAAAACCTGGGCCACATCATTGGCTAGGACGAATGGTTCGCTAAGTACCCAAGATTGTTGAGATCCAACGATGTCATTCCATATTTCTTGTCTACCTCAACCCCTCCTCCCGTCAGCTTGACCCATTTGCACCGAAACAAGGGGACCTTAAAAGTAGGTCCATAGTCAAGTTCCCATATCTCCTCTATGTAACCATAATATGTGGTCTTTGACCCCTTGTTGTCTGTTGCATCAAAGCGGACACCACTGTTTTGGTTGGTGCTCTTTTTATCTTGGGCTATCGTGTAAAATGTATACCCATTTATCTCGTACCCTTGGAAAGTCGATTTAGTCGAAGATGGTGACCTAGACAACAAGTATAGCTGATATCCAAGAGTGTTGTTTTTGATGAATGTTGCAACCAACCGCCGAAACTCTTCATGTGTTCATCTCTAATCCAAGAGTCATACTTTCCAGGGTTGTTGGAGCGTAAGATTTTCTTGTGTTCCTCGATATATGGGGCTGCCAAGATAGAATTCTGTAGAACGGTGTAATGTGCTTCGGTGTAAGAATGTCCGTCTCTACATATTATTGATTTCCTTCCTAGAGTACCCTTTCCGCTTAGTCTCCCCTCATACCGCGATTGAGGAAGACCAATTGACTTAAGGTCAGGAACGAAGTCAACACAAAATTCAATTACCTCCTCTGTTCCATAGCCCTTGGAGATGCTTCCTTCTAGCCTAGCACGGTTACAAACATATTTCTTTAAGATTCCCATGAACCTCTCAAAGGGAAACATATTGTGTAGAAATACAGGACCGATAATGGAAATCTCTTCGACTAGGTGAACCAAAGAAAGGCCATAATATTGAAGAAGGATGGTGGGAACACCAACTCAAAACGACAAGACATTGGACCACATCATTACTCAGAGTGGTAGATCTTCAGGATTGATTATCTTCTGAGAGATTGCATTGAGAAATGCACATAGCTTCACAATGGGTACTCGAACATTATCTGGTAGAAACCCCCTCAATGCAATCGGAAGCATTTGCGTCATAATCACGTGTCAGTCATGAGACTTTAGGTTTTGGAACTTTTTTCTGCCATATTTATTATCCCCTTTATATTCGACGAGAAGCCAGACGGGACCTTAATACTGCTTAGGCATTCAAAAAATATTTCCTTCTCTTGTTTGGTAAGGCGTAGGCGGCATGACCTTGAAACCATTACGGATGCAGCCATCCGGGTCTTTCATACGTTGATGGTCCTTTCGTGCTTCCGTGTATCTTTTGTCTTCCCATACACGCCAAGAAGCCTAGCGTGTTCACGCAAAGATTCTTCGTCACATGCATCACATCGATTGCAGAGCGGACCTCTAAGAATTTCCAATATGGTAGCTCCCAAAATATAGATTTCTTCTTCCACATGGATGCGTGTCCTTCAACGTCTTCTAACAGATTTTCCTCCGTGACCCTTTCCAAAGGTTACCAGTTGATCCAAATCTTTGACCATATCAAATATAAGACCAAGACGCTCCTTAGGCTTCGATGCGTGACATGCCAAACCGTTGAAATGCTTGCTGTATTTCTTAAGGGATGCTTGGCCAAAAGAAATCGACGATGCTCATTGTATACATTCTTCTTACAATGTTCCAAATATATACTTACAGTCTCATCTAAACAAAGGTGTGCATGCATTGTATCCCTTGTTTGACCGTCTGAAGGTTACTAAGAGCAGGCCAATCATTGATTGTTACGAAAAGCAATGCTCGGAGGTTAAATTCTTCCGCTTGTGCTCATCCCACACGCGTATCCCGGTTCGTTACAACCGTAAAAAGTTCTTCCACTAATGGCCTTAGGTACACATCAATGTCGTTGCCGGGTTGCCGGACCTTGGATCAACACCGCATCATAATGAACTTCCGCTTCATGCACAACCAAGGAGGAAGGTTATAGATGCATAGAGTCACGGGCAGTCTTTGATCGAGCTCGCTCCCCAAAGGGATTCATGCCATCTGTACTTAGACCAAACCTTAAACTCTTTGCGTCATCTGCAAAGTCCGGGTACTTTCTATCGATTTTTCTCCATTGCGACCCATCAGCGGGGTGTCTCAACATCCCGTCTGACTTACGTTCCTCTTTATGCCATCGCAACAACTTGGCGTGCTCTTTGTTTCTGAATAAGCGTTTCAACCGTGGTATTATAGGAGCATACCACATCACCTTCGCAGGAACCCTCTTCCGGTGGGGGCTCGTCCTCAACGTCACCAGGGTCATCTCGTCTAATCTTATACCGAAGTGAAGTGCATACCGGGTGTAACTACCTCGGTGAATTACGCTCCTAGATACAAGCCTGGATGAGTGGTAGTGGTTGAAATAGTACGGTGGGGCCCCAAAAGCCACTCACTGGTAGTCCTTTCAGACGTCCCAACCACTACCCTCTCAACGGGACCTGTACGGGCGGCGTAATCGGCAGGCGAAGGGATCAACTACGTACACAAGTGGGTATGTACGCAAGCCACCATACAAGAGTACATCAGAGCCATACCATCTATAAAGAAAGGAAAATATAGCAACGCCATACGGCAAGATTCAAATGACCTAGATAGATCTATATTTTAGGATACCTCCTCATACAACACACATCAGAGTATCATGCGGAAGCGGCAAACAAAATCCGAGTACGGATAAGAAGCAAATCGGCATAAGATGCCATAGAAATAAACACATCCCAACTACAGGTCTCACGGATCCCCGTTCCCGGAATCTCTACACCGAACGACCGTTGCCCACATCTTCGGCTTCTTCCACCCAGTATCCGTCCTGCGAAGTTACCTGTTCATCTGAACCAAGAATTTATCGTGTGAGACCCTAAGGGTACTCAGCAAGTCTTAATGCCTCTAAAGGGGACACAACCTGGGGTGACGCAATTGCAGCGAAAGATAAACCCTAGCAGTTCTACAGATAAACGCTAACCATCCGCCTAACCAATGATAGACGGATGTCCGTGAATTTAAGAACAACAGTTATAATAGTAATTTCATCAGATCCATCCTCCTCCCTGCTTACCAACAAGGAAGCGGACGAACAACCCCCCATCCGTTGCAATTTTATTAACCATTCCATGAGTGTTGCACTATTTACTAGTTTAGTTACTTAGTCAGATTAAAGCGGTACTTTAGTTATGCTTGTCTATGATCAAGAAACTGTGCTCCAAGTCGTCCATATCCGCGGACACGGCTTTCAGAAAGTTTTACCCGGCCGGGGTGCACCAATAGCAACACACGCTCGATCAACCTCGGAAAAACCAAATCAAAACCCAACGAGGCTTTCACGACTGAACAATCACAAGATTCAGAAATATTTCAGGGGGCCACCCCTTTGAGTAGATCCCGCAACGGAGTAAGCAAGCTCCGAGACGGACTCAAGGTTGCGCCAATGGCTGTAAGCGACTGGGAACCCGAAAGTGTGGTGTGGCTTGTCGATACCGCGTAATCACTCCGCATACCTAAACAGTACAGTGTGCTCCTCGCACAATTTAAATACAGAAAGTAGCATGGCATAAGTACAGGATAGTAAATAAAACCTCAAACTAGTTTGTGGCCCCAAGAAATAAGACGGAATCAAGCTCTGGCTCAGGGGGGTCCCATATACCTCCCGGATGTGGATAGCGCGATAAATCAAGGAACAGGAATCAAGTACTCGGGGTCTTACGGGACACAAGTGAGCAGGAAAAACCAAATAGCAGATGTTGCTCACCGGTGCCACTTTCTTTAGTTATCCCACTACTACTCAGGTTAAGTTGTTTAGGTACCTCATTATTCAACAGACTCTCACATACCCTACACATGCTGTTCTACGACTTGCATGGCCCAAACAACTCCTATAGTAGTGGCTCATGGGATGGAGGAACAAGCTTGGTGGGGTTTAAAAGTAAAGGCTATGCATACTTGGGATTCAATTTAATGCAATCGCGACTCAATGATGCAAGAATAAGATAGAGGCAATAGGTATCATGTATGCAAGCATGTGGAAGTGCTTGCTGTCAACTCAGTTGAAGCGAGGGACGGATCTGGTAGTGCTCGGTTCTCTTGATATACCCCCTGCTCAGTGTCTATCCGAGAACAACCAAACAAACAAGGCCAACATGAATATAGAGCACAAGCATATGAATAATATGCGTCAAGCAAACAATCATGCCATGATGAATGATGCACAATTTACATGGCAATAAGGTAGCATGGCATGGTGAGGTGTGGAGGACAAGTAATAACATTTTAATGGGGTTTTGGGTCACATTTGTTGTCATAACACTTGCTGTACCCTATATTTTTATATGATGCATGCTGCAATTGAAGTCATGGATAGCATAAACAGAAAGGTCTCGTCGAGCTGATCATTTTAGACATATCATTTGCCAAATTTGGAATCATAAAACAAAAGTTATTGATTATTTAAATTCTAGTGGCAATTAGTGTAATTTAAATAAACTTGGGATTTTAAAAGTGCAAAAGACAATTTGAAGGGCATATTTGGAATCCTCTCATTTTTCTGATATCCAAACATATATCATTTGTCAAATTTGGATTTATGTTTTGAAAGTTATTTGAAAACAGATTTCATTTTTGAATTTGAATTAATTTGAAAAGATTTGAAATAAAAACAGATGAGCAGACAACCTTTTGTACCCAGGCAGATCCAGCCGCACTCACTGACGGGTGGGACCAGGCTGACTGGGCGCCAGACACGCGCACAGGGAAAGGGACCGCGGGTTGAGCTCCAGAAAACACGGGAGCCTTTTTGCAAAAACGTCAAGCAGGCTGATCGGTAGGCAAAGGGGAGCGCGGGTTGAGAACAAAAGAAGGCAGGGGGTTTTCGGGGAGATGGTCACGGTGGCTGCCTGGTGGGCCTAGAGGGCGCGGGTTGCAGAGAAAAAGAACAGGGAGGGGGGTGTGTGCAAAACAGCCAAGGCCGTACTGTTCCTCTTCTCGCGATGCCTGATGCAGCCGGCGGTGGCGAGGCTGGACTCGAACGCGACGCGGGCTGGTTAGGCAGAGGCCTGAGCCATCTGCAGTGGCTGCGTTTTGTGAGGAAAGCAGGGGCTAGGTGGCGTTGCGCGCTGGCGGCGAAGTGGCGAGCGACGACAGACGAGGGTGCTCGACAAAAGGGACGGCGACGCCAGGAAGCGACGATGCCGGCGAGGATGTCTGGGAGGACGAGGTGCTTACCGCAAAGCTGTCGGTGACGGTGGCGAGGCTTGGGGAGGTCGCGATCAACGGCGAGGCAGACGGGCCGATGACTTAGGGTTTCGGCGTGGCGTCGACGTGCAGGGCTGCTGGGGGCGTCTCCTCCTCGCGTCTGGGTCCAGGGGCGTCGCAGAGGCTCCACGCGACCACGCCGACGCACTCTCTCCCACCCGCGCCTCCTGGATCGATGACGACAAGCGTGACCCGACGGCGGCCGGCGTCCGGAGGTAGACGGTGGCGAGGAGAGGGAAGAGGGGAGGCGAGGCCTTCAGGGATGGATCTGGGGGGCAGGGTAGAACGAGGGAGGGGTAGATAAAGCCAGAGAGGGGGTAGGGGTGCCGTGGCCGCCGTGTGGGGGAGCTGGCGATAAGGATGGCCTCGGCCACCTTTTTCTCCACCCCCTTCACGTGTTTGGTACGGCTAGGCAGACAGGGGGGCTTCCAGGTGGGTCCAGGCGAGGCCAAGGGGGCAGGGTAGCTCGGTGGGGCTTCTAGGCAGAGAGAACAGAGAGGGGAGGGAGGTGCTCGAGCTAGATGGTTAGGGGTTGGCTCGGGTCAGGGCTTGCCTTGGGCTGGTTGGGGAAGTAGCTAGGTGGGTCCAGCAGGTAGAGAGAGGGGGTGGCGAGCTGGGGCAGGGCATGGGGTGACCAAGCTAGGAAGCTAGAAAGGAGGAGGGGGTACTTAGGGTTTTGGTTAGAGAAAGGTGTAGATTAGGGGCTTGTTTATCTAGGATGGGGTGGCATGGGGTAGGTTTTAGGGTTAGCTAAGAGGGGGTACTTTGGGTTTTGCTTAGACTAGGTGGGGTTTAGGTTTAGCTAGAATGGGGTTTGGGGTGGCTTAGGGTTTTGTTTAGGGAAGGTAGAGATTAGGGTTTTTGTTTAGAGAGGGTATGGATGAAGGAAGGTGGTACTTAACTTGATCATGCAAGCTCCAAACAAGCCCTAACAAGATCAAGGCAAGAAAAAGAGGAAGAGGGAGAGAGAGATGATCATGTGATGATGGGGTGTTTCTTTGGTCCATGCATGCTCCATCAATGACCAAGCAAGATCCAAGAGAAGGGGTGGTTTAGGTTGGTGCATGCCTCATGAGCACATGTGTGTGCATGGGGCATGGGGATAGAGGTTAGCTAAGGGAGATAGAGATAGATGAGATGGTGAAGAAAACTTCAAGCCCAAAACAAGATTTAAACCAAGGGAAGGTGTCCCAAGCAAACAAAGCTAAAACATTCCCAAAGCCAAGAGAAAGGTGGCACTTGCATGGCCCATGCAACATTATTTGCCATATGGTTATATTGTGAAAACAACATTATTTCATGTGGCTTTAATCCTTGCATTCCCAAAAGGTGGGCAAAGGCCAAGCAAAATATTATGGGTGGAATCCAACCAACCAACATGAGCTAGAGATAACTCAAATAAAATGCCAAGCTCATATTAATTGGATGGTGGAATGATAAGGTGGTGAAAGAAAAGGTGGTGGAGTCAATAAGAGAGATGCCCTCAACTCAACTTGGGCATTTAACAATATATCAAGAGCCAAATACAATATCAAGATGCAAATACAATTAATATTGCACATGAGATAAGAACCAAACAAGGAAAAGGGTTTTGTATGATGCTCAAATGCAAGGTGGCATGATGACATGAGCATGATATGATAATGATGCAGCAATTATATGTTGGAAGTGGCCCTTTTTATTATTATAACAAGTAGCATTACAGTGTTAGACAACCGGGATGCTACAACTCTCCCACTAAACAGAATCTCGCCGAGATTCTAGGAAGAAGAAGAAGATACAAAGAGAGAAGGATGGTTGGCACGGAGTTCATCTTCATGCTCCCATGTGGCTTCATCAGCAGAATGGTGTGACCATCGCACCTTGCGTAACTTGATGGACTTGTTGCGAGTCCTTCGCTCATGGGTCTCAAGGATTTTGGGGTGTTCTTGATAAGAGATCTTCTTGGAGGTCGATTAGCTCATGATCCACGGTCTTGCCGGGTCTTTGAAGCACTTCTTGAGCGAGAGATGTGGAAAACATCATGGACTTTGAGTTTTTCTAAGCTCCGGTGCATAAGCAACTTCTCCTCTTCTACCACGTATCTTGAAAGGACCGATGTATCTAGGAGCCAACTTTCCTTTGATATCAAGCGGTGTGTTCCTCTCATGGGAGTGACACGAAGGTAGATTTAGATCACCAGGGGCATATACCATATCCGTGTGCTTCTGTCATAGTTGCTCTTCGACGACTTTGAGCAATCTTGAGTTCTCGAATGATATGCACCTTCCTCTGCTCGAGTCACAATGTCGGGGCCAAACCAGATTCTTTCTCCGCACTGACCAACCAATCGGAGTTCGCACTTGCGTCCATAGAGAGCCTCGAATGGTGCCATCTTGAGACTCTTCCGAAGCTGTTGTTGTAGGAGAATTCAACATATGGAAGACATTCCTCCCACTTCATGCCAAACGAGATGACGCAAGCTCTAAGCATATCCTCCGAATCTGATTGATTCTTTCCACTTGTCCTTGTGGATCGAGGGTGGTAAGCAGTCTTTGAAGTTCAACTTTGTTCCCAAAGCTTTTGGAAACTCTCCCAGAACTTTGAGGTGAAGATGCTCCACGGTGCGAACTGATTTCAAGTGGAACCCCATACAGAGAGACAATTCTTGATATAGAGCTCACCAACTGAATTCCGTAAATTGTTTATTTGATGGGAAGAAATGAGCCACTTTAGAAAGCACGTCGATGACAACAAAATTGCATTGTTGCCCTCTGCGACCTTGGAAAGCCGTGATGAAGTCCATCTCTACTTTCTCCCATTTCCATTCCGGAGGTTTCAATGGTGAAGAAGACCAAATGGTTTCGATGAGCGACCTTCACTCTGCAGGAACATCACATTCTCGAGACATACTTGGCAATACCGTTTCAACCTGTGCCACCAAGATTGTGTTTTCAAGTCCATGTACATCTTTGTGCTGCCGGATGGATTGAAAGAACCGAATAATGTGCCTCCTTGAGAACTTGGTCTCTCGCCGGGTAGTTTGGAACAAACATCCGTGTTCAAAGAAGAGCGTGCCTTGATCATCAACATGGAAGGACTCGTACTTCGGAAGGTCAAGCTTAGCGATGAGCTTTTTGGTGTGCGGATCACCAAGCTGACGAGAGCGAGTCTGTTCTTCCAAGAGAGGAGTAGCGAAGGTTCGGAGATGCCCTTGTTCCACAATTTCGAGGTTGGTGACGGAATTCCTCGCACAAGAGGTTGTTGCTCTTCCACCATGAGGTTGTTGACATAAGCTTTTCGGCTAAGCGCATCTGCCATGACGTTTGCTTTGCCTGGAGTGTAGTTGATGGTCACATCAAAGTCATTGATTGCTTCGATCCATCTCCTCTGCCGAAGGTTGAGATCCGTTGAGTGAAGATATACTTCAAACTCTTGTGGTCCGAGAAGATCTCACAACGTACCAAGCAAGTAGTGCCTCCATAGCTTCAAAGCAAAGACAAGCGCTGCTAGCTCGAGGTCATGTGTGGATAGTTGATTTCATGCGTCTTCAATCGACGAAGCATAAGCAACCACTGTCTCTCTTGCATAAGGACCACACCCAATCCTTGCAAAGAGGCGTCAGAATATCTGGAAAGGCTTAGATGTATCCGGAGGAACCAAGACTGTGTGGAAGTGAGCTTCTCTTTGAGTGTCTCAAAACTTTCTTGGCAAGGAGTCCACAGTGTACTTCTTGCCTTTCTTGAGGAGATCGGTAAGAGGCTTTGCTATCTTCGAGAAGTTACGAACAAAGCGGCGACAATAGCTAGCCGAGAAAACTCCGCACTTCCTTGACATTAGCGGAGGAAGCCATTCAACTATTGTCTTCACGGTTTCGGTTAATCGCAATGCCCTTGGCGAGATAACATGACCTGTATGTTACTTCAGCAGCCAAAACTCACACTTTGAGAACTTTGCATACAAGCGGTTCTCACGAAGCTTGTTTAAGACACACCGCAGTGTTCTTCATGCTCTCCTCCTTAGACTTGGAATAAACCAATGTCATCCAGATATACCACAACAAACTTGTCCAGTACTCCATGAAAGCGGAGTTCATCGGCCTCGAGAATGTAGCAGTGCGTTGGTGAGACCGAAAGACATGACCGTGTACTCATACAGGCCATAGCGGTGGTGAAAGCTGTTTTGGGCACATCTTCTTTGCGAATTTTGATTTGGTGATAACCACTTCTCAAGTCCAGCTTAGAGAACACCACGCCTCTGCTAGTGATCAAATAGATCATTTATCCGTGGAGAGGATATTTGTTCTTGATGGTTTTAGCATTGAGAGCCTGTAATCAACACATAGCCTATCGGTTACATCCACGCTTCTTCACAAAGATTGTTGGGCTACCCCAAGAAGAAGTCTGTGTTGAATGAAACCCAACTTCTCTTGTTCATCAAGTTGTCGTTTGAGTTCACCAACTCGGAAGGACCCATTTTATATGGCCGCTTAGAGATAGGAGCCGTTCGTGTTCAAGCTCAATCACGAATTCAACCTCGCGATCCGGAGGCATACAGCAACTCTTCGGAAAGACATCCGGGAACTCACAGACCACCGGTACCCTCTGAATAGCTTCCATAGCATCATCATTCGAGTTGCCAAGGAAAAGAGCCGACAGCAGGAGTCGACTTGGAGAAAAGACTATATGGCCTTGAGGATCTTCAGAGACACCGAGCGTTCAAAGACAATCAATCACAGCTGCATTTGCTGTCAACCAATCCATGCCCAAGATGACATCAATGTCAGAGTTGCCCAGAACAATCAAAGAAGCCAAGAATGAAGAACCACCAATCTCAACTTGATTGCCATGACTGATTTGAGCAGCTGCCATTGTTGCTCCAGGAGAAAGAACCATTAACCGCTTTTGGAGAGGAACCAATGCTATCCCATTCTCGTCTGCAAACGTGTGCGACACAAAAGAATGCGATGCACCAGAATCAAAGAGAACTCGTGCAGGGACTGAGTTAACTGAAAGCATACCCATTACAACTCCAGGTGCGAGCTCAGCTTGAGAGGCGTTGACGCAGTTGGCGCGAACAACCGCAGACCCGGGCTTAGTGTTGATGTTGAGAGCCCGAGGCGGTGGTGCACGAACCGAAGGAGAGCTTGTTGCAGATCTTGGCGGGGGTGGAGGGAGAGCTTTGTTCTTCATTGGGCAGTTCCAGTTGGGATGTCCATGATCTCCACATGTGAAACAAGCACCGTGTGGACGTGGAGCAGAGTAGCCAGGGACTCCGCCAGGCGCTCCAGGGTAGTGGTTGTTGTAGCCCCTGGGAGCCGCAGTGGTGAAGTTTGGTGGCCTTGACGTGAAACTCGCAGGTCTTGGTGGAGCCGGGAGCGACGGTGGGGTGTTAGGAACCCAGACACGCCGCTTAGAAGGAGCTGCCATAACTGCAGAGCTTGATGCATCCCTGTTGTGTTTCTTGGACTCCTCGAACATTTGCCTGCTTGCCTCCTCTTGCAGTCTTTGTGTCAGTAGTTCAGGGAAGGTTGCCGGTCTTGCATGTGTGATTGCATACTTGATCGACGCATTGAGCCCTTGCACAACCTTTTACGCTTCTTCTTGTCATCGACACCTCATCACCACCATAACGGGATAGATTCATGAAGTTCTGATATAGGTGTTGACGTTATCATTTCCACGCTTGAGGTTGAGGAAAGCCTCCTTCATCCTTTCCATCACAATCTCGAGAAACTGCTCTTTGAACGCTCCAGTGAACCTCTCCCAAGTAGGCTGGAACCCAGTGCAGCTTGCCTTCAAGTAATTCTCCCACCAAAGAGCTGCATCTCCCTTGAGAAGGTGGGTAGCACACTTGACCCACTCCTGCTCCGGAACATCAGCAGTCTCGAGCAACCTTGAGATCTCACGCAGCCAATCATCCGCGTCCAGAGGTCGGTCAGAAACATCAAACTGACGAGGGTTGAACTTGAGGAAGCTCTTGATGTCTCCACGCTTGGGAGGTGGAGGAAGTGGAGCAAACTCATTTCTTCTGACACTCTCCTCAAAGCGCTGCTGGTTCTCTTGCATTGCCGCCAAAGCATTAGCTATGTTTGACAGCGCGGAGCCCAGTTCCGGAGGTATGTCCTCCTCAGTCCGGCGTGGTGGAGCCATCCTGTCATTGATATAAAACTCAAGTCAGTACTATAATGGAGAATGATAATAATCCAAAATAGTACCAAGATGGAATTAACCAAGATTAAAGGATACAATTTACTGAGATGATATTAAAATATCAACAAAGTTCATAGCACCTAAAAGATATTAAGCATATCGCATTAATCGAAAAGGAGTGTGGTACACAAATATATCAAAGAAAAATTTTCCACAAATTTCGCATTAAAATACCAATAGATGCAAAATTACTTAACGAATCAAGATTAGTGACTCTACCGATTCAATATACAAAAGCGAATGATAAAAGTAGTGGTATGGTCGCGACTCCATCCCGCACTCAAATCATTACTCCGCACATGAACAAGTGGAACACATATCCTAACCCCTTCTTCTCACGTGAAACCTAAAGATTGGTAACTACGGAAACGAACACCCCAAACAAGATAGCGTCGGATACAAAGAGGAAGATAGATTGCGTCGGTTTGCAAAAGCACATGTCGGAATGTACCAACGATTGATAACCAAAGCGAGATAAGATAACAACTTGGATGCAACGGTAGACAAGGGATTACACACACACACACACACACAACCTATGGTACTACGGAGCCGAACACGTGAATCCTAGTTTGAACTTTGAGAAGAGAATTGAAAACGTTGCACTTCCTTACGAGAAAAGGGTGGGTGGGAGGGTAAGAAAAGTGAAAGCAGTCCTACTCTCGCGTTTTGTTTTCCCTAATATACATAACTACCAAAATATTTGCTAGGCCGACAACGACCGTTTGGCTGAAACCACGAAGGTCGGGATGGCTCGATACCAATTGTAACTACCTCGGTGAATTACGCTCCTAGATACAAGCCTGGATGAGTGGTAGTGGTTGAAATAGTGCGGTGGGGCCCCAAAGCCACTCCTTTGGTAGTCCTTTCAGACGTCCCAACCACTACCCTCTCAGCAGGACTGTCAGGCAGGCGTGTCGGCGAAGGATCAACTACGTACACAAGTGGGTATGTGCAAGCCACCATACAAGAGTACATCGAGCCATACCATCTATAAAGAAAGGAAAATATAGCAACGCCATACGGCAAGATTCAAATGACCTAGATAGATCTATATTTTAGGATACCTCCTCATACAACACACATCGAGTATCATGCAGGCGGCAAACAAAATCCGAAATGCGGATAAGAAGCAAATCGGCATAAGATGCCATAGAAATAAACACATCCCAACTACGGTCTCACGGATCCCGTTCCGGAATCTCTACACCAAGCGATCGTTGCCCACATCTTGGCTTCTTCCACCCAAAGATCCTGCGAAGGTACTGTTCATCGAACCAAGAATTTATCGTGTGAGACCCTAAGGGTACTCGGCAAGTCTTAATGCCTCTAAAGGGGACACAACTTTGGGGTGACGCAATTGCAGCGAAGATAAACCCTAGTAGTTCTGAGATAAGCGCTAACCATCCGCCTAACCAATGATAGGCGGATGTCCGTGAATTTAAGAACAACAGTTATAATAGTAATTTCATCGATCCATCCTCCTCCTCGCTACCAACAAGGAAGCGGACGAACAACCCCCATCCGTTGGCAATTTTATTAACCATTCCATGAGTGTTGCACTATTTACTAGTCAAGTTACTTAGTCGATTAAAGCGGTACTTTAGTTATGCTTGTCTATGATCAAGAAAGCGTACTACAAGTCGTCCATATCCGCGGACACGGCTTTGAAAGTTTTACCGGCGGGTGCACCAATAGCAACACACGCTCGATCAACCTCGGAAAAACCAAATCAAAACCAACGAGGCTTTCACGATTGAACAATCACAAGATTCAGAAATATTTGAGGCCACCCTTTGAGTAGATCCATAGCGGGTAAGCAAGCTCAGAGACGGACTCAAGGTTGCGTAATGGTATGGCGATCGGGAACCGAAAGTGTGGCTGGGCTTGTCGATCTGCGTAATCACTCCGCATACCTAAGCGATGCGTGTGCTCCTCGCACAATTTAAATCTGAAAGTAGCATGGCATAAGTACAGGATAGTAAATAAAACCTCAAACTAGTTTGTGGCCCCAAGAAATAAGACGGAATCAAGCTCAGCTCTGGGGGTCCCATATACCTCCCGGATGTGGATAGCGCGATAAATCAAGGCGAGGATCAAGTACTCGGGGTCTTACGGGACACAAGTGAGCAGGAAAAACCAAATAGCAGATGTTGCTCACCGGTGCCACTTTCTTTAGTTATCCCACTACTACTCAGGTTAAGTTGTTTAGGTACCTCATTATTCAACAGACTCTCACATACCCTACATCTGTTCTCGACTTGCATGGCCCAAACAACTCCTATAGTAGTGGCTCATGGGATGGAGGAACAAGCTTGGTGGGGTTTAAAAGTAAAGGCTATGCATACTTGGGATTCAATTTAATGCAATCGCGACTCAATGATGCAAGAATAAGATAGAGGCAATAGGTACTGTATGTATGCAAGCATGTGGAAGTGCTTGCCTGTCAACTCAGTTGAAGCGAGGGACGGATCAGGTAGTGCTCTGGTTCTCTTGATATAACCCACTCGGTGTCTATCAAGAAAAACCAAACAAACAAGGCCAACATGAATATAGAGCACAAGCATATGAATAATATGCGTCAAGCAAACAATCATGCCATGATGAATGATGCACAATTTACATGGCAATAAGGTAGCATGGCATGGTGAGGTGTGGAGGACAAGTAGTAACATTTTAATGGGGTTTTGGGTCACATTTTGTTGTCATAACACTTGCTGTACCCTATATTTTTATATGATGCATGCTGCAATTGAAGTCATGGATAGCATAAACAGAAAGGTCTCGTCGAGCTGATCATTTTAGACATATCATTTGCCAAATTTGGAATCATAAAACAAAAGTTATTGATTATTTAAATTCTAGTGGCAATTAGTGTAATTTAAATAAACTTGGGATTTTAAAAGTGCAAAAGACAATTTGAAGGGCATATTTGGAATCCTCTCATTTTTCTGATATCCAAACATATATCATTTGTCAAATTTGGATTTATGTTTTGAAAGTTATTTGAAAACAGATTTCATTTTTGAATTTGAATTAATTTGAAAAGATTTGAAATAAAAACAGATGAGCAGACAACCTTTTGTACCCAGGCAGATCCAGCCTCAGCACCAGGTGGGACCAGTGGCCAGGCGCCAGACACGCTGTGAGGGAAGGACCGGGTTGAGCTCCAGAAAACACGGAGCCTTTTGCAAAACGTCAGCGGTGATCGGTGAGCAAAGGGAGCGGGTTGAGAACAAAAGAAGGCAGGGGTTTTCGGGAGATGGTCACGGTGGCTGGTGGGCCTAGAGGCGAGTTCAGAGAAAAAAAACGAGGGTGTGTGCAAAGAGCCAAGGCCGTCTGTTCCTCTTCTCATGGCGATGCCTCTGTGGCCTTGTGATGTAGGCTGGACTCGAACGCAGGCTGGTGCGTGAGGCTGAGCCATCGGTGGCTGCGGTTTCTTGTGAGGAAAGCAGGGGCTAGGTAGCGTTGCGGCGCTGTGGCGAGTGGCGAGCAGACGCACCGAGGGTGCTCGACAAAAGGGACGGCGACGCCAGGAAGCGACGATGCCGGCGAGGATGTCTGGGAGGACGAGGTGCTTACCGCAAAGCTGTCGGTGACGGTGGCGAGGCTTGGGGAGGTCGCGATCAACGGCGAGGCAGACGGGCCGATGACTTAGGGTTTCGGCGTGGCGCCTGGGTCCAGGGGCGTCGCAGAGGCTCCACGCGACCACGCCGACGCACTCTCTCCCACCCGCGCCTCCTGGATCGATGACGACAAGCGTGACCGAAGCCGTGGCGTCCGGAGGTGACGCAGTGGCGAGGAGAGGAAGAGGGGCGAGGCCTTGAGGATGGATCTGGGGGCAGGGGGTAGAACGAGGAGGGTATATAAAACGGAGAGGGGTAGGGGTGCCGTGGCCGCCGTGTGGAGGCTGGCGATAAGGATGGCCTCGGCCACCTTTTTCTCCACCCTTCACGTGTTTAATGGCTAGGCGAGGCAGGGGGCTTCGGTGGGTCAGGCGAGGCCAAGGCGGGGTAGCTCGGTGGGGCTTCTAGGCGAGAGAACAGAGAGAGGGAGGTGCTCGAGCTAGATGGTTAGGGGTTGGCTCGGGTCAGGGCTTGCCTTGGGCTGGTTGGGGAAGTAGCTAGGTGGGTCCAGCAGGTAGAGAGAGGGGGTGGCGAGCTGGGGCAGGGCATGGGGTGACCAAGCTAGGAAGCTAGAAAGGAGGAGGGGGTACTTAGGGTTTTGGTTAGAGAAAGGTGTAGATTAGGGGCTTGTTTAGCTAGGATGGGGTGGCATGGGGTAGGTTTTAGGGTTAGCTAAGAGGGGGTACTTTGGGTTTTGCTTAGACTAGGTGGGGTTTAGGTTTAGCTAGAATGGGGTTTGGGGTGGCTTAGTGTTTTGTTTAGGGAAGGTAGAGATTAGGGTTTTTGTTTAGAGAGGGTATGGATGAAGGAAGGTGGTACTTAACTTGATCATGCAAGCTCCAAACAAGCCCTAACAAGATCAAGGCAAGAAAAAGAGGAAGAGGGAGAGAGAGATGATCATGTGATGATGGGGTGTTTCTTTGGTCCATGCATGCTCCATCAATGACCAAGCAAGATCCAAGAGAAGGGGTGGTTTAGGTTGGTGCATGCCTCATGAGCACATGTGTGTGCATGGGGCATGGGGATAGAGGTTAGCTAAGGGAGATAGAGATAGATGAGATGGTGAAGAAAACTTCAAGCCCAAAACAAGATTTAAACCAAGGGAAGGTGTCCCAAGCAAACAAAGCTAAAACATTGCCAAAGCCAAGAGAAAGGTGGCACTTGCATGGCCCATGCAACATTATTTGCCATATGGTTATATTGTGAAAACAACATTATTTCATGTGGCTTTAATCCTTGCATTCCCAAAAGGTGGGCAAAGGCCAAGCAAAAGATTATGGGTGGAATCCAACCAACCAACATGAGCTAGAGATAACTCAAATAAAATGCCAAGCTCATATTAATTGGATGGTGGAATGATAAGGTGGTGAAAGAAAAGGTGGTGGAGTCAATAAGAGAGATGCCCTCAACTCAACTTGGGCATTTAACAATATATCAAGAGCCAAATACAATATCAAGATGCAAATACAATTAATATTGCACATGAGATAAGAACCAAACAAGGAAAAGGGTTTTGTATGATGCTCAAATGCAAGGTGGCATGATGACATGAGCATGATATGATAATGATGCAGCAATTATATGTTGGAAGTGGCCCTTTTTATTATTATAACAAGTAGCATTACAGGTGTTAGACAACTGGGATGCTACACCGGGCATGCATCTAAATTCTCATACTCCTCACCGCGGTAGAGGATGCAGTCATTAGGGCATGCATGTATCTTCTGAACCTCTAAACCTAGAGGGCAGACAACCTTTTTTGCTTCGTATGTATTGGCGGGCAATACATTATGTTTTGGAAGCATATTCTTCATCATTTTCAGCAACTTTTCAAATGAGGAGTCAGGTATAGCACACTCAGCCTTCCATCGCAGCAATTCCAGTGTGTCTTTTGACTTTCAGACCATTTTCGCAATTTGGGTACAAAAACTTTTTGTGATCCTCTAGCATGTGATTGAACTTCTCCCTATCCTTTTCAGTTTCACAATCTCTTCGTGCATCGGCAATGGTCCGACCAAGATCATCAGCGGGCTCATCATGTGTCTCTTCTTCATCCTCCCCTTCAGCATCCCCCATGGAAGTATCTCCGTACTCAGGGAAACCATGATAGTTGTCATCTTCCTCCTCTTCTCCATTGTCTTCCATTATAACCCCTCTCTCTCTGTGCTTGGTCCAACAATTATAACTGGGCATGAAGGCGGACTTCAACAGGTGGCTGTGAAGGGTTTTTGAGTCAGAGTAATCCTCTGATTCCTACATCCATTACATGGACAGAATACAAAACCATTGTGCTTGTTTGCATCAGCAACACGGATGAATTCATGCACGCCATTAATGAACTCGACAGAGCGTCGGTCAGTACCGTACATCCATTCCCGGACCATCTGCATTATAGTAAAAGTATATCAAAAACCATTACACAACATGATAAAATTATTACAAGTTATATTGAAAGCTTCTAGAGCATTAATTTTGAATTTTGAAAATTTACATGCACCAATTTGTGTATTGGAGAAAACAATCAACATGATAAATGTGGAGTTTTTTATTATTGTTCCATCAGTGAAAACCTCATTCCATTCTAAGCTCTGAAACTCTAAAATTACACATTTCAATTTTCAGTAACTATGTGCCTAATCAAAATTTGTTACACATATATATCAAAATCCTTCTAGCTACTTCTAGAGCATGCATGCATTTGATCCATATCTCTATACTTCTAGAGCATTATATAGAGCTAAAGTAGCAATAAGAGATGAAAGAATGAAGTTCTAACCTTTTAAAGCTTTGGATTTAGGTGTTGCAAACTAAATTTTGAGAAAAAAAATGGCATGAACTCTCTTGCTTTCTTTGAGAAAAATGGTCACCATATGCTTTAGGGCAGCTGGCCAGGGAGCTGTATATATAGTGATGGACAATTAGTCCCGGGCCGTGATACGACCCGGGACTAATAGTCCCCGAAAAGAGTTGTTGCCACGCTTATTAGTCCGGGCGTGACACGGGCCGACTAATCTCGTCCGGCCCGGGACTAATGCTTATGTCCATTTCTAGCCGTTGGAGGCCTCACGGACCGGGACTAGTGCTAGCACTAGTCGCGGTTCGTGACGGGCCGGGACTGCTGGGCTTGTTCTGATCGAACCGAAGATGGTTTTTCCAGTAGTGAGCCCATGACCAGTTACATGGTTACCCAACAGGGGATGAACTCCCGACCTTTGTGAGCCCTAGCAACAATCGTGCATCTAATATCTTCATGAAAAGGGACTTGTTCTTCTTCAAAGACTACATCATCCAAACCCTCCTCCCGAAGAACAAATTCTCTCATCGGTGCCTCCAGTTCACCTTGATTAGTCGTGCCCGACGAAGAAGTACCATCTTCCGTTGCCATCTACTCACCCCGTTTCAAAATATAAGATGTTTTAGGTCTGTAAAGAATATACAGATTACGGTTGTAAGGTGAAAACTACAAGTCTGAAGCTAGATTTAGTGTAAACAATAAGTTAATCCATCCAGTTTTTGGTCAGCTAGTCGTAGACCGTTGGATGGACAATGGAGGGCGGATGGGAGGGGCCAGGTACAGCGTGACTTGATGTGGGCAAGTCACTCTGAATCCCAGTCCGTTTTGGTTGTGTGTCCGTCTTGTACTAGAACCCGACCCGATTTCGTCTCAGAGAGATCGACGACACAAAAAGGGAAAGAAAATGACCCTTTGTCCGATCCGGCAAAGGTTCAAGTAGTCGTCCATAATAAATAAACGAGCTCTCCTACTATGCGATCACCACCTCACCGTGGTTACGAGAGATGAGATCGATGGCGCGCCCTCCCGCCGTGTCCGCGATCCCTTGGGAGATGCTACGGGAGATCCTTGTGAAGCTGCCGACCGAGGACATCGCTCGCTGCTGCTGCGTCTGCAGGCTGTGGCGCAGCGTCGCCAGGAACGCCTCCTTCCGGGAGCTCCACGCGGCCAGCTACGTCGCCGCCGCCGGCAGCGACAGGGACCAGCAGGCGTTGCTCGTCACGGAGAAGTGCGAGCCCGGCGGCTGCGCCGAGGCGAGCGTGTTCCGTATGTCCTCGGGAAGGGCCATGTGCAGCGTCGCCAACCCCCCAGACCACCGTCTCGCCAACGTCTGCAACGGCTTCCTCTGCTTTGCACCGCCACCCCGCCGTGGGAGCAACACCAACATCCCGGTGGTCGTGTGCAACCCCGTGACCGGCGAGAAGATACAGCTTCCCAGGGCGCCGCCCCTCCAAGCAGCAGGAGCAACACTACGCCATAGTTTCGCACTGGGATTCAGCCCGTCCACCCGCGAGTACAAGCTCTTCCGGCTTTCTTCCTCACAGCCGGAGGACTACTATTATTCCTTCTCGACCACGACCACCGGCCTTGCTGCTGCTACCGCTGCTGCCGATGATGATGATGATATTGTGATGAGCAGTGTGGATGTGTGCACCTTGGGCGACCGCCGCGGCTGGCGCCAACACCCGTACCTCTTCCCGCACCGCCCGGTAGTAGACGACGACGGTGGCTCGCCGCTGCCGGCGCTCGTGGGCGGCATGCTATACGTGGTGACGTGCAGGGGGAACAAGGACAAGAGGCCCCACAGGATACTGCAGATCGATGTGGCCACCGAGGCGCACTGCACCTACCGTCTGCCGGATTTCGAGGAGGACCACCACGGCGACGACGTGCGCGTAAACGTCTTTGAGCTGCGCGGCCAGCTCTGCCTCGCCATCAACACGGTGCGCTGGAACCGCCCAAAGCTTACTTTCTGGGTCATGGAGGTGGACAAGGACGACGACGACGACCACCAAGCAGCAGGCAAGCTCTACTGCTACTGGCATCCACGTTACAGCTTCGAGCTAGACGTCAACCTTACAGGCGGCGGCACCAGGCGGTACGACCGTTACAGCAGCCTGCCGAGGGGTGCGTGGCTCGACGACGACGACGACATGCTCTGCTACAGGGTTGGTGACACCTTGTACCAGTACGACACCAAAGGATACTCGCCGCCGGATCTTGCTATTCTGCCATGGAGCGACCAGCAGCAGCTCCGCTTCCCGCCGGCGACGGACGACCAATCGCCATCGACCGACCGATCATGGAACGTCTGCGGGGGGTATCGCCCGACACTGCTCTCGCCTGATACCTTCGCGTTGCCGCCCCAAGAGCAGCCCGAGCACGTCTTGCTGCGTGGCCTGCGATCTAGTAACAAACAAAAACGACCAGGTCGATCTCCACCAGCCGGCCGTCGCAACGAGCGACCTGCCAAGAGATTTCGAGTTGATGAAGCTGCAGCTGCTGCTAGGAGTAGCTATTATTGTTGTTAGGCGTGTGATCGATATGTCCATTGTGCCACAGGGCCCCGATCGAAGCACATTGCTGATCATGTCCAGGTTTTTTTTTTCTCCATCGACTTTTTCCCCCTTCTAGAGGGCAACGAGATGTCCCGTTACCTAAATTTATCAAAAATCTCGGCCTTTTAATGCCCGAGAAATTGAAATTCATATTCGATTTTTCAACAGCTTATAACCCAATTACAACAACGATCCAAGTTACAATAATAGTTTAAGTTCAAATAATTAAACATAATAAATGGTCCGGAATGCAAACAATTGTTCAAATCACACATGAATACAAATGGTTTCGGCTAAAGAGGCTCTCGCATGTCTCATCCACGTGCTCGCGAAGGGCGGCAAGGTCGGGAGAGGACGCCTCGGTCGTCGATGGAGGCGGGAGGCTCAGGTGGTCGTTGAAAGAACATTCCATGATTTTTAGTGTTTTGTGTGTTAGATAACAATACCAATGATTATTTAATATGTGTCTGAGTGCTGCAGGTAAATATCCACTCAAAAAGCAACCAAATAGAGTTCTGGAGGACGGATTATTCGCCCTTGTCAAGGGCCGGATTATCCAAATGTGGACATGGCGCGCCACACAGTATGGGGGCGGACTTTCTCACGGATTGTCTGACCAAGGCTGGAGTTTTTGCCCTGGTCGGATAATCCGCCCCCCTAGAATTTTTTTCAAAGACAGCCAAAGCGCGTCACGCGGTATAGGGGCGGATTTTTGCCCGAAAAATTCGATTCTGGGCCGGAGTTTTGCCCTGGCCGAATAATTCGGTCCCAATTTTCTCCAACGGCTGAGTTTTGACAGGGGGTATAAATACCCCCAATTGCTCCTCCTATCAGATCTCTTGATTTATTCGAAAAAAGTGTTGTACTGTTTATCGAGTTCCAAATCGATATCTCCACATTCATCCACCCGAAGGCTCCGATCTTTGGGGAATCGAAGGAGACTTTGATCTTTATCTGTAGCATCCCAGCATTAGAGCTTAGAAATAAGCTGAACACAAATGTGTGCATTGCATTCATACATAGAAAATCTGAATAATTTTCGCGCTTTTGAACAAAACTTGTCAAAGTGATTGAACCTTCTCTCAACTTGATGGAATTGAAGTAGATCATCAAGTTGACTGCGATAAGATTCAATATGACCTTTGTTAAAACCTTATTTTGGGTAGGGGAGATTTGATCTAAGGGTAGATCAAATATAATTAAGGTTAAACCCTAATACATTATTTAATAGTTAATATTTGATCTAAGTAATCATGTCCTAGTATTCATTATACACTTCTGAATACCAAGTTATAAACATAACTTAAGTAATAGGAATGGAACAACTAAATCTTGATCTATCTTAATCTCATCTACTTATACCATGAGTATCATGGTAATACCTAACCTTAACCCTTTAGTGAGATTGAGTAGGAAGGAAACCAAGTCAAGATCATTTACCATATATCTTTCTTTCCATATCAATCTTTATCATCTCTAATAAACCTTATCTTAATATCTGTTGTTCATCAATGTTGAGTAATCAACTATTGATTCACAAATTCTTAAACTATCAATTCTTAATCTATCAACTCTTATCCTTATCATATCATCCATTCTAAAACCTTTAGAGAATGAAGTAAGAAAAGGTAGATGATAATGCTAGTCTTAGATATCATCTATAGGATGGAAGGGTTTGAAGAGAATGAAATCATTATGATAATTGATGGAGTTAACTCACTCCTAAAATGATAGAGGAGTTATTTGGAATATATAATAATATGGTAACAAAGAATATTATAAGAATGAATCCTGAGGATAGATACCAAGGAGTAATCCTATTGGATTAAGTAAGCATAGTCCATGGATAACATTCCTTAATCCAATAGAGATACTAGGAAGATAATTTCAATACAACTGTAATGTTGTATTGATGAAGCCTTGATTAGCCAATTGGAAACCTAAGCCATAAATGATCAAAGGATTCTAATGGTCATGCCTTAGTCACGAAGATTGAATGCTTATATCATGTATAAGTGACATCGGTGGATAGAACATGATTGAACCCTAGTATAGATATATTATTCTAGAGTGGCCATGACAAATCACCATTATAGAATGTGAAGTTTGAGTATAAGATATTGGAGTCAAGTAGAGATGAGATAGTATGATTAACATGATGCTAGAGCACATTGGATTATAGAAGTAGTATTTTCCTCTTGGGAAATACTAATCACTTGAGGAGAGTAGAACTTGATATATACCTCTAATGGAGTAGTATTAGTGATGGATGATTTAGGAAGGGTATGAATGGAGTTAGATGTAACCACTTGTTGGATTGGAGATTATTAATAGTAGAATAGTTGATATAACCCAAGTATGGATATAAGAAGATTATGAAAGCTTCAGTGTCAAGCTCATTGGATTTACAAATGGAGTTAGAAGGAGAAGTTATTAGTAAAAGTATTTGTAGTAAAGCTCATCATGTTAACACATGATGATAGATAGGAAGAAATAGTATATCCAGGAAAGGAATTCCTTAATTAGAAGTCCAGGATTGTGAATTATAGAAGATAGTAATCCTTGGTAAAACCTTAAACCCTAATTCTAGAACCAAACATAATATCCATTTTCTATGATTGATCCATTATCTTATTTCCACAATGGTTTATAGGAATAATTTCCTATATCAAATCACTTAAGAACATCTCTGTCATTCTCAACCATCATTATCCTAGGTACTTAAGAACTATCTTTATTAATTATTTCTCATAAGATAGCCTAGAAAACAATCCCACTATTTTACTCTAGATGGTGATATCATTCATGATCATAAACATAAAGATAATATGTCTTAACCATTCAGCTTTATTCACAATTATAAAAATATTAGAACTCCCATAATTCATGGTAGACATTTATAATCTCAAACCTTTAACTCTTATGTTAGTAATAATAAAATATTTATATTGCTATTTCCTAAATTATGAGAATAATATTAATCATATTAATCCCCTAAAACTTTATGTATCATATCATAAGAAAAGTATCACCATACATATATTTCCCTCCAAACTCTAAATTAATTAGAACTAAGTTTTATAAAGAAATAAGGAAATATCATATAATAAATCAATGGTTTATTATTGAAAGAAAATTAATAACAAAGTCCCCTACCAAATATTAGAAGGATCAATATAAACAAAATAAAGAAAAATAACATTATATAATAGAAGTTCACAAATTGATTCTAAATAATCTTATCATTGATGCAAGTATTTAGCAAAGAAATTCCATGAAGATAAGTCAAAACAATTTCTTAAATAAAAGGTTACAAAAGAAAACAGAAAATAGAAATCGAAAAAGAAAAACAAATAGAGAAAAAATAGAGGAATCAGCTCCTATCCCATGGCCCATTTTCCCTCTCCCTTACTAGTTGTCTCAGACAGCCCGCGAGCAGCCCAACTCCGGCCCAGTACCCCTTCGTTCTTTTCTTGCTTTCTTCTTCCTCGTGACAGAAAGCACTGTCGGCGTAGCAGCTCGGTGGAGCTCCGGCGACCGCCCGATCGACGCCACGATGCGTGCCACCGCTTCCCATCGCCTATAAATAACCTTGCATCGCCGGTAGAACCTCGCCGTGCATCATTTCCCCCATCTCTCTCTCTCTCTTTATTTTCCCCTGACCCGAAACCCTAGCTCCGGGATGAGTTCATGTCGTCGAATTAGAGTTCCTCTTGGACAACAGAGACCACTCTCATGATCTTCTTGCTCTTCCAGTCCCATTGCCCCCTCTCATGAAGGCTGAAGGAGGCCAGGAAGGTTCAATTGTACCCTCGTTCCCGAAGTTTGGTCGTCGAGCTCTCCGTCGATTTCGACCTCCTCACGTGTCCGCAACCGCTTCGCTGCAATCCTGGTGAGATTGCGATGCTCCAGCACCTTCTCTTTGCCTTCCTCTCGACCTGGTTCTCTCTGTCATCGGGTCTAGTCGTGTGCCTCCGCCGGTCATCGCCGTTGACGCATCTGTGGGGGTCAAAACAGGGCGGCGCTGCTATGGTTTGGTTCCTCGCGTCATGCTCGTTCTAACACACCAAGCCACAACTCCGCGCGCGCACTGGATCGATCGATTGATCCTCAAATCTATGAGGATCATCTCATGTGATGTCAGCATGACATCATGCCGACGCCACCTCAGCCCAGTCAACACATTTGACTTGGTATGTGCCCATGTGGCATCTGAGGTGTACTCGACCCCACTGGTCAGTGACCTTGGGTAGGTTTAGCCTAGGTATAAAAAGCCTTTTCTTTTTAGGAATTGGATAAAACCTTAAAAAATCAAATATAAATATTTCCTAAAATGTAATAAATGATTAAATCCTATTTAATTAATAAATTTTGCTTTATAATTTAGAAAAATATGTATAATGTATGAAAATGTTTAGAAAAATAAAATCTATAATTTAACTTTATTATCAAACATTACTATGTTAATTATTTAAATCATTATTCTTTAATAAATAATTTATAAGTAATAAAACTTTGAAAATTCATATTTTAATATTGGTAAATGTTAAAAATATAAATAAAATACCAATTTTTTTTAGAAAAATAAGAACTGTGATTTAAAACTATAATCATGTATTATATTTCACTTAATTAAATATTTATTATTTATTAAGTATTTATAAAGTAATAAATCTTATAAAATCATATCTTATTATTTATAAATCATAAAAATACATATAATATACCAAAATAATCACAAAAATAATACCTACATGATAAAAATATAAAATTCTACTTTTGAGTTAAATAAAAAAGTTAAACACTTTAATAACTTGAATTTAAACCTATTTCCTTAATTATTAATTCATATAAAGGTAAATAAAAATTGCTAATATTTCTAAAATTAGCCAATGGAGTCTAATAAATATTATTAGTCTTAAATATTGATGGTATGAAGTCAAAATGGTTTAACACACTTTAAATACAATTTTATTGAATTATCCTTCAACCATAAGTGTAGATTATTTTATAAAAGGATCATTATCCAATATAAAATCTCCAAGAATAATTTGTAGTTAAATAAAACCTCTTTACTTACTTTAACCACAAGTTTATAAACATACCAAAACACTATAGTGAATCCATTAGTAGTTCAAGTGATATTATTTCCTTGTTTACAAACTATAACCATTCATTCACAAGAAGATAAATGATTCAATTCCATTATACAATCAAGAAACCATTACACCAAATAAAAATATAACCATTCTTAAGTAACTTTAAGGAAACAATATAAAGTGAACAAGATACAAATAAAATTAGCAATATACCTTAATTCCATCTATGTTTTCAAAGTTAACTTTAGTCTGCAATACTTTAAATATTATACTAAAAACTTTATTATATACTTTATAGTTAACTTTGGTCTGTTGTAATTAAGTTATAAAGCATCTTAGTACCAAACTAACCAAGTTAAAAACCAAGATAGATAAGTCTCAAATACTACTAATATCACTATTCAAACAGAGCAATTCTTTCTTACTTAAAGACTATAACTAGAAAGAACACCTAATAAGATTAACTTAAAATTTAAATACTTCTCTTTAACTAAGTAAGATTGTCTTCAAAAGTTATTCTTTGAAGGTACATTATAAAGCAAGACATAAGCATTTTTATGAAAGCTCTAAATGATGAACAAACCTTATATACATACTCTACAGATACATTTCCCACTTGAGTATCCATTATTTTGTGTGCTTTATTATACTTACATGTTGTTTTACACACACTCACAAGCCTTAATAAGATGCACAAGTGTGAAACTTAATCTAAAAGGGCAACACATTCTAAAGTAACCATTTCTAGTATCCAAACCCTAGATCAACGTTATCCCCAGGATTCGTGTTTATCAATTGCATTACATTACTTATGCATAATAGCATCTTGCTTCTTTAAACATTAGTCCTTACCGGACCAATGATGCTGATTTCAGATATTGGACCTTATATTGTCTTGAAGACCGTGAGTGCATAATCTTGCAATCACAAAAGGCAAGTTCACACTTGCTCATGTCCTTTGATTATTTTCTGTAAAGTATTTTGCAAATCCAGTGTTGTCATCACCTGCATTTAAAAAAATTCGGAAAACACTATTTTTATAATAAATGATTATAGGTTATTTACCATGAGGTAATAACCTACTATGAAAGTTCCGGTGGTAAAGGAACATATTATCTAGGACTTAACAACCAATATCGACAGTGATTCTTGCGCTGTATATTACGCGTTAACCATGAGATTTGGAATGGGACGGAGAAGTCAGCTGTATCATTTTCCCCTCGTATGGAGGCAAGACGACCTTAACGTGACGTTGTGATTCCTTGTGTGGATCCAACATATGGGTGGTCACCCTTACGCCCCACACTTTTGGTGTCTAGATTATCTATGAATGGTGTTTAGGGATACAATCTAGTTAAATGGTACTCGTCTGGGCATCACCAGGTCATAGTCTTCGGGAACTCATCAGGGTTTTAGCCTGCCCGAAAGGGGGCTTAACGGAGGTGAGCCGGCCCCGAAGGATCGTGCAGACATATGAGGTCGCGGAGAGGGCAGTGATTGGCTTGGATCTTAGTCTGGGCCTCATACCAAGGAAGTATGAACGGGTTCGCGTCCCGGATGTGCAACAAAGCTAAGATCTCTCATGGGTAAAGTAATGCACCTCTGTAGAGTGTAAGAAATGTAACTTGTTACTCCCTGTTTTGGGAAGGAGCTGCGAAGCGGGAAAGGAACTTCATGAAAATTCTGGTAAACCCGTGAAGGCTGACAGACATAGCTTTTCAAAATAAAAGCAACCTTTGAAGAAATGTTTACGAAAACCTGCATTGCCTACGACCTACGGTTTGTGGCTGTAGATATAGTGCATCAAACACTCCTTTTCTAGTGAACTTGCTGAGTACGCTCGTACTGAACGTATCTTCTTAACCCTTACTAGGTTCTGAAGCCAGTATAGACGATGTCTACATCAAGTTATGCTCCAGGAATCATCACTAGAATCTAAAGTTCTTCAATGAAGTCAAGAAAGTCAACATATACATCAACTCAAGTGAAGACGAAGTTACTGATTACATAGGAATATAATCTCTAGCCATATAACCTATTTTTGTAGCATATTGCAATAGCAACAATGCCAGAAATTAGTTTAAATACCAGTCTTATTAATATAATAGTTTCCGAGTTGTTTATTTCTGATTCTTCTTTGTAAGAAGTCTCTCTCTCTCTTTAACCTAGAGTGTTCTCTGGATCTTGTGTAAAGAGTTGAGTTGTAACCTATCTTGGACCTGCTGTGTTTCTGTTGTACCACTCTGAGGGATGTAATACTAGTGAATGGTGTTTCATTGGTGTTATGTCAACGACTATAGTGTACTACATCATGCAATGGTATGCTGGGTCACCGCATTATCGGCACCAATCAAGCTCTTCAATTTCCCTCCATTCACTTGGAGGATTCTTGATCTAGTATTTCTTGCAAATATCTAGATCTCTATTTCGGTTGTTGATTAAACTTATTCTTGTGGCAGCTTGTTGTCATCACGAGAGCCTCCAATTCAGTTCTGGATGTGTGCCCTGCTAGTGTTGTAAAGTCACAGGTTCCTGCCTCGAAGGGTACCCAATAGTGGAAATGTGGATCAGGCCTTTGGTGGCGAGATCCATCAGAGAACATGGCGAGGCCTATTGTGGCGTGGTGATCTTAGTATCGTTCATCCCTCAATGCAGATGTACTTTCCTTAATAAGGAAGGAACTGCGGTCAACCAAATCTTGTGTCTCCGCGTGCTCCACTACGGTTACCTTGTTCCTCGCTTTTACTCGCTTAGTAGATATGCTTGCATATAGGAAAATTCTTCATAGTTGCATATCTAGAGAATTTAAATTTGTATCAAGCCTAAAATTGAAAAGGTCACCATGGATGATCTCAAGATGTTGGAAACAACCTTGCTTAAATCCATGGAGACCAAAATAGAAAAAAATGCATGAAATAATAGCGCGTCTCTCTCTACCCATAGCCCCTCCTCCATCCGCCTCTGAGGCCGCCACTCCTTCTAAGGAAAAAGCTAACGCTAAATCCAAGAAAGACGAGTTAGAGGGTGACGATCATAGTAAAAGCTCCTCGAAAAAGGGAGGTGGTAAGTAGGAATATAGTGAGATTCCTCACTTATATTCACTTGATCCACCAATTTCTCACCCTCGTATAAACAATAGGGATGATCCACTCAGGCTTACTACATTCCTTTTAATCAATAGCAATTTTTTTATGAAATCTCATGTGTGCATATCGTTCATTGAGTTATGAAAATAATCGAGAATGGTATTTATGTTGGAGATACAAACAACTTAACAAGAAGAGAGGTTGTGTATAGCCAACTCAATGCAATGGCTCTACACATGATTCACCTCGGTGTGGGTCCCAAGGACATACTACATATAAAACATCTCAACACTGCTAAGGAAGCTTGGGATGCCTTCATCGAATTATTCATTGGAAATGAGAGCATGAGAAGAAACAAGTATGAGAAGCTCGCCCTGAGCACGCATGGCCATACGACAGGTTGCCAGGGGAGATCCAAAGAGCAACACCGCCTCACCACCGCAACTCACATACACCAGCACCGCTCACAAATCAACACGAAGAACATCAAGGGCCAGACAAGATTGCTGAAGAAGATGCGATGATAGAGAATGACAACAGAGGTACTAAGCACACCTAGCTCAACTTACCACCATGGTAACACTAATGCCGGAGAGGGTAGCACTTCCCCTCTCGCCCAGGCTCGAGGACGAAGACCCGCCGGCAGTAGGTATCACCAGGGAAAGGGAGCAACAGATCAACCACATTATCACGTCGCCACCGAATTTAAGAACCGCTACCAGTAGCCCACCACCCACTGCAAGTTTGTCAAACACCCTCGAAAATCCAAGACACCGCCTCCAACGATGTAACAACGCTGGAGCGCCGCCGCCGTCCAATCCGAAGATTCGGGTTTTCACCCAGGATAGGAAGGATGGGGAGGGGGAATAGACCTCGATGAAGCCTTCAAGAAGGGAATTGGTGCGCAAGCACCGACAACGTCGTGGCCGCCACCGATGACCAAGGGTTTCCCCCAGTCAAGATCCCGCATCTCTAGCCACCACTGCCAACCACCGGAAGATCCGGGGCCGAGCGGGTGAGATGAGCGTCAACATGGAGAGCCACAACTTCAGAACCTGCGGCAGAGAGCCATCGGGGCAGCCTCCGCGCCATGAACCGCGCCTATCGCCATCTCTCTGCCCACGCGGCCAAAGGATACACCTTGCAACACCGACAAACGCCATCCGCCGCCAGATCAACATCGTCCACCACCTCCGGGGCCGCCGCCCCGGCTTCCGAGGCCCGTGTCCACATCACCACCGGTTTCCAAGGCCACCATCCACTAGAGGGTGATCACCAGATCGAGAACCAAGCCTTGGTAAGATCTGGCCATTGTTGAGCACATCATCGATAACCGTTGTGCATCAGTATGCAGGGACAGGCCTCCAGTCATGGAATCCAGCCCAAGAGCAGGCGCGATACGGCCGCCGGCACCACTGGTCGTGACCATCGCAGGGTCCCCTAGCAGAACAGCGGGGCGAAAATAACACATCCGGAGGAGAAGCAGAGACGGGCAGCCATCGCCGTGTGGAAGGATGAGGTCCAGACCACCAGTGATGAGGGGGAGCCCCGCACAACCGCCTTCCTCCAAAAAGCCGCGCAGAGGGCCGAGAGAGCCAGATCGCCGCCGCCACCTTCACCGGCACCACACAGACTTGTCCGGCAACGACCTTGGGGAGCGGCAAGGGGAGGGAGGGGAGGTGGGGGGTGGCGACAGGGGCTAGGGTTCTTCCCCTCCTATTGCCTAGAGGAGGCGATGTGAGGAGTGTCCGTTTTGCAACACATGTTGCTGATGCTTGGATCAAGAGGAAGTATGTGAGTGCTCTCATGCCCTTTGAGCCCAGGGATTTGAAAAGCCTTCAAATAAGACACAACTATCATCAAATGATTTCCAATGGAGTTATGCAAGAAATGGTTATATTTAAAGTCGCCGCCCAGAACACTGAAGATGCTCGTACATGAGCCATTGGAATGCAAAAGAGGGTAAATATGGCCTTGAAGGCAAATATTTTTAAGCAAGAAGATGATGACATTGTTGCCATGAACTGTTTCAAGGATGTCAAGCAGGGACATGCAAACTACCAAACAGGCTGCTATTCATGATCTGAGGCCTATATAAGACCGAGAGCATCTCCACTCTCCTACCCAGGACGTCGATCCGGACGCCAAATTTAGATCCGGACGCCGAAAATCGGCCCAGTCGCGTACCCAGGAACCTGTTTTCGTCCGGATTTGGGCGAACTTTGGTCCGGGCTTCCCAGGCCATACCCAGGATCCCGGGTACGCCCTGGGAACGCCGGACATAGCGAAAATGGACGTGGTCTAGCTCTGTCGGCGAGACAGTCCCATTCCCACCCACTCCACTCGCCCAGACTGCGGTGAAGAGCTCCCAGCGCCTCTGTCGCCATGACTTCGCCGGCGGAGCTCCTCCACACCGAGACATGCCCACGCCTCTAGATATGCTCGCCGTAGTTGTCGCCCACTTCGCCACCCGTTCCGCCGCTGCTTTCGCCGACCGAACTTCACCGTAGCTCTGCTTTGCTGCGTGCTCCCACCATCGCGCTCGCTAAGTGTTCGGCATTTGGCAGGTTCGGCCATGGACTCCGACGACGACGAGATACTCGCCATGGACTCCGATGACGAGGAGATGCTCACCGTACTACCGGAGGAGGAGAGCGTCGAGGTCGCCGAAGGTGAAGAGCACTCGGAGATCCTCGCTCGCCCAGCTGTACCTACAGGTGGCGAAGCCGAAGCGCGGTGGTTCGGTGCCAGGTCGCCGGAAGTGCAAGGCGAGACAAAGGATAAAGGGCTACTGCTTGTTGTACGCCGACTACTTCGTCGACCAGCCACTCCATGGAGAGGACGTGTTTCGCCGCCATTTCAGGACGAGTCGGAAGCTCTTCCTCAAGATCGTGCATGCCATCCGGGAGTTCGACCCCTATTTCATTTGCAAGAAGGACTGCACCGGCTTGGTTGGGTTTTCCTCACTTCAGAAGTGCACCGTGGCGATGAGGTTGCTTGTATATGGAGCGCCGACTGATAGTGCCGATGACTATCTCCGCATCGCTGAGTCCACCGCCATTGATTGCTTGTACATGTTCTGCATGACAGTGATTGAAGTGTTTGGGGAACAGTTCTTGAGATCACCCACTGCTGAAGACACTGCTCGAATCCTCGCAGTCAATGAAAGTAGAGGATTTCCTGGGATGCTTGGAAGCATAGATTGCATGCATTGGGAGTGGAAGAATTGTCCATTTGCATGGCAAGGAATGTACAAAGGCCACAAAGGAGATTGCACTGTGATACTTGAGGCAGTTGCTACACATGATCTTTGGATCTGGCACTCCTTCTTTGGCATGACAGGATTGAACAACGACATCAACGTCCTCAACTGTCTTTTCCAAGCGTGTTGAAGGTCATGTTTCCCCTATGGAATTTGAGATCAGAGGACACCACTACAACAAGGGATATTATCTAGCAGATGACATCTACCAAGATGGCCAACATTTGTGAAGACTATCTCAAACCCAATGCTTCCCAAGCATTCTCACTTTGCCAAGGAACATGAAGCTTGCAAGAAGGACGTGGAACGGACATTCGGTGTGCTCCAGCAGAGGTTTGCAGTTGTCAGGTTCCCTGCTATGACCTGGTCGAAAGATCAGATGTGGAAAGTGATGAACTATTGTGTGGTCTTGCACAACATGATCATCGAGGATGAGAGGAAGGATCCAGTGAGTTTGCTCGAGGAGAACGAGCCATACTACAGACATGGTCCTCTTGCCGACCCTGATCATTAGGTGCCTCCAACCTGGGCTGCATTCATCGCCATGCGTCAGGAGATCCGAGATCCGGCGCATCAACATCCGCAGGATGATCTTTTTGAGCACCTATGGATACGCAGGGGCAACACGTCGTAGATGCCGAGCATAAACTGACCGAACTAGGCCGAACTTGGCTGAAATATGTTGTACTTTCACCGCAGGCCGAACTATGTTTACATTTACGCCAAACTATGTTTAAGATTTCGCCGTATTTTGGCTATAAGATGTTCTGTATTCATTGTATGCCGAACTATGCCGAAATCTAGCGAACTTGAGCCGAATTTGAGCGGAAACGGGCGTCCCGAAAACTTGGGCTGGGTATGCAAGTGGGAAACTCAATGTACCCAGACCAAAAACTTGCTTTGTCTGGCCAAAGTTTGGTCCGGATTTTGGCCTAAGTTCGCCCAACGAGTGGAGATACTCTCACACCTGACTGAACCAGAAAATGAATACAGGCTACCAAACAATCTCAACAAAATAACAGCCGCAGACGACAGCGGCCGAATTCGCAAACCAGCTCAGCAAAACCCTCCAAATTTCGCCCAAACCCTAGACTGGTACACACTTCACACCAGATCCCCCCCCCCCCGCTACCTCTCCGCATCCCCATTTCCCCACAAGGGCAAATGGCGCCGTCCACCTCGTCTGCCGCCACGCTCCTCCACCTCCCTGGCCTGCCTCCCCGCGGGCCCCAGCAGCAAGGCGGGTGCCGGAGCCAGCCGCGGCGGCGGCCCCGCCACGCGGCCGTGCGGTGCAGTTCATTCGCGTTCGCGCCGGTGGAGACAGCGAGGATAAAGGTCGTGGGCGTCGGGGGCGGCGGCAACAACGCCGTCAACCGCATGATCGGCAGCGGCCTCCAGGTAGTGTCCGGTGCCCCCCTCGCTTTGACCTGTCCTCCCGGAGCTAGGATTTTCTCTTCTTCCGTGCTCCGCGTGTAGATCCATTTCGTAGTCTGATTCGAATTTTGAACTTACTCCGTAGCAAGTGAACGAGCGAATCCGCGGCATCGTTTCCGTCCTCTCCGTCCATTCCAGGCCAACATCCATGACGTGCTTTAGTTCAGCATATTAGGCTAGCTATGTTGACTAATGATGTCGATTTTTTTTATAAGATTTGCTTATTACATTGTTCCCTAAAAAAATCAAAGATATGTTATACACTGGGGAATTGTTGCTTGCCTCCCCCAGAAGCCTCCACAAGTCCTGAAGCACCTACATTGTTGCCTAAAAAACAAAATAAGGCGGTAATACATTGAAATTGTTCCCTGTCTCCGCAGAAGCATATATGAATCGGGTTGTCGAATGTCGTATGGTTTTACCGCGATGATGACTCTATGTCCCTTGTCTACTTTCTCAAGTACTGATAACTGAAACATATAATTTCAGGGTATCGAGTTTTATGCTATAAATACAGATTCCCAGGCTCTCGTAAATTCGCAGGCGCAACATCCACTACAAATTGGAGAACAGTTGACTCGTGGGCTGGGTAACGCTTTCCACTCCCTTATATAAAAACAGCATGTTCACGGATGTTTTATTATACGTAAACACATCACATGTGTCGATGCTCTGGTGAAGAAACTTAACAGTAACAAAGGATTACCAACTGTAAATAGCACCCGTGTTAACTGGACTGACTAATCATCTTTGTGCGAGCAGGCACCGGTGGGAATCCTAATTTGGGAGAACAAGCTGCCGAGGAATCAAAGGAAGTGATAGCAAATGCCCTGAGAGATTCAGATCTTGTCTTCATAACAGCTGGGATGGGAGGTGGTACTGGATCAGGTGCTGCTCCAGTTGTTGCCCAGATAGCAAAGGAAGCCGGTTATCTTACTGTTGGTGTTGTCACCTACCCATTCAGCTTTGAAGGACGCAAGCGCTCTTTACAGGTATGTATTTGAACATAAATACAAATCATTTGGTGTGCCATTTAGCAATATCTGGTAATTTTGGTTGAGCTTGAAATAACTATTGCTTAGATCACAACTTTTTTTTTTTGTTTGAAATCATAGACTGTTATCTAGACACTGTAGCTACAAGAGGTAGCCTTAACTGCAGGCTGCAGTCATGCCATTTTCAGTTCTTAGTTCTTACACTAGTCACTAGGGTCAGTTCCCTGATTTTTTTTCATACAGATGTCTGTGAAACATCCCAAAAATGCGTTTGAGTTTTAATTGGTCATCATTTGCCTGATGTGAGTTCATTTGATTACTAGACATTAGATTTTCAGTGCGCAGCATTCTATATTTGTTTTTGGACTGCTTCTACTTAAGTAGATTTGGCTGTTCTCTAGTTAGTTTAATTTCTTTTTACCATTTCAGGCACTCGAAGCATTGGAGAAGCTGGAAAGGAGTGTTGACACACTAATTGTGATCCCAAATGATCGACTGTTGGATGTTGCTGATGAAAATATGCCCTTGCAAGATGCTTTTCTCCTTGCAGATGATGTCCTTCGTCAGGGTGTCCAAGGAATATCTGACATTATCACGGTGGGTTCCCCATTCCCTATGCTGCAATAATTTAGTTGTGAATAGCACAATGTACATGCATTGCTACGCTTAAACAGGATATATGATATGGTTTAAGATTTTTAATTTCATCGTTTGTGCCCTCATTCCAACCATTTGTGAGAAATTCAACATGTTGTGTAAGCCAAACATGAACAGACCGCCACCACCAATTCACATCATCATTATAAGCAGTAAAGATGACATAACACTTGTGTGAAACTTTGCAGATACCTGGGCTTGTGAATGTTGATTTTGCTGATGTGAAAGCTGTGATGAAAAATTCTGGAACTGCCATGCTCGGCGTTGGCGTTTCTTCTAGCAAAAACCGGGCCCAAGAAGCTGCTGAGCAGGCAACTCTTGCCCCTTTGATAGGGTCATCCATCGAGGCAGCTACTGGTGTCGTGTACAATATCACTGGCGGGAAGGACATCACTTTGCAAGAAGTGAACAAGGTCTCTCAGGTGCGTGCAGGAGCATGACTTACTGTTTTCTTTGATACTTCCATTTCATGGCCTTTTGATGAATTCAGGATGGTGAATGTTAGGTGACTGAACATTGAGACAATCCCAGTAGAAGAACCAATACGTGAATATTGGAGTAACCAGTTGCTCACTTTTGCAGATCGTGACAAGCTTGGCTGACCCCTCGGCAAACATAATATTCGGCGCCGTCGTCGACGACCGTTATACGGGCGAGATCCACGTGACCATCATCGCGACAGGATTCCCGCAGTCATTCCAGAAGTCCGTTTTGGCCGATCCAAAGGGAGCTCGGATACTGGAGGCCAAAGAGAAAGCGGCTAGCCTCGTATCAGCCGCAGCGCAACAACCGGCTCCCGTCCCGACATGGTCCCGGAGGATCTTCTCCTGAACACGGTCCTGGCAGCTTAGAGAGCTGGCCGTTGTTATTCTTCTGGCTGTGTAATGGGAACTAGTTTCACGTAGTGATTAGCTTTCACACCTAGCGTATGTATTGTTTAGATATTGTCTCGGTTGTTTCGGGCAGAGTCAGGGACAGCTCTAAGAATGCACGTTGTTTGCTGACAGATTGGCAACCCCAGAGATCTCCTGTTGATTTTTGTGGGTGTGTACTATGGATGGCCCTCTTCGACTGAGTTGAATCCATCTACTTACTATCTCCGTTCCAAAATATAAGATGTTTTAGCTTTGTGAAGCAAATATATTTAGACTACTTTTAGTATATAGATTCACTTATGTTTGAAATGAATTTATACACTAAAACAAGTTTGGATATATTTATTCATAAACCTAAAACATATTATATTTTGAAACGGAGGGAGTAGAAGTACTTTTGCTGGGTATGAATTTGTCGCAAATCGTGGATTCATGTTGGGTCAATGTCGCTTCAAATTGTGTGGGCAGAAGGTTTGACAAAAAAGAAATGATGTTAACATGAGATTGTACACACGCAATGTACACCCATGAATGCAGTACGAAGATAATCTGTCTGTAAATAATGACAAAAAAAAAGGACATTCTTGGTACGTAGTAGTACTAGTATTTTTTCCGAGGGGAACATTCTTTCGTTGCTGGTCCCTGAAGAGACTCCGTGAGTTTCTTGCTTCTCCCGGTACTATCACACGGCCCAGAAGCCCACTGGGTTACGCGGCCGTCAACGCATCGGCCGTTTCCGCCTACACGTTGCTGCGCCCAAGCGGAGGAGGTTCTCAGAGGAAATTGATTAGTCCCACCCTGCTACTTCGATAGCACAGCGCCAGGAGCGAGCTCTATATAAGGAATGCCAAGGCAGCCATTCGAAAGCACGCAGCTGCGCAGCGGGCACAAAGCGAACTATTCTTTCGCCTTTTACTAAAGAATACCGTGTGCACACTGCAATTAGCAGCATACACTAATTTTTTTCAAAGGGGATCCTCCTTAACGGGAGGGCCCCACAATCGAATCCTAATTTTGTTAGAGCTGCACTCAGGAAGCACTTTAGAACGCAGGTTCTTGATTGTGGTTAGATATGCGCAAACGATGCTTTTCTGCTGAGAATCTCCAACGGCCAGGATCTTGCTTTGCTCCGTCTCTCTTCCCATGTATGCACACTGCCAGTTCTTGTAGAGCGTGATTCCTGAATTTCTTACAATATAATTTTGAAGCCATCGAAAACAAGTTTTTTTTAAGCCATCAGTATAATACACTATTTTTTTTTACAGTTTGTAGCAACACACAGTCATTCAACCTGCGCAGTCAAAGATCACGTCGATTCGCAATGGCCTTCACCTGGAACTGCTTGAGATGTCGCTGGCTCCGTTTTCCTCCGCCACATCACGCCCCTTTCTTTCTCGCCATGATCCTTGGCTGGAGGTGTCAATGGGGTCTCTACATCATGCGTGATGCCTTGTAAGTTTAGCTCCTCGCCAACAACATTACCCGTTTCCTTCACTGACTCCTTATCAGCTCGGTCCTGTAGTACCGCCTTCTCATCGTTCTTCTGTAACTCCTGAAGCTTATTATTCAAATCCATGTTTATAGCTATCACACTTTGCAGCTTCTTCTTATGGTTCCTGGCGTTGTTCGAAACCTTATTATTCAATCTCTGGACCTGACCATTCAGTTTCATGTTCTCAGCCACAACACTCGCCATTCCCTTCTTTGACTCCTTAATCCGTTCCTCAGCATCTTCACTCCTCTTCCTTAATTCCTCCAACTCATACCGCAAGGCCATGTTTGCAGCTGCAACACTGTCACAAGAAAACTTCAACTCCGCGGCCACCTTTGCAATTCCCTTCAGCTCCTGCAGCTGATCATTCAGCTCCCTGTTGACAGCAACAAAACTTTCCATTTCCTTCTCCGACTCCATAGCTCGATCCTCGGCCTTTTTACTCTTCTCCTTTAACTTCTCCAGCTTATCATGCAAACCCATGTTTACTTCCACGACGCTTTCTGAGAAAAAGGTCAGCTTCAGAATTCGATCGTCGGCCTTCTTTTTATCCTGCTTTGACTCCTCCAGCTTGTCGTTCAGTGTTATGTTGTCAGCCACAACACTTTCCATTTCCTTCTCTAGCTCCTTTGCTCGGTCCTCTGCCTCCTTTTTATTTCGCTTCAACTCCTGGAGATGGTAGTTTTGTTCCACGTTGTCGGCCACGAAATTTTCCAGTTTCTTTTTCCACTGCCTACCGAGGTTCTCCATGTCTTTACTTATCATGCATGCTAGGGATTCTGTAATCACATTCCCCTGGCTTTGCGATTCGACCTGCAAGAAATTGTGCAACAATCGGGTTGGACTATCGACGAGTGCCATTATTCACACATCGAAAATAATGCACATTTTGCTTGACACGGTATTGTCTAACTTAATGTTCCCTACTTGCTGGTAACCACAGAACATGCTGAACAAATCTCATACCCCCAAAAAATCTTAAATCATTATTATGCACATTTCACATGTAAAACCAACTTCAAACCATCAATTTACTTAACTGAGAAACCACCATCCTCCAATCAACCTAGTTGATCTTAGTTTTTGAGCTAATTCACACACTTGTACTGACTTGTGAGGCTGCTATATATTTGCCAAATGTACTAATTTTAGGGTTATAGTATCATCAGCATATAATAAGCTTGTATATGCATGATGATCCTGGAGAACATCGCTGCCAAAACCATGACACTATCTAGTATCATTCAAAAACAGGAAATTTAGCAGACCTGAATGTCATTTGCATTCTCCTTTTTGTTGTTGCGTGGGTTATCCCTCTTCCATTCCCATGGTTTCTGAGGATTATCTGATGACCAAAGCCCTCGGCGTGCTTCTTTCGCTTCTCTCTCCCACTGAACAACATGCATCATATGTTAAGTTACGGATTATCTTGAAATACAGGTTGCAGCATAAAAAAAATCCAAGAATATATGCATTAGGAGATGCAAAGTATTTCCATTATCTAAAAAAGGCAAATTTTAAGATGCAATATCTCACTCTTGCAAATTGAGGACGTTCCTCGCCTGCTCTGAAATACCAGGCGAAGCCCCCTTTCAACAATTCTTCCTGAAGAATTTAGACACCAATCACAATCAGTCTGTCAAAAGCCAATCGAGGAAAATAAGATCGAAAGGTGTATGATGATTTTGTGTCTCACTTGGATAAACATGCCGTCGCAGTAGATGTCACCAAGGTGTCGCCCGTATTGATCTGTCCCATACACATCAATTTTAACGCATTTGCCTCCAATAAGCTTCACCAACTCATTCCTTGACTCCACCCCGTGTTCCATTTTCATCTCCGGTGCATCAATTCCCCTTGTTTATTTATTCACAAAAGTTAATGCACTATCTTCTCACAGCCTGTTATAAAAGCCGGTGAATCGATATCTCCATGCTGTTGTTCAAGGTCAAAGAAAAAGAAAACCAGAGCAGGATCTCCATGTTGACGACTTGGAAGAGTTTAATTTAGATAAGCATGCAACACTACTTACATGTCACTGGGTTTCCATCTATATAGATAATATCATTTATTTTTCCTTAAAAGAGATCTGGGATGCAAATTAATAATTAGGATCACTCTGTCTTTTGGACGTTGTCACCCAATCATGTAGACTAGTCAGGTACTCCGTAGATTTTAGTATTCTTTTAAAGATTCAGAGTATATATATACATACCTCATCCTAATTCGGTATTGCTGTGAAGCTCGGTTGTTTGTATCGCCTTTCCTGCTCACATAAATGCGGAATGAGACGAGTTTCTGTGCCATTCCAAATAATAAAACGAAAACGAGGGAAATCTAGATTATATGTTAACCCCTGTTTTGGGTTGAGATGATTTGGTAACAAGTACAAAATGACCTCATGATATGTTGGATTACATTTGAAATCGATCATGTTAGAGCACACTACACAAGGACTAATAGGTATATATTTGGAGTGTGCCAGGGAGAGAAAATAAAAGTGCGGCTGACCAAATTTCCATACTTATATGACCCACTGGCAGCCACATCCACGGCCTTCTTCACATAAGCAGTGAAGCCATCACCATCTCCAATGCACCAACTCTTAATCTGCGCACGTGATAGACATAGGAAATAGTGTACATAGTAAAGTAGCATATGAAATATTGTAATTTTGAACAATATATTTTACTACTATTATTTTACGATTTTGATAGTAAAATTTAAATTATTACATTCTGCACTCTGGAACAGAATATGTGTGTGTATTTCCTTAAATGCCAATGATCATTCATTTGATACAAAGAAATGTCGCAAACAAAAACTTTCCTGAATTTCATGAGATCATATGAATTTTGAAGGATTCCATGCATCCACTCCAACCTCACCTTTAGAATCCCATGAATCTATGGGCAGAGAATCTCTTTTTATACCTGAATTTTAGTTATATATACTTGTGTTGTTTTTATATTCATGCGTGTTCACCAACACCAAAGGAGCCCTAATTTGAGCTGTGAATTATGGATTGTTATATCTGACCGGTAAAGTTTGGAGCACCACAAACTGCACGCCCTCTGGCTTCGGCAGCTCGTCGTTTCCAAGGATAACCGATTCTCCAGCAGGCCTGAGAATATCTGTCCTGCTGCTTATGCCTTCTCCATCTATAGCACTGTTTTTCTTGCCATTTTTCAACTGCAAACAGACATTGGACATAGATAAATCGCAGAATCTACAACATTATAACAATACACAAGTTCGTAAGTAAAATTATCTCAAAGGAAAAGAATATGTGTGAGCAGATACTGAAATCCGTATAGAAACGAGAAGAAACATTATACTCCCTCCGTCCTAAAATAGATGTCTCAAATTTGTCAAAATTTAAATGAATCTAGACACTATTTAGTATATAGATTCATCCAAAATTTTAAAAAACTAGCAGAGTGCCCGTGCGTTGCTACGGATAATTAAAAATAAATCATTAAATATATTGATTCATACACAATTTATTCTTTATTTTGTGATGAAAATGCACACCTAGCATGATAAATGTCCCTTAGAAAAATTTATTCTGTTTGTAGACAAATCCAAAATAGTGGCTTCTTCATGAAATTATGTCGTGGAAACACCTTAAGAAATATCTATGACATATGTTGCATGATCTCACCGTTAAAAGATGAAAATTACCAAAGAGTAGATGTATCAAAATAGAATCATATTTTATATATATTTGACATGTAAGACTTAAGCTTACAACAAATCTCCATAGTCGATCTCCATAGCCTTTGAGACCGGCGGAAGCGAAGGCCACCTGTAATCCCTTAATCGGATTGTATAACTCGATAACTCATAGTGAATCCATGTCCTAAAAATGTAGTGCCTAGAGGTACCAAATGATAGTGTACTCCAGACGATTTTGTACTTCTTTAGTTTGAAAATGGATGTTGCATATTTATTAAGATTCGTATGTATCTATATATACGTACAAATTTAGACAAATATATGACATATCTCTTAATATAGGTACATACGAAATCTAGACAAATATACTTCCGGAGGGAGTACTATGTACGGTCTTTGGAAATCTGGTTTTCCATTTTGAGACTAATAACTAATGACAATTGATTCCACCGAGTTACACTGCAGCCTATAGTTTATTGGGAGGAGTAAAAAATAATTAAGTAATTTTCGCATCGATCGCGTGTTAATCGTGAGGCCACTAACCACCATGTTGGGCCCACCTCCCAGGATTAATCTGGATCGGTTTCTCTCCTGGATCCTTCTCTACCGACTTGTTTTTCCCCAAATCCACTGCCCCATTATTTTCCCCCCAAAATTCTCCATCCAAAATTGGAAGTCCAAATTGTGATTTCCTACATCGCTTGCCATGGCCGGAGGTCGTATGCCACCATCTTCGGGAGAAGTCTGAGTTTGGCCCGGAGCATCCATGTGACGGCGGCGCCCGGGAGGGGGCCCATGGAGGTCGCTGCAGAGAAGATGGCTAGACGGTGCGGTACTCAGGACGAGGTCCATGGAGGTCTCTGCTAAGAGCGTGGACGGTCAGCGCCGCTACTACACCGACCTCGACGGCTGTCCTACGCCATGGCTTCGGTTCAGGCCTCTCCTCTGCAGCTCAGGCCAGCTTCGGTTCCCTCCGCCTCCACCCACGCATGGTCATGCTCTGTCCTCTGAAACAACTAGGTTTCCTTGGAGTCGTGGCCTCTATCTCCGTCGGCAGGAGCTCCCGAGCGCGAGGCTCTGTTTCCTTTGGTGAACGAGTAGACTCGGCGGTGGCAGCGGTGGGTAATATGATTGTCAGGTCGAGGGTAAAACCGTAAAAGTATGGCAGACGGAAATTTGAGCCAGACGACGAACGGTCTAAATCTTTTTAATAGTATAGACTAAGACATCTATTCTTAGACGGAGGGAGTACATGACTTCTTTGGTAGGGTATCATGGAGATTTTATTCCTAAGTAATAGAGTCAGCTAATACAAGTTGTGTTGCACAATCTGGTCTAGTAAATTTAGTAAGAAAATGTGCAACCCTATTTTGCTCATGGTTTATTTTTACGAGGATAACTTCTCGAAGATTCATCTGACGACTTCACCTAAATTTAGTTAGAAGATCACCATAAATTGATATTTTTCGAATTGGTTCTTTTAGGGCAAGAGATAAAGCTTCCATCATAGCGCTATAGTTGCCTCCATCGCATCACCTTAGAGAGAAAGAAACTGGTGAGCTGAAATGATAACAACACCACAAGAATATGTCAGGACCTTAACAGTACCTACGCCTTCATTCTGCATCAAACAAGGCATCGAGATATAGAACAGACCATCCTGGATCTGGCTTGGGCCCTGGTGGGCTTAAGGGCCTCCTTGTATCACTTCTTAGTGTCACCTCGCTGACACAACAGACTTTTTCTTTCATGATTTCACTCACCGACAGTTGTAGGATTTGATACAGTGAATGAAAATAGCTGCAAATGTACCTGTTTGTAACTTTGTCTGAGAGAGCTCGTTGCTACCAAATTCTCCATAACAACATTGATCATATTTCGAGTTCCCTCTGCCAACGAGCCTAGGAGTCTAGGAGATCAAAACAACCATTCATGTCACGTATTCTGAATGGTTCCTATTCAAGGATAGGCCATTCATGTGCCAACAAGTTTGATTTCAAACAAGTTTCCTTGTTGATCGGTTACCATCAGGCTAGAGCTAGCCATGCCACCCGCAGTGTTGCCAGCATGCTTCAAAGCCGCCAAATTATAGGCACTCCAGACAGTGAAATCTCCGGTTTTGTCTATACAGTGAAATATGGCACCACAAGAACCGCCCAACTGATGGAAGAGCGACTGGCCACGTTTGGTAATATGTTTCCAGTAACCTAAGAGAAAACCTATACCATGAAAATATTTGCACCAGTGTGATAGAACCTCATCCTGAGCGAAATTTCATGCCAATATAGTCTCAGAGTAGAATGCCGAATGGCTGAAGTTCTTCTCAATTGTGATAACAAGCTAGCATGTGCCCTCCATGATCTTAGCATCATCATTGTCGACTATTATCGTCGTATCAATGGCAAGTACGCCATGAGGGGGTCCTCGAGGCATGGAAAGAAAGAGGGTGTGAGACCTAGCTAGGATGTCCGGAACAGGGAGCACACAAGTTTATCCAGATTCAGATTCGACTATGTTGGTCGGATCTTACTCATGCTATCAATCCACTATTATTGGCGAGGCCGGAGGTTACAGAGGGTTGAAAATAGATTCGCTTGTGCGGGTTGTGAGATTGCTTCTTGTGAGTCTTGTCCTAAATGCTGCCCGTAGACCGGCTTATATAGTCATTCAGTCTAGAGCTTATAGGGAGAACCCTATCCGGATATGGTACATAATACAACATAGTCGTTAACTACTACATCTTGTACTCTAAGCCTTATGACTTCATGCCCAAGTTGGTAACTCTTCTGGGCCTTTTCGTAGTCGGATGTGCATCCGTCTGTCTCGTTGGCCAGGCCGTCCGTGGAGCCATAGGATCTAACCACAAGTGAGACACCCTGGTCTCCAAGGATAAATTCTGGCCATGGGTATACCTGAAAAGTATAACCCTGATAATTATAACATCGTAAATTATGCCACAATATCTTTAATTGCAGTTACCGTGTTGTTGACAATGATGGAGAATCAAGATAGTTGCGCCAGATGATCGGTGGATCTCGATGGTTCATGTCGAGCTCAAGATTACAAGTGATGACGAAGGAGGGATTGGATATGGTGAATACTGTGAGCCAGATGATTGGTGTTTTGGAGCAGTCTCGACAAGTGGGGGATTACGATCTTGGTGGTGTTTTTGGGCACCAACTCTTGATTTCTAGGATGTAGTTGTACCAGGCAATGCGGATCTCTATTCGTCTCCTTGTTAAAGTCATTGTCTGGAGTTTATTTGGGGTGAAAACCCATGATTTATGATCAAGCAAGAAAATGTATGTGCAATGTTTTCTTCTTGGAGGCGTCGTTCTTGGGGTACCTTTTGCAATCCAGTTGTGACCTTTGGTGGTGGTAGTTCCTGTTGCTTCGGTGTTTAGTTTGCCTTTTTTTTTTAATTTTGTTTTGGCTATGTGCATCCTTGATGTCTCGACTAGCTCTTGACATTATGTTGTTGCAGAGGCCGGGTGTAGTTGATATATGTTTGGTATGAATATATTCCCTTAAAACTATCACATCATCAAAATCCTCCTTATGCAGATCTAGATTCTCTAGCAACCGATCAACCTTGGAAAATTTAGTCTTCTGCGAGTCCTCAGACGTAGCCGAGGCCCGAGGATTTATCAACAGCCACGAAAAATAGGTGGCATCACCAACAAAGAAGGTGTAGTCTAAAAACCTAGCTCTCTAGAGAGAACAGGTGCCTAGACTACATCGATTGGAGGCACCGGTCACGTGTCCGTTTTGAACGATAGATCTATTTTTCTGTTGGTTCCTTGACGTTTTTTTACCTTTTGAAGTCTTGGAGACGTTACTTTGTCTGTTAATTTTTACATTTTTTTTATGATAGAAAATTACAGTACTAAAATTATATAGTATTATAAAGAACAAGAACTTAATGATGTACCCTCTCCGATCAGTGTCGTCGGAACTTATTATGGATTTGAGGGAGTAATTTTTATATAGCCAATCTTGACAATTATGATCCATTGGGGCAGCATGGATTCTACAAGGGAAGTAAAAAAGAAGAATGGACTTATAGCAGTTCAAAAGAGGGTATCAGGTTCAGGTCCACTAGGAACTTAACAGATGCCCGGAGCACAAACATATGTCTAGGCTATGACGTACCGTGGAGGTGGCGCCAACGTCATGCCCTCCGCCGAGAGGCTGCAGCTGGTTTCGTGCTCTATCTGCAGCGCCGGCCCGGAACCGAACAGGGTCGACCACGGAGACCACCCGTGGCTGCTGGTCGCGACTACGGCGTCCATGATCATCTCCATTGACGCCGCCCCGGAGGCGATCAGGAGCAACCGAGGTCGCCTGTGGCTGCTGGTCATGGCTGCCTCCATGACCATCTCCCCTGACGCCGGCCTGGAGCTGATCAGGGGCAGCGGAGGCCGCCTGTGGCTGCTGCTGGTGGCAGCTGCCTCCATGATCATCTTTTCTGATGCCCGCCTGTTGTGTGTTCCCCATCTTGTGATATCTAATCAGTCTGGCTAGCTTGCTCCGTCGTCCCTCTGTTTTTTCTTGTCTTGTTTTGGTCTCTGCTACTCCACTTCGTTGGAATCGCAGCTGAGCAAGCTGATGAGGTTGTGGTGGGCGGGGGTGAGGCCTAGTTCATGATTAATAATCTAAATGTATCTATCACTATGGCTCCGAGTCAGTCCTCTGTTTTCTCCTTTCTTGTTTTGGTCTCCACTACTTCGTTGGAATCGCACTGAGCTAGCTGACGAAGAGGTTAGGACATCATATGGGAGCAAGTGGTGGGGGTAAGTGAACAAAGTGGAAAACCTATATAGGAGTAGGAGTAGTTAATTATCTTAAAGGGGTGGGGTCACATCTTTCTTTGTAAAGTGTGGCCAGATACATCACCTTGAGCAAGAGCAACAGCATAGGATAGAGAATCTTCTGCCTTTTCTTCCTAGCTAGTAGCTTCTTTCTCTCCGTATGCATATATCATGCACAGGAGCGTTGGAAACCCGAGAGCATGTGGTCTTCGGATGACCTTTTATGAAAAAGAAAAATATACTCCTGCTGTAAAATAATTAGGAAACATGACACGGGCATAAATTACACATATCATAGCTTATGAAAAAACCATTTATGCAGGTAAGAAAAAAAGTATTTGAGCGTCCAGGAAAAATCAGTGGTCTAAAAAATTGTTTTGACAATAAACTTGTTATTTTAGCATGCACAAGAAAAAAGTGCTATTTTCCTTGAAAATTTACAAGAGTACAAGGAACTCAAATATTATACTTATATGAGTAAATTTTGGATTTTTCGATATGGATTTAGTTTAGTTACACGGGAGCATGTGCCCCCCGTGCACCTTTAAATTTTATATTATCCCCTTCTTCAATTTTGAGAACCGGGTTCAAATCTAGCTATGGCATCATTGATTCGTTGGAAACAATTCAATTCCTGATTGAAATAGAAAAAAACTGTGCACTAGAAATAAGTCCAAAGGGAGTATAGAGTGTCCAACCAGGATATGGAATGAGTATTATGCAATTATCTTCCATTTGTTTGGGCCTGAAACTTATAAAAACGACATGGACAAATTTCCAATGAAGGCGTCATTTCATTTGGAATTAATAATGTGTACGAGACAAATATTCCAGGTCGATTGGATTTTACGCCCTTTTCCGGTCCATGTTGTGTGAGCTAGGCACTTTTGGTGTATTAGAGTTTCAACTAGCATATCTAGAAGTCATGAAAAAATATGATTTTTTACAAGATTAACCCAACATATATCTACCATGCCACCAAATTTCAATTTCAATTTATCCACACATTAAGAAAACAAAAAAATAATACAAATCCCGCTATGAATAGTAGATATGAGTTGTGTCCACATTATCTAATTTCCATGAAAACCAATTATGAACATTAGATGTACTATATACCTATTCGTACACAGTACACATGGTAAAATTTCCGAGCATGGATTTTTTTGTTCTTGGGAGCACACATCTTCCTTTATTTCGGAAAATTTAAAAATTGAGTTGAGAAGTTTCAGAAAATTAAAAAATAATATGTTGTGTAAATATGAGAGCTGACACCGGGACGGATCCGGATTCGCCGCTGGCCACCGACGCCTCCCCGCCTCCACCGCCACCCCCTCAGAGTGGGACCTCCGGGGGCCCTGTGGCTCGCTCCCTGGTGTTCGACGGCCTGGAGGGTGGCCCCCTCGTCCAGGATCGTCGTCATCTGTTGCTGAGTGCTCCGGCCAAGGTGGCCCCGGTGGACCTCCCTCGCTGCTCCCGTCCCGACCCCCCGTCGCCGCTCGAGATCGACATCGCCCAGTACGGCTCCAACCTCTCCCTGGTGTTGGCGCTGTCTCCGGGCCCTCCCTCTCAGTCTCCCGCCACTGAGACCTCGGGTAGCGTGGGGCTGGTAGTATGTGCCCCACCTTCCCCGCGCTCGCCGGGGGTGGTGTGCTACTCCCTCGCCCCCGACACTCCTGACCCGACGACCGTGGTGGGTGCTACCTCTGACTCCGACTCCCCGGCTGCCTCTTCCAAGCTCCGTCGAGCCAGGGGCCCCCGCCCACCGCCCCCTCCGCCTTCCCGTCACAGCTCCCGCCTGGCTGAGGCCAGGACAGGCATGTCTGGGCCGGAGCCGACGGTGGCAGAGCGGGCCGCTCATCGTGTCGCGGCCAGGGATGAGCTCTCAGGTACTTCCTCCACTCCTTCCTCTTCCATCCCTACTGACCTCGGTCCGTCCGGTATCCCTGGTTCTTCTTTCTGTGTTCTCTCAGAGGTCTCCCTCGCCCACCTGGGCGAGGTTGCGGAGGACTGCGGGATAGTATTTCGTGGCGAGAAGGGGCCGCGCCTTGAGCAGCTTGCGGCCATTCAGGCACGGGAGGGGTATGCGGGTGCGATCGCTGCGGCCCAGGCGCGTGACGCCCGGGAGCGGGAACGCGCCTAGATCCTTACTGAGGCTAGGTCCGCGGGACCCGGCCCCTGTGAGGAGCCGCCTCCGGTGCCTGGTGTGCGGGCGGTACCCCTGGGATCTGACCCCCCGGTTAGGTCTCGGGGGCGAGCCCCCAAGGCTGCTCCGCTCCGGTCCCCTGCCTGTCGTGCGCGCTCGGTCCCCGCTAAGGGGACCCCCCAGGCTTAAGGTCCACTATGGACCTCCTGCGGGCCTTCCGGGTGTTCATCTGGAACATCCGGGGGTTCGGGCACGAGGGTCGCCGTCGCCAGATCAAGGAATACATCCGCCTGGAAGCGCCGGATATTGTCGGCCTGCAGGAGACGATTCGCCAGGATTTCTCCATCGCGGAGTTGGAGGCCCTGAGCCGTTGCAGATTCTCTTGGTCGTGGCTTCCGGCCTCGGGCCACTCTGGAGGTATTCTCCTGGGTGTCAAGGAGGATACCTTTGAAGTTGAGGATATGGACCGTGGGGAATTCTTTGTGAGCATGACACTCACTCATAGACAATCTCGCTTCCGCTGGGAGATGATTATTGTCTATGGCCCTGCGAACCATCAGAGGTCCGCTGTCTTCTTGCAGGAGCTCAAGTCGAAAGTGGAACGGACAGGGTTACCGGTGGTGATTGTCGGGGATTTCAACCATATCCGCTCCGCTGATGACAAGAGCTCGGCAAATGTGGACCTCACTAGGATGCGACTGTTCAATGACTGTATTGCCAATCTCGCCCTGCGCGAGATTACTCGGGTGGGTGCTAGATTCACATGGACGAACAAGCAGCTGGATCCGGTTCGGTGCGTCCTGGACAGGGTATTTGTGTCGGTCGACTGGGAGGTGGCCTTTCCCCTCTGCTCGTTGAAGGCTGTCACGCGGATTGGATCTGACCATACGCCCCTCCTTCTCTCCTTCGGAGGGGGCCGCCCTCCAAGGCTCAACCGCTTCCACTTTGAGTCCTTTTGGCTGCAGAAGCAGGGATTCGTGGAGGCGGTCCAAGACAAATGGCTTGCGACGGCAGCCACCCCCCTCGTGCTTATTGTGCGGTGGATGTATGACACCACTGTGTTAGATTGACACGCCAATTCATGAGGGGCTGGGGGGCCAACGTGGGGGCTGCGCTCAGGGCACAAAAGGACGCCATCTTAAGCGAGATCGAGGCCTTGGATCGGGAGCCGATCTTTTAGGCCTCTCTGCCGAGGCCTGGTCTCATAGTTACTCCCTTGAGACCTCCATCATGGAGATCTATAAGGGAGAGGAGGCGTTCTGGCGAACGAGTCGCCAGTGGGCTGTCGGGAGTCGAACACTGCCTACTTCCATGCCACCGCTAATGGCAGGAGGAGGCGGTGCTCGATCCCTTGCCTCTGGGAGGGGGACTCCCTTCTGGAGTCTCCCAGGATCTGTCCTCCCATATTTATGCATTCTACAAGGATCTCTTCTCTTCGTCACCCTCGTTGGGCCTTTCCTTGGCTTCTGACTTTTGGTCGGGAGGGGCCTTAGTCACCCCTGCAGAGAATGCGGACCTCACCCGTCCATTTCTCCCGGGGGAGGTGGCTGAGGCCCTGAAAGCCATGAAGGATGGCTTGGCTCCTGGTCCTGATGGGCTGCCGGTGAGCTTCTTCCAAACCTTCTCGGAGCAGCTCCAGCCGGTCATCCTGCCGATGTTCCAGGAGTTCTTCACCGGGACGTTAGTCATGTCCCGGCTGAACTTTGGTGTTATTACTCTGATTCCCAAGGTGGAGGGGGCTACGGATATTCGCCAATTTCGCCCGATCACGGTCATTAATGTCATCCAGCGGCTCTTTGCGAAAGTCTGTGCCATCCGGCTTGCCCCGGTCATGGAGAGACTCACGCACCCCCTCCATTTTGCGTTCCTTAAGGGACGCCTCATTCATGACGATGTGCTCTCACTTCATGAGGTCAAAGCACGACGTCAGAAAGGGGTCTTCCTGAAGCTGGACTTCCAGAAAGCCTATGACCGTCTGGACTGGGCTTTCTTGAGGTTAGTTTTGGAGAGGAGGGGCTTTGACGACCGCATGATATGCTGGATCATGCAATTCGTGATGAGCGGGAGGACAACGATCAACATCAATGGCGAGATTGGCCCCTTTTTTGTCCCTTCCTGCGGGGTTCGACAAGGGGACCTGATCTCCCCTCTGCTTAACGTTGATGCTTGTTGATGCAGCGAGAGATCTTGGATAGAGCCAAGACCGCTGGCCACATATCTGGTGTGGTAGGGCACCTTATTCCTGGAGGGGGCGTCTCCCACCTCCAATATGCGGACGACACGATGATCATGGTGCAGGGATCAGATCTGGACATCATCAACCTGAAATTCCTCCTCTGCTTTGAAGACATGTCAGGGTTAAAGATCAATTTTGACAAGAGTGAAGTGGTGGTGCTGGGATACTCGGATGAGGAGCGCCAACGCATTGCTGACAACCTCAACTGCAGGCTGGCCGATTTCCCCATCTCTTATTTGGGGATGCCCCTTCGGGAGACGCGAGTGCTGATCCGGGACCTGTCACCCTTGGTCACAAGGGTGCGCTCGAGGGCGGAACCCTGGCGAGCGCGACTCACGACTAAGGGTAGCAAGACGGTCCTAATAAACTCCTGTCTCTCGATCCTACCTATGTACCAGATGGGGTTGTACTTGCTCCCCGAGGGGACCCATGCCGACTTCGCCAAGGAGTTGTCTAGGTTCTTTTGGGCAGCTAGGGACGGCCACCAGAAGTACCATATGGTGAAATGGGCGGACGTCTGTACCCCCAAATCCCTTGGGGGCATTGGTATTCTAGACTCTCGCCGCTTCAATCTCGCCCTGATGCTGAAGTGGGTCTGGCGCATTCTTCGGGACGAGGGAGGCCTTTGGCTGCAGCTCATTAAGGCCAAGTACTTCCGTGGCCGTCCACTCTTGGCTTGCGATCGCCCGGAGGGCTCCCAATTCTGGCGTGCCATCCAGGAGATCAAGCATTTCATTGGGTTGGGCATTGACTTCACCGTTGGGAACGGTCAGGGTTGCCGATTCTGGCTGGACTCGTGGCTTTCCCAGATCCCGTTGGGGGTCCGGTTTCCTGCCATCTTTGCTATCTCCGCTGCCCCATCGGCCCTCACGGCCGAGGCTTTCAGCGGGGATCGCTGGAACCTCCTTTTCTGCCGTGCCTTCAGCTTGGCTGAGGCCGTGGAGTTTCGGTAGCTTATGGCTTCTCTCCCTGCTGCTCTGGCAGGCGCCCCCGACGCGGTCTCCTGGAGGATCCTCCCCTCCGGTGAGTTCTCGGTTGGCTCGGCTTACCGGGCCCTCTTCCAGGGCCCGGAGCTGAGGTGGACGTCCCCTTTCTGGAAAGCCCCCTCCCTCTTAGTATTCGCATCTTCGTTTGGCAGTTGCTGCGCGACAGGCTCCCTTCCGGGGTGGAGGTGGCCAAGCGCAATGGCCCCGGCACAGGCCGGTGCCCCCTATGTGGGACCCCGGAGACGTGCGCCCACATTTTCTTCTCGTGTTAGGCGGCCCATTTCCTTTGGAGCTTTGTCAGGGAGGCCCTTGGGCCGGCCTGGCAGGCTCAGGATCTGGGGGAGTTTCTCCAATCCCAGGCCACTAGGGCCGGACGCGGCCGTCGTCTCTTTTGGCTTGTGTTTGCGGCTGTTACCTGGAATCTCTGGAATGTCCAGAACAAGATGGTGATTGAGAAGATCTACCCCACGCGCGCTTCTGACTCTATTTTTGCTTTTCTTGCTTTCATTCAGCAGTGGTCTCCTCTGGTGCGCCAGCGTGATCGGGCCGACTTCGACACCGCTCTTCGGGCCCTGCAGTCGGCATCGCTTCCCTTCTCGGCGCCCCCCCCTTCGCTGCCGCTCGGGTCTCCTGGTGGTCGCTAGCGCTTGCTCTGGCCTTCGGGCCGTTTTTTGCGTTTTCTCTTGGGCGCTTTTATGCTGTTGCCCAGCAGTGTTGCACTATTTTTCTTTTCTTTGTCCCTTTGGCTGCGGCTGACTGTGTTGTTGTACTGGCTGAACGGATGTTGCTTTATTTATAAAGCGCGGCGAAAGCCTGATTCGAGAGTAAATATGAGAGCGAGTCATGTGCCAACAAGTTTTCTTGAAACAAATTCTTTTCGGTTGAAGTCTAAGGGGAAGGCTAGAATAAGACATAGTAAGTGCTTAAGTTTGCTATTTTTGCATAGCTAAAGACTGATTGGAGGGTCGGTGGTTAGCTGAGCAGTAGTTTGCTTGCTAGCCCAGCAACCCGAGTTTGAGTCTCGTCCCAGAGAGCTCCTTCAATAATAATATGTCTGGGTGGGCCTCGTTTTTTTTTTCTATTTTTGCATAGCTCGCAAATGAACTGGGATTTTCACGAAACTTGAAACCTGGAAACGAAATTGCCTCATTTGCATGTGAGTTTTTTTTGGCGTGAGTGAAAATCATTTGTTGAAAAGGGAGCATGAGCTCCCGAGAACACTTGGTAATTCTGGCTAGATTCCTCGTCTTCTGTTTGCTTGGTTAGTACTCCCTCCGTTTTCAAAATATAGGATGTTTTAGGTTTGTAAAGAGAATATATCTAAATTTGTTTTAGTGCCTAGATTTACTCATGTTTAGAGTGAACCTAGACACTAAAACAAGTCTAGATACATTTATTTTACAAACTAAAATATCTTATATTTTAAAATCGGAGGGAGTACTTAGTAAGAAATCCATGTGTTCCCTCTTTTATCCTGGACTAGACTTTAAGCCTTAGCTGATCCTAGGAAGAGAAGGAAACATAAGGAGGTGTGGCGGGCCAAAGCAAAACAAAGGGTTATACTCGGCTAATAATGCCAGAGAGTGGACTATCTTTATGGACTAATGATTCCTAGCGGACCATGGAACAGTGTTGTGCTATTCTGGACACGTACTGCCATCACTGCTGCAGTAGGAAGGCTGGTGGGTGCAATTTGGGTTGTGCAATAGATTTGAATTCCCGTGAACCTTCTACAACTACAAAGCAATCCCTCTTGATAGTTCAGGTTTCCTATACTAGCAAAGAAAGTAATGAAACCTTCTTGGTGCATTATCGATCTTTTTTGCTTTTGAGGGGTCGATTATCGTCTCATGATTTTCACCTTTTGACCTAAGGCATACTTAGCACAAGGTTAGATACAGTCGTGTCAAGGGGGTTTGGGGGTGATGGATTTAGAAACTATGAATGTTTGTCTTATTAGTAAATTGTTGTGGAAGTTAGAAAATACATGTGGCATTTCATAGAGACTAGGGAAATAGGCGTGGCGACATGCCTCGCCCGTACCGTGACTTTGATGCGCTTATGTATTGGTAAGTAGTCTCGCCATGAAGGTTCATGTATTTAGAATACAAAGGGCCAATGAAAAATCCTTTTCCTTTTAGATCCACTAGTAGAAAACGGGCCTTTCGTCTAAAGCATTAGTCCCGGTTTCATCACGAACCAGGACTAATGCTCGCGGGGGGGAGGGGGGGGGGCTTTGTCCCGGTTCGTAAGGGAGCATACGTCCCGGTTTGTAACACAAACCAGAACTAAAGGTTTTGCGCCAGACACGTTGCCTACCGCATACCCTTAGTCCCGATTTGTGTTACAAATCGGGACAAATATCCCCTGCCTATAAATACGCTGCCCCAACCCTCCTTTGTTTTTTCTTGGTGGAAGGTGTGAGAGGTGTGTGCTAGTTTGTTTTTTCCTATGCACGCGAGATGTTCGATGAAATGTTTGAGTGAATGATGACGTTTAATTTCTCACAAAACAAAAATGATATGAGGTGTGCGAGCCACACTTGATCTTTCTCCTCTTTCTTTCCTCCTCGATCGAGGTTAGCAACCTTATCTTTTCATATGTCATTGATACAATGCATGTGTCGATGTGAAGTGGTCATTTCACTATTTATGATGTTCTGTAATGGTTTTTGATAAACTTAATTATATGATGTAGATGAACATGCGGAATGAATGTACGGTGACCGACGTGAACCCGAATACATTAAGGGCGTGGCTAGATTTATCAATGTGGCTACGACAAATAAACATAATGGTTTTATGCGTTGTTCATGTGTTAAATGTCGGAACTACAAGGAGTACTCTTCCTCGAAAATCATTCGCGGTCACCCGGTTATGAAAGGTTTCATGCCCAGCTATAATTGCTGGACCAAGCATGGAGAAAGAGGGGTTATGATGGAAGACAATGAAGAAGAAGAGGATGATGATAACAACTATTATCATATGTTTTCTGAATACGGTGATACTGCAATGGAAGACAATAAAGAGGAAGGAGGTGAAGAACGGGCATCGGATGAGCCCGCTGATGATCTTGGTCAGGTCATTTCTGATGCAAAGCGAGACCGTAAAATAGAAAAAGAGAAGTTGAAGTTGGAGGGCATGTTAGAAGATCGCAAAAAAATATTGTACCCAAATTGCGAAGATGGCAACACAAAGCTCGGTACCACACTGGAATTGCTGCCACGGAAGGCAGAGTGTGGTCTAGCTGACTCCGCATTTGAAAAGTTGCTGAAAATAATGAAGACGAAGCTTCCAAAGAATAAAGAATTTTTCGAGAGTACGTACGAAGCAAAAAAAGACTCTCTGCCCTCTAGGATTAGATATGCAGAAGATACATGCATGCATTAATGACTTTATCCTCTACCGCGGTGAGGAATACGAGAATTTAGATAAATGCCTGGTACACACTACTGCATTGTGGTATAAGATCAGACGATATGACCCGGATGATGCTGAGGGAGAGCCCCTCCGAAAGAGGGTTCCTGTTAAGATTATATGGTATGCTCCTATAATACCACGGTTGAAACTCATGTTAAAAAACAAAGAGCATGCCAGGTTGTTGCGATGGCACAAAGAAGACCGTAAGAAAGATGGAAAGTTGAGACACCCCGCTAATGGGTCTCAGTGGAGAAAAATTAAGAGAGACTTTCCGGACTTTGCAGGTGACGCAAGAAACTTATGATTTGGTCTAAGTACGGATGGCATAAATCCTTTTGGGGAGCAGAGCTGCAGTCATATCACCTGGCCTGTGACTATGTATCTATAACCTTCCTCCTTGGTTGTGCATGCAGCATAAGTTCATTATAATACCAGTGCTCATCCAAGGCCCGAAGCAACCCGGCAACGACATTGATGTGTATCTAAGGCCATTAGTTGAAGAACTCTTACAGCTGTGGGGCAAACTAGGTGTACGTGTGTGGGATGAGTACAAACATGAGCCATTTGACCTACGAGGGTTGCTTTTTTTAACCATCAATGATTGGCCTGTTCTTAGTAATCTTTTAGGATATACAAACAAAGGATATAAGGCATGCACGCACTATTTAGATAAGACTGAAGGTACATATTTTCATAAATGCAATAAGGTTCTGTACCTAGGGAATCGATGATTTCTTCCGACCAATCATCCCGTAAGAAAGAAAGGTAAGCATTTCAAAGGTGAGGCAGATCACCGAAAGAATCCTGATCTCCCTACTGGTGATGATATATTTGGTATGGTCAAGAACATAAAAGTAATCTTTGGAAAGGGTCCTGGCGGTCAATCTATTCCGAACGACGTCGCTACTAGACACGCACCCATGTGGAAGAAGAAATCTATATTTTTGGAGCCATCCTATTGGAAAGTCCTACATGTCCGCTCTTCAATCGACGTGATGCACGTGACGAAATTTTTTTGTGTAAACCTGCTAGGATTCCTGGGCATGTATGAGAAGACAAAAGATACACCAGAAGCACGGGAGGACCAAAAATTTTTGAAAGACCCAAAAGACATGCATACACAGAACAAGATAGATAAATGACGTCACTTAAGTCATGCCAGCTATGCTCTTACCAAAAAAGAGAAGGAAATATTTTTTAAAGTCCTTTACAGTATCGAGGTGCCGTCTGGCTTCTCGTTTAATATAAAGGGGATATAAATATGATAGAGAAAATATTCCAAAACCCGAAGTCTCATAATTGTCACGTGATTATAACATAATTGCTTTGGTTGCATTGAGGGGGCTTCTACCAAAAAATATTCGAGTACCCATTTTTTCGATGCTAATTTGTACTGTCACGTTAATAGGTGCAAAACATATGATCAGCGAAGCCAACAGGCTGTGTATGTACATGTATGCGTACGTAGAGCTGATCATTCGACTGATCAACTTGACATATACGTTCTTGCAGCTAGCATCTATCCATACCAGCACACAGGCAGCTACTTCTCGTGAACCAGCGCCTAGTAAATACAACGTGAAGAAAAGAGCTACTAATCATGATTTAATTAATTACTAGTTCACTTTGCAGGGTCACGTATAGTCAAAGTTGTAAGGCGTATGTATACGGCTCGGCCGGCCGGCCGCGCCTTCACGTATTTGTTGGCCACCGGATCAGGAGTAACAAGTTTTATTTTGATCAGCTTGCACCGATCCATGCACCGAAGCTAGCTATCAGATAAACATCAAAGCAAGGGCGTTCAATCGGCCGCGATTTTCCTGGAGGGATAGCGCGTGCAAACGTCGAGATAAGCATGCATGGCCGCCCAGTGCCCGCGATAAGCTCTCTCCGTGGTTATCCATACATGGCTGCTGCCTATAAAAAAGGCATACGCCTGACCCAGATGAAAAAGAAGAGACCCCAGACGCGGAGGCACATGGACGTACTGCTCCACGCAGCTAGAGGAGGAGAAGAAGGAGATCGTATCAAGAATTAGCTTAGCTCTTCCACACCACAGCCTATCCATCTAATCTCCATTCACCTACCCATTCATCCATCCACATACCCAAAACACCACAAACTAATACAAGCCGGAGAACTCAATCAAGAGCAAGCGACCCATCATGGAGGAGAAGCTCGTCGTAGTGGATGGTAAGAATCATGGTTGATCTTCTCTCTCTTTCTCTCCACAGCATACACGCGCACATGCATCTCGCACGGGGAGCCATGGAGGAATCGTGCAACCGTGGGCAAGTCGAGAGCGCTGGGGCTGCCGGCGCGTAGCTCGCCGCACCCCTCCACCCCAGCAGACGCGTTGAAGACGAAGGTGCCGGGCTGCCGGCGTGTAGCCTGGTACGTACCCTTTCCATGTCGAAGACGGTGCCCAAGCGGACGGTGCCGGGCTGCTGGCGCGCAGCTCGTCACACACGCCTCAAAGACGATGCTGCCAGAGCCGCCGGTGGGCAGCCTATCGTGTGCCCTCTTCATCTCTACGAGCCACTCCGAAGGTGACGGTGGTGAGGCTGCCGGAGTCCAGCCCGGCGCCACTTCCATCTACGCACACTACGTTGCCCAATACGACGGCATCGGGCGCGCGGCTGCCGGCGTGCAGCCCGACGCCAACTCCAACGCCCCCAAGACGGCGCCCCGAGGGCATGCAGCTGCCGGCGTGCATCCGGCGCCACCAAGACGACGGCCCTCGATGGCGCAGCCGCCGGCGTGCAGCCCGACGCCATCTCCAACGCTACCAAGAGGACGGCCTCGACGGCGCGGCTGCCGGCGTGCAGCCCGGCGCCATCTCCGGCGCCACCAAGATGACGGCCCAAGGGCGCACGGCTGCCGACGTGCAACCCGGCGCCATCTCCAACACCACCGAGAGGACGGCCTCGACAGTGCGGCTGCCGGCGTGCAGCCCGGCGCCATCTCCAACACCACCGAGAGGACGGCCTCGACGGCGCGGCTGCCGGCGTGCAGCCCAGCGCCATCTCCGGCGCCACCAAGATGACGGCCCGAGGGCGCGCGGCTGCCGGCGTGCAGCCCGGCGCCATCTCCAACGCCACCAAGAGGACGACCTAGACGGCGCGGCTGCCGTCGTGCAGCCCGGCGCCATCTCCATCTCCGCCGCCACGAGGCAGCGGACCAGGCGCGGCTGCGGCGTCTGACGGCGCCACCTCCATCTCTTCCGCCACCAAGAGCATGGCTCGAGCGTGAGGCCGGCGTGCAGCCAGCGCCATCGCCATCTCCGCTCGGTGTGGCGCGCCAAAAGACGGCGATCGCCTGCCGGCGGGGCAAGCGGCGCCATCTCTTCCCCCATCGAACCTTGCGACTACGGCGGCGCCGAAGACGAGACGAGAAGGCAGCCGACATGCATTCGGCGCCACGTCCATCTCAACGAGCCATGCTGCCTAAGACGGCGACGGGGCTGTCGGCGGACAACCCAACCTTTATTCACCTCCTACGGACGCCAACAAGACGACGGACCCGACGGCGCGCGGCTGCCGGCGCGCAGCCCGGCACCATCTCTCCTCCCATCGAACCCGGCGCCTTCTTCACTCCGGCGAGGCATGACGAAGACGAGTGATGGCGGGGCCGCTAGTATGCAAGTCGTCGCCATCTCCGCCTCCGCGAGCCATAGGCGATAGCATTGGGGTGTCCATCGTACAACCCGGTGCTAGCTCCATCTCCGTGAAGCCGGCGAGCATAGGCGAAAGTGCTGCCGACTTACAATCCGGTGTCATACCCACCTCCATCTCCACGAGCCCGTGAGACGACGCTCTTGTCTAGGACGACAGCCGTGAACTCGGCGTCGGACCGAGACGAGGTGTCGACCACGTTGGCTGCACCGACTTGTAGGCGCGTGTCGGTTTTGCACCGACACCGATCTCCACCAACACTTACTCCTGCGAGGCATACCCCTTGCGCACCCCGACGAGGCTGCTGGTCGTCGGGAAGTCCCAGCTGAGCGGACCCATGCTACTCCAACTCCAACTACATCGACGCCATCAAGACCGACGAGGCACGATGGCGAGGGCGGGCATGGCCGGAGCAAAGGCCATGCTACTGGCGCGATGTCCGACGGCGACGCACACACACACCACCACCACATCATGCATGGAGAACGCAGCGGCGGGCGAAGACGACCACACGGCTTAATCGGAGGTGTCTCGCGGCGTAACCCAAGGAGTAATTAACGGGTGCCTTCCGAGGCGCGGGAACCATGAGATCGCAATCGCCATAGTCAGGCCGCACAGAGCGCACTGTATTAGGGATTTGTACTTTGTTTCTCCATGAGAGATTAATGAAATGCATCTCCCCTACCTTTTCTTGTGTACTACGGTACACTGGCACGCCCGCACTTCTTTTCTTTACCCTGGCGCATGAGAAAAATACGCTACCATTCTTCTCCCCTCGAGTAGCCTATGTTCGATTTTTTCAGAACGTTTTTCTCGTGTCAAACACCATTGTGAAGCTATGCGCATTCCTCAATGCAATATCTGAGAAGGTAATCAATCCAGCTATTCTACCAAGGTTACAGAAGGATGTGGTACAATGTCTTCTTAGTTTTGAGTTGGTGTTCCCACCATCCTTGTTCAATATTATGATGCATCTCCTGGTTCACCTAGTGGAAGAGATTGCCATTCTCGGTCTTGTATTTCTACACAATATGTCCTCGTTTGAGAGGTTCATTTCTACACAATATGTCCTCCTTTGAGAGGTTCATGGGAGTCTTAAAGAAATAAGTTCATAACCGTGCTAGGCCAGAAGGAATCATCTCCAAGGGCTATGGAACATAGGAGATCATTGAGTTTTGTGTTGACTTTATTCCTGACCTTAAGCCGATTGGTGTTCCTGATTCACGACATGAGGGGAGACTAAGTGGAAAAGGCACGCTAGGAAAGAAAGCAATGATATGTATGGATGGGGAATCGTTGGCGCACTGGCCGGCCGTGGTTGCGGGGGGCGAAGAGATGACAAAGGCGAGCGGAAGGTCTTTCTGATGTTGCCGAGCTACTCCTTGGCGCGCCGGAGCAGCGCCAGGAGGTTGCAGAGAGGCCCTATGTTCGACGCTCCTATGGTAGTAGACGGTGGCGGGTGGGTCGGTGTCTGCAGCTCGGGAGATATGCTCGTTCTTCACTGATGGATCTACAAGATTGGTTCCCTTCTTGGGCTCATGGCCAGCCATGGCGGCAAGGGCGAGCGGCCGGAAGGTGCTACTCAGGTGTTTCCGTCTGGTGAAGACGATGGCCCGACTTCCCTTAGTGACTCTGCTGCTACTCCGATGTTTCCCAAGCGGAGCCCTAGGTGGGTAACCGCTACTTTTGGCCAAGATTCAGGCCGAGTCGGGCTCGTTGGCCACGACGGCCAGAGCTTCTTCAACCTCTATCAAGGGATGCCTTCTCTCTCCCTCGGTCCAGCGTTCATCGCTGCTGCAGGCCCAAGTGGTGCCGTCCTCGGTGCTTGCATTGGTGGCCGGAATTTGAGGCGAGCTATCGGCGGCTAAAAAGGTCTTGATCGCGTTTCTGCGGTTGCTTGTAGGGTGTTAGGTGTAAAAGTTATGGACTAATATGTAATTTCCTTTTTCTTTAGGGTCCGATTTGTAAGTTATACATCCCTTGCCGCTTAGTGCGGAGTCTAGGCCCTTCCATGCCTTTCACGTTCAAAAAAACTTGTATCCCTCCCTTTATTTTTTCCCAATAGGAATGCCATACCAAGACTAAAACAAACACGATCAGAGTATTGAAAAGAATAACCTAGGAATATGAGGGAACTATTATACTTACAACAACTTTTTTTTTGGCATGCTGACATCTCTGAACTTGCATATCATTGTGAGCATCTAAATATGAGAGTAAGATGCAAAAGCAAGCTCGCTTACGTAAACTACAAAAAGGGAAACTACTCGGCAGCTATGTATTGAAGCCAAGATATCGATGCATATCGTGCTCTATTTACAGATCACACCAGCAAGGGTGGTTTAATTATTTGGTGACTTTCTTAAAAAAAGACATCGATGCATATCATGAGCACAAATACATCATACAAATACTATAGATACTTTCTTTCGAAAACTGATCAGATTAAATTGGACGCCTAAGGCTAAGAGAAAAACTCACAACTGAATTATATGCCAAGAGGTTCCCACCTTGTGAGATCCTTTTGCTTCTTGTCCATGGGGAGGCATCGACTGGACACATGCTTGAACTATCATGGCTCCAAGCCCAGCTCTCGTGGCATACATATGTCCTCGTTGGCTCGTTGCTATCTGTCCCTGCAGTTCACGAAGCTCCTTCAAATCACACTCGGATCCTTCGACGCCTTGAGAAAGGTGGTTTAACTCTTCCTATGGCTGGTCGGAACATAGACTTAAGCGACCAACACCATCTTGACTCCATTATCTGGAAGGACCTGCTATCTTGTCTTCCTCGTTTCCGTAGCATAACTTCAGTTACTGTCGGCTCAGGGACTCACACGGCCTTCTGGCATGACCTTTGGCATGGCCTGTGGATTCCCTAATATTTACTCTCACGTTACAAACAAAAACTGCTCAGTTGCTTCAGCTTGCTCTTCCGTCAACCTTACCTTGCAAACCCAACCTCGTCTCTCTACCGCGGCTCCGATGATCTGGTATCCCTGCGCGCTCTCATGGCCTCGGTTGACTTAGTAGTGACAGCTACTGACGTTAGGGTAGCGCGCATCGACAACAGGACTCTAACCACTCGATCAGCATACACTGCAGTTTTTGAACATTTGCAGGACAATCATTTCACAACCCCAACTTGGAAGAACTTCTCGACGAACAGGTGTCGTTTCTTCCTTTGGCTGGCAGATCGAGGACGATTATTCACCAATGATCGTCGTTCAGGAGATGTATTGCGAACTCTGATCTCTATCAGTTCTGCTCTTGCACCGAGACTACCGAGCACATGCTACTGCACTGCACGGAAATCTCCAGCTTCTGGAACGCTGTTCCGGCCATCAATCCTTAGATTAGTGAGTGCGTATCCATTAGAGATCTTTGGGAAGGCTCTCCAATCACAAAAGTAAGATCCACCGTCATCATCTCCGCCCTTTGGAATATCTGAAAGAGGAGGAACGCCAAAATATTCAGGAACGAGGACGAGAACGTTGCGATGGTTTTTCGAAGATGTGCCGATGACCTCTTTCTTTGGTCCCATAGGTGTACTAAGCAGGAGAACACGTCTCTTCTCCTAGATTGGGCGATCATGTTTGCCCACTTAGCACAAAACAGTTAGCTGCCATACTTTCTCTTTAGCACAATGTAAAGCCCGTTTTTTCCTCTTCTCCTTTGTACAATCAGCTTCCTTTTTTGTTTTTTCCCTTGTATTGTACTCGGTCCAGTTGGACTACCCCGTCTTATATCAAAAATGATTCAGGCCGGCCTAGTGTCTGCCGTAGGTTCCTCAAAAAAACGAAGCTCCTTCAAGCATGTCTAGGCCCAGGCGTGGACATGCTTGCATGGAAACGTTTCCTCTAAGCAAGTGGTATTTCCTCAAAATTTCCAATGCGGAAAAGATGCAAATATAAAACCTATTTTCTGATGTATTTATTCATATGGCATATAGAAATATGCAGCGACCGCAGTGTACACAACGGGCAAGGAACTCTGGACTTACCACTTAGAATATTTTTCTTAGATCAAGACTTTTCAATGTAGAGTCCAGAGTTGTTGTTTTTTTGCGAACAAGGATTCCAGAGTTGTTGTGGTGAGTCCAGAGTTCCTTGCCCGTTGTGTAGGGCAATGCCGAGGGGGTTGCTGTCGACGTTGCTCTGCGTATAGAAAGTTAACGGCGCATAGCAAAGCCGAGGAGGTCGCCTTCAGCGTTGCCACGGGCATGCACCCTAAGCATAGCAGTATCTACGCCGAGGGGAATCCCCTCGGCATTGCTCCACCTACGCCGAGGGTAATCCCCTCGACATTTCTCCTTTCCCATTTTATTATCCTGTTTTTGCACTCTAAAATGGAAAAATGGTTTTTTGTCCGACAAAATGGAAAACTTCCTCCGACAATATTGTTCGCCATTTCAAGACGCACATGTGTGCATAATATATACACATTATTACAAACTATGCCATAAATCTGGCAATAACATTGGTTGTTTAGTCTGAAAGGCATGAAACTTCGTACATGATAGCTTATTTTTTAAACACTTTTCCAAGATATTCGTGATATTCTGAGTTTGTTATTTTTCATGGATACTATATCATATAAAATGATATGGATGTCACATTTAGATTCCTTTCATTTTTCTGATCGAGCTAGACATATTATTCGTCGAATTCCAATTTATGGATTTATAGATATGAATTATTTCATATTAAATGGACAAAAGGCAAAAATAATGTAAATGCATTTTATTGTAATTTGAATTCAAAATTATTGTTACTTAAATAATTGTTTGCGGCATATGACATCATAACCTAAGGGTTAATAGGATAGCATTATTAATAAGGTATAATGAGACAACTTGAAAGCTGATTTGGAAGGAACGAAATAAGTTAAGCGTATTGGGACTGAAGTAGTCTGAGGATGGAAGACCGAGTGGAAAGTGTGGCCACGGGTGAGCAATTTGGTCTGAGATTCAACGTGTTTAGCGTTAAAAATGTTCCGTGTGCAAATAAATGTTCATACAATTCAAATATTTTATTTTATTTGAAAAAATGCTCCACGTGGCCACCTACGCCGAGGGTAATCCCCTCGGCGCAACTCCACCTACTCCGAGGGTATTACCGTCGACGTTGCTCCTAGGCGCCGTCTTACCCGACCCCGTGCCGTTAACTTTCTACGGCGATGGCCAATGTGCGCTGAGGGGCGAAGTAAACCGTCGGTACAAGCCTCTATGTCGAAGGCCGAAGCAACGCCGACGGCCACCTAAGCCGAGGGCTTAATGTCGAGGGTCACCCTAAGTGTTGACATAAGCCGAGCATAATCTAGGCTACGCCTGACGGAAACGCTCAGCGTTGAACTTCCTTCCTGTAGTGTTGCATAGACTGAGTGAAAATGCAACATCATGACAGTCGACGAGGAGTTTAGATTACTTCAGACCTATCATTTTACTGATCATTTAACGTCCTTTTAAGTTCATGGCCTTATTTATAAAAGTTGGCGTGCACCTTTCCTCTAAAACGGCCATGCCAGTCCTCAAGAAAATTAGATCTACCTGCAACTAATCATGTTAGCGATATATGCAACTGAGAGTGATATCACACATGTTAAGTTTTCCGCATGGTATATTTATCCATATATGCAACTGAGAGTGATATCAACCGTTGTTATATGTATTTTTGCCTTAGCGTTGCGCTCTCTAACCAGGGACGATCGAGTGCACAACAGTCACACACGATGTCCATCTATCTACGGATCACTATGGTGCACGCTGCACGCAGACACTAAAATGACACATCTGCACGCGATGAGGATTTGATCAACAAGATATGTACAGTACATGTCTGTCTGACTAGACCTACGTGCACGGTCCATGGTGGCTTATTCGATTCGCTTGGATTGTTGGAAGAAAACACACACACGCGTATAATTTCAGAGATCGAGGAGCCGTATGCTGATCGAGGACAATTCTACAAGAATTCCACTTATACACGGGAAGCTTTATACATAGCTTTGTTTTATTTTGGTAAATTAAACATGCATGCTTGTCCCTGATCACTCCTAGAGAAAGATGGATCAATCAATTATTTGAGCATATCCCACAGTTGCAAGCATCGTGAATGCACTCAAATTCGATATGGACGCAATCTGGGCACTTTGTATTCTTCCTCACCTCCTGGCATACCGCCGTACAAGATTCATTGTCGCACTTATGATCTTTCATGGGGATAATTCGAAAGTTACACTCTGCTTCCGCAAAATCTGAAAAATATATATACAAAACCATGCAAAGAATATAAAAGTAAATAGTCATACAACAAGCCATATCCAAGGACCGCTAAAACAATTAAGCAATGCATACACATGATCAAGGAAAAAGTTCTAAGTACCCACCGGATGAAATCATGAGGAAGGTGAGGGCCAAGACAAGCATCACATCTACAGATCTCATCGTCATCTTCGTCAGGTGTGGTGTCGATTGATAGGAAATGTTGTATATATGTTTTTTTTTATTTGTGGGTTGTCAAAGGGAATAACCTTTTATAATGGATGTGACGCGAATGCATATTAATCTAATATTAAAATCACATTAATGCAATAGAATAAATAAGATCTGCAAAAATTGAAAGGAATTAAGTGCATTGATTTTGTTCTATACATATATATTCTCCTCGAAACAGACTTTACGCCCAGCTATATTAATATAGCAACCACCCGATACAACGATCCGAACAATGCTAGGGCAGAACAACACAAGCCAAGCCCAAATGATAAAAACAGAAGACTGAAAAGAAAATAAAGCCGACATTGGCGATAGGATAAAAGTAACACACATCTAGCATTCCAAAGCGCCGCGTACCAAGCAACACCTCCAAGAAGGGGAGTGACGACAACGACACCGCTGTCCAGACATGTCCTAGAGTTTAGCCCGGTACGCCACGGGAGGTGGGAGAAAGATACACCTGGCGATCTTTAGGAAGGATGGTGATACCCGAAGGCGTCACCGCGTCGGTGTAAAAGTGACAAGGATTTCTTCCGACCTCTCAACAAAATCCACACTCCAGAACACATTGTAATGCTCCACCAAGATCGCCGCCCACGTGCACGCGCCACCACAGTCTTGAAGTCACCACCGCTGTCACCCCGTGAGCCACGGAGCGAGGCCGGTAAGACCGAGAGAGCAGAAACTTCGGAGAGGGTCAACATGACATTAGCATGCGGGAGGGAACTTCCTCCACCGCCCGAAGGCGGTAGCCGACCGAATGTAGCAGCAAGACAAACCAGTCCCTCTGGCCCGACCGAGCCCGAATAGGCTCGTGAAGTCTCGCCGCTGCACTGCAACAAGGGTGCCACCGTATGCACGAATCCCAGCACCATGTCCAACTCCATTGTCCACCAGTGGATCCTCCACCTTGGCAAATCCTACCCTTCGAGCAAGAGCTCTGTTCCCCACCGAGCTCACCCGATCTTGTTGGACCTCCACCGGTCTGAGGATCACCATCGCAAGCTTCCTCTTAGATCCACCTCCACCGAAGAGACGCCCTTGCATACCACCTTACAGGGCCACCGCCCCGGCATCCATGGACTCGCACCCACTGTTCTAGGTGGATTGCGTGAACTGCGAGGCGGAGGGGGTAGGTCTGGTTGACACAAGATGGCAGCAGCATCACAATCGCTCGGAGGAGACTGACCTCCACCGCCAACGGTGGTTGCTGTCCGGACGCAGCAGCAAGGACACATGAGAGAGTCCCACAAAATACGCTTCCTGATCTAACGCCCGAATCTCCTATAGCAGAGTCTGTTTCTGACCTCGAAGAGCGGCCCCTAGGTTTTCCCCCACCCCCGCATAAGTTGGCGTGAAGCCTTGGCACCAGTGACGAAGCTAGAACAGACTTTTTATGGGGTCATTGTATATAACTGAATAGTGTTTACCAGTAAATCAGTGAATAAATTACATATTTCATTGGGGGTCAGCTGACCCTAGTGCTAACAAGGCAGTTCCGTCCCTTCTTGGCATAGTGGTGCCAGACATCAACCGCACAATATACCCAACGGGTGTATGTGGCTGCCTCCACCCACCTTTTTTGAACGGCCTCCCCGAAACCTGGTTGTTTAAGCCAAAAGGACTTGAAGTGAAACCGATTGAATCTAGGAAGGTTGCCTCCTCCTGAAGATAGGATGAGGCGGGTATGGTCCGAGCCGAGCCTGGTGACCTCCTGAAGCAAGCATAGAGGGAAGGCTACTCCCCATTCCACCGAGGCAAAGACCTGATCAAGAACAATGCGGATCGGGTCTAGCTTCTTATTTGTACACTTATACCTGGAGCCACCCGAGCGATCTCCCTTAATACGAGCTCAGCGATGTAGTCGTTAAACATGCACATCCTAAGGAGGTCCACGTTCGCCGAGATCTTGTCTTTGGCGGATAGAATGAGGTTAAAGTCCCCTGCCACTATGGCGGGGGTCCTCGTGCGCTCCACCATTGACTTGAGCTCGAGAAGGAACTCAGAGGACCTCCTATGGTCCGCGAGGCCATATACAATAATAACCTCCCACTTGAGGTTAGATTGTGTATGAGTGAGAGCCATGCTCACAAAAAATTTTCCGCCCATATCCTCTACCTCAAAGTTATCCCACTTCACCCCAAGGAGAATACCCTCAGAGTGGCCAATGGCCTGCAACCAAGTCTAGATGAATTTATGTCGATGCAGCCCTTCTAATTCTGACAAGGAAAAGATCCTTAGTGAATGGTCTCTTGTAGACCCACAATGTCCAGCTTCTCCTATCGAATGTATTCTTTAATCTGGCGACGGTGGCCATCCTGCTCAAACCCCCGGATTTTCCGGATCAACGCTCTTATTGTTCGGAGTATGTTCATTGGGGAATATCTATGGGAGGGTGGGGGTCCCTTACTAGGGACAGGTTGGGCACGACTAGATGGCTAGGGGCAAGCCCCATCCTTGGAATGTCTCCCTCGAGGCTTCCCTGTGGGGAGAATCCTTGTGGAGTCCTTCATGCCATCAAGCCTGGGCGGTGGCGCTGTGCTAGGACCCGGGTCGAAGGACCCAGTTCCAGCAAGCAGCCGATCCCTTGCTTGCTCCCACTCATACTGAGCCCGAGCAACAACAATGGACCCCTAGTAGGCCTCCCTAGCGTTAATGTCCGCCAACTGCTCGACTTGGGGACCCTTCTTACTGCGGAACACTATCCCACAGTCATCAGCCACGTCGCCCAGGTGATCAAGGGGGACAAGCGCAAGAATAGTGAACCTGGAACCAGAAAGACTAGAAAACAATGAGGGAGCAACGTGCGTATCCGAGAACAACTTTTCAAGTCCATGACTTTATTTCTAAACTTGTGGCATACTTTTCCTCTAATACGGGCATGCGTGTTCTCAAGGAAATTAGATCTATCTGCAACTGATCATGTATATTTTTGAAATTACGCAAGTGAGGGTACGCCAGAATGACATATTTGCACCCGGTGAGGATTTGCCCAAGAAGATATGTACGTGTTTGGTGTGGGACTTGACATATGTACAAGGTCCGTGGGTGGATGTTTTGTTAGCATTGTTCGCCCAGATTGTTGAGAAAACACACACAACGCCCATATAATTTCAAGGACCGAAGAGTTGCATATTGATCAAGGACAATTCTCTAATTATTCTTATTCTACATGGGAAGTTTTATAAATAGCTTTGTTTTATTTCGGTAAAATGAACAGGTCCCTCGATCACTCATAGAGAAAGATGGACCGATCAATTATTTGAGCATATCCCACAATTGCAATGATCATGAATGCAATCAAAGTCAGTATGGACACAATCTGGGCACTTCGTCTGCTTCCTCACCTCCTCGCAGACTGTCCTACAAGATTCTTCGTCGCACTTTTCATCTTTCATGCGGATAATTTGATAGTAACACCCTGCTTCTGCCAAATCTGCAACATATATATACATAACCATGAAAATAATATATATACAATTAAATAGTAATACAAACCTCTAGAAAAAATAGAGGTACAAACAATCCCTGACCAAGGATTGCTGAAAGTTGTTAAGCAATCTATACACACGGTAAAGGAGAAGATTTTCTAAGTACCTACCAGATGAAATCATAACAAAGGTGAGGGTCAAAACAAGCATCACAGCTGCAGATCTCATCATCATCTTGATATGTGGTGTTGATCGATCCATAGAAAATGTTGTATATGGAAGATTTTCTTACTTGTGGGTTGTGAAAGAGAACAACCTTTTATAAGGGATGTAAATCGTATATTAAATTTACATTAATGCAGTAGAATATATAAGATGTGCTAAAATTGACAGAAATTAAATGCATTAATTGTGTTATATATATATGATGTAAATCGTATATTAAATTTACATTAATGCAGTAGAATATATAAGATGTGCTAAAATTGACAGAAATTAAATGCTAAAATTAATTTCTGTCAATTTTAGCACATCTTATATATACATATTCTTTAGGGTGATCCCAACGCGGATATATGGCAAACCGTATAAGAGCAAATTCAATAGTAAAGCCCGCTGCTGGCTATAAGACATCGCCATATCATCTATAGTCAACATAATAGCCAATATATACAATAGTTAGCTATAAGTAAGTCCTATTTTAGTTAGCCAAGGCTTACCTTACACACTCATAAAGTGCATAGAAACCCGTAGCTCTTGCATGAGAGCCCACTACTCTTCTCTTTTCTATTTTGTCTCCTCCACCTCATTTTAAATATATTATTTAAACTCTTATAGCCTTCTTACATGAGCTTATTGTACTTGCTCTAAGGAGGTGTGACTAGGAAGAAAATTAATTAGTAGCAGCCATATCGAAAAAGATACGATTTCCTTATTTTTCATATTAATTACCCTTTCCACCGAAAAAACTCACTAGTCAATTTTATATTTGATCTAGAATTGGGGTTTCCTTAAGTGCGGCCGCGAGGCATTTTCTTCAAAGCTACTATATATTTCTGTCCAGCTCATCTATGCAATCTTTTGTATATATGGTGGTGCTTGATGCATGTAAAATGAATATATAAACTTTGTAACATTATCCATCATATTCGCATCAAATTAGGAGTTAATATCACTACTGACGTGGGTATACCAATGGGGTAGGAACACAAGATGGAAACAAACATGGGCCAACATGTTTTATTACGGTTCGTGGTGTTTTAGGAGCAAGGCAGTATCCACAACTTGACATACAAGACAATGGGTATAAACTTGCACTGCTAGGAACTATGTATTAAACCGACATAGATCGGATCTATGAACCCTGACCAACTATGTATATAAAGCATGAAAGGACTACACTTGAGGGTAAAGAACAATAGCGTAGTGAAACTCTAGTAGTCGACTCGTCACTTTAGCATTGAGCTAAGTCGACAAGAAATTGCAATCGATCTATTATCATCAATACAACAAACCAGTAGTAGGTCTTTTTCCTCCATCGTGAGGGGCTGAATATAGGTACATCATGTGCCAATACCGCTCCTGAAGTGCTCTGTTACACACCGCTCCACCCTTCATAATCCACCCCCAATGGCTGATGCTTTGACTTTTCCATGATATTTGGTGCCCACCGTGGGGCAATGCGGCTAACAGAGTAAAGGATCCGGCGAGATCTTGTATTGCTATCAAATTAACCACCGCGGTTAGCCTTTGCACGACAAAGCGTTCTCCGAGGGCATGGAATGTACCATTTTTTGGTCAGAATCTTGACAATAATGTCTATGTCAGATTCTCCGGTCGAAATACGGGAAAACTCCATAAAATTCTTTATGGAAACGGAGTTTTGCAAATTCTCCCTAGAACTGGAAGATCATTTCGAGATCTTCGAGCATATTCGAGGGTTCAATGTGACTATTGTCACTTTATTACAAAAGATGAGACTTTACTGCTTCCTTTAGTTTGGGAGCCTCTCCTTCATTGACGACTTCACTTGGCAGCCAACATCGAAAACAACGACTAGTGCCGCTATCGTACCATCTGGCTCTATAGATATGTTCATTGGCTACGCCAGTGCTCACAACACCGGTTACGAGGGAAGCATTGAGTCAAGTGCTGGTACTATGGCACTCGATGATAACCTCAGCGACACCTCAGGTGGTTATGCTGAGTCTCTATGGGCGTGTTTGGTAGCCTGCATCGCTTTTCCGCACCGGTCGGGCAGTGCTGCGGTGGGCCCTGCCATACTCATCCTACCTCTGAGCCAACTTGTGCAAGTTGTTTGATAGCCTGCAATTCTGGTTGGTGCACCGGTTGGAAGAATATGACCATGTTGTTTGGTTTCCTGTACATTGGACTTTTGACCCATGTCATGCATTTTTCCCTTGTTTGGTTTGCATAGAAACAAGTTGTGGTCACCTTGCACTAGCTTATGATGAGCTTACCACGACTGGACCGCCAAGGAGGAAGAACGCAAGATAAAGTGGATGAACAACAAAGATGTAAGAACAACACAATCCGGAACAATAGAATCACAAGCATGATACCCACAAGTATGAACACCACAAGCATGAACACCAAAAGCATGAACAACAATCATGAGTAACACAAGCATAAGGGGATCACAGTTCAACATGACCAAATGAACACCCTTAAGCAGAAATATCACATGTACGAGTTAGTCTTACCCAGCATGATCGTCGCCAAAAGAGGATCAAAGTTTACGATAACAGCATGGTGTTAGCCTAGCTAAGCAGAGACACACAAATAGCTTACGTGTGAAGCTAATAAGCAGACACACAAATAGCTGATTCGATCAATGCATGCAGCCAGCTCTCGTACGTACGTACGTACCAACACATGAAAACAACAACAAAGATTTGCCAGCAGCAATAATCCTAGAGGCCGGCTCGTGTCGTGTCGGTGGTTTACAGGTTACACGGATAGGATGCTAACCTAATCGGTTAACCCTACACGGAGACGTAGATGTAGATGTGGCCTAATACCCTCCTCCGTCGCCCGCCGGGGCGTTCATGGCCGCCGCCTTCATCTCCCATGCTTCGAGCCTCGAGACCTTCACCGCTACGGTCCCATTGTTGAACATCAGCAGGCGGCTGCTGTTGCTCCTCGTGTACTCCGGGTAGACCCGCGCCGTGATGACGGTCCGGCCACCACCGCCGAAACATTCCACCACTGAGTGATCAACCTTTTTTTTGCATCCATGAACACAAAAAACACATCTAGTATGTCATTTTCTCCGTGCATGCATTGAATCTAGCTACTGCATATGTTGCTCACCAGTGTTCTGAGCGATATGCTTTTCTCCTTCTCGATGTTGATGTCCATGAATCCACCAAAAGTAGGCTTGTATACATCGCTTCTCCTACTCGATCTGCAAAAATTTGCAAAGAAGATTGTTATTACGATCGATTTTTCATGCATGTCGTCACTCTCTCCGATCCGTAGGTAATAAGTTCAGATGTGAGCGAGGGTGCTCTGTTTTTGCTAGCTGTACCTTGTGAGGTCGGTGCACATGAGCACCTTGTAGTACTTGCCATCATCAGTGTGCCGGAACACCCTGAAGAAGACCGAGGTGTGCTCCTGCAGGTCGCTGGAGGCCAGGACGAGCAGCCCGAAAGGGCCGACGCCGCCGGGAACGGACGCGCCCTTCTCCCCGCACAGCCTCTGCGGGTCTAGCAGCTGGTTCGGGTCGAGGTTCTCGGCGCCTTCCAGGGCCGGGATCTCGAAGACGACCTCCACGTCCGCCTGCGAGCCCTTGACGCCGACGATCTCGTTCATGCCGCCGGCGTTCACCTCTGCTCGCAGCAACCCGACCCCTCGCTTGATCCTCAGCGACTCGATCTCCTCGATGGGCCACTGCAGCAGCTGCTTCCCGTCGCTGTCCAGCCAGATCTTCCTCGGGACCGTCTGCACGCCGGCCCAGCCCCTGGCGACGTAGTCCTGCACGGGGTCGGACTCGTTGGCCCAGCTCCAGAGCACGCGCCGCTTCTTGCCGGCGTCGTAGAAGGACTTGGACGCGTAGACGTGGCCGTAGTCGAAGCGGTGCCAGTCCCGGCAGTCCGTCGCACCGGCCGGCGTGAAGGTGTCGGCCGCGTCGTCGTACCGCCCCACCATGTAGTAGTCGCTGACCGTTGCCATCACGCTCAGCTTCAGCACATGCCACGCTGCGCCGTTCGACGACACGAAGTCGAGCCCGTTCTGGACGCCGGGCTTCGCCACCGGGAACAGGTCCGGGCACTCCACCATGCCGGCGGCGCCCGACGAGTACAGAGGCTCGGCGTTCCGCTCCCAGCGCCGGAAACCCTTGCTGCGGTAGACGAGCGTGGACGCCGATGAGTTGTTGATCTTGGCGGAGACGGCGACGCGCCAGAGGCCGTCGCGGCCGAGCCACGCCGTGGAAGGGTCCCGGAAGTCGTCACGCACGATGTCGGCGGGGAGCGGGATGACGGGGTTGTACCTCGGCTTGGCCCACTCGCGGAGGAGCTGGTCGGAGGCGTTCTTGGGGAAGGCGACGTTCTGGACCTGGACGCCGGTGGCATTGACGCCGGTGTAGAGCATGATAGGGGTGCCGTCGTCGGGGAGTATGGTGGTTGATCCCGAGTAGCAGCCCTTGGCGTCGAATGTGGAGTCGGGGTCGAGCGCGTTGTCGAGCGCGGACCAGTTGACGAGATCGAAGGAGACGGAGTGGCCCCAGGAGAGGGGGCCGGCGTCCCATGTCGGGCCGTGGGAGTTGTACTGGTAGAACAGGTGGTACACGCCCTTGTAATACATCGGACCTGAACATTCATAAGAGATGATCACATAGCTTATGAATAACTCGAACACTTGATGGATCTTCTTGGTTACGAACCAGCAAACTACAGCTGGCAAGCTATTTGCAAATTCAGACTGAAAACTGAAGAAAACAAGCAAGCGCAATGCAATACGCGAGCAGTCAATCTGATGAAAACAGGGCGTGCGTACCATTGGGATCTGCTCAGCGCCACCATGAATCCGTCCATCCGATTCCGAACCAGAAATTTCGCCGTGAAACACAGACAAAATTCATCAGGAACCGATATAATGAAGGAATCCACAAAGAAATCGGGTCGATCGAGCAAGCAAAGGAACGAACTGGGTACCCTAAATCTTACCGTTCTGCCAGTTCTTGGCAGGCTGGAAGTGGTAGGCGGTCCGATAGCTGCCATGCCGGACGACAGTGCTCGATTCAGAGAGGCCGCGGAGGGAGGAGGACGGCGAGAGAAGGAGGCAGAGGTGGACTGCCACGGCCGCGGCGCACGCGGCGAGACGCAGCTCGGCCATAGATGGCCAACTGCGGGTGGGTGCTGTGCTCGGACGAGAACCAAATGGACAATTCTTGGTGAGTGATATATAGCGCTGACGAGAACCAAACGAACCAAATGGCCCGGTGATGATGACGCGCTGGCTGGCTGGCTGGCTGAGCAAACGTCTATCTTCCCAGATTCCATCACACGTTCGTATTCCCGTGCAGACCGTCTGCACGGACTTGCCCATTTCAGTTTTCGAGCTCACTGATTTTGCTGGCCGAATGGGATGGATTGGATGGTACGTACCATTGGAATTTGTTAACAAACGGCCGCGCGCGATGGACCGAAATCTATCTTCCCAGACCAGATGCGATCACACGTTCCTATCCTGCATGGACTTGCTCTATTTCTGTTTTAGCTCAATGATGATTCTGTTGGCTAGACAAAATCTGATTGCAGAGAGCTGCGTGACATCCCAAGTTTCTGAGAGCTGCCGGAAATGGGCAGACTCATGATCAGTGACCTCGATCTGGGGATACATGCATTTCTAGTGACACAATACAGGAAACAGTACGGCCCTGATATGAATTTGTTGTAGCGCGTAAGCAACGATGAGTGTTTAGTGTGAGAAGATTGACCACGCTTGGCTCTTTTCCGTTGCATGTATATATAGATTACAATCCTAACCATAAATGGAAGATCACACGATAACAACACTCCACGATTTAAGGGATTAGAGGATATGTCATGCTACCGGACATATCTATCTAACACTACCTCTCGGTCACAACCGGGAGGAGTACGGACGTCGAGACTGGACCGAAAATCCATAAACAACGGTGATGGAAGACCCTTTGTCAAGATGCCAGCGAACTGTCGAGACAAGGGAACATGCAGCACACGGACCTGGCCCATCGCAACACGATCGCGAACAAAGTGGAGGTCGATCTCGATGTGTTTAGTGCGCCGATGCTGGACGGGGTTCGTGGACATGTAGACGATGCTACCATTGTCGCATAACACAACCGTAGGCGGAGGACATGGTTGATGAAGCTCGTGAAGAAGTTGATGAATCCAACTAGCCTCGGCGGTGGCGTTAGCCATAGCATGGTACTCAGCCTCGATGCTGGAATAGGAGACCGTGTGTTGCCGCTTCGACGATCATGAGATGAGGTTATCATCGAGCAAGACGCAGAAGCCCGACATGGAACGTCAAGTGTCGGGACAGCCAGCCCAGTCGACCTTGGCGTACATGACCATGGAGTCCGGCGAAGACGAAAGAAGCTAAAGTCCATGAAACATCGTGCCCTTGACATAGCACATAATACGCTTGATGGTCACCAGGTGCTGCTCGCGAGGGCCGTGCATGTGAAGCTGAGGTACCGGAGAGCCCTAGAAGGCTTCGGTACTCGGTCGGGTCGGCGACTAGTGAAGAATTGATCACGCTTAGGTTTTTTCCATTGCATGTACTCTCTCCGTTTAGAAATATAGAATGTTTTAGCTTTGTGAATCGAATGTATCGAGACGTATTTTAGTGTATAGGTTTGTAGAGGTTCGGAGTAAACATATACACTAAAAGGCGTCTAGATACATTTATTTCACAAAGCTAATAATGTCTTAGAGCATCTCCACTCGTTGGCCGAACCCAGGCCGAAACACGGACCGATTTTCGGACGGACGAAACAAGTTTTCGGCCTGGGTACGCCCAGTCACCCACTCGCGTACCCAGGCCGAGTTACCAAGTTCGGCTAAAATTCGTTAAATATGGGCGAATTTCATTAAGTTGGACGAATATAGGCGGATTTCATCAAATTTAAACTAAACTAATACATAATAAACTTTAAAAGGCCACCGTCGGTGCCTTCGCCGTCCTACATGCCAAATTTGTCGTACAACGACGTGTAGCCAGGGTCGGCTCGGCCGTCATCCTCGCCGCTGTCGTCGTCGTCGTCGCTCGGCGGCTGGTTCTGGCGGGAGCTGCCTTGGCCAGGGTCGTCGTACCTCCATGGCTGGTAGGACGGGCCTGCGTCTTCGTCGTCGTCATTCAGGACGTAGAGCGGGGCGCCTTGGTAGGCGAGATCACGCCCAGACAGCGCCGGGCGGCCTGCTCCTCTGCAGGCCGAGAATGCGCTGCCGCTCCGCCTTCTCCCAGTCCCTCCTGGACCATTCCAGGATATCCGGCGAGGAGGGCTCGACCGGCGGCAGCGGCGGCGTCTGCGGCGCCGTTTCGCGGAGCGACTGCTCCAGGGCCATCTGTAGGGGTTCGTAGCATGGAAAACAAAAAAATTCTACCGCATGCAAACAAACAAGCCAAGATCTATCTACTAGATTGTAGCAACGAGTCGATAGAGGAACTCACCCTCGAAGATTCCAAAGCGGTTAACGAGAGCAGATTCTCGTGGGTGATTTAGTCGTACTCTTGCCGATCTCAAGATCGCGTAGACGATCCTTCCGGCGCTGCGTTTCGGCAGCGCTTCCGTAGTCGGTCACACGTTCGGTACTCGATGAAGACATTCCTCTCCCTTGTTCCAGCAGGCAGCGGAGGTTGTAGCACTCTCCTCGCGATTCCGGCAGCACGACGGCGTGGTACCGGAAGTAGAGGGGAGATCTCGCAGGGCTTCGCCTTAATTGGAGCGAGTATGGTGGACTATGAGAGAGGCCTTGGCGATCTAGGGTTTAGAAGGCACCAAGGGAAGAGTGTAGACGGCGGCTAGGGTTTGGGATCACCCCAAATCGGCGAGTTGGTGATGCCCTAGGTGGCGGCGGCAGCAGTAGGGGTGGTGGCGCCGACGGCTTAGGGTTAGGGTTTCGGGGTGTGAGAGGTGTAGGCTAGAGGGGCACCCCTGCCCCTTATTTTATAGGTGGGAGGGCGCCGGTTGGGAGGAGGGAGTCCTCCCCCAACTCGGCCTCCTTGGCCGGCGGGTGGTGGGAGGAGGACTTCCTCCCCAAGTAGGTTTCCTACTCTCCCTCCATCAAGCAAACTTGTCGTTTGACTTCTCAAATTGGCGTTTGACTTTTCAAACTAGGATTTAATTTCTCCCTTTACTTTGCCCAGCCATGATACCTAGTACATGATGCAACCATTCCATAACTACTCAACAACATTCGGTCTCTTACTCATCATTCCATAACTACTCAACAACATCGAATCCTTAAGTGTGTCTCCCTACGGTTCATGAATTATGCGGACATGATCGAGACACTTCTCCGATCAATAACCAATAGAGGAATCTGGAAATTCATATGGCTCCCACATATTTCTACGATTACTTTGCGATCGAATGAACCACTTACATACGATACCAATTTCCCTTTGTCTCACGATAGTTTACTTATCCGAGGTTTTGATCGTCGGTATCTCTGCATACCTAGTTCAACCTCGTTACCGATAAGTACTCTTTTATCTTTCCCATGATATGTGATCCCTTGTGAGCCAGTCACATGCTTTCAAGCTAATTGGATGACATTCCACCGAGAGGGCCCAGAGTATATCTATCCGTCATATGGATGGACAAATCCCACTCTTGATCCATGTGTCTCAACCCATACTTTTCGAATACTCAATGACACCTTTATAGCCACCCAGTTACGGTGTGGTGTTTGATGTCATCAAAGAATCCTTTCGGTGATGGTGATAAGCATGATCTCATGGTCGAAGGAATTAGGTTACTATGTATCAGAAAGCTTATAGCAATTGAACTATTAAAAATGACTTGATCTTTATGCTACGCTTATCTATAGGAGTATGTCCATCATATCATTCTCCTAATGATATGACCTTGTTATTAACAACATCTCAAATGTTCATGATCAAGAAACCATGATCATCTATTAATCAACAAGCTAGTATTATAAAGAGGCTTTACTAGGGACTCTAAATTAGTTTACAAATCACACAATTATTAATGTTTCTAGTCAATACTCTTATAGCATGAATGCAAACATTTATCATAAACACAAAGATATAATAATAACTACATTTATTATTGCCTCTAGGGCATATCTCCAACACCATCTTCAAGGCGGCGTCTTCGACCGGCGCCGAGCCTTCTGTCTTGGGGCGGCGTAGGCGCATGTGGCCTATTGGCGGCGTAGGCGCAGGCGGCTCGCCGATGACGATATCGCGCGCGCGCGCCCGCGGCGGTGAGCGCACAGGCGAGACGGCTTCGCGCTTCACGGTCGTCGGCGTGCAAAGCGGCGCGCTGCCGCAAGAGTGGGACGCCGAAGCGGAGGAGGACGAGCTCATGCTCTCCATCCTCCTCGGCGCCCAGTTCGCCGGAGCATGCCGACCCGTCCTGGCCGCCGGCGTCGGGTTACGCGGGAAGCCGAGCCGCGGAGTGTTCCCACGGTTGATGTGCTCCAGCACGGCGGCGAGCGTCCGCCCTAGCGCACTCAACCAACGCCGGCGCCCCGCCGAGTTGTTGCGCTTCGGCGGGGACTCGTTCGGCGGCCCCTCGTGGCGGGCGAGCTCCTGTTCGTGTCGCTCCGCGAAGAAGTTCCCCCAGTAGAGGAGATTGTCGGCGCTTTCTGCTTCGGCGGGGTTGTCCATGCCGGCGATGTACTCTTGTACATCGTACGACAGCTCGTCCGGCGTGGGCCCCAGCGGGATTGGGATGCCGCCGGCGCTCAGCTTCCACCCCGGAGGCATCCGCGTGTCCGGCGGCGCCATATACCCGGCCTCGTACAGCATGCGCGCCTCCCAGATCTGGAGGGTGCGCCGGCCGAAGCCGTTCGCCGCAGCGCCGTCGCCGGGGTAGCGTTCGCCCATGGTGAGAGAAGGGTAAGAGGTGAGAGAAGGTTCGCCGGAGTTGGGTGTGGCATCCCGCAAAACCACTACTAGAAAATCGTGTTGAATTTGTGCATTGCATCGTCATCATCATATGTTGTTTGTCAAAAACTATTTTCGCAAAGCCCGTTTTGTTTTCTAAAAACGCCCCATCTTTATTGAAAATCAAAACACCGGGTCTCCGGAATTATTTTGTTGTCGGCTATCGGTTTTGAGCAGTGCGATTAAAATAAATAAAACTTTTAATTGTTTTAGGGCGTCGAGCGGGCGAATGACCCGAACGACCACCCCCATTTTTTAAATCGGTCCACCCCTTAATCCTATTCCCACCCATCCTAACCTACCCAACCCTCTGGCCACCTCACCCCCACCTATCACAGGCCGCCACGTCACCCTTCCTCTCCCTCCCAACCAATCCCCTTATGCCACCTCGCCAACCCTCTCTCACTCCCTCTCACTCCCAATCTCCCCAGCCACACAACACACGCACGCACACTCGAACCACCCCACCCGCCGATCCACCCTGTCCACTCCCCACCAACCCCCTGCCCAGTCCCCACTCCCTGCCGTGGACCCCGTGGCCCACCACCTGCCTGGGACCCACCCCACCGACGCGCTCTCCTCCCTCTCCCCAACCCGCTACGCCCCGCGCCCTTCCTTCTTCCCCGCGCCGCCGCGCGCTCGCCAGCCCGCCTCCGTCGCGGCCGTTCTCGCCTCCCCTCTCGACGCGACCGCCCGTCCCGACCCCATCCTCTCCTCCCCCGCGAGAGCTCCTCGCCGGCAGCGCCTCCTCCGCCTCTCTCCCTCCCTCCTCCGGCCGGCCTTCTCCACCTCCCTCGCCGGAGCTCCTCCAGCCGAGCCGCTCCTCCGCCCAGCCGCCGGCCTCCTCGACGCCTCCCCCCACCCCGTCGACCGCGCGCCTCCGGCCGCGTCCCGCCAACCCGCCGCCCGGCATCGCCGCACGTCCCGTCCGCCGGCCTCACCCGCCAAGCACCGACGACCCCAAGCACCGCCCGCCTCGCTCCTCCCCGCGCGACCGGTTTCCCCTCTCCTCCTCCCGTTCCCGTCAGCCGCCAGCGCCGCCGTCGGCCTCCCTCTTCCTCGGCGCCCCCTGCCTCGCCCGCGGCTCCTCCCTGGCGTCGCCGGCCGCCTCCAGCCGCCGCGTTCCCCTCCGGCGTCGCCCCCTCGCCTCCCCGTCAACCTCCGCCGCCGCCCCGGAAGAACCTCGAACCGCGAGCTCGCCCCCGTCCATCCTTCTGCCCCGGGAGCTGCTGACTCCTCCTTGCAGCGCTTCCGGCCAGTCGTCGGCGTGGCCACCCTCCGTGTCTACGTGCGGTCGACCTTGGTTACCCACGCTGCATCCTCGGCCGCTGCTGCGAGTGCCTTGGCCGCCCGCGAGTCCTTGCAAGACGTACAAAGTACCAAACAAGGGCCAAACCAAGTTCTTCTGCGCCGTGAAGCCCTGGAGCGGAGAGAACCCATGGCACCAGAAGATCCCCGGACCCGATAACCCGAGGGCTATGCCACTCAAGTGCTTCTCCTCGGAACCCGAAGACCCTCGACGAGATCTCCTACATGGAACCGAAACCCGGATGCCAAGGACGTCGACACGGATACGCCAGGGACTACCTCGAGAGCGCCAAGATCTTCTCCACGGAACATCGGGAATTCCCCCGGACGCCAAGATCGACCCGATACACGGACCCGACAAGACCCTCGCAACGGCAAGATCGACCCGTGGGACCCGGCAAGATCTGCCCGACGACAAGAACGACAGCGACCAGGAGAGTCCGATGCGCCCCCGGCGCCGAACCAAGTCCTGCTTCCCGGATGCCTAGGTCACCGACACAGGACAACAAGATCTACCCCTCTATCCGAGAACGCTTCCGTCGAACCCCGAACCCCAGATCCGTCGAACCCTGAGACCGACCCCGAACCCCGGAACCCCAAGTTCGTCGAGACCCCTAATGTGTGCACCTCTTCCCGAAAACCCTATTTTGACAATATAATACAACTTGTCGCATAATAATTGTCTTGCATGCATACATTCATGTGGTTTGGGGGCCTTATGCCGATTCACCTCATAATTAAATATGGGGCTCATATGCGGGCAAATCTAGTCTCATATTGGCCTCATTTACATTTGCATAGCGAACCGGTGCTATATTCTATCTTGTTCAAACAACATTTAATTGCGGGGGTTCTAAACAACTCGAACCATATGTTTAACGTCGGGACCCCGGTTCCACTTAATATGGCCTAATTGCATCGCACCTTTGCCATGCCATCCATCATGCATGCATCATGCCGATCTTCTGCCGTTGTATTAAATATTGCATCCGGTGTTTCTTCTAGTGTTTTGCTTCTTCGCGGATAAGGCCGTTGAGTTGATGTGAGCTTCGCCCCGATCTTCGGATGAACCCTTCAACAATGTTTTCAGGCGAGCATCTCCCCCTTTCTACCTATCTTACTTTTCTAGTATTTATTCCCTCCTGTTGATCTTTGCTATCTGTTTTGCGATGCTCTAGTTTCGTACCCGTGATATCCCTTGCAGCCATATATAGCCTTGGACACATCCTATTACCTGTGTTTGGTAGATAGTTGGACCCGCGTGTCGTAGTCGCTTGCTCAAGTGTTTAGCTTGTCGTCAAGTACCACAATTGTTGGAGAATTGCCGCATGTTGATGTTGGAGATGATCATGGCTTTACTTATTGTTCACTTTAATTCCTGTTTAACAACTAAAATTGAATTAAGCAGAGGCATCGGTGGGTGATAGGTAATATTTGGTTTCCGAGCCACTTGTGTCCGTAGGACCGAGTTCTTGACACTGTTCGAGATCGAGCGCTAACCACGGTGGGGAGATATGGGCCCCATTGATTATTACCTGATTTCAAAGTATTGTCTTGGGGCCACAACTAGTTTGAGGTGTTTTACTATCCTGTACCTATGCCATGCTTCTTTGCTTTATTTACGATTGTGCGAGGAGCACACCTGTCTGTTAGGATCGGGACACGTTTTCGCGGTGTCGACAGTCCCCGTTTGGGGATTTGCTGTCGCTCACTGCCGTCCACCCAAACCCTAAGTCCGTCTCGGAGACCGGCCGACTCCGTTGTGGGTGTCGACTTGGTGGGGTGGCCCCATGTACTTGCTTTGGATCGGGAGCGTCGTGACTTAGGCCCCGACATACCGATGGGTGTATGTTAGCGATCGGCAAAAGGGTCGAAGTGCCTGTGGATACTTTGGTGCACCCCTGCAGGGCTAAATCTTTTCGAGAAGCCGTGTCGCGGTTATGGACGACTTGGAGCACAGTGTTTGATCATAGACAACTATAACTAAAGTTCTTGTTTTAAATTGACTTGTATCCGATATGACTAGTAATCAGCTTCACTACAACGGAATGGCTAAGTAAAAGTATCAACAACTGCTGGGTTTTGGGTTATCTCATGCTAATTGAATCTGACTAGTAAGTGATGCCACTATAACGGAATGACTAACTAAAAGTGCCCACTGCTTACTTTATCAGGACGATTATCTAAACCTGACTAGTAATTGCTGCAACGATAACTGAATAAGTAAAACTGCCAACTGTGTGAGTTCCTCGGTTGACTTCCTCGTTTGGTCTCGAGGGGGAAACGCCAGGATGGGTTTGTTTGATGATAGTATCAGGTGGGATCCGAATAGGTCTTTCTTATCCCTCTCTGATAGCCGCCAGTTGTATCGAGTCTCTATAGGTTGTTTAGTGCATCTTTGCCGCTACTGATCCACCATACCTATGTAGGCGAGGACCGCGAATTCTAGCCTCCCGTCTTGGCCTCGATCGACGCTCCTTCTTTTTCCTTTGCCCTTTGTCGGCACCTTTTGTTTAAGCAGGTTTGAGATCGGCGTCGTTAGCGGTTACCCTTCCGGCTTGGCGGGCAGTTATGGGCGCCATTGGTTATTCTTCAGGGCTCTTAGCCCCATTTGCATCTTGTCCGTAGACGGACGCTCTATCATTTTCAAGGGGATTTGGATCTTTGTACCGTATATTTGTATTCTTGACTCTTTGAGTCGCTGTTGTATATATATCTGTTCTGTGGGTCCCATCGAGGGCTGTTGTGTAATGTTATTACTTTGCTTTCCACCCGCACGAAAGTGCCTGGTGGGCACCTTTGAATCGTTTCTATGCGGGTTTGGCGAGTTTCGCTAAAACTTGCGTAGGGCCGATTCTGAGGGTGTTACAGAGTGGTATCAGAGCTCAGCAGTTGCGATACCCCACAAGTCCAGCCTGTAGGATAACCTAGCTAACGGCCGAAGTAGATTGTCTAAACTATTTTGGAAAATCGGTTGGATAGTTCTGATTAGGTCTGATTTTACTCCTTACCCCTCTGCTGCTCTCCTCTCCCCTCAGCGTGTTTTGAATCCACCTCTTATCTTTCTGCGAGTCCAGGATTTCTCGTGGTTGGGTTTCCGTCGTACCTTCAGGGTTTCGTTTCCTCCTTTGGTAACGGTGTTCTACTATCCGGTGATCATGCTATCTGAGGAATCCGTCTGCTGTGGTACCATTCTTTGTTCTTTGTTTGTGCCTTCCGGTGTTTTCTGACGCGACGAAAGCATCTCGCGGATCCGATCTGATGCGCATCGGCTCCTTTGTTTCCGAACCTCGCTTGTCGAGACCTTCAGTCTGAATCCTGAGGGTTGGTTGCATAATCTGTCTATTCGTGTACAGAGTAATGCTTTGAGTGCGGGATGGAGTCGCGACCATACCACTACTCTTATCATTTGCTCGGTATGTTGAATAGTGGATCGATGCAATTTACTCCTTCCATGGAAGTTAGAGGTGGCCTTACCTTTAACTTCGTCCGTTGTTTTCCGGAGTGTTCTCTTGATGATCGGGATCAACGACCTCTTGTTAGTGGTGTCGCGAAGATCTACACGAAGCGAGAAGACGCAGATCGCCGACCTTTCCTTCCGGTGCCATGCGGCGGATCTCGAGGGCGAGATCCATTGTTAGTGGTGTCGAATTGTGGCATCCCGCAAAACCACTACTAGAAAATCGCGTTGAATTTGTGCATTGCATCGTCATCATCATATGTTGTTTGTCAAAAACTATTTTCGCAAAGCCCGTTTTGTTTTCTAAAAACGCCCCATCTTTATTGAAAATCAAAACACCGGGTCTCCGGAATTATTTTGTTGTCGGCTATCGGTTTGCGAACGGTGCGATTAAAATAAATAAAACTTTTAATTGTTTTGTGGGGCAGTCGAACGGGCCGAATGACCCGAACGACCACCCCCATTTTTTAAATCGGTCCACCCCTTAATCCTATTCCCACCCATCCTAACCTACCCAACCCTCTGGCCACCTCACCCCCACCTATCACAGGCCGCCACATCACCCTTCCTCTCCCTCCCAACCAATCCCCTTATGCCACCTCACCAACCCTCTCTCACTCCCTCTCACTCCCAATCTCCCCAGCCACACAACACACGCACGCACACTCGAACCACCCCACCCGCCGATCCACCCTGTCCACTCCCCACCAACCCCCTGCCCAGTCCCCACTCCCTGCCGTGGACCCCGTGGCCCACCACCTGCCTGGGACCCACCCCACCGACGCGCTCTCCTCCCTCTCCCCAACCCGCTACGCCCCGCGCCCTTCCTTCTTCCCAGCACACACTCATGCTCCCGCCTCCGCGGCCGTTCTCGCCTCCCCTCGGCCGCCCGTCCGACCCCATCCTCTCCTCCCTGAGAGCTCCTCGCCGGCGCCTCCTCCGCCTCCTCTCCCTCCTCGGCCGGCCTTCTCCACCTCCTCCCGGGCTCCTCCCGGCCAGCCGCTCCTCCGCCCAGCCCGGCCTCCTCGGCGCCTCCCTCCACCCGTCGACCGCGCGCCTCGGCCGCGTCCCGCCCGCCCGCCGCGGCAGCATCCGCCCGCCGTCCCGTCCGCCGCGGCGTCCCCGCCAAGCACCGGCGACCCCAAGCACCGCCGCCTCGCTCCTCCCGCCGACCGCTTCCCCTCTCCTCCTCCGTTCCGTCGGCCGGCCCGCCGTCGGCCTCCCTCTTCCTCGGCGCCCCTGCCTCGCCAGCGCTCCTCCTGGCGTCGCCCGGCCGCCTCAACCGCCGCGTTCCCCTCGGCGTCGCCCCTCGCCTCCCGTCAATCTCGCCCGCCCGCCCGAGACCCTCGAACATGAGCCGCCCCGTCCATCCTTCGCCCGGAGCTGCGGCTCCCCTTGCGCGCTTCGGCCCGGTCGTGCGTCGCGTGGCCACCCTCCGTGTCTCGTGCGCGGTCGACCTTGGTTACCCACGCTGCATCCTCGGCCGCTGCGAGTGCCTTGGCCGCCGCGAGTCCTTGCAAGGCGTACAAAGTACCAAACAAGGCCAAACCAAGTTCTTCTCGCCGTGAAGCCCTGGGCGGAGAACCCATGGCACCGAAGATCCCGGACCCGATAACCCGAGGGCTATGCCACTCAAGTGCTTCTCCTCGGAACCGAAGACCCTCGACGAGATCTCCTACATGGAACCGAAAACCGGATGCCAGGGCGTCGACACGGATACGCCAGGGACTACCTCGAGAGCGCCAAGATCTTCTCCACGGAACATCGGGAATTCCCCCGGACGCCAAGATCGACCCGATACACGGACCCGACAAGACCCTCGCAACGGCAAGATCGACCCGTGGGACCCGGCAAGATCTGCCCGACGACAAGAACGACAGCGACCAGGAGAGTCCGATGCGCCCCCGGCGCTGAACCAAGTCCTGCTTCCCGGATGCCGAGGTCACCGACACAGGACAACAAGATCTACCCCCGCTATCCGAGAACGCTTCCGTCGAACCCCGAACCCCAGATCCGTCGAACCCTGAGACCGACCCCGAACCCCGGAACCCCAAGTTCGTCGAGACCCCTAATGTGTGCACCTCTTCCCGAAAACCCTATTTTGACAATATAATACAACTTGTCGCATAATAATTGTCTTGCATGCATACATTCATGTGGTTTGGGGGCCTTATGCCGATTCACCTCATAATTAAATATGGGGCTCATATGCGGGCAAATCTAGTCTCATATTGGCCTCATTTACATTTGCATAGCGAACCGGTGCTATATTCTATCTTGTTCAAACAACATTTAATTGCGGGGGTTCTAAACAACTCGAACCATATGTTTAACGTCGGGACCCCGGTTCCACTTAATATGGCCTAATTGCATCGCACCTTTGCCATGCCATCCATCATGCATGCATCAAGCCGATCTTCTGCCGTTGTATTAAATATTGCATCTGGTGTTTCTTCTAGTGTTTTGCTTCTTCGCGGATAAGGCCGTTGAGTTGATGTGAGCTTCGCCCCGATCTTCGGATGAACCCTTCAACAATGTTTTCAGGCGAGCATCTCCCCCTTTCTACCTATCTTACTTTTCTAGTATTTATTCCCTCCTGTTGATCTTTGCTATCTGTGTTGCGATGCTCTAGTTCCGTACCCGTGATATCCCTTGCAGCCATATATAGCCTTGGACACATCCTATTACCTGTGTTTGGTAGATAGTTGGACCCGCGTGTCGTAGTCGCTTGCTCAAGTGTTTAGCTTGTCGTCAAGTACCACAATTGTTGGAGAATTGCCGCATGTTGATGTTGGAGATGATCATGGCTTTACTTATTGTTCACTTTAATTCCTGTTTAACAACTAAAATTGAATTAAGCAGAGGCATCGGTGGGTGATAGGTAATATTTGGTTTCCGACCGCCCACTTGTGTCCCGTAGGACCCGAGTTCTTGACACCTGTTCCGAGATCGAGCGCGCTAACCACAGGTGGGGAGATATGGGCCCCCCATTGATTATTACCTGATTTCAAAGTATTGTACTGGGGGCCACAACTAGTTTGAGGTGTTTTTACTATCCTGTACCTATGCCATGCTTTACTGCTTTATTTACGATTGTGCGAGGAGCACCTTGTCTGTTGTTAGGATCGGGACACGTTTTGGCGGTGTCGGCGGTCCCGCTTGGGGATTTCTTTGTCGCTCACTGCCGTCCACCCAAACCCTAAGTCCGTCTGGAGACCGCCGACTCCGCTATGGTGTCGACTTGGTGGGTGGCCCCATGTACTTGCTTTGGATCTGGGAACGTCGTGTGACTTAGGCCCCCGACATACCGATGGGTGTATGTTAACCGATCCGCAAAAGGGTCAAGTGCTGTGGATACTTTGGTGCACCCTGCAGGTTAAATCTTTCGAAGCCGTGTCCGCGGTTATGGACGACTTGGAGCACAGTGTTTGATCATAGACAACTATAACTAAAGTTTACTGTTTTAAATTGACTTGTATCCGATATGACTAGTAATCAGCTTCACTACAACGGAATGGCTAAGTAAAAGTATCAACAACTGCTGGGTTTTGGGTTATCTCATGCTAATTGAATCTGACTAGTAAGTGATGCCACTATAACGGAATGACTAACTAAAAGTGCCCACTGCTTACTTTATCAGGACGATTATCTAAACCTGACTAGTAATTGCTGCAACGATAACTGAATAAGTAAAACTGCCAACTGTGTGAGTTCCTCGGTTGACTTCCTCGTTTGGTCTCGAGGGGGAAACGCCAGGATGGGTTTGTTTGATGATAGTATCAGGTGGGATCCGAATAGGTCTTTCTTACCCCTCTCTGATAGCCGCCAGTTGTATCGAGTCTCTATAGGTTGTTTAGTGCATGCTGCCGCTGCCGCTCAGTCCACCATACCTATGTAGGCGAGGACCGCCGAATTCTAGCCTCGCCGTGTACTGGCCTCAGTACTGACGCTCCTTCTTTTTCCTTTGCCCTTTGTCGGCACCCCTTTGTTTAAGCAGGTTTGAGATCGACGTCGTTAGCAGGGTTACCCTTCCGGCTTGGCCTGGGCAGGGTTATGGACGCCATTGGTTATTCTTCAGGGCTCTTAGCCCCATTTGCATCTTGTCCGTAGACGGACGCTCTATCATTTTCAAGGTGATTTGGATCTTTGTACCGTATATTTGTATTCTTGACTCTTTGAGTCGCTGTTGTATATATATCTGTTCTGTGGGTCCCATCGAGGGCTGTTGTGTAATGTTATTACTTTGCTTTCCACCCGCACGAAAGTGCCTGGTGGGCACCTTCGAATCGTTTCTATGCAGGTTTGGCGAGTTTCGCTAAAACTTGCGTAGGGCCGATTCTGAGGGTGTTACATTGGGCTTGTGGGTGGGGGGAGCTGTGAGAGAGTGCGAAGATCTCCGGCGAGGAGTACGGATTATAAAGGCCGAGGTGAGCGGCGAGGGTGGGAGGGGTGTAGCGGCGAGGGCGGGAAAAGTGGAAACGGCGGGAAGTTAGTGACCGCCAGTCCATCACGGGAGCCGAGGCGGCGACGGTGGCGCCGTAAATGACTGCATCCTCTACCGCGGTGAGAAGTACGAGAATTTGGATGCATGCCCGGTATGCACTGCACTGCGGTATAAGATCAGACGAGACGATCCTGGCGATGTTGAGGGCGAGGCCCCTAGGAAGAAGGTTCCCGCCAAGGTTATGTGGTATGCTCCTATAATACCACGGTTAAAACGTCTCTTCAGAAATAAAGAGCATGCCAAGTTGTTGCGATGGCACATGGAAGACCGTAAGAAAGACGCGATGTTGAGACACCCCGCTGATGGGTCACAGTGGAGAAAAGTCGAGCGAGAGTACCCGGACTTCGTACCCGAAATTCGGCGTCCGGATCGGCCTCCTGGGTAGGCGAGTGGAGATGCTCTTATATTTCTAAATGGAGGGAGTATATGTAGACAAATTTTACAATTCAAACACTATTTTTTTAAATAATATTTTTAATTAAATTTCATGAATAATACATGTTTTTTGGAAATTTGCAGAAATAGCGCGGCGTCGGGAGTTCAACTCCCGGCCAAAACCCGTCGGGGGTTAAAACCCCGAGCAGGCTGTCGGAGGGCCGCCTGCCACGGCAGTGAAGTAGTCTGTGGTTTAACCACCGACCATACTCTGGTCGGTGGTTCAACTCCTTATCGTCGTTGATGCCCCCGACTGTTTCATGGATCATGCGACGTGTGATTCGTCTAGGGCGCTTTCGTTAACCTAAAATAGTTTTTGGTTTTTCGCCGTTTATCTCCTGCTTGTCGATTCCCGTCAAATATTTCTCCCGTCGCTGTTTCGCGTCGTTTATCCCCCGCCACCCGTTCCCCTTTTTTCTCCCGCCTATTATTCCCAGTGTCTATAAATCCGGGAACCGAGATGTTATCTCTTCACCTAGTTCATCTGTTCGTCCTCTTTCTCTCGCATTTCTTTCTCCTCTCCATTATGAGTGTGCCATGTTTAGACCCAGAGTATAGGCGTAGGAAGATGAAAGATGCCATGTTCCGCCAAATTAACCTACAGTATGAACCAAATGGACAATTTTTTGTGATGATGACGCCTGCTCTTGCTGGCTGAATGGGATGGATGGTACCATTGGAATTTGTTAACTAATGGCCCAAACCAAAATCTATCTTCCCGGATTCTATCACACGTACGTTCCTGTCCTGTATTCCCGTCCCGTCTGCATGGACTTGCCCATTTCAGTTTTCGAGCTCACTGATTTTGCTGGCTGAATGGGATGGATTGGATGGTACGTACCATTGGAATTTCTGTTTTAGCTCAATGATGATTCTGTTGGTTAGACAAAATCTTATTGATTGCAAGAGAGCTGCGTGACATCCCAAGTTTCCCAGAGCTGCCGGAACAGGGCAGACTCGTGATCAGTGACCGTACCTCTGGGGATACATTTCTAGTGACACAATATTGACCACGCTTGGCTCTTTTCCGTTGCATGAGTATATAGAAAATTATTACAATCCTAACCATAAATGAGAGACCACACAATAACGGCCCTCCATGATTTAGGGGATTAGAGGATATGTCATGCTTCTAGACATATATATCTAACACCCCACCCCCCCCCCCCCCCCCCCCCCCCCCCCCCACACACACACACACGGTCACAACGGGAGGAGTACGGACGTCGAGACTGAACCGAAAATCCAGAAACAACGGTGATGGAAGACCCTTAGTCAAGATGTCGGCGAACTGTCCAGACGAGGGAACATGCAGCACATGGACCTGGCTCATGGGAACACTATTACGAACAAAGCGAATGTCGATCTCGATGTGTTTAGTGCACTGATACTGGACGGGGTTCGTGGACATGTAGACGACACTAGCATTGTATTAGAACACAACCGTAGGGGGAGGACATGGTCGATGAAGCTCGTGGAGAAGTTGACGAATGTAACTAGCCTCGGCAACGTTGTTAGCCATAGCATGGTACTCGGCCTCGTTGCTGGAACAGGAGACCGTTTGTTGCTGCTTCGAAGATCATGAGACGAGGTTATCACCGAGCAAGACGCAGAAGACCGGCGTGGAATGTCGATTGTCGGGGCAACCAACCCAGTCAGGGTCGGTGTAGGTGACCATGGAGTCCGGCGAAGATGAAGGAAGCTAGATTCCATGAAACATTGTGCGCCTGAAATCATCTTAGACTTGGACTGGACGTGTTTGGATGCTCCGTTTTTCTGGCGTAGCCAGGCAAGAATTTTTTGTTACCACAAGATACAGTTATTAGCAAGGGCTCGGCAATTGTGCCACTAGCTAATAACGTAATATGAGTAGTAGTTACTGTCACGGCCTCACGGCCGGAGCAGATACATAGAACTATTCTCATTCTTGCCAACACGGAGGAGAGCTATGGCTGAAGAGAAATTTCTAGCCCGTTCAAGTCAGTTTCTTTGGAAATCTAGATTCCTTACCTTCTAGTAAACACCTATCCTATCTAAAAAAGCAGCGTCGTCACCTGCGTCCTGGGTTTTGTAGCATGGTGACCGTCGTGCACAACATGCCGCTCGCGTTCCCGGCAAACTGTTGTACCTAAGGTCAAAACCCTTAGGCCACGGTGTGTATCTCACTACTCTAAGGTAGATGGACACTACATGATGTGATCGCTAGGCCAACGGCAAAAAGCTCTCGGCGTAGCCCCTTTCATCGTTGGCGTATGCTACGCAGAGCGCTGCCATCGGCGTAGCCTCCTCGGCGAAGCTCTCCCTCGGCGAAGAAGAAAAAGCCGTCGGCGTATCGGCTGGCCGTCGGCGTGGCCCTTTGCCGACGGCCGTGGCGGGCCCATCGGCGTAGCAGCCGTCGGCGAACGGCGAGGATGCCGTTACAAGGCCGGCTAATGGCGCGGTCGGTACGCCGACGGCCTGGCCCTCGGCATAGAGACAACACATGGCAAGGGCTGGGCCGACGGCCACGACCCTTGGCGTATGGCCAGGCGTACGCCAACGGCCTGGCGCTCGTCATACAGGCAACACGTGGCAGACGCTGGGCCGTCCCAGGCCGACGCTAGGCCAACGGCTACGGCCCTCGGTGTATAGACAAGCATACGCCTACGGCATGGCCCTCGGCTTACCTGTGACCAAATGGCACAGACCAGGACCTAGCCGACGGCATGGCCCTCGGCGTAAGCCCTGCACAATTTTTTTTTTGCTGCAGTTTTGTGTTTTGCAATATTATTCACATCAATATTATTCATAGAATATTCAAACAAGATCACATATGCCATACATGTATCAAACAAGATCACATCATTCATACATCATTCAAACATGTATCAACATGATCACATCATTCAAACATGTATCAACATCGTCACACATGCATAGACAATAAAACCCTATAACTCTGGAGGAGACGGGGTGTATCCGAGATCTCCCCTGGTGAAAAGAGGCGACCTCTGGCGAGGGTTGCGTCCAGTAGAAGCAGCATAAGAGCCATCTGGCGAGGGAGTAGGAGAAGTGTGAAGATCGAGAGAACCACCGGCAGAATGGCCATGAGAAGGACCATTGTCATGAAGCGGTGTGATCTGACGCCCATCCGGCGAGGCGTGGCCAAAGTGCCGGTTCCCAGAATGTGGCATCCCGCAAAACCACTACTAGAAAATCGCGTTGTTTTGTGCATTGCATCGTCATCATCATACATTGTTTGCTTAAAACTATTTTCGCAAAGCCCGTTTTGTTTTCGAAAACGCCCCATCTTTAATCAAATATCAAACCCCGGGTCTCCGGATTATTTGTGTGTGTCTGATATCGGTTTGCAAACGGTGTTTGTAAAACAAATAAAAATATTTATTATTTTAGTGGGGGCAGTCGAACGGGCCGAACCGACCCGAACGACCACCCCCAGAAAACTAAATCGGTCCAACCTAAATCCTACAGCTACCAGATAATCTACCCACCCCCCTTTGGCCACCTCACCCCAACCTATCCTATCTCGCCACATCAGCCACCCCCAGCCCCCCACCAATCCTACGCTGCCACGTGGCCTCCCTCTCTCTCCCTCTCTCTCTAAACCCACCTGCCACTCCCCACACAGCCCACGCACGCACTTGAACTGGCGGGCCCTAGCACCCCCGCACACACACCAACCCAGCAGCCCCACACGCAACACACGCCACACACCCGGCCGGGTCCCACCTGAGGGACCCACCTCTCCCGCAACCTCCCTCCTCCTCCCTGGCTCTCTCCCCCCACGCGAAGCAACCGTCGAGGCCTCCCTCTGGCCGCGTCTCCCGTCGCCGCTCCGCCCCTGGTCTTCTCCTTGGCGCCCGCCCGCCGCCGCGGCCTTCTCCCCTCGAGCCCGGCCGCCTTAACCGCCCTCGCTCCGCTCCCGCGCTCGCCTCGCCGGCGCCTCCCTTCTCCAGGCGCGCTGAAGCTCAACCTCCAGCGCCGCCGCACAAGGCTGCCACCTCCCTACCCCACTCGCTGCACCAGGTCCCCACCAACTCCGGCCACCGCGGTGCTCCGCCGACTCCGACCTCCGCCCGACCGCCTCGCTCCGGCCACGCCGCCTGCCTCGGCCGCCACGCGCCACGCGCCTGCCCTCCCCGACCCACTGCGCTGCCCACCTCCGCGCGGCAACCCTCGCTCGCCCTCCTCCGTGAGCTCCGCCCGCCGCCTAAGCGCCTCCCGACGCGTGCGACCGCCGTCCGGCCTCCTCCGCTGCGGGCCGGCACGCCACCGTCACCAGAGCTCCGCCCGGACACCCCAGACGCCTCAGCCATCGCCGCCCTCCACCGCCAGTCCGCCGCGGACCCCACCTCGGGGGCCTGCTCCGAGCCCCCCCGCGACCCGGGCCTGCATCGCCTCGGTCGGCGAGGCCCCTCCGTCAACAGTCCGAGGCCAACCTCTACCCGCGCCCTGCCCGCTATCGTCGCCCTGCGGCGCCGCCGGCCCTACCTCGCCCAGGCTCGGTATTGCTGCGATCCGTCCGCATCTGGCCTCGATCGACGCTCCTCTTTTTCCTTTGCCCTTTGTCGGCACCCCTTTTGTTTAAGCAGGTTTTGAGATCGACACCGTTAGCAGGGTTACCCTTCCGGCTTGGCCTGGGCAGGGTTATGGATGCCGTTGGTTATTCTTCAGGGCTCTTAGCCCCATTTGCATCTTGTCCGTAGTCGGACTCTCGATTATTTTCAAGGTGATTTGGATCTTTGTATATTATATTTGTATTCTTGACTCATTGAGTCGCTGTTATATATATATCTGTTCTGTGGGTCCCATCGAGGACTGTTGTGTAATGTTATTACTTCGTTTTCCACCCGCACGAAAGTGCCTGGTGGGCACCTTTGAATCGTTTCTATGCGGGTTTGGCGGGTTTCGCTAAAACTTGCATAGGTCCGATTCTGAGGGTGTTACAGAGTGGTATCAGAGCTCAGCAGTTGCGATACCCCACAAGTCCAGCCTGTAGGATAACCTAGCTAACGGCCGCAGTAGAGTGTCAAAACTATTTTGCAAAATCGGTTGGATAGTCTGATTAGGTCTGATTTTTATTCCTTACCCCTTTGCTATTCCTCTCTTACCTCTACGTGTTTTGAACCTGCTCTCTTATCTTTTCTTCGAGTCCAGGAATTCTCGTGGTCTGGTTTTCCGTCGTACCTTCAGGGTTTCGCTTCCTCCTCTGTTAACGGTGTTCTACCATCCGGTGTTCAAGCTGCCTGATGAATCCGTCTACGGTGTTATCATTCTTTGTTCCTTGTTTGTGCTTTCCGGTGTTTTCCGACGCGACGACATCATCTACGCCAGATCCGATGCAGAGTCTGCATCACTCCTTTGTTCCGAAACTCGCTTGTCGAGATCTTGATCGATTCGAGAGTTGGTTGCATAATCCGCCTATTCGTGTGCAGAGTAATGGTTTGGGTGCGCGATGGACTGATCACCATCCGACTACTCTTATCATTCGCTCTTGTACATCGGATCAGTGGATCCAGCAGTTTTACTCCTTCCACGGAAGTTAGAGGTGGCCTTACCTTTAACTCCGTTGTTATCCGGAGTGTTCTCCGGCGATCACGGACAACGACCTCTTGTTAGTGGTGTCGCGAGGATCTACATGAAGCGAGAAGATTGCATCACCGACCTTCCTTCCGGTACCATGAGGCGGATCTCGAGGGCGAGATCCATTGTTAGTGGTGTCGAATTGTGGCATCCCGCAAAACCACTACTAGAAAATCGCGTTGTTTTGTGCATTGCATCGTCATCATCATACATTGTTTGCTTAAAACTATTTTCGCAAAGCCCGTTTTGTTTTCGAAAACGCCCCATCTTTAATCAAATATCAAACCCCGGGTCTCCGGATTATTTGTGTGTGTCTGATATCGGTTTGCAAACGGTGTTTGTAAAACAAATAAAAATATTTATTATTTTAGTGGGGGCAGTCGAACGGGCCGAACCGACCCGAACGACCACCCCCAGAAAACTAAATCGGTCCAACCTAAATCCTGCTACCAGGATAATCTACCACCCCCCTTTGGCCACCTCACCCCAACCTATCCTATCTCGCCACATCAGCCACCCCCAGCCCCCCACCAATCCTACGCTGCCACGTGGCCTCCCTCTCTCTCTCTCCCTCTCTCTCTAAACCCACCTGCCACTCCCCACAAAGCCCACGCACGCACTTGAATTGGCGGGCCCTAGCACCCCCGCACACACACCAACCCAGCAGCCCCACACGCAACACACGCCACACACCCGGCCGGGTCCTACCTGAGGGACCCACCTCTCCCGCAACCTCCCTCCTCCTCCCTGGCTCTCTCCCCCCACGCGAAGCAACCGTCGAGGCCTCCCTCTGGCCGCGTCTCCCGTCGCCGCTCCGCCCCTGGTCTTCTCCCTTGCGCCAAGGCGTCCGCCGCTGCCTTCTCCCCTCGAGCCCGGCCGCGCCCAACCGCCCTCGCTCCTCACGCGCTCGCCCGCGCCGGCGCCTCCCTTCTCCAGTGCGCGCCGCCGGCGAGCTCAACCTCCCGCCGCCCGCCGCGCGCTGGCCACCTCCCTACCCCACTCGCTGCAGGTCCCCACCAACTCCGGCCACCGCGTGCTCCCGCCGACTCCGACCTCCGCCCGACCCGGCCTCGCTCCGCCACGCGTCGCTGCCTCGGCCGCCACGCCGCGCCGTCGCCTGCCCTCCCGACCCACTGCTGCCACCTCCGCCGGGCCCCTCCTCGCCCTCCTCCGGCGAGCTCCGCCCGCGCCGCGCTAAGCGCCTCCCGACGCGTGCGACCGCCGTCCTCCTCCGCTGCAGGCCCGACACGCCACCGTCACCAGAGCCCCGCTCGGCCGGCCCCGGACGCCTCAGCCATCGCCGCCCTCCACCGCCAGTCCGCCGCGGACCCCACCTTGGGGGCCTGCTCCGAGCCCTACCCGCGACCCGGGCCTGCATCGCCTCGGTCGGCGAGGCCCCTCCGTCAACAGTCCGAGGCCAACCCCTACCCGCGCCCTGCCCGCTATCGTCGCCCTGCGGCGCCGCCGGCCCTACCTCGCCCCAGGCTCGGTACTCTGCTGCGCGATCCGTCCGATCGGCCTCGATCGACGCTCCTCTTTTTCCTTTGCCCTTTGTCGGCACCCCTTTTGTTTAAGCAGGTTTTGAGATCGACGCCGTTAGCAGGGTTACCCTTTCGGCTTGGCCTGGGCAGGGTTATGGACGCCGTTGGTTATTCTTCAGGGCTCTTAGCCCCATTTGCATCTTGTCCGTAGTCGGACGCTCGATTATTTTCAAGGTGATTTGGATCTTTGTATATTATATTTGTATTCTTGACTCATTGAGTCGCTGTTATATATATATCTGTTCTGTGGGTCCCATCGAGGACTGTTGTGTAATGTTATTACTTCGTTTTCCACCCGCACGAAAGTGCCTGGTGGGTACCTTTGAATCGTTTCTATGCGGGTTTGGCGGGTTTCGCTAAAACTTGCATAGGTCCGATTCTGAGGGTGTTACACAGAAGCTCCCAGTCCCTACATGTTGCCTACATGTTAGCAACTTGCGAGGCAAAGTAAAACGATAACCACTGGGTTTAGCATTGAATCTTTGAACAACTTCTTCAAAATGTGTGATACATAAAATTCACACGCATGCGATAATAACACTTACAAACATGCAAATTTCTCGGGGTGTGAGAAGATTCACAACGACATTCCATGTGGGCATGAAGACTGCTATTTAGAGGGTACGAATCCGTCCAATTAATAAAAATAGAACATAAATAATTGATACAAATATAAAATATGTTTATAAGTAGGCAGCAAAAAAAATACAGAAGGTACGCCGAGGATGGCCGTCGGCGTACGTAGTTGGTATGCCGAGGGTGACTGTCGGCGTACCTGGGGTGGATGCTATGCTGAGGATGGCCCTCGGCGTACTAGACGCACCGTTAGCGCGTCGTCCGTCCTGGCCAGTATCTGCCACGCATCCTATGCCTACGCCGAGGGCCGCGGGATGCCGAGGGTGACCGTCGGCATACGAATGCCTATGCCGATGGCCTTTCTACGCCGTGAGCTGGCGATGGGGGCTGGCCAGGCCCTGTCCTGGCCGTCGGCATAGCGGCCGATCATCCGCGCACGGCGCCATTCCTGTAGTGAGAAAAGGTTATATGTAGGCCACGTCTGCCAGACACTCGTTGAGGTCTCACAGCCTCTTGTTGCACGCCGACAATTAGGCTCTTCGAGACAGTGCTCGAGACCTGTCTCGAGCCCCGCATGGGACGTAGTGTGGAGCGAGGATACGGTCTTTGTGTTCACTAGTGCCATGCGGTTGATGCTCTGTATCAAGTCCGCTTCCTGCCGACGGCGGCCACGTCGCAGAGTCTGAGGCGTCTTGCGATGCATTGCATGGCTCTCAACGGGTGAGGTGGGACTCCTCGCCTTTTTTCTCTCTTTGTGAAAAAAATTTGGTCAGAAATTGCGAGTGATGGTATTAACTCTGGTGGGACCCACCATGTATAAGTATGTACCATAGAAATACATGTGTATATTATTTGTATGTGAGTTTAAGTGGGCATAATGGCATCTATAGAATGTACATAGAATAGCAATGGAGTTTTTTAAAAGATGAAAGTTGTGGTGGCGTTTATCAAATAGCTGGAAATTGCAATGACATCTATCCAATCAACACTAATATAAAATAGACATAAAACGCAAAAACGACAAGTTTTTTGGTCACGCCTCTTAAACATGCACGGAATCTCACGGACCATGTAAATCGTCCCGAAACCTGAAAACTATGGACAATACATGATGAAAACGACCATAATTAAGAAAAGGCCGAGTTTTTGGTCACGCCTCTAAAAAATGAACGGTGTTTCACAAGGCATGTAAATTGCCTAGAGGCACAAGATTATGGTCTATTGGCCATTAAACTAGACATAAAATGTGAAAACGATGAATTATTGGTCAGCTCTCTCAAACATGTACCGGTCTCATGGGCCTAATAAATCACCCCAGATCATCAAAATTATGGGCAATAACCCACGAAAACGAACATAAAACACGAAAATGACAACTTTTGGGTCATGCCCCGCAAAAATGTAGCAGGCCTCGTGGAAGATGTAAATCATCCGGAACCCAAAAATAGTGGCCAATACCCCACGGACTCGGACATAAAAACGAGAAAATGATGAGTTTCTTGGTCATTTCTGTCAAACATGTGTTGGGTCTCTCGAGCCTTCTATATCCACCAGAACCTAAAAATTGTGGGCAACCCATCAAAACAGACATAAAACATGAAAACGACGAGTTTTTAGTATTTACTCTCAAACATATACAAGATATCATTAGACATAAATACCCCGGAACCTTAAAATTGTGGACAATAACACATGAAAATGCACACGGACCTTGTAAGTCGCTAAGAATCATCAAATTTGTGGGTAGTAACCCATGAAAATGGATATAAAACACAAAAATGATGAGCTTTTGATCATGTCTCTCATACATGTACGGAGTCTCACGTACCTATAAATTTCCTAGAATGTCAAAATTGTTGGTAATAGCCCATAAAAATGGACATAAAACTGAGAAAAATGATGAGTTTATGGTCATTCCTTTTAAACATGTATTTGGTCTCACGAGCCTTGTATATTTCCTCGAGCCTAAGATTGTGGGCAACCCATGAAAATGGACCTAAAACACGAAAATGAAGAGGTTTTGGTCATGCCTCTCAATCATGTACCAGGACTCACAGACAATAATGTAAATCAATCGGAACCTCAAAATTGTGGGCGATAGCCCATAAAACCGGGCATAAACACAAAAAATACGAGTTTTTGTTCATTCCTCTTGAACATGTACCAAGTCTCACACACCATGTAAATCGCCCAAAATCATAAAAATTGTGCGTGTTAAAACATAAAAATGGACCTAGAACGATGAGTTTTGCTCATTCCTCACAAACATGCAGCAAGTCTGCAGACCTTGCAAATCACCTAAAATCATCAAAAATTTAGGTAATCACACATTCAAACAGACATTAAACGTGAAAACGACGAGTTTTTGGACATGCCTCTCAAACATGTCCGGAGTCTCATGGACCTTGTAAATCGCCCTGATACCTCATAATTGTGGGCAATAGCTCATCAAAACGACCATAAAACAAGAAATCGAGTTTCTATACATGTTTCTCAAAAATGTACTGGATCTCACAGAGATTTTAGGTCGCCCCAAATGCTCAAAATTGTGGGCTACCATGAAAATGGACATATAACGCACAAACAAATAGTTTTTTTATTCCTCTCAAACATGTACATGGTCTTATGGGCCTTGGAAATCACCTTGGATCATCAAAATTGTGAGCAAACCTATGAAAACGAACATAAAACGCGAAAACGACGAGTTCTTGGTCATGCCTCTCAAACATGTACAAAGTTTCAAGAACTTTGTAACTCGGTCGGAACCTCAATTGTGGGCAATAGCCCATGAAAACAGACATAAAACAAGAAAATGACGTGTTTTGGTTCATTGATCTCAAACATGTATCAAATCTCATGGGATTTTTAAATTGCCCAGAATTATCAAAATCACGGATAGTAACATAAAATATAAAAACGACGAATTTATTTGTCATGCCTCTCAAACATGCGCGGAGACTCATATACCTTGTAAATCGCCACGAAACATTAAAACTATGGGCAATAGCGCATGAAAACGACCATAATTAAGAAAAGGCCGAGTTTTTGGTCGCGCCTCTCAAAAATGTATGGGGTTTAATAGCACATGTAAATTGTGTAGAGGCTCAAAATTATGGTCTATTGCCCATTAAAATAGACATAAAAGGTGAAAATGATGAGTTTTTATCAGTCTTCTCAAACATGTACTAGGTCTCATGGGCCTAGTAAATCACCCCGGATCATGAAAATTATGGGCAATAACCCATAAAAAGAGACATAAAACACGAAAGTGCAACTTTTTGGTCATGCCTCGCAAAAATATAGCAGGTCTCCTAGAACATGTAAATCATACGGAACCCCAAAATATTGGCCAATACCCCACGAAAACAGACATAAACACGAGAAATAATGAGTTTCTTGGTCAATTAGGTCAAACATGTGTTGGGTCTCTCGAGCCTTGTATATCCACTAGAACCTAAAAATTGTGGGCAACCCACGAAAATCGACATAAAACATGAAGACAACAAGTTTGTGGTAATGACTCTCAAACATGTACAAGGTATCATTAAACCTTGTAAATATCCTGGAACCTCAACATTGTGGAAAATAACACATGAAGACGCTCACGGACCTTGTAAGTCGCCAAGAATCATCAAAATTATGGGTAATAAACCATAAAAACGGACATAACACACAAAAACGACGAGTTTTTGGTCATGTGTCTCAAACATGTACGGAGTCTCGCGTACCTTATAAATTGCCTAAAACGTCAAATTGTTGGCAATAACTCATAAAACAGACATAAAACGAGAAAAATGACAAATTTTATGGTCATTCCTCTTAAACAAGTATTTGGTCTCACGAGCATTGTATATTGCCTCGAGCCTAAAAATTATGGGCAACCCATGAATGTGGACCAAAAACACGAAAATGAAGAGGTTTTGGTCATGCCTCTCAATCATGTACCAGGTGTCACAGACCATCTAAATCGACCGGAACCTCAAAATTCAGGGCGATAGCCATAAAAACGGACATAAAAGTGAAAATGACGAGTTTTTGTTCATTCCTCTCGAACATGTACCAAGTCTCGTGGACCATGTAAATCACCCATAATCATCAAAATTGTGGGTAATAACCCATAAAATGGACATAAAACGAGAAAACGATGAGTTTTTGGTCATTCCTCACAAACATGCAGCAAGTCGCTCGGACCTTATAAATTTCCCAGAATCATCAAAAAATTTAGGTAATAACCCATTCAAACAGACATAAAACATGAAAACGACGAGTTTTTGGACATGCCTCTCAAACATGTCCGAAGGCTGACGGACCTTGTAAATCCCCTAATACTTCAACACTGTGGGCAATAGCCCATAAAAGCGATTATAAAACAAGAAATTAACAAAGTTTATGGTCATGTCTCTCAAAAATTTACTGGGTCTCACGGGGATTTTAGGTCGCCCTAGATGTTCAAAATTTTGGGCTACCATGAAAATGGACATAAAACGCACAAATGAAGAGTGTTTTCATTCCTCTCAAACATGTTGATGGTCTCATGGGCCTTGGAAATCACGCTGGATCATCAAAATTGTGAGCAAACCTATGAAAACAAACAAAAAACGCGAAAACTATGATTTCTTGGTCATGCCTCTCAAACATGTACCAAGTCTCAAGGACTTTGTAAATCGCTCGGAACCCTAGAATAATGGGCAATAGCCCATGAAAACAAACATAAAATATGAAAAAGACGAGTTTTTGGTCATTGATCTCAAACATGTATCAAATCTCATGGACCTTTTAAATTGCCCAGAATCATCAAAATCACAGATAATAACATAAAATAGACATAAAATGCAAAAATATGAGTTTTTGGTCATGCCTCTCAAATATGCATGGAGTCTCACGGACCTTGTAAATTGCGCCAAACCTGAAAACTATCGGCAATAGCCCCATTAAAACGACCATAATTAAGAAAAGACCGAGTTTTTGGTCACGCTTCTCAAAAATATACGGGGTTTCATAGGGCATGTAAATGGCATAGAGGCTCAAAATTATTGTCTATTGCCCATAAAAGGTGAAAACGACGAGTTTTTGGTCAGTCCTCTCAAACCTGTATTAGGTCTCATGGGCCTAGTAAATCGCCCTGAATCATCAAAATTATGGGAAAACCCATGAAACTAAAATAAACATGAAAATGACAACCTTTTGGTTATGCCTCACAAAAATGTAGCAGGTCTCATGGAACATGTAAATCACCCGAAGCCCAAGAATAGTTGCCAATACGCCACAAAAATAGACATAAAAACGATAAAATGTTGATTTTCTTGGTCATTTTTGTCAAATATGTGTTGGGCCTCTCGAGCCTTGTATATCCACCAGAACCTAAAAATTGTCGGCAACTAACGAAAACAGACATAAAACATGAAAACGATGAGTTTTTGGTCATGAATCTCAAACATGTACAAGGTATCATTAGACCTTGTAAATACCCAAGAACCTCAAAATTGTGGACAATAACACATTAAAACTCTCACGGACCTTGTAAGTCGCTAAGAATCATTAAAATTGTGGGTAATAACCCATGAAAATGGACATAAAACATGAAAACGACGTTTTTTTGATCATGTCGCCCATACATGTCCAGAGTCTCACTTACCTTATAAATTTCCTAGAATGTCAAAATTGTTGGCAATAGGCCATAAAAGAGACATAAAAACGAGAAAAATGACGTGTTTTTTGGCCATTCCTCTTATATATATATTTGGTATCACGAGCCACTTCCTACCGCTTTGGCAGACATTTATTTTTTTCACCCGGGAAGGACAGAAAGGTTTGAGATCCCCCGGTTGGGATATAGTTCATGTAAGGTGGTCTACTATTTTATAAAAAATGGATGGTAGCATTCTGTAACTGCATTTTAATGTCTGCTTTACAAAACGATCCATCTTTTTGCGCTCGGAAAATGGAAAATGGATTTTCCGAGCGACGAAAAGGAAAACTTCCTCCTGCAACATTGTTCTCCACCCCAATATACACATGCATGCACAATATGGGCTCCATATCACAAACTATGTCGCAATTCAACACATAAACATGCCCGTTTTCCTGCCATATCCCATCGCTTCCCGCCATGTTTTTCCGCCCTTTCCCTCTGAACGGTACTTTTGGTACCGGTTGTAGCCACTAACTTGGACTAAAGATATTTCCCGCCATATCCCACCGCTTCCCGTCATGTTTTCCCGCCCTTTCCCTCTGAACGGTGCTTTTAGTCCCGGTTGTAGCCACTAACCGGGACTAAAGATATTTCCCGCCATATCCCACTGTTTCCCGCCATGTTTTCCCGCACTTTCCATCTATATATAGGCCACCCACGCCATGGATATCCATACATCCACACCTTCCTCTCTCCCAACTATGGACAGTGCCTATTGGGCCATTCTGACCCTCGAGGAGACCGAGGCGTTGTTCGCCTCCAACTACCCTTGCCCGCCGGGCTATCGGCCGCCCGCCGGCTGGATGCTGAGCGCTGGAGGGGTTCCTATCCCTCTTGTTCCTTAAGGCTCCGCCCGATAGGCAGCCATCACGAACCACTTCTACCACGAGCTCACGCCGGAGCAGTGGATGGATCCCCAGTGGGATCCCGACAACTATGACACCTGGAATGCCTTCTTTGCTAACCGACGGGAAAGGGAGCTCGCCAGCTACGAGGGTGATGGACCGCCCCCGGTGAACCACAATGAAGCCGGTCGGCGTCTGTGGTGGGCGAATCGTACTATCATCGGCGTGATGCGCTACATCACCGGGGGAGACCATCCTCGCCTGCGGTGCCCACAAGTCCACCCTCCACAGAGCCAGAAGAAGGCCCCTCCCCCGCCCGGCGGTAGCGGCATCGTCTTCTAGGAGACTCCTCCCCCGCCCGCAGTGAATCCGAGGCCGGAGTGGCAGGTGCCCCCGGTATATGCCATGGCTGGGCTGAGGATCTCTGGAGTGGCAGGTGACGATGACGACGACGAAGAAGACCCTGAAGCTGCGTACTATAGGACTAGACATGATTATGACTAAAGGGGGTGGCTTTAGTACTCAGTGTTATCTAGTCCCGGTTTGTCCCGGTTTTTAATATTAATAAATGTCTAAGTGTTACCTAGTCTAGTGTTTTAGTACCTGCCTACAGCAATCTCAGAAATTCCTTTTTGTCCCGTTTTTTTATATTAATAAATGACGATGAAAAATAGGATTAATTCACAAAAGGTTTAATACATTACATCACCAACATCCACATCTAGTGTTTTGGTTCTCTTATTGTCCGTAACCATGGAGCATATTCCTTATTTAGCGATATGCTTGGGTCAGTTTTCACTTCGAATGGCGAAATTTCATGAAATTTGTCATAATCTTCTGACATGTCTGTCCTGTCCTCAACTCCCACCATGTTTCTTTTTCCTGAAAGAACTATGTGGTGCTTTGGCTCATCGTATGATATTGTATTCTTTTGCTTATCTTTCCTTTTTCTCGGTCTAGTAGACATGTCCTTCATATAGAAAACTTGAGCCACATCATTGGCAAGGACGAATGGTTCGTCTCCGTACGCAAGATTATTGAGATCCACTGTTGTCATTCCATACAGCTGGTCTACCTTTACCCCACCTCCTGTCATCTTGACCCATTTGCATCGAAACAATGGGACCTTGAAATTAGGACCATAGTCAAGTTCCCATATGTCCTCTATGTAACCATAATATGTGTCATTTTTCCCATTCTCGTCAGTTGCATCAAATCGGATACCACTATTTTGGTTGGTGCTCTTTTTATCTTGGGCATGCGTGTAAAATATATTCCCATTGATCTCGTACCCTTGGAAAGTCAATATAGTTGAAGATGGAGACCTGGCCAACAAGTACAACTGATCTCCAACAGTGGTGTCATTCATGAGATGTGTCTGCAACCAACCGACGAAAGTCTTCATGTGTTCATCTCTAATCAACCTGTCATACTGCCCCGGATAGTTAGAGCACCTGTCATACTGCCCCGGATAGTTCGAGCGTACAATATTCTTGTGTACCTCGATATACGGAGCCACCAAGGTGGAACTTTGCAGAATTGTATAGTGTGCTTTAGTGAAAGAATGTCCGTCCATACATATATTTTCTTTCTTTCCTAGCGTGCCTTTTCCACTAAGTCTCCTTCATGCCGTGATTCAGGTACACCGATCGGCTTAAGATCAGGAATAAAGTCAACACAAAACTCAATGACCTCCTCTGTTCCATAGCCCTTGGAGATGCTTCCTTCTGACCTCGCACAGTTATGGACATATTTCTTTAAGACTCCCATGAATCTCTCAAAGGGAACATATTGTGTAGAAATACAGGACCGAGAATGGTAATCTCTTCGACTAGGTGAACTAGAAGGTGCGTCATTATGTTGAAGAAGGATGGTGGGAACACCAACTCAAAGCTGACAAGACACTAGACCACATCTTTCTGTAACACAGGTAGACTTTCTGGATCGATTACCTTCTGATAAATTGCATTGAGGAACGAACATAGCTTCACAATGGGTACTCTAACATTTTCTGGCAGAAGCCCCCTCAAAGCAACCGGAAGCAACTACGTCATAAGCATGTGGCAGTCATGAGACTTCAGGTTCTGGAATTTTTTCTCTGCCATATTTATTATTCCATTTATATTGGACGAGAAGCCAGAAGGGACCTTGATACTACTCAGTCATTAAAAAAAGATTTCCTTCTCTTCCTTGGTAAGAGCGTAGCTAGCAGTACCTTGAAACAGCTCTAGATTCCTGCCTTCTCGGTCTTTCATACGTTGTTGGTTCTGTCGTGCTTCTGGTGTATCTTTATTCTTTCCATACACTCCCAAGAATCCTAGCAGTATCAAACATTCTTCGTCAGTTGCATCACGTCGATTGCAGAGCAGATCTCTAAGACCTTCCAATAGGGTAGCTCCCAAAATATAGATTTCTTCTTCCACATGGGTGCGTGTCCGCTAGCGTCCTTCGGAACGGACTGTCCGCTAGGACCCTTTTCAAAGATTACTTTTAAATCCTTGACCATATCAAATACAACATCACCAGTACGACGGACAGGCTTACTCCAGTGATCTGCTTCACCATTGAAATGCTTGCCTTTCCTTCTTAGGGAATGCGTGGGTGGAAGAAAACGACGATTCCCTAGGTACACATTCTTCTTGCACTTATCCAAATAAATACTTTCAGTGTCATCTAAATAGTGTGTGCATGCATTGTATTTCTTGTTTGTCTGTCCTGAAATGTTACTAAGAGCAGGCCAATCATTGATGGTTACGAACAACAATGCTCGTAGGTTAAATTCCTCACGTTTGTGCTCATCACACACACGTACACCTTGTCTGTGCCACAGCTGTAAAAGTTCTTTAACTAGTGGCCTTAGGTATACATCAATGTCGTTGCCGGGTTGCTTCGGGCCTTGGATGAGCACTGGCATCATAATGAACTTCCGCTTCATGCACAACCAAGGAGGAAGGTTATACATATACAAAGTCACATGGCATGTGCTATGACTGCAGCTCTGCTCCCCAAAGGGATTCATGCCATCTGTACTTAGACCAAACCATAAGTTTCTCGCGTCACCTGCAAAGTCCGGGTAGTTTCTCTCAATTTTTCTCCACTGTGACCCATCAGTGGGGTGTCTCAACATCTCGTCTTTCTTACGGTCTTCTTTGTGCCATCGCAACAATTTGGCATGCTCTTCGTTTCTGAACAAATGTTTCAGATGTGGTATTATAGGAGCATACCACATCACCTTGGTGGGAACCCTCTTCCTCGGGCGCTCCCCCTCAACATCATCAGGGTCATCTCGTCGGATCTTATACCGCAATGCAGTGCATACCGGGCATGCATCCATATTCTCGTACTGCTCACCGCGATAGAGGATGCAGTCATTAATGCATGCATGTATCTTCGTACCTCTAATCCTAGAGGCGACAACCTTCTTTGCTTTGTAAGTCTTGGCGATTCGTTATCCTTTGGAAGCAGCTTCTTCATTATCTTCAACAACTTTTCAAATCCCTTGTCAGGCACACCGATCTCTGCCTTCCATTGCAGCAATTCCAGTGTGCTGCCTATCTTTTTGTGGCCATCTTCACAATTTGGGTACAACAATTTATTGTGATCATCTAACATCTGCTCAAATTTCAACCTCTCCCTTTCGCTATCACATTCTCCCTTTGCATCAGCAATGGCCCGACCAAGATCATCATCTGGCTCATATGATGCACGTTCTTCTGCTTCTTCATCATTGTCTTCCATTGTAGTACCACCATATTCAGAGGACATAGGATAGCTGTCATCATTCTCTTCATCTTCGTTGTCTTCCATCATAACCCCTCTTTCTCCGTGCTTGGTCCAACAATTATAGCCAGACATGAAACCGGACCGAAACAAATGGCCATGAAGGACTCTTGAGGAAGAGTATTCCTTCTGATTCCGACACTCACCACATGGACAACACATAAAACCACTCCGCTTGTTTGCCTCTGCCACAACGAGAAAAGAACGCACACCTTTAATAAACTCGCTAGAGAATCGACCAGCGTACAATCATTGCCGTCTCATCTGCATTTTATAAGTTCATCAAACAAAATCACGATGCTAAGAGTAGTACTAGTCTAAAAATAAAAGAACTCATCGTATACATCAAACAAGCACTGATTTAAAAACTTTCTACTACACCAACCGGGACTAAAGGGGTTGCGGCAGGCTGGGGCCGACATGAGCCCGTTTAGTCCCGAATGGTGTCTCCAACTGGGACTAAAGGACACTTCAATCGGGACTAAAAGTGGGCGACGGCACTATATGTCGTGAGTGGACACTATGCCAGTGAGTGGCGACGCTGTTTCAGTGGGTGGAGACACTATGATAGGGATGAGTGTCGACATTATGTCGTTAGTGTCGACACTATGTTGTGCTGCTTAATCTATAAATATGCTTCCTTGTGAACTATCAACTGCAAGAAAGATCGTGTGCGAGACCAGGGACACCACTACGGCGGAGCTTCTCGAAGATGTCTTAGGACCTCGTCCTCAGACATCTTCGAGGAGCTCGCCGTAGAGGCACTCCCTAATATGTGAAATTAGTTAGCTCCATCAGCATACTGGTTTAGCTAGAAAAGATATGAACTGAAAGATGGTGCGCGAGAGCAGGGACACCACTATGGCAGAGCTTCTCGAAGATGTCTTAGGATGCCTCGTCCTCAGACATCTTCGAGGAGCTCGCCATAGAGCCACTCCCTAATTTAATTTGGTAGCTCCTTGGCGTGTTCATGTTTTTGTTCTTTCTTGCTTAACTGACCGATGATTAACTAAAATTCTAGGGCGCCACTATATATATATGTGTGCCTTCATAGTTTTGGTACTTATTTTTGTTTCAATGGATTTTATGACGACAGCTAGAAGAAAGAAGAATATTTTGTTGCTCGACGGTGACATGATATGCACTGTGAACCGTCCGGATTTTAAGACAACGTGTCAAACCAAGATATGTAGATAGGATGAACTCATATATCTATGTGCTTCGATGAATCAAATGAATTTTGAGAACTATATGTGCCAAATTAACCAGATATATAGAGATAGAATCCACACAAAATCTATCCATTTCTAGAGCATGAAATGAGCTAAAACAAGCAATGAAAGCTGAAATGATGAAGTTGCTAATCTCTTAGGACCCTTGATAGATGTGGAGCCAAAAAAATCTTCACAAATCTTGAGAAAAATGGGAAAGAACTCGAGCTTGAGAGGAGAAATTTGACAAGGATGATTGTGTGAGCTTGAAATGACTCGGGCTGAGAAGAGGAAGAAGATATAGTCGGAGACTTTAGTCCCGGTTTGAGAAACAAACCGAAGTTAAAGGTACATGCATCTGCTCTTTTCCAGCGCTAGACCCTTTAGCCCCGTTAAACGAACTGGGGCTAAAGTTCCCATACAAACCGGGGCTAATGTCTTCTGGTCCCTGCGGCCGTTTCTAGTCGTTGGGACCAGAGCATTAATCCCGGTTTGTATTAGAACCGGGACTAATGCTCTGGACTAAATGTCCATTTTCTACAAGTGAACATAGCAAACTGGGGAGTGGCACTAGTGGAAACGAGGGCTTTTGTTGATCCCGAAAATGGGCTTTAACACCGGTTCTTCTACGAACCGGTGTTAAAGGGGGGGGGGGCGTACCAGCGTGGCCTCTGCGGCATTAAAGGAGCCCCCCCTTTAACACCGGTTCGTGCCACGAACCGGTGTTAAAGGTCCCTGCACTAGTGGCCCGCGCACCCCCCCCTTTAACACCGGTTCGTGGCACGAACCGGTGTTAAAGGGGGGGGGCTATATAAGACACCACCCCAGCCCACACACACACCACTTTTCCATTCTTTCACATTTTGGAGCCTAGCAAGAGGGTGTGAAGAGTGCTAGTTTGTGTTTTTTCATATGCACTAGAGGTGTTCGGTGAAATGCCCGAGAGCTCAAAATAAGCTTCCTTGTTGCTCTTTCCGTCTCGGTCGAGGTCGGCAACTATAGTTTCATGTGTCATTGATGTACTATATATATAAATGGTCATCTCCCTATTATTTTTTGATATATACTACATATTAATGCAGATGAATCGGCAATGGATGTACGGTGACCGCCGCACTTCCGAGTACATTACGGGCCTCCAAAATTTCATCGTTGTGGCTAATGCAAACCGTGGTCACAATGGTTTTATGTGCTGTCCGTGTGTTCACTGTCAGAACAAGAAAGACTACTCAAATACCAGAACCATTCACGCCCACCTGCTTCGATCCGGTTTCATGCCCAGCTATAATTGTTGGACCAAGCACGGAGAAAAAGGGGTTGTGATGGAAGACAACGAAGAGGATGATGAAAACTATCATAATATGTATCCTGAATATGATGATAATGCAACGGAGGTAGATAATGAAGATCAAGAGGGAGCAGATGGGCCCGCTGATGACGATCTTGGTCGGGCCATTACTGATGCAAAGGAAGAATGTGAAACTGAAAAGGAGAAGCTGGAGCAGATGTTAAAGGATCACAAAACATTGTTGTATCCAACTTGCGAAGATGGCCACAAAAAGCTAGGTGCCACACTGGATTTGCTGCAATGGAAGGCAGAGAATGGTGTGACTGACAGCGCATTTTCAAAGTTGTTGGTAAAAATGAAGAATCTTCTTCCAAGAAATAATGAGTTGCCTGACAGTACATACCAAGCAAAGAAGGTTGTCTGCCCTCTAGGATTAGACGTGCAGAAGATACATGCCTGCATTAATGACTGCATCCTCTACCGCGGTGAGAAGTACGAGAATTTGGATGCATGCCCGGTATGCACTGCACTGCGGTATAAGATCAGACGAGACGATCCTGGCGATGTTGAGGGCGAGGCCCCTAGGAAGAAGGTTCCTGCCAAGGTTATGTGGTATGCTCCTATAATACCACGGTTAAAACGTCTCTTCAGAAATAAAGAGCATGCCAAGTTGTTGCGATGGCACATGGAAGACCGTAAGAAAGACGCGATGTTGAGACACCCCGCTGATGGGTCACAGTGGAGAAAAGTCGAGAGTACCCGGACTTCGTACCCGAAATTCGGCGTCCGGATCGGCCTCCTGGGTAGGCGAGTGGAGATGCTCTTATATTTCTAAATGGAGGGAGTATATGTAGACAAATTTTACAATTCAAACACTATTTTTTTAAATAATATTTTTAATTAAATTTCATGAATAATACATGTTTTTTGGAAATTTGCAGAAATAGCGCGGCGTCGGGAGTTCAACTCCCGGCCAAAACCCGTCGGGGGTTAAAACCCCGAGCAGGCTGTCGGAGGGCCGCCTGCCACGGCAGTGAAGTAGTCTGTGGTTTAACCACCGACCATACTCTGGTCGGTGGTTCAACTCCTTATCGTCGTTGATGCCCCCGACTGTTTCATGGATCATGCGACGTGTGATTCGTCTAGGGCGCTTTCGTTAACCTAAAATAGTTTTTGGTTTTTCGCCGTTTATCTCCTGCTTGTCGATTCCCGTCAAATATTTCTCCCGTCGCTGTTTCGCGTCGTTTATCCCCCGCCACCCGTTCCCCTTTTTTCTCCCGCCTATTATTCCCAGTGTCTATAAATCCAGGAACCGAGATGTTATCTCTTCACCTAGTTCATCTGTTCGTCCTCTTTCTCTCGCATTTCTTTCTCCTCTCCATTATGAGTGTGCCATGTTTAGACCCAGAGTATAGGCGTAGGAAGATGAAAGATGCCATGTTCCGCCAAATTAACCTACAGTATGAACCAAATGGACAATTTTTTGTGATGATGACGCCTGCTCTTGCTGGCTGAATGGGATGGATGGTACCATTGGAATTTGTTAACTAATGGCCCAAACCAAAATCTATCTTCCCGGATTCTATCACACGTACGTTCCTGTCCTGTATTCCCGTCCCGTCTGCATGGACTTGCCCATTTCAGTTTTCGAGCTCACTGATTTTGCTGGCTGAATGGGATGGATTGGATGGTACGTACCATTGGAATTTCTGTTTTAGCTCAATGATGATTCTGTTGGTTAGACAAAATCTTATTGATTGCAAGAGAGCTGCGTGACATCCCAAGTTTCCCAGAGCTGCCGGAACTGGGCAGACTCGTGATCAGTGACCGTACCTCTGGGGATACATTTCTAGTGACACAATATTGACCACGCTTGGCTCTTTTCCGTTGCATGAGTATATAGAAAATTATTACAATCCTAACCATAAATGAGAGACCACACAATAACGGCCCTCCATGATTTAGGGGATTAGAGGATATGTCATGCTTCTAGACATATATATCTAACACACCCCCCCCACCCACACACACACACACACGGTCACAACAGGAGAATGGACGTCGAGACTGAACCGAAAATCCAGAAACAACGGTGATGGAAGACCCTTAGTCAAGATGTCGGCGAACTGTCCAGACGAGGGAACATGCAGCACATGGACCTGGCTCATGAGAACACTATTACGAACAAAGCGAATGTCGATCTCGATGTGTTTAGTGCACTGATACTGGACGGGGTTCGTGGACATGTAGACGACACTAGCATTGTATTAGAACACAACCGTAGGGGGAGGACATGGTCGATGAAGCTCGTGGAGAAGTTGACGAATGTAACTAGCCTCGGCAACGTTGTTAGCCATAGCATGGTACTCGGCCTCGTTGCTGGAACAGGAGACCGTTTGTTGCTGCTTCGAAGATCATGAGACGAGGTTATCACCGAGCAAGACGCAGAAGACCGGCGTGGAATGTCGATTGTCGGGGCAACCAACCCAGTCAGGGTCGGTGTAGGTGACCATGGAGTCCGGCGAAGATGAAGGAAGCTAGATTCCATGAAACATTGTGCGCCTGAAATCATCTTAGACTTGGACTGGACGTGTTTGGATGCTCCGTTTTTCTGGCGTAGCCAGGCAAGAATTTTGTTACCACAAGATACAGTTATTAGCAAGGGCTCGGCAATTGTGCCACTAGCTAATAACGTAATATGAGTAGTAGTTACTGTCACGGCCTCACGGCCGGAGCAGATACATAGAACTATTCTCATTCTTGCCAACACGGAGGAGAGCTATGGCTGAAGAGAAATTTCTAGCCCGTTCAAGTCAGTTTCTTTGGAAATCTAGATTCCTTACCTTCTAGTAAACACCTATCCTATCTAAAAAAGCAGCGTCGTCACCTGCGTCCTGGGTTTTGTAGCATGGTGACCGTCGTGCACAACATGCCGCTCGCGTTCCCGGCAAACTGTTGTACCTAAGGTCAAAACCCTTAGGCCACGGTGTGTATCTCACTACTCTAAGGTAGATGGACACTACATGATGTGATCGCTAGGCCAACGGCAAAAAGCTCTCGGCGTAGCCCCTTTCATCGTTGGCGTATGCTCGCGAAGCGCTGCCATCGGCGTAGCCTCCTCGGCGAAGCTCTCCTCGGCGAAGAAGAAAAAAGCCGTCGGCGTATCGGCTGGCCGTCGGCGTGGCCCTTTGCCGACGGCCGTGGCGGGCCCATCGGCGTAGCAACCGTCGTGACGGCGAGATGCCGTTACAAGGCCGGCTAATGGCGCGGTCGGTACGCCGACGGCCTGGCCCTCGGCATAGAGACAACACATGGCAAGGGCTGGGCCGACGGCCACGACCCTTGGCGTATGGCCAGGCGTGACGCCTGGCGGCTAAATCATACAGGCAACACGTGGCAGACGCTGGGCCGTCCCAGGCCGACGCTAGGCCAACGGCTACGGCCCTCGGTGTATAGACAAGCATACGCCTACGGCATGGCCCTCGGCTTACCTGTGACCAAATGGCACAGACCAGGACCTAGCCGACGGCATGGCCCTCGGCGTAAGCCCTGCACAATTTTTTTTTTGCTGCAGTTTTGTGTTTTGCAATATTATTCACATCAATATTATTCATAGAATATTCAAACAAGATCACATATGCCATACATGTATCAAACAAGATCACATCATTCATACATCATTCAAACATGTATCAACATGATCACATCATTCAAACATGTATCAACATCGTCACACATGCATAGACAATAAAACCCTATAACTCTGGAGGAGACGGGGTGTATCCGAGATCTCCCCTGGTGAAAAGAGGCGACCTCTGGCGAGGTTGCCCGAGAAGCAGCATAAGAGCCATCTGGCGAGGGAGTAGGAGAAGTGTGAAGATCGAGAGAACCACCGGCAGAATGGCCATGAGAAGGACCATTGTCATGAAGCGGTGTGATCTGACGCCCATCCGGCGAGGCGTGGCCAAAGTGCCGGTTCCCAGAATGTGGCATCCCGCAAAACCACTACTAGAAAATCGCGTTGTTTTGTGCATTGCATCGTCATCATCATACATTGTTTGCTTAAAACTATTTTCGCAAAGCCCGTTTTGTTTTCGTAAACGCCCCATCTTTAATCAAATATCAAACCCCGGGTCTCCGGATTATTTGTGTGTGTCTGATATCGGTTTGCAAACGGTGTTTGTAAAACAAATAAAAATATTTATTATTTTAGTGGGGGCAGTCGAAGGGCGAACCGCCGAGCGACCACCCCAGAAAACTAATCGGTCCAACCTAAATCCTACTGACAGATAATCTACCCACCCCTTTGGCCACCTCACCCCAACCTATCCTATCTCGCCACATCAGCCACCCCAGCCCCCCACCAATCCTCGCTGCCACGTGGCCTCCTCCCTCTCCTCTCTCTCTAAACCCACCTGCCACTCCCCACACGCACTTGAACTGGCGGGCCCTAGCACCCCCGCACACACACCAACCCAGCAGCCCCACACGCAACACACGCCACACACCCGGCCGGGTCCCACCTGAGGGACCCACCTCTCCCGCAACCTCCCTCCTCCTCCCTGGCTCTCTCCCCCCACGCGAAGCAACCGTCGAGCCTCCCTCGCGCGTCTCCGTCGCCCGCTCCGCCCCTGGTCTTCTCCCGCGCGCGCGCCCCGCGTCCGCCGCCTTCTCCCCTCGAGCCCGCCGCCCAACCGCCCTCGCTCCGCCGCCTCCTCGCCCGCCGCGGCGCCTCCCTTCTCCGGTCAAGGCCGGCGAAGCTCAACCTCCGCGCCGCCCGCGCCGTCGCGCTGCCACCCTACCCCACTCGCTGCACAGGTCCCCACTCCGGCCACGCGGTGCTCCCGCCCGACTCCGCCTCGACCCAGCCTCGCTCCGCCACCGCCGCCTGCCTCGCCGCCACGCCGCGCCTGCCTCCCGACCCACTGCGCTGCCCCACCTGCGCCGCCACACTCCTCGCCCTCCTCCGGCGAAGCCCGCGCGCGCCGCCAAGCGCCTCCCGGCGTCACTGCCGTCCGGCCTCCTCGCAGGCCCGGCACGCCACGTCACGAGCCCGCTCGGCCCCCGACGCCTCAGCCATCGCCGCCCTCCACCGCCAGTCCGCCGCGGACCCCACCTTGGGGGCCTGCTCCGAGCCCATGACCGGGCCTGCATCGCCTCGGTCGGCGAGGCCCTCCGTCAACGATCCGAGGCCAACCCCTACCGCGCCACCGCCGCTATCGCCTGCGGCGGCGGCCTACCTCGCCCAGGCTCGGTACTGATTGCGCGATCCGTCCGGTGCGGCCTCGATCGACGCTCCTCTTTTCCTTTGCCCTTTGTCGGCACCCTTTTGTTTAAGCAGGTTTTGAGATCGACACCGTTAGCGGGGTTACCCTTCCGCTTGGCCTGGGCAGGTTATGGATGCCGTTGGTTATTCTTGAGGCTCTTAGCCCCATTTGCATCTTGTCCGTAGTCGGACGCTCGATTATTTTCAAGGTGATTTGGATCTTTGTATATTATATTTGTATTCTTGACTCATTGAGTCATTGTTATATATATATCTGTGGGTCCCATCGAGGACTGTTGTGTAATGTTATTGCCGTTTCCACCGCACGAAAGTGCTGGTGGCACCTTTGAATCGTTTCTATCTGGCGTTTGGCGGGTTTCGCTAAAACTTGCATAGGTCCGATTCGAGGGTGTTCTGAGTGGTATCGAGCTCAGTTGCGATACCCACAAGTCCAGCCTGTAGGATAACCTAGCTAACGCGATGAGAGTGTCAAAACTATTTTGCAAAATCGGTTGGATAGTCTGATTAGGTCTGATTTTTATTCCTTACCCCTTTGCTATTCCTCTCTTACCTCTACGTGTTTTGAACCTGCTCTCTTATCTTTTCTTCGAGTCCAGGAATTCTCGTGGTCTGGTTTTCCGTCGTACCTTCAGGGTTTCGCTTCCTCCTCTGTTAACGGTGTTCTACCATCCGGTGTTCAAGCTGCCTGATGAATCCGTCTACGGTGTTATCATTCTTTGTTCCTTGTTTGTGCTTTCCGGTGTTTTCCGACGCGACGACATCATCTACGCCAGATCCGATGCAGAGTCTGCATCACTCCGTTGTTCCGAACCTCGCTTGTCGAGATCTTCAGTCTGATTCCGAGAGTTGGTTGCATAATCCGCCTATTCGTGTGCAGAGTAATGGTTTGGGTGCGCGATGGACTGATCACCATCCGACTACTCTTATCATTCGCTCTTGTACATCGGATCAGTGGATCCAGCAGTTTTACTCCTTCCACGGAAGTTAGAGGTGGCCTTACCTTTAACTTCGTCCGTTGTTATCCGGAGTGTTCTCCCGACGATCACGGACAACGACCTCTTGTTAGTGGTGTCGCGAGGATCTACATGAAGCGAGAAGATTCAGACCGCCGACCTTCCTTCCGGTACCATGAGGCGGATCTCGAGGGCGAGATCCATTGTTAGTGGTGTCGAATTGTGGCATCCCGCAAAACCACTACTAGAAAATCGCGTTGTTTTGTGCATTGCATCGTCATCATCATACATTGTTTGCTTAAAACTATTTTCGCAAAGCCCGTTTTGTTTTCGAAAACGCCCCATCTTTAATCAAATATCAAACCCCGGGTCTCCGGATTATTTGTGTGTGTCTGATATCGGTTTGCAAACGGTGTTTGTAAAACAAATAAAAATATTTATTATTTTAGTGGGGGCAGTCGAACGGGCCGAACCGACCCGAACGACCACCCCCAGAAAACTAAATCGGTCCAACCTAAATCCTACAGCTACCAGATAATCTACCCACCCCCCTTTGGCCACCTCACCCCAACCTATCCTATCTCGCCACATCAGCCACCCCCAGCCCCCCACCAATCCTACGCTGCCACGTGGCCTCCCTCTCTCTCCCTCTCTCTCTAAACCCACCTGCCACTCCCCACACAGCCCACGCACGCACTTGAATTGGCGGGCCCTAGCACCCCCGCACACACACCAACCCAGCAGCCCCACACGCAACACACGCCACACACCCGGCCGGGTCCTACCTGAGGGACCCACCTCTCCCGCAACCTCCCTCCTCCTCCCTGGCTCTCTCCCCCCACGCGAAGCAACCGTCGAGGCCTCCCTCTGGCCGCGTCTCCCGTCGCCGCTCCGCCCCTGGTCTTCTCCCGCGCGCGCGCCCCGCGTCCGCCGCCTGCCGGCCTTCTCCCCCTCGAGCCAGCCGCCCAACGCTTCGCCCGCTCCTCCGCGCTCGCCCTGCCCGGCGCCTCCCTTCTCCGGTGGCGCGCCAGCTCAACCTCCAGCGCCGCCCGTCAGCGCTGCCACCTCCCTACCCCACTCGCTGCACCAGGTCCCCCCGCCAACTCCGGCCACCGCGGTGCTCCCCGCCGACTCCGACCTCCGCCCGACCTGCCTCCGCCACCGCTGCCTGCCTCGGCCGCCACGCGCGCCGCCTGCCCTCCCCGACCCACTGCGCTGCCCACCTCCGCGCCCGCGGCCCCTCCTCGCCCTCCTCCGGCGAGCTCCGCTGCGCGCCGCGTAAGCGCCTCGACGCGGCGACCGCGTCCGGCCTCCTCCGCTGCAGGGCACGCCACCGTCACCAGAGCCCCGCTCGGCCGGCCCTGGACGCCTCAGCCATCGCCGCCCTCCACCGCCAGTCCGCCGCGGACCCCACCTTGGGGGCCTGCTCCGAGCCCCCCGCGACCCGGGCCTGCATCGCCTCGGTCGGCGAGGCCCCTCCGTCAACAGTCCGAGGCCAACCCCTACCCGCGCCCTGCCCGCTATCGTCGCCCTGCGGCGCCGGCGGCCCTACCTCGCCCCAGGCTCGGTACTCTGCTGCGCGATCCGTCCGGTACTGGCCTCAGTACTGACGCTCCTCTTTTTCCTTTGCCCTTTGTCGGCACCCCTTTTGTTTAAGCAGGTTTTGAGATCGACACCGTTAGCAGGGTTACCCTTCCGGCTTGGCCTGGGCAGGGTTATGGATGCCGTTGGTTATTCTTCAGGGCTCTTAGCCCCATTTGCATCTTGTCCGTAGTCGGACGCTCGATTATTTTCAAGGTGATTTGGATCTTTGTATATTATATTTGTATTCTTGACTCATTGAGTCGCTGTTATATATATATCTGTTCTGTGGGTCCCATCGAGGACTGTTGTGTAATGTTATTACTTCGTTTTCCACCCGCACGAAAGTGCTGGTGGTACCTTTGAATCGTTTATGCGGTTTGGCGGGTTTCGCTAAAACTTGCATAGGTCCGATTCTGAGGGTGTTACACAGAAGCTCCCAGTCCCTACATGTTGCCTACATGTTAGCAACTTGCGAGGCAAAGTAAAACGATAACCACTGGGTTTAGCATTGAATCTTTGAACAACTTCTTCAAAATGTGTGATACATAAAATTCACACGCATGCGATAATAACACTTACAAACATGCAAATTTCTCGGGGTGTGAGAAGATTCACAACGACATTCCATGTGGGCATGAAGACTGCTATTTAGAGGGTACGAATCCGTCCAATTAATAAAAATAGAACATAAATAATTGATACAAATATAAAATATGTTTATAAGTAGGCAGCAAAAAAAATACAGAAGGTACGCCGAGGATGGGCGTCGGGCGACGAGTTGGTATGCCGAGGGTGACTGTCGGCGTGCACTGGGGTGGATGCTATGCTGAGGATGGCCCTCGGCGTACTAGACGCTTACCGTTAGCGCGTCGTCCGTCCTGGCCAGTATCTGCCACGCATCCTATGCCTACGCCGAGGCAGCGGGATGCCGAGGTGACCGTCGGCATCTGAATGCCTATGCCGATGGCCTTTCGCCGTGAGCTGGCGATGGGGGCTGGCCAGGCCCTGTCCTGGCCGTCGGCATAGCGGCCGATCATCCGCGCCCGGCGCCATTCCTGTAGTGAGAAAAGGTTATATGTAGGCCACGTCTGCCAGACACTCGTTGAGGTCTCACAGCCTCTTGTTGCACGCCGACAATTAGGCTCTTCGAGACAGTGCTCGAGACCTGTCTCGAGCCCCGCATGGGACGTAGTGTGGAGCGAGGATACGGTCTTTGTGTTCACTAGTGCCATGCGGTTGATGCTCTGTATCAAGTCCGCTTCCTGCCGACGGCGGCCACGTCGCAGAGTCTGAGGCGTCTTGCGATGCATTGCATGGCTCTCAACGGGTGAGGTGGGACTCCTCGCCTTTTTTCTCTCTTTGTGAAAAAATTTGGTCAGAAATTGCGAGTGATGGTATTAACTCTGGTGGGACCCACCATGTATAAGTATGTACCATAGAAATACATGTGTATATTATTTGTATGTGAGTTTAAGTGGGCATAATGGCATCTATAGAATGTACATAGAATAGCAATGGAGTTTTTTAAAAGATGAAAGTTGTGGTGGCGTTTATCAAATAGCTGGAAATTGCAATGACATCTATCCAATCAACACTAATATAAAATAGACATAAAACGCAAAAACGACAAGTTTTTTGGTCACGCCTCTTAAACATGCACGGAATCTCACGGACCATGTAAATCGTCCGAAACCTGAAAACTATGGACAATACATGATGAAAACGACCATAATTAAGAAAAGGCCGAGTTTTTGGTCACGCCTCTAAAAAATGAACGGTGTTTCACAAGGCATGTAAATTGCCTAGAGGCACAAGATTATGGTCTATTGGCCATTAAACTAGACATAAAATGTGAAAACGATGAATTATTGGTCAGCTCTCTCAAACATGTACCGGTCTCATGGGCCTAATAAATCACCCCAGATCATCAAAATTATGGGCAATAACCCACGAAAACGAACATAAAACACGAAAATGACAACTCTTGGGTCATGCCCATAAAATGTAGCAGGCCTCGTGGAAGATGTAAATCATCCGAACCCAAAAATAGTGGCCAATACCCCGGACTCGGACATAAAAACGAGAAAATGATGAGTTTCTTGGTCATTTCTGTCAAACATGTGTTGGGTCTCTCGAGCCTTCTATATCCACCAGAACCTAAAAATTGTGGGCAACCCATCAAAACAGACATAAAACATGAAAGCAGCGAGTTTTAGTATTTACTCTCAAACATATACAAGATATCATTAGACATAAATACCCCGGAACCTTAAAATTGTGGACAATAACACATGAAAATGCACACGGACCTTGTAAGTCGCTAAGAATCATCAAATTTGTGGGTAGTAACCCATGAAAATGGATATAAAACACAAAAATGATGAGCTTTTGATCATGTCTCTCATACATGTACGGAGTCTCACGTACCTATAAATTTCCTAGAATGTCAAAATTGTTGGTAATAGCCCATAAAAATGGACATAAAACTGAGAAAAATGATGAGTTTATGGTCATTCCTTTTAAACATGTATTTGGTCTCACGAGCCTTGTATATTTCCTCGAGCCTAAGATTGTGGGCAACCCATGAAAATGGACCTAAAACACGAAAATGAAGAGGTTTTGGTCATGCCTCTCAATCATGTACCAGGACTCACAGACAATAATGTAAATCAATCGGAACCTCAAAATTGTGGGCGATAGCCCATAAAACCGGGCATAAACACAAAAAATACGAGTTTTTGTTCATTCCTCTTGAACATGTACCAAGTCTCACACACCATGTAAATCGCCCAAAATCATAAAAATTGTGCGTGTTAAAACATAAAAATGGACCTAGAACGATGAGTTTTGCTCATTCCTCACAAACATGCAGCAAGTCTGCAGACCTTGCAAATCACCTAAAATCATCAAAAATTTAGGTAATCACACATTCAAACAGACATTAAACGTGAAAACGACGAGTTTTTGGACATGCCTCTCAAACATGTCCGGAGTCTCATGGACCTTGTAAATCGCCCTGATACCTCATAATTGTGGGCAATAGCTCATCAAAACGACCATAAAACAAGAAATCGACGAGTTTCTATACATGTTTCTCAAAAATGTACTGGATCTCACAGAGATTTTAGGTCGCCCCAAATGCTCAAAATTGTGGGCTACCATGAAAATGGACATATAACGCACAAACAAATAGTTTTTTTATTCCTCTCAAACATGTACATGGTCTTATGGGCCTTGGAAATCACCTTGGATCATCAAAATTGTGAGCAAACCTATGAAAACGAACATAAAACGCGAAAACGACGAGTTCTTGGTCATGCCTCTCAAACATGTACAAAGTTTCAAGAACTTTGTAACTCGGTCGGAACCTCAATTGTGGGCAATAGCCCATGAAAACAGACATAAAACAAGAAAATGACGTGTTTTGGTTCATTGATCTCAAACATGTATCAAATCTCATGGGATTTTTAAATTGCCCAGAATTATCAAAATCACGGATAGTAACATAAAATATAAAAACGACGAATTTATTTGTCATGCCTCTCAAACATCTTGGAGACTCATATACCTTGTAAATCATACGAAACATTAAAACTATGGGCAATAGCGCATGAAAACGACCATAATTAAGAAAAGGCCGAGTTTTTGGTCGCGCCTCTCAAAAATGTATGGGGTTTAATAGCACATGTAAATTGTGTAGAGGCTCAAAATTATGGTCTATTGCCCATTAAAATAGACATAAAAGGTGAAAATGATGAGTTTTTATCAGTCTTCTCAAACATGTACTAGGTCTCATGGGCCTAGTAAATCACCCCGGATCATGAAAATTATGGGCAATAACCCATAAAAAGAGACATAAAACACGAAAGTGCAACTTTTTGGTCATGCCTCGCAAAAATATAGCAGGTCTCCTAGAACATGTAAATCATACGGAACCCCAAAATATTGGCCAATACCCCACGAAAACAGACATAAACACGAGAAATAATGAGTTTCTTGGTCAATTAGGTCAAACATGTGTTGGGTCTCTCGAGCCTTGTATATCCACTAGAACCTAAAATTGTGGGCAACCCACGAAAATCGACATAAAACATGAAGACAACAAGTTTGTGGTAATGACTCTCAAACATGTACAAGGTATCATTAAACCTTGTAAATATCCTGGAACCTCAACATTGTGGAAAATAACACATGAAGACGCTCACGGACCTTGTAAGTCGCCAAGAATCATCAAAATTATGGGTAATAAACCATAAAAACGGACATAACACACAAAAACGACGAGTTTTTGGTCATGTGTCTCAAACATGTACGGAGTCTCGCGTACCTTATAAATTGCCTAAAACGTCAAATTGTTGGCAATAACTCATAAAACAGACATAAAACGAGAAAAATGACAAATTTTATGGTCATTCCTCTTAAACAAGTATTTGGTCTCACGAGCATTGTATATTGCCTCGAGCCTAAAAATTATGGGCAACCCATGAATGTGGACCAAAAACACGAAAATGAAGAGGTTTTGGTCATGCCTCTCAATCATGTACCAGGTGTCACAGACCATCTAAATCGACCGGAACCTCAAAATTCAGGGCGATAGCCATAAAAACGGACATAAAAGTGAAAATGACGAGTTTTTGTTCATTCCTCTCGAACATGTACCAAGTCTCGTGGACCATGTAAATCACCCATAATCATCAAAATTGTGGGTAATAACCCATAAAATGGACATAAAAGCGAAAAGCGATGAGTTTTGGTCATTCCTCACAAACATGCAGCAAAAGTCGCTCGGACCTTATAAATTTCCCAATCATCAAAAATTTAGGTAATAACCCATTCAAACAGACATAAAACATGAAAGCACGAGTTTTGGACATGCCTCTCAAACATGTCCGAAGGCTGACGGACCTTGTAAATCCCCTAATACTTCAACACTGTGGGCAATAGCCCATAAAAGCGATTATAAAACAAGAAATTAACAAAGTTTGTGGTCCTGTCTCAAAAATTTACTGGGTCTCACGGGGATTTTAGGTCGCCCTAGATGTTCAAAATTTTGGGCTACCATGAAAATGGACATAAAACGCACAAATGAAGAGTGTTTTCATTCCTCTCAAACATGTTGATGGTCTCATGGGCCTTGGAAATCACATTTGGATCATCAAAATTGTGAGCAAACCTATGAAAACAAACAAAAACATGAAAACTATGATTTCTTGGTCATGCCTCTCAAACATGTACCAAGTCTCAAGGACTTTGTAAATCGCCGGAACCTAGAATAGTTGCCAATACGCCACAAAAATAGACATAAAAACGATAAAATGTTGATTTTCTTGGTCATTTTTGTCAAATATGTGTTGGGCCTCTCGAGCCTTGTATATCCACCAGAACCTAAAAATTGTCGGCAACTAACGAAAACAGACATAAAACATGAAAACGACGAGTTTTTGGTTATGAATCTCAAACATGTACAAGGTATCATTAGACCTTGTAAATACCCAAGAACCTCAAAATTGTGGACAATAACACATTAAAACTCTCACGGACCTTGTAAGTCGCTAAGAATCATTAAAATTGTGGGTAATAACCCATGAAAATGGACATAAAACACGAAAACGACGTTTTTTTGATCATGTCGCCCATACATGTCCAGAGTCTCACTTACCTTATAAATTTCCTAGAATGTCAAAATTGTTGGCAATAGGCCATAAAAGAGACATAAAAACGAGAAAAATGACGTGTTTTTTGGCCATTCCTCTTAAATATATATTTGGTATCACGAGCCACTTCCTACCGCTTTGGCAGACATTTATTTTTTTCACCCGGGAAGGACAGAAAGGTTTGAGATCCCCCGGTTGGGATATAGTTCATGTAAGGTGGTCTACTATTTTATAAAAAATGGATGGTAGCATTCTAAATCGCATTTTAATGTCTACTTTACAAAACGATCCATCTTTTTGCGCTCGGAAAATGGAAAATGGATTTTCCGAGCGACGAAAAGGAAAACTTCCTCCTGCAACATTGTTCTCCACCCCAATATACACATGCATGCACAATATGGGCTCCATATCACAAACTATGTCGCAATTCAACACATAAACATGCCCGTTTTCCTGCCATATCCCATCGCTTCCCGCCATGTTTTTCCGCCCTTTCCCTCTGAACGGTACTTTTGGTACCGGTTGTAGCCACTAACTTGGACTAAAGATATTTCCCGCCATATCCCACCGCTTCCCGTCATGTTTTCCCGCCCTTTCCCTCTGAACGGTGCTTTTAGTCCCGGTTGTAGCCACTAACCGGGACTAAAGATATTTCCCGCCATATCCCACTGTTTCCCGCCATGTTTTCCCGCACTTGCCATCTATATATAGGCCACGCACGCCATGGATATCCATACATCCACACCTTCCTCTCTCCCAACTATGGACAGTGCCTATTGGGCCATTCTGACCCTCGAGGAGACCGAGGCGTTGTTCGCCTCCAACTACCCTTGCCCGCCGGGCTACCGGCCGCCCGCCGGCTGGATGCTGAGCGCTGGAGGGGTTCCTATCCCTCTTGTGCCTTAAGGCTCCGCCCGATAGGCAGCCATCACGAACCACTTCTACCACGAGCTCACGCCGGAGCAGCGGATGGATCCCCAGTGGGATCCCGACAACTATGACACCTGGAATGCCTTCTTTGCTAACCGACGGGAAAGGGAGCTCGCCAGCTACGAGGGTGATGGACCGCCCCCGGTGAACCACAATGAAGCCGGTCGGCGTCTGTGGTGGGCGAATCGTACTATCATCGGCGTGATGCGCTACATCACCGGGGGAGACCATCCTCGCCTGCGGTGCCCACAAGTCCACCCTCCACAGAGCCAGAAGAAGGCCCCTCCCCCGCCCGGCGGTAGCGGCATCGTCTTCTAGGAGACTCCTCCCCCGCCCGCAGTGAATCCGAGGCGGAGTGGCGGTGCCCCGGTATATGCCATGGCTGGGCTGAGGATCTCTGGAGTGGCGGTGGCGATGACGAAGAAGACCACCTGGCTGCGTACTATAGGACTAGACATGATTATGACTAAAGGGGTGGCTTTAGTACTCGGTGTTATCTAGTCGGTTTGTCCGGTTTTAATATTAATAAATGTCTAAGTGTTACCTAGTCTAGTGTTTTAGTACCGCCACAAAGACAATCTCAGAAATTCCTTTTTGTCCCGTTTTTTTATATTAATAAATGACGATGAAAAATAGGATTAATTCACAAAAGGTTTAATACATTACATCACCAACATCCACATCTAGTGTTTTGGTTCTCTTATTGTCCGTAACCATGGAGCATATTCCTTATTTAGCGATATGCTTGGGTCAGTTTTCACTTCGAATGGCGAAATTTCATGAAATTTGTCATAATCTTCTGACATGTCTGTCCTGTCCTCAACTCCCACCATGTTTCTTTTTCCTGAAAGAACTATGTGGTGCTTTGGCTCATCGTATGATATTGTATTCTTTTGCTTATCTTTCCTTTTTCTCGTTCTAGTAGACATGTCCTTCATATAGAAAACTTGAGCCACATCATTGGCAAGGACGAATGGTTCGTCTCCGTACGCAAGATTATTGAGATCCACTGTTGTCATTCCATACAGCTGGTCTACCGTTACCCCACCTCCTGTCATCTTGACCCATTTGCATCGAAACAATGGGACCTTGAAATTAGGACCATAGTCAAGTTCCCATATGTCCTCTATGTAACCATAATATGTGTCATTTTTCCCATTCTCGTCAGTTGCATCAAATCGGATACCACTATTTTGGTTGGTGCTCTTTTTATCTTGGGCATGCGTGTAAAATATATTCCCATTGATCTCGTACCCTTGGAAAGTCAATATAGTTGAAGATGGAGACCTGGCCAACAAGTACAACTGATCTCCAACAGTGGTGTCATTCATGAGATGTGTCTGCAACCAACCGACGAAAGTCTTCATGTGTTCATCTCTAATCAACCTGTCATACTGCCCCGGATAGTTAGAGCACCTGTCATACTGCCCCGGATAGTTCGAGCGTACAATATTCTTGTGTACCTCGATATACGGAGCCACCAAGGTGGAACTTTGCAGAATTGTATAGTGTGCTTTAGTGAAAGAATGTCCGTCCATACATATATTTTCTTTCTTTCCTAGCGTGCCTTTTCCACTAAGTCTCCTTCATGCCGTGATTCAGGTACACCGATCGGCTTAAGATCAGGAATAAAGTCAACACAAAACTCAATGACCTCCTCTGTTCCATAGCCCTTGGAGATGCTTCCTTCTGACCTCGCACAGTTATGGACATATTTCTTTAAGACTCCCATGAATCTCTCAAAGGGAACATATTGTGTAGAAATAGGACCGAGAATGGTAATCTCTTGACTAGGTGAACTAGAAGGTGCGTCATTATGTTGAAGAAGGATGGTGGGAACACCAACTCAAAGTCGACAAGACACTAGACCACATCTTTCTCAGAACACGGTAGACTTTCGGATCGATTACCTTCGATAAATTGCATTGAGAGCGAACATAGCTTCACAATGGGTACTCTAACATTTTCGGCGAAGCCCCTCAAAGCAAGGAAGCAACTCGTCATAAGCATGTGGCGGTCATGAGACTTCAGGTTCGAATTTTTCTCTGCCATATTTATTATTCCATTTATATTGGACGAAGCGAAGGACCTTGATACTACTCAGTCATTAAAAAAGATTTCCTTCTCTTCCTTGGTAAGAGCGTAGCTAGCGTACCTTGAAACAGCTCTAGATTCCTGCCTTCTCGGTCTTTCATCGTTGTTGGTTCATCGTGCTTACGGTGTATCTTTATTCTTTCCATACACTCCCAAGAATCCTAGCGATATCAAACATTCTTAAATCGGTTGCATCACGTCGATTGCGAGCAGATCTCTAAGACCTTCCAATAGGGTAGCTCCCAAAATATAGATTTCTTCTTCCACATGGGTGCGTGTCCGCTAGCGTCGCCGGAACGGACTGTCCGCTAGGACCCTTTTCAAAGATTACTTTTAAATCCTTGACCATATCAAATACAACATCACCGATCTGACGGACGGGCTTACTCGATGATCTGCTTCACCATTGAAATGCTTGCCTTTCCTTCTTAGGGAATGCGTGGGTGGAAGAAAGCAGCGATTCCCTAGGTACACATTCTTCTTGCACTTATCCAAATAAATACTTTCGGTGTCATCTAAATAGTGTGTGCATGCATTGTATTTCTTGTTTGTCTGTCTGAAATGTTACTAAGAGCGGCCAATCATTGATGGTTCTGAACAACAATGCTCGTAGGTTAAATTCCTCACGTTTGTGCTCATCACACACACGTACACCTTATACATGCCACTGTAAAAGTTCTTTAACTAGTGGCCTTAGGTATACATCAATGTCGTTGCCGGGTTGCTTCGGGCCTTGGATGAGCACTGGCATCATAATGAACTTCCGCTTCATGCACAACCAAGGAGGAAGGTTATACATATACAAAGTCACATGGCATGTGCTATGACTCTGCTCCCCAAAGGATTCATGCCATCTACTTAGACCAAACCATAAGTTTCTCGCGTCACCTGCAAAGTCCGGGTAGTTTCTCTCAATTTTTCTCCACTGTGACCCATCAGTGGGGTGTCTCAACATCTCGTCTTTCTTACGGTCTTCTTTGTGCCATCGCAACAATTTGGCATGCTCTTCGTTTCTGAACAAATGTTTCAGATGTGGTATTATAGGAGCATACCACATCACCTTGGTGGGAACCCTCTTCCTCGGGCGCTCCCCCTCAACATCATCAGGGTCATCTCGTCGGATCTTATACCGCAATGCAGTGCATACCGGGCATGCATCCATATTCTCGTACTGCTCACCGCGATAGAGGATGCAGTCATTAATGCATGCATGTATCTTCTGTACCTCTAATCCTAGAGGGCAGACAACCTTCTTTGCTTTGTAAGTACTGGCGGCAGTTCGTTATCCTTTGGAAGCAGCTTCTTCATTATCTTCAACAACTTTTCAAATCCCTTGTCAGGCACACCGATCTCTGCCTTCCATTGCAGCAATTCCAGTGTGCTGCCTATCTTTTTGTGGCCATCTTCACAATTTGGGTACAACAATTTATTGTGATCATCTAACATCTGCTCAAATTTCAACCTCTCCCTTTCGCTATCACATTCTCCCTTTGCATCAGCAATGGCCCGACCAAGATCATCATCTGGCTCATATGATGCACGTTCTTCTGCTTCTTCTTCATCATTGTCTTCCATTGTAGTACCACTGTATTCAGGGGACATAGGATAGCTGTCATCATTCTCTTCATCTTCGTTGTCTTCCATCATAACCCCTCTTTCTCCGTGCTTGGTCCAACAATTATAGCCAGACATGAAACCGGACCGAAACAAATGGCCATGAAGGACTCTTGAGGAAGAGTATTCCTTCTGATTCCGACACTCACCACATGGACAACACATAAAACCACTCCGCTTGTTTGCCTCTGCCACAACGAGAAAAGAACGCACACCTTTAATAAACTCGCTAGAGAATCGACCAGCGTACAATCATTGCCGTCTCATCTGCATTTTATAAGTTCATCAAACAAAATCACGATGCTAAGAGTAGTACTAGTCTAAAAATAAAAGAACTCATCGTATACATCAAACAAGCACTGATTTAAAAACTTTCTACTACACCAACCGGGACTAAAGGGGTTGCGGCAGGCTGGGGCCGACATGAGCCCGTTTAGTCCCGAATGGTGTCTCCAACTGGGACTAAAGGACACTTCAATCGGGACTAAAAGTGGGCGACGGCACTATATGTCGTGAGTGGACACTATGCCAGTGAGTGGCGTAGCTGTTTCATGGTGGAGACACTATGATAGGGATGAGTGTCGACATTATGTCGTTAGTGTCGACACTATGTTGTCTGCTTAATCTATAAATAGGCTTCCTTGTGAACTATCATGCAAGAAAGATCGTAGGCGAGACCGGACACCACTACGGAGCTTCTCGAAGATGTCTTAGGACCTCGTCCTCGGACATCTTGAGGAGCTTCGCCGAGAGGCACTCTAATATGTGAAATTAGTTAGCTCCATCAAAGATACTGGTTTAGCTAGAAAAGATATGAACTGAAAGATGGTGCTTGAGCAGTGGACACCACTATGGCAGAGCTTCTCGTAGATGTCTTAGGATGTCTCGTCCTCAGACATCTTCGAGGAGCTCGCCATAGAGGCACTCCCTAATTTAATTTGGTATCTCCTTGGCGTGTTCATGTTTTTGTTCTTTCTTGCTTAACTGACCGATGATTAACTAAAATGCTAGGACGCCACTATATATATGTGTGTATTCATAGTTTTGGTACTTATTTTTGTTTCAATGGATTTTATGACGACAGCTAGAAGAAAGAAGAATATTTTGTTGCTCGACGGTGACATGATATGCACTGTGAACCGTCCGGATTTTAAGACAACGTGTCAAACCAAGATATGTAGATAGGATGAACTCATATATCTATGTGCTTCGATGAATCAAATGAATTTTGAGAACTATATGTGCCAAATTAACCAGATATATAGAGATAGAATCCACACAAAATCTATCCATTTCTAGAGCATGAAATGAGCTAAAACAAGCAATGAAAGCTGAAATGATGAAGTTGCTAATCTCTTAGGACCCTTGATAGATGTGGAGCCAAAAAAATCTTCACAAATCTTGAGAAAAATGGGAAAGAACTCGAGCTTGAGAGGAGAAATTTGACAAGGATGATTGTGTGAGCTTGAAATGACTCGGGCTGAGAAGAGGAAGAAGATATAGTCGGAGACTTTAGTCCCGGTTTGAGAAACAAACCGAAGTTAAAGGTACATGCATCTGCTCTTTTCCAGCGCTAGACCCTTTAGCCCCGTTAAACGAACTGGGGCTAAAGTTCCCATACAAACCGGGGCTAATGTCTTCTGGTCCCTGCGGCCGTTTCTAGTCGTTGGGACCAGAGCATTAATCCCGGTTTGTATTAGAACCGTGACTAATGCTCTGGACTAAATGTCCATTTTCTACAAGTGAACATAGCAAACTGGGGAGTGGCACTAGTGGAAACGAGGGCTTTTGTTGATCCCGAAAATGGGCTTTAACACCGGTTCTTCTACGAACCGGTGTTAAAGGGGGGGCCGTACCAGCGTGGCCTCTGCGGCATTAAAGGAGCCCCCCTTTAACACCGGTTCGTGCCACGAACCGGTGTTAAAGGTCCCTGCACTAGTGGCCCGCGCACCCCCCCCTTTAACACCGGTTCATGGCACGAACCGGTGTTAAAGGGGGGGGGCTATATAATACACCACCCCAGCCCACACACACCCCACTCTTCCATTCTTTCACATTTTGGAGCCTAGCAAGAGGGTGTGAAGAGTGCTAGTTTGTGTTTTTTCATATGCACTAGAGGTGTTCGGTGAAATGCCCGAGAGCTCAAAATAAGCTTCCTTGTTGCTCTTTCCGTCTCGGTCGAGGTCTGCAACTATAGTTTCATGTGTCATTGATGTACTATATATATAAATGGTCATCTCCCTATTATTTTTTGATATATACTACATATTAATGCAGATGGGCCGCACTTCCGAGTACATTACGGGCCGCACTTCCGAGTACATATTAATGCAGATGGTCAACTATGTTTTTTTTGATATATCTCCCTATCATGTGTCGGCAATGGATGTACGGTGACCGCCGCACTTCCGAGTACATTACGGGCCTCCAAAATTTCATCGTTGTGGCTAATGCAAACCGTGGTCACAATGGTTTTATGTGCTGTCCGTGTGTTCACTGTCAGAACAAGAAAGACTACTCAAATACCAGAACCATTCACGCCCACCTGCTTCGATCCGGTTTCATGCCCAGCTATAATTGTTGGACCAAGCACGAAGAAAAAGGGGTTGTGATGGAAGACAACGAAGAAGAAGAGGATGATGAAAACTATCATAATATGTATCCTGAATATGATGATAATGCAACGGAGGTAGATAATGAAGATCAAGAGGGAGCAGATGGGCTCGCTGATGACGATCTTGGTCGGGCCATTACTGATGCAAAGGAAGAATGTGAAACTGAAAAGGAGAAGGAGAAGCTGGAGCAGATGTTAAAGGATCACAAAACATTGTTGTATCCAACTTGCGAAGATGGCCACAAAAAGCTAGGTGCCACACTGGATTTGCTGCAATGGAAGGCGAGAATGGTGTGGTGACCGTACATTTTCAAAGTTGTTGGTAAAATGAAGAATCTTCTTCCAAGAAATAATGAGTTGCTGACAAGGTACATACCAAGCAAAGAAGGTTGTACGCCCTCTAGGATTAGGCGTGCGAAGATACATGCATGCATTAATGATTGCATCCTACCATGTGAGAAGTACGAGAATTTGGATGCATGCCGGTATGCACTTTCATGCGGTATAAGATCGACGAGACGATCTGGCGATGTTGAGGGCGAGGCCCCTAGGAAGAAGGTTCCGCCAAGGTTATGTGGTATGCTCCTATAATACCACGGTTAAAACGTCTCTTGAAATAAAGAGCATGCCAAGTTGTTGCGATGGCACATGGAAGACCGTAAGAAAGACGCGATGTTGAGACACCCCGCTGATGGGTCACAGTGGAGAAAAGTCGGCGAGAGTACCGGACTTCAGACGTGGCGCAAGGAACTTAAGGTTTGGTCTAAGTACGGCATGAATCCTTTTGGTGAGCAGAGCTGCATCCACAGCACCTGGCCTGTGACCCTATGTATCTATAACCTTCCTCCTTGGTTGTGTATGAAGAGGAAGTTCATTATGATGCAAGTGCTCATCCAAGGCCGAGGCAACCCGCAGCGACATTGATGTGTACCTAAGGCCATTAGTTGAAGAACTTTTATAGCTGTGGGCCAAACCGGTGTACGTATGTGGGATGAGCACAAATGGGAGCCATTTGACCCTGAGCATTGCTTTTCGTAACCATCAATGATTGGCCTGCTCTTAGTAACATTTCAGCGAGACAAACAAGGGATACAATGCATGCACACACTGTTTAGATGATCTTGAAAGTGTATATTTGGATAAATGTAAGAAGGTTGTGTACCTAGGGTATCGCCGATTTCTTAGAACTGCATCCAATAAGAAAGAAAGGCAAGCATTTCAAACGTCTGGCAGAACCCGGAGAAGCCTGTCCTCCGTCTGGTGAGGAGGTATTTGGTATGGTCAAGGACCTAGAAGTAATCTTTGGAAAAGGTCTGGCAGTCTATCATTCGAATGACGATGCGGACACGCCCATGTGGAAGAAGCAATCTATATTTTGGGACCTACCCTATTGGAAAGTCTTAGAGGTCCGCTCTTCAATCGACGTGATGCACGTGACGAAGAATGTTTGCTTGAACCTGCTAGGCTTTCTAGTGTATGGGAAGATAAAAGATACACCGAAGCACGACAGACCCAGCAACGTCGAAGGCCCTGAAGAGCCTATGCATCCGAGAGAGAAGGGTAAACGATGCCACTTAACTCCTTCCAGCTACGCTCTTACCAAAGCAGAAGTAAATCTTTTTGAATGTCCGGTATCAAGGTCCCGTTTGGCTTCTCGTCGAATATAAAGAGAATAATAAATATGGCAGAGAAAAATTCCAAAACCTGAAGTCTCATGACTGCCACGTGATTATGACACAATTGCTTCCGATTGCATTGAGGGGGCTTCTACCTGAAAATGTTCGAGTACCCATTGTGAAGCTATGTGCATTCCTCAATGAAATATCTCAGAAGGTAATCGATCCAGAAAGCCTACCAGGGTTACAGACAGATGTGGCCCAATGTCTTGTCAGCTTTGAGTTGGTGTTCCCACCATCCTTCTTCAATATTATGACGCATCTCCTGGTTCACCTAGTAGAAGAGATTGCCATTCTCGGTCCTGTATTTCTACACAATATGTTCCCCTTTGAGAGGTACATGGGAGTCTTAAAGAAATATGTTCATAACCGTGCTAGGCTAGAAGGAAGCATCTCCAAGGGCTATGTAACAGAGGAGGTCATTGAGTTCTGTGTTGATTTTATTCCTGACCTTAAGGCGATTGGTGTTCCAGAATCACGACATGAGGGGAGACTGCGTGGAAAAGGCACCCTAGGATGTAAAGCAATGATATGTAGGGACGGGCATTCTCTCAATCAATCACACTACACGGTTTTACAAAGATCTATCTTGGTTGCCCCGTATATCAATGAACACAAGAATTTAATATGCCTCAAACACCCGGGGCAGTCTGATGAATGGATTATAAGTGAACACATGGCGAGTTTTGGCGGCTGGCTGCAAAGACTTCTCACGAATAACACCACTGTTGGGGATCAGCTGTACTTGTTGGCCAGGACACCGTCTTCGACTGTATGTACTTTCCAAGGGTACGAGATTAATGGGAATACATTTTACACGATAGGCCAAGATAAAAAGAGCACCAAACAAAACAGTGGTGTCCGCTTCGATGCAGCAGAAGAACAATGGGCAAAAGATCACGTATTATGGGTTCATAGAGGAGATATGGGAACTTGACTATGGACCTAATTTTAAGGTCCCCTTGTTTCGATGCAAATGGGTCAAGCTAACAGGAGGAGGGGTTGAGGTAGACAAGAAGTACGGAATGACAACGGTGCATCTCAACAATCTTATGAAGAACTTAGACGAACCATTCGTCCTAGCCAATGATGTGGCTCAGGTTTTCTATGTCAAGGACATGTACTCCAGACCAAAAAAAAGAAAAAATATGCAAACGAATACATCATATGATGAGCCAAAGCGTCACATAGTTCTTTTAGGGAAAAGAAACATCGTTGGAATCGAGGACAAGACAGACATGTCAGAAGATTATAATAAGTTTGATGAAATTCCGCCCTTCACAGTGAAAACTGACCCAAGCATTCCGTTAAGTAAAGAAGATGCTCCATGGTTATGTCTGAAGAGATCATAAGGAAGGGCATATGCCAAGAAGTTCATGCTCATATTATGTAACTCTAGTTCATGTTTTTAATATTAATACATGTCTTGAGTGTTAGTCATGTTTTGTGGATGGACCGGGACTATGAGAAGAAGTTGTCCCGATTCGTACTTACCATTAAGATTTGATCTCCAAACGCGCGCGGTCACATATTAGGGAGTGCCTTTATGACCAGTTTCTTGGAGATGCCGGAGGACTAGGCTCCGTCGGCATCTCCCTGAAACTGGCCGTAGTGGTGTCCCTGCTCTCGAAAACCATCTTGCAGATTTGTAACTTCTCTAACTAGATCAATACACCAGGGAGCTAACTAATTTCACATATTAGGGAGTGCCTCTATGACCAGTTTCTCGGAGATGCCGGGAGGCTGGGCTCGTCGGCATCTCCTGGCTGGCCGTAGTGGTGTCCCTGCCTCAAACTGGCTGGAGGACTGGACTCACAAGGATGCCTATTTATAGTACAAGCAGCTCGACATAGTGTTGACACTTACAAAATAATGTCGACACTCACCCCTATTATTAGTCCCGGTTGGTGTCTCCAACCGGGACTAAAGGTTCATCTTTAGTCCCGGTTGGTGACACCATCCGGGACAAGGTACACGCCGCACGACATAATGTCGACATGCACTCACCCCTATTATTAGTGCTGACTCGTGTTTTGTCCCGGTTGGTGTCTCCAACCGGGACTAAAGGTTCATCTTTAGTCCCGGTTGGTGTCTCCAACCGGGACTAAAGGTTCATCCCGCCATTTTTTCCCGCCATTTTTCTTCCCGCCATTTTTCTTCCCGCCAGTTCTTCCCGCCATTTTTCTTCCCGCCATTTTTCTTCCCGCCAGTTCTTCCCTCCAGTTCTTCCCGCTAGTTCACTATATATATGTAGGGGGTTGGCCTCCATTGTCATTGCACATCTCTAGACTCATATCTGCAACCTCATCACTCTTTCCCATGGCTTCCACCGTCGCACTAACCCCCAGGGAGGCGGAGGCGCTGCGCCCACTCTTGTGTCCCCGTCGGATTTGATCTTTGGCGTCGAGGCATGCAGTTCCTCCTGTCCCTCTAGGTGTGGCGCGGATGGCCATCACGAACCACTACTACTTGAGCTCACGCCGCAGCAGCGAGAATCCCGGATGGCATCCCGACTATTTCCCTACTTGGGAAGCCTTCTTCGTGGATCGGCATGAGAGGGCGCCGCCAGCACGAGGACGGCCCACCTCCTCCTAACTTCAACGAGGCCGTCGGCTATGGTGGCGTGGGACTCTCCAGAGCGTCATGTCCTATGACACTACCGCCGACTCTAACCCCCGTCTGCGCTACCCTCAAGTCCAGCCCACGCGCTACCCTCAAGTCCAGCCCACGCGTACTCTCCAGAGGTTCAATTACGGCGACCCCGACGACGACAGCGATGACGGCGGCGGCGAGTACGACGACTACAGTGGCGAGTATTACAGGTGTAGGCAGGAGCATGACTGAATCACTCCAACATTCTGAAACAAGTTCGGCCGATTGTTACTTAATCTGGCCATGTATCTTAATTTTCAGTTCTTTTATGTATCTTAATTTTCAGTTCCAGTTCGGCCGATTGTTACTTAATCTGGCCATGTATCTTAATTTTCAGTTCTTTTATGTATCTTAATTTTCAGTTCTTTTATGTATCTTAATTTTCAGTTCCAGTTCGGCTTTATGTAACTGTCTCAAAATGACCTATCTCATTCGGGTCAAATGACCAATGTTATGGCTAGAATCAAGGCATAGTTTGCAAGAGGATCGGAGTTTTCCTTTTTATCGCACCAAAAAGGCATTTTCCATTTTCCGAGCATAAAAAACGGACGGTTTTGTGAAGCAACCACCAAATGGCTAATTCAAAAAACCACCAACACATTGATCAAAAAACAATGCAAGTTGAGAGAGGCTTGGTGAGATTCAAGTGTATACAAAAGATGCGACATTTAAATATCCAATCAATTCAAAAATGTTAATACAAAAGATGCGGCATTAAAATATGATTTGATCTAATAAAAATCATTTACATGAATGGATAGATATTATTTTTCTTAAAATTATGATATATTATTCATATTTTTCTGAGTTGAAATGAAAAAGATATGAATTTTCTAAATTCATATCATATTTTTGAATTAAAAAGCCCTTTAATGCATGAAATAAGTGTTTTAATTATTTTAAAAATTTCATGTAAAGTAAATATAAAATGATTTACATGAATGGATAGATATTATTTTCTGAAAATTATGATATATTATTCATATTTTTACGAGTTGAAATGAAAAGATATGAATTTTCTAAATTCATATCATATTTTTGAATTAAAAAGCCCTTTAATGCATGAAATAAATGCCCCCTTTTAACACCGGTTCCAGAGGCAGAACCGGTGTTAAAGGGGGCATTATTCGTTCAAATGCCACCTCTTTAACACCGGTTCGTGGCGAACGGTGTTAAAGGGGCATTATTCGTTTCAGCACTTTCTTTAACACCGGTTCGTGGAAGGAACCGGTGTTAAAAGGGGTATCATCTCGCCGCTCCTTTCTTCCCCGAGCCGATCGCGCCCTAAATGCGTCCTCGCCACCCGGCGACCGCCATCTGTCCGCCGCCGTGCAATTGCCGACACCGACGTCGTGGTGAGCATGCTCTTCCCCTTCTCTTTTTCGTCGCATCCCCCTTCTTGCTGCTCCGTCCCTGTCCCGTCGCCGCGCCATGGCCGAGGCTTCCGTCCTCGGCCCGTCCCCACCGCCCACGTCGCACGGCCTTTGGCCGTCTGGACCTCCTCCCAGCTCCTTCCCTCGCCGTGCACCGGCGACGAGGCACACAGCGACTTGGTTGGCGTGGGCGGAGATGGCTCCGTCTTGACGGTTCTTGGCCTCGAGCAGGCGGTAACAGCCATGACCCGGCCCCTGCTATAGCTGCCCGCCGCCCCACCTTTCTGGCCGCCGCAATGGGCTGTTTTTTTTTGATAGATTTTATTTGAGATTTTCTATTTTAGGATATTTTGATTCTTTAATTTGTCTGCCATGTGGAACCCGGTGCCACGTCATCTTCTGGTGGGGTCATCTTGCCGAAACGCATCAATTCGTCAACAAATGGAGTTTAGGGCGAATTGGAAAAAACAAACCAAAATCCGGTGGTTTTTTGTTCCGAAAACGTAAAGTGGTATGATATGGTAAATTTAGGTAGTAAACTGGTAGTTTTATACTATAAACTCGTTCAGGTTCAGTACGTCGCGCGCGCATGGTCCAGCATCGACAGAGGAGGCGGGTGCCGGGTGGTGGTGACAGCCTTGTTTTAGCGGCGGCGGCTGTGGGTTGAGTTCGCGAACTTTTCGGCAGAGATTACGGGGACGGCCTCCCCTCTCGGCTGCGGGGGCGGCCTAGGTGGGGTGCAAGCTCCGGTGGTGGCCATGGGGTGCGAGCTCGCGATGCGGCCTAGGTGGGGTGCGAGCTCCGATGTGGCATCCCCCCTCCTGGCCTAGGTCGGCGCTGATGAACGTGGAGTTCGCCTCGGCATGCTCTGCGGCCGATTAGGCCACGCCTAACGCCGGCGCCTCGAACGATATAAACACAGTTCTTTGCATAGTATATTGACCCTCGGGCGATTCCGAGGTGCCAAAGATGGGCGAGATGAGCGTAGTGACATCGACCCCGACGATCTAAACCTTGCACATGTGAATTAGAAGCATGTGGAGTAAAAAAAATAGCTTATAGCAAAGATATTATAATAGGCCACGCCTAAACCCTAATGACCACCTCGCTCTCTTCCCGTGCAGGGCGTCTGGCCGCTGCCCGGAGCTCATAGGCCACGCCTAAACGCCGACGCCGCCCGCCGAAGAGCCGCTAGCACCGCCGCTGAGCGAGACCGCCGCATCCGCCCGACGAGCACCGCCGCCGAGAAACAGCGTCACCCCACCGGTGGCGCCGTGTCCGCCACGTGTATGATTGCGACTCATCTGATTAAAACTTGTTTGCTCGATAAATTGTACTACATGCATAGATTAAAACTTGTATACAAATTGGACCTCTGACTCATTTGTGTATTTATTTGTGTATTTTGGTATGAATAATATGTATATTTGTGTATGAATCCAAGTCCACTTGAATGTTTATACTCTTACTCTAGATAATACTATTGTTTTAGAAACTATGGATCCACTTAGTAGAAACCTTGAAGAAGAAGAAATAATGGAGAACATTATTGATGAGGACACCTCACAATATCTGAACTTGGAGGGACATGACGACGACAACTCAAGTACTAGTCATGGAGAAGATGAAGACTCCGGTGAACGCAATTTAATGGTTACAAAGTCCGGAGGTATATGCATTGATTAAGCCTCGGTGACTTCCACCAACAATCTTCTTCTACATGTATTAATTAACGCTTCTTTCTTCTTTTAGCCCTCTGGATCGACCAGCCAACCATCTTCTTCTGAAAAAGCAAGCGGTAGCGAGCGGCGGTTGAAAGATCGTGCAAAGTTCACGATCGAGCGATCCGTGTTGATGGCAGGCCGATGGAGCCCAAGAAGGCCGTAGACAAATTTGTACGTCAGGCTGGAGTTCTTGTTAGGGACCAAATCCCAATCATAATTGAAAATTGGAATAAGCCAAAGAAGGGCGACGGTACCTTTGTCGATGACAGATCCAAAGAAACGCTTTGGAATTCGTTGTTGGTAAATTTCACCCTTCCGCCAGAGGAGGATGAAAACAACCCGGTTATAAAGGAAAAGGTCAAAGAGTGGACTCTAAAGAAGATGGCTGAGGCTTTCCGCAACTGGAAGACAAAATTGAACAAATTTGTCAAATCTGGCGAGACTCCAGATTTCGAAGACGCATATTATGCGAAGATAAGACCTCACTGGCCCGAATTTGAGACATATAAAAAAAGTGCTATAGCTAAAAAGAGGTCAGAAACCAATACACTTAATGCCCTGAAGAAGGAATATCACCAGAGGACGGGGTCAGGTGGCTACATATCTCAGAGACCTAAATGGGAGGAAGCTGAGAGGGCCCTGCGCGAGAGAGGGATCACACCCCAGACAGATGGGTGGGACCTACGTGCAAAGACTTGGTTCTACGGAATCGGGGCAAGGTTGGACCCAGAAATAGGATTGTGTATCTTCCCAACCATCCTTGCCAAACCCGTCACTGAACTCATCACGGCATACGAGGAAACATCCGCCAGGACCTTCCATCCCGACAGAGAGAATGACCAGCTCACACGCGCCATCGGTAAAAAAGAACACCCTGGACATGCACGAGGCACGGGGGTATGACATGGAAGGATGGGTTTGTCGTTGGGCGACTCTTACAGATGGCGGCGAAAAGAAAAAGCGTCTGAGCGGATGACACAGATAGAACATGCACTTGCGGCGCTGCAGACGCAAGTGAATGCACAACAGAGCCATCAAGCTACCGGCTCATCTCAGCGGCACGAAGAGCCTGCATTGGAAGCTGACCGCGGCCCAGACTCTGCACGGAAAAGCAGTGTGGCTTCCACGGAGAACGTGCAACCCACGCTTGAAACGACGGGTCCTCGATACCCCGTTGATGAGATCACGGAGAGCGAACACGCTGAGCTGCATGTGAGATTAATGGGCTTATCCATTAAGGTGGCTGTCGGCTATGCCTTAACTCCTGTAGCTGGTGGAGCTTACCATTGCCGACCGATTCTAGATGGCTATGCTATTGTCGGGGTGGATGAGGTTGTGAAGGAATATGAGGAAGCACAGCTTGACCATGCTACAGGTGAAGGGGAAACTCAACTCAAATTTGCAGTGAAAACAACCATTCTTTGGAAGAAGGAACACATTGTGCTTCCAAATTGGAGGTCACTGGAACCCCCGCCGTCTCCTTGCCGTCGTGATCGAGCCGCTTCAGCTATCTCTGCTGGCAGCCATCTCGCCCGTCGGCCATCTCTGCGTGGCAGCCATCTCCGGCCGTCGGCCATCTCTCACGCAGCAGCCATCTCCGCCGTCGGCCATCTCTGTGGCAGCCATCTCCGGCCCGTCGGCCATCTCCGTGCTTCAGCCATCTCCTCGGCGTAAGCGGAAGAGCACCTTGCCACGAGGAGCATCTTGCCACAAAGAAATCCACAGGAAACCGTACGCCAAAGATTTCAAAAAACTACGTCCCGCAGCCTTCTGCCAAGCCATTGCCGGTTTTACCGTGGAATCGCAGCGACGAGGAGACCAATAGGATCTCGGGACAACAGGTCAAGAAATTCTTTGCACCTAGACGGGTCGAGCCAAAGGAGAAAATATATCCGGCGGTGGTGGAGAAGTTTTACAAAAATCTTTTGTAACCTGAAACCCCAGTTGTGCCGGACTACGAGCGCCAGATTTTGAAGGCGGATGCAAGGCGCCGTAGGGAGACTGAAAGTAGCAGTCGTGAGGCACCCCAGAAAACAGTTCCCATGCTCGGAGAGCAGGAAAACCAATCATGCGCCCCGCTCCAAATGTTTGACAAACGGGACGCTCCTCCCGTAGATGATTACGAGGCAGAGCTACAAAGAAAGGCCAATGAGATGGGGATGACTTACATTGCTTACTTGAACGTCATGGGAGACAACTTTCCCAAATGCGATGTCAACCCCATACAACCATGGAAGTATGGGAAGAATCTAGTCAAGAAAGAGGAGCTCAAGAATCTACCAACAAAGATGCGAAAATTGCACAAGTGGTACCTTCATTTCTGCAAGACGAGAAAAGAAGAATGGATCACGGCGTATATAAGAGATCAGATTTTCTTGTGCGGAGACGACGCGATCGACTTCAACATTCAAGACTTGCATTTTCTATTCAATCAGAAGGAACTCGAAACAAATGCCATCGGCCTTTATTGTGTGTAAGTACTATTTCGTAATTTTATCTCATCTCATTCACTTCATTAATTGCATGTATATATATATGCTCACCATATATGTATATACTATTATGCAAGAAAAAGGTTATGGAATGCATGAAAGGAGGCCCTTTTGACATTGGGTTCGTTGACCCAAATAGAGTTTATGAAGAAGTGGTAAGAGACAAACCGGGCAAGCAGAAGATTACTTTCTAAAGTCTTTCTTGAGACAACAAACCAAAGGGAAATACTATTGCCTTACAACTTCTCGTGAGTACTGTTACCCTCTCTCTTGTACACATTCTGTCGCTTACTCGATGTTAAGTGTAACTGATGATGAGTTATGCGTGCGTAGGTTCCACTTTATTCTGCTAGTCATTCAACCCGACTCAGGAAAAGTCCTTGTCATGGACTCGTTACGAAAAGAAAAAGAGCTATGGGCAGACTTTAGAGAGATGCTCCAGAGGTAATTTCAATCATATTATCGCACTAGATCGGCAACTTTCGTGACAATAAGTAATTAATTGCTCCTTTATCCATTTTCTTTGTCGGACAGGGTTTGGAAAATGTTCACGGGCAGGGCCGTGGGTGAATGGTCAGAAGAACTAAAATTTCTAGACCAAAATGTAAGTAATACTAGATAGCTTCCAATTCCATTATATCATGCTTTATTGATTATTATTTTGATTGAACTCTCTATTCTCGTAAAGTGTGTGCATCAGGGATATGGCAATAACTTATGTGGGTACTATGTTTGCGAGTTCATTCGCAACACGATATGTGCGACGGGCCAAGCCGCACTAGAAAAACTTAGAGTAAGTAAACAAAGTCCACAACATTATTTTATTACCATCAATTGTGTTGAGTTTTATTCTTATATATATATTGACGACCCATTCTTCATATATATTCAGATCGAACGGATGCGGGACCAACTCCTACCATTTGAATGCATACGAGCCATTCAAGAGGAATTGGCGGGGTTCATACTTGATGAGGTCGTCACGCCTGGCGGAGAACTCTTTAGATATCCACCAAAATGAACGATGACGATGTATGTGCCGATGACGATGTTTGTGTATAATAATAGTTGCTTAATTATTCATGTACTCGTATGTACCGATGACGATTTATGTGTATACCGCTCCTGATCGATTCCCCTCGCTCCCCCCTCCCGTAATAACGGGCAGGCGAAATGCATGGCGGAGATTTAGGCCGTTTTCCTGCCGTGTGAAAACGGCTAAATCTACGCCGCCCGGTGTTAAGGGGGGCTTCAGCCCACGTGCGCCACCCTAAGAACCGGTGTTAAAGCCCCCCCTCTAACACCGAACCCTCAACAGCGGTTGGGGAACCGCTGTTAGAGGGCCGGCCCTACCAACCGGAGTTAAAGGGGGGACTCTGCACTAGTGTGGGGACCCTGTTGTTTCGTACCGTTCTGCCAGTTCTTGGCCGGCTGGAAGTGGTAGGCGGTCCGGTATCCATCATGCCCGTCGGCGGTGCTCTGTGGCTCCGACTCAGAGAGCCAGCGGAGAGAATAACACGGCGAAAAGAGGAGGCAGAGGTAGAGGTAGACGGCCACCGGGGCGCACACGGCGAGACAGGAGCCAGGCCATGGCGACCAACTTGGCAACAGGGAGTGGGTGAGACGAGAGCCAAATGGACAGGCAAACGGAAACGGCTGATGGGTTCCTCACCTCCTCCCTCACTGCTCAGGTCCTCCGCATTTGTACAAGTAGCAGCGCACTGCGCAGTACACGTTGAACACACAGCCTCCTATGATTTTCTTTACCGAGATATTTTTTTTTCCAAGGTATTTTTTGTGTAATCAGCTACCATGCTGAAAACGGTTAATTCTGAATCTTGTTACTCTTCTTTATCTGGGGACTTTTCGAGATATCTTCATCGGCTTAAAAAACATCCTTTTATGCGATTGGTCCCTCTACTAGATTTGTATATGGCCGTTGTTTGTCTCTTGTTCTGTTGCTATCATGGTGGCAGCAGAGGATGATGGACGGCGTTCGGGAGACACAAGTTTCTTCATTGGTGCTAGAATGTGCTTTATAGATAAAATCTCTTGCACTTGGGTCGACGAACCCTCTAACTTTCTTTTACAAGTTCTCCTAAACAATGTAATCATTGAATGATTTTCAGCAGCAAATTTCGGACGCACTCTTTTCCTCCTGTGGGGTTAGACAAGGGGACCCGATCTCCCCCCTCCCGTTTAACTCCCCGGTTGATGCCCTGGCAGAAATTTTGAATAGAGCCAAAATCGCTGGCCATATCTCGGGTGTGGTGGGGCATCTTATTCCTGGAGGTGGTATCTCCCACATCCAATATATGGACGATACCATGATTATGGTACAAGGCTCGGATCTCGATACTATTTATCTCAAGTTCATGCTTCTCTGCTTTGAATCCATGTCTGGGCTGTAGATTAACTTCGATAAGAGTGAGGTTCTCATCCTAGGTTATCCCGAGGAGGATCGGAAACGCATTGCCGACAACTCAAAATCGTAAGTTGGCCTACTTCCCTACTACCTACCTAGGGATGCCCATCCGAGAGACTAGGGTTCCGATCAAGGAGCTTGCACCCCTAGTTATGATGGTCCGGTCTAAAGCCGAACCTTGGCGGGCTAGACACACAACCAAGGGGAGCACGACGGTCATGATCAACTCATGTCTCTCGAGCTTGCCCATGTACAAGATGGGGCTATACCTGCTCCCAAAAGGGACCCATGCAGACTTCGCCAAGGAACTGTCTAGGTTCTTTTGGGCGGCAAGGGATGGCCACCAGAGGTACCATATGGTCAAGTGGGCAGACTTATGCGCCCCCAAATCTCTTGGGGGCATAGGAATTTTTGACTCGTGCCGCTATAATGTGTCCTTGATGCTAAAATGGGCATGGCACATCCTTAGGGATGATGGGGGTGATGGGGTCTCTAGCTTCAACTCATCAAGTCCAAGTACCTCCGTGGCCGTTCTATTTTAGCTTGCGAATGTCGGGAGGGATCCCAATTCTAAGGGGCCATTCAGGATATTAAACACTCTATTGGGCAGGGCATCTCCTTTTCCACCGGAAACGAACATCTAGTGCGATTGTGGCTTGACCCCTGGCTCCTGGCATCACCGCTGTGCGAGCAATTCCCTGCGCTATATGCCATGACCACCTCCCCGACGATCCTCGTAGCCGAGGCCTTTCAAGAGGGGCGCTGGAACATCTTGTTCCGGTGAACCTTTAGTGTGGCCGAGGCGGAGGAATACCAGCGCTTGTCGGATTCCCTTCTTGTTTCCTTGGCAGAGGAGCAGGATGCGTCCTCTTGGTGTCTGACCACAGGTGGGGAGTTCGCGTTGAGCTCGGCATAGCGGGCCCTCTTCTAGGTCCCAAAGCTGCGGTGGACCGCCCCTTTGGAAGGCCCCTCTTCCCCTTAGTATTTGCATTTTCGTCTGGCAGCTCCTTCATGATCGCCTGCCGTCAGGGGTGCAGGTGGCCAAGGCGTAACGGGCCGGGTAATGGTTTGAGTCCCCTTTGTGGGACTCCGAAGACATGACCCATATTATGTTCTCGTGCACAGCGGCTCGTTTTCTGTGGAGTTTTGTCCGGGAGGCGCTAGGGCCATCTTGGCAGGCCCTAGAGCTCGGAGAGTTCCTGCAGGCCGAGGCAAACCGGAAAGGGAGGAGATGTCGCCTCTTCTGGCTAGTGTTCCGGGATGGCGATTGAGCGGATATACCCTACCCGTGTCTCTGACTCAATTTTTTTTCTCTTATCGCTTTCCTTCAGTAGTGGTCCCTATTGGTGAGGCAGCGTGACTGGGAGGCGCTCGACGACACTCTTTGGGCCTTGAGGACGGCGACGTCCCCCTTATCGGCGTCGGATCGCTCATGATCTTCCTCGGGGGGTGGCTAGAGTGGTGTTGTGTAACATCCCAAAAATATTAAACTAAAATCATCAAACTCTAATCTTCAAAATTAGGGTTAACAAAAACTTTTCTAAATAAAAATATGAAAGCATGCATGTGTGTATGCATTCCATTTTGGATTCTTTTGAATTGCCTTGTTTATGTGTTTCTTTGCTTGTAAATGGATTCTTAGGTGAAATAAACAGCATCTAAACAATCCCCACTCTTTTCCCAAAGACAAATAAATCAAAACAAACAAAATAAGGGAATGGTCATTTTGGCCAATTTAACTCCCATGCCTACTTTGGCTATCTCTAACTTTCAAAACCTAACAGAAACTTGTTTGGATCTTTGCACCCCTTGATAGTAATCATAACAAAGTATCAAGACCCACTTTGTGATCATCCAGAAACATTCAAATGCATAGTTTAAAGGACAGTTTAAAATTGAATCTATATCATATGGGAAGATCCCAATTTTTCAAAAACCACTCAAACAAGCTCGACTTTCAAAACCCAAGCATCTGCAGACTCACCATCACCAACCTAGCACACCCACCAAAATCCTTTTCAAAATTCAAAACTTGAGCTCTTGCGCCCATTTCATCAAACACTTGGAGGCAACAATCAAGCTAGCCTAACTTCACTGTTTTGAGCAGTAATCTAGCTAAGCAATGTTCACCATTGATCACCCTTGTCTCCCTCAGTGCCAACCAGTGCTTAGACAAACCCTACCCCCTACCCTTTGCCCCATGCCATGCCAACCCGAGCACCCCCTTGCCAGACGACCATGGCTAGCTAGCCAGAGCAAGCACCAAGCCTAAACAGCATGTCTAGGACACAACCCACCGTCCATCGCCACCCCCTGTCCAGCGCTCGAATCTTGCCAGCCACTGGACCACACGCACAGACCATGCCAAGCTCGCCAGCAACCATGCCGAGCGTGCGCCAGAGCGTCACCCTTGACACACGCCCACAGACCGCGCGCCGCCCTCACCGCGTGCATACACGATCACCACCGTCCCAGGAGACCACCAGGCATCCCCGTTCGCCGCCCCATGCCTCACAGCCACCGCTCGCCGTCGAAGACGCCGCCTTTGCCGCGCAGAACATCGAGCGTTCCAGACCATTTGCCACCGCCCCTACATGCGCATTAAAGCCATAGAGCATCGCCAGGAGACCACCGATCGATCGCCACCGCCGGCCATGCCTCTAGCAGCCCGTAGCCATGTCGTCACCGTCATATGCCCATCTCGTTCGGTCTCACCGTCGAGCCTATAAAAGGAGACGACCCCCAGCCGAATTGAGAACACCATCTCACTCCCCTCTCCTCACTGATCGTTCCACCCCGTTCCCGGAGCAAGGCGAGCAGCGCATAGCCGGAATTGAGCCGGAGCAGGCCGCCTCTGGAGAAGAAGGGCGCCGTCGATTTCATCCACCCCAGGAGAAGCTGCCGGTACCAGGAGGTTCGCCGTCGTCGACTTCGTCGTTCGCCCGCCTCGCCGACACTCACCTGAGCCCCGGTGAGCCTCCCATGACCCCCACTGCGCTGCTAGGGTTCGAGCTCGCCGGTGACTAGTTGATCGTCGATGACGACCCTCAGCCTTTTATCTTACATCTAATCCAACGCACCACGTTACCCCGTACCGCTTCGCACCCCCTGTCTCACTAACGCGTCGGGACATGAACTTAACTAGCCCGCGTAAGCGCTGTGCTTAGCAGGCCGGCCCAGTATCGTTTCCCGCGCAGCCCAGTCGTTTGAATTTAACCTTTTCCATTTTATTTCAAACACAGTTCTGTACCTAGTTTCAAAAATAAATCCAGCTCGATTCCGTGCACCAAATTGAATGAAACCAATTTTGTTAGAAAGGTCTTTCAATGCTGAATGCAAGCCCGTTGGATTTAAATCATTTGAATCTATAGATCAACCTTGGTAAAATAACAAGGCAGAACCTTTTCTGCATTCAAACATTTTTCAAATTTAAACCATAAAAGCTTTTGAGTTGATTCCAACTCTCAAAAATAAATTTGATCATACCTTTCAGAATATATAAAAACATTTGGGTTTACTTACAGAAATATTGTTCAAGTAATAAAAGAATGCCACATAGGCATTTCTAGTCACTTTATTTAAGTAAAAATAAAAGGTTAAACCTTATTAAATTGTGACACCACTTTAAATCACATTCCCATGGACTAAAATATGTGGTGATGACATGTGTCAACATGATCCCATGTTTGGTTTGGAGAATATTAAATCTTAAGTAGTTTTTCAATGAGTAGAAATTACTTTTCTAAAAATAAAAGGAACTAAACCAAGCTTTAATCTTGTAATGTTAGTGATGATGCTAGATCATCTATAGGACCCTTTTGTGTGATGATTGAAATTATTTAAGTATTGTTTGGTGATTGTGTACCTCGTATTTATTTATAGACGCTAGTACCGACCAAGGATACGAGGAAGAAGGAGGATACTACGAAGAAGAAGTCGAGGAGAACTTCAACCACTGCTCTGCACAAGGCAAGCTAACACTTGCAATTTAGCAAGCTTATACTGATATTGATGCAAGCCAATACTTGCTTGTTACCATACTAACTATATGCCTTAAGCATATATGATCATAACCACTTGATAAACCAATCCTAGTTTTTACTTACAAGCTTTATACTTTACTTATTTATCAAAGCTTTTACTTAGAGTTTACTTAAGTGAATTGTAGATACTAGAAAGATAATTGAAGGTTGCATAAAGAGCATAAAATTTGGCCTAAGCTAGATAATCTTTATGTCATCCTAAGGCATGAGATTGAACTTAGTTAAACTCCACTAGTTTACCACCCCTCATTAGTACCTACCCCCACTTGTAGATGCTAGTGCTAAGCATAAAACTTGATCAACTTTAGATGGGAATACTTGGTGAAAATGGTTATGAAAACCTTAGGATGATGGATCATTCTACTGAGATGTTTTGACATGTGTTTGCGAACACCAGATGATTTTGGTGATGAAAATGTTGAGGCATGAGCCTTAGCCCTTTATAAAACTGATGGTTGTCTGGATGCGATATCATTCCAATTTTACCGTACAACCACAATACCCGAAGATTGGGTAGGGCTTGACTAGAAACTTATATACCTTAGTATTGGTTCCTCACGTAAGGTCTGAGCTGAGGCTACCTTGTGAAGATTGTCCACCTATGCAGACCAAGATGACAGTTGGTCATGGTTGGGAGGCCAAACTCACAGGAGAGGTGCTCATACTAGGGCGTAATTGAAAGGTTAGGATTGATTATCCGCATCGAGTATGGTGAATTCAGGATTTGTTCACGATGGATGTATCGAATGTTGTGGTGAAAGTGTACAATCTCTGCAGAGTGTCAAACTATTGAATAGGGCGTCGTCATGATTATGGACAGTTGGAGTGGCCATACTGTTCCCTCGTCAGATGTTTTCAAAATGACTTGTGAAATGAATTGATACTTTGACTTGACCACAACAAGGTTGTGATATGAAATACAAGTTCCCACTTAGGTGATATAAAATCTGCAACTAGCATTCTTTGCTTCAGAACTTAGTAGAGGTAAATCTGGATTTTTGTAAAACAACCTTAGAGCCTAGTGTCCTATTACAAAAACCCCCTTCACTTGTTAGGATTAGTTTGCGAGTACTTAAAGAGTACTCATGGCTTTGTCCCTGGCTATTCCCGTGGCCAGACTATGAAGAGGAGTACCTGGAGGATGGACCCCAGGAAGGTTACGACAACTAGGATCATCTCCCATCGTCAGCATTTTCTGTGACCCCGAAGATGGAGCTTCGCCTACGCTACCGTTATTATTACGTATTTCCGCTGCTTGAAGTTGTATTAAGAACTGGATCATGAGATCCCTATTTGTGTAAGACCTTATGTATGGTTTGTAATGGATGATGTACTGTGGTATCCAGTTCTGTTATGTCTCGCAAAAATGGTAATCCTGGGATTGCGATGTATGGCATAACAGGCATCTAGGATTTAAAATCCGGGTGTTGACAAGTTGGTATCTGAGCCATCCTGACCATAGGAGACCCTAGTTAGACTGGACGTTTGAATCAAAAACTTCGTTTCAAAATTAAAGGAAGCAAATATTTACAAAAACTTATTCCCATTCTTATCACTTACTTCTTTCATGAAAATTCATGTTCCTCAAAAAATCTTGCAAAATAGATAAAATTTGACACACTTGATCACTCTACTAACTTACTCATCTTATATTCTTTTAGATGGACGTGAAGTACAACAAGTTTTACCAGTCGGGAAAGGGAGGAGACCTTATCTTTGAGAGGGATTTGGACCAGCTTTCGGAACTTTTGGAGCGTCCGCACCCCGAGTTCTTCAGAGCTCAGCTCAATGATCAAGGAGGAGAAGATCTACAGTGGCTAATTGTTGCAAGTCTCCGAGGAAAGATTGAACCTCCCACTGCTGAGGGAATTCAGTTTACCTTGAGAGAGAACAACTGGCTCGATGGACTTGCCAGGGCCATGCAGGAAGATCTTGCCCGTCTGTGTGGGCAGAGTATCAATCAGATCAAGGGTACCCGCTTTGAGTTTTGTTCAAGGCGTGATGCTATGGGACAGCCACTGGAAGCCCCATACCAGGCCGAGCTTAAGACCCAATTGGACCACCTTAGCTTCATGATGTACGATCATCAGCAAGAGTTGGATAACTACCGTGACTATTCCAACCAAAAGTCCGCCATCATCAAGACGAAGGATCAGACCATCGCAATGCTAGCAAAGGATCGCAAGTCTCGCCGCCGTCAGCTCGACAAGAAGGAGCGCATCATTGCCCGTCTTCGTCACCGTATCTCGTCTTTGGAGGAGACCATCCACGAGAGAGACATGTAGTTGGAAGAAAGAGAGAATGCCGGAGAGGATCTTCATGGAGACCCCTACTCCTATCTCAGCGATGATGATGATTTTCTGGAGGATCAGGCTATGGATTTCTTCACCGATGAGGACGATTATGCCTTCATCGATGATGGCGAGAATGATGAGGATGACGACTACACCGACTCCAAGGAGTAGTAGCACTTGAGCACTAGCGTAGTGAGTAGTATTCGGTCTCACTGTATCGTAGTTTCCAGAATGGTTCCTAAAACCATCTGTTTACCTTGTTGTGGTGTGTGTTTGTATCGTGTGCTATGAATGAATGAATGAAAAGCAAGTTGCTAGAAAAATCTGAGTCAAACTTTAAAAACTTTTCAAAATCCCAAAACCTTAGAAGTTTCCCTCTTTTCTCATGATCTATCTCAATCTTCAGATGCCACGCGGAGGAAGTGGTTCATCCCCGGACCTGATGTTGCAGATCCTGCAAATGTTGGTTTCGGACTGCGAAGCTGAAAGAGCAGAACGTCAAGCCAACCTAGCCACCCTGTAACAGATAGCTCAGCTTGCCCACAACAATCAAGGCCACGGAAATCAGGACAACCATGGATCTAAGATCAAGAATTTCCAGAACACCAACCCACCTGTTTTCACTAAGTCAGAAGAGCCCCTAGACGCCGATGATTGGCTGCAAACCATGGAAAATAACTTAGAAGTCACCGGAGTGGAAGCCCACGAGAAAGTTCTGTTCGCCGCCCATTATCTAGCCGGAGATGCCAGAGCATGGTGGAACAGTGTTCGTGCCATGACCGGAGGACAGATGATGACCTGGGATGAATTCAAAGTCAAATTCAGCAGAACCCATGTGCCACCGGGTTTGATCAAAAGGATGAGAGATGAGTTCAGAGAACTGAAGCAAGGAAGGATGACCGTGCTGGAATACCGTGACAAAATTTTGTCATTAGCTAGGTATGCCCCGGATGAAATCGACACCGAAGCCAAGAAGAAAGAAAGATTCCTGAATGGTCTGCACGATGAGATGCAGACTGTGTTAGTCAATATCCCCTTTGCGGATATTGAAACTCTTGTCGACTCTGCCATACAGATGGAAGGAAAGATCAACCAAGCCAATGAGAACCGCAAGCGTCGCATGATGCATCATCCAGGAACCCATCAGACCCCAAAGTATCGCCCTAACCCATCTCCAGGATTTGCCCCGAGAACCAACAGACCCCCGATGAACCGTCCCACCTATCCCAACCATGGAAACCCAAGGCCCAGAGGAAATCACAACAACCCCGGCAACTCTAGCAATTTCAACCGTGCCCCACCCAAGTTCAACAAAAACAATGCTACCGCCAACACCAACACTGCCCCGAGGACTGGAAGCAATGTTGTGCTCAGAAGACAAAGGACAAGTCGCAAGTGACTTGTTATGACTGTGGAAATAAGGGTCACTACTCCAACGAGTGCCCCAACAAGAAGAATGCCGCAGCCCCCAATGCAAATGCCCCTGCCCAGCAGCAGCGTCGTGTTCAGCCAGGAAGAAGGTTTGACCCAGGGAATTCACTCAACTGCAACGGCCGTCTTTTTCTCATGCATGCTGAAGAAGCTTAGGAAGCGCCAGACGTCGTGGTGGGTATGTTTTCAGTTAACTCAGTACTTGCAAGAGTGTTGTTTGATTCTGGTGCATCGCATTCATTTGTCACCGAAGAATTTGCCTGCACTAGTAAGATTCAACCAACAAAACTGAAGCATGTTATGATCGTTCAAATTCCCGGTTCAACCACCAAGGCTAGGCAAATTTGCAAAGCCGTCCCTATCCGAATCCATGGCATAGATTTTTATGCTAACCTGATAGTACTTGGAACTAAAGGTTTGGAAGTAGTACTAGGAATGGATTGGATGTCCAAACATAAAGAATTGATTGACTGTGCCAAGAAAGCCATCACCATGACCAGTACATCCGGAATATCAGTCGAGCATATATCTGAAACCTTACCTCGCCAATTCAAGTGCAACAAGAGTATAGCCCAACCTACCATTGACCAAGTCCGGATAGTCCGTGAATACCCCGATGTATTTACAAATGTTTTGCCCGGTATGCCCCCAGATCGGGATATCGAGTTTATCATCGAACTAATCCCCGGAATAGGACCCATAGCCCAGATACCATATAGTATGAACCCGTCGGAACTAGAAGAACTGAAGAAGCAACTAGATGCCATGCTGGAAATTGGATTGATTCAACCAAGTGCGTCACCATGGAGATAACTTGTTTTGTTTGTGGACAAGAAAGATGGAGGTAACCGTTTGTGTACGGATTATCGGAAATTGAATGATGTCACCATCAAAAAAAAGTACCCCTTGCCCAAGATAGGAGATTTGTTTGATCAGTTGACCGGTGCCAAAGTATTTTCTAAGATTGATCTTAGGACTGGCTATCATCAACTCAAGATTCGTGCAGAGGATATTCCCAAGACTGCCTTTACCACCAGATATGGATTATACGAGTATACCGTTATGTCCTTTGGATTAACCAATGCCCCCGCTTATTTCATGAATCTCATGAATAAGATTTTTTTGGACTTCCTGGATAAGTTTGTCATTGTTTTCATCGACGACATTCTAATTTATTCCAAATCGGAAGAAGAACATGAGCTACACCTAAGGACCATTCTTGGAACCCTTAGAGAGCATCAGCTGTATGCCAAGTTTAGCAAATGTGAATTCTGGTTACATGAGGTAGGATTCCTCGGTCACATTGTTTCAGCCGGAGGAATTGCCGTTAACCCTGCAAAAGTGAAAGATGTCGAAGATTGGCAAGCCCCAACCACTCCAACCCAAGTTCGTGCTTTTCTCGGATTGGCGGGATATTACCGCAAGTTCGTAGAAGGATTCTCGAGTATCGCCAGACCCATGACCCAATTGCTGAAGAAGGACAAGAAGTTTGAATGGACGGACAAATGTGAAGCGAGTTTCCAAGAAATCAAGAGGAGATTGATTTCAGCCCCAATCTTGATCATGCCGGATATCACGAAGCCCTTCGATGTGTATTGTGATGCATCCAAGATCGGTCTTGGATGTGTGCTATTGCAAGAAGTCAAAGTTATATCTTATCTATCTCGACAACTGAAACAACATGAGCAAAATTACCCAACCCATGACCTCGAACTCGTAGCCGTAGTTCTAGCCCTAAAGACATGGAGGCATTACCTGATGGGAAATAGTTGTGAGATTTATTCGGATCACAAGAGCCTGAAGTATATATTCACCCAGAAGGAGTTGAATATGAGGCAGAGAAGATGGATTGAGTTAATCAAAGATTAAGATCTGGACATTCACTATCACCCTGTTAAAGCCAATGTGGTAGCAGATTGCCGTGCCGCTTGAACTCCATGATTTTGAAGGAGCAACCAAGCTTGCACAAAGAGATGGAAGATTTTCGAATGGAATTAGTAAGTGAAGGATTTTTGGCTAGCATAGAACTTCAACCCACTTTGATCAGCCAGATCAAAGAGGCGCAGAAAGGAAATGCTAGTATTGACGGAATCAAGCGTCGTATCGGTACAGGCAAAGTACCCGGATTCACCGAAGACGAAGAAGGAGTTCTGTGGTACAAAGGACGCCTTTGTGTATCCGTAGATTCAGAGTTGAAATAGGTTATTTTGAAGGAAGCTCATGATACTCTTTATTCTATCCACCCCGGAGGAATTAAGATGTATCAAGACTTGAAGGAGCAATTTTGGTGGCATAAGATGAAGAGAGAAATCGGAAGCTATATCGCCAAGTGTGATATATGTCAGCGAGTCAAGGCAGGACATCAAAGACCCGCTGGATTGTTGCAACCATTGCAGATTCCGGAATGGAAATGGGATTCCGTTGGAATGGACTTTATCACCCGATTGCCTACTTCTAGTAGGGGAAATGACTCTATCTGGGTCATAGTGGACAGATTGTCCAAAGTCGCCTATTTCTTACCCGTCAAGACCACATATCAGAGTTCGAAGCTAGCGGAGTTATACATCGCTAGAATCGTCAGTTTGAATGGAGTCCCCAAGAACATCGTATCGGATCGAGGAACTCAGTTTACCTCGAGATTCTGGAAGAAAGTTCAAGAAGGTTTAGGAACCCGCCTAGATTTCAGCACCGCGTATCACCCTCAGACCGATGGACAAACAGAACGAGTAAATCAAATACTCGAAGATATGCTGAGAGCATGTGTTTTAGAATATGGATCTAAGTGGGAAGACTGTCTACCGTTTGCAGAATTTTCATACAACAATAGTTATCAGGCTAGTTTGCAAATGGCCCCATTTGAATTTATGTACGGAAGGAAGTGTCGCACCCCTTTGAACTGGTCAGAAGTAGGAGAGAGTCAGATCTTCGGACCTGACATCCTACGAGAAGTAGAAGAGAAGGTTCACAAGATTCGTGAGCACCTCAAGACAGCCCAGTCCAGACAGAAGAGTTACACCGACAAGAGACGTCAGGACCTCGCCTTCAACATAGGAGATTTTGTGTATCTAAAAGTGTCGCCATTGAAAGGAATGCAGCGTTGTGGCATCCCGCAAAAACCACTACTAGAAAATCGCGTCGTTTTTGTGCATTGCATCATCATGACCGCATGCTCATGTCATCATGCCACATTGCATTTGAGCATCGTCATCATCTTGCATTTGCTTGCATAAAATTATTTTGGAAAAACCTAGTTTTGTTTTCTAAACGCCCCGCCTTTGTTCAACACGCAAACCGGGTCGCCGGAATATTTTTGTTTGTCTGCTATCGGTTTGCAAACGGTGCATTTAAAATTAAATAAAATATTTCATTATTTTAGTGGGGGCAGTCGAACGGGCCGATTCGACCCGAACGACCACCCCCAGTCCAAACAATCGGTCCGCCTAAAATACCTAAGCTACCCAACCTAATCTACCCACCCCTCTGGCCACCTCATCCCACCCAATCCCCACCTGACACCTCACCCTCTCCCTTCCCCCACCCACTCCCACGGCGCCACCTCACCCCACTCCCTCACCTCCACTCCACCTGGTACACACACACACCCCACCAAAGACACAAGACCGGATCCCACCTTCCCTGGCCACCCCCCACATGAGTCCAGTGACCCCTGGCCCACCTGGCCCCACCGCCTGTCGGCCCTCCTCCCTCCTCTCTCCTCTGCCCCCGCACGCCAACCACCTCGCGCTCGTCCCCAACCTCCCACCGCCCCGCAGCCTCCTTCCCCAGGCTCTTCCCCGGCCCCGCTCCGACCTTCCCCCTCCTCCCCCAGGCTCCTCCTCGTCCGCCCGGCCGGCCCTAGCTCCTCCCCTCCGCCTTCCACACAGCCGCACCCCACCCCAGCTCTTCCCTCCTCGGTCCGCCCGCCGCCAAGCATCTCCGGCCCTCACCTCGCCGTCCACCCCTCCTCTCGGTAGCGTCGCCACGGTTCCTTCCTCCGCCACCGCCTGCCTCGTTCTTCCTCCGCCTCGACCTCCTCCTCGCCGGTGCCCGCCCCGAGCTCCGCCCACGACCGACCGCTACCAGCTCGCCTCGCGCCTCGCGTCTCTGCTCGCCCCTGGCCGGCCCTGCCGTTCGCCGCCCTCTCCTGTGCCATGCGCCTTGCAGTCGCATCCGCCAAGCCCTTCCCTGTTTCCAAGCTCGTTGTTCAGGTGGCTCTTTGTCTGCTTTGGCTTTGTTAAGTGCTTGCCTCGCGGTGCTCCCGTGTTTGGTGAAGTCCCGTTGATGTGGTGGGGAGCATGTTGAGTAGATGGCACAGGCAGCTGCAGATCCCTGCTGAGATGATGTACACGTGAAGTGCTTCCTCTATGCGATCCAAGACCGTCGTTGTGTTTCCGTCGACAAGAACTTCTTCCTCGATCCTCGAGCCTTCGAAACAGAGGACCGAGACCACATGACGACAAGGGCGTCGATCGGACCCGAAGACATGAAGATCGCCATCACGGAACTCCAAGATCTCCTTCACAGATCTGATGACCGAGACCCCGAAGCCGATCCCGGTGATCCAAAGGCCACGCCATGACCCGGATCCGAAGACCGCCAAGATCGTCACCGGAACGACAAGCACTGCATCATGTAACACCATGAGCTTCAACCCGGAACACCGAGTGCACCGACATGGATTCGAAGACCGAACCCGACCCGTCAAGTTCTTCAATCAAAACAGAGGACGCCGAGACCCTGGTGCGACAAGCACTTCGTCCCGAATGCCATGACCGTCGACATGACCCGAAGACCACGGAACGCCAAGATCTACCCCAGTAATCCGAGAACGCTCCCGTCGAACCCTGAACCCTGAGACCGACCCCGAACCTCTCGATCCCCAAGATCTGCCGAACCCTAATGTGTGGACCCCTTCCCGAAACCCTAATTTATAATATAATAACAATTTGTTGCATATTAATTGTCATACTTGCATGCATATTTGTGTGGTTTGGGGGCCTTATGCCGATTCACCTTATAATTAAATATGGGGCCCATATGCGGGCAAATCTAGTCTTATATTGGCCTCATTTAAACTTGTGTAGCGAACCGGTGCTATCTTTTGTCTTGATAATGCAACATTTAAATTGCGGGGTAGGTAAATAACTTGAACCGTATAATTAATTGTCGGGACCCCGGTTCCGCTTAATATGATCTAATTGCATCGCACCTTGCCATGTCATGCATCATACCTGCATCATGCCCGATCTTCTGCCGTTGTATTAAATAGTGCATCAGGTGTTCCTTCTAGTGTTTTGGTTCTTCGCGGATAAGGCCGTTGAGTTGATGTGAGCTTCGCCCGATCTTCGGATGAACCCTTTGGCAATGCTTTTCAGGCGAGCATCTCCCCCTTTCTACCTATCTTACTTTTATAGAATTTATTCCCTCCTGTTGATCTATTGCTATCTGTGTTGCCATGCTCTAGTTTTCGTACCCGTGATATCCCTTGCAGCCTTATATTGCCTTGGACACATCCTAATACCTGTTGTTGGTAGATAGTTGGACTTGCGCGTTGTAGTCGCTTGCTCAATTGCTGCTGCGTGTCGTCAAGTGCCACAGTTGTTGGAGTAATGCCACATGTTGATGTTGGAGATGATCATGGTTTTACTTATCGTTCACTTTAATTCCTGTTTAACAACTAAAATTGAAGTCAGCAGAGGCATCGGTGGGTGATAGATAATATTTGGTTTCCAACCGCCCACTTGTGTCCCGTAAGACCCCGAGTTCTTGACACCTGTTCCGAGATCGAGCGCGCTAACCACAGGTGGGAGATATGGGCCCCACATTGATTATTACCTGATTTCAAAGTATTGTACTGGGGGCCACAAACTAGTTTGAGGTTTTATTTACGATCCTGTACTTATGCCATGCTTTACTGCTTTATTACGTTTGTGCGAGGAGCACACGCATCGTTAGGATCGAGACACGTTTTCGCGGTGTCGACAGTCCCAGTTTTGGGATTTGCTATCGTTCACAGCCGTCTACCCAAACCCTAAGTCCGTCTCGGAGACCGGACGACTTCGTTGCGGGTTCGACTTGGTGGGGTGGCCCCCATGTACTTGCTTTGGGTCTGGGAACGTCGTGACTTAGGCCCCGCCGACATACCGATGGGTGTATGTTAACTGATCTGGCAAAAAGGGTCGAAGTGCCTGTGGATACTTTGGTGCACCCCTGCAGGGTTAAATCTTTTCGAGAAGCCGTGTTCGCGGTTATGGACGACTTGGAGCACAGTGCTTGATCATAGACAACTATAACTAAAGTTTATTGTTATAAATTGACTTGTATCCGATATGACTAGCATCAGCTTCACTACAACGGAATGGCTAAGTAAAAGTACCAACAACTTCTGGGTTTTTGGGTTATCTCATGCTATTTGTATCTGACTAGTAAGTGTTGCAACTATCACGGAATGGTCAACTAAAAGTGCCCACTGCTTATTTTATCAGGATGATTATCTGAACCTGACTAGTAATTGCTGCAACGATAACTGAATAAATAAAACTGCCAACTGTGTGAGTTCCTCGGTTGACTTCCTCGTTTGGTCTCGAGGGGGAATACCAGGATGGGATTTGTTTGGTGTTAGTATCAGCTGGTTCCGGATAGGTCTTTCTTACCCCTTTCTGATAGCCGTCAATTACATCGAGTCTCTATAGGTTGTTTAGTGCATCTTTGCTGCTCGATCCACCATACCTATGTAGGCGAGGAGCCAATTAATTCTAGCCTGTAATCGGCCTCAGATCGATGCTCCTCTTTTTCCTTTGCCCTTTGTCGGCACCCCTTTTGTTTAAGCAGGTTTTGGGATCGACGCCGTTAGCAGGGTTACCCTTCCGGCTTGGCCTGGGCAGGGTTATGGACGCCATTGGTTATTCTTCAGGGCTCTTAGCCCCATTTGCATCTTGTCCGTAGTCGGACGCTGTATCTTTGCAAGGTGATTTGGATCTTTGTATATTATATTTGTATTCTTGACTCTTTGAGCCGCTGTTGTATATATATATGTTCTGTGGGTCCCATCGAGGACTGTTGTGTAATGTTATTACTTTGTTTTCCACCCGCACGAAAGTGCCTGGTGGGCACCTTTGAATCGTTTCTATGCGGGTTTGGCGAGTTTCGCTAAAACTTGCATAGGGCCGATTCTGAGGGTGTTACAAGCGTTTCCAACTCAAAGGAAAGTTAGCCCCCAGATATATCGGACACTTCAAGATTCTGAACCGTCGAGGAGAAGTGTCGTATCAATTGGAACTGCCCGAACAGATGTCAGCCGTTCACAGTGTGTTCCATATCTCATTACTTCGCAAGTGCCTCGAAGTTCCGGAGAAGACTGAAGTGTTCAAGAATATTGATCACCAGACCATAGAGATAAACGATGACCTGACCTATCCCGAAGTACCCATTCGTATTTTGGAAGAAGCTTTCCGAACCACCAGAACCCGAAGCATCAAGTTTCTCAAAATTCAGTGGAGCAACCACACAGAAGAGGAAGCTACCAGGGAGCGCGAAGATCACATCAGGACGAAGTTTCCCGATCTCTTCAAATCCTAGGTAATCTTTTTCGTCCTTCTTCAAATCTCAGGACGAGATTTTGTTTAAGGGGGAAGGTTTGTAACATCCCAAAAATATTAAACTAAAATCATCAAACTCTAATCTTCAAAATTAGGGTTAACAAAAACTTTTCTAAATAAAAATATGAAAGCATGCATGTGTGTATGCATCCCATTTTGGATTCTTTTGAATTGCCTTGTTTATGTGTTTCTTTGCTTGTAAATGGATTCTTAGGTTAAATAAACATCATCTAAACAATCCCCACACTTTTCCCAAAGACAAATAAATCAAAACAAACAAAATAAGGGAATGGTCATTTTGGCCAATTTAACTCCCATGCCTACTTTGGTTGTCTCTAAATTTCAAAACCTAACAGAAACTTGTTTGGATCTTTGCACCCCTTGATATTACTCATAACAAAGTATCAAGTACCACTTTGTGATCATCCAGAAACATTCAAATGCATAATTTAAAGGACAGTTTAAAATTTAATCTATATCATATGGGAAGATCCCACTTTTTCAAAAACCACTCAAACAAGCTCAACTTTCAAAACCCAAGCATCTGCAGACTCACCAGCACCAACCTAGCACACCCACCAAAAATCTTTTCAAAATTCAAAACTTGAGTTCTTGCGGCCATTTCATCAAACACTTGGAGACAACAAAATCAAACTGGCCCAACTTCACTGTTTTGAGCAGTAATCTGGCTAAGCAATGTTCACCATTGATCATCCTTGTCTCACCCAGTGCCAACTACTGCTTAGACAAACCCTAGCCTCTACCCTTTGCCCCATGCCATGCCAACCCGATCACCCCCTTGCCAGCCGACCATGGCTAGCTAGCCAGAGCAAGCACCAAGCCTAAACAGCATGTCTAGGACACAGCCCACCGTCCACCGCCACCTCCTATCCAGTGCTCGAACCTTGCCAGCCACTGGACCACACACACAGACCATGCCAAGATCGCCAGCAACCATGCCGAGCGTGCGCCAGAGCGTCACCCTCGACACACGCCCACAGACCGCGCGCCGCCCTCGCTGCGTGCATACACGATCACCACCGTCCCAGGAGACCGCCAGACATCCCCGTTCGCCGCCCCATGCCTCATAGCCACCGCTCGCCGTCGAAGACGCCACCTCTGCCGCGCAGAACGTCGAGCGTTCCAGACCATTTGCCACCGCCCCTACATGCGCATTAAAGCCATAGAGCATCGCCAGGAGACCACCGATCGATCGCCACCGCCGGCCATGCCTCTAGCAGCCCGTAGCCATGTCGCTACCATCGTATGCCCATCCCGTTCGGTCTCACCGTCGAGCCTATAAAAGGAGACGACCCCCAGCCGAATTGAGCACACCATCTCACTCCCCTCTCCTCACTGATCGTTCCACCCCGTTTCAGGAGCAAGGCGAGCAGCGCATCGCCGGAATTGAGCCGGAGCAGGCCGCCTCTGGAGAAGAAGGGCGCCGTCGATTTCGTCCATCCCAGGAGAAGCTGCCGGTACCAGGAGGTTCGCCGTCGTCGACTTTGTCGTTCGCCAGCCTCGCCGACCCTCACCTGAGCCTCGGTGAGCCTCCCACGACCCCCACTGTGCCGCTAGGGTTCGAGCTCACCGGTAACTAGTTCATCGTCGATGACGACCCTCAACCGTTGATCTTACTTCTAATCCAACGCACCACGTTGCCCCATACCGCTTCGCACCCTCTGTCTCACTAACGCGTGGGGACAGCAACTTAACCAGCCCGCGTAAGCGCTGTGCCTAGCAGGCCTGCCTAGTATCGTTTCCCGTGTAGCCCAGTTGTTTGAATTTAACCTTTTCCATTTTATTTCAAACACAGTTCTGTACCTAGTTTCAAAAATCAATTGAATGAAACCAATTTTGTTAGAAAGGTCTTACAATGATGAATCCAAGCCCGTTGGATTTAAATCATTTGAATCTATAGATCAACCTTGGTAAAAATAATAAGGTAGAAGCTTTTCTGCATTCAAATATTTTTCAAATTTAAACCATAAAAGCTTTTGAGTTGATTCCAACTCTCAAAAATCAAATTTTATCATACCTTTCAGAATATATAAAAACATTTAGGTTTACTTACAGAAATATTGTTCAAGTAATAAAAGAATGCCACATAGGCATTTCTAGTCACTTTATTTAAGTAAAAATAAAAGGTTAAACCTTATTAAATTGTGACATCACTTTAAATCACATTCCCATGGACTAAAATATGTGGTGATGACATGTGTCAACATGATCCCATGTTTGGTTTGGAGAATATTGAATCTTAAGTAGTTTTACAGTGAGTAGAAATTACTTTTCTAAAAATAAAAGGAATTAAACCAAGCTTTAATCTTGTAATGTTAGTGATGATGCTAGATCATCTATAGGACCCTTTTGTGTGATGATTGAAATTAGTTAAGTATTGTTTGGTGATTGTGTACCTCGTATTTATTTATAGACGCTAGTACCGACCAAGGATACAAGGAAGAAGGAGGATACTATGAAGAAGAAGCCGAGGAGAACTTCAACCACTACTCTGCACAAGGCAAGCTAACACTTGCAATTTAGCAAGCTTATACTGATATTGATGCAAGCCAATACTTGCTTGTTACCATACTAACTATATGCCTTAAGCATATATGATCATAACCACTTGATAAACCAATCCTAGTTTTTACTTACAAGATTTATACTTTATTTATTTATCAAAGCTTTTACTTAGAGTTTACTTAAGTGAATTGTAGATACTAGAAAGATAATTGAAGGTTGCATAAAGAGCATAAAATTTGGCCTAAGCTAGATAATATTTATGTCATCCTAAGGCATGAGATTGAACTTATTTAAACTCCACTAGTTTACCACCCCTCATTAGTACTTATCCCCACTTGTAGATGCTAGTGCTAAGCATAAAACTTGATCAACTTTAGATGGGAATACTTGGTGAAAATGGTTATGAAAACCTTAGAATGATGGATCATTCTACTGAGATGTTTTGACATGTGTTTCCGAACACCAGATGATTTTGGTGATGAAAATGTTGAGGCATGAGCCTTAGCCCTTTATAAAACTGATGGTTGTCTGGATGCGATACCATTCCAATTTTACCGTACAACCACAATATCCGAAGATTGGGTAGGTCTTGACTGGAAACTTATATACCTTAGTATTGGTTCCCTCACGGCCAGGGTCCGAGCTGAGGCTACCTTGTGAAGATTGTCCACCTGTGCAGTACCCAAGATGACAGTTGGTCATGGTTGAGAGGCGAAACTCACAGGAGAGGTGCTCATACTAGGGCGTGTAATTGAAAGGTTAGGATTGATTATCCGCATACTGAGTATGGTGAATTCCGAATTTGTTCCTGACGGATGTATCGAATGTTGTGGTGAAAGTGTACAATCTCTGCAGAGTGTCAAACTATTCGAATAGCCGCGTCCGCGGTTATGGACAGTTGGAGTGTCCATACTGTTCCCCCGTCAGATGTTTTCAAAATGACTTATGAAATAAGTTGAGACTTTGACTTGACCACAACAGGGTTGTGATATGAAATGCAAGTTCCCACTTAGGTGATATAAAATCTGCAACTAGCATTCTTTGCTTCAGAACTTAGTAGAGGTAAATCTGGCTTTTTGCAATACAACCTTAGAGCCTAGTGTCCTATTAGAAAAAACCCCCTTTCACTTGTTAGGATTAGTTTGCGAGTACTTAAAGAGTACTCATGGCTTTGTCCCTGGCTATTACCGTGGCCAGACTATGAAGAGGAGTACCTGGAGGATGGACCCCAGGAAGGTTACGACAACTAGGATCATCTCCCATCGTTAGCATTTCCTGTGACCCCAAAGATGGAGCTTCGCCTACGCTACCGTTATTATTACGTATTTCCGCTGCTTGAATTTGTATTAAGAACTGGATCATGAGATCCCTATCTGTGTAAGACCTTATGTATGGTTTGTAATGGATGATGTACTGTGGTATCCAATTCTGTTATGTCTCGCAAAAATGGTAATCCTGGGATTGCGATGTATGACATAACAGGCATCTAGGATTTAAAATCCGGGTGTTGACATGCTGTGGTCCCTTAGTTTTCTTTTAGCTTTGGGCTTTGCTGTGCTGGGCCCCATGGACATATCTCTGTTTTCTCGTTTCGTTTGGCTTCGGCCAGTTGTGGTGATGGGATGCTTGTATGAACCTGGATTTTACTTTATTTTTAAAGCGTGGTGAAAGCCTGATTCAAGAGAAGGTTTTTAATGAGACGGCTTGCTTGCCTAATATATGTTTAAAAAAAGTTTCTTCAATGGTGAAATTATAATTTTACCTCTTACGGAGTTATTTGTGTAAAGTTACTTGACACACATGCTTGTCTCGTGTCATGACCATATGTGTAAACGGATTGTAGATTGTGGTCGCTTCCACGTCCAAACTTGGCCATCGGGCCGTGCCTCGGCATGCCGGCCCGTGGCACGCGGCTTAAGCCCAGCACGACACGTGGAAGACGGGCCGGTGCCGGCCCGTGGCCGTGCCGAGCCAGCCCCGTTTAAGGCGCCCATTGGCCAGGTTTGTCCACGTCTGAGTTCCGGCGAGGCGACGATAGCGAGCGAGGGACTCGATTGCTTTTGTTTTCAAAATTAGGGTATTTTTTGTAATTATTTTTGTTTTTCAAGAAACATACCCATGACTTACCGGATGATACGTCATATGTAACTTTTTTTACTTGTGGTGCACCCGATAGTGCGCCACGGCTAATTTTTAACCACAGCGCGAATCCCATGGCGCACCTGTTATGCTACGGGTAACAAAAACTGGTGCGCCACGGGTAAGTCTTTTCTGACACACAAATGGATCAAAGACATCGAGAACCGCATCGCATGGCATAAACAAATACACGTGAACACAATGGACAAACAAAAGTGGATGACGTGGTTTCGTACCTCGTACTCGTAGAGGTCGCTGGTGATTTGCTCGCACGGGTTGGTGGAGTCATTTGGCGCTCCCGCTGTCGAAGCCGAAAAGGCTGCAGGGAAAGCCGGTATCGTCGGTCGGCCAGATCCCGGCGTAAGGCAGACGAGCCAGAGTAGCAGCGGTTAATGTCGAGGCCGATGTTGGGGCGGCGTCGAGGTGCCATTAACAGGGCCGTGATGGGCGAGTACATGGGGTCTAGGTCGGCTATCATGTCGCTCTCGCCCATCTCGCGGGCGAACTGGATCTGCAAGAGCATCATCGAGTCGTACCTCTCTTCGTAGTACGCCGAGTACGACAACAAGCTCGTGCTCCCTTGCTTGCCTCAAGGGTGGCGTGGTAGACTTTACCGCCTTCCGAGATGCCAAGGCCGAGGCTGGGCAACACCGCCGCAGCCACCGACATTAACCGCTGCTACTCTGGCTCGTCTGCCTTACGCCGGGATCTGGCCGACCGACCCTTTCGCGTGGCCATGGCAACTCAAAAGAAGTACGTTACGTGCAGGCCACACTTGACACAAGAGTAATAGTAATGTTAGTTTTGCTAATGGTACCTTGCTCCCTAAAATTTCGCACCATCATAAGCTGATGGAATATTCGAGCGAGTCCAGCTAAGAGTTTTCTTGACTTGGCAGTGGCAAATTGCTGTAATTTCTGACTGCTCCGCCTTCTGCTGATCCGGGAAGTCGCGCGAGAGGTGCTCTGCAATTTATACATGGCGCGCGCTATGCGACGATGGATACCTCCCCATAGTCCTGCTTCCGTGCTCCTGCCACATGTTTCTAAAATCGTCTTAAATCCCATTTTTACTGTAAAACAGCCCGTTTTGCTATATATGTTCCCGCTTTTGCTTCTAAAGTAAAAAAAATGGTTCGTTTTAGAAATAGAGCGACTCGCCGGAGATCATGCAGCAAAAAAATTATGCTAATGTAGCAAAAAAATTGTGCTAATGTAGCAAAACAAACTTCGCCGGAGACATCCTCGGAAACAACTCGCTGATGACCCTCGTCGGAAACCTTGTAGCAAAAAGTTTACGGCGAAGTCGGTTTTGCTGCATTAGCACAATTTTTTTGCTGCATGGTCTCCGGCGAGACGTTCTATTTCTAGAACAAACCGTTTTTTTTTTGCTTCGGAAGCAAAAGCAGGGACATATGTAGCAAAAGCGGGCTGTTTTGCAGCAAAAAGAAATTTGGGGCAATTTTGGGGAAACGTGTCACGCAGGGGAGGAGGACGATGGGAACTCCCCATCGTCCGGGGGATCCAGATCATTTTCCTTTCTACATGTATTTTGGCTGGCTTCTCAGATCTAGATATGTGGAGTTAGCGTGTTCGGTGCAGTTCTGGGTAATTTGAAGCGGAAGCCGAGAGTGAACACGCCCTAAAGGTTCTTGCACTGGAATGGCGGCATTGGGCCATGGTTTGCTGTGCCTATCGAGGAAATTAGTGCTTGCTGGTGGATCGTGCCAAAGAGATGCGTATGTATGGAAAAGGCAGCCATCACGATCACCACTGATCTAGCATAGCTGCTTCACCATGCATATATGCATGAACGTAGTAGGGGGGCCATTGCCCCCCTTAACCTCTTAACCTTAGGTAACGTCTTCCATCTTAAACAAGTCCCTTGATACCATATTGCCCTAGAACCCTCAAAATCTATGGACCGGCCCTGTTAAGGAGGGTCGTAATGGTTACACCAAGATAGAAAAGTTGGTATGGACCGGCCATTGCCCCCCTTAACCTTAGGGGCTTCTCAAAATCTTTGTGAAGGGTTGTTACCCTTGTTTCAATTGTGGTGGTTTTTTGCAATTTACTCGTATGCTATGTATTATTTCGTGGGTCTTCAGGTTCACCCCGTGGTCTAAAAGTGAAAAACGGTTGCAATGGCCGCTAGCTAAAAGTTGTAAAGAGTAAATTGTTGAATGCATGAATCTCGATGCAATGCGTGTTCTAAAAGATGTAGCAAAAAAATTATGCTAATGTAGCAAAACAAACTTCGCCGGAGACATCGTCAGAAACAACTCGCTGATGACCCTCGTCGGAAACCTTGTAGCAAAAAGTTTCTGACGAAGTCGGTTTTGCTATATTAGCACAATTTTTTTGTTGCATGATCTTTGGCGAGATGTTCTATTTCTGAAACGAACCGTTTTTTGCTTCGGAAGCAAAAGCAGGGACATATATAGCAAAAGCGGGTCTTTTTGCAGCAAAAAGAAATTTGGGGCGATTTTGGGGACACGTGTCACGCAGGGAAGGAGGACGATGGGAACTCCCCATCGTCCGGGGGATCTAGATCATTTTCCTTTGTACATGTATTTTGGCTGGCTTCTCGGATCTAGATCTATGGAGTTAGCGTGTTCGGTGCAGTTCTGCGGCGAATTTTAGGAAGCTGGAAGCCAGAGAGTTCCCGAACACGCCCTAAAGGTTTACTGCCCGCTGGGAGCGCTGGCTGCTGGGCCCTGGTTTGTTGTGCCTATCGAGGAAATTAGTGCTTGCTGCTGGATCGTGCCAAAGAAATGCGTATGTATGGAGAAGGCAGCCATCACGATCACCACTAATCAAGCATAGCCGCTTCACCATGCATATATGCATGAACGTAGTAGGGGGGCCATTGCCCCCCTTAACCTTAGGTGTTAAACAAGTCCCTTGATACCATATTGTCCTAGGACCCTCAAAATATATGGACCGGCCCTGTTAAGAAGGGTCGTAATGGTTACACCAAGATAGAAAAGGTTGGTGCGTTCAACCGGCCGGCCGGGTCTCAGACGCACACACGTACATCACATCCCTCCATCACATGGGCACACGTACGGCTAGCTGGCCAGAGAGTTTCTGCGTCCAGAATTCCAGATCCGAGGGAAGAAAATTTGTCACAATGCTTGCGTGTCTTCTGTTTGCTTATACTTTTCCGTATGCTATGCATTATTTCGTGGGTCTTCAGGTTCACTCCGTGGTCTAAAAGTGAAAAACTGTTGCAATGGCCGCTAGCTAAAAGTTGTAAAGAGTAAATTGTTGCATGCATGAATCTCGATGCAATGCATGTTCTAAAAGTTGTATGAACCTGTTTCTATGTACTAGTACCTGTGATTCAAACACAAGAGAATAAACAAATAATTAAGAATTTTAATACTAGTTTGGAACTACCGGCCGGGTTCTCGTCCCAAATCGATATGTGCTGTGATGGTACATGTAAAAATAACTGAATAGCTAGAGCCTGTACATAATAAAACGTGATGGACTGAAAAAGCCAGAGGCATAGCTCAGCATGTTGGCTCATGTTGATGTCGTCAGGTATGTTTTTTTAATTGTACTACTCAGGCGATTTTGGACATATTTTATGTTTTGCATCAGGCGTGTCTAGCCAGAGTTGAAATGGTCTATTTTTAACTTGGATGCAAAACATGCAGTACCCGACACAAGTTTCAAGCACCAGCCGCACTGAATATTACCGCGGCCGGGGGTAAAACACCTCAAGCATCAAAAAGAGGAACAGCCTGCTTGCCTGCCTGCATTCCCACTTTTGGTCGATGGGTGGTGTAAGATGGCCGACAATTTGAGATGCATCCAGCCATTTCTCTGCCATGCTACAAATATATATAGCCGATCACACGCACAACAGTGCATCCAATTAGCCATGCAGGCACAGTACATGAATGCACCCGTGAGTGTGTTTTTTTTTTTTGAACAGGGGAAAGGCCCAGAAGGGCCTGGATACTGCATTAATAATAAAACGGTGCGGTACAATTTACATAAAGGACTCCAACAAAAAGAACATTAGAAGCTGAGTCCTTCCAACTTGCAAAACATACCATGACTACTTTACAGAAAAAGCAATCAGGTCCGCCGACACCGCCGGTGAGCTCTGGTCTCGAGCAGCTAGCACCGCCACCAGCACCATCAAGGCCACATGGAGCTGGGGAAGAAAGGAACTTCGCCGCGCAACCAGAATAGGGCCTCCGCTGGAGGTAGAGAACACCCTGGGACAACGCCGTCGCCGGGGCCTGGAGGTGCTGTCTGTCAGCAACTGGATTCGGCAGACGAACCTGCGCTGCCGATGGGATACTCCAGAGAAAAGCAGTATCACTCACTCCCCAGGCTCTTCTGCTGCCGAAGCTCGCCGCCACAGGAAACCCCTCCACCAAGCCACCATGGCCGGCCAGAAAGGGATTCAGGGGCTTCGAAGTCCAGCACCAAGAAGAAGCCAAGAACCGCTTATTGAAAGAGGCCTCACCATATCCGCCGTTGGAGATAAGCTTCCACCATGGAAGCTCTTCAAACAGCATCTGTGGCAACCGCCTGGCACCGCGGAGGAGCACCAGCTCGGGGAGCCTCCAGGAGAAAGGGAAGACGGCCTTATTGTCGGAGATGCCACGCTCAAATCTTCTCCCACGCCACCGCTCTTGCCACCAGAGGAGGGCGTCGAGGAAGATGGAGCAGAGGATGCGCCGGATCTGGCGATGAGACCCGACGACCTACTCCCAATCGGCACCAGGGCACAACTGCTACATCTTCTAAGCCTAGAACCTAATCTACTGAGACCGGCACCTCTCCTCTGCTTCCCTCGACCGGCAGTGCCGTCCACGGGAGCGTCAGATCGGGCCGGGAGGCGGAAGTCGACTCTCAAGAAGAAAGCTGTGGAAGGCACGGGAGAGAGAGGGGGGGGGGGGGGCACTGGTTCCCCGTGAGTGTACCGCTCCATGTGGAGTGCATTGATGACCTTCTTTTTCATGAAATGGAGTGGAGACGCGTACATGAAAGACGTCCTTTATGGAAAGAAAACGTCCTCCCATTTTCTGGCACCAAGCGCCTCAAAACTTACCGTAAGTTACTTACGTGCTTGACTGATCCAAACGTGTCGGTGCGGCCGTCTGGTGCCTGCTCGTACGTTGTTTTGCGATGACGGTATGCATGCACACATGATTGCTCGACGTGCGCCTTGTCATTTCTAGTGAACACCCCTGCGGAGGAAGGAATTAACAAACCATGTCCTTTTCCATATTTTTGATGTCTTGTAAACAAACATTGTCGTGCTAGGCATTCAAGACAAAAGGAAACAGAGAAATACAATATATCGAACGTATATTTTAGGCTTCACATTTATTTTTCCAAGCATTTTTATATCTATAGCACTCAAATAACAGAAAATAATCTTGGGCAACCTGTCATAGAAAGAAGTTCCACATCAAATAAGTGAACATTGTATAGCGAAAGTAAGAAATATGTTCGGATCAAAATATCCAAATAATACTATAAGGAGATTAATCAACTTTAGCTTAGGTTTCTTCTTCATTTTATTTTAAATTGTATATTGTCGCAAGCATCCAAAATAAGAATTAAATTAAATAATAATCCTATTAAAAATGTGCACATGAAATATCCTATTGTGATAAACTTTACTTATTAAAAGTATGTGAAAGTTTCAATTTTACAACTCCATTTCCTTTACTATTTCTATTTTTGCACGCCTATTGTGTCACACTACTAAATGCACTAGCTACAAAAATGATGCATGGAAAACCAAGTCCAATGTTGTAAGACTTTGGGACACTATGGACATGATGACTACTCCATGTTTCAATGTTGTAAGACTTTGGGAGTAATAAACTCATTAGCATTAATATCATTTTATCATATAAAACTCTATACTTGTTCTCCGTATTCTTCAGTGTTTATCTAGAACATTCCATAACTGGGAAAATCTATAACAACCGACAATGATCATATAAGAGGCAACAATTGTTCTTCGTAATCTTCAATGTTTATCATGGGCACTACAACAATAGAAAAATAATTAAAATGGCTAAGTGGGTGAGGTGCTTGATTGTTTTGTGAATATCGACACCTAAATAAATACATATCAAACATCTTAAATATTAAATACCAATAAACCAAGTTTTGTCGACAAAGCCCAGAATCATCAAAATCATGGATAATAATATAAAGGGTTAATTGGATAAATGCCACTGTAATTTTCAGCTATTTGAGAAATGCCACCACAACTTTCATCTTTTGGAAATTGCCACTACGATTTTCCCTACGTTCCATATATGCCATTATGCCCACTTAAACACATATACCAAATAATATACACTTATATTTTCATCATATATACGTATTCATGATAGGCCCCACCTGAAATCATCTTAGACTTGGACTGGACGTGTTTGGATGCTCCGTTTTTCTGGCGTAGCCAGGCAAGAATTTTTTGTTACCACAAGATACAGTTATTAGCAAGGGCTCGGCAATGTGTGCCACTAGCTAATTATAACGTAATATGAGTAGTAGTTACTGTCACAGCCTCACGGCCGGAGCAGATACATAGAACTATTCTCATTCTTGCCAACACGGAGGAGAGCTATGGCTGAAGAGAAATTTCTAGCCCATTCAAGTCAGTTTCTTTGGAAAGCTAGATTCCTTACCTTCTAGTAAACACCTATCCTATCTAAAAAAGCAGCGTCGTCACCTGCGTCCTGAGTTTTGTAGCATGGTGACCGTCGTGCACATCATGCCGCTCGCGTTCCTGGCAAACCGTTGTACCTAAGGTCAAAACCCTTAGGCCACAGTGTGTATCTCACTACTCTAAGGTAGATGGACACTACAGGATGCGATCGCTAGGCCGACGGCAAAAAGCCCTCGGCGTAGCCTCTTTGGCCGTCGGCGTACGCTACGCAGAGCGCTGCCGTCGGCGTAGCCTCCTCGGTGAAGAAGAAAAATCCGTCGGCGTATCGGCTGGCCGACGGCCGTGGCGGGCCCGTCCGCGTAGCAGCCGTCAGCGAACGACGAGGATGCCGTTACAAGGCCGGCTAACGGCGCGGCTGGAACGCCGATGGCCGGGCCCTCGGCATAGCGACAACACGTGGCAAGGGCTAGGCCGTCCCAGGCCGTGGGCTGGGCCGTCGGCCACGACCCTTAGCGTATGGCCAGGCATACGCCGACGGCCTGGCGCTCGGCGTACAGGCAACACGTGGCAGGCGCTGGGCCGTCCTAGGCCGACGCTAGGCCGGCGGCTACGGCCCTCGGCGTATAGACAGGCATAGCCTACGGCATGCCCCTCGGCTTACCTGTGACCAAATGGCATAGACCATGGCCCTCGGCGTAGGCCCTGCACAATTTTTTTTGATGTTTTGCTGCAGTTTTGTGTTTTGCAATATTATTCAAAGCAATATTATTCATAGAATATTCAAACAAGATCACATATGCCATACATGTATCAAACAAGATCACATCATTCATACATCATTCAAACATGTATCAACATGATCACATCATTCAAACATGTATCAACATCGTCGCACATGCATAGACAATAAAACCCTATAACTCTGGAGGAGACGGGGTGTATCCGAGATCTCCCCTGGTGAAAAGAGGCGACCTCTGACGAGGGTTGCGTCCAGTAGAAGCAGCATAAGAGCCACCTGGCGAGGGAGTAGTAGAAGTGTGAAGATCGAGAGAACCATCGGCAGAATGGCCAGGAGAAGGACCATTGTCATGAAGCGGTGTGATCTGACGCCCATCCGGCGAGGCGTGGCCGAAGTGCCGGTTCCCAGAAGCTCCCATTTCCTACATGTTAGCAACTTGCGAGGCAAAGTAAAACAATAACCAGTGGGTTTAGCATTGAATCTTTGAACAACTTTTCCAAAATGTGTGATACATAAAATTCACACGCATGCGATAATAACACTTACAAACATGCAAATTTCTCGGGGTGTGAGAAGATTCACAATGACATTCCATGTGGGCATGGAGACTGCTATTTAGAGGGTAAGAATATGTCCAATTGATAAAATTAGAACATAAATAATCGATACAAATATAAAATAAGTTTATAAGTAGGCAGCAAAAGAAATGCAGAAGGTACACCGAGGGTGGCCGTCAGCGTACGTAGTTGGTACGGCGAGGGTGACCGTCGGCGTACCTAGGGTGGATGCTATGGTGAGGGTGGCCCTCGGCGTACTGGACGCACCGTTAGCGCACTGTCCGTCTTGGCCAGTATCTGCCACTCATCCTATGCCTACGCCGAGGGCCGCGGGATACCGAGGTTGACCGTCGGTCGGCGTACGAATGCCTACGCCGACGGCCTTTCTACACCGAGAGCTGGCGACGAGGGCTGGCCTGGCCCGGTCCTGGCCGTCGGCATAGCGGCCGATCGTCGGCGCACGGCGCCATTCGTGTAGTGGCTGGCATGCCACGTCTGCCAGACACTCGTTGAGGTCTTAGCCTCTTGTTGCACGCCAGCGGTGGCCACGTCGCAGAGTCTGAGGCGTCTTTGCGATGAATTGCATGGCTCTCAACGGGTGAGGTGGGACTCCTCGCCTTTTTTCTCTCTTTGTGAAAAAATTTTGGTCAGAAATTACGAGTGATGGTATTAACTCTGGTGGGACCCACCATGTATAAGTATGTACCATAGAAATACATGTGTATATTATTTGTATGTGAGTTTAAGTGGGCATAATGGCATCTATAGAATGTACATAGAATATCAATGGCGTTTTTTAAAAGATGAAAGTTGTGGTGGCTTTTATCAAATAGCTGGAAATTGCAATGGCATCTATCCAATTAACACTAATATAAAATAGACATAAAACGCAAAAACGACAAGTTTTTTGGTCATGCCTCTCAAACATGCACGGAATCTCACGGACCTTGTAAATCGTCTCGAAACCTGAAAACTATGGACAATACGTGATGAAAACAACCATAATTAAGAAAAAGCCAAGTTTTTGGTCACGCCTCTAAAAAATGTACGGTGTTTCACAAGGCATGTAAATTGCCTAGAGGCACAAAATTATGGTCTATTGGCCATTAAAATAGACATAAAAGGTGAAAACGATAAATTATTGGTCAGCTCTCTCAAACATGTAATGGTTTCATGGGCCTAATAAATCACCCCGGATCATCAAACTTATGGGCAATAACCCAAGAAAACGAACATAAAACACGAAAATGACAACTTTTTGGTCATGCCCAGCAAAAATGTAGCAGGCCTCGTGGAAGATGTAAATCACCCGGAACCCCAAAATAGTGGCCAATACCCCCACGAAATCGGACATAAAAACGAGAAAATGACGAGTTTCTTGGTCATTTCTGTCAAACATGTGTTGGGTCTCTCGAGCCTTCTATATCCACCAGAACCTAAAAATTGTGGGCAACCCATCAAAACAGACATAAAACATGAAAACAACGAGTTTTTAGTCTTTACTCTCAAACATATACAAGATATCATTAGATATAAATACCCCGGAACCTTAAAATTGTGGACAATAACACATGAAAATGCACACGGACCTTGTAAGTCACTAAGAATCATCAAATTTGCGGGTAGTAACCCATGAAAATGGATATAAAACGCAAAAATGATGAGTTTTTGGTCATGTCTCTCAAACATGTACGGAGTCTCACTTACCTATAAATTTCCTAGAATGTCAAAATTGTTGGTAATAGCCCATAAAAATGGACATAAAACGAGAAAAATGATGAGTTTTATGGTCATTCCTTTTAAACATGTATTTGGTCTCACGAGCCTTGTATATTTCCTCGAGCCTAAAATTGTGGGCAACCCATGAAAATGGACATAAAACGAGAAAAATGATGAGTTTTATGGTCATTCCTTTTAAACATGTATTTGGTCTCACGAGCCTTGTATATTTCCTCGAGCCTAAAATTGTGGGCAACCCATGAAAATGGACCTAAAACACGAAAATGAAGAGGTTTTGGTCATGCCTCTCAATCATGTACCAGGTCTCACAGACAATGTAAATCGATCGGAACCTCAAAATTGTGGGCGATGGCCCATAAAACCGGGCATAGAACACAAAAAATACGAGTTTTTGTTCATTCCTCTCGAACATGTACCAAGTCTCACACACCATGTAAATCGCCCAAAATCATAAAAATTGTGCGTAATAACACATAAAAATGGACCTAAAACGGTGAGTTTTTGCTCATTCCTCACAAACATGCAGCAAGTCTGCGGACCTTGCAAATCGCCTAAAATCATCAAAAATTTAGGTAATCACACATTCAAACAGACAACGTGAAAATGACGAGTTTTTGGACATGCCTCTCAAACATGTCCGGAGTCTCACGGACCTTGTAAATCGCCCTGATACCTCATAATTGTGGGCAATAGCTCATCAAAACGACCATAAAACAAGAAATCGACGAGTTTTTATACATGTTTCTAAAAAATGTACTGGGTCTCACGGGGATTTTAGGTCACCCCAAATGCTCAAAATTGTGGGCTACCATGAAAATGGACATATCGCACATACAAATAGTTTTTTTATTCCTCTCAAACACGTACATAGTCTTATGGGCCTTGGAAATCACCTTGGATCATCAACATTGTGAGCAAACCTATGAAAACGAACATAAAACACGAAAACGACGAGTTCTTGGTCATGCCTCTCAAACATGTACAAAGTTTCAAGAACTTTGTAACTCGGTCGGAACCTCAATTGTGGGCAATAGCCCATGAAAACAAACATAAAACAAGAAAATGACGTGTTTTGGGTCATTGATCTCAAACATGTATCAAATCTCATGGGATTTTTAAATTGCCCAGAATTATCAAAATCACGGATAATAACATAAAATAGACATAAAACAGAAAAACGACGAATTTATTGGTCATGCCTCTCAAACATGCACGGAGACTCATAGACCTTGTAAATCGCCACGAAACATTAAAACTATGGGAAATAGCGCATGAAAACGACCATAATTAAGAAAAGGCCGAGTTTTTTGTCATGACTCTCAAAAATATATGGGGTTTCATAACGCATGTAAATTGTGTAGAGGCTCAAAATTATGGTCTATTGCCCATTAAAATAGACATAAAAGGTGAAAATGATGAGTTTTTGTCAGTCCTCTCAAACATGTACTATGTCTCATGGGCCTAGTAAATCACCCCGGATCATGAAAATTATGGGCAATAACCCATCAAAAGAGACATAAAACACGAAAGTGCAACTTTTTGGTCATGCCTCGCAAAAATATAGCAGGTCTCCTAGAACATGTAAATCATAAGGAACCCCAAAATATTGTCCAATACCCCACGAAAACAGACATAAACACGAGAAATAACGAGTTTCTTGGTCAATTAGGTCAAACGTGTTGGGTCTCTCGAGCCTTGTATATCCACTAGAACCTAAAAATTGTGGGCAACCCACGAAAACCGACATAAAACATGAAGGTCATGACTCTCAAACATGTACAAGGTATCATTAAACCTTGTAAATATCCTGGAACCTCAACATTGTGGACAATATCACATGAAAACGCTCACGGACCTTGTAAGTCGCCAAGAGTCATCAAAATTATGGGTAAGATAGTGTTGGCTAAAAACATGGCCAAGTAGCAATTTGTAAGGTTCTTGATGGTGGACATCTTACTTCTATGATTGCATGGGTTCCTATTAAAGAAACTTATCCCCAAGTAGTAACAATTTTAGCAAGTTCAAAATCACCGAGGTGCTTCCCTCCGCGATGGTTGAAACCAAATATGTCCCACAAGGTGGCGAGGAAGATTTCTTTGTGATGGCCTTGGATATCCTTCATGAGGGAGATAAAGACACAAACACCGCCTTGTCGCCTGGCTAGCACGAAAGTAAAGAACAATGCATTATCTAAAATGCACGATAACTCCATAACTTCCAAATTGCAATGAACTTTTCACACAAAAAAAACATTCCGCTGAAATTGTTTTTGTAAAATTCCAAACAGCGAATGAATGGAAGTGGACATGAAGATGGATAGCATATGTACTTTCTCTATTTCTTCTTGTCTTTGCAAAGCATAATCACGATGCGGGCTATTCGATGACATGTGTTAGTCAACACGATTGTCGACTATTCTTCTCTTTACTATTCAAACCGAGCATAATAAATAAAATCCCCCGAATGGTATAAACGCGACAAGCAAATAACAAAGAACGAAAAGGAAATCACAGCAGGGGACATAAGATTTTAACGTGGAAAACCTCTATCAAAGAGAGGGAATAACCACGGGCGCTACCCAAGAAAACTTCACTTTATGGGAGTGTTTACAAATGCCGGGATAATCTCATATGCGACTTGTTCCAGCCGGCGATTTATAGGAGGTACATATAACGGTGGTAACCTAGGTCTTCAACGATCCGTACCGGCTGGGGGGCTATTGCCCCTCCCCCCAAAAAAACAATGGCCATCCTCCTAACATGCTCCGCCGAGGCGCATCGCGTGGACGATCATGGCCACAACCTTCAGCTCCCACGAGTCAAGCTTCGACACCCAGGACCATGCTGATCCTGTTATTCAACATCAGCAGGCAGTTGTTGCTCGTGTGCTTTGGGTACACTCGTGCGGTGATGACCGTCTGGCCTTCATACTACCCTTGTATACTTTGTCGCGTAGTTGTACACGGCAAAGGCTTTATCGTGCATTTTCTGGGCTTTGCCGTGTTTTTACATGAACACATGTCGTCAATCGATTTTCTTAGTTTAAATAAGTACTCCCTCCGTTTTAAATTATAAGATGTTTTAGCTTTGTGAAGCGAATGTATCGAAACCCTTTTAGTGTTCAGGTTCACTACAAACTATACGCTAAGAGGCATTTAGGTTCATTTGCTTTACAAAGCTAAAACATCTTATATTTTAAAACGGAGAGAGTATGAATCTACTACATGTCACAAAGATCTCACCAGTGTCGATGTCCACGAACCCACCGTATGGAGGCGTGTACACATCGGCTCTCGTAGTCGATCTGCCAAAATTTGCAAAGAAGATCGGAGTTGGTAAGTTCGGTGCACATAGAACCTTGTAGGAGTACTTGCCATCGTACTTGTCGCTCGTGTTTTCCTTGTATTGATTTCAGGATCTGTTACAATGATCCGTGTACGTATATGCACGGGTAAGGTTCACTTCTTTTTTTGGCGAGAAACGACATTCTATTAACTCATAGGAGTATCACGCTCATTACAAATGGTATTCAACACGACCTCAGGAACAACCCTAATCCAAAACTGGGTACGATGCTCCTGCCTATCCATCTGTGCCATGGGATGACTAGCTGTATTTTGGTCCCTACCGGTTTTCCTTACCATGACATCTCTTTCTACTAACTCTCTCTAGCACTATTAACAAGATGGGCTAATGTAGATTGGTCCTGTTCTTGCACCGTCAGCATCCTGACAACATTTGCACAGTTCGTCTCGAGGTCAATCGGTTCCGTCGACCAAGCAAAGGGCGATCTTTATTCCTTCATCACACGCCGCAAGCTCCGGCTTCAGCGCCGAAGAATAGTTCTCGATACTGCGACAGGCTGAGAAAATCACTTCTCCGCCGTGGTCCCTTAGAACCATACCATCACCTGCCTCTCCATTATGCTCCACATTGCTTCCATCTACATATATTCAGTTTCAGCCTTCCTCTTGGCGGCCGTTCCCATTTCTGCTGCTGCTTCCCTCTTTTTACATCTTCTTTCTTATTGGCTTGTCCAGCCTAAGAGATCACTGTCTTCCCCTTGCACACATCTGCCATCGGGGCCTGTTTGATCATCAACAGGGTATCAACATAGCTTTATAAGAATCCCTTTGAAGCTTCAACAGGCGGCACCGGCTTTTCATGTGTTATCTCGTTATGCACATGCCAAGCACGCGACAACACCATCAGGGTCATCATCCTCTGAACCTCATTCAGTTTGGGCAATAGTACTAGGATCCAATCCCTTCACGTATTATGTATCATCCGATCTCCGAGCAAATCCTAGCATTTCCTCATATTGTGCCATAGGCCTCGTGCATGTGGGCAAGTAACAAGCGCATGAAACGTGTCTTCATCTTCGTGCCCATATATTTTATATGTGGCCATTGTATCCATTTTCCTCCTAGCCATATTCTTTTGTGTTGCTAATCCATTTGTAGCCAATCTTCACGCAAATGTGCACACCTTTGGTGGTACTGTACTTTGCCAAATCAGCTTCCACGCCATGTTAGTACCATCAGGACAGCTACTTGTATTACCACTGTTAGACTGTCTGAACTGTTCTTCCATGCCTACCCCATAGGCGCTCTTAGACAGTAAAAATACCTTTGCTATCTGGCTTCCACGCAATGAAGTCCTCATCATTCCTTCTTGATGGTCAAATTTTAATTATACAGTCAATGTCAACAGGTATTAAGTATCAATTCGGCAACTGCATGTTCCACGATCCGTCTGGGTTCAGTAAACCTCAGACCCACTTTAACCTGCATCTTCGTTTTGGGGAAATTACTTTAAAATATTCATTCCGAGGTATTCATGGATCTCGCCATATGCGTACCTTAGCATCATTGCCAATCCACCAGATAATTTCTTTTTTCACCAATTCTATCCCATATTCAATAGTCCGCCACGTGGGCGAAGCATTCCCTGTGAACACCGTATCTACCAGATTACCATTCGGATAGTATTTTGCTCGCTCATAGTAACTGGCTGCATAGGGACTCTGGGTTCTTGACTAGCCTCCAAGCCTGACGTGCTAGAAGTGATTGGTTAAACATTCTCATATTCTTAAATCCCATCCCACCTCTTGACTTTGGTTTAAGCATAACATCCCATGCTACCCAGTGGGTTTTCCTTTTTTGACTCGGCGGTCCAACACAAATGCAAGCAGCGTATAATTTCAAGGACCGGAGAGAGCTGTAGATTGATTAAGAGAAATTCTATAATTATTCTTCTTCTACACGGAAAGCTTTATAAATAGCTTTGTTTTATTTTTGTAAATTGGTCATACATGCTTGTCCCTCGATCACTCCTTGATAAAGATGGATCGATCACTTATTTGAGCATATTTCACAGTTGCAAGCATCGTGAATGCACTGGGTGTCGTTTACATGGACACAATCTGGGCACTGCATACGCTCCGTCTCCTTCTGGCATACCCTCTTACAAGATTCCTTGTTGCACGCCTCTGTCATGGTGATAATTCTATAGTTACACCATGCTTCCGCGAAATCTGCAAAAGGTAGTATATACAGAACCATGCAAAGATTATATAATTAAATAGTCATACAACAATCGCTCACCAATGATTGCTAAAAATTACTAAGCAGTGTATACACACACGATCAAGGAGAAAAGTTCCAAGTACCTACTAGATGAAATCACAACGAAGGTGAGGATCAAAACAAGCATCAGAGCAGCAGATCTTATCATGATCTTTGTCAGATGTGGTGTCGATTGATAGGAAATGTTTTATATGGTTTGTTTTCTTACTTGTGGGTTGTGAAAGAGAAGAAGATTTTATAATGGATGTAAAATCTAATACTCCATGCGATACATATTATTTGTCGCTGAATCAGATTTATCTACCACTAAAACATGTCTACATACTGACAATTAATATGAAATTGGAAGAAGTATTAAATCACATTAATGCAGGACAATTAAATTGGCGTAGATAAGATGTGCAAAAATTAATAGCAATTAAATGCATTAGTTTTGTTCTAAATACTCCAATTTAACTGCTGAGATTAGGGGATAATATGTTACGTGCCCACTAAAATATGTTATGTGGTCAAGGACACGGCTCATCTCATCTCATTGTGTTAAAAGAAGTCATTTATGGTCGATCCAAAGTAGTTCCGTAACACATTAAGCTGGGTCGGACTGGGTACACACAATTAGCTTATACTAGACACACATATCCATCTCGGTACAAATAGGTAAATCCGGTTTTAGGAAAAAAAAAGAATAGATGCACTCGGTCGTTAGCTCCATCAGGAATAGAAAAATAATGAGTAGCTTTTGTTTTAGCAGAATGAGTAGCTAGAAGGTGGTCCTTCTGGTGTGTATGTTGTGGCCTCCTCGTCATGAGGAGGAGGAAGAAGGTGTGGGCCCCATGTGTCTGGGAGAGGGAGTAAAAAAATTAGAGGGGTGGGGTTATTATTCCGGGTGGGCTTGGACTAGCTGGGATGGTGCTTGGGCTTCTGATGCTACACGCGCGCGGTAGATTAGGACGGTGGGTTGGGCCGGCCGGTTAGGTTAGGTTTGTTCCATTGTTTTCTTTTCCTTTTCTTTTGTTCTTTTCTGTTTTGTATTTCTTTTCTAGTTTTAGTTTTGTAACTCCAAATTAATTCAAACAGATTTCTAATTTTTTTGTAGAAAAAAATTTTACGTTTTACTCTTTATAGAAACTAGTTTTGATCAAAATAAAATATCAAGAATACCATTTTAATTTAGTACAACATATGGCTAGTTTGAAAAAACAAATAGTGTTTAGGGTTTGGAAAATTTCTAATTTGTTTTTAAGACATTAGGAAATCGTTTAATGTCCAAAAATACAAAAAAAAATTAAAAACCCTTAATAGGTAAAATGGGGAGTTTCAGTAGGATTTGGTTGAAAACCTTTGAGAATGTTTTTTGCTTGATGGCATGATCGAATGCAAATGCAAATTTTTTAAATCAAAATTTCTAAAATCCTAGGATATTACAGTGTTGGTTATGATCTAGCCGCGCGTGCATTTGTGTCTTGAGTCTTGTGTCACGTGTGCACCTGCCGAATCCATTTAGCCTAGAGTGTCTATGTGTGCTATTGTACCAGTTACATTTAGCCCAATAACTAATCCGGTAAGGAAGCACCACTGGTTGTGGCCGCAATTTTCCACACGTGTGATGTGCTATTCGCTGCCAACGTTGTGCACTGCCTCCTTGGAACGAAAAGGAGCATAAAAGATATCCATGGTGGTCGGCGCAGGGATGTTCATAATCTTACTACAAGCCAGAGATTATATTCCTATGATCATGTATTGAACTATGTTGAAAGGTTATTAGGTGTTGCTTCTGATATCATCTATTTATTTTGCAGGTTTATTGTATTGAACTATATTTGTTAGGGTGTTGCTTCTATTAGACTAATTCTGTTAGGTCTTGCTTCCATTATATAGCCATGATTATCTGGTCTTCATTAACTATATTATGCACTATTATCTAGACTACGAACTATTGTCCTATTATTGTGATGTGTATTTTTTTATGATAAGTCTTTAATAGGGAAATTTTGTCAAAGTGCCCCCAGAGATAATACCTTTAGGGTCAATTTGTTGAAAATGCTCCTAAACGTAGTATCTCGAACGAAGTGGAGGTCGATCTCGGTGTGTTTATAAAGGGAATATGCCCGAGAGGCAATAATGAGGTGGTTATTATCTTATTCCTTGTTTATGATAAATGTTTACTTCTCATGCTATAATTGTATTAATCGGAAACATTAATACATGTGTGTTTAGTAAACAAATAAATAGTTCCTGGTTATCCCTCTCATATAAACTAGCTCGTTGATTAACATGATGGTCAAGGTTTCATGATCATGGACATTGAATGTTATTAATAACGAGGTCACAAAATTGGTGGAATGATGTGATGAACATTTATCCGAAGTATAGTAATACGATCGAAGTCATTATGTTTAAATTACTATAACACCATTACAAGTAACTTTAGTCCTTAGACCATAAGATCACGTCAATCACTAACATATGAAGAGTGTCCTGATAACATCAAACATCACACCGTAACAAGGTGACTATAAAGGTGGGTTCAGATACTCCGATAATGTTATGTAGAGGCTTATGGATCAAGAGTGGAATTTGTCCATCCAAATGACAGAGAGATATTCTCTGGGCCCTCTCGGTGATATCACATTGATATAGCTTGCAAGCAAGTGATGGAGATCACTAGAATGTTATATCACGGGAACGAGAAAAGAGTACATGTTAGTAACGATATAAATCTAGCTATGGGCATACCGATGATCGAATATCGGACATGTAAAATATTGCGAGACAAAAGGATTTAGTTACAAGTGTAAAAGGTTCACACGATCACTAGAAGTCATCATTAAATGTGTGGGAGTTAGTACGTATCTCCAGGTCCCGCTGCTGATTATTGATCGGAGAGGGGTCTCGATCATGTCTGCATTATTCGTGAACCGTAGGATAACACACTTAAAGAACATCGACACCACTTGGAGCAAATGAGCTGCCAGAAAAACAATATCAAAGCGCTGGAATTACTTCAATGGAAACCGGAATTGTTTCGTGTAAAATTTCTGAAACTGGTTTTGCATGTGAAATTGAAAAGTTACAAGGGGTTTTATGTAAATGTTTTTTAATTAATAAAATTCTGAATAAAATAAATAAAAGAGTTTCATTAAATGAGATCTTGCATTAAATTTGGTGGAAATTTAATGGATGTGAGTGGATTTTTTAGTGGAGGCATGTTTATGTGAGTGGAGGATTTTTATTTTGAGTGGGAGCTCCACCCACATTAATGTGGAAGAGGTGGGGGAAGCCACCATGGCTGCCACTCCATGCCCTTTGGGCTGCCCTCTCTCCCTATAAAAGGCCCCCCTCTCCTCCTCTCATCTGACACCTCCTCATGAAGGATCTCTCCGCCCCTCTATTATTTCCCTCATGGTCTCGGACTAGCGTGATACATGTTTTCGGTGGCTTTTTCTGGGGTGAGGATTTTCTACTTCTGCTTCATTGCTGGAGCGAGGTCGCGGAGGTGGTCGGGGTTCCGGACGTGTGTGCGATCACGGATGCTCTGCTAAGTTGCGGGGTTGCCGGACTTCTACACGATCTTGAGATCGGCAAGAGATCGACTATATCACCAACGAGTCCATACTCGTAAAGCCTTGTTGGTCTTCAAGGGTATGTATTCTGGATGTATATCCACCTGTTGATTGTATCTAGATAAATGGATCGTGGCGTATACAGTTCCCATCGTAGGAAAAAATTTGTTTTCTATACTACGAACCCAACAGTGGTATCAGAGCCAAATCTATGCGTGGATACTCTGCACGGGTAGTACATATATGGTTATGTGGGCGCTGATAATCACGTTATTGCTTCTTATGTGTCTTTTGGATATTGGTGGCATAGTGGGATGAAGCAGCCCGGACAAACTTTACATGTCCTCGCATATGAGACCTGTTCCACGCTTGACATGCAACTAGTTTTGCATAATTGGCTCGCGGGTGTCTGTCTCTCCTACTATAGCCAATATCTGATTTACAACGAGTTGCCAATAATTTGATTATCATCGTTGTGGTTCCATGTTCGTAGGTAAGAACGGTTCTATCTCTGAAAGCCCTTAGCCACGTAAAACATGCAAAAGATAAATTAGAGGCGTCTAGTTTTTGGTTTTTCCGAGCAAGTACTATGATATGGTAGAATTATAATTTGTACTATGGATTGATACTATTGGAAATTATAATATGGAAAAGTGTAAGTTCCATAGACCTTGGCCTTACACATATAGGAATGATAAAGATCATACCACGATGCACAAGATTATGATCAAGTGCAAGAACCATATCATATCACTTTTAGCATATGATGTTTGTTTACATCTTATATTGCTTGTTTGGCGCTTTAGTGGCACTATAAGATGATACTTTATTTAAATATCAAGATAAAATATGTTCTTTCTTAGTATGCATCATTGAAAAGTTTGTCGTTTTGAGACACCATGTGATGATCGGGTGTGATAGACTCAACGTTCGCATACAATGGGTGTAAGACAGTTTTACACACGCGAATACTAAAGATCTTACTTGGGCGAGCCTAGCATGTACAAACATGGCCTCGGAACACGAACCGAAAGGTAAAGCATGAGTCATATGGTTGATATGATACCCATATTGATGCGCGCCTTTGAAGCTGCACCGACTCACGTGATGATCGGACTTGGTGTAGTGGATTTGGTTCATGTAATCACCAAAATAACTAGAGGTATGTTGGTTTTGAGTGGGAGTTCATTTCTAATTTGGATTAGTCAAACTCAATTTATTATAAATTAAATCAAAGTGAATTTGCATAATTTTTTGTAGTCATTGGCATCCGTTCACTACCTTATGCTTAGTTATAATTGAGATGATAGAACTATAAAATTCTGGATATTTGCTTTATGAACTGGTATCGTATTGTATTGAGTGTCAATCTAAAGTTTAAAAGTCCTATTGAAAACTTTCAGCAAACTCCGTTTACTCCGTAAAGTTTAATAATTAGTATTAAATCAAGAGTAACAATTCCAGTGTTAGTATCTAAAGTATCATGTTTGCCTCCATGATTTTTGATTATTTTATATATCAAGGTTATCTAGGAGCTGAAAGAATTGTTTCGGAAACGTCATGTGTGATAGATATTATGATATCTTAAACAATGTTTTGGTTGCAATATGATAGAGCATAAAATATGTTCTCATATTGGATGAGAATTTGCGAAGGTTGGAGATGCTAGACATCCTAATCATCCAAAAGGTTTTGGAAAGTAACATTATACTCATGGTTTGACTTTATAAGCTACATTATCTTTATCATGAAAGTTTTCATGATAAGGATTAATATGTAGGTAAAATGTTTACTACACTAAAATATTACTAAATAATAGTTTTTGAAAGAACGCCAAACATTTGATGATGGTGATCTACTTCAAAGTGCAAGTCCAAAGGTATTAATATTTTACTATACACGCTTTGGAATATGTGTCATGCATATGGCGCCACTGTTGATATTGATAGATTCTTTTAAAAGGGAAAGTGAGTGCTAAAAGAGAATCTCAGAAATATTTGGCAGAAAAATAAAATACTAGAAATATCCAGCTTAGGTATATAGATGATATACATGTTATGATTGTATTCTTTGCTTGTTAAACAATGTGGTTATTGGGTATTGGATACCGAATTGGTTGGTGTGAAATATCATACAAGACAACACAATTCATGAACTGCATTGGTCTAAGTAACCAGCAAGAGAATTTGTGATGATGTTCGTCGAAAACAACAAAGTGTTGTTGTATTTCTCGTTGACATCAAAGCTTGCCTTCAAGATTTTTTATTTTTCAGGTATTATGAGAATAAAAGGTTGTTCAAATATTATCGTATTTCATATAAGATGGATGATTTGCAAGTCTAGTTGGAGAAATCACATACATAAAAACTAATGCTAAAAATGTTGCAAGACAAATGATTCAAAGATCACTTACAAAGTGACATCACTATTTAAAGTATATTGGAAACAAAACATGTAGAAACTCCATGTTGATGGAATTTTAGAGTCTTTTTATTTTGATCAAATGACACTTGTGAGACTTTCCTGGAGATAACTGAAATTTTGTTCAAATGCTAAAGAAGAACGAACGACTAACTTATTGGAATTTGTACATATTGATGTATGTAGTCTATTATGTGTAGTCATGAGCGATGGATTTCAACTTCATATGCTTTGTTCAGAAATTTGAGTGAATATTCACTTAATGAGAAAGAAGTGTGAAATATTTGAATATGTTCAGAGACTTTCAAGATGAAGTGGAAAATCATTCTAACAATAAAATAAAGAATTTATGATTTGATCATAAAGGAAGATATTTGAGTTACAAGTTTAGCAAAACACCTAAAGATTTGCATTTCCTGAAACACCATAGAAATATGGAGTGCTCGAGATATGTAATGAAACTTTGTTTGACATGATAAGATCAAAGGTGTCATTTATAAAACTGCTATTATATTTTAAAAGATTAAAGCTTTAGAGACTGCCACTTTTACACTGAAAAGATCTCCATCTTGATCCATTAAAATGACACCATATAAGTAATGGTTTGGGATAAAACCCAAGTTGACATGTCTTAAATTTTGGTATGCTAAGCATAAGTAAGATATTTACAACCAAAATCGAATGAGCATGTCTTTATAGGTTATTTTTAATAACCATTGGGTATTTCTCCATAACACCGAATACAAAAGTGTTTGTCGCTTAGAACGTCAAGTTTCTTGAGAAATAATTTTTCGTAAAAGTTAAGTGGGAGGACAATAGAACTTTGATAAGGTTACTGAACCTTAGCTATATGTGCTGGGTTGCCGCCATAGTGCTCATGGCTCACGTGCCTCAAAGGTTGTGGTCACAGAGGTCTAAGTTCCTATTAAACCGAGTAGGTCCGGTAAACAATCAAATACTAAGTTTTGAGAGTAAATCGTTATTATTTGACAATGATGAACCGACTACATGCAAATAAGCGATGATGGTCCCTGACTCCGTCAAATGGCTTGAAGCCATAAAATCCGTGATATTTCCATACACTAGAAATCAAGTTTTTGAACTTGGAAGATCCTCCGGAAAGGTGTAAAATCTATCGGTCATGTTTAGATTTATAAAGAAACAGACATGGATGTTTCACATCTATGAAATAATCTACATGACATAAAAGTTTTTACAACAATGTTCAAGGAGTTGACTATGACAAGATGTGATCTTTCATAGCGATATTTAGTATGCAGCCACTACATATAATTTTGGTATATGGTAGTTGAATAAACAAAATAAAGTTCTTATAATAGAATGGTAACCTAGGACGTGTACATGACACAATCCAAAGGGTTTTATTAATTCAAAGGATGCTAAAAGGGCATGCAAACTTCAATGTTTGAAGTAAGCATTGCGGAGTTGGAATCTTCACCATGATGAAATTGTTAAAAGGTTTAAATTCATCAGGGGCGATGAAGATGCTTGCATTTGCAATAAATTAAGTGAGAGAGAGCTAAAATATATTTCTAATACATTATGTGGAGGACATCTTGTTGATTGTAAATGATGTATATTTTATTGACACAAGTTAAGAATTTCATTTCGATGAAAGACTTGGGCAAAACCCGAATATTTGGCGTGAATCTCTATATGGATAGATTGTGACGCTAATATGGTTGTGCCAAACGTACATAGATGAGATATTGAATGAGTTCAATATGAAAATGACAAGAAGGGTTCTTGTCGCATGTAAAAGATTGAATCAAGATTCAAGTGTATTGACACTTGGTAAGTGAAACAAGATTTAAATGCTTTGACACTCTGTGAGTGAAATCACAAGAATATTTTGATCAATCATACTGTGATATGTACACATCCAGATATGTCCTATGCTCTAAATATTGTGAGCATATACCAGAATGATTGTAAGATGATCATTGGACGATAGTAAGGATATTCTTATGATCTTATGGAAGAACTACGAATATATTTATGTAGAGGTGACAAACAGTTACAAATAGTTCATTATAAAATGTTACATTGATACTAGTTTTGTCACAAGATTAATTTTATCTCAATTTAAACTATGGGTGACACAATGTAATGGAAAGATGGTTCCATGATGGATTTGGATGAATTCCAAAGATAAGACATTGTGACGGATATTACAACAAAAGGCTAAGTATATGGCTGCTATTGTAGCAGCAAAGGAGGGCATTTGTGTCAAGTAGTTTGCTATCAAACTAAGGTGTGGTTCACAACAGACTAACACTATAAAGATATATTGTACGATAATAGTAACGACATGATTTAACCCCAAGGAACTAAAGGTATCACCAAAAGACCAAATTTATACAATGCCATCTCGTTATTGAATGAGTGATACATGGAGACACAAAGACATGCAAATACACAGGGACTTGAAAGTGTTAGATCCGGAGATTATGTTTACCACTAGAAAACGCGTAAATACAACACCAGAAAGTCATAGGTGTTGAATGCACAAGTTTTTCAAACTAGATTATTATTGACTCTTGTGCAAGTGGGAGACTGGAGGGAATATGCCCGAGAGGCAATAATAAGGTGGTTATTATCTTATTCCTTTTTTATGATAAATGTTTATTTCTCATGCTATAATTGTATTAATCAGAAACGTTAATACATGTGTGTTTAATAAACAAATAAAGAGTTCCTAGTTATGCCTATAAACTAGCTCATTGATTAACATGAAGATCAAGGTTTCCTGATCATGGACATTGGATGTTGTTAATAACAAGGTCACAACATTGGTGGAATGATGTGATGGACATTCATCTGAACTATAGTAATACGATCAAATTCATTATGTTTAAATTACTATAACATCATTACAAGTAACTTTAGTCCTTAGACCATAAGATCACGTCAAGCACTAACATATGAAGAGTGTCTTGATAACATCAAACATCACACCGTAACAGGGTGACTATAAAGGTGGGTTCAGATACTCCGATAATGTTATGTAGAGGCTTATGGATCAAGAGTAGGATTTGTCCATCCAAATGACAGAGAGATACACTCTGGGCCCTCTCGGTGATATCACATTGATATAGCTTGCAAGCAAGTGATGGAGATCACTAGAATGTTATATCAAGGGAACAAGAAAAGAGTACATGTCGCTAATGAGATCAAACTAGGTATGGGGATACCGATAATTGAATATCGGACATGCAAAATATCGCGAGACCAAAGGATTTAATTACAAGTTTAAAAGGTTCACATGATCACTAGAAGTCATCGTTGAATGTGTGGGAGTCAGTACGGATCTCTAGGTCCTGCTGTTGATTATTGATCGGAGAGAGGACTCGATCATGTCTGCATTATTTGTGAACCATAGGGTAACACACTTAAGGAATACCGACAAAATTTGGAGCAAATGAGCTACCAGAAAAATAATATCAAAGCGCTGGAATTATTTCAATGGGAACCGGAATTGTTTCGGGTGAAATTGCTGAAACTGGTTCTGCATGTGAAATTGAAATGTTGCAAGGGGTTTTATGTGAATGTTTTTTAATTAATGTAATTAACAAAATTCTGAATAAAATAAATAACAGAGTTTTATTAAATGAGACCTTGCATTAAATTTGGTGGAAATTTAATGGATGAGAGCGGATTTTTGAGTGGAGGCATGTTTATGTGATTGGAGGCTTTTTAATTTGAGCGGGAGGTCGACCTACATGAATGTGGAAGAGGTGGGGGTAGCCACCATGGCTGTCAAGCCATGCCCTTTGGGCTGCCCCTCCCTCTCCCTATAAAAGGCCCCCCTCTCCTCCTTTCATCTGACACCTCCTCGTGAAGGATCTCTCTCCCCCTCTAGTATTCCCCCATGGTCTTGGACTAGCGAGATACATGTTCCTGGTGTCTTTTTCTGGAGTGAGGATTTTCTACTTCCGCTGCATTGCTAGAGCAAGTTCGCGGAGGTGGTCAGGGTTTCGGACAAGTGTGCGATCACGGATGCTCCGCTAAGTTGCAGGGTTGCCAAAATTCTACACGATCTTGAGATCGGCAAGAGATCGACTATATCACCAATGAGTCCATACTCATAAAGCTTTTTCGGTATTCAAGGGTATGTATTATGGATGTATATCCACTCGTTGATTGTATCTAGATAGATGGATCGTGGCGTATATAGTTCCCATCGTAGGAAATTTTTTGTTTCCAGTGTTATGAACCCAAGAGTTGTGTGCACTGTTGCTGGACGGGGTTCATGGACATGTAGATGACGCTACCATTATCGTGGAACACAACCGTAGGGGGGGACATGGAATATGAAGCTCGTGGAGAAGTTGACGAATCCAACTAGCCTCGGCAATAGGTTAAGACATAGCATGGTACTTAGCCTCAGTGCTGGAACATGAGACCGTGTGTTGCCGCTACGAAGATCATGAGACGAGGTTATCACCGAGCAAGACGCAGAAGCCCGGCATGGAACGTCGATTGTCAGGGCAGCCAGCCCAGTCGGCGTAAGTGCACGTGACCATGTTTAGGGACTTGGATAGTTCAATAAGTGGGATCATGCTCCTCTTGATAATGGAGATATATTCTCTAGGGCCACTCGGTATTACGATGTCACCCAATCATTTGCGCAGACACTGTCATGATGAGATAATGAAGGACATCGAAATACAAGCACTACTTAAAGAAAGTTAAATCATAACCAGGATAACCGGTATAATGATCAAGATTTGACTCACGAGGATACCAATATGTCGCCTCAGATTGTCACATGAATATCGCAAACCGGAAGGATTACCATATGTATAATGAGCGGGTTCACTCGATGTGATCTTCGCGTAGTGAAGTGGGAACCATCGTGGGTGTTCGGGCTCTCCTATTGGTTATTGATCCGATAAGTCTTTCAGAGTCATGTCCACATTCTACTGAACCTGGTCGGACCACACGCTTAAGGTCTTACAATCAAGTTGTGCATGTTACCTATATGGTAGGTTGCAGAGAGAGATGTCTGAAATAGTTTCTAGACATACCGGAATAGTTTTGGGATTCAGTGCGACACCTCAAGAGGAATCAGAATTGTTCCGGTGACATGAGTTATTTTGGGAAGGCTGTTCCGAAGTCGTCGGTGGTGGTTTCGAGGTTCATTGTAATCATCCCGAGATGTTGGTTATGCCAAAGATATTTCGGAAATGTTCTAGAACTTATATAGGATCGAGGTGCTAGAACCATGTGAGAGAAACCGGAGTTGAGTCGGAGTGCCATAAGGGGTTCTGGTGGTCGAATTGGATAAGAGAGGGCAGGCCCACCTAGGGGTGGTGCCTGGGACACCATGGCCAACCCATGGATGGTGCCTAGCCCTCCCAGGGCTGGCGCATGGGCCTAGTGGGTTCCACCTCGAATTTCCTAATCGGTGCGTTGCATAAAAGAGGAAGGTATCCAATTAGATCTCCATTTTTGGAAGGTGTTTATTGTATCTTATACATATGGAACATATTGATATGAGTCATTATTTTCAAGATCGCAATCATCTAAAGAGAGGAGGAGATGACCTCCTAATTGGAGGATACTAGGGAACCTGCCAAAATCCCCTCCTTGACCGCCGGCCCTAGGGGAGGGAAGCCTAGGGCGTGTATTACCTCCCCCTCCTCCTATATAAAGGCCCCCAAGCACACAGTTGGCACGATGATGATCGTGGAGGATACTATTGCTCTAAGAAAACATTTTTTAGATCTTTGACTCGTGTGCATCATATTTGTTACAGTCTCAAAAAAAGTTCAGTGTGTGACAACCCCATGATGGATCTTGCTTGTGCCGCGAGCAGACGACTGAAATTTTCTGGCGTTAGCGCTCCTCCGCACCATACATGGAAAGGGTCTTCCGTGTGTGATGGGGGACTTAATATGCCTGATCTGTACTAGTGTCAAGAAGTTATGCACATGTTTGACCTTGCATTCAACCTATATAAAAGGTCCATGGGTGGATCTTTTGTTAGCTTTGTTTGTGCGGATTGTGGGAAAAAATACACATGCGCATATAATTTCAAGGACAAAAGATCTGTATATTCATCGAGGACAATTCTCTAATTCTTCTTCTTCTACATAAGAAGCTTTATATATAGATTTTTATTTTGGTAAAGTAAACATGCATGATTGTCCCTCTATGACTCCTAGATCGAGAAAGATGGGTCGATCAATTATTTGTACAAATTCCACAGTTGCAACTATCATGAATGCAATCAAATTCTATATGGACGCAATCTGGGCACTCTGTATTCTTCCTCACCTCCTCGCATACCATCTGACAAGATTCTTTGTCGCACTTATTATCTTTCATGTGCATAATTCGAAAGTTGCACCTTGCTTCTGCCAAATCTGCAAAATGTATATAAAGAAACATGCAAATGATATTTATAATTAAATAGTCATACAAGAAGATCTGACTAAGGATTTCTAAAATAATCAAGCAAAATACACATAAGATCGAGGAGAAGAAGTTTGAAATACATACCAGATGTAATCATAACGAAGGTGAGGGTCAAAACAAGAAACACAACTCCGTATTTCATCATCATTTTCATCATATATGGTGTTGGTCGATAGGAAATCTTGCATATGGTTGGTTTTCTTGCTTGTGGGTAGTGAAAGAGAACAGCCTTTTATAATGGATGTGACATGAATCCGTATTGCTATATTATTAAAATCACATTAATGCAATAGAATAGATAAGATGTGCCAAAATTGGTAGCAATTAAGTGCATTAATTTTTATCTATATAGTCTTTATGGTGGTCGCACTGAAGATAAGGACAACCATATCTATGTATGTTCGGCTCACTGCATAGATTCTTTTTTTGTATATATGGTGGTCCCAAATATCAATTACTCCAGCCTAATCGGCATCAGTGTAGGTGACCATGGAGTCCGACAAAGACGAATGAAGTTAAGTGTCCATGAAAGATCGTGCCCTTGACGTAGCGCAGAAATGCACTTGATAGCCGCCAGGTGCTGCTCGCGAGGGTCGCGCATGTGAAGACACATCTCCTAAACGGCGTATGTGATATCAGGGCGCGTGAAGTTGAGGTACTGGTGTGAGCCCTAGCGAGGCTCCGGTACTCAGTCGGGTTGGGAATCAGGAAGGAGAATGTGTGCTTATTCAACTTTTTAAATGAGGGCTACCATGCTTCATTGGTAGTGTTAATGTTCTATAGTGAGGCCAAAAAATATTTTATTTATTCTACTATTGGATGCACCATTAAAGTAATATGTTATCAGTGAACTTGTAGTGGTGAGAAACTTGATGTCAACCTGGTGTTGTATATGCTAAATAATATTATCTCTATATGCTATGTTTATATTTGGTTGATTGTGTGTATGTTGTTGCTTTTTTATATACTCTTAAAAGATGATCTAAAAATATGCTCTGCTGTGTTCTCTTTTATGGTTGTGCGAAACGTACATACATATTGTGTTGATTCTTCTATTTTCAATATCTTTAATTTCTTCGACTCAGAGATGGTCTGTAACATCTAGACTGAAGTAGTTATATGGAACAAACAACTGGACAACTGTAGCGGTTACAATTGTATGGTCTCAATCATCTAGTCGTCGTTTCGATTCTGTCTTTGTGCAGATAATTTTTTTCTCTTATTTAATTTCTACCAAGGGCACTGATAGCTGGGGCCGGCCAAAAACGTCAGGAAGCACCATCAAACCCATCCGATACCGTGAGACACTACTGTGCAGACCGATCTGACATGTGGGCTTGACGCACAGATGATGCGGTGAATGATAAAAAAATCGACCATGGGCCGCGACGAAATCCATGACCAATGAAGCAGGAGACGAAATGGTGAACTGGGCTTCAGGGCTCGGGATGAAAACTGCGGCGAAATCTTTCGCGACGAACCAAGGAACTTCATGGAAAACCGGGCCGAAGGACATTCGCGGGAGTTGTGATGAAACACGCAAGAACGTCACGAATCCGCAATGTTTGTAGGGAGTGTCATAAAAAACGTCATGGACCATCCAGATTCTTATAGTGGTTGTTGGGCTACGAGGAGATAAAACAAAACTTTTCTCCCTAACACGGTGATCCCAAAATCTTGCTGAGGTAGATGGCCACGAGGATTACCACTAGACGCGTAGTTGCGGATTACTGATGAAGCGCGTCAGTTGATGCAGTACAGTCCTCATGATCCGATCCGATCACGATTGTCCTGGTGCTGATCGTACAACACCTCTGCTGGTATCCATACATACGAGGAGGAGCGCCGGCGGTGAACTGCTAGATCCAGTATGACGACATGACTGTTGTGGAGCTAGGGTTTCCAACGGATGGAATAACCTAACCGTCAACCCTCCTGGGTGTCTGCGCTCCACTATATATAGGGAGTAAAAGTGGGCTCCACTCACTTGTGGCCCATTCACTAAAGCCGATATAATATTAGTCAATATGAGTCCGACTCACTGACTCAGTTCAAATCCGGTTCAGGTCCAACCCAAACAGATTTCTGGTTCAGATTCAATCCGAACTTTCTCTCGCTCTTAAGTGTGTGACCCCGCAGGCTCATGGCAACTTGGACATGATTGGAGTCCGACTTTCAATCGATTAGTCGGTAGCGAATCCTAGCAGAACGTGCCGACTTCCAAGTACCAAAGATTCATGACGACTTGCCTTTCCAATGTGACTTACGTCTTTGTCCCTTTTGCCTCACGATATACCATGTCGGACTATAGGCGAATAATTATCATCCCTTAAATAGTACGACTCGAACTCTGTCTTTATAACTGCCCTATTATGGATCAAAGTTTCATAGAACCTAATCCGGTGATCCTCAACTCGGACTGTGCAACAACCTCAGGTCTAAGGATTACATTGATTGAGATATACAAATGACAACTTGTTCGTTGTACCTCATTGTGGGTCAATCCGACTCGCTAAACTCTTTAGCCGAATTCGTGTAAGTCGGAATAGCATCACCATGCCCATGACAAGTGGAACCGAGTCATCCAGCCGACTTTCACATTGGCCTAAGTTGTGTGCCCAACACAACCTCAATGACCAAGGATATTTAGTATGAACAACATGAATGTATAGTTTCACAACTGAATCACATATTCAATGATGCCCATCAGATGTTCATACAAGGACAACTTAATATCTTTATGACTACAATGGAAAATATCATGATACATGATTGCCTCTAGGGCATATTCTCAATAGTGGCTCCTTATATATTATGTGGATTAGACCCCAAATTTGTTAAAATTTTATTAAATGCCACAAGTAATCAAAATTTCAACTTCATCCCTGCGTGGCTAGCTAGAAGTGGTAGGCGGTTCAGGTGTTCCCATGGCTGGTGATTTCTCTGCTTCGTAGTTAGAGACCAAGTAGAGGGAGGTGGCGGGGATAGTAGAAGGCAAAGGTAGATGATGATGGCCGTACACGCGGCAAAATAGAGCCTGGCCATGGATGGACAACTACAGGTGGGTGCTGGGCCAAGAGCCAAATGGCCAACTATCCGCTTGATGTCGTCTTCCATCGGGATCCTTGTGGTGAGTAAGCTATGGAGGAGGTCGTTCGTGGTTGCTCCCTCAAAAAGACAGAGATATCGCCTAAAGGGGGTGAATAGACAAGTTAAACTAATTACTATTTTGGCTCTAATAAATGCGGAATAAAATTATCTTTTAATTTATCACACATAAAATCTAAATATGCTAGGTTCAACTAAGTGCACCAACAACTTATGCTAAGAAAGACAAGGAATAGGGTGATAGCAAGATAGATTACTTCAAGCATGAAGTCTATCACAAAGTAAAATGCATAAGTAGAGAAGCTCTGTATAGGAATAACCGAGGAACACAGAGATGGTGATATATGCCGAACTTCACACCCTTGCGGGTGCTACTCTCTCTTGGAGACGTGTGGAGGCACAAGGCTCCTGAAATGCCACAATAGATCACTGTATTTTCCTCGAGCTCTCCCACCAAAAGGGAAAACCTCGGTCCACTATGAGACACTTGAGGATGACCACCGAACACGTAGAAGCTTAGGACAATCTCCACAACTCAATTGGAGGATTCCAAAAAATCACCATTGATGCCTCTAGCTTGAGGAATCTTCATAATTTAATTGGAGGCCCAAAGTAATTACCACCAAAGCCACCTTATGATTCATTATAAAGCACACATGAATGCTAAAGTGGCTAGTTGACCAACATGATGTCCATTATGATGTAGCATGTGGCTGATGATTGTATTTCTGACCAACATCATTTATAATCATGTGCCTTGCTTCATTCAAGTGGAGAATTTTCTAGTATCATGTGTCTTGTGATTGTATTTCTAACCAACGCCATTTATAATCATGAGCCACATTTCATAAAGTTCTTTTCCTCCTTCTACCCAACTATAGTGTGGTTGAGATCTGAAATGAAGCGTTTCAGGAGCTATGTTCTCCAAAATAATGTGATCATTAGGAACCTAGAGCATATGAACATAAATCGTAAGGTTAACTCCATTAGAACTTTGTTCATATGCATTAGTAAGGTTGAGAGTTATGTGATCCCTAATGCAACATCAGTGTTGAGATTCAACAATTTTCATATGATCAATAATGTGTGTGAAGGTTCATCATAGTGTCTTGTTAATTGCCACATAGGATGAACATTATGATATGTATGGAACTTAATAGAGTTTTTTGAATAAGTTAGATAATGGTAGGTTGTAGAAAGGTCTAAAAAACCAAATATGACTCTAAGGAAATATTGAATAGTTCAAATAAAAAATCTAGACAATAGATCCTTTTGTGGAGCTTGTGTTATTGTTATGACAGGATCACATGTTGACTTGGTTAAGAGTGTTTTTTGTGGCTCAGCCGAAAGATTGTGTCATGAATTACAGTTCAACATGTGACATGCTATCTAAAGAAACACAACGATGAACTAACACAAGCCTTGAGACAATAATACCATAAGAAAAGGGGAGTAAGCTTCACCCTTATGCTATCTTATTGGAAGACAAGAGATTTCTATCTTCTAATTATGATATAAAGATCTTGGTAATGAATTAATTTACTTGTATTGCAGTTCACCAAGATATAGGTCCCAAAGGAGTATAATTAAGTTATATTATGATGTCATATGATTGATAGAGTATCATATGCACAAGTACTCTATCTCACCTGCTAATATAGCTAAGGGCGATAAAGATGGACATTTCAATGTCGAAGGAACTACTTTAAATTGATCAGATAATGATGGTTCCTTATGCTTCGGTTGTCATAAGTAATATGAGTATTCAAGTATGAACACGCCCTATCTATAAATCGTGATAACCGGAAAACGTACATTAATTATAGAAATGGACCACTAGAGAAGCCGCTGAAAAATATTTTATTACATACAAGGCAATAAAGTCTACATGTTCATCAATAAGAAGTTTGCTAACCTCGATTTCATGGATTATTCAGACATTTTCTTTGAAGGTATGTGGATATTAAAGTTTCCATGGCATGTTAAATCCTCGCCCTACATGTGGAGCTCTATCGTGGAAAATCTCCAAAATAACATTGATGGCAATAGTAATGGTGCAATTTATTATCTAGCATGTTAAGAGGATACCAAGAAGGTTGTATGTCAAAAGGTTTTCCCAAAATTAAAGTGGTACAGAGCATTTCCGAACCATTTAATGCATAAGGCACTAGTTTTCTATGAGAGTAACAACAAATCAAATGGTGTTGTCAAATCGCGATGTTATCTTGGTAGTAGTAAATCATATAGCTACTAATGTTTAGTTCTTGATGGATTGTTTTCATGGGGATCCCCGTCATCGCCTCACCAAGATGATTTGGGACCATATTTTCACTTTTGTATATGATAATCTAGGAAAGCCAGTAGTTTGTTTAGGAGATCTCAACAACATCATGATTGATATGGAAACTACCTTTGCCGATATAAACCATTCCCATATGTGTGCTTTCATGGCTATGTAAAACAATGTGATGTTCTTAATCTTGGTTTCAGCGGCCCTGCTTATACTTGAACAAACAAACATTTATCTTCTACTCATGTGTTTGAACATCTTGACCGTTGTCTTGCAAATGTTGAATGGTGTGAAAAGTATCCTAATACAAATGTTTTCAACCTTCCTATCATGTTTGGTGATCATGCTCCCATTCTTGTTTCAACTGAATCGCAGTATTGTTGGCCAAAACTAAAATTTAAATTTGTAAATTTGTGGACCATGGAAGAGGATTTCAAATGTTGCTAAAACTGCTTGGGCTTTGTCGGTTAAAAAACCGTTACATTGTAGAACGACTAACCTTGCCGGTACTCTAAAGAAATGGTGCAAGAAAAAAAGGCTAATTCAACAACAACTTGATACGATTCAGCAACAAATCAACTCCATCCAGATGCAACCAGTTCAAGAACAAGATCATTCTCTAGAGGCAAATCTTATAGCCCAATATGAACAAAATATCATAAAACATACAGAGTTCTACACACAAAGAACGAAGAAGCATTGAGCTACCCAAGGAGACATGAACACTTCTTTCTTTCACAATGTCGTTCTTAAGCACAAGCCAGTAGTTTGTATATGAACACTTCTTTCTTTGATACTCATGGCAAAAATCTTTTTGACCCTAACAAAGTTGCTCATGAATTTGTGAACTATTTCAACAATATTTTCCAATCTTTGTGTCCTAACAATAGCAGGCCATTACTGAGCACTTCCCACCCTCAAGACACTTAGGATTTTAAAAATTTGATCCCAAATAAGCAAGAAATTTGGGAAATTCTCAAACCCATGAAGAAAAATGCTTCAGCAGGCCTATTGATGGCAGCATCTCCATTTGGAGTTCACCGTCGTTCTCTGAATGGCTAACTATTTATGATAATTTGACCATTCAACAACCTCCTTACGTTTTCCCTTCTATAGTTAAGGACCTTTGGACTCCTAATCAGAAAACATAGAATGTTCAGCTTATCAACTCTTTTTTTACACCTCAAACTGCTAATGCAATATTGCAAACCCTTATCATTAATGCTCATGGACAGGACGTTCTAGTTTGGAAACTAACCCCTGCAGGTGACTTCTCTTTGAAAAGCACATATAAACACTAGTATAATATGTTAGTTTTGCTTTGCATCAACTAGTCTAGATCTATTCAGTAGCTCCTTGCCTTTGCGTATCTAGACACGAATCTGAGAGAGGGAGAGAGATCTGAGAAGAGGGGAACCACATGCGCCCTGGCTCGATGTGCACGAGCCGGAAGGGGATGCCGGAGTTGGCGCTGCTGCTAGCTGTAGGGTTTCGTAGCATGGAAAACAAAAATTTTCTATCGCATACAAACAAACAAGCCAAGATCTATCTACTAGATTGTAACAACGAGTCGATGGAATAACTTACCCTCGAAGATTCCAAAGTGTTTAACGAGAACGGATTCTCGTGGGTGATGTAGTCGTACTCTTCCCGATCTCAAGATCGTGTAGACGATCCTTCCGGTGCTGCGTTCCGGCAGCGCTCCCGCAGTCGGTCACACGTTCGGTACTCGATGAAGACCTTCATATCCCTTGTTCCAGCAGGCAGCGGAGGTTGTAGCACTCTCCTCGCGATTCCGGCCTGGCAGTGAATGCGGAAGTAGAGGGGAGATCTCGCAGGGCTTCGCCTTAAGCCGGAGCGAGTATGGTGGAGTATGAGAGAGCTTTAGTGGTCTAGGGTTTAGACACACCAATTAGAAGGCTCTAATCCGAAGGCTAGTTCAATTAGAATCTCTAAACCAAAACGGCTCTAAACCGGAGTCTAGGGCTAGGGTTTAGATTTAGAGGATAGGAACTTGTGTGTCTAGAGGAGGGAGCCCTGCCCCTCCTTATATAGGTGGAGGGGTCGGCGTGCCATGGGGAGGGAGGGGAGTCCCTCCCCAACTCGGCTTGGAGGCGCGCCGGGAGGAGGAGGTCTCCTCAACCTGCAGTTCCTCTCCTTCCTCTTTCCCTCTTTCCAATTTTAGCCGTTTGACTTTTCAAACTTGCTATTTGACTTTTCAATTTAGGATTCAATTTAATCCTTTATTTGGAACAGCGAGAACACTTAGTACATGATGCAATCATCCCAATATGCAATGACACATTCATGTACCCCTTCCCCTCCGGAGTGCCGGACATTCCGGAACCTTCTAGAACATTCCCGATGAAAACACCGGAATCATTCCCGAACTCCGAAACGGGACTTTCCTTATATGAATCTTATTCTCCGGACCATTCCGGATCACCTCGTGATATCCCGGATCCCATCCGAGACTCCGAACAACATTCGGTCTCTTTCTCATAATACCATAACTACTCAAACAACGTCGAATCCTTAAGTGTGTCTCCCTACGGTTCGTGAATTATGCAAACATGACCGAGACACTTCTCCGAACAATAACCAATAGAGGAATCTGGAAATTCATATGGCTCCCACATATTTCTACGATTACTTTGCAATCGAATGAACCACTTACATACGATACCAATTTCCCTTTGTCTCACGATAGTTTACTTATCCGAGGTTATGATCGTCGGTATCTCTGCATACCTAGTTCAACCTCGTTACCGATAAGTACTCTTTTCTCGTTCCCGTGATATGTGATCCCTTGTGAGCCAGTCACATGCTTGCAAGCTAATTCGATGACATTCCACCGAGAGGGCCCAGAGTATATCTATCCGTCATATGGATGGACAAATCCCACTCTTGATCCATGTGTCTCAACCAATACTTTCCGAACACTCAATGCCACCTTTATAACCACCCAGTTATGGTGTGGTGTTTGATGTCATCAAAGCATCTATCCGGTAAAGGTGATATGCATGATCTCATGGTCGAAGGAATTAGGTTACTATGTATCAGAAAACATATAGCAATTGAACTATTGAAATGACTTGATCTTTATGCTACGCTTATCTATAGGAGTATGTCCACCATATCATTCTCCTAACGATATGATCTTGTTGTTGATAACATCTCAATGTTCATGATAGGGAAACCACAATCATTTATCAACCAACAAGCTAGTGATGTATAGAGGCTATACTAGGGACTTCAAATTAAGTTTACAAATCACACAAGTATCAATGTTTCCTCGTTAATACTATTATAGCATGAATGTAAACATTTATCATAAACACAAAGATATAATAATAACTACATTTATTATTGCCTCTAGGGCATATCTCCAACAGTCTCCCACTTGCACTAGAGTCATCTAATCTAGATTACATGGTAATATACCGAACACCCATGGCGTTTGGTGTTGGTCATGTTTTGCCCTCGGGAGAGGTTTAGTAAACGGATCCGCCACATTCAGATCTGTGTACTTTGCAAATCTTTATATCCCCATCCCGGATATGTTCTCGAATAGCGTGAAAACGCAACTTGATGTGCTTGACTTCTTGTGTGACCTTGGTTCTTGCGCATTGGCTATGGCGCCCATGTTATCACAAGATAGACATTGGGTCCAGCACTAGGAACCACACCCAGCTCTGTAATGAACTCTTTCATCCATATCACTTCTTGTGAAGCCTCCGGCAGCCATGTATTCCGATTCAGTTGAAGATATCGCCACAACGCTTTGCTTTGCACTCCTCCATTAATCGCACCATTCAAAATAAATACGTATCCAGATTGTGATTTAGAATCATCCGGATCGGTGTTCCAACTAGCATCGGTGTAACCATTAACAACGAGCTGTTCATCACCTCCATAAGAAAGAACCATATCCTTAGTTCTTCTCAAGTACTTAAGGATGTTTTTGACCGTTGTCCAATGATCCACTCCTGGATCACTTTGATATCTGCTAGTTAAACTAACAGCATATGCAATGTCGGGTCTTGTACATAGCATGGCATACATTAGAGATCCTATGGCTGAGGCATAGGGAGTCTTACTCATCCTTTCTCTATCTTCTGCCGATGTCGGACTTTGAGTTTTACTCAAGGTCGTATTGGGCAACATGGGCAAGAACCCTTTCTTGCTTTCTTCCATTCCAAACCTCTTAAGAACTTTGTCCAAATATGTACTTTATGACAATGATATTTGGCGTTTCGATCTATCTCTATAAATCTTTATGCCTAATATGTAAGCTGCTTCTCCAAGATCCTTCATTGAAAAACTATTATTCAAATATTCCTTGACACTATTAAGAAGGTCTACATCATTCCCAATAAACAATATGTCATCCACATATAGTATTAAGAATGCTACAGAGCTCCCACTCACTTTCTTGTAAATACAAGCTTCTTCATAAGTTTGTATAAAACCAAAACTTTTGATCACCTTATCAAAACGTTGATTCCAACTTCGGGATGCTTGCTTCAATCCATAGATGGACCGTTGAAGTTTGCATACCTTGTTAGCATCTTTAGGATCGACAAAACCTTTGGGTTGCATCATATACAACTCTTCATCAATATCTCCATTGAGGAATGTTGTTTTGACATCCATCTGCCATATCTCATAATCATAATATGCAGCGATTGCTAACATAATCCTCACAGACTTTAGCTTCGCTACTGGTGAGAAAGTCTCATCGTAGTCAACTCCTTGAATTTGTCAAAACCCTTTTGCGACAAGTCGAGCTTTATAGACAGTAACATTACCATCAGCATCTGTTTTCTTCTTGAAAATCCATTTGTTCTCGACAGCCTTCCGTCCATCCGGTAAGTCCACCAAAGTCCATACTTGGTTTTCGTACATGGATCCAATCTCGGATTTCATGGCTTCTTGCCATTTATTGGAATCTGGGCTCATCATCGCTTCCTCATATGTCTCGGGGTCATCGGTGTTGTCCACCAACATGACACTCATAACGGGATCATACCAATCTAGAGTGGTACGAGTTCTCGTTGACCTCCGAGGCTCTGTAGCAACTTCAACCGAAGTTTCATGATCACCATCATTAGCTTCCTCTCTTATTGGTGCAGGCACCACAGGAACTTCTTCCTGTGCTGCGCTACTCGCAATTTCGAGAGAAGGTTCGACAACCTCGTCGAGTTCTACTTTCCTTCTACTCACTTCTTTCGAGAGAAATTCCTTCTCTAGAAAGGACCCATTCTTGGCAACGAATATTTTGCCTTCGGATCTATGATAGAAGGTATACCCAATAGTTTCCTTTGGGTATCCTATGAAGACGCATTTTTCCGCTTTGGGTTCAAGCTTGTCCGGCTGTAACTTCTTTACATAGGCTTCGCATCCCCAAACTTTAAGGAACGACAATCTAGGTTTCTTCCCAAACCATAATTCATACGGTGTCGTTTCAACGGATTTAGACGGTGCCCTATTTAAAGTGAATGCGGCTGTTTCTAATGCATAACCCCAAAATGATAGCGGTAAATCTGTAAGTGACATCATAGAACGAACCATATCTAAGAGAGTTCGATTCGACGTTCGGACACACCATTACTGTTGTGGTGTTCTGACGGTGTCACCGTGAAAGTATTCCGCATTTCTTCAAATGCTCGCCAAACTCGTAACTTAGATATTCACCTCCACGATCAGAACGTAGAAATTTAATCTTCTTGTTACGTTGATTCTCTACCTCACTTTGAAACTCCTTAAACTTCTCGAAAGTTTCGGACTTATGTTTCATGAAATAGATATACCCATATCTACTCAAGTCATCCGTGAAGAAAAGAACATAACGATAACCACCGCGCGATGCTACACTCATTGGACCACACACATCGGTATGTATGATTTCCAACAAGTCCGTAGCTCGCTCCATCATACCAGAAAATGGAGTCTTAGTCATTTTTTCCATCAGACATGCTTCGCATCTTTCAAGTGATTCAAAATCAAGTGGTTCAAGAAGTCCATCGGAATGGAGTTTCTTCATACGCTTCACTCCAATGTGACCAAGACGACAGTGCCACATATAGGTCGAATTATCGCTTGATTTCAAACGTTTAGCCTCAATGTTGTTGATATGTGTATTTCCACTATCGAGATTCAATAATAATAGACCATCTATCAAAGGTGCATGTGCATAAAACATATTACTCATATAAATTGAACAACCGTTATTCTCGGACTTAAACAAGTAACCGTCTCGCAATAAACAAGATCCTGATATAATGTTCATGCTCAACGCAGGCACCAAATAACAATTATTTAATTATAAAACTAATCCCGATGGTAGATGAAGGGGTAGCGTGCCGACCGCGATCACATCAACCTTTGATCCGTTTCCCACGCGCATCGTCACCTCGTTCTTCGCTAGCTTCCGTTATTCGCAAAGACCGCTTTGAGTTACAAATATGAGCAACCAACCAAAGATCAAATACCTGGCACTACTACAGTACTAGTGAGATACACATCAATAACATGTATATCGGATATACCTTTCTTATTGATGTTGCCGTTCTTCAGATCCGCCAAGTACTTTGGGCAATTCCTTCGGTGACCTTCTCCCTTGCGGTAAAGCACTTCAAGATCGTGCTTGGGTCCAGCCTTGGTCTTCTTCGCCGGCGTGGTAACTTTCTTACCACCCTTCTTGAAGTGTCCCTTTTGCTTAGACTTGTCTTTCTTGAATTTGGTGGTCTTATTGACCATCAACAGTTGGTGCTCTTTTTTTATCTCCACTTCTGCAGATTTTAACATAGCAAAGAGTTCTGGCAACGTCTTGTTCATGTTCTGCATATTGTAGTTCATCACAAAGTTCTTGTAACTTGGTGGTAGTGATTGGAGGACACGGTAAATCCCCAAAGCATTAGGAATCACTATACCCAAGCTTTGAAGTTTGTTTGCGTGCCCAGACATCTTAAGCACATGCTCACTGACGGAGCTGCCCTCTTCCATCTTGCAGTTAAAGAACTTTTCAGAAGCCTCATAGCTTTCAATTGCCGCATGAGTCTCAAAGATCAATTTGAGATCCTCGACAATATTATATGGGTCTGATTCTTCAAACCTTTTCTGAAGCTCCGGTTCTAAACCATACAAGATAGCACACTGAACTATGGAGTACTGATTCTTCCGAGCGAGGTAAACATTCTTTACTTCATCGGCAGCATCAGCTGCAGGTGGGTCACCCAGCGGTGCATCCAGCACATAGGTCAAATTACCAGTTGTGAGGACAATCCTCAAATTGCGGAACCAATCCGCGAAGTTGCTTCCATTGTTTTTCAACTTTTCTTTCTCTAGGAACGCATTAAAATTGATGGTAGGGGCTGCCATTGATCTACAACATATTTGCAATAGTTTAGACTAAGTTTATGACAAATTGAGTTCAAATTAATAATGAAATTAAACTAGGTGAACTCCCACTCAAAACAACATCCCTCACATTGTTTTAGTGATCACACGAACCAAATCCACTACATCAACACCGATCATCACGAGAGTTGATACAGTTTCAATGGCGAACAATCGTCATGTTCATCATATCTACTATATGATTCATGCTTTACCTTTCGGTGATCTGTTCCGAGACCATGTGCATACATGCTAGGCTCGTCAAGATCAAACCTTAGTTTCGCATGAGCAAATCTAGCTTGCTCACGTTGTATACACTTGCAGAATCTAACACACCCGATCATCACGTGGTGCTTCGAAACAACAAGCTTTAGCAACGGTGCTAACTAAGGGTGAACACTTTATGACTTGAAATTCATGTGCATGAGGGATCATCTTATAATGCTACCGTCGTCTACTAAGCAATACAAGATGCATAAAGGATTAACATCACATGCAATTCAATAATATGTGATATGATATGGACTTTCTTCTTTGTGCTTCCGATCTCCATCTTCAAGCACGAACATGATCTCCATCATCACCGGCATTGCGTCAAGGTCAATGATGCTTCTCCATGGTTGTCGTCCACCGGCTTTAACTATTACAACTACTTTGAATAGACACGCGGGTCTTAACATAAATTAAAGACAACCATATGGCTCCTGCCGGTTGCCAACTTACAATGAGGAACATTGCATACATCAAATATAATCACAATCATGGCCATATCACATCACTACACACCCTTGCAAAACAAAGTTAGACGCCTCTACTTTCTTTGCATATTTTACGTGGTTTGGGGCTTTCTATAAGTGTCGTTCTAACTTACGAACAAGAACCACAACATTGATACTAGCATTGTTGATCACTCGTTGTAAATTGGATCTTAACTATGCTAGGAGAAACAGGCACCCGCAAAGCCACTTATGCAATACAAGTTGCATGTCAAGCGTGGAGCAAGTCTCATGAACGATGTCATGTAAGGTTAGCCCGGGCCGCTTCATCCCAACATACCGCAAGATGCAAAGTACACAAGAAGTAATCGACAATAAAAGCATCAACGCCCACAATGACCATTGTGTTCTACTCGTGCAACAGATCTACATATAGACACGGCTCTGATACCACTGTAGGGTTTCGTAGCATGGAAAACAAAAAATTTCTATCGCATACAAACAAACAAGCCAAGATCTATCTACTAGATTGTAACAACGAGTCAATGGAATAACTTACCCTCGAAGATTCCAAAGTGTTTAACGAGAGCGGATTCTCGTGGGTGATGTAGTCGTACTCTTCCCGATCTCAAGATCGTGTAGACGATCCTTCCGGCGCTGCGTTCCGGAAGCGCTCCATGATCGGTCACACGTTCGATTTTCGATGAAGACCTTCCTCTCCCTTGTTCCAAAGAAAATGGAGGTTGTAGCACTCTCCTCGCGATTCCTAAAGGCAACTGTGGCGTGGTACCGGAAGTAGAGGGGAGATCTCGCAGGGCTTCGCCTTAAGCCAGAGCGAGTATGGTGGAGTATGAGAGAGCTTTAGTGGTCTAGGGTTTAGACACACCAATTAGAAGGCTCTAATCCGAAGGCTAGTGCAATTAGAATCTCTAAACCAAAACGGCTCTAAACCGGAGTCTAGGGCTAGGGTTTAGATTTAGAGGATAGGAACTTGTGTGTCTAGAGGAGGGAGCCCTGCCCCTCCTTATATAGGTGGAGGGGCCGGCGCGCCATGGGGAGGGAGGAGTCCTCCCCAACTCGGCTTGGAGGCGCCACGGTTGGAGGAGGTCTCCTCCCCAACTCGGTTTCCCTCTCCTTCCTCTTTCCCTCTTTCCAATTTTAGCCGTTTGACTTTTCAAACTTGCTATTTGACTTTTCAATTTAGGATTCAATTTAATCCTTTATTTGGAACAGCGAGAACACTTAGTACATGATGCAATCATCCCAATATGCAATGACACATTCATGTACCCCTTCCCCTCCGGAGTCTTGGGACATTCCGAACCTTCTAGAACATTCGATGAAAACACGGAATCATTCCCGAACTCAAACGGGGACTTTCCTTATATGAATCTTATTCTCGGACCATTCCGGATCACCTCGTGATATCCCGGATCCCATCCGAGACTCCGAACAACATTCGGTCTCTTTCTCATAATACCATAACTACTCAAACAACGTCGAATCCTTAAGTGTGTCTCACTACGGTTCGTGAATTATGCGGACATGATCGAGACACTTCTCGAACAATAACCAATAGAGCAATCTGAAATTCATATGGCTCCACATATTTCTACGATTACTTTGCGATCGAATGAACCACTTACATACGATACCAATTTCCCTTTGTCTCACGATAGTTTACTTATCCGAGGTTATGATCGCTTCGGTATCTCGCATACCTAGTTCAACCTCATTACCGATAAGTACTCTTTTCTCGTTCGTGATATGTGATCCCTTGTGAGCCAGTCACATGCTTGCAAGCTAATTGGATGACATTCCACCGAGAGGGCCCAGAGTATATCTATCCGTCATATGGATGGACAAATCCCACTCTTGATCCATGTGTCTCAACCAATACTTTCCGAACACTCAATGCCACCTTTATAGCCACCCAGTTACGGTGTGGTGTTTGATGTCATCAAAGCATCTATCTGGTAAAGGTGATATGCATGATCTCATGGTCGAAGGAATTAGGTTACTATGTATCAGAAAGCATATAGCAATTGAACTATTGAAATGACTTGATCTTTATGCTACGCTTATCTATAGGAGTATGTCCACCATATCATTCTCCTAACGATATGATCTTGTTGTTGATAACATCTCAATGTTCATGATAGGGAAACCACAATCATTTATCAACCAACAAGCTAGTGATGTATAGATGCTATACTAGGGACTTCAAATTAAGTTTACAAATCACACAAGTATCAATGTTTCCTCGTTAATACTATTATAGCATGAATGTAAACATTTATCATAAACACAAAGATATAATAATAACTACATTTATTATTGCCTCTAGGGCATATCTCCAACACTAGCGTCCATGGGGAATAGGGGCGACGACATGGGTGTGCGGTGGTGGCAAAGCTTCCCGTCGGGTCACGCTAATCCTAGATCGGTAGGGATGTAGGTGGGGCGAGCGGCACTGCGATGAACCTCGTGTCGAGTGCAGCTAGTCCCCCCACCTCTTTATATAGCGCGGCGATAGGGGCCCACCAACCATGATAAGGTTGGGCGCCCCCGATCAGGGCGCGGTTAGGGGCGTGCCAGGCCGTTGGGCTCTGTCACGTTAGAGAACAATCTAACATTCTCCCCCTTGATCTCGACTTTACTTTTAATTTTATACTTTATACTTTACTTGTTTCATCATGGATCGGTACATAGAGCATGTTTCATCATCTCAATTGCCGATAGAATCATACAGCCACTACATACTTTTCTATTTTGAAACAAAACTTCTACTTTTGGGCCTATGTAGTCCAGGAATCATAGGTTTTCCATTAATCCCATGCCGGCTCTGTGTTCCTTGAACACATTGGATGGTAAGCCTTTCGTTAGCGGATCCGCAAGCATATCCTTTGTCGTTATACGCTCAAGACTTATTGTTTGATCCTGGACTTTGTCCTTCACAACATAATACTTTATATCTATTGACTTTGTTGCATTACTCGACTTGTTGTTGTGAGCACAGAATACTGCGGGCTCGTTGTCACAGTACATCTTTAGTGGTCTGCTAATGCAGTCTATCACTCTCAAGTCGGGTAGGAATTTCTTTAACCATAACGCATGTCCCATGGCCGCATAACATGCTATAAATTCTGCATACATTGTAGATGGTGCAACTATTGACTGTTTGGCGCTTCTCCACGAAATAGCACCTCCTGCGAGAGTAAAGACATATCTTGTCGTGGACTTTCTGTCATCTTTATCTCCCGCAAAATCTGCATCTGAATATCCTCTTATTTCTAGGGAATCGGATCTTTTATATGTTACATGAGGCCTCTTGTGCCTTGCACATAACGCAGAGCTTTCTTTACCATCTTCCAGTGCTCTATGCTTGGATTCTCTTGATATCTACCGAGTACCCCGGTGATAAAAGCTAAGTCAGGGAAAGTGCACACTTGTGCATACTGTAAGCTTCCAACGGCCGAAGCATATGGTACTGACTTCATTTGATCGATCTCATATTGGTTCTTTCGACATTGGAATTTTCCAAAACTATCGCCCTTGACTATGGGAGCAGGTGTTGCATTACTCACATGCATATTGTATTTCTTTAGAATATTTTCACAATATGCTTTCTGCGACAGTCCTAACACTCCATTCTTTCTATATCGGTGAATTTCTATGCCCAAAACATAAGAAGCTTCACCAAGATCTTTCATGTCAAAATTTGAAGACAAGAACTTCTTTGTTTCTAGTAGTAGACTGACATCACTGCTAGCAAGCAAGATGTCATCCACATACAGAATTAGGAAAATATATTTCCCACTTATAAACTTTGCATAAATGCAGTTGTCCTCACATTCTTTTTAAATCCAAATCATTTGACTGTATCATTGAACTTTAAATACCACTGCCTAGAGGCTTGATTTAACCCATAAATGGATTTCTTTAGGCGGCATCCCATATGTTCCTTCCCCTCCATGAAAAAACCCTTGGGTTGTTTCATTTAAACATTCTCTTCTAAATCTTCATTTAGAAATGACGTCTTAACATCCATTTGATTCAACTCAAAATCAAAATGTGCAACTAGAGCCATTATGATTCTGAAGGAATCCTTACATGAGACCAGAGAAAAAGTCTCATTGTAATCTACCCCTTATCTTTGTGTAAAACCTTTTGCCACAAGTCTAGCTTTGTACTTTTCTACATTTCCATTTGAGTCATGCTTTGTTTTGTAGACCCATTTGCATCCTAATGTTTTGGCTCCTTTAGGAATTTCCTCTAAGTCCCAAACATTGTTGGAACTCATTGAGTTCATTTCATCTTCCATTGCCTCCACCCACTTGGCTGAGTGAGGTCTTCTCATGGCTTTTTCATATGAGGTAGGATCACCCTCCATATGAACTGTTTCTGTGTTGTAGACTTTGTAAATTTCTTTAAAAATGGTCGGTCTTCGTTCTCTTTTAGACCTTCTGAATTCGTCAGGCACTTGCTCATTTCGTGCCTCAGGTTCTGGCACATTTGATGAGTGTGGCTGTTCTGGCTCCCTTTCGTGCTCAACAGTGGGTTCAGGGGGCTCCTGACGGACAGGTTCCAGACCTTCTCCCATTGTTGTCGCATGTGGAGTCACAACAGGTGCCGGCACCACAACCTTAGGGGTTGTAGATGGTGGCACAACAGGTAGAGAGAAAAATGGCTCCTGAGTCATCGGATTAGGTGCATGCACCCTCTTCTCCTCAAGATCAATTTTCCGAGCTACCGTGCTCCCCCTCATCAATTCGTCCTCCAAGAATATTGCATGTCTCGTTTCTACAAACTTTGTGTATCTGTCAGGACAGTAGAAACGATAACCTTTTGATCTATCTGGATAGCCAATGAAGTGGCAAGACACTGTTTTGGGGTCTAACTTTGCAATGTTTGGATTGAAATTTTTTGCCTCGGCTAGGATCCCCCAGACCCTCAAGTGGCGCAGAGAGGGGAATCTGCCTGTCCACAATTCGTGCGGTGTTTTGGGGACCGACTTACTTGGTACTCTGTTGAGAATGTGAATGGCGGTTTTAAACGCCTCCATCCACAATCCCAATGGGATGGTGGAATAGCTCATCATGTTGCGCACCATATCCATAGAGGTACGGTTATGCCTTTCGGCTACTCCATTTTGCTGAGGTTCGCCCGACATAGAATATTGGGCGAATATTCCATTTTCCTGTAGGAACCTTGCAAAATGTCCAGGTACTTGACCATATGGAGTGTGCCGACCGTAGTACTCCCCCCACGGTCGGACCGGACTATCTTAATTCTTTTATCATGCTGATTTTCAACTTCAGCTTTGAAAATTTTAAATTTATCCAGTGCCTTAGATCTTTATTTAATTGGATAAATGTAACCATACTGGGAGTGATCATCCGTGAATGTTATGAATAAATCATAACCATCCACACTTTTCACAGGAAACGGTCCACAAATATCAGTGTGAATGATTTCTAGTGTTGTTGTACTTCGGTTTGCACCCTTTTTAATTTGCTTTACATATTTTCCTTTTATGCAATCTATGCATTGTTCGATATCTGAAAACTCTAACAGCGGAAGAATATCATTTTTAGCAAGGCTTTCTATTCTTCGCCTCGAAATATGGCCTAATCTACAGTGCCATAACTTCGATGATTCATGAGTTTGCTTTCTATTGTTTTGTTCTTTGTTCGACAAGGGAACTTGTTCACTCACATCATACACGGAAAGTACTTTCTCATGCAAGGATAATAAATAAAGCTTATCGTGGAGTAAATCAATACCCACACAAACATCTTTCATCCAAATGGCACACTTGCCATGTCCAAAATAACACTCATACATGTCTTTATCCAGGAACGACACACTTATTAAGTTTCTATGCACTGAAGGAACAAATAAAACATCTTTAAGCAGAATAGTAAAGCCATCAGCTAACTCCAAAGGAATGTCGCCAACAGCCTCCACTTCTGCTTGAACCCCATTCGTGACCTCAATGCATCTTTCTCTTTTTTGCAAAGTACTTGTCGAATGGAATCCATGTAAAGAGTTGGCAACGTGAACAGTTGCACCAGAGTCAATCCACCAAGTAGATTTAGAAAACTTTTCATACAAGGATTCATTTACAAAAGAAACTATGTCTTTACCGTTCTTTGTCATTATGTACTTGAGCCATATTGGGCAATCTTTCTTGAAGTGTCTAGGCTTCTTGCAATGGTGGAACTGGTCCTTATCCCCAGGGAGACTCTGCTGATGCTGATGATGGTGCTGTAGGGGGCCCTTTCCATGTGGCTTGGAAGGGGAGCCACCATGGTTGCTGTTGGTGATGGTCCTCTTCCTGTTGTCCTTCACGTAGTTCAAAGAACCACCGTGAATGGACTTAAGCCTTTCTTCCTCTTGAGAACACATCCCTATGGTCTTTTCTATGTCCCATTTCTCAGGAGACATGTTGTAGTTGATGACGAAGTTCTCGAACTGTTGGGGAAGAGAGGCCATGACAAGATGCACCAGTAGAGCAGGCTTGAGCTCGAGGTCAGCATCCATGGGCTTTAACTTAGCCGCCATGTTGCTCATCCTTAAGATGTGCTCTCTTATGCCATGTGGCCCTCCAGTATACTTTTCTGTCACCAGCTGTTTGAGCAGCTGGGTTGCATACATCTTTGAAGAGCCAGTAAACTGGCTCTTTATCTTTGTTAGATATTCCCCAACAGAGGCACACTCTTCGATTGAGCCCACTATTGCGTTCTCAATCGTATTCTTGACAAAATCCAAGCACTTTTTGTTTGCATTGACCCACTTTTGGTTATCTATTGAGTATGCCAGCTCCACTAGAGCATGGTCTCTCTTTCTCTTTTCCCATGCAGCATTGTCCTCAACATCATCTTTCACTGGGTCCTTAGGCTTGGCTGGTTGTTTGGTTTCAACCAACCAGTCTACCTTGGCACAAACAAAGGCCAGGTCTACCTTTTTCCTCCACTCAGAATAGTTATCCCCTCTGAGCAGTGGAATGTCCTTCAGGCAGCTCATGAGGTTGAGACCTCCTGAAATCCATAAAAGATGTGAGATAACAAAAAACAATTGTATGCATTAATCTAACGTTGGTATAAATTAAGCATGAAATTGTTTGTGTCATTAAAATTATATCACCGTTGGGTAAAGATAAAATTAAATGCACCTTTAACACATAATAAATGGATCATGATCATGTTATTAATAACGTTGGTCATTTAATAACATGGAGCATAATCAACTTTAAATCAATTTATCACATCTTTTAAAACAAGATTTAATAAGTACTTTATTGCATTAAAGCAATTTATGTCAACTATTTGCAGCAGAAACAATATTACAATATTCGTAAACTTTAAACTTTACAGAAAAATATGTTACTTTTATATTCTCTAATCAAATATTCATGGAATAAGTTGAATAGAGAAAATAGTATTAAAAATGCTCAAAATTGAGCATAAAATAATCAAAAACTGCTTCTGTAAAAAAATAAAACAGAAAACACTTTTACTGCGGCCCAGCAGCGACAACCCAGCTGCCCGCGCGCTGGCTGCCTTGCTGCCGCCCACTCCCTTGCTCGATTGCCTGGAGCCCCGCAGGCCACAGCGGCCCATCGGCCCGTTCGCGCGCTGCTGTCATCGTCTTTCGCGAAACGCCTTGAACGCCGGCACCCAGCCTAGCCCGGCCTCAAAGATCGCTCGCCCACCCAGCTTGCCAGCGTCATCCTAGCTTCCTAATCCACTACCCTAGATCCGACGGATGTGCGCGCATCTCGCAGCAACAAAACCCCCGTGCGCAGTAACCCCACTAACCCTAGCCCCCATTTTCCCTCGTCCACCCCGCGACGCCCCCTTGCTCCTCTCTCTCGTTCACAGCAGCGGCGGCGCCTCGCCCAGCGTGCAACGAGACGGTGAGCAGCGGCGCCCCTCTTCCCTGCTTCTCTCTGATGGCGCTGTGAGGATTCGGCGAGGCGGCTGCGCCGCCCGGCAACGACGCCGACGGCGAGCCCCTTCCTCCCACGCGCAGGCTCCCCCTTTCTCCCCTTTCTCTTCCTTCCCTCTGTCCTTCCCACCTCCCCACCACCCGTGAGAGTAACAGAGAGGGCAAAAGCGACGAGCGGCGCACTAGGGCGGCCCCTTTGCCCCCCTTCCCGGCGGTGCGTCCACCCGAGGGTGGGCGCACGACCGGCAAGCGGCGCAGCGCTGGTCGGTGTTCCCTCTCCTTTTTTTGACTTTTCTTTGGGGGATAGATCTGTGGGTTTGGGGATTTTGGGGTTTTCTTTATCTCTGTGGGGTTTTTGCATGCGGGATCTGGGAGAAACTAGGGCTAGGGTTGAATCTTTGGGCATTTTCTTTGCCCCCGAAGGGGTGTGTTCTTCTTCTGACGGCTCGGCATGCCGATGCGCGTCGAGATAGATAGGAACGGCGCGGCTAGAGGGGCATGCGCACTTTAGATCTAGGTTTTTCACTTTTGCTTTCTTTTGCATCGAAAAGTCTAGCAACTAGTAGCTCTGATACCATTGTTAGTTTTGTTGTGCATCAACTAGTCTAGATCTATTCAGTAGCTCCTTGCCTTTGCGTATCTAGACACGAATCTAAGAGAGGGAGAGAGATCTGAGAAGAGGGGAACCACCTGCGCCCTAGCTCGATGTGCATGAGCCAGAGGGGATGCCGGAGTTGGCGCTGCTGCTAGCATCCATGGGAAAAGGAACGACGACGTGGGTGTGCGGTGGTGGCAAAGCTTCCCGTCGGCTCACGCTAACCCTAGATCGGTAGGGATGTAGGTGGGGCGAGCGGCACTACGACAAACCTCGTGTCGAGTGCAGCCGATCCCCCCACCTATTTATATAGCGCGGCGACAGGGGCCCACCAACCATGATAAGGTTGGGCGCCCCCGATCAGGGCGCGGTTAGGGGCGTGGCAGGCCGTTGGGCTCTGTCACGGTAGAGATCAATCTAACATAATAATCTAGCACTATCGGAGAATCAGAGACCGAAATCTGTTCCACCGCATGTTATCGATCTTCTCAACCAAGTTTGGAGGGAGAAACTCATGGCGCCAAGAGTCCAAACATTTGCATGAGGCTTCTCCGTCGATCACTTCCAACCGGTAAGCGTACGTGAAAGTAAGTTTTCCAAACATATTAGTGAAAAAATGTGCTAGACGTGGCAAATTAGAGGATGAAACTCACATGATTTTTCTATGCCCTTTCTCAAAGGCGGCTTCATTTTCCTCTCCTTGGTATATTAAAACAGAGGCTCTTGCTAAAGATAGCCATTCAATACCACAAAGGATAAAGGTTTTGCTAGATTCTGCTCATCCCCATATTAGCATAACCAGCCTATATACTTTCTTGTGGTGCCTTTGGAAGGCAAGAAATGATGCCCTGTTTGGTAGAAAGTTTTGTAATCCATCGCAGGTATATCCAGTGGACAATAATGCTGGGCTCAAAGCTAGAGGAAGTGATGACATCCTAGGATCAACATGCTGCAACCAATGTTGTTCAACATCTAACAACCCAGCAAGAACAGTCCTTGGTTGCAGGTCCAAGAATTTTCTGTGATGCAGCCTGAGAGAATAAATAAAATATGCAATCATCTTCTGCAGGCATTGGTGTCATCCTCCAACTTGAAGACAATGAACACTGTCAGCAACTGCATGTTTTGGCTCTTTCGCCTCCGGTGTCATCTCCTCTCCAGGCCGAAGCATATGGTCTTCTCCTAGCCACGAAGATAGCGGATATTCTACACATATAGGAACCACACTAGTACACAGATTGCTCTGTTCTGGCGTTGGCAGCAGCTACGACTTCCATCTTCAAGGATGTAGGTCACTGGAAGACGAGGGCCATCCTTGCTAATATTCAGGTGTCTCCATCCTCTCATAGTACCAGAGTAGCTCACATCAACAGGTGGTTCAATGTAAAAGGACATCACCAGGCAAAGTTAGCGTTCAAAATTCAGCACAGATCTGTAGCTTGCAGATGTTTGTCTTCAGATGCAGGTCCTTGTATTACGAGAGATGTTCTGGATGTTTCAAGTGTGAGCCCTTTCACACTTCTGTCCGTAAAGTGTTGCTAATGGAATAAAAACTTTGCATGTTCAAAAAAAAAAGATATGTACTTAGTTTATATTGTACTCCTAGCATTACATGCCATATCTGAATTAGGATTGCGGTTCTGTGACAATTTTACTGTGCAATGGACGCCGCCTTCAGCTCCCACGCGTCGAGCTTGGGCACCTTAATGACGCCGGTCCCGTTATTGAACATGAATAGGCGGCTGTTGCTCGTCTCCGCGTGCTCCGGGTAGACCCGCGCCGTGATGACCGCCCGACCCCCGCCGCCGTAGCTCTCCACCACCGAGTGGTCAATCTGTTGCATGAACAAACGATGTCATTCGAGTTCTTGGTGCAAATAAGAATCTGAATCTGTTGTATGTGAGTGAGTGAGGAAAAACACACCAATGTCCTGAGCGATATGCTGCTCTCCTTCTGGATGTCGATGTCCACGAAGCCTCCGTAGGGCGGCTTGTACACGTCGGTTCTCTTAGTCGATCTGCCCAATGTTATTTTGCAACAAGATTGTTAGTACTGGTATGATTTTGCTGTCACTGCACGTACTTAAGTAGTTTTTTGCTAGCTGTACTGTACCTTCTGAGATCGGTGCACATGAGAACCTTGTACTCGCCATCGTGCCTGAACACCCTGAAGAAGACGGAGGTGTGCTCCTGCAGGTCGACGGAGGCCAGGACAAGCAGGCCAAACGGGCCGACACCTCCCCGCACGGACGCGACATTCTCCCCGCATAGCCTCTGAGGGTCCAGCAGCTGGTTGGTCTCGAGGTTCTCGGCGCCATCCAGGGCCGGGACCTCGAAGACGACCTCCACGTCCGCCTGCGTGCCCGCGACGCCGATGATCTCGTTCATGCCGCCGGCGTTCACCTCCGCTCCGAGCAACCCGACCCCTCGCTTGATCCTCAGCGTCTCGATCTCCTCGACGGGCCACTGCAGCAGCTGCTTCCCGTCGCCATCCAGCCAGATCTTCCTCGGCACCGTCTGCACGCCGGCCCAGCCCCTGGCCACGTAGTCCTGCACGGGGTCGGACTCGTTGGCCCAGCTCCAGAGCACGCGCCGTTTCTTGGCCGCGTCGTAGAAGGACTTGGACGCGTACACGTGGCCGTAGTCGAAGCGGTGCCAGGTCCGGCAGTCGTTGTCGGCGCCGGCCAGCGCGAAGGTGTCTGCCGCGTCGTCGTACCGCCCCACCACGTAGTAGTCCTGGTGCGTGGCCATCACGCTCAGCTTCAGCACATGCCTCGCCGCCGCGTCCGAGGGCGCCAGCAAGTCGACCCCGTTCTGGACGCCGGGATCCGCCACCGGGAACAGGTCCGGGCACTCCACCATGCCAGCGGGGCCCGACTCGTACAGCGGCTCGGCATTCCGCTCCCAGCGCCGGAAGTCCTTGCTCCGGAAGATGAGCGTGGACGCCACCACGGAGTCCTTGATCTGGGCGGAGACGGCGACGCGCCAGAAGCCGTCGCGGCCGAGCCACGCTGTGGAGGGATCCCGGAAGTTGTCATTTAGGACGTCGCGGGGGAGCGGGATGACGGGGTTGTAGCTGGGCTTGACCCACTCGCGTAGGTGCGGGTCGGAGGCGTTCTTGGGGTAGGCGAGGTTCTGGACCTGGACGCCGGTGTCATCGACGCCGGTGTAGAGCATGACAGGGGTGCCATCGGGGAGGATGGTGGCGGAGCCCGACCAGCAACCTTTGGCATCGAAGGGCGAGTCGGAGTCGAGCGCGTTGTCGAGCGCGGACCAGTTGACGAGGTCCAAGGAGACGGAGTGGCCCCAGGAGATGGTGCCGGCGTCCCAGGTCGGGCCGTGGGAATTGTACTGGTAGAACAGGTGGTACACGCCCTTGTAATACATCGGACCTGTCCGTCCGTGCAAGGGAAGATAACGGTCAGTCTAGTTAGTTACCACTGTTTCACTGCCACCATAAGAGATGATCACATATAGCTCTGCTAATCGGATGCAATAAGGAAAAGAGCGCGTACCATTGGGATCTGCTCAGCACCACCATGATCCATGAGTCCGTCCATCCGATTCCGAACCAGAAATTTCAACAGAGAAGATTCAGGCCGGCTAGCTGAGTCAACAATACAATTGGGTCGAGCAACAACGGAGCCAATTAACTGGGAACGATGATGATTCTTACCATTCTGCCAGTTCTTGGCAGGCTGGAAGTGGTAGGCGGTCCGATAGCTGCCATGGCGGGCAGTGCTCGCCTCCTCGGATTCAGATAGCCCGTGGAGGGAGGAAGACGGCGAGAGGAGGAGGCAGAGGTGGACTGCCACGGCCGTGGCGCACGCGGCGAGACGCAGCTCGGCCATAGATGGCCAACTGCGGGTTGGTGCTGTGCTCGGACGAGAGCCAAATGGACAATTCTTGGTGAGCGCTGATGAGAACCAAATGGACAATTGTTGGTATATATAGCGCTGAGAAGAACCAAATGAACCAAATGGCCCGGTGATGATGACGCGCTGGCAGGCTGGCTGGCTGAGCAAACGTCTGCATGGCCGCGGTTGCCCAAACCAAAATCTATCTTCCCAGATTCTATCACACGCTACGTTCAATTCCTGTCCTGTATTCCCGTCCCGTCTGCATGGACTTGCCCATTTCAGTTTTCGAGCTCACTGATTTTGCTGGCCGAATGGGATGGATTGGATGGTACGTACCATTGGAATTTGTTAGTTAACAAACGGCCGCGCACGATGGACCGAAATCTATCTTCCCAGACCAGATGCGATCACACGTTCCTATCCTGCACGGACTTGCTGATTTCTGTTTTAGCTCAATGATTCTGTTGGTTGGACAAAATCTGATTGATTACAGAGAGCTGCGTGACATCCCAAGTTTAATGATATCATTAAGAAATTTGAATTTAAAGAAAATGTTAAGGACAATCGCGTTTACATAAAATTTAAAAGCGGGAGATATTCAAAGCTGAAGTTGAGAATCAACAAAGTAAAACAATAAAGATAGTAATGTCTGACCGTGGAGGGGAGCACACCCCATATGGCCAAGTCCCTGAACCTTTTGCAAGATTCTTACAGAAGACTGGTATATTGGCCCAGTATTCGATGTCGAGTGAGCCTCAACAAAATGGAGTAGCTGAAAGGTGTACCCGTAAGCTTATGAATATGGTGCGCAGCATGATAATTTACTCCACCTTACCATTGGGATTGTGGATGGAGACGTTAAAAACCGCCATTTATATTCTCAATAGAGTACCAAGCAAGTCGGTGCTCAAAACACTGTATGTATTGTGTACAGGAAGAGTTCCCTCGCTACAACATCTAAGGGTGTGGGGGAGCTCAGCTAAGACCAAAGTATTTAATCCAAATATTGCAAAGCTTGATCCTAAAACAGTCGTTTGCCATTTCATTGCCTACCTTTAAAGATAGAAATGTTTTTGTTTCTACTGTCCAGACAGATATACAAAGTTTGTAGAAACAAGATATGGTGTCTTCTTAGAAAACGAAATGGTAAGGGGAAGCATGGTAGTTCGGAAAATTGATCTTGGGGAGAAGAGGGTGCATACACCTAATCCGATGACTCTGGAGCCATTCTTCTCGCTACCTGTTGTTCCTGCATCGACAACCCCAGAGGTTGTGGTGCAATCACACCTGTTACAACTCCATCCACGACAACAATGAGTGAAGATCCAAAACCTATCCGTTAGGAGACGATTGAACCCACTGTTGAGCATGAAAGGGAGCATAAGCAGCCACCTCTAGTAGAGACTCCCCATACTGAGACACATGATGTGTTGGTACATGAGTTAAAAGATCAGCAATTTCTATTGATTATAAAGTTTATAACACGGAAAGAGAATGATCCCACTTCATTTGAAGAAACCATGAGTGGCCCTCACTCATCGAAGTGGTTAGAGGCCATGGAATATGAGATGAGGTCGATGAGTTCCAACAAAGTTTGGGACTTAGAGAAAGTTCCCAAAGGAGCCAAAACTGTAGGCTGTAAATGGGTCTACAAAACAAAGTATGACTCTAGAGGGAATAGGAAGAAATACAAAGCACGACTTGTGGCAAAAGGATTTAAATAGAGATAAGGAGTAGATTACAATGAAACTTTTTCTTCAGTCTCATATAAGGATTCCTTCAGAATCATAATGGCACTAGTTGCACATTTTGATTTAGAGCTGCATCAAATGGATGTAAATACGACATTTCTAAACGGGGATTTAGAAAAAAGAGTCTACATGAAATAACCCAAGGGTTTTGTCACGGGAGGCAAGGAAAAACATGGGATGCCGCCTAAAGAAATCCATTTATGGATTAAAGCACGCTTCTAGATAGTGGTATCTAAAGTTTAATGATACCTTTAAGAAATTTGGATTTAAAGAGAATGTTGAGGACAAATATGTTTACACAAAGTTTAAAAGTGGGAGATATATTTTCCTAATTTTGTATGTAGATGATATCTTGCTTGCTAGCAGAAATGTCAGTCTACTACTAGAAACAAAGAAGTTCTTGTCCTCAAACTTTGATATGAAAGATCTTGGTGAAGCTTCATATGTTCACCGAGATAGGATAAATGGAGTTCTAGGATTATCGCAAAAGACATACCTAAAGAAGATTCTAAATAAATACAGTATGCATGCGTTCAATACCACACCTACTCCTATAGTCAAGGGTGACGGCTTTGGAAAATTTCAATGTCCCAAGAGTCAATATGAGATCGATCAAATGAAATCAGTATCATATGTTTCGGACGTTGGAAGCTTACAGTATGCATAAGTGTGCACTCGCCCTGACTTAGTGAAAGGACATTTATTGTCATAATCATTTTTGGTATTCGTTAACAACAAGTAGATCATTTACAGTTTATTCCTGTCCACAGGTTGTTATAATGATAGGTGAAAAGTACTCTCTCACTATGAAAAGATTCCAGCAAGATTGACATAGTTCTGGAAATTCCAGACCGGAGTCTCCGCTCTGCCTGGACCGGAGTTTTCGAAGGAGTCCCTGGTGGAGGCATCAGGAACATGGCTGGGTCATACTGTATGGGGGTGCGGAGCAAGGTCCGGAGTCTCCAGTGTGGCCTCAGACCGGAGTCTCCAGTTGTAGTGGACCGGAGTCTCCGGCCCACTTGGCTCATAGAATGCGTGGGTCGTACTGCATACTAGTCCGGAGGCTGGACCGGATATGGGCCGGAATCTCCAGTGTAGACTGGAGTCTCCGGTGTACTGACCGGAGTCTCCGGTCTAGTTCTTCTCCAACGGTCAGAAAACGGTTCTTGGAAGGGGCTGCTTATAAATAGGGACCCTTATCCCCTTCCTCTAGCTGCCCGACCTTCTCAAGAACACAAACTCCATTAGAGCCACCAAATCAACAAGATCTCTTCATCCAACCATCCAAAGTCATTGATCTTTGGAGAATAGAAGGAGGAGGCCTTGATCTACAGCTTCACCAAGAGAGATCTTCATTTCCCCCTCATTCACTTGAGGGCCCCCATGCTCTAGTGTTTCTTTGGAAACCCTAGCTTTGATTTGGTTCTTACAAGCTTGTCTTTGATTGTTTTGACAGATTGCTTGTATTTGGGAGCCTCCAATTAAGTTGTGGATGTGTTCCCCGAACTTGTGTAAAGGTGCCGGCTTCCACCTCGAAGGTTGCCGATATACTGGAAGGTGAATCGATCCTGTTGTGGTGAGGTTCATCGGAGAACAAGGGAGGACTCTCGTGGCATTGGTGGTTTGAAACCACCCCCTCTCCAAACATATACATACTTCCCCTCAAAAGGAAGGAACTACGGGAAACAAATCATGTGTCTCCGCGTCCACCACTTTGGTTACTTCTATCCTTTACCGCACTTTACTTACTTGTTCTTTCTTAGTGTTGTGCTAGGTGTTGCTTGATTGACATATAGGTAAATTCACCTTAATTGCATAATCTAGAGAATTTACCTTTCTTGTCAAACCCTAATTTGAAAAAGAAGAAAATTTGAAGTAGCACCTATTCACCCCCTCTAGGTGCCCATACGATCCTTTCAATTGGTATCAGAGCCTCGGCTCTTTATTCGGGCTTTATCGCCAAAGAGTATATGGGTAGCAACGATGGGGAAGGTGGTGGTGAGCATACCACGGTGACCATGGATGATCTCAATAACTTGGAAACAAGATTGAGCTCCACCATGGCCAATGAGATCAAACAATTGCACAAGTTACTTGAGTAACTTGTTAAAGATAAGGTTGGCTCATCATCCCCTTCTCCTCAAGAGGAACTATCACCTTTATCCAAAGAAAATGCCCCGGCATCTCCCACAGATAAGGTGGTGGGGGATAATCAAGGCAACATTAACTCATCCACAAAAAGGGTTGGTGAGAAGGGAGAGCACCATGACTCTCATGGATGGTACTCTCCCGACCCTCCAATTCCTCACCCTCATGTATACAATAGAGGTGATCCACCAAAGCTTGAAGCATATTACTTTTGCTCAATGGCAATCTGTAATGAAAACTCATGTGTGTAGCTCTTGCATTGAACTATGGAATATCATTGAACAAGGACTCTATATTGGGGATCCAAGCAACTTGACAAGAAGAGAAGTTGTCAATAGTCAACTCAATGCCATCGCCTTGCACATGATTCAATAAGGATTGGGTACACAGGATTACCCACACATTGAGCACCTCAACAACGCCAAGGAAGCTTGGGATGCTCTCACAGTGTTGTTTGTTGGGAATGAGAGCATGAGAGGAACCGGTATGATGCACTAAGCAATGAAGCCGAAGGCTTCTACATGAAAGAAGGTGAAGATCATGAAGACATGTACCGTAGGCTCAAGACCACCGCCACCGCTTTTAGGAATGTGGGTGCCTCACATGTGGATGATGCTTTTGGATAAAAAGGAAATATGTGAGTGCACTCATGCCCTTTGAGCCCACTGACTTGATGAGCCTACAAGGAATACACAACTACCACCTCATGACCTCCAATGAAGTTATGCAAGAGATGGCCGCTTTCAAGGTTGTCGCCAAGAATGCCAAAGATGCTCGTGCTCGTGACCTTGGAATGAGAAATGTTGTCAACCTTGCTTTGAAGGCCAAAGTTTTGGAACATGGGGATGAAGATGATAGTGATGAAGGCTTCTCCATGAGCCACCCCGATGATGTCAAGATTGCTCATGGTAAATATATGGCTTTCTATGCAAAGAACTTTTGGAAGAACCCCGCCAAGACCAAGATGGAAATGCAAAGAAGAAGCGATCCAAATGGAAGAAGAGAAAATGTCACTAAATTGAAAACCTGCTTCAATTATGGTGACCACTATGGTTGCCCATATGAGAAGAGATGGCGTCAAACTTGTGCCAAAGACAACTTCCAAAGATCCTTACAAGAAACCCTTCGTCAAGAAGAATCCAATCAATAAGAAGAAGGGCGAAATTGTATTGATCAGTCATGAAGAATACTCCTCCGACAATGAAGATGATGAAGATGAGGAAGAGGAAACATCAAGTGGTGTGGCTGCTCTAGTCACTACATCTACTCCGACATTCTCACTCTTCGACTCTCCAAATGAAAATTCTTCCAACAAGAACGTCACTTGCCTTATGGCAAGAGGAACGGAGGTATCCTCATCATATCAATCTACTCCCTTAGCCAATGATGAATATGATGATGAGATGTCTCTTGAAGTAAAATGAGAATTAATTGCTTTTGATGAATTAGTGACTAACTTACAAGGGGAGGCCAAGATACATTTTGGGAACGTCTTAGATCATCTTTCCCACACACAAGAGCTTCTCGATGTAAGATGTAAACTTGGGAGTGAAAACATGAGTGAGATAGAAGCCCTAAATAATGCTCTAGAAGAAGAACAAGAGACTAGGATGTACCTTGAACTAAAACTTGAAGGGCTTGATGAGTACAATGACATAATTGTTAATAGACTCATCAAATAACGTGATCATGCTATTGCTAAATACAAAAGGGCTAAAAAGGACAAGATTGAGTTTGGTGTAGTTCATGAAAAACTTGCCGAGGACTTTAGTTTGCTTAACAAGGCTCACAAGGATTTGGAAAGTGAACTCTTGTCTCTCACAAAGTCCCATGAAACGCTTCAAAAGCAATTGGCCAATATTCCTTTACCTAGTAACTTCATTTCTTCTAGTAGTACAACTATGCTTGAAGAAAATGCTAGGTTGAAGGGGGAGTTAGCCAAGGCCACATTTCCACAAGGTAATAAGTCCATTGATGATATTTTGAGTAAGAAAAGTCCAAGTGGTGAGGAAGGGGGCATTGGTGTCTCCAAAGCCAAGAAGAAGAACAACAAGAAGAAGGCCAAGCCCGCACAAGAGAAAAACAAGGCCATTGTGGGTAGTAAGACCACAAGTGGTAAAACTATGTCTCATGATGATTTTGCGGGAAGTGCTAACCCTCACTATGTTCTAATACGTGATTATTATGGTGATGTGTATGCTCAATATGTTGGCCCATATGATGGTTCATATTTCTTGGTCTATTTGGGTCCCCAAGATCCTTGTTGCTAACAAAAGAGGACCTATTGAAAAATGGATACCTGAAAATTAGCTTGATCTTTTGTAGACATATGCTTCCGGAGGGTCAAAATGGGTGCTTGATAGTGGTTACACAAGTCATATTACCGGAAGCTCATATATTGTCAAAGAATTAAGGCCAAATTATAATAAAATCTCCGTGACATATGTCGACAAGTCAAAGTCTAAGGTAATAGGTTTTGGAAAGGTAGTGTTTGCCCATGATATTACACTCGTGGACGTCATTCTTGTTGAGACCCTTGGTTACAATTTACTTTCAGTCAGTGCTCTTGGAAAGATGGGCTTTGCTGTCTTTATTGATGATGATATTGTGGTCCTCATGTGGAGCAAGTCTCTCAAGGTCGCTTTTGTTGGGTACGTCGAACATGACTTGTATGTGGTGGACTTTTCAGGGAAAACCACTACAAGTGTGATGTGCTTATTCGGAAAGGCCGATGTGGGTTGGTTATGGCATCGCCGACTAGCCCATGTCAATATGAGAACTTTGCAAAGTCTCCACAAGGAGGGCCATATTGTTGGACTAAAAGAAAATGTTTCCTTTGCCAAAGATCGTGTTTGCAGGGCTTGCGTTCTAGGAAAGATGCATGATGCTCCCCACAAGCCAAATAACCGCATCAAGTCAACCAAGATCTTGGAGATCCTTCATGTGGATATCTTTGGTCCTCCATCTCATGCAAGTCTTGGTGGGAAGAGGCAGAGGTGGACTGCCACGGCCGCGGCGCACGCGGCGAGACGCAGCTCGGCCATAGATGGCCAACTGCGGGTTGGTGCTGTGCTCGGACGAGAACCAAATGGACAATTCTTGGTGAGCGCTGATGAGAACCAAATGGACAATTGTTGGTGATGATGACGCGCTGGCTGAGCAAACGTCTGCTCTCGCTGGCTGAATGGGATGGATGATAGCATCTGGATTTGTTTAACTAATGGCCGCGGTGGCCCAAACCAAAATCTATCTGCTTCCCAGATTCTATCACACGTACGTTCAATTCATGTCCTGTATTCGCGTCCCGTCTGCATGGACTTGCCCATTTTCAGTTTTGGAGCTCACTGATTTTGCTGGCTGAATGGGATGGATTGGAATTTGTTAACAAACGGCCGCGCGCGGTGGACCAAAATCTATCTTTCCAGATATGCGATCACACGTTCCTATCCTGTATTCCCGTCTGCCTGGACTTGCTGATTTCAGTTTCGGAGCTCACTGATTTTGCTGGCTAAATCGGATGGATGGGATGGTACCATTGGAATTTGTTAACAAACGGCCGCGGTGGACTTGCTGATTTCTGTTTTAGCTCAGTGATTCTGTTGGTCAGACAAAATCTGATTGCAGAGAGTTGCGTGACATCCCAAGTTTCCCAGAGCTGCCGGAACTGGGCAGACTCATGATCAGTGACCTCGATCTGGGGATACATGCATTTCTAGTGACACAATACAAGAAACGACAGTACGGCCCTAATATGAATCTGTTGTAACGCGTAAGCAACGATGAGTGTTTAGTATGATAAGATTGACTACGTTTGGCTCTTTTTCATTACATGTATATGTAGACAAATATTACAATCCTAACTATAAAATATAGGAGACCACACAATAACAGCACTCCATGATTTAGGGGATTAGAGGATATGTCACGCCTAGTAACATACCTGTCTAACATTTAGGTCCGTGGTTGTCACGTTTGTAGCTTACCATGTTTAGTATCAATCTAATCTAATCCCTTGTACTCCCTTCATCTTAAAATAGATGTCTTGGTTTTTTTAAAATTTGAATGAATCTATATATTAAATAGTGTCTAGATTCATCGAAATTTTGACAAATTTGACAACTATTTAGAGACGGAGGGAGTACTAACCAAAGGTTGTGTTAATAAATATGGCGTGTCTGCCGCAAACGTTTTGGGCGTCGAGCATTGTCCCCTACACCTATCTCTCTCCCTAAACTTATCTAGGTTTACATGGTACTCCCTCGGTTCCTGAGCTTAGGGCGTAAACAAAATCGAACTTTCCTCAAAGAACAAGGCACGGGTGTTCTCATGGAGTATCAATTAAGTTCCGATATGACTTTCGCAAAATCTGATGGCGGCACCATCACCTCCTCTGCCCACATCACCAGACTCGTCGTCGCCAGACTTCCATCGACATCTCCTCATATTACCCATTCAACTTGGGTACTTGATCACGGCCAAACCATGTATCAAGATCAAGTCCGTGGGGTCAAGTAAATATCTACATACAGAAAGGGACTTCTAGAAAAGTTGTGGGGTTAGCGGACTAGACAACTTACATGTTGCTCCGCCATTGGCATCTATGACTCTATCCATGTGAATCAGAAATGTGTTGGGTCATGTCCCTCCACATGGAGGTGTGTTGGCAGCCCAACTTTAGCCCGTGAAAGTCCAACACGTTTTAACCGTTGATCGACGTTCGTATCCAACGGCTGAGGTGCTCCTTGGAAGAGGAGTAGAAAATAAAACCCTAGCCACCCTTGGTGGCTGAGTGTCTCAATCAGAGAGTGAGCGAGTGAGAGAAGAAAGCCAACGTCGCTGCTGCTGAGAGAGGGTGAGAGAACATACAAGAACACCACAACCTAGTGAGAAGAGAGGAAGAAGAAGGAGAGGTGATTTCTATCCAGATTTTCTGAGATTTGACCGGTCTGTCTTCAAGCTAGTGTTTGGAGGTTCAAACGTGATTTGATTGGATCCAAACTTGGTGAGCTTATTTCGTGCTTCGAGTACTTCGATCTGGTTAGATGGTTTGATATTTGGGTTAGTGTAGCATCATATTTAGAAGCAATTTAGTCAGTTCAAACTGCTGTAGTTTCAGTACAGAGCAGTTTTGATAAACGAATAGTTTGGGCAGGCAAATGATGTCCGATTGAGTTGAAATTTAGCAATGTATGTTGGGTACTCGTATGTCAGGTTGTCTACCATTTTTTGTGCTAATTGGATCTATATTTTAAGAGCATTTTGCTGATTACCAAGAGGACAGAAACTAAGATACTCTGCCTTGTTGTAATCTTTCTCTCAAGTGGTTGTTGTTGTTGCCGGTTGGCAACATGCTGAGTGTGATGTATATCTCTAGATTTTCTAAAAAAAGACTTTGTACTCAGGTTGCTCATAGTGAAGCTCGTGTGGACCGGTTGGTCCACACCCGTGGTTTTTTCCTCCTGACCTTGAGGAGGTTTTTCCACGTAAATCCTTGTGTCACATGTGCATGTGCTCATTGTTTTATTTCTATTGTATATGTGTTGATTGAAGCTATCCTAGGGGTTCGCTGCAATCAGCGGGGGTTGTGTATCTTCCCCCAACAAAATGTTGCCATAATCGCTCAAACACACAGATAATATTCAGGTTAGCTGAATGAATCCAACTCGATGTGGCCATAGTGGGCACTCAGGACCGCATGGTCGTGGTTGGATCGTGTGGCTCCAAGCACTCTATGTACACATCATCGGGTTCTTTTTGTCGGTTTTATGCAGATAGAAGACTCTGTTGAGGACGTCAAACCCGAAGCGCTCGCCGGCGGTCCAGTTAACCGGCCCTTGGTATGGACGCGCCGGCCTAGGCGAGCTTCCCTGCTGCTATGCTCGATCGCGCATCACTTGCATATCAGCGAGTATCACCCACTGATCGATTAGCCTATCCGCTGGCTCGTCGAAGTCGAATACTGTCTTCACTATCCTCGCTATCTTCGTCGGCACGGACATTGTGTGGGTTGCGTGTGGGAGTGGAAGGAAGATGGCGGCCAAGCATGATTGTTTTTGGACTTCTGGTGGTGCGCCGCTCTTCCATAGGCTCACCCCTTTTTTATAGAAGAGCAGCCGCTCCGGTGGGAAATCACGGCGATAGGAACCTAAAGGAAACGGCAGGAACCAGTTGGAATAGGTGTGAAACGGTGTTGAAACAGACTGAAATGGTGATGGAACCAGCATGAAACAGTGGCGGACGAACCCTTTCCCACAGTTGGGCAATGAGCCATCACAGACAGGTGTTTTGTGTGGCTGGCAAGGGGCCCGACGCTGGCTTTCCAGCGTGGAGCATGTTGCCATGCGTTGTTGGCAGTCCTAGCCTAGCCCCTGGTTGTCGAGGTGGCAAGGGAGTGCCGGACAGATTGGAGGGCGGCTCAATTTGTCAGCATCGGTTGGGGGTCTCCGATGTGGGCCATTTTTTGCCTCCACCCTCAACTAGGTTGGGGCACCAGTGGAGATGCTCTTATGAGATGATCCCCTTTTACGTGCCTAACCATGTAACTATCAATCCTAATAAAGTGGTGCTGAGAGGCTGGAAGACCGGTGACCACCATCGCCCACAATGAGGCATGTGCCGACGGCTATGGGCAACGCCCCTACTCCATATGTTACACATCTTCCTCCACGCCATGTGCTACAATATGCCTTTCTCGAGCAGCAACGAGCCGAGCTGACCATCTCCAATGGCTACGACCATCAAAGGTAAATATTATGTTTTGTCTATGACCCTGGTGTTCTAATTATAAGATTAGGTCAAGTTGCTTAGCTTAAGTCTAATGGTGCTAACAGGTTGTGGCCTAACACTTGAAGTTCGCTTATCAGCCTTTTCTCGGTTCTTTGATATTTTTGGTTACCTGTGGTACAAACCGAAGTAGCTGACTAATTTCGGTTTTCTTGAGTTCATGACCGTATTTAGTTCCTATTTCTCGGTTGGTCCAATGGGATTGTGTCCCGGTTCTTCAGTTCGATACTTCAGTCACGGTTATAATGTCCCATCCCTAGACGACGCAACCCAATTGTTCGGGACACTCTCTTAGTTAGAACATGGGAAAAAATCATACAAATCAGCACGAATTAGTATGCAATTAAAAGGCACTAGACATTTTTCACAAAATTAATTGAAAGACAAATAATATAACAAACAAGAGTTCAGTATAGTCTTGAAAAGAAACTCGCTCATACAAATCATACACATGTAACTAGCTATGAGCAATAAGTTCAAATAACACCTCAGGGCAACTATTATTTTGGATAAAGAGAATCTATCAATATAAAAAAGATACAAATTACATTCAATCTCTGCAATAACATAATGCTAAAAATCAGTAGAGACATTAAGAATACACATATAGCTACAACAAAAAGAAGAAAGAAACAAAAAACACATGCCAAGGCGATCAATGATGTGTAGCAGCGCCAAACTCAGGGCTCACAACCGCCACGCAGGAGGAGTCGTTTGACATGTCAAGCTGTGTATTCTTCCCATCCATTGCACCGACTCCTCGTGCTCATTATCTTAACGGGTATCGCCATGCGTCCGAAAAACCGATTAATCCATAGGCAGCGTGTACGTGCCAGGAGATGCTTGATTAAAACAACCTCTCTTCAGAATAGATTTTCGTCCCGCTATATTAATATAGCATTCACACCATACAACCACGATAGTCCCGACAAGAACGACAATGCTGGGCCGACAGCAAACACACACCCAAAGAAAACAAAAAAGAAGAAATAAAATGGAGATAGAGGCGGATCAACTAAACGAAAGTGACCCGCGACCGCTGCGCTCTCTGGAGAAGTACCACCACGCTCCTAGCACCGAGTCGTCAAGCACTAGGCAACACCTTCAAGAAGGAAGCGACTACGCTGCTGTCCGGTCCAGAGCACTGGTTCTAGGGTTTCCCCCGGCACACAGAGGGAAGTGGATAGGATAGCCACGATGTCCCCCAGGAAGGAATGGTGCCACCCGAGGAGACACCGTGTTGGTGTCAGGCAAGTCGACAAGGATTTCTCCTAAAGCCCTATCCCCAACCCACGGACGATCCATGCACAGGATCCACACAAGGTCGAGGCCTCGACACCACCAAACTCGCCGACCACGAACATGCGCCACCACGGTCCCGACGCCACCATCACCATCTCATCGAGGTTACCGTCACGAGGCCTACATGACGAAGGTAGATACTAGCTCGACACGGGGCCGGCGGAACCGCGACCGCGCGGGAGGGAACTGCCTCCACCACCAAAAGCGGTAGTCGACCGGACATGGCTGCAGGGCACACCAGTCCCAGTTGGGTCTGGGCGGGCCCAACGATCCCGTAAAGCCCCCACAGGGGTACACCAATCCCAAGAGGGGTCGGCCGAGCCCAGATCGAGCCCGTGAAGCCCGCTGCAACAGGCTGGTCGTCGTTGCTGCTATCCCTGCACAAGCTAGATCATCGCCGCATGCGGAACAAGTAGAGAATACGGATAGGCCCGCCCGATCGGGCCCAGATCAGGCCCAAAGGGCCTAGATCTGGGCCGTATGGGCCTGGCCAGCGCCGCTCCACCACCGCCTCCTGCAGCCCTGCCATGTCGCGCCGTCCGCAACGCTGCAGGCGTGCCACCGCGACACCACCACCGAGCCGAAGCCAGACCTCTACCGCCCTGAATCGAGATGAATCAAAAGTTGACTAATATGGGTCCGAGGGAGTAAGTTAAACGGACAGCTAAACCTGAACTTTTATTAGTACCGCAAAGAGAGCATAAATCACCCATGTCCAATCACATATCTTAGCAGCCACCAACGGGCACCCCGCTACAAAGCCACTTTACGTTCGGATGCCTCGACGTCCGGTGCAACCGAAGCGCCGGCTCCGCCGTTCATGGCCGCGTTCGCCAGCTCCCACGCCTCCAGCTTGGACACCTTCACGGCGCCAGTCCCGTTGTTGAACACGTAGAGGCGGCTGCTTCCCGCCGCCGCGTGCTCCGGGTACACGCGGGCCGTCATGCACGTCCTGCCCCTGTCGCCGAAGCTCTCCACCACCGTGTGGTCGATCTGCATTTGTTCGTACACGACTTGTTAATCATCTCTGCTGGGCATTTTTTATTTTGGAAAAAACATTTTTTTGGCGAAAAAATATATTAATATTACACGGATACTAATTATGCCCGGCCTCTTAAAAAACGCAGCCCTATTGGCAACACGGATACAAAAAATACGAATGCCCTATTGTTAATCATCTCTGCTGGGCATCTCTTACAAAGGAATGTAAACAAAACGAAACATGCTAATTATCACTCACCAGTGTTCTCAGCGACAAGGACTTGTCCTTCTCCACGTCCACATCCACAAATGCTCCGTAGGATTGCTTGTGTACACCTGCTTTCGTAGAAGACCTGTTCATTTTTTTCAGGTTTTCAAAAAATGTTCAGAGATCGATCGTGACATTTCTTTTTTCTAGACTAGATGCTTTCAGAAAAACGACACTAACATCTGTAATCGATCTCTTCTTGAAGAAAAGCGTCAGGGATGAAACTTACTTTGTGAGGTCGGTGCACATGAGAACCTTGTACGTGTCAAGGTGCCTGAACACCCTGAAGAACACCGCCGTGTGCTCCTCCATGTCGCCGCCGGAGGCCATCACCAGCAGCCCGAACGGGCCGACTCCGCCGTGCACCGACGCGCCCTTCTCCGCGCACAGCCCCCGCGGATCCACCAGCCATTTCGGGTCCAACGTCTCGGCCTCCTCCAGGTTCGAGACCTCGAAGACCACCTCCACGTCAGCCTGCGAGCTCACCATGCCCGCGATCTCCTTCCTGCCGCCGGCCTCCACCTCCGTCCCCCACTGCGCCCCACCAACCCGGTTCCTCCTCAGCGTCTCGATCTCCTCCACGGGCCACTGCACCAGCCGCTTCCCGTCGCCGTCCAGCCACAACGCCCTCGGGAACGCCTGGATGCCCGCCCAGCCTCTGCCCACGCCGCCGCCGTCGGTCTCGTCCACCCACGCCCACAGCACGCGCCGCTTCTTGCGCGCGTCGTAGAAGGACTTGGACGCGTACAGGTGGCCGTGGTCGAACCGGCGCCAGTTCCTGCAGTCCACGCCGCGCTCGGGCTCCGCCGGCACGAAGGTGTCCGCCGCGTCGTCGTACCGCCCCACCATGTAGTGGTCCTCCCTGGCCAGGTCGCTGAGCTTGAGCACGTGCGTCACCCCGTCGCCGCCCGGCGTCGACACGTCCAGCCCCTCCGTGCCCCGCTCCGCCACCGGGAACAGGTCGGGGCACTCCAGCTCGGGGATGTCCCGCGAGCTGACGTGCAGAGGCGCGGCGTTGCGCTCCCAACGGAGGAAGTCCGCGCTCCGGAACACGAGTACTGAGCCCAGGCCGCCGACCTCTGCTCCCACGCCGACCCGCCACAGGCCGTCGCGGCCGCGCCACGCCTCCGTCGGGTCGCGGAAGTTGTTGCCGGTGACGTCCGCGGGGATCGGGATGACCGGGTTGCAGCTGGGCTTCTCCCACTCGCGGAGCAGTGGGTCGGCGGGGTTCTTGGCGAAGGCCACGTTCTGCACCTGCTCATTGTCGGCGTTCTTGCCAGTGTAGAGGATGGCCGGGCGGCCGCCGGGGAGGACGGTGGCGGAGCCCGAGTAGCAGCCGTTAATGTCGAAGTCGGCCGTGGGGTCCAGCGCGTTCTCGACGGCGGCCCAGTTCACGAGGTCGCCGGAGACGGAGTGGCCCCAGGACAGCTTGCCGGAGCCCCAGGTCGGGCCGTGGGGATTGTACTGGTAGAAGAAGTGGTACATGCCGTTGTGGTACATTGGCCCTGCCGGCGTAACGGAAAACAACTGTCAGTCTGTCACTTTCAGTAGCTCTGTCAGTTTGCCACTAATCTTGCAGTAACCAAGATTGATTATGAGCTGATTAGAAGAACATCAATGTTCAAGCTCATTCTGCTGGGTGGTTGTTCTTCTAATTGTACTTTGCTATCTTCTACAAAAATATGTGGGCATTTCTCCTACTCTCGAAAGACACTAAGCCCTGCTGGGTGGCTGATTAAAACATCAATGTTACATACTCCCTCCGTCCTAAAATAGATAGTATATAGATTAATCCAAATTTTGACGAATCTGACACATTTATTTTGGGACGAAGGGAGTAGTAAAGATCAATTGAGAAAGTGTTGGTATACAAAATACATCATTTGATAAGAGTGAATTTGCCAGTATCTGAAGTCCAAGCTCATTCTGCTGGGTGGTTCTTCTTCTAATTGTACTTTGGTATCTTCTACAGTACAAAAATATGTGGGCATTTTGCCTACTCTCGAAAATAACTAAGCCCAAGCTCATACCCAAGACACGATATGTAAAGGAAAAAAGATACACGTACCATTGGGATCTGTTTTGTTTCCATGGATCAGCCGTGTTCGTCCAAATCAAGAGATGCAAAACGAGGATCACAAAATGGTTAAAATCACTTCACAAAATCAAGCCCAACAATGGAGCAAACGACAGCACAAGGAACACAGACCATTCTGCCAATTCTTCGCAGGTTGGAAGTGGTAGGCCGTCCGGCCATAACGCGGGTGCTGCTCGATTCCATTCATGGCGCAGATCGAAATCGAAGAGGAAGAAGAAGAGGAGACAAAGATACTACTATGTTGGGTACGTTGGCAGGTTGGTTCGCAAATTGCACAGGACTTCAGGCGAAGTTATAGCCGCCAAGTTGTCAAATTTTAATGCAAGTCAATGGGACTTGCCTCCATATGGACAATAATCTAGTTTTAAGATCTGGTTTGCAAATCACAGAAGATATCTAACAAAGTGCTCACCATACGCCTCCAAAAATTTAATTCAAGTCAACAAAATTGCGTCCAGGGGACATTGTTTCGTGCTTTTTTTATGTTTCTGCCTGACGTGCTTACCACTGGCTGACTAGGACGAGTGCTAATCAGATGAGATACTTAGTTGAGAAGTTGTTTACATAGTAGATGACACAGAACAACCACCCACAATCCTCTCTGTTCCGACGAAACTTCGCAAACAGAAGATATTTCACTAACTATTTTGCATATATTAATTCTCTTACTCCCTCCGACCCATATTAGTTGATTTGGATTTGTCGAAATTTGGATGAACCTATATACTAAATAGTGTCTAAATTCAACTAAATCTTGACAAATCCAAGTCAACTAAAATGGGTCAGAGGGAGTACATGTTTTACATAATTTAATATACCGTCGAAACAATAAACATCATTGAAATACACAAAGCATCTGGACCCGTGTCCACAAGGTTTCAGGCAATCCTGGAAGTAGTACCATTTTATTGCAGAAATTCTCATACTGTCCTTACATATCTCTGAACCCAGAGTGCTGTACTCGTCTATCTCCAACAACTTAAAAGGAACATCAGAAAATTAAACAGGTCATGGTTTCACTAGGATTAACTCTTCGGTTCACTGCACAATGGTGCCCGATGCTCACCCGAATAATGTCCGGCTCCGGTTTCGCTCCAGCCGAGCCTCCCTCTGTGATCATTGAAATACAAGCACGGTGTGAGATACACTCAAAGGTAGATGTTAGTTCAGAATAATAATTCAGGTAACGTGAAATCTATTTGGTATTTGAATATAAGGTATGTCATGTAGATTTGCTAAGAAATTTCCCTGGAATGCGGATATACTTTAATAGACTTTATGACTCTGTTCTTATTTATATTGCAATCCACACAGACGCTTTCCAGGTTGAGATCTTATCCGCTCTGCTGAAGATGTATGAGAGGGGTGTAAGGGATAACTCAGGAAGGTAAAGAAGTGCCATGGAAGGTTTAAATGAGAAGATAGAAGATAAAAAGTACTCCCTCCGTACCAGGGCTTAGGGCGTAAAAAAATTTGCACAGTTATTAAGATGAGATCAACAGGAGAGAAATTAATGGATAGTTTCCGCCTTTGCCCTGCATGCATGCACATTTATCCCTCTTCTGCACGCGCTCACCTCCTCGTTTCTTTGGCCACGCCGTCGCCGCCCACCCTCCTGGTTTCTCTCTCCCAATCGATTGGGTCATGAGTTAATGCAAAGAGCTTTTTCAGGAGAAGAAGTCACGGAAAGGAGGGGCAAATCCGGGAGGTTACTGATCTACCACATTGCACGCCTTAAGCTATGAGATAAATCAGATTTTTTTCACGCCTTAATCCCTGAGACTGAGGGAGTACTAGTACTGTACAATGAATATGTCATTTAGCCGTGTACAGTTGCAAGTGAAGGGCCATAGGATGACTACATATTCAGAAAAAACAAAGTAAAGGATTTAGACTTCACAGCAGCCCATGGTAATATATTTCATATTTAAGGACTATAAACCTTTTACTTATGTGGTGTGACCAAAAGTCCAACAAGCAAGAAGGAATGCTAAAATCAGATGAATAGCATTAACACATTTGTCAAACATTTATAAAATCTCAATGTTAGCTACTTGGTTCTCACCCAGGAGGCTTATTTCTGTAATCCAAGAGATATCGTCTGATGTGCACATGACTGAACTATAGTGACGAAGTGGAATTGGTTACTGACAATGCAAGGTAAGCATATTCCCAGTCTTAGACTTCTGAAGGATAATGTCTACCAGCTAATTGACCAAGAAACATATGTATCCAAAGCAGGAAGCACTTTCAAGATTCAATAAGTTGCTGTATGTATATGTTCACTCATAGTTATGAACTCAGTAGGGTGTAGTTGGCTTTGATTGTCACAATGACCTTTCTGTATGTGGATGTTAACGTTACTGTTTACGCACTCGTTACTTACTTCAGTTATAAATGACTTGAAAATGGTTTCTCCACTACTGCAAAGCGCCAGAGCCCAGAAGTCTCATTTATGTCATACCAAAAGTGCTTAGAGCAGTTGGCCAAACAAAAAGTTGACTTAGGAGGTGCACTGATCTTTGTTTTACAAGGTAACTTCAAGGAAATAAAGTGCAGTATAGATAAGTTTCAACTTGAAGGCCGGGACTTGCTATCCAAGATAAACTATGGGGCCTCTGTTGAACAAATATCGACGAGCGCACAAAGGCACTCGAGGGTAGCTACTTGGATCACCCTGGAGGCTTGTTTCTGTAATCCAGAAGAGATCATCTGATGTGCACATAACTGAACTATAGTGACGCAGGAAAATTGGTCACTGACAATGGAATGTAAGCATATTCCCACATCTTATGTGCTCATTGACCAAGAAAGGAAGTACTGAAAGCAGGAGGTACTATCGTTCAAGTTTCAATACTAGTCATTATGTGTATGTCCGCACACACACTTATGAACTCAGTAGTGTAGTTGGCATTCCACATCACAATTCCATTTCTCTATGTGGATGTTAACATAGCTGCTTACACACTTATTACTTACTCTAAACCATGTTAGAACAATGCCCTTTTATAGTGTTGACATAATCAGTGATTTCTGCGCAAGAAGTCCTGTTTATGGTGTATCATAACTGATTAAAGGAGTTGGTGCAAACAAAAATGTTAAATTTTGTTCTAAAAGGTAAACTCAAGGAATAAGAGTACACACAAGTTTCAACTTTTCAAGTTCGGTACTTGCTGTCCAGGATAAGCTATGGGTCTTTCTTCAACAAGTTTGTGTATTTAGATGTTCGAACTCACAGTTATGAAGTCAGCAGTGTAGTTGGCATTCCATATTAAAATGCCCTTTCTCTACGTAGATGTTATTATGTTAATGCCAATGCCCAATCAGTGATTTCTGCACGAGAAGTCGCATTCATGTTGTAACAAAAGTGATTAGAGCATTTAGGCAAATAAAAATGTAACTAGGAGGTGCATTAATTTCTGCTTTAAAAGGTAACTTCAAGGAATTGAAGTCCATTGCAGATAAGTCTCAACTTCAAGGGTACTTGTTGTCTGGAATAAGCTATAGGTCCTATTTTTGCATACAACAAAGAACATTGATAAGCAGCATCAAGGAGTGGGCAAAACAAACAGAGCTACAATAGTGGAAAGACTGGTCACATCGGCAAAGAGAGGCTTTGGCCAGGCATCATGCAGAATGCCCATATAGATTCTCCATAGAGCACTAAAACGTAGCTACTTGGTTGGGCTTAGAGGCTTGTTTCTGTAATCCAGATGAGATCATCTGACGTGCACATCACTGAACCATAATGGCAAAGGAAAATTGGAACTGAAAATGGAATGTAATCATATTCCCGAGGCTTGACTCTCAAGGATACTATATACACCAGTTCATTGACCAAGAAAAGAAGTGATTAAGGCAGGAAGTACTTATGCTCAAGTTTCAGTTTGTTTCTGTATGGTAGAACAATGCCATTGTATATTGCATGGTTTTTAAGGCGTCGCGTACGTCGGAGCGCCCCGAGACGGGAAAGCGTCGTGCCCGCTTCAGACTAAAGCCCACTGCAAGACAAGTTTCAACCTTTCTAGTTTAGGACTTGCTGTCCGGGATAGGGCGATAGGCTATAGGTCCTCTTGAAAAAGTTTGTGCATGTGTATGTCCGCACTCACAGATATGATCCCAGCACAGTGCAGTTGGCATTCCATATCAAAATGTCCTTTCTCTAATCTCTACATGGATGTTAATGTCAATGCCCAGTCAGTAATTTCTGTCCGAGAAGTCTCGTTCATGTTGTACCAAAAGCAATTAGAGTATTTGGGCAAACAAAAATATAACTAGGAGATGCATCAATTTCTGTTTTAAAAGGTATGTTCAAGGAACTGAAGTCCACTGAAGATAACTTTCGACTTAAGTTTGGTAGTTGCTGCCTGGGATAAGCCATAGGTCCTATTTTTACATACAACAAAGAACTTTGTTTAGCAGTATCAAGGAGTGGGCAAAATGAACATAGCTACAGTAGTGGAAAGACTGGCCACATCGGCAAAGAGAGGATCTGGCCGGGCTTCATGCAGAACGCCCGTACAGAGTCTCCATAGAGCACCAAAAGGTAGCTACTTGGTTGGACCTGGAGGCTTGTGTTCTGTAATCCAGAAGAGATCATCTGATATGCACCTAACTGAACTAGGAAAATTGTTTACTAACAATGGAAACTAAGTCCTAGGCTACACTTCTCAAGGATACCGTATACCAGCTAACTGACCAAGAAAGGAAGTACTTTCACTCAAGTCAATATATGTTTATATGTGTATGTCCGCACTCACAGTTATGAACTCAGCAGAGGGTAGCTGGCACTCATATCACAATGCCCTTTCTCTACATGGATGTTAACCTTACTGTTTATGCACTTGTCCCTTACACTAAATTATAATAGTCTTGAAAATAGTTTCTCCACTATTATGGAGTACGAGAAGCCTCGTTCATGTTGTATCAGAAGTGCACGGAGCAGTTAGGAAAACAAAATTGACAAGGAGATGCTCTAATCGTTGTTTTAAAAGGTAACTTCAAGGAATTAAAGTCCACTATGGATAAGTATCAACTTCAAGGTTGGGACTTGCTATCCAAGATAACCTACAGGACCTCTTTGAGCAAATATCGGCAAGTGCACAAAGACACTCAAAGGTAGCTAAGCTACTTGGTTCACCCTGGAGGCTTGTTTCTGTAATCTAGAAGAGATCATCTGATGTGCACCTAACTGAACTACAGCGACGAAGGAAAATTGGTTACAAACAATCGAAAGTAAAGCATATTCCCAAGGCTATACTTCTAAAGGTTACCGTGTACAATCTCATTGACTAAGAAAGGAAGAACTGATAGCAGGAAGTACTTCCACTCAAGTCTCAATACATGTCTGCAGGTGTATATGTCCGCACTCACAGTCATGAACTCAGTAGAGTGTAGTTGGCATTCCATATCACAATGGGCTTTCTCTATGTGGTTGTTAACATTACGGAGTATGGCCTTGTTACTTGCTCTAAATCATGCTAGACCAATGCCCTCTTATAGTGTTCACATAATCGCTGATTTCTGCACGCGAAGTCTAGTCCATGTTCTACCAAAAGTGATTAGAGCAGTTAGGATAGCAAAATTGTAACTAGGAGGCGCCTTAATATTTGTTTTATAAGGTATGTTCAGGGAATCAAAGTCCACCGGAGGACAGGTTTCGACTTCAGTTTTGTTAATAAAGATATGCTTGTAATTTGAAGCCATCCATCTATACCATTATCAGAAAAGGGTAGAGAGGATTGGGAGGGGGAAAAAGGGAAACCTCTTTCTTCTTGCACTCCTTGTAGTTGTCAAACTGCTGCTGGCACTTGCTCTTGTCTTGGCTGGTCTCCAAACCTGGAAATACACCAAAATTCCATCAGGGATCCACCATAGGCGCCAGGAAAAAAATTGAGAAATCATGAACGGAGGAAAAGCGGGAACGGATGGTGGCTGGATTAGGATTAGGGCGGGTCGGACGGGGGTCGACGCGTACACTTGAGGGAGGCGGTATACTGGGGGAAGCAGGAGGAGTCGGCGATCCTGGCCGCGCTGGGGTACGGCGGGGTCGACGTCGCCTGAACGGAGGCGCGGTGGGTGGGGGACGCCGCTGCCGCATGTGCCGCCGCCATGATGCCGTCTTCTTCCTCTCGTTCTCGTCTAGGCTCCCGTCGTGGGCTGACTTTCCTTTCTTTCCGTGCACTGCTGGACAGATAGTAATGGGCTGCCATTTGTTCAAGTCAATGCTTGGGCCGTTCGACCAGGCTGTTTTCCATGCACAACTGAACACGAGATAATATAATGGGCTTTCGTTCAGAAAAAACTAAAACATCTTATAATTTAGAACAGATGAAGTATATTTCAAATTTGTTTCCGGATAATATTTCAATTTATTTTTTCCCTAAATAAGAAGGTATCATTACATTTGCAGCGGATGTGATTCCAAGCCAGAACATGATGACAAGTCTTGAAGTTATACTACTTTCTTAATATCGGTTTATGGACTAACACGGAACCTAAAAAATATATTTAACTATAAATTAATTAACGAAATATGAATCATATGTCACAAAAACTATATCATTGGAAAGAGCTTTTAAATATCAATCCAATGATATAATTTTTATAACATATAACAAATATTTTATTGATAAATTTTATGGTCAGTTTTTTTCTTAAACTTCATGTTAGCTCAATAAACCGGTATAGAGGAAGTACCTTCTATCCATAATAAGTGTCGCTCATTTAGTATAATTTTATACTAAAGTGGCAACACTTATTAGGAATAGGTGGGAGTAATAACTTAGCGGCATAAAAACTACTTGAGGAACTATTAATCGAGGAGTCTTTATTGAAACTTGAAACAGAAAGAAAAAATGTTAGGCCGTTTGGACGGGCTTTCTCTTCGCGACATTAAGGGGGACAAACTGTAGTGCAGACCGTGACCATTTTTCTACTGTACTACGTTTGTTTTGCCCAATCTTTTTCTACGAAGATGTGACATGGATCTCAGCAGGAAAACGTGCAGGCGTACACACGGAGGGAGAAAGAGATTTGTGGTCCAACGATCCGAAATGTAGACCGTTACGATTTTTCCTCAAAAATAATTTGTCTATTTGGTTTCTATCGTGACATGAATTTTCCACACGAGAAAAGCGCACACGTCAACGGGGAGCCCCGTGTAACATGAATGCAGCGTCGTAGCCTGTCCATTTTAAGATGTCACATGACGGCATGTCTTAAACTTAACTTACCGCGACCTTAGGGATGACTTTGGGGGCTTATGAATCTACGATTCTTCCGCGAAGGAACATGAAACAGAGAGGCCACCAGCCCTACATATTAGGCTGTTTAGACTACTTCTCGTGGATTCATATATAGCATCTTCACCGCCGCCCCAAAGAATGGACCCTAAGCGTGTCGGCGTCCCAACGATTATTTCAAATAATTTTACAAACAAGTTTTATTCAATATTTAGGCAAATCTTAATAAAAAAGAGTAAAAATTAAACAAACAGACAACTAGCAGAGCTGGCTACGGGGCACGACGCCGGGAGGTACCCTCGTCAAGACGGTTCAACAACGACGGCCAGTTATTGAGGCTCCACTCATATTCGAGAGAGCGGAAGATTGACTTTTGCGTTTCCAACTCCTCAGCTTGCTCGAGATGGGCACACACGGCTGTGTTGCCGGGGTTGCCATGTGCGGCATGCCAACACTAGGTGTAAGCATAGTTGAGTTCTTGCCGCCGGAGGTGATGCGGCAAGAAGACGACATTGAGGACGTCGAACCCGAAGCGTTGGTCGGTGGTCTGGTTAACTAGCCTTTGGTACGGCCGCGCCCGCCTCCGGGAGCTCCCATGCTACAGCGTTCGACCACGCGTTTCTTGGATATCGGTCAGTATCATCCGATGGTCGATTGGCCTCTCCCTCGGCTCTTTGAAATCAGACAAGTCGCTGTCATTGTCGCTATCATCATCGGCGGCGTGGTGGGTGCGGGTGGGGCATGGCGTGTCTCCTCCATGTGGGTTGCGTGCGTGAGTGGAAGGAAGACAGTGGTCAAGCATGATTTTTTTGGAGGTCTGGTGGTGCGCCGCTCCTCCATGGGCCCAACCCTTTTTTATAACAGAGCAGTCGCTCCCGCGGGAAATCTCACGAGTTGCAGCGGGAACACAATGAAAATGGCGGGGAAACGGATAGAACAGGCGCGAAACGGTGTTGTAATAGGCGGGAAGAAGGAAGAATCGGCAGAAAAACGATGGCAGCAGCACCATTTCCCGCCGACGGGAGGTGAGGCATTACAGGCGGGTTGTTTGTGTCGCTGACAAGGGGGTCTAGTGTGGTCTTTCCGGCGTGGCGTGTGTTGCCATGTGTTGCCAACAGGCCCATCCAGCCCTGATTCCCTAGGATGGCAAGAGGGTGCCGAACAGATTGGTGGGCAGCCCAATCTGCCGACAGCCTTTGGAACCTCCGGTGCAGGTTGGACTCCATTTCCCGTCGGATTGTGCCACATTTCCCTCTAAGGGCTTGTTTGATTCACAGGATAGGAAAAGTATAGGAATAGGAAAAACATAGGATTGAGATGCCATGCCAACTTGAATCCTATGGGAATAGGAATTTTGTTTGATGTAGCAAAGAAATTTTTCCATGAGCTATGATCTAATGTTTGTTTCCTATAGGAATTGCACTACAAGATTCCTATAGGATATGTTCCTATGAATCAAACAATAATAAGGGCTTGTTTGATTCATAGGATAGGAAAAGTATAGGAATAGAAAAAACATAGGATTGGGATGTCATGCCAATGTGAATCCTATAGGAAGAGGGATTTTGTTTGATGTGGCAAAGGAAATTTTCCATGAGGTGTGACCTAATGTTGTTTTTCTATAGGAATTGCACTACAAGATTCCTATAGGATTAATTCCTATGGGATGTGTTCCTATTAATCAAACACTAACATAGGAAAAATTCCCATAGGATTTAAATCCTACATAATTCCTATGCAATTCCTATGAATCAAACAAGCCCTAACATAGGAAGAATTCCCATAGGATTGAAATCCTACATAATTTCTATGCAATTTCTATGAATCAAACAAGCCCTAAAAAGTTTCGAGGTATCTTTCTAAGAAAAGTCCTGAAATGAATGCTCTAATGAAAACAGCATGCACCCGTAGGGAGCTACGTGGCGTCAATCCATTGGTCCCTTTCATTTTGAGATCGTCCCAAACTGACAATTTGAAGACATCGTCCCCTTTTGCAGTCGACATGACATGCGTAGGAGCTTTTGTGTCGACGTGCATGGTAAAGGGTAGCGTATCCTCCCACTCCCTGGACCTCAGGCCCTAAACACGCTCTGTTGCTTACGCGCTACTACCTCGCGGCTCGCGAGAGCTAACAAACAAATAAGATTCGCATCAGGCCCGTAACCTGTCATGTATCGTATAACTACTGTAGAAGAAGCGTATCGCCGGAAGTAATGGATCAAGAGTACGTCTGCCCAATTCCGGCATGCAGCTGAACAGCAAGGAACTTGAGAGCGGTTCCGTTCACGCAACTCTCTGCAATCAGTTTGTTTCTAGTAGACAACACTAAAAATCATCAAGCAAGCTCCCAAAACCAACAGTAGTTCCAACTAGTATATCAAGTCGAGGCAGACATGACAGGACCGTGCGACAGCTGAACTGTCTGGGAAGAAGTTTGGTCCAGCGTTGTTTGCAGTTAGTTAACAAATTAATTAATCCTGATGATGGGGTTCATCAACTGCCCAGGATCCGTCGTCCTAGCTGGACAGGACAGCCACAGAAGCCTCGTCATCGGCCTCCGACGCACGTACGATCTGATCCGCGGCGAATCTCCCGCTGGATAAGAACGGGTCCACATCGCTTAATCAGCAGCGTCGCGTCGGCGTGGATCCCAGTCACGTCTGCCGGCCCCGGCCCCGGCCCCGCCGGGTGTTGGTTGGTCAGCCATCTGCCGGTGCCGGTGGCCCTCCGGGGAAGATCGAAACGGACAGCCGGCGGTCTAGGACTCCAGGTCTCGACTCGTCACATACACAAAGTACAAAAGGAAATCGAAGCCGAGTGGTAGCTTGGACATGTGGTGCCTGTGAGTAGCTTGGATTGGACGGGAGAGGACCTTCGTGTCATTTCACCACGTACTACTATCCAACCTTTGTGCTGTTGATGCTATAGCCTTGCTCTGTGTCGAGAACATGGCGTGAAGGGCAGTCCACACATGGCAGCCGACATCTCGAAGGCAGCAGGCAGGGTGGCGATCGACAGTACGGCCCTATGGACATCTCATTCCATTTATTCTTCGCATGTTACCTTATCACTGCCCAAAACATAAACAATTTTTTTGCAGGACTTAGGAACATAATTCGCAAAGAATTTTTTTTTGTCATACAATGGTGAGCATTTGTGGAAATGTGCTCTATAGCTTCTTTGGTGTTGGCTGAGATGAGAAAGTATTGCTCGCGCCTGAGGAAATCCTATTTCCAAACCCCGGTGGACCAGATACCGCCTAGCGTGCATGCTGGGATGGCGTATCTCTCTTGTGACCCGCGTGAGGATACAGCCACGAGAGTGCCACACAAAATCAATGGGGGAATTCCTGACATCCTCCAGGATTGGGTTCACATTGTTCATCTGACCGAGGAGGCGAGGAGGGTGGAGCCAGATACTGTTCTAGAGATGCGAAGAGGTGGCAAGGAGCCTAGTTTCCGCTCATATGGAGTCACGTGCGTGGAGGCACGTGAGCTTCATACTTCAGGTTCCATACTCCCTGCCACACACACACACACCATCTCCTCAGGCGGCGGCGGAAGCGCAAGTGAGGCTGGCGGCCATCAAGACGATTGGAGATGGACGAAGGATAGGAGATCAGGAAGGAGAACAAGGTGTCCAGGCGAAGATTAGAGAGAAATTGGCCGATGAGGGATGCGGCAGAAGGATTAATTGGAGAAACTTCAACGATGAGAACGGTACACGGTGATGGGATTGCAAATCTCCCGTGGCCCGCAAATGTCCTACATGTCACGCATTGTCTAGATACGTATCTAAACATTTTTTATTAACATATAGTATAAATTTAGACATCTAGGTCGGGCAAAGTGAGTAGTACGAGTATTACAAAACATGGGGGCAAGTCTCTTCCATAGGCTTCAAGCGCGTCGAATGGCGGGACTCGGCGGTGCGGTGTCGAGGGGTCTCGCTGGCGACCATGCGTGCCTAGATGATGGCAAAGCTGATGGTATTCATCAACTGCCCAAGACCCATCCTGGCTGGACAGACATCTGGGCAAAGCTACGTGTATCTTTCACGGAGGCGCGAAGCAGAGAACTATAAGAATAATGTAGTACCAGTCCGAACTCCGAAGCCTCATCATCGGCCTTCAAGGTACGATCTGATCCGCGATGAATCTCCGGCTGGATAAGAACGGGCCGGTCACATCGGTGAGCAGCGCCGCGTCGGCGTAGATCCGAGTCACGTCTTTCCGGCCCCGGCCCCGGCCCCGGCCCCGCCGGGTGTTGGTCGGTCAGCCATCTGCCGGTGGCCTCCGGGGAAGATCGGTAGGTCTCGACTCGTCGCATACACAAAGTACTGGACAGCAGAGCAACCATGCTTGGGATGGGAGGGACCTTCGTGTCCTTTCATCACGTCCTAGTACTACGTACTATCCAACCTCTGTGCTGTGCTGTTGATGCTAGCCTTGTTCTGCGTCGACAACATGGCAGCCGACGTCTCCTATATCTTCGAGCATGGAAGACAGCCGAGTGGTGACGATGCGGCCCTATGGGCATTTCATTTATTCTTTCGCATGTTACCAATTTATCACTGCCCAAAACAAGACAGCCGAGTGGTGACGATGAGGCACGTGAGCTTCATAGTTCAGATTCCATACTCCCTGCCACACACCATCTCCTCGGATGACCAACGGTGACGGCGGAAGCGCAAGTGAGGCTGGCGGCCGTCAAGACGATTGGAGATGGACGAAGGAGAGGCGAGAGGGGAAGCAGGACAGGGTGTTTGGACGAGGACCGGAGAGCGATTGGCTGATGAGGGGTGCAACAGAAGGATTGGAGAAGATGCAACGATGAGATAGGTACGTGGTGATGGAGTTGTAGATATCCCGTGTCCTAAACAAATGCTCCCTCCCTCCAGTTCTATACTTGTTTTAGTGGCTAGATTCACTCAGTTATGGATTTGAATCTAGACACTAAAATAAGTCTAGAAACATTTGTTCCACAAAGGTAAAATATCTTATATTTTAAAACGAAGGGAGTAGTAGACACCACGGTATCCTCTTTATTAGAGATCGTGTCTCTCATGCATGCACAGTTAGAAAACAATTGTCCTTTTGCAGCCGACCGTATGATATGCCAAATACTACGTAAGTAGGACTCTTGTGCTAAGTGTTGTGTCGACGACATACTGAGGGGTAACGTGGCAACTCTGCTGTGTCCAGAGAGAGCATCTCCTCCTAGTACGTACCTGTGAACTCAGTTTGTTGCTTATGCGCTAACTACCTCGCAGAGCTAAACAACAAATACGATTCACGTCAGGACCCGTACGTGATCTCTCGCTTGCATTATACTCTTTCCGTTTTAAAATATAAGTTGTTTTAGATCTGTAAAGAAAATAAATTTAAACTTTTTTATATGTAGATTTATTTTAAAAGTTAAATGAACCTCCATAAAACAAGTCTAGATTTTTTTTCTTTACAAACATAAAACATCTTATATTTTGAAACAGCGTGGATTATCAGCAGAAGTGTATGACGGCAAGTCATGGACCCTCAAGACTCATGCCAAATCACAACACAAGAATAAAAAGTTAGCAGTACCTGCAGGCAGGCAGACCGGACGGGACTGTGTGATAGCTAGGTGACATCCTGAAAGATAAACTCCGGGTCCATCACGGCAGTTAATCACAGATAATACCGGTAGCATTCAGCATTCATCATCATGCACGGTAAACTGACCAAGATCCATATCCCAGTTGGGCATGCAGCCGCAGAGAGAGGCGAAGACCAAGACGACCTTTTTGTTAGAAGAAATAGAGAGAGAGAGGGAGAGACAAATGATTCAACCGTTCTTTATTCCATTGATGATCTCAGTATATCTGAGGGAAGGACGCGAAGAGACGTCAGCGAGGTGCGAGATAGTCGGTTCCATATTGCAACCGACATAGGAATATTACATGGGAGGATTATCCCTTTAATTAATCTAATCTATTAATTAAATCCTAACACTCCCCCTAATCCTTCCATGTCATTGCGATCGATCATCTTTAGAATTATCTCCTCCAAAAACCCTGTGGGAAAAATATGAGGAGAGTTGTGTATGATATGTTGCTAAAACTCCTTCAAACCAAGTGGAAAAATAAGGAGAAAATGATGCAACATATAATGGTTAGATATGCTGTTAAAACTCCTTCAAACCCTGTGGGAAAATAAGGAGAAAATGATATAGCATATAATGATTATTACCTCCATGTTAACTCCATATGAGAAAAAACTTGTAAAAGGGAAAAACCCATAGAGTTTAGAGGATAATATATATGTCGTGTATACTTTCCTAAAAACCCGAGTGGGGAAAAAAGAAAGTATGACATATGATCTTGTGTTGATATTACCTCATTAAAAACCTTGATGAGAACCTGGATAGTAAACTCATAAAGGGAAAAAGAGTGTAATATGATACTTTGAATAGGAGTAGTCTAGGATAATACTCCCCCTGATTCTTGCAAATCCTGAAGCCGTCAAATACCAATTTCATAAAAATATTTATGGAATATGAAAGTTGGTAGAGACTTCATGAATAGATCAGCGAGGTTATCACATGATTTGACTCGAAAGACGTTTATTTCCTGACTCTTCTGGAGTTCATGAAGATAAACCAATTTAGAGGCAATATGCTTAGTGATATTGCTCTCGATGTATCCTATTTGCATCTATGCAACACAAGCAACATTATCTGTATAGATAATGGTCGATGATTCAAGAGAACCAATACCACATGACTCATGTATGTGGTTTATCATTCTGTAAAGCTACACATGGCAATGTGGCTTTGTATTTCAGAATGATTGGTAGGTGTAGTCACCGAAGTATATTTCGAAGACATCAATGGAGTGACACTTCTACCATGTAGGTACACAATATGGGGATCATTCAAGTAGCCAGCATCAGTGTATTCTGATGATATTGGAGTTTATATTTCTCTGAAATTACATGAACATATCAAATAATGTGTGGTGTCTTGGAGATATCGAAAGATATTCTTGATTTCCAACCAATTGTCTTGGTGGGTCCAATGGCACTGGGATATGGAACTTCAAGTCCCAACATTCCTTCTACATCATCCCTTGGTTTGAGTGAATCTTTCTCTACGTCTAGAGATCGAACAACCGGTCATGGGAGATGGATATGACATGTCTATTTTTAGGTTTCTCCAATATTTATAATATAGGCAACTTGGTGTACCATAATACTTGAGTGAAGGAGTTCGAGTTGTGGTCTCTAGAACTATTTGGTTTTATCCAAATTCTTCATCTCAAATTCGCCTTTTTAGATGATTACGTTTACCGTCATTGTAGGAGTAATCCTTGAGCATGATAAACACACATGGGTAATCATCATTGTAGGAGTAATCCTTGTGTATAAGGAACTCACTATGTCGGTTGTACCAGAATATACCGACAACAATAAGCCATGTAATGACTTATTGATTTTACACAATGCATGTTGCATTTACATTTCGATTCGGATAGAGATTCCATCGGGAACCATACATGTCCAAATCTAGTGATCCACATGAAATGTCGTCACTACATCTATCAACTGCATAGATAGATGATTTTGCACTGCCAATGATATAGGTATCGGAAAATGAGGATTCCACTCATGTCTGGAGAGTAGGTCTCGGATCTCTGCGAAAACCCGACCTTGTGCTACAAGCCTTGCTTTCTCACCACCTTGTTCTCATTCTATTTCTAGAAGAAAATATATTGAATCCCATATAGGGAATTTAGTTGGAAGAGCGAGGCTATTTTCTGCTTGGATTGCACCCTTTGATTGTTTGATCAAGTGAGTGGTTTACACTCTGCCATGGCCATGGTCTATGGATCTGAATCATTGTGAAGGTTTTGACAATCATACAAGAGAAATGTTTGTCGACAGTTGTAGGCTTTTGTTGTATGATTATCCAAAATCAATATAGTTAGAGGAAATCGCATCCACCTATGATGACTCTTCGTGATTTCCCAATACGTGTGAGTCCAGGTATTCCGATGTCCCACCCGGTGTGCAAGTCAAGCTGGGTTGTGGAGGTTTCCTTCCACCGGGTGTATACTACCCATAAGGTGTTTGTCAACGCTAGGTTGACTTGCATTCTTGATTTAGAGGATATCTCCTCGATTTCTTTTGTTGCTTGCAGAAGCTAGATCTGGTTAGAGTACTACTCCCCCTCTTCTCGGTAAGAGAGTTGAGTGGTTTTATTGGTACCTCCACTCTTTGGGCGCATTTCTAGCGGACTAAAGGATTTTGTAACACCTTTGAGATCAGTAAATGAATCTGGCAGGTTATTTGCAATATGTTGCAAATATGCGAATTCCGGACGTAGTCCAAATTCTTGAATACGTGGATATAAGGTGGAACGTGGAGTCCCAATTGATTTCCTAGCATTCTGTGTGGTACATGAAGTCTCCCCCTAATGCCTGGAAATAATCCATCATTTAATATAAGCAATCAACATACTGGGCTATGAATGTCCCTAATGAGGGGTTCAAGGTACATGTTGCTCGACGGAGATCTGTACCCCACATAGATCTCAAGTATGTGGGCCCAATGATGTATGTTGTGGTGGTGAGATTGGTACGCGTGAAGCGCTTCCAAACTTACGCAGATAGGAAATGCTCGGAGGATTTCCATTATCAATTACAGAGGAGGAGTATTGCGATATGCAGTTAGTCATTGAGCAGTGTGTAAAGCTGCATGACTCCAACGTCAAGTTGGTAGTGCATTTCATCGACAAAAGTCATGCAATGAGTTTGATCCTCCTATTCAGGGATTCAACCAAACCATTATGAGTGTGGATGTATGGGATAGAGTGCTGAACTTCAATCCGTATGGCCATGCAATATTCATTGAAGGCACATGAGGAGAATTCTGCAACATTTTCCTTGCGAATTTGTCAAATTCTGCTTTTCTCGACAATGGGCCTGTAACTTGATTACTTCCCTCATTGTCATGGTAAATGCATGGTTTCATGTGGACAAAAAAAAACACATGTATGAGCATCGTATAGATGCATAATTGAGAACCATGAAGAATACCTTAAAAGATCCACACAATGGTTGGGGAATAACAAATGTCTATCTGGATGTGTTCAAGGAACTGAAGCGGTCCAACTTGTATTTTGAGGTGCGAATGCCTCAAAATTAGCTTCCCTTTGTGACACAATGTGCACACAAAGTCTGATGACCGAGGGAATTTGGACTCATGCAACTTGTGACCAATGGAATTTCTTTATATGCAACATTTGCTACGGGTTGGATGCACGTGTAGTACAATCCAAACAATAGAGAGGGTACTTTTTCAAATACTTGTTCCTCATCCATCGGATTGCGTCCCGTAGAAATCTATATATCGAGCTAAAGATCGCTATGGAAATCTTTTCTCAAATATATAGAATACATACAATCTTATTTTATACCAGAGTGCTGATACAATGTACAATACTTATGTTCTGTTACAACAGCACAAATGGACATTATTAAAATTGATCATTAAGGAGATAGTGGGACTATTTTAAGTCTCCAAACATGTCGTTTGAGGTATACTCAAAGATCATGTCCTCCGTGCTCATAGAGTCCTCGGACGGCTGGAGAGTCATGGTGTTGCTAGGTCCAAGAGGAACATCTTGCGAACAACCAGCTCCATTGGTGCCATTCAGATGAAGGTTGAAGTTAGTATCAAACCTTTTCCCTTGAGGTACTTTCTGTCCTTGGGATTGCTGGTAGAGAATTTCCAGATGCTTTGGGGTCTTGCACTTGTTAGTAGGGTGCGTGTAACATCCACACTTATCACAAAGCCTAGTTTTGTCATACTTTGGCTTTGCGGTGCCTTTCCCACGGTCCGAGTTTTGAGGATTCCTGTTCCAGTTGTCCTTACGCTTACCCTTAAAGTTCGGTTGGTTACCGTTGAAGGCGCCACCAAACTTTCTTCCGTTCGCGACATTCATATGAACTTCCGGCAAAAGTTGGGAACCAACCGGGCGCTGAGAGCCATTCTTAGCAAGAAGCTCATCATGTTTTTCAGCATGAAGTAGGATATGAATAAGGTCTGAATAGACCTGATAGTCCTGGCAGGTATTCTTCTTTGGAGGAGCCTTTCAGATGGGAGCATAGTGGATAGAGTTTTTTCTATCTTTTCCGCATCTGTAGGTTCCTTCTCGCGAAAGCACAGCTTAGAACTTATATTATGAACCTCATGATTGTAATCCCCAACGGACTTGAAGTCCTGGAATCGAAGATGGGACAAATCATGAAGTGCTTCAGGCAGGACAACTGTCTTCTGCTTTTCATACCTCGTCTTGAGGGCCTGAAACAAAGTAAATGGGGATTCCTCCTCCAAATACTCGGACTTAAGATCCGGTTGAATATGGTGCCTTATAATGTACAAGGCAGCATATTTCTGCTCTTCTCTCAGCGGTGCTGCTCCAGCCGGAAGAGGGTCGTTCGGGTTCTGGATGGCACGCACTATCCCACGGGACGCAAGAGCGATCTTGATGTCCATGGCCCATGTAGGGTAGTTGTGGCCGTTAAGCTCGAGTGAATCGAACTCTTTTCCAGCCATCGGTTACCTACATGGTAAACCAGAGAATATTAATCTACGTTCGGTAAATTAAAATCCATCATGGTCATGTTGTAATGAACTATGCAAAATTAAATGATGACTTCAAGAAATGGGCTCGAAATCATTAGTGTGAACTTCAAATTGTTAAGTATGACACATTGTAGATAATCTCCGAAGAATATTCGGAGTCCGTTTCGCAGCACTAGAGAGTATAATCTGATGAAATCAGTAGATACTCTTACTTCTAATGCCTTATGTCATGACTTAATAAAATATTTGGGAGAGCATATTGTTAAGCAATCGTAGTGTCAAAAATGACAGAATGTAGGCTTTAAACAGTAGTGGTGATAATCTGCAGTGCAGTAGATCTGGCCACTACCTTGTGTTCTCAAAACATCAATTTAAAGAAATCACTTTGAATTTTGCATACCAATTCGTGCTTGTATCGAGTCAAAATGACTCAATTAAGACGATGAATTGATCTATTGCAAGAAATTGAAAATCTCAATTGCAAACGATAAATGTAATAAATCTCAACATGTGCACACACACGGAAATATATTACATCAAATATTTTTAAAATACACATAGTACTCCACAAAAATAAATAGTATAAAATTAAATACTGTAATTAACAGAATCTAAATCTGAATTGAAACTAGATTAGAACTACTGTTAGACATAAATTGCGAAATTCGAAAAATTATTGATCTCGAGCAATTTCAGCCCAAGAGGCAGCCTAGTGGGCTGGCCCATATCCTGGACATGCGGTGGACGTGCGGTTAACAGGGAGTGGAAAAAGATCAATCGATCCCCAATCCTCTCAATCAGTCAACGCCATGGCCAAGCACCAGCGTTACTGCATGGGAACCAGGCACCACCGCCGCCGGGCGGTTCGCCTAACGGCGGAGCTCGCCATGGCGTCCTCGCCGGGAGGCGTGGCGCTATTCGCGAGCCTCAGCGACCGGTTTCAAGTGCAATGGTGCGGCGTCATGGCCGTCCGACAATGCAGACAAGGCCCGGCAAGCGTGGGGAGCGGTGAATCACGGAGCGGGAGGCGTCGGGGCGGTCGGCAATGACGGCAAGAAGCCTTTCGAGGAGTCACCGCCTCTGGTGGGTCATGGCGGCATGCATGAGGATGCAGATCGTGTCGCCGTCGTTGGTCGTCCTATGTTTTTCTGTTCCTCTTCTCAACCTCTCTGTGATGTTGTGCTCGGTAGAGGCAGTGCTGATAACGTGTTAGAAGAAATCGAGAGAGAGAGAGGGAGAGACAAATGATTCAACCGTTCTTTATTCCATTGATGATCTCAGTATATATCTGAGGAAAGGGACGGCGAAGAGACAGCGTCTGTCTGGTGCGAGATAGTCGGTTCCATATTGCAACCGACATAGGAATATTACATGGGAGGATTATCTCTTTAATTAATCTAATCTATTAATTAAATCCTAACACTTTTCACAGGATCGATGATTGGTCCATCCCGAATATGGTCTGAAACCACGTCACCTCCATCTTGGCCAGCTAGCACAGAATCTACCATGTGGCCTGGCCACGAGAGTAGCTTCCACGAATAATCTAGACATGTCCATCATCGGCCTCCGGCGACCTGAATGATCTGCTCTCCGTTGTTCTTCCACGTAACTTCGGGGGGGCTGGATAAGAACACGTCGCGTCACATGGCCGCCGCGGCGTGGACCCCACCTGCCGGGTTCTTTGATTGGTCTGCCTGCCATGTGGCTGCTGTGGTGGTCGACGAGGAAAATAACAAAACAACCAGCAGCCTAGCTTAGCTTGCTCCCCCATGCACCCTAGCTCGGTCACGACGCTTCACACACACAGAGAGAGAAGTCCGAAAGAATAGTCCTAATCATCGAAGCCGACTCGCTTGGACATTTGTGGTACAGTACAATAAATTTGGAGACCCGAAGAGCAGGACAGCATAGCAGCCACACGAGAGAGAGGGACATTCACGTCCTTCTAACACGTGCTGGTCCTCCGCAACCTTCGCGTCCTCGTTCTTTGTAGTACACGCAGGCTGCGCATGGATGTTGTTGACTTGAACCTCGCCTTCTTCTACCCCGAGAACAGGGCCGGGCGCAGGGCAGTCCGCACCGTATGTCTTCAAATTACTCATCTCACAAAGTCTTCGTCCACGGGCGTCAATAGTGCACGAGGATGCCCTCATCGCTGAGGTATGTGTGCTTGGGGTTTTCCTGGCGCTTCTCTCGATGTCCCCAGACGGTCTCAGTCATCTCGGACCATATCGACGTTTGGCTGCATTTTCAACAAATTTCTAAATCATGTTTGCATCATGCTCTGACTCAACAAGGTCTTCATTTGAGATATCCCGATAGATGTATGTTTCGCTCATATTTAATGATCATGTTATGCAAGATAATGCGAAATGTTATTATTTGCCCGTCCGATCTATCTCGGTCGAGGTACAAACGGCCTAATTGGGATCCTAGCCTTCGACCAAAAAAAACTAGTTCAAAATATCATAGCCATTGTTAGAGTATTATACGGACACGGTTGTTATGGTAGTTTAGGATAGTTAGGACTCTAGTCTAACTTGACTTGTACTACAAGATGATCCCTGTACGCCTATATATACTCGTCCATGGGGCTCAATAATACATCCAACATATTTCGCCAATTCTAGGTCCTCGGCCGTCGGCCTTCTCCTCCGTGTGTTTGGTATGTCTCCCAGGACGTATGCTAGAAAGAAAAAAGGTCCTCATCATCTTCTTTCTCCTCCTCCGATGGAGATTCGTCAAAGATCATCTCCCTTAACCTTTTTTTATCTACAACCAAAGATCTATGTAGAGGCCGGTTCGAAACCAAAACGAGAAACACAAAAAATAACCTAGTTATGCGTTGAATACCTCGTGGACGAAGGAGGTGAGAATTGCGGTCGGCGCAGTTGAGCCGACGCGGGAAGGGTGAGACAAACGCCGGTGCTACGCAAAGATTAGAAGTCAACGTAGAGGTCATGGCACCGCCGTCTTGCCGATCGTCGGCCGGCTAATAAGTTCTCCACGCTCATTGGAAAATAGGTTGGGACCCTCGATTCCGGCGGCGCCTAGCTCCACAGTGGCCGTTCTATGATTTCTCCATCCTTCGATCCCTCTATTTTGAACAAACTAAGCTTGTCTCGTCTCCATTATGAACAAACTAAGCTTGTCTCGTCTGGAAAAGACCTTGAATTGGTGGCGGGATCGAAATGCTGCGGGGGCTTTGCTACCTAATTCCAGCGAAGGCAGCCACCGGCGAGCGATACGGAGTAGAGGAGGTGGACGGAGGAGGATACAGGCTCTCAATGGAGGCGATGTGTGGTCACTAGAGTGAACGCCGGAAGGGATGGACCGTGGTGCGAGAAAGATGTGCGTGCGAGTGGAGGTAGGGGATTTTTTCTCTGTGGGGTCATGATCGAGTAATTTTATGAATCGTGGAGGTCAACTCCTGATTTTTTTAGTCCTCTAATTGCGAGATACAACCAAAAAATGTCAAACCTAGGATTTTCATCCTGTGCCAACAAAAATAAAATCACATTTTCTAACACGAGGGGACAAAACTATAACTTGGGATGTAAGTGGCGCGCTATTTAATCCCGTCTAATACTGTTTATCAGTACCCCAGTTCAATAAAGTTTTCTTTTCCTGAAAAAAAACTAACCAGTTGAATAAACAGGAATTGCGGACGCCGTTTATGCGCCATTTACATCCTAAACTGTAACACGGATCGCAACATTATTTACCTATATAAGAGATTGACAATAATACAGTGGAAACCTGCTTTTGTGGCCGAGCTCTTTTTTTTTGGAGCAACCGACGGAAGCACCGCCTTTTCACTAAAACCCAAACAAGTTGTACAGGGTGGTTGTGCATGCAATAGATCTTGCGAGAAATAGTGTATAGATAGAAAGAGAGAAAATTAATCTGGCTTAACAGGAATTGCCTCTCCAACCGCCGCGAAAGCCCTGTCCCGTTTGCCTGATGTCTTCCCTGGCAATCTTCGCGACCTCGATGTAAGGTAGACACTTGCCCATGAAGATCCTTTGATTTCTTTCTTTCCAAGGGTTTTAGAAAACGTGTAGAAGGCGCCCGCTGATTCTTCATTGCTCATTAGCAGGATGACCAGCGATGAGATTGTCCCACCGATCTGAGATGGAGGGCAACCCATGGCCCTGCGTTCCACCAGCGTTGTTGTCCTAGAGTTGGGCAAGGTTCCAAATTGCACATGTGAAGGGGTAGTCTTTTAGCAGGTGGCTAGTTGTCTCGGAGGCGCTAAGGTTGTCTCGGGGGCGCTAAGGCAAAGCACGCAGATCGGGTCGTGGTCCCAACCTCGCGTGGCCAGGTCATCGGCCGTAAGCAGCTTGTCATGAAGGACGAGCAAGGCAAAAAAAACTTGGATTTTGGTTCCACGCGCGCATTAAAAAAACATCCGCGTGGAATTGCGCATGATAGGCTTAGCTGGCGTTGTAATTTCCGTCCTCCCCCAAAGTCTAGATGAGCTCTTAAGGGCACGTACAGTGCAGGCGTTAAGGAGCGACACTAGGATTAGATTCATAGCAGTTTTGTCCGAATCCTGGCTGATTCTAGGAAACCAGCGAGCGTCGGCGCAAATTGTGCCGTCGGGCGCTTCATCTCCTTTTCCACCTAGCAAACCGTTTTATGGCAGGACGGACCGTGCAAACGGGCGGAAAACAATTTCTGTTTAGCGTCTTGGTTAGCGCCCGCATTGAGGGAAGGACGCTCGGCTACTTTTATTTCCCCGTACGTATTGTTTTTAATCTCTTAAGCGTCCACCTAACCGTCTAGCATTATACATGCCCTAATAAGACAGGTAAAAAAAAGAGCTTCTGATGGTGAGTTTCTATCGACATTTCGGAAGTGTAACGTAATGATCTTGCTCTGCCCAGCACATCTCCGGTGACCTAAACACTCTTTGTTGTTGTTGCTTAGGAGCCACTACCACTCAGAGCTAAGAAACAAAAATGATCCCAATCAGGACCGTAATTCTCTCTTGTATCGGTAGAAGCGTGTGAGCATAAGTCATAGATCGATCAAGATCCAAGAGTCTGCCCAATCCAGGCAGCTCTAAGAAGAGTAGTTCCTTCGACGCAACTCTCTGCAATCAGTTTGTTTCTAATAATTTCAAAACAATATATTCAATCATTGCATGCGCTCCCAGAACAGAAGCTAGCAAAGCCCATGCAGAGAGGATTAGGATCGTGTGATGGCCAGGTGGTACGCGCATTCCTGGAAGATAAACTCGGGCCCACCACGGCTTCATCGCTCGCACCAACTGGCCAGGATCCATGAGTTGCGCAGACGAGACGCTTGCTTAAGCGCCGCTGTCACCGGCCGGTCGCAAAGGCCAAGATGACCTTTCTGTCATGGAGACCGACCACTGCACAGGATGATTAGTCAGCATCTGGCCCGCGCCGGTCTGATCCGCTCTATGTTTCCACGTCACCCTTCAAACTGCCACGTACGTTGTTTCCATATTAAATTGCCTCTCGCATTAACAAATAGTATTTACCGTCATACCAGTTTATATTGAACTAATACGGAGTTTTAAAAAAAGTTTAATCATGAAATTGGTCAATAAAATATGAATTATACGTGACAAAAATTATATCATTGGATTCGTATTTAAAATACATTTTCAATGATACAGTTTTTGTGACATATGATACATATTTAGTTGATCAAACTTATTGTCAAACATAATGCTTGAACTTCGAATTAGCCGGCACGGAGACGTCGTAACATGGCTGCAAATTTTGAAGTTTCAATAAACTTAGTGGGCACATGGATCTATGACTTTAGGCGGCATATATTGATTTAGGAGTCTTCCCACGAACATGCATGAAACGGAGCTGCCACCCACCAATATATACTGTGTCCCTCTGGACCGGCTTTTCCTAGACTAGACGAAAGGGACCAATTAAGACGTAACACGTACGGACAGTGACAATTTTTCTTCTCTGGAAAAAGATTCTGGGGAAACTTTATTCAGAAAAAGACGTGACGTGAATTTTCTCAACAGAAGAAAAACGCAAAAGATACACATGAAGGGAAAAAGTGACACGTAGAAACCGTGTTACGAGAATTCAGCGCCATGGACAATTAGGAAACATTATTCTCCATTATTTCTAACCGAGTTCTCTTAGGATAGCTAGGTCAAATAGAAATGTGGGTAGTCGTACCCCTTCGCCTTGCCCCCTGTCAGCGTCGTCGCCGATTTTTCTCGCATCTTTAGCCTTCGCGGGTCACGGATATAGGACGGATCTCGGTCCCCGTCGGCAGGAGGACTCTATTTTCCTATTTTTAGGTTCAAGGTCTGGTGGGGTGCGCTCAGATGGTGGCGGTGCCGCCTTCTTCAATAATGTCTTTCCGACTTCAACCCCATCTCGACGGGGATGTCGAGAAGCTTGTGGAAGTTGTGTTGTCCTTGAGTACTTCTTCTGGTAGTGGGATCTTCGGATTGTCAAAGAGCTTCATCGGCGGTTATTCCTTCCTCTTCGTCTCTGAGACGAATGTGGTCTTGTTGACCCGTTCGACGAATTTTCATCCACAACCAGCACCGTCAGGCTGGCTCATGGAGGAGCGGCAGCGGACGTGTACGCCGTCGACACGTTTTGGAGGTTGAAGATGGAAGACATCTCAGAGATTTCGTTGTAATTTTCGTTTTTTGTTGAGGTGCTTTGTACTGCTTGATGTGCCTTTTAATGCCAGATTTCTATTCGCAAAATAAAAAAATAGAAATGCTAAGTTTTGTGTCGACATACTCAAGGGTAACGCGTGGCAATGTTGGTCTCGTGGGAGTACCCCCAGCAGGCAGCAGAGCTACTAGCTAACAAACAAACAAGGTTCAGACCGTAATCTATCCTGTACTGTATCACCAGACTTTCAGAGTACTAGTAGTTCTTTCACGTACGCAACTCTGTACGCAAAAAAGAAAATTCATCAGAGGTGCGAAAAACAAAAAAATTACCACTAGCTATTACTACTACACGGAGACAAGATATGACCGGGGCGATAGCCAGGTGATATGACCGGGACAAGATAAACTCATGCCCACCACCGGCGGTTAACACCGGTAGTACAGTATATTCGTCATCTATCAAATATCAACTCGGCCAAGACCCATGATTCGGATCCACTTGGCAAGTTGGCCAACGACATTTTTTGTATGTTTAGCCCTGCGAGCGAGACCAACATGGCCTTTGGTTCGCAGGAAGGATGTGCAATCTAGTAGTAGTCTGAATGGCAAAGACCAAAATGGGCTTTCTACTTCCACTCGGAGAGGAGAGGACCACTACCGGACGCCTAGTCATCACCCGCCCGGCCTGTCGGTCTGATCCGCTCCCTGCTTCCACGTCGGATCCCGCCGGATAAGAAGGCATCGTGGCACACGTGGACCACGTAACGCTTTTCGTTTGGTTATTACTGCTCCTGAAAGTTTGTTTGTTCAGGCGTCAAAGGAAGGAAATATATAGTAGTAATAAAGGTCACCGTCACCGGGCGCGGCGGAGGCGTAGATCCCAAACCCATCTGCCGGACGGACCATGTTCGCGATTGGTCGGTCGCCTGGCCGGTGGCCTCCTAGCAGGAGAAAAGAAAAAGAAAAGAGGGACGTGAAAGTCCTCAGAGGGAAATGCGTAAATAATTTTATTCATGGAAGGCGATGGTGTACTGTAGCGTGGTGGTACTTGTATAAAACGCGGAGGACCTGAGGCGTGAGAGCGGAAGGGAGCAACACAACAGAGCCTTTTGCCTGTCCATTTGGGTCTCGTCCCACCCTCTCTCTGTTTTGCCAAGTTGGTCAGCCATGGCCGTGCTCCGTCTCGCCGCGTGCGCCGTGCTCCTCTGCCTCCTCCTCGTCCCCTCCTCCTCCGCCCTCCGCTGGCTCTCTGACTCCTCCGAGCCGGAGAGCAACGCCGCCGCCGCCGGCGACGACGATGGGTACCGGACCGCGTACCACTTCCGGCCCACCAAGAACTGGCAGAACGGTACGTTGGAATCCACGCTACCCTCTCTCTCTGTTCGCTCCGCCCAGTTAATTTTCGATTCATTCGTTCATTCGGCTAATTTGGTTCTTCCCCCTGTGTGTGTCCATCTGTCGTGGTTGGATTCATGGTGGCCTCCTCTCTTCATGATGGTGCTCAACAGATCCGAATGGTACGCGCACTTTTCTTTCTCTTTCATTCATCCGGTAGTGCGCCCGTTTGCTTGCTAAATTAGGCGAAAGTTATTCGTGACACGTGTTTAGACTTTTTTTTAGCTTTCCCGTCCGAAACTCTCCCTGGAATCATCCTGGAATCATGGAACATCGCCGTCAGTGAACACCGGATTAATTGCTCGCGTTTATCCGCGGATAGATAGATTTCTGAGCTTTCTGTTTGCGGGAATTATCCGTAGATGGATAGATGGTGGGGAAAGGCGGAGGCGCGCGATCCTACCTACACAGGCAGGCAGATCCTCGTGTGGCTGGCCCGCAGCGATGCGGTGGTCTTGTTGGCGCCGTCCAAGTCTTGCTCCGCCAGCGTGCACGTATGCGTCATTTTGTACTCGTAGTATACGATGGTGCAGCACGCTACGCGTCGCGTAACGTGAGCTCGTCGTGGCGATTAGTCTACTACTACTACTAGCAGTTGGAATTATCCTTGGCTTTGGCGTGTGAACCTCTTCCAGGAATTACGGGACGACGTCGCCATCAGTGAATTATCCACAGATAGATAGATAGATTTTCTCTCGGGGAAAAAAATTATCCATAGATAGATGGTGTGGGGGAGGAAGAATCAATCCTTAACGGGACGGACGCCTCTGCTGTGTGGCCCGCAGCGGTTGGACGGTTCCGTTGGCCCGCGTCCAAGTGTTGCTCTGCCGTGCCAGTCCTGCGCCGCGTGCGTGTGCCTGTAGGCCACTGTGTGCGCGTCTGGACGTCCCTGTCGACGTGTGCCGTGTGCGCTGACGTGGCTACACCTTGCGTGACGTGCGTGAGACCCCCTCGCCCGCGTCGGTCCTGGTTCTTCTTGCTTAATAAAAGTCTACTAGGCTAGGCTAGGCTAGGCAGACAGGGCTGCTATATACTAGTATTGTTATTTCTTTCTCCTGGTCAGTTGAGGAAAGTTTAAAGTATACTTTTCTTCTCCAAGACGGAAGCTAGACTTTTTTTACTAGTTAGACTTTAGGCTGCTCGGACAAGAACATGCTAACCATCTCGATTGGCAAGCCAGACGAAAGTTACACGCATAGCATATGTCTGTACTGTACCACTTCTTCTACTCCCTCCGTCCAACAATAGATGTCTTAGTTTTTTCAAATTTTAGATAAATCTATATACTAAATAGTGTGTAGATTCATCTAAATTTGATAAATTTGAGACATCTATTTTGAAACGGAGGGAGTAGATTACTAGGCGCGAATTTCCACACCTCTGTAATATCCCGGAGACGTGCTTAGACTTTCAGAGTTTTTATATTCTTGTTCTTCCATAGTTTCCGTCTGAAATTCTACCGGCCGGGAATTATCGAAGGAACGTCGCCGTCCGTCAGTGAACACTGTCCAGATTCTAGTACTGTATTACGGTTGTGCTTATCCATCGGTAGATGGTGGGGAAAGCGAGAGGAAATCCATCCTTGTTAGGACGGTGCGTGCTCCTGTTGTGTGGCCCACGGAGATAGGCCGGTGCGGTTGGCGTGCCTGCTTTGCCTCCAAGTCCAGTTGCTTGCTTGCTCTTGTTTCTGCGTCCAAGTGTACTATAGATCCGTGCCTGCACGTAACGTGACGTGGCCTCCTCGCCGGCATCGTGCTGACTGACTAGTCGCTACCGTCGGCAAAGTGGCAACGATTCTTACTAGTCTATGGGTTCCGTAGTAAGACGAAGACAGTATATTGTTCCTACCTGGAGTGATCTGTTGCTTTAATTAAGATGTACTTCTCGTCTCCAACACGGATGTTTTTTAGACTTTGGGTTGTTCAGTCAGACTCAGACAAAAACACATGGTCACATCCTGTACCAGACTAGTACTACTGTACTCGATTGACATTTTGACCGTTCCAATTGCATGAGTTCAAAATTATGTTGTCATCCCTTTTTTAATCTCTTGGGAATATTCACTTTGTCAAACAATAGCATCTCCTAATTTTCTACTAGAGTATAATTGTTTCTCGCTATATACCAATCAGAGTAGTTCGCGTACCGAAGCTTCTTTTTCTAGAGAAACAGAGCACTGCAGTGAACTGACAGTCAGTCGTGATTTTTTTTTTGTACAGGTCCGATGTACTACAAGGGCGTGTACCACCTGTTCTACCAGTACAACCCGTACCGGGCCACCTGGGGCAACGGCAACCTCTCCTGGGGCCACTCCGTCAGCGTCGACCTCGTCAACTGGTCCGCGCTCGACAACGCGCTCGACCCGGACTCCCCCTCCGACGCCAACGGCTGCTGGTCGGGCTCCGCCACATTCCTCCCCGACGGCACCCCCGTCTTCCTCTACACCGGCATCGACGCCTCCAACAACCAGGTCCAGAACGTGGCCTTCCCCAAGAACGCCTCCGACCCGCTCCTACGCGAGTGGGTCAAGCCGAGCTACAACCTTGTCATCGCGCTCCCCGACGACGTCGTGCACGACCAGTTCCGCGACCCCTCCACGGCGTGGATCGGCCGCGACGGCCTCTGGCGCGTCGCAGTGTCCGCAGGGTTCAAGGACGGGACCGGGTCCACGCTCGTTTACAGGAGCAAGGACTTCCGGAACTGGGAGCGGAACGCCGAGCCGCTCTACAAGTCTGGCTCCGCCGGCATGGTGGAGTGCCCGGACCTGTTCCCGGTCGCGGAGCCCGGCGCCGAAAACGGGCTCGACTACGCGTCCTCGAACGGGGCAGGGTTGCACGTGCTGAAGCAGAGCGTGATGGTCACGCTCAGCGACTACTACGCGCTGGGCCGGTACGACGACGCCGAGGACACCTTCACGCCGGCGGAGGCGAGCGGCAACGACTGCCGGGACTGGCACCGCTTCGACTACGGCCACGTGTACGCGTCCAAGTCCTTCTACGACGCCGGCAAGAAGCGCCGCGTGCTCTGGAGCTGGGCCAACGAGTCCGACCCCGAGCCCGACTACATCGCCAGGGGCTGGGCCGGCGTGCAGACGGTGCCCAGGAAGATATGGCTGGACAGCCAAGGGAAGCAGCTGCTGCAGTGGCCCGTCGAGGAGATCGAGTCGCTCAGGAAAACGCGGGTGGGGTTGCTCGGAGCGGAGGTGAACGCCGGCGGCATGAACGAGATCATCGGCGTCGCGGGCACGCAGGCGGACGTGGAGGTCGTCTTCGAGATCCCGGCCCTGGATGGCGCCGAGAACCTCGACCCGAACCAGCTGCTGGACCCGCAGAGGCTGTGCGGGGAGAAGGGCGCGTCCGTGCCCGGCGGCGTCGGCCCGTTCGGGCTGCTCGTCCTGGCCTCCAGCGACCTGCAGGAGCACACCTCCGTCTTCTTCAGGGTGTTCCGGCACAATGGCAAGTACAAGGTTCTCATGTGCACCGATCTCAGAAGGTACAGATAGCAAAAACAGAGCACGATCAATTCTGAAACTAATACCGTGCAGTTTCAGCAAAGTCATACTCCTACTAACAATCTTGTTGCAAATTAACTTGGGCAGATCGACCAAGAGAGCCGACGTGTACAAGCCGCCCTACGGAGGCTTCGTGGACATCGACATCGAGAAGGAGAGGAGCATATCGCTCAGGACATTGGTGAGTTTTTCCTCACTCACTCACATACAACAGATTCAGATTCAGGTTTGTACGGAGAACATGAATGACATCATTTGTTCATCCAACAGATTGACCACTCGGTGGTGGAGAGCTACGGCGGCGGGGGTCGGACGGTCATCACGGCGCGGGTCTACCCGGAGCACGCGGAGACGAGCAACAACCGCCTGCTCATGTTCAACAACGGGACCGGCATGGTCAAGGTGTCCAAGCTCGACGCGTGGGAGCTGAAGGCGGCAGACGTGAACGTCCCGGGCGACGGGCTCATCACCATTGGCTCGATGCACCTCCCCGAAGCATATTAGGAGGAGACATGTTCTACTAGTTCATTTGGTGGATGGCCAATTGTGTGGCCGATTGGATTTCCCTGGCCAACTACGGCTTTTGGGGTGCATTTGGGGGATTTGTTTAGTAGTAGTTTCGGTTCGGGATAGTTAAAGAGAGAAGAATAGGTCGGAGAACGTTCGTTGATTAACACATATCAGCGAACAGTCCGCGTCATATTTACCACTTTGCAAAGTAAATAGAGAAAGTACATATGTGCATATGTTTTACATATCCATGCCCATCTCTCCTACTTGCCTGTTTTGACAGCAACATTTCGCCCCTCCCCTCTCAGAATCAGTTAACGATCTCACAATCTCGCGGGCATATGAGAATTGATTCTTTCTAAGTCAAAGCAATGAATCATTTGTTTCTTTGGAGACATCCGACAAAAATATCTTTTATGTAAACATTAGAACACATGCAAATAAGAGGAGATGAGAAAGCTTTTTTGAAATGTGTATGAATCTTTACCAAGAAATCTATTTGTAAGTCGAGTGAGAAACAATCACTCCAGTAGTTAGTATACTTCGGCTAGTTTGGCAATTTGTTCAGTAGCCATTATCTAGTCGACTTGAAGGTTGTCAAACATTGAAAAGCTGAAAAAAATACAAGTAAATTTTTTTTATTGAGAAACACATCCCGCTGAGCAATACAAGTTGTGTTTGTCCTTCAAAAGAAATGGAAAATACATTGTGCCCCTACCTTTGTGAAGTCCGAGGTCCATATATACTCGTCATAATCCATGACGTGTCAGTCCAAGAAAGAGAGATCTCAAAGGCTGCAGGTGATGTTGATTCTAGACTTGCTAATCCCGTAGGATCATTTTCCCTGAGCCTAAATAAGGGGGGAAGCTTATTTTATACAGGTAACTGGATCCTCTCATTCCTCTAATTTTCAGTCATTATACGTTTGTTTGACATATTTGGTGAAGTAGAGAAGCAATGTGCGTTGAACTCTGTAGTCGATGCCATTTTTGTTCGTACCAGTAATTCAAGAAGCACTAATGTTTCCTTCCTTACACATGTCCAATTTGTGTGTGAATATGATAGATGGTTTAGCATGTAGTATTCTATACTCTGAACACTGAAGTTTGAAGTCTGAAGTTGGTTTACTAGATGATCAAACAAATTCTGTAATTTTATAGTTGTGTGATCCTTTAATATTCCTGCTACTAGTTTATTTGGATTTTTTAGTTTAAAACCTAAATATAAAATTTAAACTATAAATCACCAAATGAACTAAAAGCAGGATATTGGTGGGATCCCGCTTGACACCTTACCTTCAGGTCTAATTGATACTTAAACTACGGTTGGTAACAAGTCATGGTCACATATGGATAGTCTGCTAGGTACTTACACATGTAAATTAGTATGAAATAAGATCTCCCCTTGCTTTAGGTTTTTCTGTCCTTGCGCCAACGACGATCGAGAAATCTGTCCCCGTGTCGTCTGTTCCTCCACGACGTTCTCGTGCGGGATTCCCAGTCTTGGCGATCGTCGTGTCTGGACAAGGGTTTTGGTCCGTCTCGTGTCAGTCTTCCTTTGCTGGACAAGAATTACGGTTTTGCCATGGATCCAAACGCATTTGGCTCTGGAAGTACTCTAATTTTCCAAACAGCATGCACATATTCTGGCCTCACACCCCTAAAATTAACCACCGCATACAATGATTTAACATTATATATACCATTAGGTTCAAGTTTCCATAAAATAGTGTCCTCTTCCTCAGTAAGACGAAGAGTATTGGCAATTTTCAAAATTTCATACCACATATGGAGCATTTCATCATTAAAACACCTTCTAAAAGTAATTTTCAACTGATTAGAGTCCCAAGCTTCATCTATAGTTATGGTTTGTTCATTTGTAATCATATACATATCCCAGTATTGGATAGCCAAGCTGGAGTCCCCAAACCATTGATCCTCCCAGAACTTAATCTTTTTACCATTTCCCACCTTCCATTGATATCCCATCTTTGCTGCTTTTGCAGCCCAGAGAACACATTTCCAGAAGGGGGATATGTTATTACAAGAAAAGGAAAATAGATTAGGGTCATTGACCACATATTTATGATCAATGATCCTTCTCCACGGTTTGTTTTCATCTAAATGATATCTCCTAATCCAAGAAGCTAGTAGGCAGAGATTCATTTCAGCAATATTAGGAATCCCCAGCCCCCTAAACTCCTTTCTTTGAGCCACAAGGCCCCAATTGGCAAGATGGTACTTAAAATGCCCCTCATTATCCCAAAGGCAATGAGAAAGTTGGGAATTAATCAAAGCAATGGCCCATTTTGGGAATTTAATCACACTTAAGAAATATAAAGGAATGGTAGCTAAAACACTTCTAACCAATTCCAATTTTGCAGCATGAGACAACAACTTGCCTCTCCACCCAGAACTTGCCTCTCCTCTTTTCTAAGATTCTTATGGTGTAAAGGCACACTTAAATATTTGATGGGAAACGATCCCAATCTACAGCTTAGGGTTTGAGAAAAAATATGTGCTTCATTCTCATCTACATTGATGGGCACTAGATCACATTTATGAAAACTAATCCTTAATCCTGATATTTGTTTGAAACAAGAAAGGATCCATTTGAGGTTCATACATTGTTCTAGATTTTTTGGCAAGAACAAAAGAGTATCATCTACATATTGCAGACTGATAACCCCATTTTGTTCAAAACCATGCAACAAGCCAGTAATCTGACCAAACTTTGCAGCTTTAACAAGCATCCTAGTAAAAACATGAGCCAAGAGATTGAAAAACAAGGGAGAGGCAGTATCCCCATGTCTAACACCTCTCCTAGCAACAAAAAACTCACTATTAACGTCATTAATCCTGACACCAACAGAACCCTTCTCTAAAAGTGACCTAAAAAGCATAATGCACTTGGGGCTAAAACCTCTAGTAGCAAGCATCTTGAATAGAAAGTCTCTATCAATCATGTCATATGCTTTATCATAATCTAATTTGAAAATAAAACCAGATTGGCCACTCGAGGCAACATCATGTATTATCTCATGACAGAAACAACACTCTCCAAAATAAATCTGCCTTTTATAAATCTGCCTTTTAGGGAAAATAAGCTCCACACAAACCACCCCAAGCCTATTGGTTACACATGTAGAAAACATTTAAAACTACAATTGGTCAAAACAATAGGGAGAAATTTCTGTATAGTCACAGCATCTTGCTCCTTAGGCATAAGAGTAATTAAAGAAAAAATTAATCTAAAAAGATCCAACTCCCCTTTATTCCACTCACTAAAGAGAGCCATGCGATCATTTTTAATAACCTCCCAAAAGTGTTGGTAAAAAAGAAAAGACAGGCCATCAAGGCCAGGTGCACCTTCTGCATAAGAGCCAAAAACTGCCACCTTAACTTTTTGTTCAGTAAAATCAGCTTGTAGGAAAATATTTTGAGCCTCAGTTACTTTCTTAGACTCCTCCAAAAATCATCCCTAATACCCATATCTAGTTTGGGATGATAACCAAAAAGGTTTTTATAATATTGTAAAGCTAGCTCAAGGATATCCTTGGTATCCTCTACAGTCCCACTAGGACCCTCAAGCATAGTAATATGTTTTTTCCTCCTATGATTAGCTACAGAGTGAAAATAGGCAGTATTCCCATCTCCTTTAAGGATTTGCTTGTCTCTAGACCTCTTTCTAGCCTTAATCTCCTCATTCTTCTATATATCAGTAAGCTGAGAAGAAATAGTTTTCATTCTGATCTTAGACATAGGGGGAGAGACATTGAGTTTCAGAAATAATATCTAACATGTCATATTCAGCAACTAACTGTTGCTTGAGTTTATTTTGAGCAGACTCTACATTAGCACACCACCCTTTCAAATTTCTCCTAATTTTCCTCATTTTATTTTGCCATCTATCAATAGATTTGGACATATAACAAGGCATATTCCAAGTTTTAGCTAGTATTGGTTAAAACCATCCACTTGTAACCACCATTTCTCAAATCTAAACCGTTTTTGCCTTGGGATCTTCAAAGCCCCAGTGTCCAAAACCAGAGGAGTATGGTCACTGCCTACCCTAGGTAAGGCTTTGAGAAGGCTATTTGGGTACATATTATCTCAGCAAATAGTTATAAACATCCTATCTATAGTAGCCATAACCAGGTTATCTTGGTTATTTGCCTAAATATATTTCCTCCCAACAATATGCAGCTCCATTAGACTGAATTTATTAATCCTGTCTTTAAACATATCTGCCCAATGTTGATTTATATTCCCTCTATTCTTTTTAGAACTATCTCTAATGAGATTAAAATCTCCCTCAATTAAAGTGGGGCCATTCCATTTAGGCATGATATTATGCAACTCATTAATAAAATCCAGTTTATATTCATCACAAGCGGAACCATAAACTGTGATAAACCTCCACATAAATGTGTTCTGCTTTTTTCTAATTATAACTGAAATACAATATTTATGTAATTCACAAGAAACAAAAATATGAGAATTGATCCCCACCAAAATCTCACCAGCAGTGTCATTTGCTGGTAACCAATTCCAAGTATATAAATCAAGTGGATCAAGAACCTTTAATTGAGAAGGGTTAAAATTTTCCGTCTTACTTCCAGAGATTCCAATAAAATTTGGGTCCACACTTCTAATGAGATTATGAACCCTTAGGAAGTTTACCCGGCTTATTAAAGCCTCTACCGTTCCAAATGAAACCTACTACCATTAGAAAAGATTAACCTTTTCCTACTTTTCCCTTTTTTATTACTCACTTCTGTCCGTGGTATTCAGATGTTCCTTCATCACTAATGATATCACTAATTTGATATCATTTCCGTAAGTTGAACCAAACAGCTTCTAAGTAAACAGGGATACTATATAGGCGAGCGATTAATATACAAAACAGGTGGAGAGCGATGTTCTGGTTGCGAAGTTTCGTCGGAACAGAGAGGACGGTGGGTTGTTCTGTGATATCGATGTAAGCAACCTCTCAACTAAAGTACCTCAACTAAGCAACTTCTCCACTAAGTATCTCATCTGATTAGCACCCGTCCTAGTCAGCTCGCGTCAGATAAGAACATAAAAAAGCTCGAAACCGTGTCCATCTGAGCCAAGTTTTATTGACTTGAATTAAACTTTTTGAGATCAGGACGGCGAGTACATTGTTTGATATATCTTCTGTGATTTCCAGAAAAGATCTTAGAACTAGCTAGGCATAACTCCATATGTGGAGGCAAGTCTCATTGACTTGCATTAAACTTTGAGATCTGGACGGCTATAACTTCTCGCCTTGTGCAATTTGCAAACCTACCAACCCATTTGTCAGTACCTTTGTCTCCTCTTCGTCTTCCTCTCCGATTGATTCCGATTTGCGCCATGAATGGAGTGGTGCACCCGGGCAATGGCCGAACCGCCTACCACTTCCAGCCTGCGAAGTATTGGCAGAACGGTCTGTGCGCCTTCCTTGCGCTATCGCCTTCTCCATTATATTCGCTAGATTTCGTGTTGTAATTTAACAATTTTGTGATCTTCGTTTGCTTCTCTGGAATTGGACGAACACGCGATGGAATCAAAACAGATCCCAATGGTACGTGTTTCTATTTCCTATCATGTATCTTAATTGGCGTCGGCTTGGAATTGGACAAGAAAGCAAATTCATTTTATCAGATGATGATGTTTTTTTGAATTTACATCAACACTGAATGGAACAGTGTTGTTAAATCAGCTCATTGTCAATCCTGTTCACTGCAAGATTACGGGCAGACTGAGAGCTGACCATGAGTTAAAGTTTCTCTCTGTTTATGCCGGCAGGGCCACTGTACCACAATGGCTTGTACCACTTCTTCTACCAGTACAATCCCCATGGCCCGACCTGGGATGTCGGCAAGCTCTCATGGGGCCACTCCATCTCCGGCGATCTCGTGAACTGGGCCGCCCTGGAAAACGCGCTCGACCCCACCGCCCCGTTCGATGCCAACGGCTGCTGGTCAGGCTCCGCCACGGTCCTCCCCGGTGGCCGCCCGGCCATCCTGTACACCGGCATCGACGCCGACAAGGTGCAGGTGCAGAACGTGGCCTTCGCCAAGGACCCCTCCGACCCGCTGCTCCGCGAGTGGGAGAAGCCCAGCTGCAACCCTGTCATCCCGATCCCGGCCGACGTCACCGGCAACAACTTCCGCGACCCGACGGAGGCGTGGCGCGGCCGGGACGGCCTGTGGAGGGTCGGCATCGTAGCCGAGGTCAACGGCGTGGGGTCCCTGCTCGTGTACCGGAGCGCGGACTTCCTCCGCTGGGAGCGCAACGCGGCGCCTCTGCACGCCAGCTCGCGGGACGTGCCCGTGCTGGAGTGCCCGGACTTGTTCCCCGTCACGTTGGCGCCCGGCGCGACGGAGGGGCTCGAGACCTCGGCGAGCGGCGCCGGGCTGCGGCACGTGCTCAAGCTCACCGACTTCGCCAAGGAGGACCACTACATGGTCGGGCTGTACGACGACGCGGCGGACACCTTCGCGCCGGCGGAGCCCGAGCGCGGCGACGACCCCGGGAACTGGCGGCGGTTCGACCACGGGCACCTGTACGCGTCCAAGTCCTTCTACGACGCGCGCAAGAAGCGGCGCGTGCTGTGGGCGTGGGTGGACGAGACCGACGGCGGCGGCGTGGGCAGAGGCTGGGCGGGCATCCAGGCGTTCCCGAGGGCGATGTGGCTGGACGGCGACGGGAAGCGGCTGGTGCAGTGGCCCGTGGAGGAGATCGAGACGCTGAGGAGGAACCGGGTTGGTGGTGCGCAGTGGGGGACGGAGGTGGAGGCCGGCGGCAGGAAGGAGATCGCGGGCATCGTGAGCTCCCAGGCGGACGTGGAGGTGGTCTTCGAGATCCCGAACCTGGAGCAGGCCGAGACGTTGGACCCGAAATGGCTGGTGGACCCGCGGGGGCTGTGCGCGGAGAAGGGCGCGTCGGTGCACGGCGGTGTCGGCCCGTTCGGGCTGCTGGTGATGGCCTCCGGCGACATGGAGGAGCACACGGCGGTTTTCTTCAGGGTGTTCAGGCACCTTGACACGTACAAGGTTCTCATGTGCACCGACCTCACAAAGTAAGTTTCATCCCTGACGCTTTTCTTTCAGGAAGAGATCGATCTCTGAACATTTTTTGCAAACCTGAAAAAAATGCACAGGTCCTCTAGGAAAGAAGGGGTACTCAAGACGTCCTACGGAGCATTTCTGGATGTGGATGTGCACAAGGACAAGTTCATGTCGCTCAGAACTCTGGTGATTGATAATTAACATGTTTCATTTTGTTTACATTCCTTTGTAAGGACGATGATTTAACAAGTCGTGTACAAATGCAGATTGATCATACGGTGGTGGAGAGCTTCGGCGACGGCGGGAGGACGTGCATCACGGCGCGCGTGTACCCGGAGCACGCGGCGGCGGGAAGCAGCCGCCTCTACGTCTTCAACAACGGAACCGGCGCCGTGAAGGTGGCCAAGCTAGAGGCGTGGGAGCTGGCGACCGCGGCCATGAACGGCGGAGCCGTCAAGGCATCCGAATGTAAAGTGGCTTTGTAGGGGGCCGTTGGCTGCTCGGATACGTGACCGACGTTTGATTTATGATTGCTTGTGGAGTTTGGATTTTTCCATTGGAAATCCTTGGGTGATTTATGCTACGATTGGTCGTGCCAATAAAAGTTCTTTGCTGAGGATTCCACGTTTGAATCAGATTCAAAAACAAAAATCACACGGCTTGTCACTCCTTCCCACGCTCGCACCCGCATACACACACCACAACCAACACAACCTACCGATCTAGATCACGCAGCAGTAACGGAAAGCTCCGTCGTCGCAGCTGCCTAGCCCACCGCTCGTCGTCAACATCCCAATGGTTACCTCGACCTCCTCTAGCCAGGGAGAACGTACACATCTCTCTCTCTCTCTCTCTCTCTCTCTCTCTCTCTCTCTCTCTCTCTCTCTCTCTCAACCCTAAACCCTAACCCTAAAACGCACAGTGCACCGTCCCAGGGCCGCGCCATTCCCCTCGATCTGTATGCGCATCGGCAAGCCGAGGCATAGGGAAGAAGAACACCCAAACCCCTAACGCCCCCCCCCCAGGCCGAATTGAAACAGAAAGATAAAGCCTCAAAAAGAAAAAGGGTCCACCGATCGTCGCCGGCAAAGGGGTACACGAAATCTATCTAAAAAATATTGTATTGTATTCATTGATAGGGGGTTACAGAGTTTATATACTCCCTTCGGTCCAATATAATGGATTCAGATTCATTTAGATATGAATGTATCTAGCATTAAAATATGTCTAGATATTCGTATCTAGATAAATCTAAATCCATTAGTTTCGATCAAAGGGAGTAGTACATGTGGTGACCGTCTAAAAATAATATTTGCTAGAATATGCCGATGATAGTAAAAGATGTATGGTATGTACGAGTTTATTGGAAACTACTGGTCCCTTGGCAACCCATGGACTGCGCGCCCCTTGGCAAATATTTGCTAGAATACGCTGACAAAGTGGAGAAGGCCAAATCCGGCCTCCCCATGGACTGCGCGCCCCTGGGCAACCTGCCCTTCGACGAGCTCCTCCGGTTCGACCGCGGCCGGTCCGTCCTTCCCGCGGCCACGGACGTCCCGGTCCGCGCTGCTCTGTCTCCAGTCTCCACTGCTACGACGGCATCACGGTGAGCTCCGAAGTCCGAATGCTGAATTTCCTGTGTGACTTTAGCGGGCCGTAGGAGGATTTTGGCGTTATAGTTTGCAGAGCGAAATCAACTCGCCCGTAAACAGTTACTGTAGTCGATGCCATTTTTGTTCCCACGAGAAAACATTCACACAGCACTGATGTTTCCTTCCTTACACATGTCTAATTTATGTCTGAATCTTACCAATTGCCGGGGGCCGGGGATGTTGCTGAATAATCAAGTCCGCAGAACGTTTGGTAACTTGTTGTGCTGGGGACATGATAGATGGTTCAGGAGTAGTATTATATACACTGAACTCTGACGGTGGTTTGGTAGATGATCAAACAAATTATGAATTTCGCAATAGCATTCTACAACCTAAGAATTCATTTTCACGTTATAATTGATACTTCCTCCGTCTCAAAATAGATGTCTTAGGTTTTTCAAAATTTGAATGAATCTATATACTAAATAGTGTCTAGATTCATTCAAAATTTGACAAATCTAAGACATCTATGTTGAGACGGAGGGAGTACTAAACAGTGGCTGCTCTGGTAGGTACTGACAAGGGGTAAATCAGTATGAAGTGTAAAAATACAAGAGCAGTTCCAATTTTTTAGTAAAAATAACGGAATAAGGATAAGAAAAACCGAAACAATTATTTCCCTTTTCTAAAACTATCCGTGTTTTCTATACTTCTGCAAATTGCATGCTTGATTGTGTCTACAAACACGTTTTTTCCATTTTCAAACTACAAGTCTGGAGAATATTAATGCTATTCTCACTTTCTCAGTTTTAAACAAGCTGTGGAAGCAGTATAGACTTGACTTGGGTAAATCAATACTACTCCCTCCAATCCATAATAAGTTGATTTAGTAGATCAGCTAAATCAACTTATTATGGATTGGAGGGAGTATTAAAAATCTGGACTCAAAATTATTGGACAGTAATAGGGTGTGATCAAACTTATTTTTTTCTCGCCACAAACGTTTGATTAGAAAAGTCAATCCTACAGGCATTGGCGGGTCAGCATATTGATAAGGAATGTTCTTTCTGAATAACGTCTTGAACCCTGCAGAGTTTGGAGAGTATGATCTTTCAGTTATTGTTCTGAAACCCTGCATGTCTTGCTCGTTCTTCAATATTTCATCAGGTCATTCTGAACCCTGCTGACAGCCCTTCTTATTCTCCCGGGAACTGATCACAACTGTGCGTGAATGTTCCTGCTAAACTTACCAGTGTTTCTTGTATAGTGCTGATCTTGCAAAATTAAATATCACGTCGCTAACTTCACACCCTAGAGTTTTGAAGCAGCTTAATTTGGAAATAATAAGTTGCTTGTTTGCCAACAACTACATAATAAGTTGTTTGTTTGCCAGCCTAGTAAGGCATACAGAGTTTTCTCGATCCCATTGCAACTCATGTATTGTGTTACTTTCTTTACATGAGTTATTACAATGGGATTGTTTGCCAACAACTACTCATTGCTTGCTTTCCTATACTAGACTTGTCTGCATTTTGATTGCTGCATTGTGTTACTTTCTTTACACTTTAGATTAATCTGACTTCTGCAGCGTAGGAACAGTCTGTGTCCAACATTAATTACTCAACAGGTCCTAGTTGAGTTATGGCGTCCGACTGTAGTGTCACTCAGAAAGAAAGTTAGTAAATTTAACAGACATATTCAAGCAAAATGACCTCTATTATATCTGGTGTTACTAATAAAATATATCAGAACAACAATATTTTCTAATTTTATATTTTACATGTACAAGCAACTTCTAAATTTTCTGCCGTGGCTTACATGTTACTCTGGTACAGCGATTTCGTCGCCAGGATGCTAGCTCCGTTGCAATCTCATCCTTTTGTTGATAAAGTCCAGGTGCTAATGTAACTAAGAATTCCTCCAAAGCCGCAGCCCTGGAAAGCAGAAACCTTGCAAGCATCTTTTCCAGAGACCGTCCTTCGTAGTTTCCAATGTTGATTCTTCTCACACTGCGATCCAAGCATCTGACGTACGTCCGCCACAGGCTCTCGGGTATCCGGCTACTATTCTCGATGCCATTGTTGATGGCACTATCCTTTGGCTTGGCACTGTCCTTTGACTCGGTATCTGATTCAACATCTGGCTCGGTATCTGACTCGTCATATGGACTGCTATATGATGAGGCATCTGCATCTGTATCTGATCCATCATCTGAATCTGTATCCCACTCACTGTCTTGATCGATATCTGATTCGGCATCAGAATAATCGGACCATGCCTCTGTCTCTACAAGAGGAAACAATGACAGCACTTCCAGGTTTCTGGTGTTCACAAGCAATGCAGGGACCGACCGGATGGCATGATCACTGGGCAAGCACCCCTGGAGGCTCAGGTGTGTGAGGCTGCGCAGGTCGCGCAGGACCCTTGTGAACATGCTGCTGTAGTAAGCCATTGATGGGGCCAAGGAAAGGTGGAGGTATGCCAACTCGGTGCACTGTCTGATGAGTCCAGTCAACGGAGCGACTTCACCTGATCCTTTGCTGCACAGGTATTCACAGATCCAAAGGTGAAGAACGATGACTTGCGTGGAGGGAGGCCACCTTTGTAGTGCAGCGACTGCAGGCAGGTTGACTGCAGCTTGACGCTGGTGGCGTTGTGGCAGCAGATCATGGCGAAGCTCCGAAGGCGGGGGCTGGGCACCGAGATATCCTTGATGCTGGGGCAGTACTCCTGCAGCGTCAGGTCGATGAGGCGCGGGCAGCTCGAGACCAACTTCTGCAGCAGCCGTTCCGGGTCCATGATCCTCGCGAGGCAGAGCGTCTCCAGCGAGCCCATGGCCACGCTGGACGGCAGATCAAGCGTCCAGTTCTTCAGGCGCAGGCATCGGAGCGTGGGGCAGCCGAAGATCCGGCGGTGCGCCTTGGTGTACATGTTGGTGTCGCTCGGGGCGAAGTCCGCTGAGGCGTTGCCGGACATGCTGAAGGGGCAGAGCCTGCGCGTGTTGATGTGCCAGTACCTGAGCTTGACGTCGAGGTCCTCGACGCCAGAGTTCACCGCGGTGGCGATCCACTGGTTGAGCAGCTTGTAGGGCGGGTGGAAGACGCTGAGACGGAATCTGCGGATGGGCGTCGCCATGCCCTTGCAGAGGATCGCGCTCGTCACCTGGTGGTCGAAGCATACCTTGAGCTCGAGAGCGTAGACGTCCCGCCATCCGGTGGCCTGTCTTGGTGTCGACGAGGTTCACGACGGGGACGGACGCGTAGACGTCCCGCCATCGGCTCGAGAGCGCGCTGGTGCGCACGGCCTCGTCGGACGGGAGGCCGGAGAGGACGCGCACGAGCGCTTGTCGGGGAGAGCGCTCAGCCGGTCGCCCTCCTGGCTGTGCGAGGGCGCCATTGTCGAGATCAGAAGAAGATCGGAAGCCTACTTATGTCATGCTCCCGCCTCCCGGGTTCCCGACTCCGCCTCTGATCCGGTCAAAGATCATGAGATTTGGTATAACAGCCGGTCATCGAGCCCCGCTTAAACCTTGGAGAGATCAGAACGATCGGCCTTGGCAACTTTTAAGTACCTTTTACTGCTCGGGTGGAGGCAACAGTATGATTTCATCCGACGGCTCCGGCAGATTAGGCCCAAGTAGCCCATTAGGCACAATGCAGGGGAAAAACACCCAACACCCCACTCGGCGACGCCTCGTCCAGCTCTGCCTCCTCTCCCGCAGGACAACGCCGCCGCCTGCCGCGTGCACGTCGCCGCCGGCTCCTCCACCGACCTTTTGGCTTGCCTCGTCGACCTCCCACCTTACCCCCCAACCCACCCGCCTCATCCATTTCATAAGCCGCCTGGGAGGGCCGCCTCCCAGCTCCAGCGCCTCACGGGAGTAGGGTCGGCGCCGCCTCCCCCTGCCGCCTCTTCCACCTCCCACGCCCACATACCACGCGACCTGCCGCCTTCTCGACCCCCACCCCCTGCCGCCTCTTGTAGCTCCCACAGAAGGTACGATTCTAGACGATGTTCGGCTGCTGAAATTCAGTTCTCTTTAATTGTTGAGTAAGAACAACTATAGATCTTATCTCTGTGTAAAACATTTTTCTGGTTAAATTCAAGTAGTACCACCGTGATCAATGAGCAGATATACGATTACTCGAATCAAATTCGGACAATAAAATTTCATTAGTCCCGCAACACTGGAGTACCACTCAATCTGGTATCTAGTAGTAAGCAATCAATTCTATAAAATCGAGTATTGGTATAAGGTAATTAGATTCACCGATTGAACTCACATATTTAGACAGAAAGTTATACTACAGTATAGTCGCTGTACTGATTACTGAACCAAGCTCTCTAGGCAGGGTGTTTTATTCTTCTCTATTGTAGACATATATCTTGTAATTAGTTGCCTCCAGTTTGTCTCGATGTAAATTGACCTCTAAATCAGTGACAAGCAGTGGTAACTGTCTTTTCATAGAAAGAGAAAGAAAATTTATTCTAATACCTGCAAATGCAGAATCTGTAACTTGGGACCAACACTCCACTCAGTAGTTCCTGTAACTATTAACACGTTTGCTTCATTTCTGGAAATAAGTGTAAACATGCTCCGCATTGTATTTTTTTTGCATGGACATTATTTTCTAGTCAATAACTCAATATTAACAATATGGCACTGCTTTTTAAAAGGTGAAAATAACCAGAATTTGCTAGTATAAATTGGTACTGAGATGACAATTTTACTCTGATAAATGGTACTGAGATGACAATTTTACCAGGAAAATAACCAATTTTTTATGTATCCTTCTTTTACTGCAAACAAAATATGGCATGTGTCTGTCTCGCGTGCTTTGTTGTGTACTTGCAAGTTATTTGGCACATATGTGATGATAAAATTCTTGCAAAATACTGATACAACTTTCATAGGTTCATTGCTACAAGATCGGTTCTGACAGCACACAAGGATGTGGATCAAGGCAATCCCTGCAGATTCCTCTATTCAATTGTAGAACCAAGGCACATGTTTTTGTACAATTATATCTTAAGATATAGTTTAGTTCTCACAAAGTTGTAATTGTACATTGTTACCAAACTGTAATGGCTTAACAAAAATATCTATATAGACGCCTGAATGGCATGCACTAGTCACCTGATTGGTGTGCACCTGACCGGCAAGGATGTGATGTCTGATGTAGGTATTATACAATGAAATTTCTACTTGTCTTTGATGCTAGGCTAGTCTAGTCAAGCATAGAGAGAAGGATGATAATATGTTGAAGTATATTTCAGTATCATTTTTGTACCACGGCAATAATTTGCAAATGTAGCTTAGTTAAAGCTGCTTCTAAATTCATTTTATGTGAGCATCTTTCGTCTATGTGAACTTGTAAAGCACGATGTGTTGGCTTAGTCTAGGTTTGGTAGAGTACTTGTTTTACATGCAGATTTGATAGCTCTTCCATGTGACAAAGCAAAACATTGAATACACGGTCGTTCACAGTCATCAAGTGCAGGCTTGTGAAGGCGAGCAATTGGACCGCCACTCACCGGCAAGGAGGCGAAAGAGGTGCCCCAGCCTCTAGTGAATAGCTATGGAGGATACTGCAAACCATTAGCCCATGTAACTAGTAGCAGCGTGGGCACTCCAAGTTACACGATATTACTAAGTATTTGTGCATTTAAAAAATGCATCCAATTTATTGTACAACTTACCATTTTAGCCAAATACATACATACATTTCATTCACTAGAACAAATACGCCACATGGTCAAAATAGATACACAAATACATTGCTTTTCACTACACATATCCCATCCATGCAATTTTTTATTTGGTCACATGAATGAATAACGCTACCTGATGACTGATGGATGTAACTCTATATACTGATAACTTAAATAGCAGTAGCTTGGATGCCTTCTCAATGTGAGGCACCACCACCGTGTTCTTCATATCCGCCACCCATGCGGAATATCCATTAGGTTCGCCTTCAGGTGCTCCATGCCATCGGTTCGTGTTCACCAGCACCGCCTCCTCCTTCATTATGGCGAGCCGCTCAGGTGGTACATCGTCTTGTCAAGCATCAGGTGCAGGCTTATTAGTTATTCAAATTCAAGAGAGATCATCAGTTTATTACACAATTGTCCTAGGTGAATTAATCAAGCAGAAACAATTGACACGTGTAACAAGTGAATTAATCAAGCGGAAACCATCATTACATTTATGATGGAAAGTATGTTCACACCATACTAATTTATAATTAAATAGTAGCATATTCAACCAAAAAATAATGGATAAAGCTGCAACTTCTAGAATGCGATCTTTGAGACGACGTATCTGTACTAGCAGTAGTAGTTTCATCTATTGATAGTGCTAGATTATAATTAATCCTGTTCTTGGTAGATAATGTTCGTTAAAACACTTTCTATGTCATCAGAATTTAAAAGAATCAAGTGTAGTGTAAATAATTTGCAAGTAGCAATCTATGAAGGCTGTTCGGAAGATTATGATAACACAGTAAGCAAGGAGAAACTATTTTCCCACGTTAGATTAAACCACACACCAGTGGCGGATCTAGAATTCTCCCAAACCCAGGGCAAAAATTGTATTACAAATTAAAATTATGCTAAATCCTAGTTAAATTAGTGCATTTCTACTAATATATAGCTAAAAAAATTGTCTACACCCCGGGCCATGGCCCGGGTTGCCCGGGGTGTAGATCCGCCCCTGCCACACACCATTATTATGTTGGCATGTTATAGTTTTTTTTGGGTATGGCATGTTATAGTTTTGATGTTCTGCAAGAATATGGCCCGGGGTGTAGATCCGCCCCTGCCACACACCATTATTATGTTGGCATGTTATAGTTTTTTTTGGGTATGGCATGTTATAGTTTTGATGTTCTGCAAGAATATTCGTTTTTCACTATTGCTTGTGTTTATGAAAAAATAAAGACAAGAACAAGAAACCAGAGCAACAAATAAAGAAACAATCTGAATGCAGTAAAGGCCCAAGAAATTCCTACGATCAAATTCACAAACATAATATGGAAGTGACGTATTTATGAGCAATTAATCTATAAACAGGAGGTTCAATACAATCCTGATATACATGAGTTGATGCTACAAACACCCCTACTCTCAGATTCAGTATTTGAATTGCTAATTGACAAAATAAGTCGAGACCAGAGCAACAAACAAACATCAGATGAGTACGTTCTGAACGCACATATATAATCAGTTTCAAATAGAGAAATCATTTGGCTTATTTCACATCAGATTGTTGGGGAAAAAACAAGGTACATAGATTCAATCAGACTGAATTTTTCGATTGATGACCATCATCGATTCAATCAGACAGGGATGAATCGACAAACTTGGGGTCGATCGTCATACTCCCTAATCGATTGATTAGACCAAAACAAATCTGCAAGCAATCTAGCTAGGTGACCAACATGGATGCACGATCAAATTAATACAACATGCACGCCATCTAGGTAATATGAATGTGGGCCACCAAACTTTAATTAGCTGGAAATTGACGTTGTTCAACAATTCAACATCAGGTAGGTGTATTACCTGGATGAGGAGGGCGATGGTGGGCACTGGAGAGGAGCGCAACTTGAGGTGGAGCAGGCCACCGTCAAGGTCGGGCTCGAGGACGTTCTCCCTCGATCTGGCGCTGGACAAGCGCCATAGCGTGCATCGCTAGGTGCGCCTTCTTCGTGGCGTCCCAGGTCGCGGTGGAGTGGAACTAGACGCGCTAGGTGAGGACAGACTCCAAACGGTTTGCCTGCCACACGTCCCAGTGGCCGTCTGTCCGGTGGCTTCAGAGACCACGGCAGGCTCGCTCGCCATGTTCGCCTGCCACACGTCCCAGGGGCCGACGCGGCCAAGGGAGGAAGGCCACCACAGGCCAAGTCCCAGGCACCGGCGCCCAAGTCCTTCCGCCGCCAGTAGCAGCGTGTACCTTCGCCCCGGCGTTTAGCTCTCGCCGAGACGAGGGTGCGCAGTCGCCAGACGCTGAGCCCCCGCCGCCAAAGATTCACGCACTTCACTTACGCCGCCTTTGCCACCGGCGCAGGGTCCACCGCGACCCCAAAGACGAGAACGACTTCGCCACGCCTCGCAGATTCGGTCGGTGGCAGATCGGCTCCAATGGCGCCAGGGCCTCGGCGCACAATGTAGCGGCGAGGTGTAGGTATGGTGGAGTGGCGGTCAAGCGGGAGACAAGGAGAGGTGAAGGGATCGCCGGCGACGGGGAAGGGGCGGCTCTCCGCCGGCACGGGGAAGCGGCCCTGCAACCTGTCGGTGGGATGGGAATTAGTTAGGTTTTTTTCTTGCCGATAATTAGTTAGGGGTTAGAAGTTTTTTTTATATGATGGGCTCTATTGGGCCGGCCCTCTCTTCAGAACGTGCGGGATTTTGCTTCGCAAGGTGACCGGTATGAATCGTACTGGTGCTCTTTTCGGCAGCAGTATAAACGCTAGAAAACGTTCGTGGTCCATTGGATTAGCCTAAATGGATGGCTACTGTGTTTAAATAAGGGTACCACAAAAGAGCTCTCGGCCTTATATGAAGCATTGCGTAGCAGCCAGGCCCATCTGGCTTAATCGCCGGATCGGTTGGATCCAAAGTTCCAAACCAAACGGGGGGCAGGTCGATCAGATATGGGTTCGTCGCCACCGCCGCCGGGGCGCATAGATCGCCTGAGCGATCTTCCAGATGACGTGCTGGGCCACGTCCTCTCCTTCCTCCCCACCAAGGAGGCTGCTCGCGCGGCGGCGCTGGCCCGCAGGTGGCGTCACGCCTTCGGCAGCGTCCGCACCATATCCATCGAGGAGGAAGCGCGCGCAGGGTACTCGACGGCCCATGAGAAGAAGGGCCGCAACGCCGTGCTCCTCGACGGCGTCTGCTCGGCGCTCCTAGCCCGCCGCTTATCTTCCGGGTACCACGTTCCTCTGCACCGCTTCCGCGTCGCCTTCGCCGAAAACGACTACTGGAACTTCGTCCACGTCGACCACTGGCTCGTCTACGTGCTGCGCCATTGCCGCCAGGAGCTCCACCTCGACCTGCGCTTCCACCTCGCCCCACTCTGCAAACACCGGGACCGTGACGACGATGACGAAGATGAACATGTCAAGGAAGAAGTGGTGAACAGCGACTCCGACAACACCGAAGACGACGAGCCTGACTACAAGAAGATGAGGAGACAGCGGTCGTACGTCCTCCCAAGAAGGCTCTTCAGATGCACCGCCATCCGGACGCTCTGCATCGCCTACTGCCGGCTGAAACTACCGGCGGCCGTCAACCTGCCGTTCCTCGAGACGCTGAGCATCACGACGCCCAGCTACTGCGACGGCCCGAGAAGCATCCAGCGGCTCATCGACAGCTGCCCCCGCCTCATCGACCTGACGCTCAAAGCCATCCACTGCCTGAAAAGAGTATCCGTCCTCGACAAACGCCTCCGCAGGTTCACCCTTCGCTGCTGCCACAACCTCAAGTCTGTCGACATCGACGCGTCGGAGCTCAAGTCGCTCGACTACTGTGGCACGGTGCCCGTGGAGTTGCTCTTTTCTCTGCACGACACGCCGGGAATCCCTCTGTGCACGGTCGACTTCTGCCTGGCGCACTCCAAGGCGGTCCAGTTTGACGGATTCAGGAGGTTTATGGAGAACATCTCTGACACCAGGCGCCTGCACCTGCACCACGCAAGCCTGGAGAGCAGGTTCTTCTTGCGCCTCTCCTTGTTCTCTAACCTCACGCAGCTCATGCTGCAAGGCCCTGTCGAGAGTTGCGGCACTGTCGTCGCAGTGGCTCGGGTCCTCGAGCAGACACCCAACCTAGAGCTTCTGTATCTGTGCATGGAGGAGTACGCCGCGGGCAAGAATGGATATGACAGTGAAGAAGATGAAGATTATTACATGGACAATCTGTTCCTAGCCCCTGACGAGGTCACGGTTCCCGACGAGTCGAGCTTCTCGGTGTCTTGCTTGTGGCATCGAGTGAAGGAGATCAACATGGTGCACTACAAGGGTGGCGAGGCACAGAGGATGATGGCCAGGCTCTTGTTCAGCAATGCGATTGTCCTTGAGAGGATGTGTGTCGCCCTCGTAAAGGGGATGGCTGTGTCGCAGTCTAAGCTGATCAAGAACGAGATCGAAAGATGGGTGGTGGCCTATCCACACAAGGTTTTCCTGTGATCTTCCCTGAGGCGATTTCAGAATAACTTTCGCCATGACATGATCAGTTAGGTGCAGGGGTTTGTTTTGCCAAACTTTTGTTGCTTCTACATACACAAAGGAGATGTAGAAAATCTCTCTAGAAAATCAAGTTGTTTCAAAACTACTCCCTCCGTTTAGAAATATAAGTTGTTTTAGGTTTGTGAAGTAAATGTATCTAGACATTATGAATCTACGTACTAAAAAATGTCTAGATACATTAGCTTCACAAATCTAAAACATCTTATATTTCCAAACGGAGAAAGTATGTCTGTTCTGTACCTTGTACTTGCCGAGACTTCGATCTGTTTGGAATATATAGACTGCGGCCTACCTTCTTATATGAGAAAAATATTCTCAAGCTTTGACTGTCACTATGAAAACATTTTACCAACATTCACTATATGAAATTGGTATTACTGATTTTTGTAGAACAACAGGAGATCAGTCAGGTCACCTCCGGGCCTCCATCTATAAGATATTAATGAAACCTGTGATCAAGCCTGAGAAGGTTCTTGTACCCCCAGAGTCGAAACAGAGCTGAAACAGAGCTCTGCTCCACGCCTGAAGTGACGATGGCATTCTCTGAAATCTTCATGAGCGCACAGGTTGACACCAAGTCTGAAAGACCAGCTCCCAGTGCAGAAAAATTATCAGGGTTCACGAGGCATGTACTATTCCTCTACAATTACAATTGCATAAAGAGTGAGTATAGTAAGTACCAGAACTATTGAATTGCCAGAAGAAAGCATTGATGTCATCACAGAGGACAACTGTTGGAGCTTCTCAGAAAAATTTCTCCTGAAAGTAGGCATGAGGGTCTGACCACCCCAGATCCTACTACAAGCAGATTGTGTTCATTGCAAATGATCCAACAATGTAACTAAAGAAGATGTTTGGTTTTGGTTTTTTGTGTGATATTTAGAGTTAATCAAGGTTCTCCAGAGCTTACCTTCACCACTAATTCTTTTCACCCAGAACTAAGTAAACAAAGGTTCAAGTCCCGAAGATCAGATACTCACTCCTATTCCATTTTACCTTTTCTGCATGCATACTAAGGCCCTGTTTAGGTACATAGTTTTTGCCGACCTTGTTTTCCTTAAACTCGAGTAACCTTGTAACAAACTAGAATTGTGTTTGGTGGGGTAAAACAGGATTTCCACAAAGCCAGAAAGTTGTGTTTTGGCAAAAGCGAGTAGTACTCGTTTTTCGACTAAACAAAACTCGATTGCGACAACCTTCCCCTCTCCATCCTCAACAAACTCAACGCGCCAATTCTTACTTTTCCTGCCACTCACACTCAGCCGTGTCATTTTTTCCATCACGTCTATATATTACGACGCTACTAACAAAGTCGGCAAAAAGATCTTGGAACCTAGTTCCATGGCTGGTTGGCTGCTGATGCTGGCTGGGATCACCGATTCGCTGGCCATCGACGCCGGCTTGGATCACCAATCTGCTTGCTGGAAGACAAGGCTCTCTTCTTTGACCTGATTGCATCACCAACAATCAGACGACAAAACTTCAGGTAAGATCCGATTCATAATAAGAAACTGAGCAACATATGCAAATTTGTAGCAAGAGCATTCATGAGTAAATGAGCCCAACTAGGAAATAGAAATTGCAAATTTGTAGCAGCCGTGTGTTTACTTCAGCGATGAATAGACAATCTTTTTCTATAGTTCAGTCATAAATGTATTTCAAATTCTACTTTTCAGTACCATATTGGCAACCTGAAATACTCATCAGGAGGCACCAAAATTAGATTGCTATTATGACGTGGACTTCATTCTGATTTCAATACTTTATATTTGCTTCATTGTAATAAAAGACCATTGACACTAGGTACAGGGGCGAACCTAGAACACTAAACTCACCAGGTGTCCACTTGCCTGTCACTGCTTATAGTTTCTTATACATAAAGGTCACGTGCACATACTTCATAACATCGAGCAAAAAGTTTCTTATGAATTCACATGAAGGCCAACACAGAAACTTCGGGAAGATCAGGACTCCACACCACCTTCGATGACCAGAGCAGGGATCCAGTGTCGAAACAGAGCTCTGCTTCAGGCTTGGAATCTTGGCCTTGCGGCAAAAGGAGTCGAAGACTGAAGCGGCGATGGTGTTCTCTGAAATCTCTTCATGCGCGCACAGGTTGACAGTGCAGAAAAATGATCAGGGTTCACGCGGCATGTACTATTCCTCTAAAGTTTACAATTACAAAAAGAGTAAGTATAGTAAGTACCGGAACTACTGAATTGCCAGAAGAAAGTATCAATGTCATCACAGAGGACAACAGTTTGAGCAATAAACTCTAAATCATGCCACTGCGCGATTCTCAGAGAAATTTCTCCTGAAAGTAAGCATGATGGTCTGACCATCCCAGATCCTACCACAAGCAGACCGTGTTCATTGAAAATGATCCAATAATGTTACTAAAGGAGATGTTTGGTTTTGGTTGTGTGAGTGATATTTAGAGTCGATCAAGGTTCTCCAGTGCTTACCTTCACCACTAATATTTCTTTTCACGCAGAATTAAGTAAACAAAGGTTCAAGTCCTGAAGATCAAATACTCCCCGTGCTAATATCTGACGGTCCATGGATGAATGGATTATCCTGTCTGTATACCACTGTAAGTAAATTGTCAAATATCAGTTTGCAGTATCAAACTGACGGTAATAATTTTGTTGCTTTGTTTTCTTGTAGAAAATTATGAGTGATCAGGTAAAAAATGTTAAGAAGAAAAACACTCACAATCAACCTCTAAAGCGTCACAGATGGAAATATTCGGAGGAGAAAATATTGTGCAACATACTAAAGCGAGCAAAACTTTAAATGAGGGAAGGACGGAACATGTTACACCAGGAAAGCATGGCGTGAAATCCAAGAACAGTTCAATCACTCGAAGGTAGACAAACATGAGTTGAAACAAATAAAAGATCGTTAACAGGAGTTGCTATGCTATCATGGACAGAATTCTAGAACTCGCTGGGTTTGGCTGGGGTGACAAGGAAGGATCTCATTTCAATTAGTTTAAGCACATATAATTTATATACCATTGCCATGTCATATGGCTAACCTATAGGCTAACAATACATCCGAGTAATAAAGTGCACAAGGATAAGAATATTCAATAATACAGGGACAAATCGTGGCCAACACATAGCATAATATGGCATGTATCTAACAGCAAAAATAATCTCAGCCTCTCTTAGAAAAATATTCTGGGATTTCTTCACGGATCAAAACCTAGTTTTATTACATATTAGCCAAGACATTTCTTGGCAGCACATAGCATGACATGCAAATGGATCATCTTACATCAAAGTTATTCTCAGGTTGCTCTAGAAAAAATATTGTGAGAATGCGGAGCTTATTTCAATTAGTTTAAGCACACAGTCATATGGCTAATATATCCAAGTAATAAAGTGCACAAGGATAAGAATATTCAATAATATAGGGACAAAACGTGGCCAACACATAGCATAACATGGCATGTAATGAATCATCTTACAGCAACAATAATCTCAGCCTCTCTTATTAAAATATTCTGGGATTTCTTCACGGATCAAAACCTAGTTTTATTACATATTGGCCAAGACATTTCTTTGACAGCACATAGCCTGACATGCAAATGGATCATCTTACATCAAAGTTATTCTCAGGTTGCTCTAGAAAAAATATTGTGAAAATGCTTCAACGAAACCAACTCAGAGGAAAATCTTCTCTACATGGTCGGCGACGACCCATGTATCGATCTCCTTTTTCATCCCAGCCTGCAAGTGGAAAGGCCCTTTGAGGAGGAGGACGCACATCCTTTCAAGAACCAGGGCATTGCGGAACAAGAGCCTGGCCATCATCCTCTGCAGCTCGTCGCCCTGGTAGTAAACCATGTTGATCTCCCTCACTCGACGGCGCAAGCACGGGACAGAGAAGGTCGCCTCGTCGGGAGCAGTGAGCTCGCCGCCGTCGGGAACCACGGAGACTTGCATGAACAGAGAGAGGATCTCTAGGTTGGGTGTCTGCTCCAGGATCCCACGCATCACGTCTGGGCTCTGAATGCCGCCCTGGAGCGCCAGCCGCGTCAGGTTGGAAAACAGAGGGAACCCCTGGAAAAAACTGTACGGGATGCGTTGATGGTGGAGATGCAGGCGTTTGACGTTGGAAATTTTGTCGAAAAACCTTTTGATCTTGCCATGCTCCTCCGCATCCGCGGAGATGACTTTGCAGAAATCGACGGTGCAGGACGGAATGATCTCCGGCGAGCCGTGGAGAGACAGGAGCGTCTCCGGGGGCACCGTGCCAGAGTATTCCAGGGACCTCAGCTCCGAGGCGTCGATGTCAACCGTCTTCAAACTGTGGCAGCACCGGAGGGCGAACCGCCGGAGGCGTCTGCCGAGAAGGGAGACCTTCTCGAGACTGTTGTTGGCTTCTAGCGTCAGGTCGGCTAGGCGCGGGCAGCTCTGGATCAGCCGCTGGATGCTGTCCCCGGAGACGCCGGTGAGGCGCAGCGTCTCGAGGGACGGCAGGTTGATGGCCTTGGGTAGATTGAGCTGGCAGTAGCTGAGGCAGAGCGAGACGATGCCGGTGCAGGAGAAGAGCCCTGTTGGTAGAGGATACCAACCAAGCCTGGACCTGTAGTCGTCGTTGCGGCCGCAGATGGGGCCGAGCCCGAAGCAGAGGTCGAGGTGGAGCTCCGGGTTCCGGATGCTGTGCCGCAGCACGTAGGTGAGCCACTGGTCGACGTGGAACTTGTTCCAGCCGTGGCAGCTGTCGAAGGCGAAGCGGAAACGGCGCAGCGGCACGTTGTCGCCAGCGCAGCGGCGCCGGCAGAGGAGCGCCGACCAGACGTCGTCGAGGAGGACGGCGCTGCAGCTCTTCTTCTCTTGGGCTTCGTAGTAGAATGTGGTCCAGTCGCGGGCCCTCTCGCCGGCGTGCTCCTCGAACGAGACGGTGTGGACGCTGGAGAAGATGCGGCGCCAGCGGCGGGACAGAACCGCCGTGCGGGCGGCCGGCTTGTTGGGGAGGAAGGTGAGGACGTGGCCCAGCAGGTCGTCGGGAAGGTCGCTGAGGCGGTCCCTCTCCCTCTTCCCCGGCGGCGGCGACGAGGAAGCCATGTCGTCAGTATGGGCGGGTATGGATCCGATCCGGCAATTATGCCGTCGATCTGGGATTGCTGGCAGCCATATGCATGCAACGACTAATATAAAGGCAGGGTAGGGTTTAAGGTTACCGACTTAATCACGCACGGAACTTTCGGGTCAAGTCGGCAGCCTGAACCGACTAATCACGAGATAAGAGGAGATTTTGTTAGTTACAAATTAGGTTAACATAAGGCATCCCTCGATCTGTCGCCGCGACGCCGACGCATCGGCTGTCTCGCTCGACGTTGAAGATGGCGCCGTCGAACAGGCGGAGGCAGCAGAGGCAGAGAGGAGACCGGCTGAGCGCTCTCCCCGACAAGGCGCTCGAGCACATCCTCTCCCACCTCATGTCCGACGAGGCCGTGCGCAGCAGCGTGCTCTCCCGCCGGTGGCGCCGCGTCCACGAAGGCGTCCCCGTCGTCCGCCTCGTGGACGGCAAGTCAGGCGATCGGTACAGCCGCCGCGGCATCGACGACCTCAGCGTCTGCTTCGACCACCAGGTGTCGAGCACGATCATCGGCAAGGCCGCGGCGACGCCGATCCGCACCTTCAGTGTCACCGCCGTCCACCCTCCGTACGATCTGCTCGACCAGTGGATCGTCACCGCCGTGACCTCCGGCGTCGAGGACCTCGACGTCAAGCTCAGGTACTATGAAGACTCAATGAAGACCCTCTGCCCCTCCATCCGCTGCCCCTACACCGGACGGAAGAACTCGGCGGACTTCGACAAGCATGAGATGAACAGGTACACCAAGACGCAGCCCCATATCTTCGGGTGCCGCACGCTCCGCCGACTGCGCCTGGCAAACTGGAAGCTTCATCTGCCGGCGGGAAACATCGTCATGGAGTCGCTGGAGACGCTCTGCCTGGCCAGGATCATGGACCCACATGGCCAGTTGCAGCAGCTCATCTCCAGCTGCAACTGCCTCGCCAACCTGACGCTGGAGGAGTGCCCCAGCATCAGAGAGATAGCCGTCACCAACACCCGTCTGCGGACCTTCACCATGATCTGCTGCCACAACGCCACAAGCGTCGACCTCCACTCCACCTACCTGCAGTCGCTGCACTACAAAGGAAACCTCCCTCCTCGCGGGTTCTTCGCACTCGCAAACTACGAAGGAGTCAAGGCGGTGAGCATTGAAATCTGCGAAAAGCTCTCCACCAAAGAAGCAAAAGACGTTGCTCCGGTCGCTGAACTCATCAGCCAGTGCACCAAGCTGGCGTACCTCCACCTTTCCTTGCGCCCATCAATGGCCTACTACAGCAGCATGTTCACAAGCGTCCTGCGCAAACTGGACAGCCTCACGCACCTCAGCCTCCAGGGCTGCCTGCCCACTGATCACGCCGTCCGGTCCGTCTCCGCCTTGCTTGTCAACACCAAGCACCTGGAAACGCTGTCGCTGTTTCCTCTCGGTCCAGAGCCTCCAAAGAAGAAGATGAAAAGGTACAGGGCTCATGACGATACCGAATCAGATTCTTCAGATACCGAATCAGATTCTTCAGATACCGAGCCAGAAGAAGACACCACTACCACTATCATCCCTGATGATGCTGTCCAATCTAGCAGCCGTATGCCTAAGAGTATCTGGCGGACATACATCGGATGCTTAGAATACAGTCTTAGAAGAATCAATATAGGAAACTACCAGGGACGCCCTCTCGAGAAGATGCTTGCCAGGTTTCTTCTTTCCAGGGCTGCAGCCTTGGAGGAAATCTCGGTTACGTTGGCAGCTGGAGAACACAAGGATGATGAGGTTGCAAAGGAGCTAAGATCCTGGCGATGGAATCGCCGTACCAGAGTAACTTGCAACTAGACGGCACCAAATGTTGCTTGCACCTCTAAGATCAAGATCTGTGTGAATTTTATTTTGTTATGTTTTTAAGTTACACCAGAATAATGTAATAGTAGACATCATTTTCTTGCTTGGATATTTCTTCTCTGTTCAATTCTTCTTAGTGATACTATATTCAGACACAATTCACTCAGCTAGCTAGGACCTCATAAGCAGATAGTGTCGGACGACACAGCATATCCCTATGTTGCAGAAGGTAGACCATTCTAGAATAAATGAAAGCAAAAAAACACAATGCAACAATCATAAGGCAGGCAACTCCACAAGAAAAAGGTGAATAACACAATACCTCTAGTAGAATGTGTTAAAATGACTTTACCACGGATCTAGTCTAGATCTGACAGTAGCACTATACATTACCTTTAGATCAAGAACACACAGAGAGAGAGAGAACCGAGATGGACTCTACCTGCTCCCTGGCTCGACAAACACGAGCCAGAGGGAATCCCCGAGCTGGTGCCGGAGCTGGAACCTCCGTCATTGGCCATGGGTGAAAAGGGGTTGAGTGTGGCGAGCGTGTGGCTAGGGTGGCGGCGGTGGAGCTTCCCGTCGGCACAACGCTAGCCTAGATCGGATTGGCTTGTAGGTGGGGCGGCTAGGGTACGGCTAACCTCGTCGTTCGTGCTGCCGGCTCCCCACCACTTTATATAGCGCTGGCGACAGGGGCCCACCGTCCTAGATAAGGACGGGCGCCCGATCGTATGCCTTGATTAGGGTCTTTGGGCCGTTGGGCCCAATCACGTTGAGATCTATCCAACATTCTCCCCCTAGATCTCGACTTTACTTTTAACCTTGTTCTTTACTTATTTCATCACAGAATGAGACATAGAGCATGTTTCATCGTCTCAGCTCAATTGCCGATAGAATCTTACAGCTACTATATACCTTCATGTTCAAACAAATTACATTTTTGAGCCTCTATAGTCCAGGGATCATAGGCTTGCCATTAAACCCATGCCGGCTATGTGCTCCTTGAACACATTGGGTGGTAAGCCTTTCGTTAGCGGATCCGCAAGCATATCCTTTGTCCTTATATGCTCGAGACTTATAGTTTGATCCTGGACTTTATCCTTCACAACATAATATTTTATATCTATAGACTTTGAAGCATTACTCGACTTGTTGTTGTGAGCATAGAATATCATGGGCTCGTTGTCACAAGACATCTTTAGTGGCTGCAAATGCGTCAACCACTTTCAAGTCGGGTAAGAATTTCTTTAACCATAACGCTTGTCCCATGGCCTCATAACATGTTATAAATTCTGCATACATAGATGATGCAACTATCGATCGCTTGGCGCTTCTCACGAAATAGCACCTCTGCGAGAGTAAAGACATACTGTCGTGGACTTTGATCGCCTTTATCTCCCAAAATCTGCATCTGAATACCCTTTTATCTCTAGGGAATCAGATCTTCAGTATGTTAGCATGAGGCCTTTTGTGCCTTGCACATAGCAAAGCTTTCTTTACCATCTTCCAAAGGTTTCTATGCTGGATTCTCTTGATATCTACCGAGTACCCCGGTGATAAATGCTAAGTCAGGGCGAGTGCACACTTGTGCATACTGTAAGCTTCCAACAGCCGAAGCATATGGTACTGATTTCATTTGATCGATCTCATATTGATTCTTTGGACATTGGGATTTCCCAAAACTGTCGCCCTTGACTATGGGAGCAGGTGTTGAATTACTCGCATGCATATTGTATTTTTTTAAAATCTTTTCACAATACGCTTTCTGCGACAATCCTAACACTCCATACTTTCTGTCTCGGTGAATTTCTATGCCCAAAACATAAGATGCTTCACCAAGGTCTTTCATGTCAAAGTTTGATGACAAGAATTTCTTTGTTTCTAGTAGTAGACTAACATCACTGCTAGCAAGCAGAATGTCATCCACATATAGAATTAGGAAAATATATTTCCCACTTTTAAACTTTGCATAAATGCAATTGTCCTCAACATTTTCTTTGAATCCAAATCTTTTAATGGTATCATTAAACTTTAAATACCACTGCCTAGAGGCTTGCTTTAACCCATAAATGGATTTCTTTAGGCGGCATCCCATATGTTCCTTCCCCTCCATGAAAAAACCCTTGGGTTGTTTCATGTAAACATTCTCTTCTAAATCTCCATTTAGAAATGCCGTCTTGACATCCATTTGATGTAACTCTAAATCAAAATGGGCAACTAGTGCCATGATGATTCTGAAGGAGTCCTTACATGAGACCGAAGAAAAAGTCTCATTGTAATCTACACCTTCTCTTTGCGTAAAGCCTTTTGCCACGAGTCTAGCTTTGTACTTTTCTACATTCCCATTGGAGTCATACTTTGTTTTGTAGACCCACTTGCATCCTACTGTTTTGGCTCCTTTGGGAATTTCCTCTAAGTCCCAAACATTGTTAGAACTCATCGATTTCATTTCATCTTCCATTGCCTCCACCCATTTGGCTGAATGAGGGCTACTCATGGCTTCTTCATATGTGGTAGGATCGCCCTCCATATGAACTACATTGTAAACTTTGTAGATTTCTTTGGAAATGGCTGGTCTTCGTTCTCTTTTAGACCGTCTGAGTTCATCAGACTCTTGCTCAGTTCTTGCCTCGGGTTCAGGCACATTTACACTAGGTGGCTGTTCTGGCTCCCTTTCGTGCTCAACAGTGGGTTGGTGGCTCTGGCGGATGTGTTCCGAACTTTCGCCCATTGTTGTCACGTGTGGAGTCACAACAGGTGCCGGCACCACAACCTCAGGGGTTGTAGATGGTGGCACAACAGGTAGCGAGAAAAATGGCTCCTGAATCATCGGATTAGGTGCATGCACCCTCTTCTCCTCAAGATCAATTTTCCTAGCTACCGTGCTCCCCCTCATCAACTCGTCCTCCAAGAAGACTGCATGTCTCGTTTCTACAAACTTTGTGTATCTGTCGGGACAGTAGAAGCGATAGCCTTTGGACTTATCTGGATAGCCAATAAAATGGCAAGATACTGTTTTGGGGTCTAACTTTGCAATGTTTGGATTGAAAACTTTTGCCTCATCTGGGCTCCCCCAGACCCTCAAGTGGTGCAGAGAGGGGACTCTGCCTGTCCACAATTAAATGCGGTGTTTTGGGCACCGACTTACTTGGTACTGTTGAGAATATGAATGGCGGTTTAAGCGCCCATCCACAATCCCAATGGGAGGGTGGAATAGCTCATCATGTCGCGCACCATATCCATAAGGGTACGGTTGCGCCTTTCACATCTGTTTTGAGATTCGCCCGGCATTGAATACTGGGCGACTATTCCATTTTCTTGCAGGAACCTTGCAAAGGGTCCTGGTACTTGACCATATGGAGTGTGCCGACCGTAGTACTCCCCCCCCACGATCGGACCGAACTATTTTGATTCTTTTATCGTGCTGATTTTCTACTTCAGCTTTGAAAATTTTAAATTTATCCAACGCTTCAGATCTTTCTTTGATTGGATAAATATAACCATACCGGGAGTGATCATCCGTGAATGTTATGAATGAATCATAGCCATCCACACTTTTCACCGGAAACGGTCCACAAATATCCGTGTGGATTATTTCTAGTGTAGCTATGCTTCAGTTTGCACCCTTTTTAATCTGTTTGACATACTTTCCTTTAATGCAATCTATGCATTGTTCTATGTCGGAGAACTCTAACGGAGGAAGAATGTCATTTTTAACGAGGTTTTCAATTCTTCCCCTCGAAATATGGCCTAGTCTGCAGTGCCATAGTCTCGAGGAGTCAAGAGTTCGCTTTCTTTTCTTTTGTTCTTTGTTCGACAAAGGAACTTTTTCATTCACATCACACACAGAAAGAACTTTCTCATGCAGGGATAACAAATATAACTTATCAAATAATGTAGCGATACCCACACATTTGTCTTTCAACCAGATGGCACACTTGCCATTACCAAAATAACATTCGTAAGAGTCTTTATCCAAACAGGAAACACTTATTAAATTCCTATGTAATGAAGGAACGAAAAGCACATCTTTCAGCAAAAGCAAAGAGCCATCAGCCAGCTCCAGGGGGACGTCACCAATGGCCTCCACTTCTGCTTCTATTCCATTCGCCACTTCAATGTGTCTTTCTCTTCTTCGCGTGGTCCTTGTCAAATGGAACCCCATTTTTGGCCATGATGTACTTTAGCCAAATCGGACAGTCTTTCTTGTAGTGGCCCGGCTTTTTGCAGTGATGGCACTGATCCTTCTCTGTGGGTGGACCGTGATGGTAATCTGGTCTTGCATGGGACCCTTGCCATGGGGCTTGGAGGGTGAGCCACCATGGTTGCCTCCTGTGAAGCCTCTCTTCCTGTTGTCCTTCACGAAGTTCAAAGAACCGCCGTGAAGGGCTTTCAGCCTTTCTTCTTCCTGGGAGCACATCCCAATGGTCTTTTCTATGTCCCACTTTTCAGGGGACATATTATAGTTTATCACGAAGTTTTCAAAGGGCTGTGGAAGTGAGGACATCACAAGGTGCACCAAGAGTGCTGGCTTTAACTCGAGGTCCTCATCCATTGGCTTGAGCTTTGCAGCCATGTTCGACATCCTCAAGATGTGCTCTCTGATCCCGTGGGGTCATCCCGTATACTTTTTCAAGAATCACCTGCTTTAACAATTGGTCGTGATATATCTTTGAAGAGCCAAGTTGGCTCTTTATCTTGGCGAGATACTCGCCCACGGTAGCGCACTCTCCAATTGAGCCCACGATAGCGTTCTCAATTGTGTTCTTTACGAACGCCAGACACTTCTTGTTGGCGTTCACCCATTTCTGGTTATCGATAGAGTAAGCCAGCTCCAATGGAGCATGGTCCCTCTTCCTTCTCTCAAAGTCAGCACTTTCCTCAGCTGCCTCCCTGACCGGGTCAGCGGGCTTGACTGGTTGCTTGGTGTCAACCACCCAATCCACCTCGGCGCATACGAACGCCAAGTCAACTTTCTTCCTCCATTCGGAGTAGTTGTCCCCCCTGAGGAGCGGGACGTCCTTCAGACATGCCATGAGGTTGAGACCTCCTGAAAATCACAAAAGATGTGAGATCACCAAGTAAAACAATTGTATGCGTTAATTCAACGTTGGTATAAATTAAGCATGCAATCGTTTCGTGCTATTTAAAATTACATCACCGTTGGGCAGAAATAAATTTAAATGCACCTTTTATACTAAATAGGAAAAGATTATGGTCATGATTATTAATAACGTTGGTATATTAATAGCATGAGTCATAATCACTTTAATCACATCTTTATATCAAGATTTAATCAACCTTATTGCATTTTGTGCAATTTTAAACCATACATTTGCAATGTAAAAGAACTATTTGCAGCGGAAACTTTCATTAAAAGACTCATACTTTGCAGAAAAATCTGCCTTTATAACATTCTCTAGTCACAATATACTCAAAAGTAAAAGGACTAGAGAAAACTATGCAAAAATTTGCTTAAAACTAAGCAAAACAATAATAAACTACTCTGTAAAATAAAAAACAGAAAAACTGTTTACTGGGCCAATACCTGTGGGCAGCGCCCAAAGCGCGGCCGCGACTGTTGCCGCCAAGAGCAAAGAGCCCGAGGCCCACTGCCGCCCCCGCGCGCCGCTAACTAGCCGCCGCCTGCAGCACCCGCTCACGGGCCCTGCAGCGGCCCACTGAGCTCGCCAAATTGGCCCGCATCGCTCGCCGCGCCGCCCCATCTCGGCCGTCCATCAGCGTCGCCCTAGATCGGACGGCTGAACGCACGCTTCGGAGGTATAAAACCCACCCCCCGCGCCCCCCTGGGAACCCTAGCCCCATAATCCCCACCCGGTCCACAGGTAGCCATGGCGGCGCGTCCAGCTGCCGCCCCGCGTGGTCACCGCGCCCTCGTCGCCTCCGTCCAGCGTAGCCACCGCGGGCGGCGCCCCAGCTGCCGCCCAGCGTGGTCACCGCGGCTACCGCCAAAGACGCGGCCGCGCGGCGCGTCCTTCGGGCCGGGCGCCTGCGTGGTCGCCGTGGTCGCAGCCGGGCGGCGCCTGCATCGGGTCCGCGAGCGGCGGGACCGGCCGAGGCGAGTTCTCCGGTGGCGTTCGTGGGGTTGGAGGCGGCCGTCCGTCCGGCGACTGCGCCGGCGACGGTCCCCTCCTTCTCCACCATCGCCACCCAAACTCTTCTTCCCCCGTGCATGTGCGAGGTGAGGCGGTCGGCGCTCCGGCGAGCCCCTCCCTTTGCTCAGCTCCGGCGAGAACGGCTGAGGCGAGGAGGCCGCGTTTCCGCGTGCCCCTCCCTCTTCCCTCTCTGTGAGCCATGGCCCCCCCATCCTCCTTGCCGGTCAAGGCCCACCGAGGGTGGCGCACCACCGCCAAGAGGCGTGGTGGAGCCTTTGCTCCTTTTTGTTGCTTATTTGGTCCATGGTGGAATCAGGCGGCGCCTCATTTGCTCCTTGCCGATGTGTGCATCCACCCGAGGGTGGGTGCACCATCGTCAAGTGGCCGAGGTGTGGGGCGGAGACTTTTCCGGTGATGGCCGGAGTGGACCTCTTTTTCCTTTTTGATTGTCTTTTTTTTGGGGATCTATGAGGTTAGGACTTGCATTCGGGATTCTTTTGGGGCTTTAGATCTAAGGTTTTTCTTTGCCCCGAAGGGTGTGTTCTTCTTCTAGATGTCTCCACAATGGATGCCCATCTAGATCGAGAGGAACGGCGCGGCCATAGGGCAGGCGCACTTTGGATCTAATTCTTTCTTTTAAACCTTTTTACTTTCTACAATAAGCACTGTAAAATCTAGCAACTAAAAACATTGCTCTGATACCAATGTTAAAATGACTTTACCACGGATCTAGTCTAGATCTGACAGTAGCACTATACATTACCTTTAGATCAAGAACAGAGAGAGAGAGAACCGAGATGGACTCTACCTGCTCCCTGGCTCGACAAACACGAGCCAGAGGGAATCCCCGAGCTGGTGCCGGAGCTGGAACCTCCGTCATTGGCCATGGGTGAAAAGGGGTTGAGTGTGGCGAGCGTGTGGCTAGGGTGGCGGCGGTGGAGCTTCCCGTCGGCACAGCGCTAGCCTAGATCGGATTGGCTTGTATGTGGGGCGGCTAGGGCACGGCTAACCTCGTAGTTCGTGCTGCCGGCTCCCCACCACTTTATATAGCGCCATGACAGGGCCACCGCCCCAGATAGACCGCGCCCCGATCAGGGCGCAGTTAGGGGGGGGCATGCTGGGCCGTTGGGCCCAGTCACGTTGAGATCTATCCAACAGAATGAATAAATATGCATCTGACATGTTTTATCGTCATTTTATTTCCCACGTGTACCAACTTCACATGAGTTGCAACAGGATTGAAAAAATTATCTAGGCAGTATTAAGCTAAGCTTCAACAAACAAACAAATTTTGTAAGCATTATTTAAGTTGCTTACTCGGATATGCAGTTAGCAATGTTGTACTCGATGCTCCAAGATCAATACTACCTTCAAAAAATCCTGGTACTGCTATAGGGCGCTCGTTGCGAGACTTAAATCAACACCTGAACCTTCAGTACTGTTGACATCAGTTCCTAGATGCAACAGAAGAGCTATCTGCTAATACAGACAAACAGAACAAAGCAATGAAACTCAGACATATATGTCATGCTGACACCTGATATAGCAACAGGTTCCGACCACTCACAGCCTCACGGGAAGAGCATTGTCCCCTGCAGAAGGCAGCTCCCCTGAAATTACGTTGTTTGCCTCAGCAGCTAATAGGATTTATTTGCATAGCGCACACTGCGAACTCAGCATCCCATTAACCTTCAAGAGATACGTCCTCATCAATCAGGTAACTCACCAAATCCGATGAGGATTGATTTAATCAAACATCTGTGGAAGAATTTTGTAAGCTCAGTAGTAACTCACCAAATCCGGTAGCGCACACTGCGAACTCAGCATCCCATTAACCTTCAAGAGATACTCCCTCCGTCTCAAAATACATGCTCAGATTAGTCAAAATTTGGATGAATCTAGACACTATTTAGCATATAGATTCATCCAAATTTTGATAAACTTGAGACATCTATTTTAAGATGGAGGGAGTACATTATTACTGCACAAAAAATTCGAATTAAGTATTTCATTACTGATTCCAGACAAAAATCAATCTCTTCGGCAGACCCATTTTCAACAAGTTATTTAAAACTGAGAATAGCATTAACATACCCCCAAATAATACGATTATGTTCTGCCAGGGCCATTATTATTAACAATCAGTATTTGCATATATGTAACATTCACAAATTTGTAGATTGGAAATGGTAAAACGTGTTTCTAGAAGTAATCAAGCATGAAATTTGCAAGAACATCGACATGATCTCGATTTGAACTGTTTATAATACTACAACATGCAACGCAAAGCACGGATGGTCCAAGAAAAAGGAAACCATGGATGCTAGTTTTCATACCTTAATTATGTGGTATTACAGTAAAAACATGCCATTGCTGTTGTATTTTTACACTTTATACATATTTACCGAGAGGCATCAGAAATATAGTTTAGCATATGTGATGATGACTAACTACTTGATAGTATCCCACTGCGGTTTGACATCAATGATGAATACATAGTGCACACCCCACCAGCCCACCCCGTAATAAATTTCTCCGAACATAAGAAGTTACAGAATTTTCTTTAGAATTTATTATCCAATGGCCCGATAATCATTTAAACTTATCTGGACATACTTTGGCATTTAACGTGACAGAAATGTTTTCTCAAACCAAATTGACATGTAGAAAAGTATAAAAAGAAACACAGGTCCTGTGTGAATTCCTCATAAAAAATCTCACGACTACAATCTTAATGTATATTGCTTGTCCTAATTTAGCGAATGTGCAGAACTACTTATACACAAGAAATTGCACTTTACTATAAGCTTTTACCCTACTCGGGCTCCATGGATTATTCTGTGAGGTTAGCAAGTCCTGGGATCAATAGCACCCGCAGGCTTGGAGTCCTTTCGCTGCCTCTGGACCAAGTTCTGGAATCAACATCACTTGCACCTGTTGAAATAAGCTCTGCGAGATAAATGCAGAATTCTGCTGAGAACACGAATAAGAGAAGCAGCAAACCCTCCAATGGTCCGTGCAATCTACAACATTCATAAAAAATGTGTTAGAATACTACAGTTCTTGACATTTTCAGCATTATCAAAAGTGCCGAAAGGTTCGTTTAAAAGTGCTGATATTTTTTATAGTTTAAAACAAACCATTTGTAATTAGAGTTTTAGACAAATAAAATATCCGAAAGGTTCGGGCTTTATAATTTGAAATGAGAGGGGCTAATGTAGAAAACAAATAGGACTTTTGAAAATAGTTTAGTGCAGAAATATGCATGATGTCATGATGATACAAGAAATAAAATAACAAGCAATTTTCTAGTAGTGGTTTATCCGGGGTGCTATAGAGTCGAACTTGTAATAAGCTTGGGCCACCCGAAATCTTCTTGGACAGCAAGTCTTCATGTGGGCCTTTCCTGGGCTGGACCGGGTATACCAATGTCACAAGTCCTTCATCCTTTTGTTTCCTCAGATGCGGATTTGGATCATTGTATTGATTGCATCAAAGGGAAATATGCTGAAAGAATCAAGAAAGGTGTAAATCGAAGCACGGGAGTTTTAGAAATTGTTCACACAGATATATGTGGTCCTTTTAATGTGAAATTAGTGGATGGTTTTGATTCCTTCATCACATTCACTGGTGACTTCTCTTGCTTTGGATTCATCTATCCTTCAAAGAAAGATATGTGGCATTGGAAAAGTTCAAAATATTCAAAGATAAAGTTGAGAATCAAACTGGTCAAAAGATCAAAGTTCTAAGGTCTGATTGTGGTGGTGAGTACTACATAAGACACACTTCTTATGGACAAATTCCTGGACCGTTTTCTAAGTTCCTACAGGAAAATGGTATTGTATCCCAGTATTCAGCACTAGGCGAACCTCATCAAAATGGAGTGGATGAAAGGAGGAATCACACTCTTATGGACATGGTACAAAGTATGTTAAGTCACTCTGTTAGATAGATCTCAACGTGACTGGGCCCAACGCCAAAGACGCCTTAATCGCGCTTCGATCGGGCGCCCAACCTTATCTCGGGTTGGTGGGCCCTGTCGCCGCTATATAAGTGGTGGGGGGAGCCAAGACGACTCACGAGGTCAGACGTGCCCTAGCCGCCCCACCTACAAACCCTATCCGATCTAGGCTAAGCGCTGCGCCGACGGGAAACACCACCGCCGCCACACTCACCCCCCTTTCCACCCATGGCCAATGATGGAGGTTCTGTTGGAATTATGCCCTAGAGGCAATAATAAAGATGTTATTATTATAATTCTTCTTCATAATAATGTTTATATTCCATGCTAGAATTGTATTAAGCGGAAACTTTAATACTTGTGTGGTTTGTGAACAACACTGTGTCCCTAGTACGCCTCTAAGGAATAGCTCATTGATCAATGATGGTTAAGGTTTCCTAACCATAGACATGAGTTGTCAATTGATAATGAGATCATATCATTGGGAGAATGATATGATGGACAGACCCAAACTAAGCGAAGCAATTAGATCGTGTCATCGTGTTCGTCTTTGCGAAGCTTTTCTTATGTCAAATATTGTATTCCTTAGACCATGAGATAATACAACTCCCTGGTACCGGAATAAAGCTTTGAGGTCATCAAACGTCATCCTATGAGAGGGTGATCATAAAGGTGTCTCTCAGGTGATCGGAAAGTATCTGTTGGGTTGTATGTATCGAGATGGGATTTGTCCCTCCCAAGTCAGAGAGATATACTTCGGGCCCACTCGGTAATCGATATCAACACCGCTTGCAAGCATGTGGTTAAGGAGTTAATCACAAAGTGATATCGGATTATGGAACGAGTAAAGTACTTGCTGTGAACGAGATTGAACTAGGTATGACGGTACCGACGATCGAATCTCGGGCAAGTAAAATATCGCGAGACGAAGGGAATATATATATGGGATTGATTGAATCCTGGCATCGTGGTTCATCCGATATGATCATCGATGAATGTGTGGGAGTCGGTATGGGTTTCCAGACCCCGCTGTTGATTATTGATAGAAGATCATGTCTGCATATTCTCGAACCCGCAGGGTCACACACTTAACGTGTCTCGACGCTAGGATAGATTGGATAATTGGTTTATGAGTTTTTGTTCAGAGTCTCGGATGGGATCCGGGACATCACGAGAGATTTCGGAGTGGTCCGGAGAATAAGATTCATATAAGGCAGTGCGGTTTTTGGAGTTCGGAATTGTTCCGGATTAATCGGTATTGTACCGGAAGCTTCTAGAACCTTCCGGAAGGGGACCAACGTGGCCCCACCTTCCGGGAGGGGTCATGGGCCTATGAGGGAGTGCCCTGGCCGCATTGGTCCAGGGGCACAAGCCCCCATAGGGCCCAACCGACCAAGAGAGGTTTAAACTCTAGATAGAGCCTCTAGAAGGGGGGGGGTTTCCTTGCCCCCCAGTCTTCCTCCTTGGGGCCGCCTTGGCTTGGGAGGGTTAGCTGCGCCCACCCCTCTATATATAGGGCTAGGCGCACCAACCCCTACACCTTCCCTCCAACCCTAGCCGCCCGCTGCCTCCTCCTCCCGACCGCCAGGCGAAGCCCTGCTGCAGAAATTCTCCAGCAATTGCACCGCGCCGTCGCGTTGTAGATCCAACCCATCTCTCCACCATACTTTCTGGACCAAGGAAGGAGGATACGTCGAGGTGCTGCACGTGTGCATCTCACGGAGGCACATCACTTGTGGTGCTAGATCGGATCGGATCGCGAGGAGGAGAAGCGAGTACGACTACATCACCCATGTTCCGATGAATGTTCCGCTATGCGAATCTTCAAGGGTATGAAGATCTAATCCAATCTCTCTCGTTGTTTGCATCTCCTAGATTAGATCTTGGCTTTCCCTCTGTTCGCATCCGTAGAAAATTTTGATTTACTATGCCGCGAAACCCTTCAGTGGTATCAGAGCTAGATCTATGCGTAGATGTGTTTCACGAGTAGAACGCAACATGGTTGTTGCGGGCGTTGATGTTTTCTGTTGCAAGCCTCTTGTTTGTGTTCTTCTTATGACGCGGGATAGTGAGATTGAAGCGGTCCAGGCCAACCTTACGCGACGTAGTTCGCGAGACCGGCTCCGCACTTGACGTGTGGCTTGTTCCACACATGCGGCTGGTGGATGTCAGTTTCTCTCACTATAGTTGTCATGGGATTAACACCGGAGTTTGGCAATCATAATATCACCGTTGTGGCTTTCCGTAGGTAAGAATCGTTCTTAGCATCTACTCCCATAAGCCACGTAAAACATGCAACAACAAAGTAGAGGCGTCTAACTTGTTTTTGCAGAGTGTTTTCCGTGATATGGTATGGCCCAAGATGTGATGTGTATATTGTATGCGATGATCATGTTTTGTAATGTTTCACGACTTGCATGTCGATGAGTACACAACCGCGTGAGCCATATGGTTGTCTTTATAATTGTGTATGACCTGCGAGTCAACTTCTTATATGCCATGTAATAGTTTCACTTTATCGCTAAGTAGTTAGCAATAGTTGTAGTTGCTATTCGTGGTGGAGGCAATCATGGTGGAGTGATGGAGATCATGCAAGACGCACAAGATGGAGATCATTGCGAAGATTGGCTATACCATGTCACATAAAGTTATATGCATGTGATGTTTATCCTTTTATGTATCTTATCATGCTTAGATCGCGACGGTAGCATTATAAGATGATTCCTCACTTAAAGATCAAGATAAAACTGTGTTCTCCCCAAGTATGCACCGCTATGAAGTTCGTCGTGTCCAAGCATCACGTGATGATCGGGTGCTATAGACTCTACGCTCACATACAACGGGTGCAAGCCAGTTTTGCACACGCGGAAATACTTGGGTCTAACTTGACGAGCCTAGCATGTACAGACATGGCCTCGGAACACATGAACCGAAAGGTTAAGCATGAGTCATATGAATGATATGATCGACACTTCGTTGTCCACCATTGAAACCACATCTCTTCTCATGAAGATCGGATTAGGTGTCGTGAATTTGGATCGTGTTCACTAAAAAACTTGAGGGAGATGTTGAATTTAGTGGGAGTTCATCCAGTAATTTGATTAAAAGTTGAACTAGTTATCATGAACATAGTCTAATTTGTACGTGCAAATATTGTAGATCACATGGCTAAGTCCAACTTCAACTTCAACGTTTTTGCTGAGAAAGAAAAGTTTAAGAACAATGGGTCTAACTTCACTAATTGGTTCCGCAATCTGAGAATCATTCTCTCTGGCGGTCAAAAGTACTATGTCCTTGGGAAAGCGTTAGGTGACCCCCTTGTCGCAATCTAGCTACCGATGAGAAAGCTGTCTATCAGTCGCGCAAGGATGATTATGGTGTGATTAAGAGCACCATGTTGTTTGCTATGGAACCGGAACTTCAAAATCGGTTTGAAGACTATCCCGGGCCCTTTGAGATTCTCGAAGAGCTGAAAACCATGTTTCAGACTCAGGCCCGTTCTGAGAGATATGAGATCTCTAAGAAGTTCTTTAACTGCAAGATGGAGGAAGGGAGTTCTGTTAGTGAGCACGCCATTAAGATGACGGGCTACACTCAACGCCTTGAGCAACTGGAATGCACGATTCTAGAGGATCTCAAGATTGACAGGGTTCTGCAATCACTCCCTCCCAGCTACAAAAGTTTTGTAGTGACTCACAATCAGATTGGTTCCACTGATACGATCACCGAGCTCTTCGCAAAGATGAAGGCCGCGGAAGTGGACATCAAAAAGGATAATCATGTGTTGATGGTCAACAAGCCCACCTTTAAGAAAGGTAAGGGAGCAAAGTGTAACACCCTCAGAATCGGGCCTATGCAAGTTTGGGCAAAATTCACCAAACCCGCATAGAAACGATTCAAAGGTGCCCACCAGGCACTTTCGTGCGGGTGGAAAACGAAGTAATAACATCACACAACAGTCCTCGATGGGACCCACGTAATGTATAGATATAAGCGACTCCATGAGTCAAGAATACGTATATAATATACAAAGATCCAAATCACCTTGAAAACGATAGAACGCCCAGCTACGGACAAGATGCAAATGGGGCTAAGAGCCACCAAGAATAACCAATGGCCCATAACCCTGCCTGTGCCAAGCCGGAAGGGTATCCTCGCTAACGCGCCGATCTCAAAACCTGCTTAACAAAGGTGCCGACAAAGGGCAAAGGTAAAAACAAAGAAGGAGCCAAGATCGAGGCCAGTACACGGCGAGGCTAGAATTCGGCGGTCCTCGCCTACATAGGTATGGTGGACTGAGCGGCAGCGGCAACATGCACTAAACAACCTATAGAGACTCGATACACTGGCGGTAATCAGAGAGGGGTAAGAATGACCTAACCGGATCCAACCTGAAGCTATCACCAAACAAACCCATCCTGGTGTTTCCCCCTCGAGACCAAACGAGGAAGTCAACCGAGGAACTCACACAGTTGGCAGTTTTACTTATTCAGTTATAGTTGCGGCACTTTACTAGTCAGGTTTAGATAATCGTCCTGATAAAGTAAACAGTGGGCACTTTTAGTTAACCATTCCGTTATAGTAGCAGTACTTACTAATCAGATACAGATAGCATGTGATAAACCCAAAAACCCAGCAGTTGTTGGTACTTTTATTCAGCCAATTCCGTTGTAGTTGCCATACTTACTAGTCAGGTACAATGGTCGCAAGCGACAACCAAACAAGCAATTGTGGGCAGTATTATTAGCCATTCCGTTATAGTGAAGCTGATTACTAGTCATTATAAGTCAAATTAATAGCAGTAAACTTTAGTTATGCTTGTCTATGATCAAGAAACTGTGCTCCAAGTCGTCCATATCCGCGGACACGGCCGAAAGTTTTAACCCGCCGGGTGCACCAATAGCAACACACGCCGATCAACCTCGAAAACCAAATCAAAACCCAACGAGGCTTTCACGATCGAACAATCACAGGATTGAAATATTTCAGGGGCCACCCTTAAGTAGAATCCGAACGAGTAGACAAGCTCGAGACGGCCTCAAGGTGTTGGGTAATACGGTGAACGATCGGGAACCCCAAACGGGCTTGTCGACACCGGAATCGTGTCCCGATCCTAACAAGACAAGGTGCAGACTCGCACAATCGTAAATAAAGCGGTAAAGCATGGCATAAGTACAGATCGTAAATAAAACCTCAAACTAGTTTGTGGCCCCAAGAAATAAGACCGAATCAAGCTCGCTCGGGGGGTCCCATATACCTCCGGATGTGGATAGCGCGAAAATCAAGGAACAGTATCAAGTACTGGGGTCTTACGGGACACAAGTGGCGTCGAAACCAAATATTATCTATCACCCACCGATGCCTCGCTTATTCAATTTTAGTTGTTAAGCAGAAAGTAAAGTGAACAATAAGTAAAACTAGGATCATCTCCAACATCAACATGCGGCAATACATCAAGAATCGTGGCATATGACGACACATCCGCACTTGAGCAAGCAACTACGACGGCAAGTCCATCTATCTACCAAACAATGGTAATAGGATGTGTCCAAGGCAATATAGGGCTGCAGGAATATCGGCAATGGAAACTAAAGCATCGCAACACAGATAGCAATAGATCAACAGGAGGGAAGTAAACACTATAAAAGTAAGATAGGTAGAAAGGGGGGAGATGCTCGCCTGGAAAACTTTGTCGAAGGTTCAACCGAAGATCGGGGCGAAGCTCACATCAACTCACGGCCTTATCCGCGAAGAACCAAAACACTAGAAGAAACACCGGATGCAATATTTAATACTAAGGCAAAAGATCGGCATGATGCATGCATGATGAATGACATGGCCAGGGTGCGATGCAATTAGGTCATATTAAGCGGAACCGGGGTCCCGACAATTTAATTAGATGGTTCAAGTTATTTATCTACCCCGCAATTTAGATGTTGTTTAACAAGGCAGAATATATCACCGGTTCGCTACACAAATTTAAATGAGGCCAATATAAGGCTAGATTTGCCCGCATATGGGTCCCATATTTAATTATTAGGTGAATCGGCAAAAGGCCCCCAAACCACAGATATGCATGCGAGATGAATGGCAATTAAATATGCATCAAGTTGTTATGTTATAAAATAGGGTTCGAGGAAAGGGGTCACACATCAGAGGGGGCTCGACGATCTTGGTCCGGGGGTTCGGGGTTCGACAGGGTCTAGGGTTCAGGGTTCGACGGCCTTGGCGGGATCATTCTCGACTCCGGGGTTAGGGTCTTCGGATCGGGGTAGTTCTTGTCGCGTCCGGAAAGCAGGACTTGGTTCGATGTCGGGGCGCATCGGGTCCTTTCGGGGCGGTGTCGTTCTTGTCGTCGGGAAGACCTTGTCGGGTCCCACGGGGTCGATCTTGCTGCGAGGTCTTGGGGTCCGCGCTCGGATTACGTGAGGGAGATCATGGCGTCGGTGAGGTCGATCTTGTCGGTTCCACGGTTTTAGTTGTCGGTGTCGGACTCGCATCCGGGGCGTCGGGTCATGGCGTCGGGGGGAGTACTTGTCGATCCGTGTCCGCGAACTTGGCCCGGAAGTACTTGGCGCCCGGGTGCGGTACTTGAGGTATAGGTGGCGATCTTGGCGTCCTTCCGGTTCGGTTTGCTCGAGGAGGTACTAGACGTTCTCGGGCGTTCTTGGTGGTCCTCGGTCCGAGTGGCTGTTTTGTCGGTTTCATAACGGAGGCCTTGACGTCCCCACGCCGATGATGTTCCGACGGTGTACTTGGGTCCCGACTTGACGGTTGGTGACGGACATGGGCGGTGGACGCCGAACGCTCAAAGCTCGGGCTGTTCGCGGCGAAGGCGGTGGCGTGGTCGACAGGGACACGGCGCTGCATCGGGCACGCAGCGTCTGGGGCGGCCCGAGAGGCGCCGGAAGACGCGGATGGCTCGGGCGGAGCACCGCGGCGCGAGGCGAACCGACGACGGCGCGACGGAGCCGAGGCGGGCACGCCGCGCCAGAGGCGGTTGGAGGCGGGCGGCGACGGTGCCGCAGCGGGCTTGGGGCGATGGCCGGCGAGGCCCGACGGGCGCCGAGCGCCACGGCTCTGGCGGCGGGCGCGCGACGCCGCCAGCTGGTCGGAGGCGCGGTGCGCGGCTTGGGCGAGGGCAGCGCGGGCGGGCGGGAAGGCGCGCATCCGCGGGCGGAGCCGGCAGAGGCGGGAGACGCGGGTGCCGGGCGACGAAGCTCATGGAGCTCGCCGGCGCGGGCGGGTCGCGCTCGGGGCGAGGTGGCCGCTGGAGGGTGACGAGGCAAGGGCGGAGGCGGTGGGGTGGCCGGAGAAGGGGAGAGGCGGCGGCGACGGTGGGGTGAGGAAGATGCTCGCTGGGGAGGCCGTCGAACGGAGGGGGAGAGGCGGTGGATGCCGATGGAGGAAGTGGAGGCCGGCGGGGCGGAGCGGTGGGTGGACTCGGGCAACGGTGGCGTCGGGGGCCTTCCGTGGCGGAGGAGGCGGGTGGACGGCTGCGGCCAGAGGAGCTCGAGGAGGGGGCGCCGGGAAGCGGAGGGCGGCGGCGTGGTTAGCAGCGAGAGCAGAGGCTCGCGCGGGGTGGGGAAGGGGGCAGCGGCGGCGCCGCATCAGGGGAGCGAGCGGGGCACTGGAATCGAGGCGGAGCGAGGCGCTCGAAGAGGGTGGGTCGCGAGACGTGCGTGGGTTGTGTCTGGGTCAGTTACGTGACCAGGTGTGTGTGTGGTGTCGTGTTGGGTGAGTTGTGTTGGGTGGTCTGGTTCTGTGCAGGCGTGTGTGCGTGTGTTGTCCTGTATGCCGAGTGGCGTATGGAGCGGGAATTGGTTGGTCAGGGCTAGGTGGGATGCAAGGATTAGGGTTAGGGTTTGTAGTGGGGTGGTAGGTGGCTGCCGGTTGGGCCTTTTGGGCCTGGCCGGTGGCTGCCTCCCCCACTAAAATTTATTTACATTTTATTTTAAAAGGCTTCTGTAAATTGTTTTTATACAAATAGAGACATCCGGAAACACCAGTGTTTGATTTAAAATAAAAGGGAGGGGATTAATATAGAAAACAAAATAGGGTTTCTAGCAAAAATAGTTTTAAACATATAGATGCATGCTGATGACATGATGATGCACAGCACAAAACAACGCGATTTTCTAGTAGTGGTAATTGCGGGATGCCACAATTCGACACCACTAACAATGGATCTCGCCCTCGAGATCCGCCTCATGGTACCGGTAGGAAGGTCGGCGTTCTCTGTCTTCACGCTTTGTGTAGATCCTCGCGACACCACTAACGAGGGTTCATCCTCCATCTGGGAGATCGGCGACACCACCAACAAAGGGTCGTTGTTCCTGATCGTCGAGAGAACACTCCGGAAACAAAAAGGTCGAAGGTAGAGGTACTGCAAATAAAGCCACCCCTAACTTCCGTGGACGGAGTAAAATTGCTGGACCCACTGATTCGATGTACAAGAGCGAATGATAAGAGTAGTCGGATGGTGATCAGTCCATCGCGCACCCAAACCATTACTCTGCACACGAATAGGCGAATCATGCAACCAACCCTCGGATTCAAGATCAAGATCAAGCGAGTTTCGAACAAAGGAGTGATGCGGACTACGCATCGGATCGGCGTAGATGATGTCGCGTCGGAAAACACCGGATAGCACAAACAAGGAACAAAGAATGGTAACACCGTAGACGGATTCCTCGGATAGCATGAAGACCGGTTGTAGCAACACCGTTAACAAAGGAGGAAGCGAAACCCTGAAGGTACGACGGAAACCCAACCACGAGAATTCCTGGACTCGAAGAACTAGACGAGAGCGGATTCAAAACACGTCGAGATAAGAGGAGAATAGCAGAGGGGTAAGGAGTAAAAATCAGACCTAATCAGAACTATCCAACCGATTTTGCAAAATAGTTTTGGACACTCTCTCGCCGTTAGCTAGGTTATCCCACAGTTTGGACTTGTGGGTATCAGAATCGCCGTGCTCGATACCACTCAGTAACACCCTCGAATCGGGCCTATGCAAGTTTGGGCAAAATTCACCAAACCCGCAGAAAGAAACGATTCAAAGGTGCCCACCAGCACTTTCGTGCGGGTGGAAAGCGTAATAACATCACACAACAGTCCTCGATGGGACCCAGGCAGATATAGATATAAGCGACTCCATGAGTCAAGAATACAGATATAATATACAAAGATCCAAATCACCTTGAAAGCGATAGAACGTCCATACGGACAAGATGCAAATGGGGCTAAGAGCCACAAGAATAACCAATGGCGTCCATAACCCCCTGAGCCAAGCCGGAAGGGTAACCCTGCTAACGGCGTCGATCTCAAAACCTGCTTAACAAAGGGGTGCCGACAAAGGGCAAAGCAGAAAAACAAAGAAGGAGCGTCAGTACTGAGGCCAGTACACGGCGAGGCTAGAATTCGGCGGTCCTCGCCTACATAGGTATGGTGGATGGCGGCGCAACATGCACTAAACAACCTATAGAGACTCGATACTGGCGGTAATCGAGAGAGGGTAAGAATGACCTAACGGATCCAACCTGAAGCTAACACCAAACAAACCCATCCTGGTGTTTCCCCCTCGAGACCAAACGAGGAAGTCAACCGAGGAACTCACACGGTTGGCAGTTTTACTTATTCAGTTATAGTTGCGGCACTCTACTAGTCAGGTTTAGATAATCGTCCTGAAAAAAATAAGCAGTGGGCACTTTTAGTTAATCATTCCGTTATAGTAGCAGTACTTACTAATCAGATACAGATAGCATGTGATAAACCCAAAACCCAGCAGTTGTTGGTACTTTTATTCAGCCAATTCCGTTGTAGTTGCCATACTTACTAGTCAGGTACAATGGTCGCAAGCGACAACCAAACAAGCAATTGTGGGCAGTATTATTAGCCATTCCGTTATAGTGAAGCTGATTACTAGTCATTATAAGTCAAATTTATAGCAGTAAACTTTAGTTATGCTTGTCTATGATCAAGAAACTGTGCTCCAAGTCGTCCATATCCATGACACGGCTTTGAGAAAGTTTTAACGGCGGGGTGCACCAATAGCAACACACGCTCGATCAACCTCGGAAAAACCAAATCAAAACCCAACGAGGCTTTCACGACTGAACAATCACAGGATTCAGAAATATTTCAGGGGGCCACCCCTTAAGTAGAATCCGCAACGGAGTAGACAAGCTCCGAGACGGCCTCAAGGTCTTTGGTAATACGGTGAACGATCGGGAACCCCGCGGGGCTTGTCGACACAGCGGAATCGTGTCCCGATCCTAAGCGATGCAGTGCGTTACCTCGCTAATCGTAAATAAAGCGGTAAAGCATGGCATAAGTACAGGATCGTAAATAAAACCTCAAACTAGTTTGTGGCCCCAAGAAATAAGATGAATCAAGCTCGGCTCGGGGGTCCCATATACCTCCCGGATGTGGATAGCGCGCAAAATCAAGGAACAGGTATCAAGTACTCGGGGTCTTACGGGACACAAGTGGGCGTTCGGAAACCAAATATTATCTATCACCCACCGATGCCTCTGCTTATTCAATTTTAGTTGTTAAACAGAAAGTAAAGTGAACAATAAGTAAAACTAGGATCATCTCCAACATCAACATGCGGCAATACATCAGCAACTGTGGCATATGACGACACACATCTGCACTTGAGCAAGCAACTACGACGCGCAAGTCCATCTATCTACCAAACAACAGGTAATAGGATGTGTCCAAGGCAATATAGGGCTGCAGGGAATATCGCGGGTACGGAAACTAAAGCATCGCAACACAGATAGCAATAGATCAACAGGAGGGAAGTAAACACTATAAAAGTAAGATAGGTAGAAAGGGGGGAGATGCTCGCCTGGAAAACTTTGTCGAAGGTTCAACCGAAGATCGGTGACTCACATCAACTCACGGCCTTATCCGCGAAGAACCAAAACACTAGAAGAAACACCGGATGCAATATTTAATACTAAGGCAAAAGATCGGCATGATGCATGCATGATGAATGACATGGCCAGGGTGCGATGCAATTAGGTCATATTAAGCGGAACCGGGGTCCCGACAATTTAATTAGATGGTTCAAGTTATTTATCTACCCCGCAATTTAGATGTTGTTTAACAAGGCAGAATATATCACCGGTTCGCTACACAAATTTAAATGAGGCCAATATAAGGCTAGATTTGCCCGCATATGGGTCCCATATTTAATTATTAGGTGAATCGGCAAAAGGCCCCCAAACCACAGATATGCATGCGAGATGAATGGCAATTAAATATGCATCAAGTTGTTATGTTATAAAATAGGGTTCGAGGAAAGGGGTCACACATCAGAGGGGGCTCGACGATCTTGGTCCGGGGGTTCGGGGTTCGACAGGGTCTAGGGTTCAGGGTTCGACGGCCTTGGCGGGATCATTCTCGACTCCGGGGTTAGGGTCTTCGGATCGGGGTAGTTCTTGTCGCGTCCGGAAAGCAGGACTTGGTTCGATGTCGGGGCGCATCGGGTCCTTTCGGGGCGGTGTCGTTCTTGTCGTCGGGAAGACCTTGTCGGGTCCCACGGGGTCGATCTTGCCGTTGCGAGGTCTTGGCGGGTCCGCGCTTCGGATTACGTGAGGGAGATCATGGCGTCGGTGAGGTCGATCTTGTCGGTTCCACGGTTTTAGTTGTCGGTGTCGGACTCGGCATCCGGGGGCGTCGGGTCATGGCGTCTGTGGGGGAGTACTTGTCGCATCCGTGTCCGCGAACTTGGCGTTCCGGGGGAAGTACTTGGCGCCCGGGGTGCGGTACTTGTGGTATAGGTGGCGATCTTGGCGTCCTTCCGGTTCGGGTTTGGCGTTCGAGGGAGGTACTAGACGTTCTCGGGGCGTTCTTGGTGGTCATCGGGTCCGAGTGGCTGTTTTGTCGGTTTCATAACGGAGGCCTTGACGTCCCACGTCGATGATGTTCCGCGACGGTGTACTTGGGTCCCGACTTGGACGGTTGGTGACGGACATGGGCGAGGTGGACGCCGGGAACGCTCTCAGGCTCGCTGCTGTTCGCGGCAGAAGGCGGTGGCGTGGTCGACAGGGGACACGGCGCTGCATCGGGCACGCAGGCGTCTGCGAGGGCGGCGGCCCGAGAGGCGCCCGGGAAGACGCGGATGGCTCAGCGGCGGAGCACCGCGGGCGCGAGGCGAACCGACGACGGCGGCGGACGGGCTCGAGGCGGGCCGCACGCGCGGCCAGAGGCGGTTGGAGGCGGGGCCGGCGACGGGTGCTGCAGGCGGGGCTTGGGGGCGATGGCTCGGCGAGGCCCGACGGGCGCCGAGCGCCAGCTCTGGCGGCGGCGCGGACGCCGCCGGCTGGTCGGGCCTTGAGTGCGGCAGGCGGAGGGCAGCGCGGCGGCGGGAAGGCGCGCATCCGCTGGCGGGCGGCGGCAGGCAGGGAGGCAGAGTCTTTGGCGGGCGGGCGAGCTCGCGGCTTGGCCGGTAGTCGCTCGGGCGAGGTGGCCGGAGGGTGACGAGGCAAGGCGGAGGCGGTGGGGTGGCGGAGAAGGGAGGCGGGCGGCGGTGGGGTGAGGAAGGTGCTCGCTGGGGAGGCCGTCGAACGGAGGGGGAGAGGCGGTGGACGCCGATGGAGGAAGTGGAGGCCGGCGGGGCGGAGCGGTGGGTGGACTCGGCAACGGTGGCGTCGGGGGGCCTTCCGTGGCGGAGGCAGGCCAAGAGGCGGGAGGGGAGAGGAGGCGCCGGGGGAGCGGAGAGGGCGGCGCGGCGTGGTTAGCAGCAAGCGAAGGGTGAGGGGGGGGAAGGGAGCGGGCGCGCCCATGGAGCGAAGGGGCCTTTGGAATCGGAGGCGAGCGAAGGCGCCAAGAGGGTGGGTCGCGAGACGTGCGTGGGTTGTGTCTGGGTCAGTTACGTGACCAGGTGTGTGTGTGGTGTCGTGTTGGGTGAGTTGTGTTGGGTGGTCTGGTTCTGTGCAGGCGTGTGTGCGTGTGTTGTCCCAGGGCGTCGAGTGTGGCGGCGGGAGCTGGGGAATTGGTTGGTCAGGGCTAGGTGGGATGCAAGGATTAGGGTTAGGGTTTGTAGTGGGGTGGTAGGTGGCTGCCGGTTGGGCCTTTTGGGCCTGGCCGGTGGCTGCCTCCCCCACTAAAATTTATTTACATTTTATTTTAAAAGGCTTCTGTAAATTGTTTTTATACAAATAGAGACATCCGGAAACACCAGTGTTTGATTTAAAATAAAAGGGAGGGGATTAATATAGAAAACAAAATAGGGTTTCTAGCAAAAATAGTTTTAAACATATAGATGCATGTTGATGACATGATGATGCACAGCGCAAAACAACGCGATTTTCTAGTAGTGGTAATTATGGATGCCACACAAAGAATCCTTCAAGAAGGGCGCGGCAAGCTTAATGCCCTATTTGAGAAGAAGCTCGTGTCCGGTCCCAAGCTGGACACTGAGAGCTTCTATTGCAAGGACAAGAGTCACTGGAAGCGCAACTGTCCGAAGTACTTAGCGGATAAGAAGGCTGGCACCATCAAAGGTATATTTGCTATACATGTTATTGATGTTTTCCTTACTAGCCCTCGTTAGTGCTCGGGTATTTCATACCGTTCGTTGCTAATATTTGTAACTCAAACAGAGCAACGGAATAGACGGCTTGTAGGGATGAGGTGACGATGCGTTGCTGGCAACGGGTCAAGAGTTGATGTGATGGCCGTCGGCACGCTCTCCTTAGTTTTACCTTCGGGATTAGTTTTAAACCTTAATAAATGTTATTATGTGCCTGCGTTGAGCATGAACATTATTTCCGGATCGTGTTTATTGCAAGACGGTTATTCATTTAAATCGGATAATAATGGTTGTTCTATTTATATGAGTAACATCTTTTATGGTCATGCACCTCTTGTCAATGGTTTATTTCTTCTAAATCTCGAAAGGGATGAAACACACATCCATAACATTGAGGCTAAGAGATGCAAAGTATATAGTGATAATACTACTTATTTGTGGCAATCGCTGCTCAGGTCATATTGGTGTAAAGCGCATGAAGAAACTCCATTCTGATGGACTTTTGGAGTCTCTTGATTTTGAATCATTTGACACATGCGAACCATGCCTCATGGGCAAGATGATAAAAACCCTATTCTCCGGTATGATGGAGCGAGCAACGGACTTGTTGGAAATCATACATACCGATGTATGCGGACCGATGAGTGTTTCGACGCGCGGTGGATATCGCTATTTTCTCACTTTTACCGATGACTTAAGTAGATATGGGTATATCTATTTAATGAAACATAAATCTGAAACGTTTGAAAAGTTCAAAGAATTTCAGAATGAAGTGGAGAACCATCGTAACAGAAAGATTAAGTTTCTACGATCCGATCGTGGAGGTGAATATTTGAGTTATGATTTTCTCACGCATCTTAAAGCAAGTGGAATCGTTTCACAACTCACGCCACCCGGAACACCACAGCGCAATGGTTGTCTGAACGCCGGAATCGAACCTTATTAGATATGGTCCGATCAATGATGTCTCTTACTAATTTGCCGTTATCATTTTGGGGTTATGCTTTAGAAACCGCTGCATTCACTTTAAATAGGGCACCATCTAAATCCGTTGAGACGACACCGTATGAACTGTGGTTTGGTGCTAAACCTAAGTTGTCGTTTCTTAAAGTTTGGGGATGCGAAGCTTACGTCAAGAAGTTGATGCCGGACAAGCTCGACCCAAAGCGGAGAAATGCGTCTTCATAGGATACCCTAAGGAAACTATTGGGTATACCTTCTATCACAGAACCGAAGGCAAAGTGTTTGTCGCAAAGAACGGTTCCTTTCTTGAGAAGGAGTTTCTCTCGAAAGAAGTGAGTGGGAGGAAAGTAGAGATAGACGAGGTTATTGAACCTTCTCTTGAATTGGAGAGTAGCGCAGCACCTGAAATTGTTCCAAAGGTCACTTTGCACCAACAATAGAGGAAGCTAATGACAAGGATCATGAAGCTTCGGACGATGCTGCTACTGAACGTCGCAGGTCGACAAGGTCACGTGCCCCTCCTGAGTGGTATGGCAACCCTGTCTTGACTGTCTTGTTAGTAGAAGACATTGAACCTACGAACTATGAGGAAGCGATGATGAGCCCAGACTCTGAGAAATGGCTAGAAGCCATGAAATCCGAATTGGGATCCATGAGCGAAAACCAAGTATGGACTTTGGTGGACCCTCCTAGCGACCTAAAGGCCGTTGAGTGCAAATGGATCTTCAAGAAGAAAACGGACGCGGATGGTAATGTTACCGTCTATAAAGCACGGCTTGTTGCGAAAGGTTTTCGACAAGTTCAAGGTGTTGACTACGATGAGACTTTCTCTCCCGTAGCGATGTTTAAGTCCATTCGGATTTTATTAGCAATTGCTGCGTTTCATGATTATGAAATATGGCGATGGATGTCAAGATCGCTTTCCTCAATGGCAACATTGATGAAGAGTTGTATATGATGCAACCCGAAGGTTTTGTCGATCCTAAGGATGCTGATAAAGTATGCAAACTTCAGCGTTCCATTTATGGACTGAAGCAAGCATCTCGGAGTTGGAACCTTCGTTTTGATCAAGTGATCAAGAGCTTTGGATTTGTTCCAAATTGCTACGAAGCTTGTATCTACAAGAATGTGAGTGGGAGATCGGTGACGTTTCTGGTACTATATGTGGATGACATATTGATTATCGGAAATGACATCAACATGCTTAACGATGTGAAGAGTTATTTGAACAAGTGTTTTTCCATGAAAGACCTAGGTGAAGCTGCTTATATATTGGGCATCAAGATCTATAGAGATAGACAAAGACGCCTGATAGCTTTAAGCCAGAGTACATACCTAGACAAAGTTCTGAAAAGGTTCAGAATGGATAAGGCAAAGAAAGGTTCGGTGCCTATGTTGTCAGGTAAGATATTGAGCAAGGCTAAGTGTCCAGCTACGGTAAATGATAGGGAAGCTATGAGCAAAGTGCCTTATGCCTCGGCCATAGGTTCCATCATGTATGCCATGTTGTGTATTAGACCGGATGTGTCCAATGCTCTTAGTTTGACGAGCAGATATCAAAGTGATCCAGGAGTGGAACACTGGACAGCCGTGAAGAACATCCTAAAGTACCTAAATAGGACTAAAGAAATGTTCTTAGTCTATGGGGGTGATGAACAGCTCGTCGTGAAAGGTTACGTCGACGCTAGTTTCGACACCGACAAGGATGATTCCAAATCTCGCATGTGATACGTTTATATTTTGAATGGAGGAGCTGAGTCGGAGAAGCTGCAAGCAAAGCGTGATCGCGGATCTATAGTAGAAGCGGAATACATGGCTGCCGCAGGCGTCAAGTGAAGGATTTTGGATCGAAACTTCATCATCGAGCTTGGCGTGGTTCCAAGTGCATTGGACCCACTGGAGATATTGTGTGACAACACCGGCGCCATAGCACTCGCTAAGGAACCAAGATATCATCCAAAGACCAAGCATATCAACATAAGTTTCATATAATCCGAGATTATATAGCAGATGGAGATCTGAAGATTAGCAAAGTACATACAGATCTGAATGTCGCAGATCCATTGACTAAACCTCTTCCACGTGTAAAACATGATCATCACCTCAGTGCCATGGGTGTGAGATTGTTGCCAGATGTAAACTAGATTATTGACTCTAGTGCAAGTGGGAGACTGTTGGAATTATGCCCTAGAGGCAATAATAAAGCTGTTATTATTATAATTCTTGTTCATGATAATGTTTATATTCCATGCTAGAATTGTATTAAGCGGAAACTTTAATACTTGTGTGATTTGTGAACAACACCGTGTCCCTAGTATGCCTCTATGGACTAGCTCATTGATCAATGATGGTTAAGGTTTCCTAACCATAAACATGAGTTGTCAATTGATAATGAGATCATATCATTGGGAGAATGATATGGTGGACAGACCCAAACTAAGCGAAGGAATTAGATCGTGTCATTGTGTTCGTCTTTGCGAAGCTTTTCTTATGTCAAATATTGTATTCCTTAGACCATGAGATAATACAACTCCCTGGTATCGGAAGAAAGCTTTGAGGTCATCAAACGTCATCCTATGAGAGGGTGATCATAAAGGTGTCTCTCAGGTGATCGGAAAGTATCTGTTGGGTTGTATGTATCGAGATGGGATTTGTCCCTCCCAAATCGGAGAGATATACTTCGGGCCCACTCGGTAATCGATATCAACACCGCTTGCAAGCATGTGGTTAAGGATTTAATCACAAAGTGATATCGGATTACGGAACGAGTAAAGTACTTGCTGTGAACGAGATTGAACTAGGTATGACGGTACCGACGATCGAATCTCGGGCAAGTAAAATATCGCGAGACGAAGGGAATATATATATGGGATTGATTGAATCCTGGCATCGTGGTTCATCCGATATGATCATCGATGTATGTGTGGGAGTCAATATTGGTTTCCAGACCCCGCTGTTGATTATTGATAGAAGATCATGTCTGCATATTCTCGAACCCGCAGGGTCACACACTTAACGTGTCTCGACGCTAGGATAGATTGGATAATTGGTTTATGAGTTTTTGTTCGGAGTCTCGAATGGGATCCGGGACATCACGAGAGGTTCCGGAGTGGTCCGGAGAATAAGATTCATATAAGGCAGTGCAGTTTTTGGAGTTCGGAATTGTTCCGGATTAATCGGTATTGTACCGGAAGCTTCTAGAACCTTCCGGAAGGGGACCAACGTGGCCCCACCTTCCGGGAGGGGCATGGGCCTATGAGGGAGTGCCCTGGCCGCATTGGGCCAGGGCACAAGGCCCCATAGGGCCCAGCCAAGAGAGGTTTAAACTCTAGATAGAGCTTCTAGAAGGGGTTTCCTTGCCCCACTCTTCCTCCTTGGGGCCGCCTTGGCTTGGGAGGGGCTGCTGCGCCACCCTCTATACATAGAGGGCTGGGGCGCACCAACCCCACACCTTCCCTTCCAACCCTAGCCGCCTGCGCCTCCTCTCTCCCTCCCGACCGCCAGGCGAAGCCTCTGCAGAAATTCTCCAGCAATTGCACCGCGCCGTCGCGTTGTAGATCCAACCCATATCTCCACCATACTTTCTGGACCAAGGAAGGAGGAGACGTCGAGGTGCTGCACGTGTGCATCTCACGGAGGCACCGTCACTTGTGGTGCTAGATCGGATCGGATCGCGAGGAGGAGAAGCGAGTACGACTACATCACCCACGTTCGAGCGTTTAACGCTCAGGCGAATCTTCAAGGGTATGAAGATCTAATCCAATCTCTCTCGTTGTTTGCATCTCCTAGATTAGATCTTGGCTTTCCCTCTGTTCGCATTCGTAGAAAATTTTGATTTACTATGTCGCGAAACCCTTCATATGTATCATTCTGTGATGAAATAAGTAAAGAACAAGGTTAAAAGTAAAGTCGAGATCTAGGGGGAGAATGTTAGATAGATCTCAACGTGATCGCCCAACGCCCAACACGCTTTAATCGCTGCTACGATCGGGGGCGCCCAACCTTATTTGGTTGGTGGGCCCCTGTCTCCAGCGCTATATAAAGTGGTGGGGAGCCGACAGCATGACTCACGAGGTCAGACGTGCCCTAGCCGCCCCACCTACAAACCCTATCTGATCTAGGCTAAGCGCTGCGCCGACGGGAAGCACCACCGCCGCCACACTCACCCCCCTTTCCACCCATGGCCAATGACGGAGGTTCTAGCTCTGGCACCAGCTCGGGTATTCCCTCTGGCTCGTGTCTGTCGAGCCAGAGAGCAGGTAGAGTTCGTCTCTGTGCTCTCTCTCTCTCTCTCTCTCCGTTCTTGATCTACAAAGGTGATGTATAGTGCTACTGTTAGATCTAGACTAGATCCGTTGTAAAGGTGAATTTTAACACACTCCACTTTACCACTTGGTTTATGGATAGAAGCTCTAAAGACAGTTGCACATATTCTTAATAAGGTTCCTAACAAATTGGTGCCGAAAATGCCATATGAATTATGGATTGGGAGAAAACCAACCCTGAGTTATTTGCATGTGTGGGGATGCCCTGCTAAGGCAAGAGTTTTTAATCCAATTATTGGAAAGTTAGACCCCAAGACAGTCAGCTGCCATTTCATTGGTTATCCTAACAAATCTAAGGCATATTGTTTCTATTGTCCAAAGCAATTCACTAAGTTTGTTGAAACAAGACATGATGTGTTCTTGGAAAGTGATATTATGAGGGGTGATGCGTGCACCCAGTGTTGACGTGAGACACTTCGTTGGAACCCCAAGAGTAAGGTGTGATGAGCACATCAGCAAGTTTCCCTCAGTAGAGACCGAGGTAATCAAACCTGAAGGAGGAAGGAAACGTCTCAAAGGTGTTGCAAGCAACGTGGAGACCTACACAACACAAACTCAAGACTTTGCCCCAACGAATCAGTGAGGTTGTCAAGCTCACCGGTTTGCTGTAACAAAGGATTAAACGTACCATGTGGAAGGTAATGGTGGTTTGCAGCAAGTAAACAAGTAAGAGTAGAAGATATATCAATGGTAAAGATTGGACCGGGATCCATAGTTCACTAGAGGTGCTCTCCTTAGATAAACAACATGGCATGAAGGATAAACAAATTACAGCAGGGCAATTGACAGGAACTGAGCAAGGCATAACAATGCAATACTAGTCAGAAAGATCCTATGAGATTCGATTAGGCAATACAACAAGATACATAGACCGCCATCCAACTGCATCTATGACTAGAAGTCCACCTTCAGGTTATCATCCAAACCCCCTCCAGTATTAAGTTGCAAGCAACAAACAACTGCTTTAAGCAAAGTGTGTAAGGTAAACAGTCCACATATTCCATGAACAAGAGACCGTTCTTTTCTTCCTAGCAGCAACGGCACATCTACAACCGAAGAGATTATTGTCACTTCCCTTGAAAACTAGAGGCATGAACCCACTATCGAGCATAAATACCCCCTCTTGGATTCACTAGCAACTACTTGGCCAAGATAGCTACTAACAACGGAGAGCATGCAAGATCACAAACAACACAGACATGATAGAATCATAAATACAAAACCATTAATCAAACCAACATAATAATCTCAATATCCATCGTATCCCCGCAAACACAACATGCATGATTACAAATAGATTAGATCTTGATCATGAACGGAGCTCACAAGATCTATACATGAAATCAAAAAGGAGGAGAGACAACCATCTAGCTACTACATGGACCCATAATCCAAGGTGGAACTACTCACGCATCATACCGGAGAGAAGGCCTCCGAGATGATCTCCCCTCCGGCAGGGTGCCGGGAAGAACTTCAGATCCCCCCGATCTAGGGACGATGATGGTGGCGGCTACAAACGGTTTCGTGGAGATTTCATTGGGTTCTTAGGGTTTCTGCATCGGGGGCTTCTTATAGGCGAAGGGGGAGGCCGAGGCGGCGGCCAGGGGCCCCACACCCCTCCGAGGCGCGGGGCAGGGCCCACCCTCGCCTAGGGTGGGTCTGGCCGCCCTGGCCGGCCTATCTGGCTCCCTTCTGGACTTCTTGTTCCCCGCGGAAAGTAAATGACTTTGACGTTTGTCCCATCCAATTCTGAGAATATTTCTTTACTAACTTTTCTAAAACCAAAAACAACGGAAAATAGGCACCTGACACTGTTGCAACTTGTTAATAGGTTAGTACCAGAAAACATGTAAAAAGCACCTCAAAGTGTAGACAAGTAAAGAGAAGTAGATACTAAACAAGCATGGAGCATCAAAAATTATAGATACGTTTCCAACGTATCAAGGGGGAGTATGACTCCCAAGGAAATAACATTGGATGAAAAGCGGGAATATGTCCCGATACATATGATCCAAGAGCTAGTGTTTCCAGTTCATGTTGAGGTTACACCTCCATTTGAGAGGACTGCTAATGCTACACCTGCTGAGATACATGTGACATCTTTAGAGTCCATACCTAATGATACTTCTACGGAAGATGCTCAACGGCCTGAATTTGTGGTTGATGTACCAAATATGAACCTCTTAGAAGGTCAAAGCGGGCTAGAAGGTCCGCTATTCCTGATGATTATGTCACTTATATGAGTGAAGATATGAATGAGTCGATATTGGATGATGATCCTGCATCATTTAAGGAAGCCATACAAAGGATATTTCATTAGAATGGCTTGATGCTATGAAAGATGAAATAAAGTCCATGAGCATTAACGATGTATGGGACTTAGTAGAAATTTCTGAAGGAGGACTCCAAAGGTGACATCGAAAGGTTCAAAGCAAGGCTTGTGGCAAAGGGCTTCACTCAAAGAAAAGGTATTGATTATAATGAGTGTGTTACCTACCAAAACCCACCGGCGAGCAGCGACGGGCAACACGGAGAGCCGGGAGGCTCCCAGGACTGCTGGTGGTCCCTGGTCCCTCGGGCAACGGCCCGCAAAACTCCGGCACACGTCCTGGCTTGGTTCGAGGGCGTGCCACCTGACCTATACCTGGTCAGGAAGGTGAAGGATTGCTTCGATTGGTTTCCTGCATGGTAAACAAGTATACGTAAAATTCGAGCCGTGGCCGGCTCCCAGGTTTCCCTGCGAATCGGCTCCTAGAGCCGATTATCCCATGGTTCTGCATTAGATCTACGATAACATGGGGTTTTGCTTCATCAATACAAGTTAAATCGATCTACGATAGTTTAACGTTTTCACTACATAATTGGAATGTCCTACACGTAATTGAGCCTGGTAGATACAAAAGATGATAGAAAACTAATCCTAGAGAAGGCCTAAAAACCAACGTAAAGTCAATTCCCGGAACAACTCCTCTCGGATCGGCAAACCATATCTTACATATCACTGGATCGTTCAACCCGTTTGCAAGGCCTGATCATGTAGATATCAAACTAAACCTTGGAGAACAAGGCACAACTATAACAGATCAAATCGACTTAAATAAAGATCAAGCAAGGCGCCACCCTTACACCCGGGAAAAGGTGCAAAGGCGGCGAGATAACTAGAGGTAGCATGACTAAACAATCATAGCGAAAAGTACTGATGCTAACCCAAACAAATCTATGATAAAAGTGTTACTCGCCATCAACAAGGCTTCAGTACGAGTAACACCAAACAACGCATAAGTAGATACTGCCTAGATCGCAAGATGCGATCTAGGCAGCATGGCACTTACCCGAGAAAAACCCTAGAAACAAGGGGTGGCGATGCGCCGAGATTGTGTTTGTTGTGAACGTGATTGTCCTCCTTTTCTCAATAACCTTAGGTACATATTTATAGTCCGGAGACTTTCTATCTTTGGAATAACTCTACAACTCTATCTCTTACCTAAATCGAAACGGAACCTATTACAATATAAGATACACGGGCAATTTAGCCCAAATCAACGCACGAGGCCGATTCAACAACACGTTGCATATATGTATCTTCTAAGCCCATCTTGATTGCGGCCCAACTCCTCCTTTGGCCAAAATATGGCGATAACACATGCCCCCCTGGTTTTGGCAATGATAATTCCAAAACCACTCTGTTTTTTTCCTTCTCCTCTTTTTTTTTCTGTATCGGGTTACGCGTTCCCAGAATGCGTTGCAAAACAGAATCGTCACGCCACCCCCTCATCATGATGCCCTGTCTTCTCCACTTCTCCGCAGTGCATGATTTGACAATTTCGGCAGCACATTCTAGGAAACCGCTATAGCATTGAACCACTTCATACTATTCCCCTTATTTATATTCATCTGAACAGTTTGCAGCCCCATCTTCCTCCAGCAGCCAAGAAACCCTTCTTCCTCCGCCGAAAAAACCCTCTTCCTCCGCCATGGCCTCCTCTGCTTCATCTGGCCTGTCCTCCCAAGCCTCCAACACAATGAGCGACCGGGAGCCGACGCCAGAGCACCCGCCAACGGCGGCGTACAACACTCTCGCCCCACAATGGTGGGACGAGAGGGATTGGGATTTCGCCACCTGGTCCGAGGACGACGAGTCCTTGACCGATGGCGAGGAGGACCTGCAGTTCCTCGCCGATGGGGAACTAGAGGCGGACAGCACCGACGACGCCATGTCCTGGGACGGCGTCGACTCCTCCGACGAGGAGGAGGAAGCGGAGGAGGACACCTCCTCCGACGAGTACCAACCGATGAAGTACTTCCGCGCCGGGTCCAGCGAGGACACCGAAGACGACGACGAGGACGAGGAGGCCCCCACTGGCATCTTCATCAGCAGAAGTAAGACGACGCGGCGGCCGATGATGAACAAGGCGACGGCGAAGACAGCGGCGACGACCTCGGCCTTTAGATTAGGAACTAGTAGTAGTAGTAGTAGATTTCCTTTTGTAAGCAATCAGCTCCTTTTGTAAGCAATCGTCTTTTGAATGAACGAAGATGGCTTTTGTCAACTCAAAGGTTGCTCTTCCAATTCAATTTTGCCGATAGTCACATAGGTCGATGTTTCAGAAGCCGATAGCAACGCATCGGCTTTCACCCTGCTACGCTCATACAGTCAACCAAGCCAAAGCTCAAAGAGCCGATGACAACACATCGGCTTTCCCAAAAACGTTGACAAGGTCAAAACTTGGTCGCATACTTAGACAAATCTGAGCGGCCACTTTCCAGTTTCAAACGGTAAACTGCGACCTTCTTCAAAAAGGGGCGACCCAGATCTCCAATTGCCCACCGACCAGATCGAGCTCACAGCCGACAAGAACCCTCGATCCCCAACTGCACAGATCCATCTCCGCCGGCAAACTAGATGGCGGAATCATCCAACACCAACCCAGAGGTCTCCGGTCTGAAGGTACGCCTACTCCTCGCAGTCTGAACGCGATGCTAGAATTAATGGTGAACACCTGAATTAATGCCTTATTCCCCCATTAAATTTTCTAGGTTTCAGACATTCTGCTGCCGCATCCTTCTCTCCCAAATTCTCTCTGTCTTGGCCCTCGTACAGAATCTAGTCCTGCCCATCTGATTTCTTGCGAAGCAAACCGAATCCCCTTCGTAAGCCAAGACCTAGATTTAAACTCTTGGGCCGACTGCTTGCGAGCCTGGCCTAATCCTCCTGAGCATTGGGTCTCTTGGTTCAGCAGGGTAGCTAGAGCTTACCAATCCCAATGGGAAACCACGGGAATAGCCGATGCTTTGCATTTGTCACTGTCTCCTCTTGAGAAACATGAGAACCTTCTAAAAACCATCGGCTACTTCTGGCCTGACGCTCTGAACTGCTTCATGTTTGGTCATGGCCCTATGTCACCAACTCTGTTAGACGTGGTGATGATTACTGGTCTGGATGTTACATCACCCAGCCCTCCGCTTTTAAAGCGACAAGTCCCTACAAGCCTTCTAAAATGCATCACGAACTGGGGTGCCTAAATCCAACGCCATATGAAAACAAAGGGTCCTGTCACAGAGAAAGAACACACAGCCTTTCTCAACTTCTGGCTAGAACATTTCATATTCTGTGGCCCTTCCCTTGCTCCAACCAAGAATTACCTCTCCTTAGCCCACGAACTGGCCAAAGGCACTCAACTTGGCATCGGCAAACTGTTCCTTAGAGAGGTCTATCGATATCTCCAGTTGATGTCTGTCAAGCTATTCTCTGGCATAGCAGTCAAAACAGGTGGTCCTTGGTGGTTCATTCAGCTATGGGCTCAGCTGTATTTTCAAAACCACGTCCCAAACTTCCCCCTTTTGGCGAGTTGCACCTTTCCAGATGTCAAAGGGAAGCAGATCCGATGCACCAGCTATGGCCAAGCTTTGTATAGACTGCCAGGTAGTAAACTATCCCCTCAGGAAGCATCTAAATGGTTCAGCATTTTCTTTCAAGGCCTGGATAATCCTATCTTCTTTCCTTATACGGAAGAATCGGAACATTTTGAAAATCCACTCTCCTTCAGGCTAGACAATTTTGCCGATGACACTAGCACTCGGCAACTCTTTTCCATCGCGATCCGCCCCTGTTTCCTTCCAGTTGGCATGAGTACATCCAACAGAATAATCAAGCCTGGGTATGAATTCTACCAGCCGGTCGTAGTGGCACGGCAATTTGGCCTTGGACAAGTACCTCCCCATCTCTTTCTCCACCATCTTACGGAGAGCAGAGCCGACCTGCCTGATCCTCTCACCAGTCAAAGGTGTTACTCCTTCTTTGATGCTCTGACCATCCCTATTCCAAATGACCTCACCTTCGCCTCATCAACTGATGGCTTTGAAGACTGGTGGTCGATGTGGAAGACTCATGCCTTCAGGAGAGCTCTGGGACCGTTCTTTGAAGCACTCGATGTCGATTATGACATCCCGTGGAACAGGTACCACTACTTGTAAATTTTCTTGATGCAGCTCACAAATGATTCTTCTACTAACCCACTCTTTCTCTTTGCAGCAACAAGATGGCCCTGAACCTACGCACAGTGATGGCTCCCCCTTCGAGTTCTTTCCGCCGGCTCCTGTGGTTATTTTCTGCAAAAACTCGCCACCTCTGAAAAAGGTCATAATGCAGAGCCAGCCGATCACACCACAATCGGCTTCCAAGAACCAAGCAACTCCTAAATCAGCTGCCCCTCGAGTTCCAACTAAGACAAGAACGATGGTGAGGAAGGTAGCTGCCAGGAAGACCTCGAGGCGCCGGAGCCCTTCTCCAGAAAGCTCGCATGTAGGCTGATCCATGTCTTGGTCGATCCTTCTCATTATTCCATTCTTGCAGACATGTTCGTGCTTACTGGTTCTCCTTTTTTACAGGCTTCCGTTGAAGACACCTCCAGCGAGGACACTCAGACCAATCGAGGAGAACTAGGCCCCACAGATTCTGAGAGGACCATCACACCGAGCCAGCCAGATTCACCACCATCGGCTTCCAGGAAAAGGTCGGTTCCTGAACCCACGCCTCGAGCACCAGTGAGGCGGGCCACCGTGGTCCCAAGAGAGCTCGTAAAGGATCGCAAGCTTCTTCGTCGAGCCAGGAGGTTTCATCACCCTTCATGCTCTTACCACTTACTCCTTTTTATCTGCCAATTCATCATTATTTACATCGGCTAAACACCTTCAATGCAGACGACTGACGTTTCTAGTGGGAAAGCTGGGGCAGTGCCGATGCCTTTAGCCAAGCCGGATTCAGCAATCCCCGAAGGTGCAGATGAAACGGCTACCACTTTCGCCAAGCCCCAGCAACCATACACAAACCGATCGTCTCCTCATCTGCTGTCCCCTCGATCTTAGGAGAGGTATGTTGGCTTCTTTCGGCTCATTCTTACACGTTGGACGCATACTGACGCTTTTTTCGGGCTGCCAGAGTTGTGATATTTCAGGCTTGCTGACGTTCGACCCTGAATCCATCGAACCAACTCCCTCTGTTGCCGATGATGAACCACGAGCCAGGGCTGTTCCACCTCAATTCCAGCGTCTTAAAGTCCTGCTGTCCTCCCTGATCGAAGAGTTGATCGAGGGTTCTGAGGAGGTGAAGAGCGTTCTTGCTGAGATCAAAGACCAACTCCCAGTAGCATTGCAGGTGAAGCTTTGGCCCGTCGTAACTCTGTCTTTCTACGGGTCAAGGGTGAAGTTAGCTCGTGAGAGGATCAGTCTGCGCCGCGCCCAACTTCCACTGAAGGCCAATATCGCAGACAGATGTCAGCAGCTCAACGAGAAAAAGGCGTCTCTTGATGCCAAAACTGACACCTCTGTCAGCACCGCCGAGCTCGCATCCTTGAAAAGGGAGCTGGAAGATCTTGAAGAGAAGGTCCGGGCGACTAAACAGCTCATTCGCGACAAGGAAGAATCCATCGCCCGATCCCAAGACGAAGCAGAAAGCCTCAAAGCTCAACTGAAGACCGATCTGGCAGAAATACGTGCCCTGAACAAGTAGCTGGTGACGGGCAAGGACGAAGATGACGAAGCCGAGATCGCCGAGGTGGACCGTGTCCGTGCTGACGCCCTCCACGCCTTCGAGGCATTCCTTCAGTAGCTCGTTTATGTAAACTGGCATCTGCTTGTAACAGTTTGAACCTCTAGAGTCGATGACTGTGCATCGGCTGTATATTTTGTTTATTGGCCGATTTCATGTATCGGCCCCCATATCTTACTGTCCATTATCCCACATGCTTGGGAGATATTATTTTTTTAGTTTTATATTGGCCGATTTTTGTGTATCAACCCCCACATCTCACTGTCCATCATCCCACATGCTTGGGAAATATTTCTTGAGGTGTTGCCCGTTGACAGCCACTGGGAATTTTACGCCATCCAGTTCCTCAAGCATGTACGCGTTTCCCCTTAAAACTTGATCAACCCTGTATGGCCCATGCCAATTTGGAGACCATTTACCATATGCTGCATCCTTAGTTCCCAATGGTAATACAGTTCCCATACCAGATCGCCAACGTGGAACTCCTTCGGCCTCACCTTCTTGTTATATGCACGAGCTACCTTGGCCTTGTTCTCTTTGATTTTCTCAAGCGACCACAGTCTAAGCTCAGTTAAATCCTCAACACTGTCACTCATCAGGGCCGCATATTCTTCAGTCGTTAGATCGTTCTGGAAGGTAACACGCCTCGATCCAGCCGTAATTTCCCAGGGCAATACGGCTTCTTGTCCATAGACTAGATGGTATGGCGAGGTTTTTATCGCTCCATGACATGACATGCGATAATCCCATAACGCCTCTGACAAAACCTCGTGCCAACGCCTAGGGTGCTCATCGATCTTCCTCTTGATCAGCTTGATAAGGCTCTGGTTGGACGCTTCAGCTTGCCCATTTGCTTGAGCATAGTACGGAGATGATCGGATCAGCTTAATTCCCGTGTCCTCACAGAACTCTCTAAACTCGTAAGAAGTGAAGACCGAACCTCCATCGGTCGTGATCGTTTGGGGGATCCCGAATCTATGGATGACATGTTCTTTCACAAAATTGATAACATCCTTAGAGTTTACTGACTTCATCGGGACAGCCTCCACCCATTTAGTGGAATAATCAGTAATGGCCAAAATCCACATGTGGCCTTTGCTTGATGGAGGATTGATCTTGCCAATCATATCCATGCCCCAACCTCGGAACGGCCAAGGTTTGATGATGGGGTTCATTGCTGACGCGGGTACCATCTGAATTTTCCCAAATTTCTGACATGCTTGACATCCTTTGTAGTACTTGAAACAGTCCTCAAGCATGGTGGGCCAATAAAACCCTGATCGCCTGATCAACCATTTCATCTTGTGAGCCAATTGGTGAGTTCCACAGGCGCCTTCGTGTACCTCGTGCAGGAGCCGATTGGCCTCGGTTGGCCCTAGACATTTGAGCAACAACCCTTCTAGGGTCCTGTAGAACATGTCGTCTCCGATAAGCACGTACTTCATGGCCTTGTACCTTATCCGTTTAGGTGCCCCCCGAGCCGAATCTTTCAAGTAATTGAAGATATCGGCTCTCCAGTCGTCCGTCTCCAGGAACTGAACTTGAACATCAGTTCCTTCTGCTACGTCCTTGTAGCCTGAAGCCATTTGTGCGAGATCATTTGCCTCTGTATTCTGCGATCGCGGGATCCAGTTAAAGTTTATGTATCGGAACTGTGCCATGAGCTCACGACATTGCAACCATAATGGGAAGAGAGACTCGCTCTCACACTTGTATTCCTCCGTGAGCTGGGAAATCACCAATTTGGAGTCTCCAAAAATTTCCACTGCTTCAGCTACAGCTTCGATGAGCAACTCCATTCCCTTGCGTATCGCCTCATACTCAGCGACGTTGTTGGTGCGAGGGGCAGATAACCTGATGGAGAAGGAAAATGTTGCCCCCCGGGGCGACACGAGTAGTATGCCGATGCCGCACCCATCGTCACAAACCGATCCATCGAAAAACATAGCCCACGCTCGTATAGACAGTGCTGCTATATTAGTGTTGATCCTTTCAGCGATAAGGTCGGCCAATGCCTGTCCCTTAACTGCTTTCGCGGGTTGATACCGGATGTCAAACTCCGATAATGCAAGCATCCATTTGCCCAGTCAGCCTTTCAACATAGGAGCCGACAGCATGTGCTTTATGACATCTGATTTGCATATGATGACAATCTCCGCTGATAGCAAAATGTGGTGCAGTTTGGTGCAGGTGAAAAACAGGCAGAGGCACAACTTGTCGATCTCAGGATACCTTGTCTCTGCATCCAGCATCCTTCTGCTGATGTAAAATACAACTCGCTCCAGCCCATCATAAACTTGCACCACCACTGAGGCGATGGATGTGTGACCATCGATAAGTAAATGTAGAATGGCCTATCCGGCTGGGGCGGAACCAACACTGGCGGCTTCGTCAGATATTCTTTGATCTCGTCGAAGGCTCGTTGTTCTGCCCCCCAGCTGAACTCCTCGTCAGATTTAATCTTTACCAGTCCCATGAACGGCTCTATTCTTCCTGACAGATTGGAGATGAATCTTCTGACGAAGTTGATCTTGCCGATGAGAGACTGCAGTTCTTTCTTCGTGGTAGGTGGCTTCATTGTTCGCACTGCCTCCTGACTTTTTAGGCCGATCTCAATTCCGCGTTCATGGACCAAGAACCCCAAGAACTGACCGGCCGTCACCCCAAAGGCACACTTTTTTGGATTCATCCGTAGCCCGAATTTTCTTGTTCGGTCCAGGACGCGTTGCAGATCGCCCAAGTGTCCTTGTACTGAAGCAGACTTGACCACCACATCATCGATGTAAATTTCCACCAGCTTGCCGATCAGATCATGGAAAATGTAATTCATGGCTCTTTGGTATGTGGCAAGCATTCTTGATCCAAATGTCATGACTACATACTCAAACAACCCCACCGAACACAGGACTCGAACAGTCTTGTGTATGTCTTCCGAGCCATAAAAATTTGGTTGTAAGCATTGCCATCCATGAAGCTCAAGATCTTATGACCAAATTGCGTTGATTAACGTTTACGCCACCGCATCGGATACTCATCCTTTGAGTAGCTCTATTGAGATCCGAAAATCTATGGCAACACGCCGGTATCATCCTTTTTCTCTGATGCGATACTAGAAATCCACCAAAGATACCGCATGGCCTGATTAACTTGGCATCAACATTTTCTCGACCTCTTTCTTGACTTCCAAAATTTCGGCCTTCATCTGTCGTGCTCTCGCTTTGGAATGGCGAAATCCTTTTTAAGCGGAGTCGATGCTCAATGATGCTCTGTCTAATCCAGCATCTCAGTATAGTCGAGCAAGCGATGCGGATATTCTTTCAACAGAGCTATCATCGGACCCCGCAGACTTGTATCTAACTTCTTGCTGATAAATGTTGGTCGTGGCTTATCCCCAGGACCGATGTCGATTTCCTCTAGTTCATCAGCGAATGTAAACCCATACCCTAGCTTTCTGTCACCTGTTAAATCGATGCTAAACACAGGGCAAACAGTAGGTGAGGATAACAAAAATATTTTGGGCCGATTGCCTGAATCGGCCCCCTTTTTGATTGCTTTAGTCAAGGGCGGTTTACACCTTATTTGTGTTTCACAATGGCAGGGAATCTCCCTGCTACGACTACATGATCTGCTTGTCGTAAGATTGCTGTTTTTTGTTTTTTGTGGCCGATCGCAGGGATCGGCCGTACCACGTACGATCGTAGACTTTGCTACTCTGTCAGGCCAGTGGATAAGACCAGCCTCACCCCATTTTTTGTAGCTTCAATGCGCCACCGCCTAGACTGATTCGAGATCGGCTCTTGGTCTTCGCCTCCCGGATGTTCATGCCAGCTATGGAGATCTCGATAGAATCATCTGCATGAATGACCTCCACCTCGTCTCCATCCCATCAGGTGTAATAAGCGGTGCATCGTGGATGGAATGCAGCGATTAGCATGAATCCAATCTCTCCTAGCAAGACGCGAGGTGCTTTTGCCGTCCACGAAGAATGACGTAGGGATGGTTTTTCTGCCCACGGTCGATCCACGTTGACGCCTTGCGTTTACGAAGTTTGGCCGTTGAAGTCGCTTAACGTGACGTTGGTTTTGATCAGATCTGCAGTGGAGCTCCAAACGCCGTAGCATGGAGTATGGCATTATATTGATCGCCGGTCAAGGTCCACCAACATCTTGCTGACAGGCTGCCCATTGATGTAACCTCGTAGGTACAGGGCTTTCAGATGTTTGTAGCCCTTCTCACGTGGCTTCTCAAAGATAACCGGCCGTGGGCCGCAGTCAAACTGTGCCACTGGTAGCTCGTTGATTCTTGGCGCGCAGAACTCTGACGGAAGTATGAATACCATGTTTGTGCCAGCCGATGTCTTCGCATCGGCTTTTACCGGTTTGGGACGCCACTCTTTCCTTTTCGGGCGATCTTTCGTTTCCAAGGTCTGCCGAATCTTAACGGCCAGATCGGGCCGTGCTTTCTTTAAAGCGTGGAGATACTGCGCTTCGGCTTCCTCCAAGTTCCGCAGCCGCTGCACTCTACGCTTTTGGGTGTGTCTGAGTCCGTCGGGACACCACCTTGGACGGTGATATCTGTCTTTTTCTTTGTCATCCATTGACTCCTCGAGATTTTTTGCTCGAGCGGACTCCTATGTCGGCTACGAGGTGGAGAGGCCCTAGACGCTGAACACCGACCGCCCCGTGTCCTCCTTCTGCTGTCCACATTCCGGGCAGTTATCGATTGTAGGCAATCGGCTCATTCCCGCATCCCAGCAATACTTGAAGAAAGGACAATCCCAATGTTTGTCTGCGCCTTCCTTTTATTTTGACGGTCCCCTAGCGAGGTGCTCATACCCTTCATCGTCTCCATCGCGCCGGCGACGTCGGTCATACTGACGCTCATACTTGTTAAGGAGATGCGTGGAATGTGGCTTCTGATATCGCACGCTCCTCACCTGTTCCTCAGTTAAATACCGCCTGTCATCGTAGCTGGGCCGGTCGCGTGGACCAGCCTCCTCTCTTTCTTTGCCCCGAGAGCGACCGTCTTCCTCCTTATATGCGCCACGGTGGTACACAGGTCCTGCCATATTAACATCGAACGAGAAATCCAACTGACGCCTTGTGGACTGGCTGTGTTCTACCATGTTGACGCCGGGAAACGGGTTAGTGTCTACTTTCATGGCGAATTGCCCCAGGATCAGACGGCCCTGCTCTATCGCCGTTTGGATCTGGCGACGTAGCTCTTTGCAGTCATTGGTGGTGTGGGTGAACGAGTGATGCCACTTGCAGTATGGTCTTCCGTTCATCTCTTGAGCCGTAGGGATTTTGTGGCCTTCGGGTAACTTCAGCTGCTTTTCTTTCAGCAGTAAATCGAATATCTGCTCAGCCTTGCTCACATCGAAGTCGAACCCTTTTGCAGGCCCTTGCTGTTTCACCCATTTGCAGGATACGGGATCTGCCCCCCGAGCCCATTCAGCCACGGCCACCTCCTGGTCTTGCGTAGGATCTTCTTCTTCTGTATCGACCAGGCCTATCGGACGTTTGAACTTGTCTTGGTACAACTCGGTGGCGCTTGTTCATACATCGCCGCTCGGGCCATGTGCGCCAATGAGTTGTACTCTACTTGGAAAGCCAGATCCTTGATAGGTGCCGAGAGACCCAACGCCGCCACCGACCGCTTCTTTTCGATTAAACGAGCCGAGTAACATCGGTTCTTGACGATCTGGCGCTGGATGTACTCGGCTACAGTTCTCCCGCTTTTGCCTTTTGTGCAGTGCGCAATGCCAGCCCTCGGTAGCCTCGAATGATACTGAATGTGGAACTGCTCTTCCGGTTGCTTCAGTGTCTGGATCGAATCGTGGCGCGAGGTGTACCACCCAAAAGCTGGTCTGTCGAGATTGCGCAAAAGAACCTTACGCGAATCGATCCGATGCTGAAATCATGCCTAATCGTGCGGTATCGGCTCACGTGCTCGATCGAGCTCGACCCTTCCGACCCGCTAAACCTTGAGAACTGGGGAGCCGATACTTGGGTGGCGGCGAATCAGGTCAAACTTCGTTGAGTACGGCTTTGAATAGCCGATTGTCCTTCTCTTGGCACGAAGCCAAACCGGTCTCTCAAGATGGTACGGATTTGTTTGGGCTGCAGGGCTAGATTCTCATGACTCGTTCGATGGCATACTTGGCTATACGCCTGTTTGTCGGCGTCCATCCCGACATATCGCTCGAAACGCCTACTCCTGAAACCCTGCTCCGAACTCTGCCGCAGAAATCCTATGCGCAATCTGTTGGTGCGTGTCGTTATTGCATCCGACGTAGGTGCACACATATCCATGTGGGATTTCCTTAGGTGGCTCAAACAGAATCGGCAATCGCTGGGTCGCCTCCGACCTTGTAGACGACGACGCTGCCCCTGGTGGCTCTGGAGCTGCAAGTGTGAATGGCAGCGGTGGCCTGGCCTGGAGCGGTCTTTCTCCCTGGTGAGTCCCCAGAGTAGGCCCCGACGGAGAGTACTGATGTTTCATGATCTCCTGAACTACGCGAACTGCAATCCGCTCGAAAGCGTTCACCAGGCTCTCAGAATGGCGGTGAAGAGAATGAGCCACCATGTAGTTGACTTCCTGTCGCAGAGCTCTGGTGCGCTCCTCTGAAGGAACAGACAGATCCACCTCATCAAGAGCACCCTCGGGTGAGAACCCTTTCCACCTGATGCCATGCTTACGAGTCCTCTCAAAAGAGCCGATGAGATCGGCTTCGAAGAGAGTTTTGATGTCATCATACTTTGCCTTGTGCTCCTCAGGCAGATCGTCGTACGTGACCGGTCTGTTCTCCATCGCAGCGTCGGATGTTGACGTAGACGTTGTTGAAGGTCCCACCGGGCGTGCCAGAATGTGTTACCTACCAAAACCCACCGGCGAGCAGCGACGGGCAACACAGAGAGCTGGGAGGCTCCCAGGACTGCTGGTGGGCCCTGGTCCCTCGGGCAACGGCCCGCAAAACTCCGGCACACGTCCTGGCTTGGTTCGAGGGCGTGCCACCTGACCTATACCTGGTCAGGAAGGTGAAGGATTGCTTCGATTGGTTTCCTGCATGGTAAACAAGTATACGTAAAATTCGAGCCGTGACCGGCTCCCAGGTTTCCCTGCGAATCGGCTCCTAGAGCCGATTATCCCATGGTTCTGCATTAGATCTACGATAACATGGGGTTTTGCTTCATCAATACAAGTTAAATCGATCTACGATAGTTTAACGTTTTCACTACATAATTGGAACGTCCTACACGTAATTGAGCCTGATAGATACAAAAGATGATAGAAAACTAATCCTAGAGAAGGCCTAAAAACCAACGTAAAGTCAATTCCCGGAACAACTCCTCTCGGATCGGCAAACCATATCTTACATATTACTGGATCGTTCAACCCGTTTGCAAGGCCTGATCATGTAGATATCAAACTAAACCTTGGAGAACAAGGCACAACTATAACAGATCAAATCGACTTAAATAAAGATCAAGCAAGGCGCCACCCTTACACCCGGGAAAAGGTGCAAAGGCGGCGAGATAACTAGAGGTAGCATGACTAAACAATCATAGCGAAAAGTACTGATGCTAACCCAAACGAATCTATGATAAAAGTGTTACTCGCCATCAACAAGGCTTCAGTACGAGTAACACCAAACAACGCATAAGTAGATACTGCCTAGATCGCAAGATGCGATCTAGGAAGCATGGCACTTACCCGAGAAAAACCCTAGAAACAAGGGGTGGCGATGCGCCGAGATTGTGTTTGTTGTGAACGTGATTGTCCTCCTTTTCTCAATAACCTTAGGTACATATTTATAGTCCGGAGACTTTCTATCTTTGGAATAACTCTACAACTCTATCTCTTACCTAAATCGAAACGGAACCTATTACAATATAAGATACACGGGCAATTTAGCCCAAATCAACGCACGAGGCCGATTCAACAACACGTTGCATATACGTATCTTCTAAGCCCATCTTGATTGCGGCCCAACTCCTCCTTTGGCCAAAATATGGCGATAACAGAGTGTTTTTCACCCGTCTCTTCTAAGGATTCGTTTAGAATTATTATGGCACTTGTGGCTCAGTATGATCTAGAATTGCATCAGATGGATGTCAAAACGACATTTATGAATGGTGACTTACATGAGGATGTTTACATGGATCAACCGGAACATTTTGTTATGGAAGGAAAGAGACATTTAGGATGTCGTATTAAGTAATCCATTTATGGATTAAAGCAAGCCTCAAGGCAATGGTACTTCAAGTTTGATCAAGTCATAAAGAATTTTGGTTTCAAAGAAAATGAAGTGGACAATTGCATTTATGTGAAGTTCAGGGGGAGCAACTTTGTATTCCTGATATTGTATGTTGATGACATAATCTTAGCCAGTAGAGATAAGAATATGATTTTAAAAACTAAAAGGTTTCTCTCTTCAAAGTTTGATATGAAAGATCTCGGTGAAGCCGCTTATGTCTTAGGCATTCAAAATCATCAAGATAGATCTAGAGGAATCTTGGGGCTATCACAAAGAGCGTATATTGAGAAGATACTCAAAAGTACAATATGTATAAATGCTCAGCCTCGCCTATTCCTATTGTCAAGGGCAATAAGTTTGGGACTTTCCAGTGCCCGAGTAATGATTATGGATATGCGTAGATGAAGTCAGTTCCTTATGCTTTAGTTATTGGAAGTATGATGTATGCACAAGTGTGCACTCACGCTGATTTAGCATTCATAACCAGGATGATTGGCAGATATCAGTCTAATCCAGGGTTGGATAATTGGAGGGCTGCTAAGATAGCCTTGTGTTATTTACAAGGCACGAAAGGCCTTATGCTCACATACTTATAACCTCGAGGTGTTGGGTTATTCAAATTCTGATTTTGTGGGGTGTGTTGACACTAAGAAATCCACATTAGGTTAAATTTTCACCCTCGCAGAAAAATATATATCTTGGAAAAGCACCAAACAAAGTGTCACTGCATCGTCAACAATGCATGCAGAATTTGTGGCATGTTATGAGCCAATCGGGCATACAGTATAGCTAAGGCAGACTTCTTTTCATCTTGTGATTCTAAAGAATCTAGCTTTTGTAAAACTATGGGGAGAAGCTCACAAAATCCGGCTCCTTCCATTCTTTTTGGCTTCTAGAGATTTGGCTTGCTTGATGTGTTAAGTTGTGAAATGTCTGTAACACCCCTAAATTTTATATGTGATCTAAATAAGTGATAATACCATGTGTATGTGAGTTTTTAGTACATGCTGAGATAGAAATGAATAAATAAGATTATAAATAGTTACAATGAAAAATGAGTACACAACATTCACTGCGCTCAACTTTTGATCCTGGAATTGGGACGTGACACCATCTCCCCATAAGCCTAAGAAGGGTTCTTCTCTTCGATGGAATGATGTTTCCGTACGCTGCTACAATTGTTGGCCAGATGTTCGCAGCATGTTTTTGGTCACTTTGGTGGATAGCGACGAGGGGAGGAGAAGGCGCCAAGCCCTGCAGCCAAAGGCTGTATCGCGTGGCCCGGGAGAGGTAGCTACGGCAATGGGAGGAGATGGAGAAGCCGGAGAGCAAGATGATGGCGGCTCCGTGTGGCTAAGGGACACATGAGGTGGGAACGGGAGAGTTAAAAGGCAGCCGGGCGGCGGCCGTCCGCATGCTTTCCTCGTGCGAACCGATTGGCTTCCACCATTGATGGGTGGAGGCGTCAATGGTTGTTGCACAGATCGTGCGGGAGAGGATCCTAATTATTGGTTTCTGCTTGGAACATCAACAATAACCGGCTGATATGGGCTGCAGTTGCATGGGCTTCTATTCCTAATTTCAACTAGTAACAGTGCACGTGCATTGCACGTGTGAGCTTAGTAATTTATTCCCTCATGTTGTAGTTGCACGACGTATAATGGGGTTTTTGTCCATTATAAATAAGGCAATTCAACACCTAAGTTACCTTTATTTATTTGGTTACTTTTAGTCTAGATGACTCATGAACATATATGTAAAAAAAATCCCTATATAAAAGGTTACAAAGAGAAAATTACAAAAAATCACCACATTTGTGGCTAGGATTTCAAAATACCACCACTATACGTTAGGGTTTTAAGAAACCACCGCTTCAGAGCTAATAAGTAACGGATAGCACTGATTCATCTAATATGTCTGTCTAACCACGAAACTGACGGGTGAGACCCGATGTCAGGCTGACGTGGCACGCTAAAAATGGTCTAGGGTTATGGAATATAGATTGGTTTTAGTTATGGGTCTTATTGTAAATTCCTGGGACCTTCTTATCAGATTAGTTCCTCTCGTCTCTTTCTCACAAAAAACTGGGAGTGGCACACGACTGTACACCGAGGGCCGCCAGGATGGGGAGGGAGTCACCGGCCTGGTATTTCCGCTCTTCATTCGTTGGTCGGAGGCGGATGGGAAGGGGAACGGGGAAGGGAAGGGAGCCACTAAGAGGTGCAGGAGTTGGGGCGGCGACCCTCGTCGCCGGTGACCGACTGGAGTGCGAGCGCCGCCGCACTACCGCCCCGATGAACTCTCCCGTATCGTGTGCTGACCGCTTTGCCGCCCCGCACTACCATCGGTCGACCACACTATTTTCCTCGCATTGCCATCCCCATCGAACACGAACATGATGTCGACAACGGCGCGCTCTGTATGTCGTTCGCATTCCCGACATACAAAAGGACATGAGAGGTGGACTTGTGTCATCTCTCACTGGCTGCTGACGCGCAACTCCATGGCCATCTCTTCCTATGTGCTCCACTCCCGTGCTCTCTCCTGCATGTCTCTGTCGCCTCACGCGTGCGAGCTGTTCGATGAAATGCCCGGCATCAAGCATAATTCCCTAGGCGGCCTAGGAGTGCTTCAGATGTTCGTGTCCTTCCCCGTTGAGATGCTCTATGTGATGGTGCTATTCGCCGGCATGGAGTAATCGGGAGGAGGGGCGGCACGGTCGCCTCCGTTGGAGAGGGGCCAGGTCTGCTGCTAGTAGGAGAGGAGATGGGGGCGACAGCCTCCATAGCCGGGATGTGCGGAAAGGGGAGTTCACCGGGGTAGCTAGCTATAGCGGCGAGTGGGGGTGGGGGTAGGCGGCGCTACAGCCGGCCGTCGACGGTGTACTCGAGCTTGCTGATGTGGCCGGCCGCCTCTACTCTCTCCGCCCATGTATGGGCTCCGGTTCTCCAATTAGATTGGTCAACACAGGTTGTGTGGAAAAAAATAAGAAAAAGAAGGAATAAAATATAAGAAATAAATAAATAATATTATTGACCTCTGAATCACAGTCACTGTTACCTTTTGCACAAAATAAGTTACAAAGGTCTTTTGTGCAAAATACATATGCCACGTTCAGCCTGACAGTAGATCCCACCGGTCAGTTTGGCAGTCTACCATGAATCAAAGTTGGATCAGTGTTTTTTGTTACTTATTAGTTCTGAAGTTGTGATTTTTTGAAACCCTAACGTAAAGGTATTTTGAAACCCTAGTCGAAAATATGGTGGTTTTTTGTAATTTTCTCGGTTACAAAAGATCATTTTCTCTAGTAGGAAAAAGAAAAAAATAATTGAAGTTATTATATTCCTTCCTCTATAGCTATTTCAGGTTAACATGCAAACTACTCGGCAGTTCTAAAAAGGGGCAAGCCAGCATCATTAAGAAATATATTTTTATCATAGTAACCGATGATCTCATAGAATGCAGGTCCTCTCGTGTGAGAAAAAAAAATTCAAATAAGCATTGTATTACACATGAAAATGACATGTACATACGATAATCACATCATCTCATTTGACAAGAAATATCAAAATATATATACTTGTATTACACATGGAAATCACATGTACATTGCAACTACATTAGTAGATTACAATCCTTTTTCTTAGGATAGTCAGGGTCTTAGGGACAATGTATACATTAGTAGTTTCACAGTATACACATTACCATAACCTTCATTTCATCTGAAGGAACATAGAAAAACAAAAACAAAAACATATCACCATATTAAAAATCATTTGAATTGGGAGGATAATAACTCTGTTTCATACCAAGACGCCAGAATGGAGATATCTCCTCACCCAGCCTATAGTGAATATGGCACCTATCTCATTGTGTTGGCTTGTAGTTAGCAACAGAAATCACCTTATCTGTGTCACCAAGCTATCTCGATCGCGTACTACTCTTCTATAAGAGAAACCAACAAATGAAATCAATCTTACCAGGAGCAGCTTCATCTCACAAAGCATGGTTCAAGTAAGCATTGTCTTCGACCTGAATTAAGGAAGAACAAAATTACAAAGTATAGATGCAAAGGTGCTTTCCTGCGCCGGCAGGGTACATGTCAGACTTTTTAACATCAATTCAATTCTGAACTCACTATCTCCTGTAGACAAGACAAGTACACATACACTATACAATAGCTCAGAGTAATATGTCACGGTAGCACATGATTTATCATCCAAGACAAAAAAATGCAATGGATATTAAAAAAGGCCAAGCACCCACACCTAAGGAGAGTTTCTTAGCTTTGTCATTCTTTTAATATGTTGAGTACAATCACAAAGTAATCTTGTGCCATAGAATATGTGAGCTTGTGCAGTACAACATCATTCAACATGTATATCTGCTGAAAACTCCTAAGCTCGTTACAACTCAGAGGATGCTAACCTCTTCAATAGCTTGTTACTAACCTTGTTAGTAAATTTAGAAAAATACATGCAAATAGAAAACACACAGAAATTAAGGATATATGACAGCCAATGTAGTAGCATCATGAGAGTACATTGGAGAATTGTCTGCACATCCCAACCAGTAGTCGAATACACATGAATTACAGTTTGAAACCTATTAAGAGAATCTTCTGAACCATAAAGAAAAAAAAGGACCTTTACAAACCCAAATTTGCAAACATGCAGGACGACTTACACAGTACAGTACAAAACTAATTTTGCAAACAATTATCTGACTAAACTAACTACAGTTGTTCTATTTTCTAGACAAAGTAAGAGGGCTGGTTCATGAAGGCACATTTTGATGCAAAAGACTGTCGCTTATTGAACCCAATCTAGGTGTCTGTTCAAATACAGGTCAATAAGGACACAAAATTAGTGAACCACTGGAAACATGAAAATGATCCGATAGCTCGACATTTAATGAGACCTCCATGAGACATTACATGAATTACAAGATGATGGTGCGTGCCTGACTTGCTGGAGCGATTGCATACACCAGGGAGTTTTGGAGCTCGCGCGTCAGGGTGCAAGCCTATTCAGAGTTGCAACCCAAGCAATCCAAATTCATCAAGACGCATGAGGCAGATCAAATAAAAAGCAGATACTGTACAGATGTAGAGAATGCTTGGATATTAAAGATCTTGGGGGAGCAACCGTGTCCTCAGTTGCTGAGAAGTCGAACCTGAAGAAATTGCGGCTGCGGGTGTTGGCGCACGGGCAGCCTCAAATCCCAGCGTGCCGGGCGGCCGAGCGGCGTCTCGTGCAGGCCATGCAGATGGCGGCATACCGTGTAGCGCGGCGTCGTCTTGCGCAATGTAGACGGTGGCAGGGGCTATGGCAGCGCCGGCTTCGTCTGGCAACTGCAATCTCCTGGGGTTGGGCGGTTCGTTCGACTGCAATCTCCCTCGACGTGTGATGCGGGATTGTCCGCTCAAGGTGCGATGAGCCGATAAAGACGGCGTGATTGTTAAGCGTTGGATAATCAGATCGTGTGGCCAGTATCTCTTGGATTAGACCCTCTGGGTCTTTTAATATTAGTGTAGATGTAGATGTAGATGATCAGCGATAATTGCTTTTGACGTGGATGGCTGAAAACGCTAGGAGACTTGCCGACGTGGACAGTGTGCATGTTTAGAGAAATAGATAGTGGGGATGATCTTCTTAGTTATATAGGATTAGTTCAATGGTACTTAACTAACTGTTGTAATATATTCTCTTTGTATAAGTTTCAACAAAGATATGAGCTCGTAAGTTTGTAATAAAAATAAGTTTATGAAACTCCTAAGTTAAAGAATCTATATTTTAAGATAAAACAGTGTATTGTAGTAACTGGATTCTAGGGTACTAAATGGCCGTTGTAATCCTTTTTGTCTCGTATCCTCTTTCGTTAGAAATGAGCTTATAAGTTTATTCTTACGGTTAAGGGAGAGTGTTGGATATAAGTGATCTACGGCCTTTTAGAAGGTCAATTAATCACAACCATTGGATTGCCCTGATAGGGGACATCTTGGCCATCCTTTTTTAGGTAAAGATTCCCCTAGTGCATGTGCTAGTATAAAAGGAAGTAGAGGTGGGCTGAACACTCACGTTTTGCTGCTCTCTCTCACACACTCTCCTCAAACTCATCGATCAAGTTAGCACTCACAACACTAGGAAGAACCACTTACCAACATGTCAATTATATTTAGGTCAAGCAAGAGGAAGAGGAGGCCATTGCTAGACCTTCGGATCAAGGTAACTTTAATCTTTTCTTTTCTGTGGCTCAATCTTAAGCTAGTTGATCCTAATGGATCTAACAATTACATCTTTATATCGAACTTTTTTTAAAACTATTTGAAACACTAAAATATCATTTTTTAAAGATCTACATGTAGCGCAACCTCGTAAACGGATTTTTGTCCATTTTTATAGTATACTACTAGTTACTAGTATAGTGAACATGCATGATAAAAAAAAGATTTCCACAAAGCAAAGGACCAAGACCTCATGGAGGATAGTTATTGTTATTTTCTCTTATTTATTTTGTCTTGACATAGCCTATACCTTATTTTATTGTATCTTCGGATAATATTTGGGGCTACCGCTGGAGATATTCTTAGTGATCAATACCAAGATTTATCTCAATGCCACGGTTCAGCCGCTGATATATACCTCAAAACCACGATTCATGGCTTTGACCCTTTTTGATGTTTCAATGCCATTTTCACTTATATTGGAAAGAACAAATTTGTCGATTCTCATTAAATGATGCTCACCCCTTTTAGTTGAAGTTCTATTTTTTTTTACAACCAAAATTCTAGCTCTATTAGAAGTCAATCATCTTTAATGTTTTTGCAGGCAATCAATCATCTTTAATTTTGACCTAGTTCTACAAAAAGATGTGATAATATAAACGGTACTGTAATATATTTCCTGACTGAATCTAATGAAACTAATTTGTGTTAGTAATATATTTGTCTATAAATTTGTTCAAATTAAAGAAGTTAGGCTTAGAAAAATGCCGTAACTTGGAACAAGGATTAGTAATTTAGTAATCGACCAAGCTGAAGAAAAAAATCAATCAAACGGCGGATACTCACATGGCAGTGCACGCAGTGCGTGGGAAACGACACAGTCGGATGTTTCACTATCTCGACCGGTTCTACTTGTACCACACTCGCTTCTGCAAGCACATCGGCCATCTCCTGAAGCCATGGAACCGGCCTTTACCGCCAAGTCCTCCTCCTACCTGACCCTTCCGGCCTCAAGCGCGCCACCACCATCCCCGCCCTCCCACTCCCGAGAGCCGACTCCGCCGTGACAATCTCCACTGCCTCACTGAGAACGACCCAACCCCTCCCGCCCTCCATCCTTCCGCGGCAATGCGTCCACCGCGAATGACATGCCTCCGCTCGTCGGAGGCCCGGCGACGCGCTGCTCTACCGGTTCCTGGCCCGTGACAATAGGTTCCTTCCTGATCCAGCTGTGTGGGCACGCTGGCGACCACAAATGCAGTCGAGGTCTGGAACCTGTTCGACCGAATGGTTCAACGGCTGTTCCTATTCTCCCGTTTTGCAGCATTCAGAACATCCTGGTCCTGATCTTCCATTGACGCCGATGTAATTCTGCACGCGTCTGACTTGTTACTGGGCTAGCCTGATTGCTGAGTGCAATACTCGTATTTGTGTACTCTGCCATCTATGCGCCTGCTAGTTTACTGACCCCACTCGTGGATTTTAGTGCTGAGTGTCGATAACGTTAGCACATCACACTTAGTCCCCGATTCCCCATGGCATGTTAGTTTATGTCAGCCTTCTTTTCCGAGTGGGAATGTTAGAGACTGCAGGGGGCATCGGCATGCTTTGCTGCTTCTGTCATTTGTGCTCTCACAGTCAGAGGTCACATTTTCACGTTTACTCCTAATGCTAACCGCCCCACAAACTGCTACTAAAGAAAGATGTTTAGAAGTCTTTATGCTCTAGTCTATTTTTGACCACTTGTTGAATAATTTTAGGAGTAATGCAGCACTAAGTTTTCGTCATGTATTAATGATCTGAATATATTTTCTAGAGCCTTGCGCACTGTATAAGTGTTGATTTGCGGTGTAAATCTTGTTTTGTCATACAATCACCTAACCCCTCTACCATTGGTTCCTTTTGGTCTCCAGGTTCATGGTCTGTGTTTAATTCGAGCCGTATTTCTGCTGGCAATCAATTCTGCATATACGAGAAGCTTCAAATTGGTGCAAGCATCTACCATTGCCGAGGTAGATACCTATTTGATTCTGCTTAACAATTTTCATGCATTTTATTCTATACATCAAACCACTTTCAGCATTTTTTTTATAGATCTACCACTTTCAGTCTTAATATGATATCGGTACCTTCATATATGTTGTGCCTGGATGACTGTTACTCAACTTTTTGTTCAATTAAATAACATGTCACAGATACTGAGCTATGATGATTTGGTCAAAGCATTGCACTGTAGATGTATCCTGATACCAATAGTAGCTCATCTATATCAGCTGATTTTGGAATCCTGTGCACATGCCTTATGATCCAGTAGCTGCATATCTCAATAATTGTTTTTTGCAGATGTATACCAATAGTACGTCAATGTTCTTGTGATAAGTAATACCATGATTTCTTGGATCTTGCAATATGAATTACGACATTGCTAACTGTGTATTCTATGTTTTTTCTAGCATCTTAGTGTTGGTCTAAATAATACACTTTGTGCATAAAAATAAGTTGTTTGTTTGTTCCATCTCAGATTACTAATGCATCTATAGTTTGTTAATCACATGCTAACTTTTGTAAAAATTGTTTTGCCTATCAGATCTTTTGTGTTTATTTTATCCTAGAGTCTTCTGCCTTTCGACTGACGCATATTGTTATTTTCATTTTTTATTCGAATGATCTGCCTCGTGCAACGTACAAGAGTACATCTTCATGGTAACTCAACAGGTCGTAGTGGAGTTAGTAAACTTAGTAGAGGAATATTCAAGCAAAATGATATCACCAAAAACATAAGAAAATAAAATTGGTTTACAAGTGCAAGCAACTTTTGCTGCCATCTAGTTACAAGTTACTCTGGTATGGCGATTCCATCGCCAGGATGTTAGCTCCTTTGCAACCTCGTCCTTTGCAACCTTGTCCTTTGCAATCTTGTCCTCTGCAACCTCATAATCCGCTGCAACCTCGTCATACTCTGCAACCTCGTCATACTCTGCAACCTCGTCGTCTGCAACCTCATAATCCGCTGCAACCTCGTCATACTCTGCAACCTCGTCCTCTGCAACCTCATAATCCTCTGCAACCTCATAAGCCTCTACAACTTCATCATCCTCTGCAACCTTATAATCCTCTGCTAACGTAACTGAGAATTCCTCCAGAGCTGCAGCTCTGGAAAGCAGAAATCTCGCAAGCATCTTTTCGAGAGGCCGTCCTTGGTAGTTTCCAATGTTGATTCTTCTCAGATTGTATTCTAAGCATCTGACATACGTCCGCCAGATACTCTCAGGCATCCGGCTACTATACTCGACGACATTGTCCACGGTGCCATCTTCAGGCTCGGTATCTGAATCTGATTGAGCATCATCCTGGCCCATGTACCCTGTCCTCTTCTCCTTTGGAGGCTCTGGACCCAGAGGAAGCAGTGACAATACTTCCAGGTGCTTGGTGTTGATAAGCAAGGTGGCGACCGACCGCACGGCGTGATCTGTGGGCAAGCAGCCCTGAAGACTGAGGTGCCTGAGGCTGTCCAGGCCATGCAGGACGCTTGCAAACATGCTGCTGTAGTAGGCCATTGACGGGCGCAAGGAAATGTGAAGATACGCCAGCTTGGTGCACTGGCTGATGAGCCTTGTGACTGCAGCAACGTCCCTTGGTCCTTTGTCAGAGAACTTTTCGCAGATTTCGATGCTCGCTGCCTTGACTCCTTCATAGTTTGTGAGCGCGAAGAAAGGCAACTTGCGAGGAGGAAGGCCCCCTTTGTAATGCAGCGACTGCACACAGGTGGAGTGCAGCTCCACGCTGCTGGCGTTGTGGCAGCAGATCATGGCGAAGCTCCGCAGGTGGGTGCTCGTCACGGCTATCTCCTTAATGCTGGGGCACTCCTCCAGCGTCAGGTGTACAAGGGATGGGCAGCCTGAGATGAGCTTCTGCAACTTGGCATATGGGTCCATGATCCTCGCGAGGCAGAGCGTGTCCAGCAATGCCATGTTCACGCTTCCTGGCAGATCGAGCATCCAGTTGGTCAGCCTTAGCCGGTGCAACGTGGGGCAGCCGAAGATCTGGCGGTGCGTCGTGGTGTACCTCTCCCTGTCGCTCTTGTGGAAGTCTGCCGAGGCGTCACAGGTCAGGCCGAAGGGGCAGAGCGTGTGGTTGGAGGATTCAAAGTACCTAAGCTTGATGTCGAGCTCCTCGACGCCGGAGGTGGTGACGGTGGCGATCCACTGGTCGAGCATGTGGTATGGCGGGTGGAAGGCGTCGAGGCGGAAGGTGCGGATAGGCGTTTCGGCGGCTTTGCTGACGATCGCGCTGGTCACCGTGTGGTCGAAGCAGACCCTGAGGTTCCCGATGCCGTACCTCTCGCCAGTCTTGGTGTCGACAAGGTCGATGACGGGGACGCCTTCGTGGACGCGGCGCCACCGGCGGGAGAGCACGCTGCTGCGCACGGCCTCGCCGGAGGCGAGGTTGGAGAGGACGCGCTCCAGCGCATTGTCGGGGAGAGCGCTCAGCCGGTCTCCTCCCTGCTGCCTGTGCGACGGCGCCATCTTCGGCTTCGGCGATGGATCAGATCAGATGCGATCGGCCGGTGCCTGCGTATTTACGTTAGCCGGATTGTAGTCGATCTCCTCAGATTATTAGTCGGTTCATCAGGTCTGGACAACTTGAGTTACGTACGTAAACTCTATCTATGTCGGTGACGTGAATTATTGGTCTACTTGGAGACCCATCCAGTTTCTCACAGTACGTCGTCATATAATCGTTACGTAGCAGCCGCCTATTCCAGATCGACGGCACGATTGCCGGATCTGACTGCAACCAACATGCCGTTGTCTTCGCCGCCGGGGAGCAGGGATCGAATCAGCGGCCTCACCGACGACATACTGGGTGATGTCCTCTCCTTCCTCCCCACCAAGGAGGCCGGCCGCGCGGCGGCGCTCTCCCGGCGGTGGCGCCATGTCTTCTGCAAAGTCAACACCGTCTCGTTCGAGGAGCGAGTGGGCGTCAGGGCCAGCGACTGGACCACCTTCTACTACGAGGCCCACGAGAAGAAGAGCTGCAGCCGCATGCTGCTCGACGACGTCTGGTCCGCGCTGCTCTGCCGACGGCGCTGCGCTGGCGCCAACGAGCCGCTGCGAGGCCTCCGTGTCGTCTTCGATAGGTGCCACATGTGGGATCGCTGCCATGTCGACCAGTGGCTCTCCTACGTGCTGCGCTACAGCAGCCAGGAGCTCCACCTCGACCTGCGCTTCCGCCTCGGCCGGATCTGCAAGCACGGCAATGATGGCGACCATTATGACGGGTTGCGGCGGAGGGATGGGTGGTATGAGCTGCCAGCAAAGCTCTTTTCCTGCACGGCCATCCGCTCGCTGTCCCTCGGCTACTGCGGACTAAATCTACCTGCGGGTATCGTCCTGCCGTTCCTCGAGACGCTGCGCCTGACAGGTGTCAAACTAGGAAATTCCGAGAGCAGCATCGAGCGGTTGATCGCCAGCTGTCCCCGCCTCGTCGACCTGACGCTAGAAGCCAGCAACCTAGTGAGACTCTCCGTTGTCGACAGACGCCTGCGCCTGCTCGCCCTCCGTTGCTGCCACGACATGAGGACGGTAGATATCGACGCGTCCGAGCTGAGGTCGCTGGACTACCGTGGCACGGTGCCCACGGAGTCGGTCCTGTCTCTCCACGGCATACCGGAGGTCATCCAGTCATGCACCGTCGATTTTTGCAAAGTCCTCCCCGAGGAGGCGGAGCACCACAGGATCAAGATGTTTCTCGAGAAAATTTCAGATGCTAAGCGCCTGCATCTGCACCATCAATGCCTCCCGGGAAGATCCTTCGAGGGGTTCCCCACGTTCCACAACCTGACGCGTCTGGCACTGCAAGGTCCGCTCCAGAGCCCTGATATCATTCGTGGAATCCTGGAGCGGACGCCGAACCTGGAGATCCTCTCGTTTTTCATCGAGTTATCCGTGGTTCTTGAGGGTCTCACGGTTCCCGAAGAGTCGAGCTTCTCAGTCCCGTGCTTGCGGAACCGGGTGAGGGAGATCAACATGGTGCACTACGAGGGCGACGCGCTCCAGAGGACGATGGCCTGGCTCTTGTTACGGAACGCACTTGTTCTTGAGAGGATGTGTGTTGTGCTTTCCAAGGGGCCGTTTGAGTTGCAGGATGCACTGACGAGGGAGACCGAAAGCTGGATGGTAGCTGCCGATGCAGAAATAATTTTCTTCTAATTTTGTAGCTATTTATCTTTCATGGAGCAATCTTAAAATATTGTTCTAAAGGAACCTGAGAATATATAGTTTCTCATGTAATTTCTGAGAATATCCTTTTTCTAAAGGAACCTCAGAAATTTCTCATGTTTTTTGTCAAGGATCATTTGAATGATTTTGCATAAACATTCGTTACATTGTCATATGACTCATGTTATATATGTGTTGCCAAGAAATCTCTGTGCTCTAGTGGCTGCACGTTGGTAACTCTTTGAGTTTTTTTGCCGGAGTAACTTTTGGTGTTTTAGTTTGGATTATAAGCGAGTTACTTTTTATGCGAAGGTCAAACAGCACCCCCAGATTGCAGGAGGTAGCACTGGTAAGGCTGTTGGGGAGGAAAAGGGAAGGGCCGAGGTGAACCAACTCAGGGATAGAGATGTTGGGGCGAGTCCAGTGGGGGGAAAATGTATAAAATGTCACTCCCTCCGGTCCATAATAAGTGTCGAGGCTTTAGTTCAAATTTGGACTAAAATGAACTAAACACCTGACACTTAGTATGGATCAGAGGGAGTACTACTTTATACTCCGAATTATGAGTGTTATTTTCCATGTCATGTTCTTTTTTGTCAGCCTTGTTATTTGAGTGAGAATGCTACAGACTACAGGGGTGCATTAGATGGTTTGCGTCCACTCATGTTCTCTGTTAGAGGTCTGCATTTTTCATAGAAAAACAATAAAAAGTAGGATCAATAATTTTATGACTGATACGGCACCATGTTTTCCTTAACACTTCGTGCTTACTGTTTGCGTATTGATATTTGAATCTATTAAAGGTGCGGAGAATGATGTGTGAGTGTTTTTTTTCAGTGTAAGTACTGTCATACAAAATACCTTGTTCCTTCTATTATTGATTCCTTTTGATATGCAAGGTCATGGTTTGTGTTAAAGTAAACACAAACCATGACCCTGCTGCTTCGAATTGGTGCAACCTTGTGGTACTTATCTATCATTGCTGAGATGGTTATCTTTTTTTTATTATACTGAGCTATTTTTGTGCATTCCTTTCTATGCTCCAAGCCACTTTCAGTCTGGCATTCAAACCTTATGATATGTTGTACCTGGATGACTGTTGTTAAGTCAAATAATATGTCACATATATTGAGCTATGATGAGCTTTTTTTTTTGTTAATATGCTATTCGTACCTTTTATGATTTCCTCTGAGCAACGATGTTCCGGTGAGAGCTTGATTAATTTCACATGCTTTATAAACCGTCAGTTTTTTCAAGTAGCTTAACCTTGAGGTTCCTCTGTTTGTCTGTTAGTTCTGCTGATGTGCAGATGTATGTCTGTGATAGCGCTTATGATGCTTGTAGGAACCGATCTCAGCACCACAATTCATGTCAAGGTCGTAGGCCTGCTCGCAAGTGGAACAAAATAATCTTAGAACATAAGGTATGGTCGAAAACGTGATGTTGTCCAGAAATATGCACAGAGGTTAAGTTCACACTTATATTTACGTGGGAGGTATGCATGACTATAAACATTGAGGATTTCGTCAATATTCATTTTTAGTTTATTTTTTCCTCCTAAATAAATATGATTTTGAAGTCGAAGTTTTACATATTCGTCCTCAGCGTAGCATTTTTATTTGGCATTCAACGATTTTCATAGTAATAAATTTGGTTTTGAGCTGGAATTTGTGTAATAAAATATGTTTGAGAAACTAGCGCTGTTGTACATTATGCTTGGCGTGATCCTATCTCCTCCCGGCAGACCCGCGGGAGCCTATGACTGGGATGCAACCAGTTGCTTACGGTTGCACATGGCTTTTTTTCAGGCTACTGGATGGCGACATACTAGTAGAGTTCAGAATGGTTAGTCTTGTGATGCTTATTTTCCGATGGTTGATACATGTTGTAACTCTTTATGATCCATATATGTAATACTTTAAGCTATTTTTGCATGTTGAAATAAAAAAAGGGCTGTGTGCATCTTTTGATGTAGAGACTGGGGCTATGTTCCCATTTTGAAAAAAAAAAGTATGCTCGGCGTGGATGTCACAGTCTGCCAACACGTAGGGCATAACTCTAAAAGCCTATGGTGATGGCTTACTTACAATCAAGATGTCTTGTCATGTTCTTATCCCATGTGCATAGTACTCTCCCACTCAGTGAATTAACCTAACACAAGTAGGGTAGGATGGCTGAGCTAACTTCCGTGGAAGCATCACGATTTTCTTTCACCAATAACCTTCTTTCACAAACTAGCTCAATGATGCCCGTAGCACCCGACCTTTACCGATCATACGGAATAGCCGGTACGTCATGACTTATTTGTTGCAGTCCAGTTACGTCCTGTGTGACTCTGTGGAGCTTGGATGGTTGCCGCTTGTTCAAAGATTGAAGGCTCACATCAGTCGTACTAGTGTACGAGTGGTTCGTCACGTCGCCTTTGAAATTTCAAAGACAAATATTTCATCTGTCCAAATCAGAGCATAACCGACAGACAAACGAGTAAGCGTCAAGGAAAAAAATAACTTTCAGCACGGATAGTCGACAAGACATGTTGTTGCTTGTACAAACACTATTAAGGTAGCCTGCCCTTATCAGCATGTACCAAGTACTACCATATCTCAACGCAAAAAAAAAATATCTTGTACAGTGACAAAAAAAAAGACTTCCATGTCATTCCTAGCGGGCGACGAGAAGCGATTCTTCCCAACCCTAAGCAGCCGCCCCGCCCCCACCCACTCCTCCTCTAGCCGCCTCTACTGCTGGCGACGACTGATTCCCTCCTCCTCAAAGGACTAGGTAGGATCATTTTTTGTTAGAAATAGGAGCAATTTATCATATGAATTAATCTATAAAATATGACTAAAAATATAGGAATAGCTGATAAGTCATGCTTTATTTGTTGCAGTCGAGTTCGTCCTCTGCGACTCTTTCCATGGTTGCGGCTTGTTCAAAGATTGAAGGTTCACATCAGTCGTACTAGTGTATCGTCACGTCGCCTTTGAAATTTCAAAGACAAGTATTTCATCTGTCCAAATCAGAGCATAACCCTAAGACTAGTCACAATGGAAAGTATCATATAATAGTATTATGCATATGATACTAGTATATGATACCATCTTCACAATGCATAGTATCATGTAGTAGTATCATAGTCTTAGTTTATTTATTGTTTTGTAAAATTACAATGTAAAATTCTGTATAAGATTTATTTGAGATCATTTTTTCTAGTTTCACTTGCTATGATACCGTATCTACCTATGATACTAACACAATCTCTTTCATCATTAATTGCAGTGACACAAAAGCATTTTGCATGCATCTACCACCTATGATACCCCCATTGGGACTAGTCTAAGCAGCCGTCTTCACCCTCTCCTCTAGCCACCTATGCTGTCGGCGACGGCTGATTCCCTCCTCCTCAAAGGACTAGGTAGGATGGTTTTTTGTTAGAAATAGGAGCAATTTATCATATGAATTAATCCATAAAATAGTAAATAAAACATGAATAAAAGTTGTAATGCAATCTATCGTGTCTTGGATTTATCTTAATTTTAGGACATATTAGTTTGCAAAATAATGTTCAAAGATCCACTATGGAGACTTTTGTCTAAAAAAATCAAAATTTTTAAAACTACATAAGTAATTTTCAGGATTCAGGAAGAGAAACAGAGTGAGGTAGCAACTATACAACTGTCTAATTTAGCCCATCTATTAATGATGATATACTATTTTTCCTTTACGTTGATCAAGAAAATTTATCAATGTCACTTAAATCGCATAGTGATCTAACATCACACATAGTTCTAATATTCAAATAATATTACTTATAAACAACACACATTGGCGTTTTCATTGATGACACAATAATCGTAGCCCATAAATTCATGTTTTAGAAGTTGTTACTAGCATATGTGATACTTTATTTATCATAATGTTTTATAGTAGAAGTGTATTATTTCATATTATAAAATGTTATGTCCATGAAACCATTCCTTTATTTTTTGGATACACTCTGCCAACTAAAAAGAGGGCCTCACATTTGCGAGGGCCACTGCGCTAGTTGAGGAAATAGTAAGATACTAGAGGATTACCTATGTAAGATGGGAGCACAAGATCACGCGATAGATTATGGAGATGGACAAGTCCTGGGCTACAATCTAAAGATGGAAAAACACATAAATATCGAAAACCTTGATCATTTTGTTTTACTACTTGTGTCGATCAGTAATTGTTTAATAAATAGATAAGTTTAGAGTTCGTTCGCTCCGTTCTTATCTAGTTTATTCAGCAAACACCTATGATGCAATACTCACATTCGATCCGAACTTGTATCAAACTCATCTCTTGCCATGGAGAATATAATTCCATGCAAATAGACATGTGGTGGCGAGTGAGTTAGTTGAATCCCGTGTCATTTTTTTTTTCCTCGATGCTAGTGGGGCTATGTGGTGGGTCCAGCACGCCGGGAGCCAGACTAATCTATTAGTTTTCGTTGCTACGAATAGGGCTAGTAGCCAGAGCTAACGGTAGCCGAGGATATAGATGTGACGAGTTTGCAGTAGCAGATGACATTTTTGCAATAGGCCGATTCGTAGTGGCACAAGCACAATTTTAGCGAGAATTAGCGATAGAGTCATAAAAAGGCATAGAATGTATAATATATATAAGACATAACATCTTATTTTATTTTTGTTTTCTAAAGCTAATACATAATAAAAGTAGGGCTTGCGAGCTTAACTCATGAAACGAAAACAAAGCAAGAAACATATTGTAACAGAGTTGAAACGAGAGCTTGACAACAGAGAGCAAATGATTAATCAAAACACAAGCCCACTTCCTTTAAGCTTCTCCTCGACAATGGCATCAAGTTTTTCCCCCATCTCTTGGCTCATGTGGTTGGCCCAGTCTCCTACTTTTCCCTTTGTGTAAAACGAAGAGCTACGGACATACACTTCATTTCCGACATGATGAGTGACACCAACCTTGCTAACTTGCAGGCTGGTAAGCATCTCAAAGCTGCACAGCCTTGCCACCTCTTGAGCAACACCAGAGCTCTCCTCCTCTTGGGTCAGCGGGATGCCAAGGAATGTTGCTAGCTTCCTCACAACCTGCACCGGATCCGCCTTGATCTCTTCATACTTGAGGAAGATAATATGGTTAGGCCTTACTAGACTCGCCTCCCAGTACTCGCGGCAGTGATCCCATAAGGGGCCATAGGGCGAGAAACCCTCGCAGAACATACTGAAGGCGCTGTCCATGGATATGTTGGAAGCCTTGGTGAAACTGTTCTCGAAGTGCAACCTTGACACGAGGACATCCTTGGGGTCTCGGCACAGGTACACGATCCGGCAGCCGCATGTGGTCGTGTGAGGAGGGAGCAACGACAATGGGATGTGCGTCGCAAGGATCCTCGGGGACGGAAGCGACGACTCGATGTCGCTGCGACCGGTGCCAGCACCAGGGATCTCGATGTATGGCACCACGTCCTGAGCGTGACGCGTGAGAAGAGGGTGGTCGCTGAAGCTGTAGCGGGCGCGGTTGGCGATGGCGAACACAAGGGCCTTGAGCCAGGTCGTGCCACTTTTGGGCTGTGCGGCGAGGATGATGTCGTCGGCACGGGGAACGAAGGCCTGCTCGGCCAACAAGATGTGCTTGAGCATCACCGGATTGAACCAGTACTTCTTGTATTGGATTAGTGGCCGCGCCCACCCTTCTCTTGCGGGGAGAGCGGATATAAAATCATCCAGACATTTTTTGGGTGGCACATCTTCTGGTGAAGTTTTGGTGGCACTCTCTGAATCGCTCTTCGCCTTGTTGGATGGAAGCTGAGCCATGGGCTTGCTGAGAGGAGCTAGGAAAAGCTTTGGGTTCCTGGCTGCTTGCTCGATGTATGCTATAGCTAGTAGTAGTTGTGTGAGGGGTCTGTTTGGCTAGACTCCTGCTATGCATATGACACAATGGGTCTGATTTTTGACCATAGACCGACGGCCCGTTGGTGCGATGAAGAAGCATTAAGTACTACTAGCTAAATGCATGTGCGTTGCTATGGTATTAATTTTATATAAATTTCTAAAATTTTCCTTTGCTAGATCTGGTTACACACAATGAACGTCTAAATTTAATGACTGGATGTCAAGCTGTGAACGAGGAGAAATATTTTTCCTCTAGCCACTCTCGATGTAGCTCTTTGGTACCAAGAGAACCTGACACCATTCTCGATGCTCGTCCGTGCACCACAGTCATCCCTTACTCTTGCAATCATCGTGTTTATCCTCTCGCCGGCAACCTTGCTCGTCATCGACAAAAGGAACTTTTTCAAATCTAAACTTTATTGTTTTCATAGTGATTCTCTTCACCTCATCTTCTACATTTGGATCACCCACACTCACTAACTGAAATGTTCATATCATGTGATCGCTAGTTAGCTAGTAGTTTTTTATTTCTTGGTCTGATCCGATCACTGGTTTTTTCATCGAGAGGTTGCAGTCTTTTTTAAACCAGTATGCACGTACCCCGCCGGCCCGCGTGCGTCAAACTGACATTTGATATTAGAGCACTACTACGGGACTGTCATAACACGCACGAGGCTGTTAGATGTATATATTTGTATATTGTATTTCCCATATGTTAGGGGGCTTCCTGCATATTTGTCCTGTACCTGTACTATATATTGTGGCTGTTGGCCCCCAGAGGAATACAAGTTGCATATTCCTGACATGGTATCAGAGCTAGGTTAGCCTCTTTCTCGCAACTTCGTCTGCCGCCACCGTCCCTGCCGCCGACGGACTTACCGTCGTCGTCGCCGCCGGTCGCCGCCTGTTCGGTCCGTCTGCGTTTCCGTCTGGTCCGATTTGGATCCAGATCTGCCTCAGATCGGTGGTATCTGCTTCCGCCGCGTCAACTCAACGTCTCACGCCCGACGCTGCTCCCCTTGTGCCGCCCGACGACGCGTGCCCCGACGCGGTGTGCGCCTGACGCGCGCTCTCCTTGGCGCGACGCCAAACGTCCGACGCTGCTCCTTGGCTCCCGTGGCGTGCTCCCGTTTCCCGCCGCGTCACCACAACGTGGTGCCCGACGACGCGTCCAGGACACCTACGCCTGCTGCTGCTCTGTTGACTTGTGCTCCTGACGCGTGCGCGTGCTCGTGCGTGCTCCAGCCTGGTCCCGCCGCATCCCTGCAGAGCCGTGCACGCGTGACCCTCCAACCATCTCCTGCCGTGCACGCGTGACCAGCTCCTGCCGTGCATGCAGGGATCTCCACGTCCACGACCAGCTCCTGACGCGCACGGGAGGACGCCAGCTCGCGCCCCACGCGCCTCTGTCTCGTCTGTCTCCCCTGACCGCGTGCTCCAGTACTGTTGCTCCCTCTGTTGCCCAGTGCCGACCTGCTGCTGCCTTCCGTCTGGCCTGCCGCCGGCTGGTATCTGATCATCAATTAGATCTGGATCTAGATCTGCTCTAAATAAAAAAAATAGAGCGAGAGATATGTCTTCTTCATCGGGTTATGTTGCGATTTCTCGCTGCCCGGTGGTCTTTGATGGCGCGAATTACCCTGATTTCGCTGTCTTTATGCGCGTTCACATGCGCGGTCTCCGTCTTTGGGGTATACTCTCCGGCGAGGTCTCCTGTCCGCCGTGCCCCCGCCTCCTGGCTCCTATTCATGGCGCCGATTGTTCTTGGTGCTGATGCTTCTCAGGAGGCCAAGGATGCTGCTCAGAGTGCTGATGATAATGCTGTTGCTGCTTATGACCTGAAGTTCAAGCAGTACTCTTCTGATCTCGAGACCTACCGACATGCTCTGACTGCTTACACTCAGTGGGTTGATGAGGATGCTCGTCTTCTTCATTCTCACCTCCGATGTTACGCCTCGATATCTTTGAGTTCATGAGTCTCCCTACTGTTGCCGCTCAGTGGGCTCATCTTCGTCAGCGCTATCAGCCGTCTGGAGATGCCCTTTATCTGTCTGTGGTTCGCCAGGAGCATGCTCTCCAGCAGGGTGATTCTACTATTGATGAGTTCTATACTCAGAGTGCTGCTATCTGGCGTCAGCTTGACTCTCTTCGTACTGTTGTTTGTGGCACATGCTCGTGTTGCCAGATTGTGCGCTCAGATTTGGAGTTTCACCGCATCTATGAGTTTCTGTCTCGGCTCCGCCAGGAGTTTGAGCCCCGGCGTGCTCAGCTGAATGCTCGTGGTCGTGTTCCGCTCTCTGAGGTGTTGTCTGAGCTTCGGGCTGAGGAGACTCGTCTCCGTGGTGCTGGTCTTCTTGCGGTTCCATTCGTGCTTGCTACTCGTGGTCCTCCTATGCCGTCTGGTCCCTCGACTCAGCCGCGGTCCCCTGTGCCGCCACCGCCGATACTACCCACTCCTCCAGGTCAGGGTCAGGGTCAGGGTCAGCTTCAGCAGCCTCAGGGCCAGAGTCCGCCCCAACAGTTTCAGGCTCAGAGTCCGCACCAGCAGTTTCAGGGCCAGAGTCCGCACCAGCAGTTTCAGGGCCAGAGTCAGCACCAGCAGGCTCGTGGTCAGGGTCGCCGTGGTTCTCTTCGTCACTGCTCTTACTGTAATAAGGATGGCCACACTTGGGCCACTTGTTATACACGGGATCCCAGTCTATGTCAGCAGCACCAGGCTCGTGGGCAGTCGGCTCCTTCTGGATCTTCAGCATTTGCTCTCTCTGACCAGGACATTATCAGGAGTCTTCGCGGTCCGCTTTGCTCTGAGCTCTTCTTGACGAGCCTTGCTGGTTACATGGATTCTTCCGCCCTGTCGACCACCATCTTCTACGGTCAGTGCGTCCCCATGGTATCTGGATTACGGAGCTTCTTTTCATATGACTTGAGTCTTCTTTTCATCCGCTCTTCGTTCTCTCCTTCTTCTCTCCGTGTTTTCCACGGTGATGGTACCTCTCTCCCTGTTTCTAGTCGGGCACCCTCTCTACTTCTTCCTTTTCATTCTCGATATTTCTCATGTTCCTCTTCTTAAGATGAATCTCATTTCTGCTAGCCACCATCGACTCTGGTTGTCGCGTCATTCTTGATGCTGATTCTTGTGTTGTCCAGGACCGTCGCACGCAGGCCCTGGTTGGAGCTGGCCCTCGCAGCCATGACTCTTTAGGACTTTGGGAGTTAGACTGGCTTCGTGTTCCCTCCGCTGCCACTTCATCTGCCAGTTCTTCTCCGGTCGTCGCCTCTGCTACCAGCTCCTTTCAGCAGTGGCATCATTGTCTTGGTCACCTTTGTGACTCGCGTCTGTCGTCTTTAGTTCATCGTGGTTTTCTGGGGTCTGTCTCAGGAGATGGGTCTTTACATTGTCAGGGCTGTAGGTTGGGTAAACAGATTCAGCTTCCCTATCCTACTAGCGCGTCTGTATCTCAGCGACCTTTTGATTTAGTTCATTCAGATGTTTGGGGTCCAGCTCCTTTCGCTTCGAAAGGGGGCCATCGCTACTATATTTTATTCATCGATGATTTCTCTCGGTATACTTGGTTATATTTTATACGCTCTCGTAGTGAAGTGCTCTCCATATATCAGCGTTTTGCGGCCATGGTCCGTACTCAATATTCTACCCCCATTCGTGTGTTTCGTGCTGATTCTGCTGGTGAGTATATCTCCCAGATGTTGCGAGGTTTTCTTGCTGAGCAGGGCACTCTTGCTCAGTTCTCCTGTCCTGGCGCCCATGCCCAGAATGGAGTTGCTGAGCGTAAGCATCGTCATCTTCTTGAGACCACTCGTGCCATGATGATTGCTTCTTCTCTTCCGCCGCATTTCTGGGCTGAGGCTGTTGCTACGTCCGCTTACCTCATCAACATTCAGCCTTCTACTGCTCTGCAGGGTGGTATCCCTCTTGAGCGCCTATCTGGATAGTCTCCAGACTACTCCATGCTTCACTTGTTTGGTTGTGTTTGCTATGTTCTTCTTGCTCCTCGCGAACGCACCAAACTGACTGCTCAGTCTGTTGAGTGTGTATTTCTTGGATACAGTAATGAGCATAAGGGCTATCGCTGTTGGGACCCCGTTGGTCGTCGGATGCGTATCTCTCGTGATGTTACTTTTGATGAGACACGCCCTTTCTATCCTCGTCCCACCGCTGGTACCTACCCAGTGGAAGATATCTCTTTTCTTCTCTTTCCTGACACACCTCCTTCTACTCCCGTTATGCCTTCTTCCGGATCTCCTACCCCTGCTGTCTCTTCTTCTACATCGTCTTCCTCTGCTCCGTCTAGTTCTCCTAGTTCTCCTCGTTCTCCGGAGTCTTCCTCTGCTATTCCTTCTTCTTCATCGTCGTCTCCTGAGTCGTCTTCTTCTGATGAGCTTCCCTCTACTCGTCACATCGTCGTGTCGTGCCCCCAACCGTTACTCCCTTAGTCAGTATGGTCTTTCTGTTGCCTCCGAGCCGACTTCTTATCGGGATGCTGAGCATCATCCTGAATGGCAGCTGGCCATGGCTGAGGAGCTTGCTGCGCTTGAGCGCACTGGCACCTGGGATCTTGTTTCTCCCCCTCCCGGTGTTCGTCCGATTACGTGTAAGTGGGTCTATAAGATTAAGACCCGCTCTGATGGATCTCTTGAGCGCTATAAAGCGCGTCTTGTAGCTCGTGGTTTTCAGCAGGAGCATGGTCGTGACTATGATGAGACCTTTGCTCCTGTGGCTCATATGACCACTGTGCGTACTCTTCTTGCTGTTGCTTCTGTTCGTTACTGGTCTGTGTCTCAGCTTGATGTTCAGAACGCTTTTCTCAATGGTGAGTTGAGTGAGGAGGTTTATATGCAGCCTCCTCCCGGGTATTCTGTTCCTGACGGGATGGTTTGTCGTCTTCGACGGTCTCTTTATGGCCTCAAACAGGCCCCTCGTGCCTGGTTTGAGTGCTTTGCTTCTGTAGTGACTGCTGCTGGTTTCTCCCCTAGTGCTCATGATCCAGCGCTGTTTGTTCACACTTCTCCTCGTGGACGCACTCTTCTTCTTCTCTATGTTGATGATATGATCATTACTGGTGATGATCCTGAGTATATCGCTTTTGTTAAGGCTCGTCTTCGTGATCAGTTTCTTATGACTGATCTTGGTCCTCTTCGATACTTTCTTGGGATTGAGGTTTCCTCCACTTCTGATGGCTTTTACATCTCTCAGGAAAAGTATATTCAGGATCTTCTTGTTCGTGCTGCTCTTGGGGATGAGCGCACTGTTGAGACCCCTATGGAGCTTAATGTCAAGCTTCAACCTACTGATGGTGATCCTCTTTCTGATCCGACGCGTTATCGTCATCTTGTTGGGAGTCTAGTTTATCTTGATGTCACTCGTCCTGACATCTCTTATCCTGTTCATATTCTGAGTCAGTTTGTTTCTGCTCCTACCACTGTTCACTATAGTCATCTTCTCCGTGTTCTTCGTTATCTTCGTGGTACGATCACTCGTCGCCTTTTCTTTCCTCGTCTCAGCTCCCTCCAGCTGCAGTGCTATTCGGATGCTACGTGGGCGAGTGATACTTTGGATCGTCGTTCACTTTCTGCTTACTGTGTGTTTCTTGATGGTTCGCTCATTGCTTGGAAGACGAAGAAACAGACAGCGGTTTCCCGTTCGAGTGTTGAGGCTGAGTTGCGTGCTATGGCCTTGTTGACTGCTGAGGTGACCTGGTTACGGTGGTTACTTGCGGATTTTAGGGTCTCTATTACCACACCCACTCTGGTTTTGTCTGACAGTACAGGTGCTATTAGTGTTGCACGTGATCCGGTTAAGCATGAGCTTACCAAGCATATTGGTGTTGATGCTTTCTATACACGTGCTCAGGTGCAGGCTCAGGTTGTTGCGCTTCAGTATGTGCCTTCAGATTTACAGCTGGCGGATTTCTTTACGAAGGCATAGACCCGAGCGCAGCATGATTTCTTAATCTCCAAACTCAGTGTTGTGGATCCACCATGAGTTTGAGGGGGGTGTTAGATGTATATATTTGTATATTGTATTTCCCTCATATGTTAGGGGGCTTCCTGCATATTTGCCCTGTACCTGTACTATATATTGTGGCCTTTGGCCCCCAGAGAAATACAAGTTGCATATTTCTGACAGAGGCAACCATATACTCCTTCCATTTCAAAATATAAGATGTTTTAGCTTTATGAAAGAAATGTATCAAAACCTCTTTTAGCGTGTAGTTTTACTCCGAATCTCACACTAAAAGTAATTTAGACATATTTTTTTCACAAAGCTAAAACATCTTATATTTTAAAACAGAGTGAGTATTAGTTAAACAGAGGAGCAATTCCTCTAGAAGTAAACCTTGATCAAGACTATGACAATCTCTATCTGTATTAGCTTAAGGCGATAGCAGTGAGTTGGAGCAGGTACAAATAGAATAACCAGCTAAGAGTATGGCATTCTTACCATTTTTTACGTCAATCCAAAGAAACAGAATGTGTAATGTAACGGACTTATGAATTAAACATGGGTCGCTGGCCCTGCCTCCCGTCCTTGCCCATGTCTGCCCGCGGGGCAGAAGGCAGAACAGTTTCAGTTAAGAGAGATTTAGGAGAGTAGCAACGAAAACTGAAATTTGAGATCGTGGATGTAGGAAGAGTAGGACCCTGACAAACGAACCTCAGATGAGGATGTTGAGGCAGCAGAACCCTGCAGGTCGCAGTTGTGGCCGGTATTATCGGGAAAGCCGACGGTGATGACGGTGGGGTCGCTGGTGGCGTCGGCATGCCCGATTCGCACCACCTCGTTGCCGGGTATTCCCATCCCTAGCTATTAAATTGCCTTCCTAGGAATTCAGGACAGCATTAGCAGAGCAAAATTAACCAAATTGAAGCAGTACAAGAGAAAATCAATCTTGTTCTCTTTTCCTCAAATCGCATCGGCCGGAGGAGGTCGGCACAGGTGGGGATAAGGAAGGCCTCCCTCTACTCTGTCGCATCAAGCCGCCAGGAGCTCGACATCTCCCTGTTCTCCAACTCCTGTCGGCCTAACCTGAGCTCCGCCAGAGTTTCTCCGCCTCCCTGCTAGCGCTCGACGGCGAAGCGAGACAGTAGAATGGGGTCCAAGGCATCCGGCAGCGCTGCCACTACTCGCACCACGCTGCACCCGGCGCCAAGCTCCACGGGGTGCCATCACAGGACGGCGTTGTCCCAGACCACAGAGTCGGTCACCACCTGCCATGGAAGATGGATTCCATCTCCGCCCCGATGCTCTACGCCCAGGCACGCCTCCGCGCCTCCCGACGTGAGCCGCGTGGTCTCTCTGTTCGAGCTTCGGCACCGCCGCAGGCCCAAGCACGACCTAGATGTCCCCGCACCAAGGTCCGCCGTCCCCGCACCAAGGTCCGCCGCGGGGGAAGCCGAGGTTGACACCGACCGGGTCGGGCGGACTTTTTTCCGTTCGTTCACTTCGGCAGCCGGCATCGGTTGAAAACGTATTTTTGGCGGACGGAAACGTATTGGACGAATCTATCTTAAAAGAAATTAGTAGATAGATAGATAGATACTATGTAACATATGTAACAGGAGAAAAACTGACGTGGCAGCCTATGTAACAGGAGACCCGACTGGTCATAGTGGGAACTAGATGATCATAGGCGCGCCGCATCCGTCCATTAGGTAATAGATAGAATGTTAATGATGAATTAAAAATATTATATTTGGATATTAATATTTTTCAAGTGTTGAACCACTTGTTTGCCACATCATCTTTTTTCAAGTGTTGAACCACTTGTTTGCCATATCATCTTTTTTCTATGGTATTGTGCCAAGAAACGGCCATAGTGTGACTGCCAACTGGGTCAGTCTGCTACAACAACTAAACATGCCAGCTTTCGCGTCTGTCCGGATAGACGCATCCATGATCCAAATTTGATGTCCGAATGAATCAATCTGGTCTGAATCTGTTCGAATGGGTCGTACCGCTGGAAGACCACGTATGTCCCAGACGTATTTGGACGTGTTTGAAAGGGTTAGGTCAACCCGATGGCAAATGTTGTTTTAACTAAGTTGCTTATCAAGCACTAGTACGTGCATGTGCTAGTAGCAGTTGTCGTAGTGTAAATAGCAGCCTTGCATGGACGGCTAAACATGAAAAACACGGAGAACCTGAAAGCCAGGTGATACCGACCATCTCTACCCACCCTCTCCCTCCTGCTACATTTCTTCAGAAGTTTCCCGAAGGCGCCAGGCAGATCCAAGGCCGAACTCGCCGGCGATGCCGGTCGAGGTAGGCGGCGGAGAGGTTCCGGCGCGAATAGATTAGCTAGGAGTAGTTGTTTTCGGTTGTTTGCCGAGATCTGGAGTAGGGCTCGAGATTTCTTGGACCAAATCTTGAGCAGCTCGATGTGGTGCTCTGGCGGTGGTTGTCTGGAGGTCAGAACCGGCGGCGGCGTACTAGTGTTCGAGGATCTCCACAATAAGGTCCGGGTTGCCCCCTTTTTCCGCGGTGTTGCGCGCTTGCTGCTTCTCTCTCTGGCCAGTCATGGAGGCGAGGAGGGAAGGAAGAGCAGCGCGTTGATGCCAAGATCTGGAGGCACCTGGGGGTTAGTTTCCAGCGTGTTGCTATGGTGTAGCAGGACCTAGTCGCTATTGTTGCTTCCATGGTGGAAGAAGTTATTGGCGAGCTCCCTCTTCAATAAACGTCTGTGTCCTGGCGTCCATCATCGGTGGCTTTGCGGGGATTTGTGTTTCGCTCTGGCCGGTCGTGGAGGCGAGGGGAGCAAAGGGTGCAGAGTGTTCGTGGGCTTGCAGCATTGGCGGCTGAAGCTGCAGCTTCTCCTTTGAGCGGATTCCACGGCGGCGATGTTTATCCCCGCCGTGCTCTTTGGCCGGAAAGGAGGCCCTGTTTCTTCCTCTTGTGTGGAGGCTCTTGGCTCTTGCCGCAGGAGCTCGACCAATCCTCCTTTCCAAGTGGTTCGTCCCCGGCGAGGAAGAGTTGGCCTACGGCGACGAGTTCCGCCGGGGAGGCCGGATGGCATTGGGAGCGTTTGATGCCGTTCTCTGGATCTTGGCGTTTGGTTCTGCTTCTCCTTCGTCGGCGACGGCGGGTGGTGCGGCATCTGGCGCTTTGAGGTCACCGGCGTGTGGTGGCGGAGGCACCCGAGGACCTGATTGCTTTTTATCTCTATATTGTAGGGTGTTTTTTGCATTTTGTGGGCCCTTATCTTCAAATTTTAGGTTCTTTGTGCGAGTGTTGAAAAGGGCCCCTTCTGTAATCCTGTACCTCCCACATGATTCTTAATGTAGTCGTTCGGGTCTTTCTGACCCCTTCTTGTTAAAAAAATCATGCAAAACACGAGACAGCTTGCAAAGGAGTAGTGCACTATCATGCATAATATATATAGCATTAGTACATGATATGATCTTTCTAATGCATAGTATTTATCATAGTATCATACTTTCTTTGTCTAGAAATAACTGACTTTGTCTAGATTCGAATATATCTAGACGCATTTTAGTGTATAGTAACATTTGAATTTATACAAATCCAAGTCAGTTATTTCTGGACAGAGAAAATACTATTTATTATTTTGTAGAATCTCAATAGAAATCTGTATACTAGATCTATTTGATATTTTGATATTGAGTTTTATAGGTTTACTAGCTATAATAGTATGATACCAGTACCACATCTCTTTTTATTAATTACTCTGTTACGTCATCTTTTTTATAACATGGACTGCATGATACCATCCAGAGAGAGCTAGTTGGAGTAGCTCATTAGTCAAACGTACGTCCACACTTTAGAGGGAGCTAGTCGGAGCAACTAGTTGAAGGGTAAAACAGACATCTACCCATTTGGTCGAACATGTACAACGCATCACCTGTTCACCGTCACGGCTTCACTTGTCGATGGCGAGCGCACACAGCTCGAGCAAGCAGTTGGCTCTCGAAGGGTGGATGGAGCACCAAAGAGTTGGTTCTCGGATGATGGCGCGGTTGAACACCAGTAATGCTACATATACGGGCATTTTTTTTTCACATATTCAGTTTAGGGAGAGACATGGAGAGATCAGCCAGAGAGGTAAGACGCCAAAAATCACGGAGGGCCTAATAGTTGCACCAATCAATTTGCACCACGTCTGTCCGTAAGTTTCTTCCGTAACCGATCAATTCCATAAGTCTGGCCAACTTAACCCGCAAGTTTATATGTACGTAGTCGGTGAAAAACTTTCCATGTTACATCTTACAAGGCACCACCTATGCAAGATTGACGGCACGTACGTCTTCCATACACACTGAAAATTTGGAAAAAGATGTTCGCCCTTTGTTTGCACGTACCCATGCACTTAAAATTTGGAAGAAAAAAAGAGGCCAACTTGGAATTAGACACGGCCTTCCTCGATTACGCTGAACTTTGAGGAAAATAAATAGAGCCAGTAGAGGCCGATCGATCGCGAACCCCACTCCGATTGCCGTCGCCGATCGACTCGCACTACAATTGCCAGCATGGCGCATGCTGCCGCCGCCGACGCCTCTGGCGCGAAGCCGGACAGGCTCAGCGCCCTGCCGGACTCCCTGCTCCACCGCATCCTCTCCCTCTCCTCCATGGGCGCCAGGCGGCTCGTGCAGACCAGCACCCTCTCGCGGCGGTGGCGCCATCTATGGCGCGACGCGCCTTTCCTCGACGTCGGCCCGCAGGAGTTCCACGGCGACAACAACGACCTCGAGAAGTGGGGCAGGTTCAACAGCTTCACGGACAGCCTCTTCCTGCATCACGGCGCCCTCGGTCTCGACGAGCTCCGGATGCGCGTCGTGGAGACTCCCAAGGACCAAACCGGACGCTGGAGCAAGCCCGACGGCAACAGCTGGGTCCGCCGCTGCCTCGCGCGCTACAGCCCCGCCGCGCTCGACGTCCGCAACCACTCCCCCTCCGGCGCGCACGTCCAGCTTCGCGGCATGAGCCGCGGCACCGTCCTCGGCCGCCTCACCACGATGCGGCTCACGGGAGTCACGCTGTGCGCCGGCTTCGAGCACCTCCTCGGCGCCGCCGGATGCCCTCGGCTGGAGCACCTCGAGATGAAGGACTGCCTCATCGGCTTCAGGGAGGTGGTCCTCTCTCCCACGCTCAAGACCCTCGTCATCGACTCCTCCAACCTGAGCATGGACCAGAGCTCTCTCCGCTTATGCTACACCCCGCGCATCGTGGCTCATGGCCTCGCTTCTCTCCACCTCGTGCTTTTCAGCGCGAACGCTCCCCTGTGGGACTTCGACATGCCTTCGCTCGTCCAGGCCACGGTTCGTATGGACAGAGGCGTCACCAACAACGAATTCAACCTTCTTTGCGGCCTCCTAAATGTGACGAAGCTAGAGATATCATCCTTCCCCTCTCTAGACTTGGTCCGTGTGCTCTCCTAACTCATCTCACAGTTTACATCATAAACCACACGAGCCCCGATTAGTGTATCATGTGCTCTTTGTTTTCCAGGTGATGAGACGACGTAGATTTGGTAGAGATTTGGCAGAGTTCCATAACCTCACAACATTGGTCCTGGACCAATGCCGTTTCACCGGTGATGTGCACACGCTGTTGGAGTTTTTTCTCCTCCAAGCTCCAAACTTGGAGAAACTTACTCTGCAGAACTGCAAGGTACATATCTAGATTATATCTAGAAATAATCCCTGCATGCCATCTATTATATCCAATTTTAGTTTACTGCAACTGGAATTAGTCATTAACACATTGCTTATTCTTGCTGTCAAATTTAAGCTTCCAACGTGCACCCAAAGGATGGTAGAAATGTCTTGCTACCATTTGAACCTCAAGTTTGTGGAGATCAAACACCGTACAGAGGACGGCGTTGACGGGCTCATCGACTATCTGTTGCGTGTTTGCAAGAACCTCCAAACGACTGACATTTTGTTATCAGAAGGTCCAGAGGAGCCATGGTATCATGAAGCATTAGCAGCTCAGGGCTGGTATCAGAATGAGTTTGGACACTTTGTACCTCGTGTGTAGGTTTTCTTGGCTCTTGGAGGGGCCCTTGCATGCGCTATATCGTTATTCTTATGAGATTCACACCGAGTTATGAAGAATCTACTACTGGCTACTTGAATCTGCTCATTTGGGTTTGTCAATATATGGATTATTTGCCAAGAGTGAATAACATTTGGAAAGGTGTCTAACTAATAATACGTATCTAGTGATGCACGCGTTAATCTAATCTTGCTTTATGATTCTTGTACAAGGGTTGTTTTGAAACACTGGATAGGCAGGTTTGTGAACAGATTCAAGTAGTCCAACCAAACACAACATATACCATGTGGTTGTTTTCGATTTTTTTTAAAGTAGTAGTTTTTTTAGAGAACACAACACTTTATTGATCAAGTAATATCATTACAAAGTACCTCTCGAATTCACCCCAGAGCAATAGGAAATCTAACAAAACCATAAAGTTCTGAGTGTTTTGCTAATATGCATGTGCGATTCATTGAGCTTATGAGGGACATGTAAGAAAGAACATGGATTAAATAGATGTGAGTGGTCTCCAAGAACCTCCAAAGGACTAAGATTTTGCTATCAGAAGGTCCAGAGAAGCCATGGTATCATGCAACATTTGCAGCTCAGGGCTTGTACGAGAATGAGTTTGGACAGTCCTCGAAAAAGGCTTTTGCCCAGCTATATTAATATAGCAACCACACGATATAACCAACGAGAGTCTAGAACGAAAAAAGAGCTAGGGCAGTAACAAACACAAGCCTAAAAGAAAAAAAGAAAAAAAGAGATAGAGGCAGATCGACTAAGCGAAGCTGACTCGCAACCGTTGCGCCCTCCGAAGATGTTCCACCACTCTCCTAGCACCGAAACGTCAAGTACCAAGCAACACATTTAAGAAGGAGAAAGCGACGATGTTGCTGCCAGGGCCAGCTCACTGGTCCTAGGGTTTCCCCCGACACATAGAGGAAAGTGGACGAAGGGTATCCAGGACGCCTTCAAGGAAGGAATGGTGCCATCGAAGGCGGCATAGCGTCGGTGTCGGGCGAACCGACAAGGATATCTCCCAAAAAAACCTTATCCACAACCCTCGGGCGAACTGTTGCACATGATCCATGCAAGGTCAACACGATGAAACTCAAAAATTCCCACCAGCATGCGCCACTCCGGTTTCGAAATCACCATCGTTGTAGCGGGATTTTTATTTTTATGTACTTCTCTTTTTTTGGTTGTGTGCATCCGTAATGCCATTAGACAATGCGTTGTTGCAGAGGCTGGATGTAATTGGTATATTCGCGATATTAATATATGCTCCTTATAAAAAGCACTTTAGATGTACACGACATGAATTAGTTCTTTGTTACAATGATCAAGGTTGGTAACTTGCATTTTTGTTACACGTAGTCAAGCTCTAGATATCTCTTACATATTTTGCTAGATCCATATAATATCTAAAAGCACTATACCAAGTTCTTGTGGTACTACAAATAATGATACATCAAAAAAACATTATAACCATAAATAATTTTGTAGAATAATGGGAAATATTGGCTTCCTCGCATTGTATGTTGAAACCTACAATACAAAATATTTTTATTAATCATAGTAAACTAAATAAATTGTAACTGTATTACAATTTCAATTTACCACAAGAAATGTACATGTAATAATTTGTACGATAAATTTATTTATAAATATACCTAAGTATGAATGAGCCCTTTTTAGTTTGTAATGCCACTAGTTACACAAAAAATGTCTATATAGCATGTCAAGTAACATATCAATAAATAACATACATTAATGTATAATCGCATTGTGATTAGGTAAAAAAGTTCATTATAAATAGATAGATGACTAAAGTCTTAACTTGCTCTTGTGACTACGAAATATTTGTTACGACGAAAATCGGAAAAAATTTAGGGTCAGGACAGCTGAGCCGGCGCATAAGAACATCATCGAGTTTAGGTAGAACACCATATGCGTTTAGAGGGCAAAGTCCCCCTTGGTCCCACAAAACACGGAGCCGATGCTGAAGTCGAAGTCGAAGGAGCTGACAGTCGGAAAAGATACTAGTATGGTGCAGTCAGTTGGAGGAGGTGCTTGTGGTGATATTGGTGACAATTGGACTGTGAAGAATTAAGCGACCGATATAGTGAGAAGGAAGAACTGCATTACACCTTCGCCTAGGTTCCTTGTTAGACGTGGTTGTCGCGAATTAATACAACACAATGAATAAGATTAGCAATATCATGCACTTATGCATTTTTCCGTGCCAGCAACATGAGACGCACCATAACTACTGGTTATCGAGTACCTATTGCGTGTTTGCAAGAACCTCCAAATAACTGACATTTTGCTATCAGAAGGTCCATAGGATCCATGGTATCAGGAAACATTGGCGGCCTAGGGATGGTACCAAAAGGAGTTTGGACACTTTGTACCTGGTGTGTAGGTTTTCTTGGCTCTTGGTGGGCCCCTCTACCTCATTATTCTTACAACAGTTACCCGGAGTTTTGAAGAATCTACTACTAGTGACTACTTGCATTTGCTCATTTGAGTTGGTCAATATACTGATTGTTTGCCAAGAGTAGATAACATACGGAAACATGTCTAACTAATAATAAGTATCTAGTGTTGCATGTGTTAATCTAATCTTGTATTCTGATTTTGTACAACGATTGTTTTGACACACTGGATGGCAGGTTTGTGGACGGATTCAAGTACTCCAACCAAACACATCATATACCATGTGGTTGTTTTCGATATATATGCTTTCAAAAGCAGTAATTTTTTTGCGAGAACACAGCACTTTATTGATCAAGTAATTTCATTACAAAGTATCTTTCGAATGCACCCGGAGCAAAAGGAAATCTAACAAAACCAGAAAGCTAGAGTGTTTTGCTAATATGCATGTGCGATTCATTGAACTTATCAGGGAACACGCAAGAAAGAACGTGAACTAAATATATGTCGTCTCCAAGAACCTCCAAAGGACTGAGATGTTGCTATCAGAAGGTCCATAGGAGCCATGGTATCATGTGAAAAGGAATGAAATCGTCTTATTTAGGCCAGGGAAGTCAGAGAGTAAGGCAAGGGCCATGGATGTGGAGAAGAGCTCACCATCAGACCAGCTCAACGACGACACAGAGGGAACACGGTGGCTCGCTGCCCACGCCATGCCACGCTCGCTGTCGCCAAAGTCACAAGTATACTGCACGCGGATTGTGACCATGTACTTGTACTTATAGAGACATTGCTTGGAGGGAAACAGAGGCTTGAAGAAATTTGAGCTCTCTCTTGTTGCCTATAGGAGGGAGGGAGGAAGGGGATGGAGATAATAGACGGTGGATATGGTAAGTATGTCACGGATCACTAACATGGCATAGAATTTGTGAATGAGGCGCATGCATGGCCCTCCGCACAACACATAATCAATTAAGGCAAGCACTAAACCATTCTGTATTCCAAGCAAAGTAAATAAATAGGCTCATATAGTTTTGCCATTCCGTATTCCAAGCAAAGTAAATAAGTAGGATCGCCTGGATTTGTCTCGTTCAGCGATGAGAGTGTGCTTCTTCCTACCTAGTTCCTTCGATTTGGGTGTGCAGGTTCCTCTTGATTTTTATGTCCAACTTTGACGCAGAATCAATCCCTCCACTCGTCACAGAGTAAATCAAGACATGCACAGCCTCCACTCGTCACAGAGTCAATCAAGCCAAGCAATGGACCATTCTGTATTCCAAGAAAACCTTGATTTCTGAGGGTAGTAATAACCATGCTCATTCTTGTTTTCAAATTTAAGCTTTCGGTGTGCACCCAAAGGATGGTAGAAATGTCTTGCTGCCATTTGAACCTCAAGTTTGTGGAGATCAAACACCGTATAAAGGACTGCATTAACGGGCTCATCGAGTATCTCTTGTGTGTTTGCAAGAACCTCCAAACAACCGACATTTTTCTATCAGAAGGTCCACAGGAGCCATGGTATTAGAAAACATTAGGAGCTCAGGGCTAGTACCGGAATGAGTTTGGACACTCTGTACCTCGTGTGTAGGTTTTCTTGGCTCTTGGCGGGCCCCTCGTGCACCACCTCATTATTCTTATGAGAGTTACCCCCGAGTTATGAATAATCTACTACTGGCTACTGGAATCTGCTCATTTGAGTTAGTCAATATATTGATTGTTTGCCAACCAAACACATCATATACCGTGTGGTTGTTTTCTATATATATGTCTTCAAAAGTAGTAGTTTTGTGAGAGAATACAACACTTTATTCATCAAGTAATATCATTATAAAGTATCTTCCGAATGCACCCGGAGTAACAGGAAATTTTGCTACTATGCATGTGCGATTGATTGAGCTTATGAGGGACATGCAAGAAAGAACATGAATTAAATAGACAAGATTTTTTGTGCACCTTGGCGCACGATCCCGTTAGAATTCTATATAATAGTGATCAAAACAAATAGTATTAAACGAAAAGTATATGAAATACAAATTATTATTTGAGAGGTCTATTCTATTTTCATAGCCGTGCGGACACCAACCTTTTTTTACCTACATAGCCTTGCAACTTTCGCAAAAAAAAAAAAACATAGCCATGCAAAATATAGCGGTTGCTGCACATGTTGATCTCGTAACTGTGGCAGCAAGCACAGACCGTCGTGCATGAGAACGCGGGAAGGACACGTTGATCTCCTAACTCATCTCACAGTTTACATCATAAACCACACGAGCCCCGATTAGTGTATTTTACATCACGTGCTCTTTGTTTTCCAGGTGATGAGACGTAGATTTGATAGAGATTTGCCAGAGTTCCATAACCTCACAACATTGGTCCTGGACCAATGCCGTTTCACCCGTGATGCGCACACGCTGTTGGAGTTTTTTCTCCTCCACGCTCCAAATTTGGAGAAACTTACTCTGCAGAAGTGCAGAACTGCAAGTTACATATATATCTAGAAATCCCCTGCATGCTATTTTTAATTTCCATCTATTCCATGTCATTCCATTTTTAGTGTACTGCATCTGGAGTTAGTCATTAACACATTGCTTATTCTCTTGCTGTCAAATTTAAGCTTTCGACGTGCACCCAAACCCAAACGATGGTAGAAATGCCTTGCTACCATTTGAACCTCAAGTTTGTCGAGATCAAACACCGTACAAAGGACGGCGTTGACGGGCTCATCGAATATCTGTTGTGTGTTTGCAAGAACCTCCAAACGACTGGCATTTTGGTATCAGAAGGTCCAGAGAAGCCATGGTATCAGGAAGGATTAGCAGCTCAGGGCCGGTACCAGAATGAGTTTGGACACTTTGTACCTCGTGTGTAGGTTTTCTTGGCTCTTGGAGGAACCCTTGCATGCGCTATCTCGTTATTCTTATGAGATTCACACTGAGTTATGAAGAATCTACTGCTGGCTACTTGAATCTGCTCATTTGAGTTTGTCAATATATTGATTGTTTGCCAAGAGTAAATAACATTTGGAAAGGTGTCTAACTAATAATACGATATCTAGTGCTGCATGCATTAATCTAATCGTGCTTTATGATTCTTGTACGACGGTTGTTCTGACACACTGAATAGGCAGATTTGAGGACAGATTCAACTAGTCCAACCAAACACATCATGTTATTTTGCATCCCACATAATTCTTGTATATATATATAAACCCTATTCGGCACCTAGGGTGCATAATAGTTATTTTGCATCCCACATAACTTTATGTTGTCATGTTTAGAAATTTATGTTTTGTATATAAATAATTATGTTCATATTCATCCATAACGTAAAAAAAATGACGTAAAAAAATATTTTATGAGTAATTATAGTGTAAAAAACACTAAAAATACGCATTATACGTCGTATTTTTATACGGCATGTAAACAAATAAAATTATGACATATTTATATTTTTTATGTTCTTCTCAACTCTCGAGGTAAGACAAAATTTATGCGGCGTAAAAATAATATACGGTTCTAAAGATAGAGGGTGGGTGTAGAATAACTATTCTACACCCTTGGAGTCAAATAGCGTGACTCTCTCTATATATATATATATGTTTTCAAAAGTAGTAGTATTTTTAGAGAACACAACACTTTATTGATCAAGTAATATCATTACAAAGTACCTCCCGAATGCACTCCAGACCAACAGGAAATCTAACAAAACCATAAAGTTTAGAGTGTTTTTGCTAATATGCATGTGCGATTCATTGAGCTTTATGAGGGACATGCAAGAAAGAACATGAATTAAATATATGTGGTCTCCAAAAACCTCCTAAGGAATGAGATTTTTCTATCAGAAGGTCCAGAGAAGCCCTGGTATCATGAAACATTAGCAACTCAGGGCTTGTACGAGAATGAGTTTGGACAGTCCTTGAAAAAGGCTTTCGCCCAGCTATATTAATATAGAAATCACACGATACAACCAACGAGAGTCTAGAACGAAAAAAGGGCTAGGACAGTAGCAAACACAAGACCAAAACAAAAAAGAGATAGAGGCAGATCGACTAAAGGAAGGTGACTCGCAACCATTGCGCCCTCCGAAGATGTTCCACCACACTCCTAGCACCAAAACATCGAGTACCAAGCAACACCTTCAACAAGTAAAGTGACGACGTTGCTACCAGGGCCAGCTCACTGGTCCTAGGGTTTCCCCCGGCACATAGAGGAAAGTGGACGAATGGAAGCCACGACCCCCTCAAGGAAGTAATGGTGCCACCAAAGGCGACACATCGTCGGTGTCGCACAAACCGACAAGGATTTCTCCCAAAAACCCTATCCACAACCTCCGGGCGACCTGTTGCACAGGAGCCTTGCGAAGTCAAAGTCTCAACCCCATGAAACTCAATGCACACCATCTTGTGCCACTCCGGTCACGAAGGTTGTAGCGGGATTTTTCTTTTTATGTACTTCTTCTCTTTTTTTTTGGCTGTGTGCATCCGTAATGCCATTAGACAATGTGTTGTTGTAGAGGTTGGGTGTGATTGGTATTTTCGCGATATTAATATATGCTCCTTATAAAAAACATTTTAGATGTACACGACATGAATTAGTTCTTTGTTACAATGATCAAGGTTGGTAACTTACTTTTTTGTTACATCGTAGTCTGAAGCTCTAGATATCTCTTACATATTTTTCTAGATCCATTTATTATCTAAAAGCACTATTCCAAGTTCTTGTGGTACTACAAATAATGATACATCATAAAAACATTATAACCATAAATAATTTGGTAGAATAATGGGAAATATTGGCTTCCTCACATTGTATGTTGAAATCTAGTGTAAGAAATATTTTTCTTAATCATGGTAAACTAAAAACAAATAATTTTTGTAACAGTATTACAATTTCAATTTACCACAATAAATGTACATGTAATAATTTGTACGATAAATTTATTTATAAATATACCTAAGTATGAATGAGCCCTTTTTAGTTTGTAATGCCACTAGTTACATAAAAAATGTCTATATAGCATGTCAAGTAACATATTAATAAAGAATATATATTAATGGCTAACTGCATTGTGATAAGGTAAAAAATTCATTATAAATAGATAGATGACTAAAGTCTTAACTTGCTCGTGTGATTACGAAATTTTTGCTACAACCTGGTTTTTAAAATTGGTCAAGGCGGCTGAGCCGGCGCAGAGGAACATCATCAAGTTTAGGTAGAACACCATATGCGTGTAGAGGGCAAAGTCCCCATTGATCCCGCATAATACGAAGCCAATGTTGAAGTCGAAGTCGAAGGAGCTAGCAGTCAGAGGGGATGCTAGTACGGCGCATGCGGTCGGAGGAGGTGCTTGCGGTGAAGAAATAAGCCATGGCTGAGATAGTGAGAAGGAAGAACTGCATATTTGATCTCTTGGCCTATCTCGCAACCTCTAGGTCCGTCTTCGAAGCTCGGCCGAATTTATTACGGGCAGCTTAGTGGGGGTGGCCCCCATGTGCTTGCTCTGGGTTCTAGAAAATGTGATGTCTGAAGCCCTGCCGACATACCGATGGGTGTATGTTAACTGATCTAGTAAACGTTGGGTGGAGATGTGTATGGATACTTTGGTGCACCCGTCAGGGTTAAATCTTTTCGAAAAGCCGTGTCCGCGGTTATGGACGATTTGGAGCATAGTTTCTCGATCATAGCCAACTTACACTAAATTATAATTTGACTTGGATCTGACATGACTAGTATGTTGTATAACTACCATGGAATGATTAATAAAACTGCCAACTGTGTGAGTTTTCCTTGAAAGGACTTCCTCGTTTGGTTTCGAGAGGAAAATTCCAGGATGTGTTATGTTTGGTGTGTTATATTTGGTGTTAGTATCAGGTTGATTCCGAATAGGTTTTTCTTATCCCTCTCCGATAGACGATAATTATATCGAGTCTCTATAGGTTGTTTTAGTGCATGTTTGGCTGCCGCTTCAGTCCACCATACCCTTTGTAGGCGAGATCCGCCGAATTCTAAGACTCTCCATGCGGTACTGACTGCTCCTTTTTTCCTTTGCCCTTTGTCGGCACCCCTTTTGCTTTGACAGGTATGAGTTCGTCGACATTAGAAAGGTTACTCTTCTGGCTTGGCCTGGACAGGGTTATGGACGTCATTTGTTATTCTTCAGGATTCTTAGTCTCATCTGCATCTTGTCCATAGTCGGATGTTGTAGCGTTTTCAATGTGTTTTGGATCTTTGTAATGTACATCTGTATTCTTGACTCGAGGAGTCGTTGTTGTATATATATATATGTTCATGTGTTTTTCATCATGGACTATTGTTATGTAATGGTATTACTTCGTTTTCCACCCGCACGCAAGTGCTTGGTGGGCATCAACGAATCGTTTCTAAGCGGGTTTGGCCTGAATCGCTAAAATCTGCATAAGCCGATTCGAGAGTGGTAAAGTGGCGTCCCGCGAGAGAGAACTGTCTCTGTTGCCGAAGGTGGTAGTTGACCTGACGCGGTAGCAGGACATACCAGTCCCATCTAGATCCGACCAGGCCGAGCGGGCCGTAAAGTCCCCGCGGAGGCACACTAGTTTCAATAGAGTATGATGCTCTCTGCATCAACATTGCCTCACCCCCGTTGTCAACGACATCGGCGCCAAACCCGTACGAGAGAGTGGGGTGATGAGAGGAGTCAACGAGAAGGCGAAATTTCTCCGAGAGTACGACTCGAAAAGGTACTCATTAACTAGGATGGAAAAGAAAAGAGAGAGATTGCGCTGAGAATAGGGACAAAGATTAGACGGTCAAAAAACTAATTGTGCGTCAATTGAGAAACAACTAGCTGTTTAGTACTAGAAAAAATATAGTATCTTTTTTCAATATTTTTTAAAACTCACAAATATGATTTTTGATTTTAAAAAGATAGTAGGAGCACTAGTACTATGGAGCCAAAAAACACGAGGAAACCAAAAAAAAACAACAACCATATGCACCACTTGGGGGCTGATCAGCTCGAAACTCGAATGCAATTCTAAATTCATGTGGAAAAAATCTAGCATTCCGTTCTTTCTAGATTTATCGAGTGCACTAAAATGGTATTCCCTTCGATCCATATATTAATTGTAGATGAATTGGATGTATCTAGAACTAAAACGGAAATTCAATTCGATTTACCTGTGCAAATGAACCTGTATTAATAAAGGAGGTGCAGAACATTAATAAAGGAGGTGTATGCAAAGCCCTCTACCCGTCACATAGTCAATCAAGGAAATAAATGATCCATTCCGTATTCCAAGAAAACTAGAGTCTCTGGCTTTGTTAGTTTTCCGAGGTAGTATTAACTCTATAAATAGACTAGGTTTGGATTCGTTTCTTCCTTCTAAGTGTGAAAAGTCAATTTAACTTTCGATAGAGAATTGCTTCAAATCATGTATAGAAATATTGTTTTATCCAATGCAACAAAATATTGTTTCATCCAACAGCTAGCTGATCGATTCACGTACGATTCTACCTTTTTATTTGTATAGGTAGCTAGTAGCAAGCTCACGTACAAAATCTTTTCTAGATTCCTTGTTTGGCTTGTTTTCTTGGTCATGTTTACTGTAGCATCAGGAGAAACCATGCAAATTTCCAGAATTGACTTTGAGAACAAAATAATTATCAAAACCTAGTTAAGCTGGATCGGTCAGAGTTAAGTTGGATCAATCAATCAAGTGAAAGCACGAGAAATTTCAGCATGACCTTAGCGCTTTTTTGGACATTTTTTCACAGAGCAAATATTGAATAATAGAAGTGCGTATATAGAGCACTAAGCTCATCAGACATTTATATATGGAAGAATTCAGCTCGATCACATGTCTAATCACAGAGAAACATGCTGGAGTAACATGTCTAATTCAGATCACATCGCAAATAGACTATCACTGAATATTACATGAACTAGAAAATTATAAAAGGAGACCATCTCGTTCCTGACACCTTTGCAAGCGCAACAGACCCATTTCCTCTCGCATTTCTCCCTCGCACTTGTCTCTCAGCTTCAAAGGAGAACATGCCTAATTAATTACACCAGCAAGGAAAAATACAAATTAGTTTCCAGATTTAATTATACCGTGATCACGGATGAGGTTATTTCTCTAGCACTGACCATATACATTGACACAACGAATATCAATGGCCATGAGAATTATTAATATAATAGAGAAAAAGGTCCACCTCAGCAAGCGGGATTTTATGTATCTGTTCTCTCTATATCTATATACATAGTGATCAGGAAACTGAACAAAAGAAACCAGGCAATAAAAACGACCATACACACAGTGTCCTTTCTACCAAGTAAAGGTTCTGGAGCAACGGTAAAAGGAAGTAATCTCCGGAGATTCCACAAACAGAAATTATGAGTAAAAGTACAAAAGTAGCTTGTAATTTGTAAAGAAAAAGGGTGGCTTTTAACACTCTGGTTGTATCCAAATCCGAGGAAGCAAACAAAGAATCACCATTCCATAATGCATTTTCATTGTTCACATGTGGAGTAATGATGGAGAAACTTCTGTACTACTGAATCAGTCCATTTCTAAAATTTAGAGTAATCATGCACCAAAACATTCACAGTGCTGACTCTTGGGCAGCCAACAAGATAGATTTTAAATCACAAAGCACGTAGAGGGGACAAGGGGAGAAGCAAAACACACCAAAACCATGCAGCCAGGGCAAAGGCAAAGCTGAGGGCGAGCTGGGACTACAACCGCGTGCAAGCCGCAGGAGGCCACGACCATCAACACCAGAGCCGTAATGTCACCGACAACCCCAGCCGCTTCATCATGCCAAATAGCAGCACAAGAACTGATTTGGCCATCCCTGTCATACACGAACACGTTTCTTATGGCTGTTAGCAAAGAGATGAATACAACTTCATACTAATCTGTTAAACATGCTAGAGCAATAATGCCCCATCGATCACACAACAATTGCGGACGACCTAGGTATACGTGTAAGTCTTATAAACCGGGATAGAGGGAGTATATCTGATTGCTTGACTGCAGCATCTCGTCGGGGAGAGCACTCAGCCGGTCCTAGCTTGTAGTACTCCTAATTAAGCCTGTACTCATTTCACCAATTGCTGAATGAGACTCTTATAACATGTTTTAGGTTTGTGAATGAGACTCTTATATTTCTAAACGGAGGGAGTACCTGCAACCTCATCAGCCCGCCTTTTGATTCTCAAGTGCCAGCAATGTTACTCGAGAATTGTAGATGCCATGCTGTCTGTCTGATAAGTAGTCCGTTCTTACAAACTCAGCGTAATAGCGCGAAGATACTTTTTTTTTACTTCCATCGCAACTCATGTAGAACTACTATTTTCTGGGGAATAGAATGTCAATAACCTTGTCCGACGCAGTTTCAGTTTTATCTGATGTGTTATGTTGTTTGCTTTCTTTTATCCCAATTCTGCCATAATGCTGTATTGATGTGTGCCTATCAGGTCCTGTGCAATATAGTACTACCATCTAGCTGGGTTTTCAGCATGTTACTTAAAAAAAGAAAAAGTTATTTTAACAGAGAAATATTCAAGCATTGATACTATAATATAATGGTTTTACCGAAAGGAATAGCACTTTTGTTTCCTCTGTTTTATAGTTAATAATACAAGCGCAATGACAAATGTTTCCTGCCATCAATTTACGGTTACTCTGCTATGGAGATTTGATCGCCAGGATCTTAGCTCCCATGCCATCTGATCCTTTTGTCGGGAACTGCCAACTTCCGAGGTAACCGAGAATTTCTCCAAAGTACTACCCCTGGAAATTAGAAAATGTGCAAGTATTTTTTCGAGTTTATGTCCTGTATAGTTTACAATGTTGATTCTTCTCAGCTTATGGCCCAAGCATCTGATGTACATCTGACGCAGACTACTGGTCAGCCGGCTACTATGGTGTACCCGTGAGGCGTGAGGCGTACGCCTTCCTTTCATGTCGTGAGGCGTGCACGTTAATGTGGTCTGCCGCCTGCGCTGCGCCTCCGCTCCAGCTGTGGTGTGCCCTTCCTCGAGACGCTAGCTATGTCACGTCCGTTGACATTGAGAATACCGCATTTACTCCCTCTATCCTAGTTTATAAGACTTACGCGTATACCTAGGTCGTCCGCATGAGATATATAATATGAATTATATAATATAAAAATTATATCATTAGAAAATATAACATTTCAAGTTTCTAATAATATAGTTTTTATCTTATGTATCTCAAGCTAGGATAGCTACTCCCTCCGTCTCGGTTTATAAGACTTACACGTATTTCTAGGTTGACAAATTAACCAACTTAGCATGAGATACATAAGATAAAAACTATATTATTAGAAACTTGAAATGTTATATTTTCTAATGATATAATTTTTATATTATATAATTCATATTATATATCTCATGCGGACGACCTAGGTATACGTGTAAGTCTTATAAACCGGGATAGAGGGAGTATATCTGATTGCTTGACTGCAGCATCTCGTCGGGGAGAGCACTCAGCCGGTCCTAGCTTGTAGTACTCCTAATTAAGCCTGTACTCATTTCACCAATTGCTGCCCTAGCTTGATTGCTCGAAGTAAGGGATGATTTTATTTTTTTTGTAATTTGTTAACTTAATTAATACTCCCTCCGTTTGTAAATATAACATGTTTTAGGTTTGTGAATGAGACTCTTATATTTCTAAACGGAGGGAGTACCTGCAACCTCATCAGCCCGCCTTTTGATTCTCAAGTGCCAGCAATGTTACTCGAGAATTGTAGATGCCATGCTGTCTGTCTGATAAGTAGTCCGTTCTTACAAACTCAGCGTAATAGCGCGAAGATACTTTTTTTTTACTTCCATCGCAACTCATGTAGAACTACTATTTTCTGGGGAATAGAATGTCGATAACCTTGTCCGACGCAGTTTCAGTTTTATCTGATGTGTTATGTTGTTTGCTTTCTTTTATCCCAATTCTGCCATAATGCTGTATTGATGTGTGCCTATCAGGTCCTGTGCAATATAGTACTACCATCTAGCTGGGTTTTCAGCATGTTACTTAAAAAAAGAAAAAGTTATTTTAACAGAAATATTCAAGCATTGATACTATAATATAATGGTTTTACCGAAAGGAATAGCACTTTTGTTTCCTCATTTTATAGTTAATAATACAAGCGCAATGACAAATGTTTCCTGCCATCAATTTACGGTTACTCTGCTATGGAGATTTGATCGCGCATATCTGAAACCGATGTTGAAGTCGAAGTCGAAGGAGCTAGCAGTCGGAGGGATGCTAATCTGGCGCATGCAGCCGGAGGAGGTGCTTGCGGTGAAGAAATAAGCCATGGCTGAGATAGTGAGAAGGAAGAACTGCATATTTGATCTCTTGGCCTATCTCGCAACCTCTGGGTCCGTCTTCGAAGCTCGGCCGAATTTATTACGGGCAGCTTAGTGGGGGTGGCCCCCATGTGCTTGCTCTGGGTTGTAGGAAATGTGATGTGTGAAGCCCTGCCGACATACCGATGGGTGTATGTTAACTGATCTAGCAAACGTTGGGTGGAGATGTGTATGGATACTTTGGTGCACCTGGCATGGTTAAATCTTTTCGAAAAGCCGTGTCCGCGGTTATTGACGACTTGGAGCATAGTTTCTCGATCATAGCTAACTTACACTAAAGAAGTACTATTATAATTTGACTTGGATCTGACATGACTAGTAAGTTGTATAACTACCATGGAATGATTAATAAAACTGCCAACTGTGTGAGTTTTTCTTGAAAGGACTTTCTCGTTTGGTTTCGAGGGGAAAATACCAGGATGTGTTATGTTTGGTGTTAGTATCAGGTTGATTCCGAATAGGTTTTTCTTATCCCTCTCCGATAGATGATAATTGTATCGAGTCTCTATAGGTTGTTTTAGTGCATGTTTGGCTGCCGCTTCAGTCCACCATACCCTTTGTAGGCGAGATCCGCCGAATTCTAAGACTCTCCATGTACTGGCATCGGTACTGACTGCTCCCTTTTTCCTTTGCCCTTTGTCGGCACCCCTTTTGCTTTGACAGGTATGAGTTCGTCGACATTAGCAAGGTTACTCTTCTGGCTTGGCCTGGACAGGGTTATGGACGTCATTGGTTATTCTTCAGAATTCTTAGTCTCATCTGCATCTTGTCCATAGTCGGATGTTGTAGCGTTTTCAATGTGTTTTGGATCTTTGTAATGTATATCTGTATTCTTGACTCGAGGAGTCGTTGTTGTATATATATGTTCATGTGTTTTTCATCATGGACTATTGTTATGTAATGGTATTACTTCGTTTTCCACCCGCACGCAAGTGCTTGGTGGGCATCAACGAATCGTTTCTAAGCGGGTTTGGCCTGAATCGCTAAAATCTGCATAAGACCGATTCGAGAGTGGTAAAGTGGCGTCCTGCGAGAGAGAACTGTCTCTGTTGCCGAAGGTGGTAGTTGACCTGACGCGGTAGCAGGACATACCAGTCCCATCTAGATCCGACCAGGCCGAGCGGGCCGTAAAGTCCCCGCGGAGGCACACTAGTTTCAATAGAGTATGATGTTCTCTGCATCAACATTGCCTCACCCCCGTTGTCAACGACATCGGCGCCAAACCCGTACGAGAGAGTGGGGTGATGAGAGGAGTCAACTAGAAGGCGAAATTTCTCCGAGAGTACACGACTCGAAAAGGTACTCATTAACTGGATGGAAAAGAAAAGAGAGAGATTGCGCTGAGAATAGGGACAAAGATTAGACGGTCAAAAAACTAACTGTGCGTCAATTGAGAAACAACTAGCTGTTTAGTACTAGAAAAAATATAGTATCTTTTTCAATATTTTTAAAACTCACAAATATGATTTTTGATTTTAAAAAGATAGTAGGAGCACTAGTACTAGGAAGCCAAAAACACGAGGAAACCAAAAAACAACAACCATATGCACCACTTGGGGCTGATCAGCTCGAAACTCGAACGCAATTCTAAATTCATGTGGAAAAAATCTAGCATTCCGTTCTTTCTAGATTTCTCGAGTGCACTAAAATGGTATTTCCTTCGATCCATATATTAATTATAGATGAATCGGATGTATCTAGAACTAAAACGGAAATTCAATTCGACTTACCTGTGCAAATGAACCTGTAAAAACACAATTCAAAATATCAAAAAAAATAGAAAAAGACATTTGCATGTACGTCCGGACAGTAAATGTCCATGCACAAGTTTACGGTGAAAACAACATTTTAGATGTTTCATGTAAAAAGACAAATTCTAGTGCTTTAACATGACTTTAAGCGAACGTGTTTTTTTTGACTTTTTTATACAAGCCATATAAAATGTTTATTCTTTCTGAAAACTTATGCACGGGCATAGAATGTTCGGATGTATATGCGAAATTTTTGTTCAGATTTTATTGACAATTTAAATTGTATTTTTAATGTATTTTTTATAATAGGTTTATTTGTACGGGAGCCAAAACACCTCCAAACTAAAACATGTATAGATACATCCAATTCTATGAGAATTAATATAGATCGGAGAGTAACCTTATCGAAGCCTGGTTGAGTTATAGTATAGACTTATATATATAATTTAATTAAGCAACTGATATTTGTATACAAAAAAATAAAAAAAATACAATTGTTTTATTATAAGGTTTTATTTACAAGTGCAAGCGACTTTGCTGCATGCAGTCTAGTTACAAACTATTGTGGTATGGCGATTCCATCTCCATGATGTTAGCTCCCTTGCAATGGCATCCTTGTGTGGATGAAGTCCAGGTGCTAGCGTAACCGAGAATTCCTCCAACTTGGCAGCCTTGGAAAGCAGAAACCTTGCAAGCATTTTTTCCAACGGCAGTCCTTGGTAGTTTCCAATGCTGATTCTTCTCACCTTGTGATCCAGGCATCGAACGTGCGTCCGCCACAAACTGTCAGGCACCCGGCCACTTCGATCGACGACGCCACCGCTGAGTGTGCATTTGATGTCGGCGGCGGCGCTGTCCTCTGGCTCGGTATCCGATTCACTGTCGGCTACATAGATGGGAGCCATCTCCGGAGCCGGAGGTAAGATAAGAGACAACACTTCCAGGTCCTTGGTGTTGAGAAGCAAGGCGACGATGGACCGGACGGCGTGATCGGTGAGCAAGCAGCCGTGGAGGCCCAGCTGCCTGAGGCCGGGTAGGTCGCGCAGGACGCTTGTGAGCAAGCTGCTGTAGTAGGCCATGGATGGGCGCAAGGAAAGGTCAAGGTACCTCAGCCGTTTGCATCGCCTGATTAGCTTCATGACCGGAGCAACTTCCCTTGGTCCTTTGCCGGAGAGGTCTTCGCAGATTTCAATCTTTGCAGCGGCGACTGCCTCGTAGTTTGCCACTACAATGAAGGAGGACGACCCGGGAGGAGGAAGGCCGCCTTTGTAGTGCAGCGACCGCAGGCAGGTGGTCTGCAGATCCACGCCGGTGGCATTGTGGCAGCAGATCATGGCGAAGCTCCGCAGGCAACGGCTGGTCACCACGATCTCCTTCACGCTAGGACACTCCTCCAGCGTCAGGTTGGCGAGGCACGGGCTGCCGGAGAGCAGCCGCTGCAGCATCCCACCTCGGTCCATGACCCTCACGAGGCAGAGCGTGTCCAGCGACGCCACCATGTCCGCGCTTCGTGGCAGATCAAGCGTCCAGCTCGTGAGGCGCAGGCGGCGGAGCGTGCGGCAGCGGAAGATCTGGTGCTGGGTCATGGTGATCAGGCGACCATTCTTTTCGGCTTGCTCGTAGTGCGTCCAGTCTTTCGCCGATCCGGTGCTGAAGGGGCACATGGACGATTGCCCGTAGCTGAGATTGACGTCGAGATCCTCGACGCCGGAGCTCGCGGCGGTGGCGATCCACTGGTCCAGCTTGTCGTACCACCGGAGGCCGAGACGGAAGACGCGGATCGGCGTCTCCACTCCCTTGCAGAGGATGGCGCACGCCACCTGCTGGTCGAAGCAGACCCTCAGGTCCGACGTGCTGTGGCACCGCTTGCCCGTCTTGGTGTCGGCGAGGTCGACGACGGGGACGTTGCAGAACACGTCGCGCCACCGGCGGGAGAGCACGCTGGTGCGCGCGGCCACGTTGGAGGAGAGGTGGGAGGACGTGCTCCAGCGCCCTGTCGGGCAGAGCGCTCAGCCGGTCCCCTCCCTGACTGTGTGACGCCGCCGCCGCCATCTTCGTCGACATCAAGACGAGATCGGTCGATCGGTCAAGCGATCTGGCTCTGCTCTGTTACCGAATTGTACTGGTAATATGGAGTATCTCCAACTGATTCTTAGTCGGTTTCCGGAAAACAAATCTCTACAATTCTTTTGGCGTGCCAGCCTTATGTCGACCGCCCACCGTCCGTCAAGATTCGCGCTGCTGACTTTCTGGTCAGACCGCACTGACCCCATCGTCCATCGTCAATTCGTCATCTCCGAGGCAACTTCCTCTTCGCTTCCATGGCCGCTCGCGCTGCGCCGCCACCGACCGCCGGCCGCGACCTCCTGCGCTCCCCCGCCAATCTATATGCCGTAGTTAAGCACATGCACCCATCTATCTGCCGGCTAGCAGCACGGCGAGCAGCCCCTCACCACCGCTCGCTACCCCTCGTCTGCCGGCTAGCAGCGGCGCCACCACCGCTCGTAAATCCGCCATCCACCTGACCGAAGAGGTCAAGTAGTGCCTCCGGTTCGTGCTCCGCCGTGTCGATTACTCCCATCCTGGAGCCTCCACGCCCCACGCTCGAGTGTGCTTGTGGACATGACGCGACACTGTTTCGTTCAGAAGCAAGAAAGGAACAAACTTGTTTTCAACAGGTATGCGAATCTTCGTTTTTCTGTTAGCATGTCCGTTTATGGTTTGTGTTTCAGATCGTGGTTGCCTGTTATTGACTTTGACAAAGGCTATTCCGATGCAGTACTGTTAGACTTACCTAGAGGAACTCACGCACCTTTGGAAGAAGTTCGTTCTAAGGATGGGCAAATTGCTTTGTTGCGTGTTGAGCTGGCATCCATGAAGGCCAAGATTGAGGAAAGCGGATCTAGCTTCAAGATGCTGTTCTGGGGATTGCTCTTTGTTTGCGCCATGAACACAAGTTAGTCTGCTGATTGTGCTTTCGCGCGTTTATCTTGATTCTAGTTATATGTATTGTGCATGTAGTAGCACACAATTCATGTGTGGCTGTTCTAGCCTTAGGCATGTCCAAGCCGGGTGTTGTGACCACTGGAGCACCTTCTTGTCTTGTTTGTGTACGAATTCAATCTGTCAGTGATCACTTCTATGAAATCTGGGTGGATCACTGTCGCTTTCATGGCATGGGTGATGTTATAAAGGGCAACCTGATCACAATAGGTGCAGGCATTTGGATTCTGCTATTTTTAGACATGAGAACTGCCCCTTTCTGTGCAAGGGCAAAAAGCCTTGATACCATTTGCAGGGACTGTCTCAATAGGAGCATGGGCATCCAAGGTAACGAGTTGCAGAAGCTCCACTCTTATCTTCAAGAACCCAGTCTCTACCTCTCCACACCTCCCCTTTCCCCTTCCCCTTCACCTCCACATCCCGCTCCACCCTCACTCCTACCAAATGTACTCCTAGAGCTGCATCTTAGTTCTAGGACCAAACGGTAGGCCATAATTTATTTTGCTACTTTATCCAGTGCATAGGTTGTGTTTTGACATGCTGATTTAGTACATCTCTTCACTTGCAATGTTTACATGCTATAGAAGATGCTGCAGATCATATTTTTTGCATGCTATAGTAGATCATATTTTTTGCTTTGATACTTTTCCATGCTAAGATGGAATAGTTATGTTTGGTTGCAACCTTTCCAGACACTCCATGCTAAGATTGAGTAGATCTGATTTACTTCTTTCTTATGGAACAGTACAGGAAGTCCTTTGTTCTTGGTTCATTTAGATTTCTTTTTTCAGATGGGGCAGTAGTGAAAATGCTAGGTTAGGGATACATTTTAGATTTCTTAATCTAGATCTGTCCTAAGTTAAGTTACCAATGCCTACTGAAATGCATTTAGACAGATTGTGTTCACTGTAGAACAGCATGTCGTCATTTTCTTCCCTACTGAAATATTACTTCCGATGCTTTTTGTTTGGTGTAATATATTGAAAAACGAGCCATGCCATGCCATGTTTAAGTACTGGACCCTCCCCCTTTGTGTGTATCATGTAGTGTTCTTTCCATGCATGTAGTTGTTTTTTCATCAGTAACAGTATACAAATCTGATGCTTGATTTACCTTAAAATGGCCAGGGTGCAAATGGAGGGAGCAAGACGCTTATGCCCTTCATGGGAAGGAAGGAAGGCAAGAACTAGTAAATTGGCAGCACAACAACTCAATGTGAAGCTATACACAATCATCGAAGATAGTGAGGCAGAAGATTACGGCAATACACAAACCCTGCGAAGTGCTGTCCAAAAAACATCTGCTACATCAAGGAGCTCCACAAAAAGAATTGCAGGTGTGCTGGCCAAATGGGAAGGAAAGAAGGCAAGAACTAGTAAATTGACAGCACAGCAACTCAATGAGAAGCTAAACACAATCGTCGAAGATAGTGACACAGAAGAAGACGGCAATACACCGCCCCTGCAAAGTGCCGCCAGAAAAACATCTGCTTCATCAAGGAGCTCCACAAAAAGGATTGCAGATGTCATGAAGAAATGGGTCAACACTTCAAAGCCCAAGCTCCTCCATGAGATGGCTTTCCAGGGAGTGCTGGATCTCCCTCAAATCAACAAGGCTAACCCCGAATTCATTTTTTGGTTGCTGAGGAGGGTTGATCCTTCAAAACGCATCCTCTGGATTGACGACACAACATATGTCCCAATACGTGATGTTGATTGCGGTAGGGTGTTGGGCATCCCCTGTGGCAAGCTGCCAGTCTGCGGACTTGATGCAAAAGATCCGGAAGACAAGATTGACTTCATCAACTTGTGTATAGGCAGAACTGGTGGTAAAGATGAATACTGTAGCCTCAGAGCTTCTGAGCTCAATGTAGAGAAACAATATCATGAACCCATGGACAAGGTGCAGTGTGACAACTTCAAAGTGTCCTTCGTGGTATGGTTGGTCTGCAGGTGGCTCGCACCGACCAAGAAACCGAACAACGGCAGTGAGACATTCTGGGGTGCTTTGTTAAAACCAGACGAGATCTCCTCCTATAATTGGTGTGCCTTTGCTCGAGGCCTTTGTTGATCTTGTCTGCAAATTCCAGCGTGATATAGCATCAAAGATCAAGATTGGTGATTTGTCCTTTTGCCCCATGTTCCTGCAAGTAGGTTCTTTAACACCTTTTTTAAAACTCAGTTCAGTTACATTTTTCATTATGTATTGTTGGCACTAACCTGGCTGCGACGGGTGTCAGATATTTTTTCTCGACTATGTGAAGACTGGGGGTGTGCATCATCCTGCAAGGATCCCCCGCATAGCTGACTACGATAACCAGACAATTAGCTCAATGATTCAGGCCTTAAACGAGAAGGTATGCATTGGTAGGTTGTTGTATATATAGGCATTCCATTCCTCTCTTCAGGCTAATCTACTTATGTCAAATCTATGCATGCAACACAGCTGCAACGAGAAGCCGTTTTGAAAAAGAAAATTAAGGAAAGCGAGGGCTACACTCTGGATTCTTTTCAGAAAGCAATAGGGGCATCCAAGGTAGCTGCTAACACTGTTTCGTATTTATTTGTTATCTCCTTTTGAGACATGGGCTAGTGGAAAATAAAAAATTTGTTTTCATATATTTTGGCAGCTGACGACAAAGAAAAAAATTGCACTCAGATGGTATGGTGCAAGTTTGCAGAGACACATACTCCTGTTACGAAGCTCAATATTCAGAGATGCCAGTGCGTTGGTCGAGAAGCTCGAAGCCGAAGAGGGTACCGATGGTGAAGGATCGGGCAGTCTGGGTATCAAGAGGACTGGTGATGTATACACATGCAGATTAGAATCCGCGACAGAATTTGGTGTCGCAGATGGATCTGGTGCGCGTAAGGAGTCAGCATTTCGAGATGAAACTTGTCCAACTTTTTCAGTTGGCTTTTCCGATGATGACAAAAATGAACCGACACCCCGTGCGGCAGATCGCCATCAAACTACCGCAGACCGTCAACCTGACGTTCCTCGAGACAATGTGCATCACATCTCCCTGTCGGGACGGCAGAAGAAGCACCCAGGGACTGATACCAAGCTGCCCCCGCGTCGTCGACCTGACGCTGGAGGCCATCGACCGCCTCACGAGAGCCTCCGTCATCCACAAACGCCTCCACGGTTTCGCGCCCCACTGCTGTCACAACCTCGAGTCTGCCATCGACCTGACGCTGGCGGCCACCAACCGCCTCAGGGGAGTCTCAGTCATCGACAAACGCCCCCGCAGATTCTCCCTCCGCTGCTGCCACAACCTCAAGTCTGTCATCGACCTGGCGCTGCAGGCCATCGACCGCCTCACGAGAGTCTCCGTCATCCACAAACGCCTCTGCAGATTCGCCCTCCGCTGCTGCCACAACCTCAAGTGTATCGGCATCAACGCCTTGGAGCTGAGGTCGCTGGACTACTGTGGCATGGTGCCCACGGAGTCGCTCCTGTCCCTGCACGGCTACCCGGTCACTATCCCTTCGTGCACCATCAGTATATGCATCCTTTCCTGACGCAGCTGGCACTGCAAGGTGGTGTGGGGTCGTGGAGCAGGCACCAAACCTGAACATTCTTTCGTTTTTCATGGAGTTCTCCATGGTTCAAGACAACTTCGTGTCTCCCGATGAGTCAAGCTTCTAGATCCCGTGCTTGCACAGCTTGGTGAGGGAGATCAACATGGTCCATTACCATGGCGATGAGCTGCAGAGGATGACAGGCCAGGCTCTTGTTCCGGACTGCGCTTGTTCTTGAGAGGATATGTGTGTGCCCTTCTCGTGACGGGGTCATTTGCGTTGTAAGATGCACCGAAGGAGATCGAAAGTTGGGTGGTCTGCTGGTGCGGGTGGCACAGCATGTAGAAGCTCAACTACTTGGAGATTGTCAAGAACTCATGTTTGAATGTAAAACAGTCAAGAGCTCAATGTTTAAAAGGGTTTAAAATCGTAACATCAGACATAGCCATATTCTGAAAAAACAAAACCGCAACGCTGATAATCAACCCATACAGTGTCACATATATATGGAAATATTCGGAGGAAAAAATATTGTGCAATATACTAAACGAGCAAACCTTAAAAAAGGGAAGGACAGAACATGTTACACGAAGACGCATGACGTGAAATCCAAGAACATGGATGTGGAGTGGAGAAGTTCTCACCATCAGATCAGATCAACAACGACACGGAGGGAACGGCGGCTCGCTGCCCACGCCACGTCTCGCCGTCGCCAAAGTCCAAAGTCACAAGTCACGCGCATACCGCACGCGGATTGTGCCCATGGAGTTGTACTTATGGAGCCATTGTTTGGAGAGGACGGGAAATTTGGACTCTCTTGCTGCATGAGAGGAAGGCATAAAGAAAGGGATGGAGACTTGAAGAGGATAGACGGCGGCGATGCAAATGATACCACGGATTGGTGACATGGCAGAACATTAATAAAGGAGGTGTATGCAAAGCCCTCTACCCGTCACATAGTCAATCAAGGAAATAAATGATCCATTCCGTATTCCAAGAAAACTAGAGTCTCTGGCTTTGTTAGTTTTCCGAGGTAGTATTAACTCTATAAATAGACTAGGTTTGGATTCGTTTCTTCCTTCTAAGTGTGAAAAGTCAATTTAACTTTCGATGAGAATTGCTTCAAATCATGTATAGAAATATTGTTTTATCCAATGCAACAAAATATTGTTTCATCCAACAGCTAGCTGATCGATTCACGTACGATTCTACCTTTTTATTTGTATAGGTAGCTAGTAGCAAGCTCACGTACAAAATCTTTTCTAGATTCCTTGTTTGGCTTGTTTTCTTGGTCATGTTTACTGTAGCATCAGGAGAAACCATGCAAATTTCCAGAATTGACTTTGAGAACAAAATAATTATCAAAACCTAGTTAAGCTGGATCGGTCAGAGTTAAGTTGGATCAATCAATCAAGTGAAAGCACGAGAAATTTCAGCATGACCTTAGCGCTTTTTTGGACATTTTTTCACAGAGCAAATATTGAATAATAGAAGTGCGTATATAGAGCACTAAGCTCATCAGACATTTATATATGGAAGAATTCAGCTCGATCACATGTCTAATCACAGAGAAACATGCTGGAGTAACATGTCTAATTCAGATCACATCGCAAATAGACTATCACTGAATATTACATGAACTAGAAAATTATAAAAGGAGACCATCTCGTTCCTGACACCTTTGCAAGCGCAACAGACCCATTTCCTCTCGCATTTCTCCCTCGCACTTGTCTCTCAGCTTCAAAGGAGAACATGCCTAATTAATTACACCAGCAAGGAAAAATACAAATTAGTTTCCAGATTTAATTATACCGTGATCACGGATGAGGTTATTTCTCTAGCACTGACCATATACATTGACACAACGAATATCAATGGCCATGAGAATTATTAATATAATAGAGAAAAGGTCCACCTCAGCAAGCGGGATTTTATGTATCTGTTCTCTCTATATCTATATACATAGTGATCAGGAAACTGAACAAAAGAAACCAGGCAATAAAACGACCATACACACAGTGTCCTTTCTACCAAGTAAAGGTTCTGGAGCAACGGTAAAAGGAAGTAATCTCCGGAGATTCCACAAACAGAAATTATGAGTAAAAGTACAAAAGTAGCTTGTAATTTGTAAAGAAAAATTGGCTTTTAACACTCTGGTTGTATCCAAATCCGAGGAAGCAAACAAAGAATCACCATTCCATAATGCATTTTCATTGTTCACATGTGGAGTAATGATGGAGAAACTTCTGTACTACTGAATCAGTCCATTTCTAAAATTTAGAGTAATCATGCACCAAAACATTCACAGTGCTGACTCTTGGGCAGCCAACAAGATAGATTTTAAATCACAAAGCACGTAGAGGGACAAGGGGAGAAGCAAAACACACCAAAACCATGCAGCCAGGGCAAAGGCAAAGCTGAGGGCGAGCTGGGACTACAACCGCGTGCAAGCCGCAGGAGGCCACGACCATCAACACCAGAGCCGTAATGTCACCGACAACCCCAGCCGCTTCATCATGCCAAATAGCAGCACAAGAACTGATTTGGCCATCCCTGTCATACACGAACACGTTTCTTATGGCTGTTAGCAAAGAGATGAATACAACTTCATACTAATCTGTTAAACATGCTAGAGCAATAATGCCCCATCGATCACACAACAATTGCGGACGACCTAGGTATACGTGTAAGTCTTATAAACCGGGATAGAGGGAGTATATCTGATTGCTTGACTGCAGCATCTCGTCGGGGAGAGCACTCAGCCGGTCCTAGCTTGTAGTACTCCTAATTAAGCCTGTACTCATTTCACCAATTGCTGAATGAGACTCTTATAACATGTTTTAGGTTTGTGAATGAGACTCTTATATTTCTAAACGGAGGGAGTACCTGCAACCTCATCAGCCCGCCTTTTGATTCTCAAGTGCCAGCAATGTTACTCGAGAATTGTAGATGCCATGCTGTCTGTCTGATAAGTAGTCCGTTCTTACAAACTCAGCGTAATAGCGCGAAGATACTTTTTTTTTACTTCCATCGCAACTCATGTAGAACTACTATTTTCTGGGGAATAGAATGTCAATAACCTTGTCCGACGCAGTTTCAGTTTTATCTGATGTGTTATGTTGTTTGCTTTCTTTTATCCCAATTCTGCCATAATGCTGTATTGATGTGTGCCTATCAGGTCCTGTGCAATATAGTACTACCATCTAGCTGGGTTTTCAGCATGTTACTTAAAAAAAGAAAAAGTTATTTTAACAGAGAAATATTCAAGCATTGATACTATAATATAATGGTTTTACCGAAAGGAATAGCACTTTTGTTTCCTCTGTTTTATAGTTAATAATACAAGCGCAATGACAAATGTTTCCTGCCATCAATTTACGGTTACTCTGCTATGGAGATTTGATCGCCAGGATCTTAGCTCCCATGCCATCTGATCCTTTTGTCGGGAACTGCCAACTTCCGAGGTAACCGAGAATTTCTCCAAAGTACTACCCCTGGAAATTAGAAAATGTGCAAGTATTTTTTCGAGTTTATGTCCTGTATAGTTTACAATGTTGATTCTTCTCAGCTTATGGCCCAAGCATCTGATGTACATCTGACGCAGACTACTGGTCAGCCGGCTACTATGGTGTACCCGTGAGGCGTGAGGCGTACGCCTTCCTTTCATGTCGTGAGGCGTGCACGTTAATGTGGTCTGCCGCCTGCGCTGCGCCTCCGCTCCAGCTGTGGTGTGCCCTTCCTCGAGACGCTAGCTATGTCACGTCCGTTGACATTGAGAATACCGCATTTACTCCTCTATCCTAGTTTATAAGACTTACGCGTATACCTAGGTCGTCCGCATGAGATATATAATATGAATTATATAATATAAAAATTATATCATTAGAAAATATAACATTTCAAGTTTCTAATAATATAGTTTTTATCTTATGTATCTCAAGCTAGGATAGCTACTCCCTCCGTCTCGGTTTATAAGACTTACACGTATTTCTAGGTTGACAAATTAACCAACTTAGCATGAGATACATAAGATAAAAACTATATTATTAGAAACTTGAAATGTTATATTTTCTAATGATATAATTTTTATATTATATAATTCATATTATATATCTCATGCGGACGACCTAGGTATACGTGTAAGTCTTATAAACCGGGATAGAGGGAGTATATCTGATTGCTTGACTGCAGCATCTCGTCGGGGAGAGCACTCAGCCGGTCCTAGCTTGTAGTACTCCTAATTAAGCCTGTACTCATTTCACCAATTGCTGCCCTAGCTTGATTGCTCGAAGTAAGGGATGATTTTATTTTTTTTGTAATTTGTTAACTTAATTAATACTCCCTCCGTTTGTAAATATAACATGTTTTAGGTTTGTGAATGAGACTCTTATATTTCTAAACGGAGGGAGTACCTGCAACCTCATCAGCCCGCCTTTTGATTCTCAAGTGCCAGCAATGTTACTCGAGAATTGTAGATGCCATGCTGTCTGTCTGATAAGTAGTCCGTTCTTACAAACTCAGCGTAATAATAGCGAAGATACTTTTTTTACTTCCATCGCAACTCATGTAGAACTACTATTTTCGGGGAATAGAATGTCGATAACCTTGTCCGACGCAGTTTCAGTTTTATCTGATGTGTTATGTTGTTTGCTTTCTTTTATCCCAATTCTGCCATAATGCTGTATTGATGTGTGCCTATCAGGTCCTGTGCAATATAGTACTACCATCTAGCTGGGTTTTCAGCATGTTACTTAAAAAAAGAAAAAGTTATTTTAACAGAGAAATATTCAAGCATTGATACTATAATATAATGGTTTTACCGAAAGGAATAGCACTTTTGTTTCCTCTGTTTTATAGTTAATAATACAAGCGCAATGACAAATGTTTCCTGCCATCAATTTACGGTTACTCTGCTATGGAGATTTGATCGCGCATAATACGAAACCGATGTTGAAGTCGAAGTCGAAGGAGCTAGCAGTCAGAGGGGATGCTAGTACGGCGCATGCAGTCGGAGGAGGTGCTTGCGGTGAAGAAATAAGCCATGGCTGAGATAGTGAGAAGGAAGAACTGCATATTTGATCTCTTGGCCTATCTCGCAACCTCTGGGTCCGTCTTCGAAGCTCGGCCGAATTTATTACGGGCAGCTTAGTGGGGGTGGCCCCCATGTGCTTGCTCTGGGTTGTAGGAAATGTGATGTGTGAAGCCCTGCCGACATACCGATGGGTGTATGTTAACTGATCTAGCAAACGTTGGGTGGAGATGTGTATGGATACTTTGGTGCACCTGGCATGGTTAAATCTTTTCGAAAAGCCGTGTCCGCGGTTATTGACGACTTGGAGCATAGTTTCTCGATCATAGCTAACTTACACTAAAGAAGTACTATTATAATTTGACTTGGATCTGACATGACTAGTAAGTTGTATAACTACCATGGAATGATTAATAAAACTGCCAACTGTGTGAGTTTTTCTTGAAAGGACTTTCTCGTTTGGTTTCGAGGGGAAAATACCAGGATGTGTTATGTTTGGTGTTAGTATCAGGTTGATTCCGAATAGGTTTTTCTTATCCCTCTCCGATAGATGATAATTGTATCGAGTCTCTATAGGTTGTTTTAGTGCATGTTTGGCTGCCGCTTCAGTCCACCATACCCTTTGTAGGCGAGATCCGCCGAATTCTAAGACTCTCCATGTACTGGCATCGGTACTGACTGCTCCCTTTTTCCTTTGCCCTTTGTCGGCACCCCTTTTGCTTTGACAGGTATGAGTTCGTCGACATTAGCAAGGTTACTCTTCTGGCTTGGCCTGGACAGGGTTATGGACGTCATTGGTTATTCTTCAGAATTCTTAGTCTCATCTGCATCTTGTCCATAGTCGGATGTTGTAGCGTTTTCAATGTGTTTTGGATCTTTGTAATGTATATCTGTATTCTTGACTCGAGGAGTCGTTGTTGTATATATATGTTCATGTGTTTTTCATCATGGACTATTGTTATGTAATGGTATTACTTCGTTTTCCACCCGCACGCAAGTGCTTGGTGGGCATCAACGAATCGTTTCTAAGCGGGTTTGGCCTGAATCGCTAAAATCTGCATAAGACCGATTCGAGAGTGGTAAAGTGGCGTCCTGCGAGAGAGAACTGTCTCTGTTGCCGAAGGTGGTAGTTGACCTGACGCGGTAGCAGGACATACCAGTCCCATCTAGATCCGACCAGGCCGAGCGGCCGTAAAGTCCCAGCGAGGCACACTAGTTTCAATAGAGTATGATGTTCTCTGCATCAACATTGCCTCACCCGTTGTCAGCGACATCGGCCAAACCCGTACGAGAGTGGGGTGATGAGAGGAGTCAACTAGAAGGCGAAATTTCTCCGAGAGTACACGACTCGAAAAGGTACTCATTAACTGGATGGAAAAGAAAAGAGAGAGATTGCGCTGAGAATAGGGACAAAGATTAGACGGTCAAAAAACTAACTGTGCGTCAATTGAGAAACAACTAGCTGTTTAGTACTAGAAAAAATATAGTATCTTTTTTCAATATTTTTTAAAACTCACAAATATGATTTTTGATTTTAAAAAGATAGTAGGAGCACTAGTACTAGGAAGCCAAAAAACACGAGGAAACCAAAAAAAACAACAACCATATGCACCACTTGGGGGCTGATCAGCTCGAAACTCGAACGCAATTCTAAATTCATGTGGAAAAAATCTAGCATTCCGTTCTTTCTAGATTTCTCGAGTGCACTAAAATGGTATTTCCTTCGATCCATATATTAATTATAGATGAATCGGATGTATCTAGAACTAAAACGGAAATTCAATTCGACTTACCTGTGCAAATGAACCTGTAAAAACACAATTCAAAATATCAAAAAAAATAGAAAAAGACATTTGCATGTACGTCCGGACAGTAAATGTCCATGCACAAGTTTACGGGTGAAAACAACATTTTAGATGTTTCATGTAAAAAAGACAAATTCTAGTGCTTTAACATGACTTTAAACGAACGTGTTTTTTTTTTGACTTTTTTATACAAGCCATATAAAATGTTTATTCTTTCTGAAAACTTATGCACGGGCATAGAATGTTCGGATGTATATGCGAAATTTTTGTTCAGATTTTATTGACAATTTAAATTGTATTTTTAATGTATTTTTTATAATAGGTTTATTTGTACCGGGGAGCCAAAACACCACCTCCAAACTAAAACATGTATAGATACATCCAATTCTATGAGAATTAATATAGATCGGAGAGAGTAACCTTATCGAAGCCTGGTTGAGTTATAGTATAGACTTATATATATAATTTAATTAAGCAACTGATATTTGTATACAAAAAATAAAAAATACAATTGTTTTATTATAAGGTTTTATTTACAAGTGCAAGCGACTTTGCTGCATGCAGTCTAGTTACAAACTATTGTGGTATGGCGATTCCATCTCCATGATGTTAGCTCCCTTGCAATGGCATCCTTGTGTGGATGAAGTCCAGGTGCTAGCGTAACCGAGAATTCCTCCAACTTGGCAGCCTTGGAAAGCAGAAACCTTGCAAGCATTTTTTCCAACGGCAGTCCTTGGTAGTTTCCAATGCTGATTCTTCTCACCTTGTGATCCAGGCATCGAACGTGCGTCCGCCACAAACTGTCAGGCACCCGGCCACTTCGATCGACGACGCCACCGCTGAGTGTGCATTTGATGTCGGCGGCGGCGCTGTCCTCTGGCTCGGTATCCGATTCACTGTCGGCTACATAGATGGGAGCCATCTCCGGAGCCGGAGGTAAGATAAGAGACAACACTTCCAGGTCCTTGGTGTTGAGAAGCAAGGCGACGATGGACCGGACGGCGTGATCGGTGAGCAAGCAGCCGTGGAGGCCCAGCTGCCTGAGGCCGGGTAGGTCGCGCAGGACGCTTGTGAGCAAGCTGCTGTAGTAGGCCATGGATGGGCGCAAGGAAAGGTCAAGGTACCTCAGCCGTTTGCATCGCCTGATTAGCTTCATGACCGGAGCAACTTCCCTTGGTCCTTTGCCGGAGAGGTCTTCGCAGATTTCAATCTTTGCAGCGGCGACTGCCTCGTAGTTTGCCACTACAATGAAGGAGGACGACCCGGGAGGAGGAAGGCCGCCTTTGTAGTGCAGCGACCGCAGGCAGGTGGTCTGCAGATCCACGCCGGTGGCATTGTGGCAGCAGATCATGGCGAAGCTCCGCAGGCAACGGCTGGTCACCACGATCTCCTTCACGCTAGGACACTCCTCCAGCGTCAGGTTGGCGAGGCACGGGCTGCCGGAGAGCAGCCGCTGCAGCATCCCACCTCGGTCCATGACCCTCACGAGGCAGAGCGTGTCCAGCGACGCCACCATGTCCGCGCTTCGTGGCAGATCAAGCGTCCAGCTCGTGAGGCGCAGGCGGCGGAGCGTGCGGCAGCGGAAGATCTGGTGCTGGGTCATGGTGATCAGGCGACCATTCTTTTCGGCTTGCTCGTAGTGCGTCCAGTCTTTCGCCGATCCGGTGCTGAAGGGGCACATGGACGATTGCCCGTAGCTGAGATTGACGTCGAGATCCTCGACGCCGGAGCTCGCGGCGGTGGCGATCCACTGGTCCAGCTTGTCGTACCACCGGAGGCCGAGACGGAAGACGCGGATCGGCGTCTCCACTCCCTTGCAGAGGATGGCGCACGCCACCTGCTGGTCGAAGCAGACCCTCAGGTCCGACGTGCTGTGGCACCGCTTGCCCGTCTTGGTGTCGGCGAGGTCGACGACGGGGACGTTGCAGAACACGTCGCGCCACCGGCGGGAGAGCACGCTGGTGCGCGCGGCCACGTTGGAGGAGAGGTGGGAGAGGACGTGCTCCAGCGCCCTGTCGGGCAGAGCGCTCAGCCGGTCCCCTCCCTGACTGTGTGACGCCGCCGCCGCCATCTTCGTCGACATCAAGACGAGATCGGTCGATCGGTCAAGCGATCTGGCTCTGCTCTGTTACCGAATTGTACTGGTAATATGGAGTATCTCCAACTGATTCTTAGTCGGTTTCCGGAAAACAAATCTCTACAATTCTTTTGGCGTGCCAGCCTTATGTCGACCGCCCACCGTCCGTCAAGATTCGCGCTGCTGACTTTCTGGTCAGACCGCACTGACCCCATCGTCCATCGTCAATTCGTCATCTCCGAGGCAACTTCCTCTTCGCTTCCATGGCCGCTCGCGCTGCGCCGCCACCGACCGCCGGCCGCGACCTCCTGCGCTCCCCCGCCAATCTATATGCCGTAGTTAAGCACATGCACCCATCTATCTGCCGGCTAGCAGCACGGCGAGCAGCCCCTCACCACCGCTCGCTACCCCTCGTCTGCCGGCTAGCAGCGGCGCCACCACCGCTCGTAAATCCGCCATCCACCTGACCGAAGAGGTCAAGTAGTGCCTCCGGTTCGTGCTCCGCCGTGTCGATTACTCCCATCCTGGAGCCTCCACGCCCCACGCTCGAGTGTGCTTGTGGACATGACGCGACACTGTTTCGTTCAGAAGCAAGAAAGGAACAAACTTGTTTTCAACAGGTATGCGAATCTTCGTTTTTCTGTTAGCATGTCCGTTTATGGTTTGTGTTTCAGATCGTGGTTGCCTGTTATTGACTTTGACAAAGGCTATTCCGATGCAGTACTGTTAGACTTACCTAGAGGAACTCACGGTGCACTGGAAGAAGTTCGTTCTAAGGATGGGCAAATTGCTTTGTTGCGTGTTGAGCTGGCATCCATGAAGGCCAAGATTGAGGAAAGCGGATCTAGCTTCAAGATGCTGTTCTGGGGATTGCTCTTTGTTTGCGCCATGAACACAAGTTAGTCTGCTGATTGTGCTTTCGCGCGTTTATCTTGATTCTAGTTATATGTATTGTGCATGTAGTAGCACACAATTCATGTGTGGCTGTTCTAGCCTTAGGCATGTCCAAGCCGGGTGTTGTGACCACTGGAGCACCTTCTTGTCTTGTTTGTGTACGAATTCAATCTGTCAGTGATCACTTCTATGAAATCTGGGTGGATCACTGTCGCTTTCATGGCATGGGTGATGTTATAAAGGGCAACCTGATCACAATAGGTGCAGGCATTTGGATTCTGCTATTTTTAGACATGAGAACTGCCCCTTTCTGTGCAAGGGCAAAAAGCCTTGATACCATTTGCAGGGACTGTCTCAATAGGAGCATGGGCATCCAAGGTAACGAGTTGCAGAAGCTCCACTCTTATCTTCAAGAACCCAGTCTCTACCTCTCCACACCTCCCCTTTCCCCTTCCCCTTCACCTCCACATCCCGCTCCACCCTCCCTCCTACCAAATGTACTCCTAGAGCTGCATCTTAGTTCTAGGACCAAACGGTAGGCCATAATTTATTTTGCTACTTTATCCAGTGCATAGGTTGTGTTTTGACATGCTGATTTAGTACATCTCTTCACTTGCAATGTTTACATGCTATAGAAGATGCTGCAGATCATATTTTTTGCATGCTATAGTAGATCATATTTTTTGCTTTGATACTTTTCCATGCTAAGATGGAATAGTTATGTTTGGTTGCAACCTTTCCAGACACTCCATGCTAAGATTGAGTAGATCTGATTTACTTTCTTATGGAACAAGACAGAAGTCCTTTGTTCTTGGTTCATTTAGATTTCTTTTTTCAGATGGGGCAGTAGTGAAAATGCTAGGTTAGGGATACATTTTAGATTTCTTAATCTAGATCTGTCCTAAGTTAAGTTACCAATGCCTACTGAAATGCATTTAGACAGATTGTGTTCACTGTAGAACAGCATGTCGTCATTTTCTTCCCTACTGAAATATTACTTCCGATGCTTTTTGTTTGGTGTAATATATTGAAAACGAGCCATGCCATGCCATGTTTAAGTACTGGACCCTCCCCCTTTGTGTGTATCATGTAGTGTTCTTTCCATGCATGTAGTTGTTTTTTCATCAGTAACAGTATACAAATCTGATGCTTGATTTACCTTAAAATGGCCAGGGTGCAAATGGAGGGAGCAAGACGCTTATGCCCTTCATGGGAAGGAAGGAAGGCAAGAACTAGTAAATTGGCAGCACAACAACTCAATGTGAAGCTATACACAATCATCGAAGATAGTGAGGCAGAAGATTACGGCAATACACAAACCCTGCGAAGTGCTGTCCAAAAAACATCTGCTACATCAAGGAGCTCCACAAAAAGAATTGCAGGTGTGCTGGCCAAATGGGAAGGAAAGAAGGCAAGAACTAGTAAATTGACAGCACAGCAACTCAATGAGAAGCTAAACACAATCGTCGAAGATAGTGACACAGAAGAAGACGGCAATACACCGCCCCTGCAAAGTGCCGCCAGAAAAACATCTGCTTCATCAAGGAGCTCCACAAAAAGGATTGCAGATGTCATGAAGAAATGGGTCAACACTTCAAAGCCCAAGCTCCTCCATGAGATGGCTTTCCAGGGAGTGCTGGATCTCCCTCAAATCAACAAGGCTAACCCCGAATTCATTTTTTGGTTGCTGAGGAGGGTTGATCCTTCAAAACGCATCCTCTGGATTGACGACACAACATATGTCCCAATACGTGATGTTGATTGCGGTAGGGTGTTGGGCATCCCCTGTGGCAAGCTGCCAGTCTGCGGACTTGATGCAAAAGATCCGGAAGACAAGATTGACTTCATCAACTTGTGTATAGGCAGAACTGGTGGTAAAGATGAATACTGTAGCCTCAGAGCTTCTGAGCTCAATGTAGAGAAACAATATCATGAACCCATGGACAAGGTGCAGTGTGACAACTTCAAAGTGTCCTTCGTGGTATGGTTGGTCTGCAGGTGGCTCGCACCGACCAAGAAACCGAACAACGGCAGTGAGACATTCTGGGGTGCTTTGTTAAAACCAGACGAGATCTCCTCCTATAATTGGTGTGCCTTTGCTCTGGAGGCACTGTTTGATGCTGTCTGCAAATTCCAGCGTGATATAGCATCAAAGATCAAGATTGGTGATTTGTCCTTTTGCCCCATGTTCCTGCAAGTAGGTTCTTTAACACCTTTTTTAAAACTCAGTTCAGTTACATTTTTCATTATGTATTGTTGGCACTAACCTGGCTGCGACGGGTGTCAGATATTTTTTCTCGACTATGTGAAGACTGGGGGTGTGCATCATCCTGCAAGGATCCCCCGCATAGCTGACTACGATAACCAGACAATTAGCTCAATGATTCAGGCCTTAAACGAGAAGGTATGCATTGGTAGGTTGTTGTATATATAGGCATTCCATTCCTCTCTTCAGGCTAATCTACTTATGTCAAATCTATGCATGCAACACAGCTGCAACGAGAAGCCGTTTTGAAAAAGAAAATTAAGGAAAGCGAGGGCTACACTCTGGATTCTTTTCAGAAAGCAATAGGGGCATCCAAGGTAGCTGCTAACACTGTTTCGTATTTATTTGTTATCTCCTTTTGAGACATGGGCTAGTGGAAAATAAAAAATTTGTTTTCATATATTTTGGCAGCTGACGACAAAGAAAAAAATTGCACTCAGATGGTATGGTGCAAGTTTGCAGAGACACATACTCCTGTTACGAAGCTCAATATTCAGAGATGCCAGTGCGTTGGTCGAGAAGCTCGAAGCCGAAGAGGGTACCGATGGTGAAGGATCGGGCAGTCTGGGTATCAAGAGGACTGGTGATGTATACACATGCAGATTAGAATCCGCGACAGAATTTGGTGTCGCAGATGGATCCGTGCGGCGAGTCAGCATTTCGAGATGAAACTTGTCCAACTTTTTCAGTTGGCTTTTCCGATGATGACAAAAATGAACCGACACCCCGTGCGGCAGATCGCCATCAAACTACCGCAGACCGTCAACCTGACGTTCCTCGAGACAATGTGCATCACATCTCCCTGTCGGGACGGCAGAAGAAGCACCTGTGGATCGACCAAGCTGCCCCTTGCCGTCGACCTGACGCTGGAGGCCATCGACCGCCTCACGAGAGCCTCCGTCATCCACAAACGCCTCCACGGTTTCGCGCCCCACTGCTGTCACAACCTCGAGTCTGCCATCGACCTGACGCTGGCGGCCACCAACCGCCTCAGGGGAGTCTCAGTCATCGACAAACGCCCCCGCAGATTCTCCCTCCGCTGCTGCCACAACCTCAAGTTCCATCGACCAAGGCGCAGTGCCATCGACCGCCTCACGAGTCTCCGTCATCCACAAACGCCTCGCAGATTCGCCCTCCGCTGCTGCCACAACCTCAAGTGTATCGGCATCAACGCCTTGGAGCTGAGGTCGCTGGACTACTGTGGCATGGTGCCCACGGAGTCGCTCCTGTCCCTGCACGGCTACCCGGTCACTATCCCTTCGTGCACCATCAGTATATGCATCCTTTCCTGACGCAGCTGGCACTGCAAGGTGGTGTGGGGTCGTGGAGCAGCACCAAACCTGAACATTCTTTCGTTTTTCATGGAGTTCTCCATGGTTCAAGACAACTTCGTGTCTCCCGATGAGTCAAGCTTCTAGATCCCGTGCTTGCACAGCTTGGTGAGGGAGATCAACATGGTCCATTACCATGGCGATGAGCTGCAGAGGATGACAGGCTCTTGTTCCGGACTGCGCTTGTTCTTGAGAGGATATGTGTGCCCTTCTCGTGACGGGTCATTTGCGTTGTAAGATGCAATCAAGGAGATCGAAGTTGGGTGGTCTCAGTGCGGGTGGCACAGCATGTAGAAGCTCAACTACTTGGAGATTGTCAAGAACTCATGTTTGAATGTAAAACAGTCAAGAGCTCAATGTTTAAAAGGGTTTAAAATCGTAACATCAGACATAGCCATATTCTGAAAAAACAAAACCGCAACGCTGATAATCAACCCATACAGTGTCACATATATATGGAAATATTCGGAGGAAAAAATATTGTGCAATATACTAAACGAGCAAACCTTAAAAAAGGGAAGGACAGAACATGTTACACGAAGACGCATGACGTGAAATCCAAGAACATGGATGTGGAGTGGAGAAGTTCTCACCATCAGATCAGATCAACAACGACACGGAGGGAACGGCGGCTCGCTGCCCACGCCACGTCTCGCCGTCGCCAAAGTCCAAAGTCACAAGTCACGCGCATACCGCACGCGGATTGTGCCCATGGAGTTGTACTTATGGAGCCATTGTTTGGAGAGGACGGGAAATTTGGACTCTCTTGCTGCATGAGAGGAAGGCATAAAGAAAGGGATGGAGACTTGAAGAGGATAGACGGCGGCGATGCAAATGATACCACGGATTGGTGACATGGCAGAACATTAATAAAGGAGGTGTATGCAAAGCCCTCTACCCGTCACATAGTCAATCAAGGAAATAAATGATCCATTCCGTATTCCAAGAAAACTAGAGTCTCTGGCTTTGTTAGTTTTCCGAGGTAGTATTAACTCTATAAATAGACTAGGTTTGGATTCGTTTCTTCCTTCTAAGTGTGAAAAGTCAATTTAACTTTCGATAGAGAATTGCTTCAAATCATGTATAGAAATATTGTTTTATCCAATGCAACAAAATATTGTTTCATCCAACAGCTAGCTGATCGATTCACGTACGATTCTACCTTTTTATTTGTATAGGTAGCTAGTAGCAAGCTCACGTACAAAATCTTTTCTAGATTCCTTGTTTGGCTTGTTTTCTTGGTCATGTTTACTGTAGCATCAGGAGAAACCATGCAAATTTCCAGAATTGACTTTGAGAACAAAATAATTATCAAAACCTAGTTAAGCTGGATCGGTCAGAGTTAAGTTGGATCAATCAATCAAGTGAAAGCACGAGAAATTTCAGCATGACCTTAGCGCTTTTTGGACATTTTTTCACAGAGCAAATATTGAATAATAGAAGTGCGATATAGAGCACTAAGCTCATCAGACATTTATATATGGAAGAATTCAGCTCGATCACATGTCTAATCACAGAGAAACATGCTGGAGTAACATGTCTAATTCAGATCACATCGCAAATAGACTATCACTGAATATTACATGAACTAGAAAATTATAAAAGGAGACCATCTCGTTCCTGACACCTTTGCAAGCGCAACAGACCCATTTCCTCTCGCATTTCTCCTCGCACTTGTCTCTCAGCTTCAAAGGAGAACATGCCTAATTAATTACACCAGCAAGGAAAAATACAAATTAGTTTCCAGATTTAATTATACCGTGATCACGGATGAGGTTATTTCTCTAGCACTGACCATATACATTGACACAACGAATATCAATGGCCATGAGAATTATTAATATAATAGAGAAAAAGGTCCACCTCAGCAAGCGGGATTTTATGTATCTGTTCTCTCTATATCTATATACATAGTGATCAGGAAACTGAACAAAAGAAACCAGGCAATAAAAACGACCATACACACAGTGTCCTTTCTACCAAGTAAAGGTTCTGGAGCAACGGTAAAAGGAAGTAATCTCCGGAGATTCCACAAACAGAAATTATGAGTAAAAGTACAAAAGTAGCTTGTAATTTGTAAAGAAAAAGGGTGGCTTTTAACACTCTGGTTGTATCCAAATCCGAGGAAGCAAACAAAGAATCACCATTCCATAATGCATTTTCATTGTTCACATGTGGAGTAATGATGGAGAAACTTCTGTACTACTGAATCAGTCCATTTCTAAAATTTAGAGTAATCATGCACCAAAACATTCACAGTGCTGACTCTTGGGCAGCCAACAAGATAGATTTTAAATCACAAAGCACGTAGAGGGGACAAGGGGAGAAGCAAAACACACCAAAACCATGCAGCCAGGGCAAAGGCAAAGCTGAGGGCGAGCTGGGACTACAACCGCGTGCAAGCCGCAGGAGGCCACGACCATCAACACCAGAGCCGTAATGTCACCGACAACCCCAGCCGCTTCATCATGCCAAATAGCAGCACAAGAACTGATTTGGCCATCCCTGTCATACACGAACACGTTTCTTATGGCTGTTAGCAAAGAGATGAATACAACTTCATACTAATCTGTTAAACATGCTAGAGCAATAATGCCCCATCGATCACACAACAATTGCGGACGACCTAGGTATACGTGTAAGTCTTATAAACCGGGATAGAGGGAGTATATCTGATTGCTTGACTGCAGCATCTCGTCGGGGAGAGCACTCAGCCGGTCCTAGCTTGTAGTACTCCTAATTAAGCCTGTACTCATTTCACCAATTGCTGAATGAGACTCTTATAACATGTTTTAGGTTTGTGAATGAGACTCTTATATTTCTAAACGGAGGGAGTACCTGCAACCTCATCAGCCCGCCTTTTGATTCTCAAGTGCCAGCAATGTTACTCGAGAATTGTAGATGCCATGCTGTCTGTCTGATAAGTAGTCCGTTCTTACAAACTCAGCGTAATAGCGCGAAGATACTTTTTTTTTACTTCCATCGCAACTCATGTAGAACTACTATTTTCTGGGGAATAGAATGTCAATAACCTTGTCCGACGCAGTTTCAGTTTTATCTGATGTGTTATGTTGTTTGCTTTCTTTTATCCCAATTCTGCCATAATGCTGTATTGATGTGTGCCTATCAGGTCCTGTGCAATATAGTACTACCATCTAGCTGGGTTTTCAGCATGTTACTTAAAAAAAGAAAAAGTTATTTTAACAGAGAAATATTCAAGCATTGATACTATAATATAATGGTTTTACCGAAAGGAATAGCACTTTTGTTTCCTCTGTTTTATAGTTAATAATACAAGCGCAATGACAAATGTTTCCTGCCATCAATTTACGGTTACTCTGCTATGGAGATTTGATCGCCAGGATCTTAGCTCCCATGCCATCTGATCCTTTTGTCGGGAACTGCCAACTTCCGAGGTAACCGAGAATTTCTCCAAAGTACTACCCCTGGAAATTAGAAAATGTGCAAGTATTTTTTCGAGTTTATGTCCTGTATAGTTTACAATGTTGATTCTTCTCAGCTTATGGCCCAAGCATCTGATGTACATCTGACGCAGACTACTGGTCAGCCGGCTACTATGGTGTACCCGTGAGGCGTGAGGCGTACGCCTTCCTTTCATGTCGTGAGGCGTGCACGTTAATGTGGTCTGCCGCCTGCGCTGCCTCCGCTCCAGCTGTGGTGTGCCCTTCCTCGAGACGCTAGCTATGTCACGTCCGTTGACATTGAGAATACCGCATTTACTCCCTCTATCCTAGTTTATAAGACTTACGCGTATACCTAGGTCGTCCGCATGAGATATATAATATGAATTATATAATATAAAAATTATATCATTAGAAAATATAACATTTGAAGTTTTTAATAATATAGTTTTATCTTATGTATCTCAAGTTAGATAGCTACTCCCTCCGTCTCGGTTTATAAGACTTACACGTATTTCTAGGTTGACAAATTAACCAACTTAGCATGAGATACATAAGATAAAAACTATATTATTAGAAACTTGAAATGTTATATTTTCTAATGATATAATTTTTATATTATATAATTCATATTATATATCTCATGCGGACGACCTAGGTATACGTATAAGTCTTATAAACCGGGATAGAGGGAGTATATCTGATTGCTTGACTGCAGCATCTCGTCGGGGAGAGCACTCAGCCGGTCCTAGCTTGTAGTACTCCTAATTAAGCCTGTACTCATTTCACCAATTGCTGCCCTAGCTTGATTGCTCGAAGTAAGGGATGATTTTATTTTTTTTGTAATTTGTTAACTTAATTAATACTCCCTCCGTTTGTAAATATAACATGTTTTAGGTTTGTGAATGAGACTCTTATATTTCTAAACGGAGGGAGTACCTGCAACCTCATCAGCCCGCCTTTTGATTCTCAAGTGCCAGCAATGTTACTCGAGAATTGTAGATGCCATGCTGTCTGTCTGATAAGTAGTCCGTTCTTACAAACTCAGCGTAATAGCGCGAAGATACTTTTTTTTTACTTCCATCGCAACTCATGTAGAACTACTATTTTCTGGGGAATAGAATGTCGATAACCTTGTCCGACGCAGTTTCAGTTTTATCTGATGTGTTATGTTGTTTGCTTTCTTTTATCCCAATTCTGCCATAATGCTGTATTGATGTGTGCCTATCAGGTCCTGTGCAATATAGTACTACCATCTAGCTGGGTTTTCAGCATGTTACTTAAAAAAAGAAAAAGTTATTTTAACAGAGAAATATTCAAGCATTGATACTATAATATAATGGTTTTACCGAAAGGAATAGCACTTTTGTTTCCTCTGTTTTATAGTTAATAATACAAGCGCAATGACAAATGTTTCCTGCCATCAATTTACGGTTACTCTGCTATGGAGATTTGATCGCGCATAATACGAAACCGATGTTGAAGTCGAAGTCGAAGGAGCTAGCAGTCAGAGGGGATGCTAGTACGGCGCATGCAGTCGGAGGAGGTGCTTGCGGTGAAGAAATAAGCCATGGCTGAGATAGTGAGAAGGAAGAACTGCATATTTGATCTCTTGGCCTATCTCGCAACCTCTGGGTCCGTCTTCGAAGCTCGGCCGAATTTATTACGGGCAGCTTAGTGGGGGTGGCCCCCATGTGCTTGCTCTGGGTTGTAGGAAATGTGATGTGTGAAGCCCTGCCGACATACCGATGGGTGTATGTTAACTGATCTAGCAAACGTTGGGTGGAGATGTGTATGGATACTTTGGTGCACCTGGCATGGTTAAATCTTTTCGAAAAGCCGTGTCCGCGGTTATTGACGACTTGGAGCATAGTTTCTCGATCATAGCTAACTTACACTAAAGAAGTACTATTATAATTTGACTTGGATCTGACATGACTAGTAAGTTGTATAACTACCATGGAATGATTAATAAAACTGCCAACTGTGTGAGTTTTTCTTGAAAGGACTTTCTCGTTTGGTTTCGAGGGGAAAATACCAGGATGTGTTATGTTTGGTGTTAGTATCAGGTTGATTCCGAATAGGTTTTTCTTATCCCTCTCCGATAGATGATAATTGTATCGAGTCTCTATAGGTTGTTTTAGTGCATGTTTGGCTGCCGCTTCAGTCCACCATACCCTTTGTAGGCTAGATCCGCGAATTCTAAGACTCTCCATGTACCGCATCGCATCGATCGCTCCTTTTTCCTTTGCCCTTTGTCGGCACCCTTTTGCTTTGATGTATGAGTTCGCCGACATTAGCAAGGTTACTCTTCCGGCTTGGCTCGACAGGGTTATGGACGTCATTGGTTATTCTTCAGAATTCTTAGTCTCATCTGCATCTTGTCCATAGTCGGATGTTGTAGCGTTTTCAATGTGTTTTGGATCTTTGTAATGTATATCTGTATTCTTGACTCGAGGAGTCGTTGTTGTATATATATGTTCATGTGTTTTTCATCATGGACTATTGTTATGTAATGGTATTATTTTTCCACCCGCACGCAAGTGCTTGGTGGGCATCAACGAATCGTTTCTAAGCGGGTTTGGCCTGAATCGCTAAAATCTGCATAAGACCGATTCGAGAGTGGTAAAGTGGCGTCCTGCGAGAGAGAACTGTCTCTGTTGCCGAAGGTGGTAGTTGACCTGACGCGGTAGCAGGACATACCAGTCCCATCTAGATCCGACCAGGCCGAGCGGGCCGTAAAGTCCCCGCGGAGGCACACTAGTTTCAATAGAGTATGATGCTCTCTGCATCAACATTGCCTCACCCCCGTTGTCAACGACATCGGCGCCAAACCCGTACGAGAGAGTGGGGTGATGAGAGGAGTCAACTAGAAGGCGAAATTTCTCCGAGAGTACACGACTCGAAAAGGTACTCATTAACTGGATGGAAAAGAAAAGAGAGAGATTGCGCTGAGAATAGGGACAAAGATTAGACGGTCAAAAAACTAACTGTGCGTCAATTGAGAAACAACTAGCTGTTTAGTACTAGAAAAAATATAGTATCTTTTTTCAATATTTTTTAAAACTCACAAATATGATTTTTGATTTTAAAAAGATAGTAGGAGCACTAGTACTAGGAAGCCAAAAAACACGAGGAAACCAAAAAAAACAACAACCATATGCACCACTTGGGGGCTGATCAGCTCGAAACTCGAACGCAATTCTAAATTCATGTGGAAAAAATCTAGCATTCCGTTCTTTCTAGATTTCTCGAGTGCACTAAAATGGTATTTCCTTCGATCCATATATTAATTATAGATGAATCGGATGTATCTAGAACTAAAACGGAAATTCAATTCGACTTACCTGTGCAAATGAACCTGTAAAAACACAATTCAAAATATCAAAAAAAATAGAAAAAGACATTTGCATGTACGTCCGGACAGTAAATGTCCATGCACAAGTTTACGGGTGAAAACAACATTTTAGATGTTTCATGTAAAAAAGACAAATTCTAGTGCTTTAACATGACTTTAAACGAACGTGTTTTTTTTTTGACTTTTTTATACAAGCCATATAAAATGTTTATTCTTTCTGAAAACTTATGCACGGGCATAGAATGTTCGGATGTATATGCGAAATTTTTGTTCAGATTTTATTGACAATTTAAATTGTATTTTTAATGTATTTTTTATAATAGGTTTATTTGTACCGGGGAGCCAAAACACCACCTCCAAACTAAAACATGTATAGATACATCCAATTCTATGAGAATTAATATAGATCGGAGAGAGTAACCTTATCGAAGCCTGGTTGAGTTATAGTATAGACTTATATATATAATTTAATTAAGCAACTGATATTTGTATACAAAAAAATAAAAAAAATACAATTGTTTTATTATAAGGTTTTATTTACAAGTGCAAGCGACTTTGCTGCATGCAGTCTAGTTACAAACTATTGTGGTATGGCGATTCCATCTCCATGATGTTAGCTCCCTTGCAATGGCATCCTTGTGTGGATGAAGTCCAGGTGCTAGCGTAACCGAGAATTCCTCCAACTTGGCAGCCTTGGAAAGCAGAAACCTTGCAAGCATTTTTTCCAACGGCAGTCCTTGGTAGTTTCCAATGCTGATTCTTCTCACCTTGTGATCCAGGCATCGAACGTGCGTCCGCCACAAACTGTCAGGCACCCGGCCACTTCGATCGACGACGCCACCGCTGAGTGTGCATTTGATGTCGGCGGCGGCGCTGTCCTCTGGCTCGGTATCCGATTCACTGTCGGCTACATAGATGGGAGCCATCTCCGGAGCCGGAGGTAAGATAAGAGACAACACTTCCAGGTCCTTGGTGTTGAGAAGCAAGGCGACGATGGACCGGACGGCGTGATCGGTGAGCAAGCAGCCGTGGAGGCCCAGCTGCCTGAGGCCGGGTAGGTCGCGCAGGACGCTTGTGAGCAAGCTGCTGTAGTAGGCCATGGATGGGCGCAAGGAAAGGTCAAGGTACCTCAGCCGTTTGCATCGCCTGATTAGCTTCATGACCGGAGCAACTTCCCTTGGTCCTTTGCCGGAGAGGTCTTCGCAGATTTCAATCTTTGCAGCGGCGACTGCCTCGTAGTTTGCCACTACAATGAAGGAGGACGACCCGGAGGAGGAAGGCCGCCTTTGTAGTGCAGCGACCGCAGGCAGGTGGTCTGCAGATCCACGCCGGTGGCATTGTGGCAGCAGATCATGGCGAAGCTCCGCAGGCAACGGCTGGTCACCACGATCTCCTTCACGCCAGGACACCCTCCAGCGTCAGGTTGGCGAGGCACGGGCTGCCGGAGAGCAGCCGCTGCAGCATCCCACCTCGGTCCATGACCCTCACGAGGCAGAGCGTGTCCAGCGACGCCACCATGTCCGCGCTTCGTGGCAGATCAAGCGTCCAGCTCGTGAGGCGCAGGCGGCGGAGCGTGCGGCAGCGGAAGATCTGGTGCTGGGTCATGGTGATCAGGCGACCATTCTTTTCGGCTTGCTCGTAGTGCGTCCAGTCTTTCGCCGATCCGGTGCTGAAGGGGCACATGGACGATTGCCCGTAGCTGAGATTGACGTCGAGATCCTCGACGCCGGAGCTCGCGGCGGTGGCGATCCACTGGTCCAGCTTGTCGTACCACCGGAGGCCGAGACGGAAGACGCGGATCGGCGTCTCCACTCCCTTGCAGAGGATGGCGCACGCCACCTGCTGGTCGAAGCAGACCCTCAGGTCCGACGTGCTGTGGCACCGCTTGCCCGTCTTGGTGTCGGCGAGGTCGACGACGGGGACGTTGCAGAACACGTCGCGCCACCGGCGGGAGAGCACGCTGGTGCGCGCGGCCACGTTGGAGGAGAGGTGGGAGAGGACGTGCTCCAGCGCCCTGTCGGGCAGAGCGCTCAGCCGGTCCCCTCCCTGACTGTGTGACGCCGCCGCCGCCATCTTCGTCGACATCAAGACGAGATCGGTCGATCGGTCAAGCGATCTGGCTCTGCTCTGTTACCGAATTGTACTGGTAATATGGAGTATCTCCAACTGATTCTTAGTCGGTTTCCGGAAAACAAATCTCTACAATTCTTTTGGCGTGCCAGCCTTATGTCGACCGCCCACCGTCCGTCAAGATTCGCGCTGCTGACTTTCTGGTCAGACCGCACTGACCCCATCGTCCATCGTCAATTCGTCATCTCCGAGGCAACTTCCTCTTCGCTTCCATGGCCGCTCGCGCTGCGCCGCCACCGACCGCCGGCCGCGACCTCCTGCGCTCCCCCGCCAATCTATATGCCGTAGTTAAGCACATGCACCCATCTATCTGCCGGCTAGCAGCACGGCGAGCAGCCCCTCACCACCGCTCGCTACCCTCGTCTGCCGGCTAGCAGCGGCGCCACCACCGCTCGTAAATCCGCCATCCACCTGACCGAAGAGGTCAAGTAGTGCCTCCGGTTCGTGCTCCGCCGTGTCGATTACTCCCATCCTGGAGCCTCCACGCCCCACGCTCGAGTGTGCTTGTGGACATGACGCGACACTGTTTCGTTCAGAAGCAAGAAAGGAACAAACTTGTTTTCAACAGGTATGCGAATCTTCGTTTTTCTGTTAGCATGTCCGTTTATGGTTTGTGTTTCAGATCGTGGTTGCCTGTTATTGACTTTGACAAAGGCTATTCCGATGCAGTACTGTTAGACTTACCTAGAGGAACTCACGGTGCACTGGAAGAAGTTCGTTCTAAGGATGGGCAAATTGCTTTGTTGCGTGTTGAGCTGGCATCCATGAAGGCCAAGATTGAGGAAAGCGGATCTAGCTTCAAGATGCTGTTCTGGGGATTGCTCTTTGTTTGCGCCATGAACACAAGTTAGTCTGCTGATTGTGCTTTCGCGCGTTTATCTTGATTCTAGTTATATGTATTGTGCATGTAGTAGCACACAATTCATGTGTGGCTGTTCTAGCCTTAGGCATGTCCAAGCCGGGTGTTGTGACCACTGGAGCACCTTCTTGTCTTGTTTGTGTGAATTCAATGTCGGTGATCACTTCTATGAAATCTGGGTGGATCACCGCCGCTTTCATGGCATGGGTGATGTTATAAAGGGCAACCTGATCACAATAGGTGCGAGCATTTGGATTCGCTATTTTTAGACATGAGAACTGCCCTTTACGTGCAAGGGCAAAAGCCTTGATACCATTTGAGGACTGTCTCAATAGGAGCATGGGCATCCAAGGTAACGAGTTCTGAAGCTCCACTCTTATCTTCAAGAACCCAGTCTCTACCTCTCCACACCTCCCTTTCCCTTCCCTTCACCTCCACATCCACCCTCCCTCCTACCAAATGTACTCCTAGAGCTGCATCTTAGTTCTAGGACCAAACGGTGAGCCATAATTTATTTTGCTACTTTATCCAAAGGCATAGGTTGTGTTTTGACATGCTGATTTAGTACATCTCTTCACTTGCAATGTTTACATGCTATAGAAGATGCTGCAGAGATCATATTTTTGCATGCTATAGTAGATCATATTTTTTGCTTTGATACTTTTCCATGCTAAGATGGAATAGTTATGTTTGGTTGCAACCTTTCCAGACACTCCATGCTAAGATTGAGTAGATCTGATTTACTTCTTTCTTATGGAACAGTACAGGAAGTCCTTTGTTCTTGGTTCATTTAGATTTCTTTTTTCAGATGGGGCAGTAGTGAAAATGCTAGGTTAGGGATACATTTTAGATTTCTTAATCTAGATCTGTCCTAAGTTAAGTTACCAATGCCTCTTGAAATGCATTTAGACAGATTGTGTTCATCAGAGAACAGCATGTCGTCATTTTCTTCCCTCTGAAATATTACTTCCGATGCTTTTTGTTTGGTGTAATATATTGAAAACGAGCCATGCCATGCCATGTTTAAGTACTGGACCCTCCCCCTTTGTGTGTATCATGTAGTGTTCTTTCCATGCATGTAGTTGTTTTTTCATCAGTAACAGTATACAAATCTGATGCTTGATTTACCTTAAAATGGCCAGGGTGCAAATGGAGGGAGCAAGACGCTTATGCCCTTCATGGGAAGGAAGGAAGGCAAGAACTAGTAAATTGGCAGCACAACAACTCAATGTGAAGCTATACACAATCATCGAAGATAGTGAGGCAGAAGATTACGGCAATACACAAACCTCTGAAGTCTTGTCCAAAAAACATCTGCTACATCAAGGAGCTCCACAAAAAGAATTGCAGGTGTGCTGGCCAAATGGGAAGGAAAGAAGGCAAGAACTAGTAAATTGACAGCACAGCAACTCAATGAGAAGCTAAACACAATCGTCGAAGATAGTGACACAGAAGAAGACGGCAATACACCGCCCCTGCAAAGTGCCGCCAGAAAAACATCTGCTTCATCAAGGAGCTCCACAAAAAGGATTGCAGATGTCATGAAGAAATGGGTCAACACTTCAAAGCCCAAGCTCCTCCATGAGATGGCTTTCCGGAGTCTTGGATCTCCTCAAATCAACAAGGCTAACCCAATTCATTTTTGGTTCCGAGGAGGGTTGATCCTTCAAACGCATCCTCTGGATTGACGACACAACATATGTCCCAATACGTGATGTTGATTGCGGTAGGGTGTTGGGCATCCCCTGTGGCAAGCTGCCAGTCTGCGGACTTGATGCAAAAGATCCGGAAGACAAGATTGACTTCATCAACTTGTGTATAGGCAGAACTGGTGGTAAAGATGAATACTGTAGCCTCAGAGCTTCTGAGCTCAATGTAGAGAAACAATATCATGAACCCATGGACAAGGTGCAGTGTGACAACTTCAAAGTGTCCTTCGTGGTATGGTTGGTCTGCAGGTGGCTCGCACCGACCAAGAAACCGAACAACGGCAGTGAGACATTCTGGGGTGCTTTGTTAAAACCAGACGAGATCTCCTCCTATAATTGGTGTGCCTTTGCTCTGGAGGCACTGTTTGATGCTGTCTGCAAATTCCAGCGTGATATAGCATCAAAGATCAAGATTGGTGATTTGTCCTTTTGCCCCATGTTCCTGCAAGTAGGTTCTTTAACACCTTTTTTAAAACTCAGTTCAGTTACATTTTTCATTATGTATTGTTGGCACTAACCTGGCTGCGACGGGTGTCAGATATTTTTCTCGACTATGTGAAGACGGGGTGTGCATCATCCTGCAAGGATCCCCGCATAGTGACTACGATAACGGACAATTAGCTCAATGATTCAGGGCCTTAAACGAGAAGGTATGCATTGGTAGGTTGTTGTATATATAGGCATTCCATTCCTCTCTTCAGGCTAATCTACTTATGTCAAATCTATGCATGCAACACAGCTGCAGAGAAGCCGTTTGAAAAAGAAAATTAAGGAAGCGAGGGCTACACTGGATTCTTTTCGGAAAGCAGCAATAGGGGCATCCAAGGTAGCTGCTAACACTGTTTCGTATTTATTTGTTATCTCCTTTTGAGACATGGGCTAGTGGAAAATAAAAAATTTGTTTTCATATATTTTGGCAGCTGACGACAAAGAAAAAAATTGCACTCAGATGGTATGGTGCAAGTTTGCAGAGACACATACTCCTGTTACGAAGCTCAATATTCAGAGATGCCGGTCGTTGGTCGAGAAGCTCGTCAAGAGGGTACCGATGGTGAAGGATCGGGCGATGCGGGTATCAAGAGGACGGTGATGTATACACATGATTAGAATCCGGCGAATTTGGTGTCGCAGATGGATCTGGTGCGCGTAAGGAGTCAGCATTTCGAGATGAAACTTGTCCAACTTTTTCAGTTGGCTTTTCCGATGATGACAAAAATGAACCGACACCCCGTGCGGCAGATCGCCATCAAACTACCGCAGACCGTCAACCTGACGTTCCTCGAGACAATGTGCATCACATCTTCGCCGGAATGGCGGAAGAAGCACCTGTGGATACCAAGCTGCCCCCGCGTCGTCGACCTGACGCTGGAGGCCATCGACCGCCTCACGAGAGCCTCCGTCATCCACAAACGCCTCCACGGTTTCGCGCCCCACTGCTGTCACAACCTCGATGCGCCATCGACTGTGGCGGCCACCAACCGCCTCGGGGAGTCTCGATCATCGACAAACGCCCGCAGATTCTCCCTCGCTGCTGCCACAACCTCAAGTCTGTCATCGACCAAGGCTGCAGCCATCGACCGCCTCACGAGTCTCCGTCATCCACAAACGCCTCGCAGATTCGCCCTCCGCTGCCACAACCTCAAGTGTATCGGCATCAACGCCTTGGAGCTGAGGTCGCTGGACTACTGTGGCATGGTGCCCACGGAGTCGCTCCTGTCCCTGCACGGCTACCCGGTCACTATCCCTTCGTGCACCATCAGTATATGCATCCTTTCCTGACGCAGCTGGCACTGCAAGGTGGTGTGGGGTCGTGGAGCAGGCACCAAACCTGAACATTCTTTCGTTTTTCATGGAGTTCTCCATGGTTCAAGACAACTTCGTGTCTCCCGATGAGTCAAGCTTCTAGATCCCGTGCTTGCACAGCTTGGTGAGGGAGATCAACATGGTCCATTACCATGGCGATGAGCTGCAGAGGATGACAGGCCAGGCTCTTGTTCCGGACTGCGCTTGTTCTTGAGAGGATATGTGTGCCCTTCTCGTGGCGGGGTCATTTGCGTTGTAAGATGCAATCAAGGAGATCGAAGTTGGGTGGTCTGGCAGTGCGGGTGGCAAGCATGTAGAAGCTCAACTACTTGGAGATTGTCAAGAACTCATGTTTGAATGTAAAACAGTCAAGAGCTCAATGTTTAAAAGGGTTTAAAATCGTAACATCAGACATAGCCATATTCTGAAAAAACAAAACCGCAACGCTGATAATCAACCCATACAGTGTCACATATATATGGAAATATTCGGAGGAAAAAATATTGTGCAATATACTAAACGAGCAAACCTTAAAAAAGGGAAGGACAGAACATGTTACACGAAGACGCATGACGTGAAATCCAAGAACATGGATGTGGAGTGGAGAAGTTCTCACCATCAGATCAGATCAACAACGACACGGAGGGAACGGCGGCTCGCTGCCCACGCCACGTCTCGCCGTCGCCAAAGTCCAAAGTCACAAGTCACGCGCATACCGCACGCGGATTGTGCCCATGGAGTTGTACTTATGGAGCCATTGTTTGGAGAGGACGGGAAATTTGGACTCTCTTGCTGCATGAGAGGAAGGCATAAAGAAAGGGATGGAGACTTGAAGAGGATAGACGGCGGCGATGCAAATGATACCACGGATTGGTGACATGGCAGAACATTAATAAAGGAGGTGTATGCAAAGCCCTCTACCCGTCACATAGTCAATCAAGGAAATAAATGATCCATTCCGTATTCCAAGAAAACTAGAGTCTCTGGCTTTGTTAGTTTTCCGAGGTAGTATTAACTCTATAAATAGACTAGGTTTGGATTCGTTTCTTCCTTCTAAGTGTGAAAAGTCAATTTAACTTTCGATAGAGAATTGCTTCAAATCATGTATAGAAATATTGTTTTATCCAATGCAACAAAATATTGTTTCATCCAACAGCTAGCTGATCGATTCACGTACGATTCTACCTTTTTATTTGTATAGGTAGCTAGTAGCAAGCTCACGTACAAAATCTTTTCTAGATTCCTTGTTTGGCTTGTTTTCTTGGTCATGTTTACTGTAGCATCAGGAGAAACCATGCAAATTTCCAGAATTGACTTTGAGAACAAAATAATTATCAAAACCTAGTTAAGCTGGATCGGTCAGAGTTAAGTTGGATCAATCAATCAAGTGAAAGCACGAGAAATTTCAGCATGACCTTAGCGCTTTTTTGGACATTTTTTCACAGAGCAAATATTGAATAATAGAAGTGCGTATATAGAGCACTAAGCTCATCAGACATTTATATATGGAAGAATTCAGCTCGATCACATGTCTAATCACAGAGAAACATGCTGGAGTAACATGTCTAATTCAGATCACATCGCAAATAGACTATCACTGAATATTACATGAACTAGAAAATTATAAAAGGAGACCATCTCGTTCTTGACACCTTTGCAAGCGCAACAGACCCATTTCCTCTCGCATTTCTCCCTCGCACTTGTCTCCCAGCTTCAAAGGAGAACATGCCTAATGAATTACACCAGCAAGGAAAAATACAAATTAGTTTCCAGATTTAATTATACCGTGATCACGGATGAGGTTATTTCTCTAGCACTGACCATATACATTGACACAACGAATATCAATGGCCATGAGAATTATTAATATAATAGAGAAAAAGGTCCACCTCAGCAAGCGGGATTTTATGTATCCGTTCTCTCTATATCTATATACATAGTGATCAGGAAACTGAACAAAAGAAACCAGGCAATAAAAACGACCATACACACAGTGTCCTTTCTACCAAGTAAAGGTTCTGGAGCAACGGTAAAAGTAATCTCCGGAGATTCCACAAACAGAAATTATGAGTAAAAGTACAAAAGTAGCCTGTAATTTGTAAAGAAAAAGGGTGGCTTTTAACACTCTGGTTGTATCCAAATCCGAGGAAGCAAACAAAGAATCACCATTCAATAATGCATTTTCATTGTTCACAGGTGGAGTAATGATGGAGAAACTTCTGTACTACTGAATCAGTCCATTTCTAAAATTTAGAGTAATCATGCACCAAAACATTCACAGTGCTGACTCTTGGGGCAGCCAACAAGATAGATTTTAAATCACAAAGCACGTAGAGGGGACAAGGGGAGAAGCAAAACACACCAAAACCATGCAGCCAGGGCAAAGGCAAAGCTGAGGGCGAGCTGGGACTACAACCGCGTGCAAGCCGCAGGAGGCCGCGACCATCAACACCAGAGCCGTAATGTCACCGACAACCCCAGCCGCTTCATCATGCCAAATAGCAGCACAAGAACTGATTTGGCCATCCCTGTCATACACGGACACGTTTCTTATGGCTGTTAGCAAAGAGATGAATACAACTTCATACTAATCTGTTAAACATGCCAGAGCCATAATGCCCCATCGATCACACAACAATTGCAACCAGCGCACCACAAGTATAGGAATACAAAATCATCGAGTGACAGCAACTACTGTCAACACCTATATCAAAGACCAGCAGCTATAGCATCACAAAACCACTTAGCACTGAGGAAACAACTAGTGACCTTGCTTATGTTGCTGCATTTTCAGTCAGCGGTAAGCAAATCATGCTCACAAGCTACAACTTACATGCTCACAACTCTGGGCGCTCGGACGCCTAGGCGTCGCCTAGGCGACGACTTGGCGACGCCTTAAAAACCATGGTAAGAGCAGAACAATATAGCCTACATGACTCACCTAAAACACAGAGCCACAGAAGAAGGCCACCACTGCCACGGTTGCGGCCAGGTGAACTCGCTGCCATCCCACGGCAACAGGAGCCCATGAGGTAGTACAAGCAGAGAGGCGGCCATGCCTAACACCTCCTGCGAGACGAGGGAGGCCATGGCCAGCCCAGCAGATGCCAGAACAGCCAGGTCACACTGGATCCGGCGGCCATGACTCCCTACTCCAGCTCTACTTCTCCCCTACAAAGTCAACCCCGAAGGGATAAGCAACAGAACATAAATTCTCCCTCCCTCCCTCACTCTCTCTCTCAAGAAAAAAAGAGGGTACTGGCCTACTCAGGCTCCATGGATTATTCTATGAGATCAGCAAGTCCTAAGACCAACATAATTAGCATATAGCCATATAGTAATATATATTAACAACTAAAACATGCATAATCACTCTTGTCAAGTATCATCATTAATATCCACCATCTCTCAACTATAAAGGGCATAATCTCTCTGTCAAGTTTCAGCATTATTTTCCAACTGGGCATGAAGAGAATACTGATCTGTGAAACATGATATATGTTTTCCCAATAACTAGAAGCTTGGTGCCTCCTAAAAATGCAACTTACTAGACATGAACCATCCAAACAATTAAATTTATGATCTTCCCAATCTAAAGTTCACATACTGGTGAACATTAGCGTAACCATCATCAAGGTGGCGTCCTTTTATCCCTCTCCTTATCCCTACGTACTTCGGAAATGAGCCCGAACTCTCATCTTTCCCTTGTTGAGCTCTTGGATACAAACACACAACAAGTAGCAACTAAATTCATAAACCAAAAACTACTGCAGGAAATCTTACGCATGGCTTCCAACAAGAAGCGAGAAAACTAGAATCCACAATGGACCAAGATCCCCAGAATCTCAGAAATTCAAGGAGGAAGAGGAGAAGCATGAGCTTACCAGCATGTAGAGTTGCGGAAAGTTGCCAGATATGTGGTGGTGTGGGCGTGTGGCGCAGTTACCTGCCACCGGGTCGAACAAGAGAGGCGACTTGTCTCCTGTTTGCGTAACGGAGGCGACATGTATCCAGGTCGCAACAAACAGGATGTTGCAGAGCCAATACATTCCTTCTCCAGTGCTCCATCTACAGCAGCAAGGCATCACTAACATTAGACACAGCCATATTCTGAAAAAACAAAACCGCGACGCTTGCAAACTTTAGAAATGAATTGGAGCATGCATCTCTGAGACCAAAGCACAGACAACATCACAACAATAGTGGCTGTTGTACATACATCAACAAGTTAAATGATCATCAAACAGAAGTCAGGTTCAGGTTATTCTACAAAACAGGTTGTAACATGTGCAAAATAACATTGTACATTAGGCACTATTCTGTCACGATGTGTGACACACATAGTAGTATATTTCACCAAGTGCACTACTTACTGTTGTAATGTTTGTCTATAAAAATGAATGTTGCTAGATGCCAAACTAATTCTGGCTGTTGTATATACATCAACAAGTTAAATGATCATCAAACAGAAGTCAGGTTCAGGTTATTCTACAAAACAGGTTGTAACATGTGCAAAATAACATTGTACATTAGGCACTATTCTGTCACGATGTGTGACACACATAGTAGTATATTTTTCACCAAGTGCACTACCTACTGTTGTAATGTTTGTCTATAAAAATGAATGTTGCTAGATGCCAAACTAATTCTGGTAGCCTCCCGAGGATCATATATACCTCAAAATAGAAGTGCAGATTTTTTAACTTGTATAAAGTGCAATCTAGAAACCAAACATCATATTCTGTCCATAATTGAGTAGGTATAAAATTCAGATCATCTCTATCTTTATCTTATAGTACTCCCTCCGATCCATATTAACTGTCGCAGAAACGGATGTATCTAGACATGTTTTAGTGCTAGATACATCCAATTTTGTGACAGTTAATATGGATCAGAGGGAGCACTAAATAAGATCATTTTCTCTTTATTTTGTGGGATGAGATCAAAGCCAAACAGTAGCACAATAACTCAGCTTCACACATAATAGTCTAGCACAACATATCAGTGTAACATAATAAAATGTTATGCGTTCAAAAAATTTAATTTTTTTCAAGATAATAATCTAAAAAAAACACAAGCCTGTCTTAGCAAATACTTCCTCTGTTCCCTTTTGTAAGACGTTTTGTCAGGCTTATTTGCCTTCTTATTTGTCAGGCTACCAAAGAAAAATCCCTCCACTACATTACCTTACATCAACACTCCAGATTCTGAACCGAGCACAAGTATCTATCTATCTATCATAGTCTACATCATATACCATCGCAAAATACGAGAAATCAAGTGCATCCATACCGAGAAAGAAGCTCGAGATCCCTGAATCAAGCCACCGCGACTCCACGGACGAACCAAAGGAGGGTTAGTCACTGGTAGATCAGCAAAGAACCATTTTTTTCCACTCGGATTGACTCAGGCCAGACGGCAAGGTCACACATCTGAATGGAAAAGAGGGGCGAGTGATTAGATCTTGAACATGACAAAACATCTCGGAAAATCAAGTGTAAAACAGTGTCATATCTATGCAGATCAGAGCAAGTGCACTGGCATTTTATTGAACAAAAAAATTGATCAACATGATAGTGCACATGTGGAAACATTGGCATAACTATGCACCATTACAGATATGAGTTTTCTAACATGAATACCAGTAGGCAAATATTAATCACGAGCACAAAGTTGACATATAGTGCAACATAAATATTAACACATCATGCAGCAGACATTCAGTGAACAAATACTCATGCAAAGCCAAAAAGGAACAATTTTGTTTTCGTGTTCTTCCACGCAAGAAAATGGCCAGATTACAATTATACCAAAATTTCTTTTTATGTGATCATGACATGTGTATCACAAATATTTAACATAAGCTAGAAAACTCTAAAACCATTAACTCACCTAAATTGAACCTAGAATCATCAGCCCTAATCCAATTATCAAAGACATGAAACTGAGTGTCACCAAGCTCTTCTCCTTATCTGCACAAGTAGAAGCACGGGCATGAGTAAGCAGAAATCTTGCATCTTTAGGTGTAAACATGGATAGGAGAACAGATCAGGAGCTTACCATGGCGTCTGAGCTCGACGGGGGGCAGATCGAAGACATGGAGGTCCTCCATCTCCAGCGCCGCACTGCTGCTGCTTGGGTGCCTTGCTGTCACCATCATGGACGCCATGCTCTGCGGCCAGCCGACAGTCCCCCGCTACTGCTGCTTCTGCCTGGCAAGGAGAGACATCGGTCCACCGCAACAACCTCCCACATCCCCATGCCATGTTGTAGTTGCTTGTGGATCACCTCCAACAAAAAAAACATAAACACAGTTCAGGTCCAGAAATTCATAAGCATAAACAAACATCTAGACATGCACTTAAAATGTGAAGTGCTAGTAGAACAAGTACTCAACTAATCAGCAAGTAATATGCACTTAATTGGAACACACATGGGGTTCTTAATCATAAAGAAACAACTCGAAAAGAGCTCATTTTCTCGGAAAGGCAGTGGGCACACTTTTGCCAAAACATATGGATAGTTTGCCTTGTCGGGGATGAAGAACTAGTTATTATGGATACACAAAATAAAATGACATGGTTAGAAACATGTAAAGAGGCTATTTATGAGCGACTAGAACCCCCGAACCACGACAACGAATATCAAGTATGTATGGAACCAGAACACACTTTCAATCCGAGACCAAAACTCGGAAATCAAGCACCTTTACATCACACTTCGTGATATGTACTAGTAACAATTTGGGTACCCAAAAAAAAAGGTTAAGGTGGCTCCAACCATCGGTACCGCGAGGACAACATCTACAATATTTCCTGCAGATTATTTCCCTAATCAAAGCAATCATCACAACCAGACCTTAACATCTATAATGCCATGTCACACAACAGACTCACAACGATGAAGGCATGGTTTCTCCACTGCTAAGACATTCAACATTATAAATAGTAACGATTTTTTTAGATGAAGGCATGGTTTCTCCACTGCTAAGACATTCAACATTATAAATAGTAACGATTTTTTTAGAAGGAATGTGTGGAGGTGAAGGTGGACGAGAGGGGGCTCACCGGGGCAGCAGCAGGTTTGGGGAGCACTATGACTGATTTGTGGCCGGCAGCAGCAGGCCAGGGACGTTGCCGGAAGCAGCAGCTCCTCTGCGGCCAGCCAGCAGTCCACCGCTGCAGCTGCTGCTGCATGGCAACAAGAGACTACAGTCCACCGCAGCAACCTCCCACATTCCCATGACATGTTATAGTTGGTGGTCGATCACCTCCAGCAAAAAAAAAAATGAACACTTAAAACATACTCCTGTTACAGCTCGTTTGCAGAGACACATACTCCTGTTACAAACAACTAGACATGCACTTAAAACATGAAGTACTCTACTAATCAGCAAGTACTCTACTGGTAGAACAAGTACTCAACTAATCAGCAAGTAATCTATTCACTTAATTGGAACAAGCATGTGATTCTTAATCATAAAGAAACAGCTTGAAAAGAGATCATTTTATCTGAAAGTCAATGAGCACACTTTTGGCAAAGCATATGGAAGTTTGGTTTGCCAGGGATGAAGAACTAGTTATTTTAGATACACAAAATAAAATGATATGGTCAGAAACATGTAACGGGGCTATTTACAGATATAACTATAGCGACTAGTGCCCCCGATCCACGAAAACAAATATCAACCATATATGGAACCAGAAAACACTTTCAATCCGAGACCAAAGTCTCGGAAATCAAGCACCTTTACATCACACTTCATGATATGTAGTAGTAAGAATTTGGGTACAAAAAGAAAAGGATAAGTTGGCTCCAACCAATGGTACCAGGAGTGACTATAACGACAACATCTATAATATTTCCTGCAGATTCTTGCCCTAATCCAAGCAACCATCACAACCAAACCATAACCCTAGAATGCCATGGCAAACAACAGATTCAGAACGATGAAGGCATGGTTGTTCCACTGCTAAAACATTCAACATTATAAAAAGACAATTTTTTTAGAAGGATTGCGTGGAGGTGAAGGTGGAGGAGAGGGAGCTCACCAAAGCAGAAGCATGACTGATTCGTGGCCGGCAGCAGCAGGCCGGGGACGTTGCCGAAAGCAGCAGCTCCTCCATTACTGCGCTGACACGAGCTCCAGCGCCCCTCCCATCGGTCGGGGTGTCACGGACGTCACCGCAGACCACCACCACGCGTGAAGCTCGCCCCTTCCTTTGGCCCGCTTCCCCCCCGGCCTCGGCTGGCTGGCTGTGGCTCGGCCGGCAACAGGCCCGCGCGCGAGGGCCACGCGAGGAGGAGGCGGGCTGAGGCACTGCTGGTCCGGAGGAGAGGAGGGAGATGGCGGCGCATTCGATTTGCTGCGGCTACGCGCACGGGAGCGCACCGACGGCTAAGCGAGGAGAGACTGGCGGAGTGGCGGGTGTGAGGACTGGAAGGAAGGAGGGATACGCCGGAGGTGGGGGGATGAGGCGCCGGAGAGGGGAGGAGCGGCGGGGCTGGCCAATTGTGCGGCTAGGGTTTGTGGTGGTTCAGCGGGCCGGAGGTTCCACGCCGTGGAATAGAGATAAGAGGAGAAGGGGGTCCCGGGCGGTGGTCGGTGAGTTGGCCGGCGATGGAGGTGGTTTGGAAAGGGGATCGATCGGAAGGAGGTCGCGAGGTCGATGGAAACTTGGCCAAAATTTCGTGCTGCTGGATGGAGAGAGACGGAGGGTTGGATGGAGAGAGACGGACGGTTCAGATCAAGAGTTGGTAGTAGTACTACCTTTGTGTTGAATGGCTGGACTCGAGTCTTGTATAGAGTCATTTATTACCTAGAGTTCTGCGCATATAGAAAATGTACTAAGTGCGTGGGAACTTGCACACAATAATGAATCTACCATTCACTTTACCAAGAAGTATAGAGCCATCAAAAAGTTATCGTATAGAAGATGAACAGATAATCTGTGTCAATATAGTAATCGTATATACTCTCTTTGTCTCAAAATAAATATCACAAATTTGTTAAAATTTATGTGCTAAATAGCGTCTAGATTCATTAAATTTTGAGAAATGTGTGACATCTATTTTGAGACGGAGGAAGTACATCGACACACTTGTTGTAGCAATCCAAAGCCATAAATTATTGTTTTTCATTATTGGCATTAGAAAACCCCTGCATCTCAAATTAGATGTTTTGGATTTGGGCAATAGTGCGGCGGTCCGCTTCTAATGGCGAATCAGTAGTAATCGCAAAGGTTATTGGAGGAGATGGATGGCAAAATGCTCAAAAATGTTGTTAGGACCATCGAAACCGACAAACCACACAACTGGTTATCCACTGTAGTTTCGCACTGAGGATGGTAAACGACACCCGCATAACAACCTGCAAAAGCAAGTATAGACAAAAAAATTGGTCTAGAAAGGTAGCAAAATTAGATAAGAATTAGTAAAAAAGCAGTGCTCGCACCCCGCACGGCTTGCCACCCTACCGATAAGAGCCGTCCTGGTGTTAATTTATTAGCTGATTGGACACACCTATGCTACTCGGCAGATCGAGTTGTTCACAGACACGTCGTGGTCGGTCAGCTCCGGCCAGAGAAAGACACCGTTGGCTAGCTTGTCGTCGTCGGACGGCGAGGTCAGGAGCTAATTAACTTGCCTTTATTTGTAGACGGGGCCTAATCGAGGTCAGGAGTACTAGAATACTGACCAATCAATAACCACTATGCATGTGTTTACGTAGCCCTTGTATTTTCTCCAATGGACCGGCTCATTCCTACATGGACGCTTAACACGTTAGAGCATCTCCACCGTCATGCCCCAAAGTATGTTTGGCGGCAATGTCAGATATGCGCTTTTGGGGGCCTTGGCTGAGCAAGCCGGCGTTTTAGAAGGGCCTTGTCACACCGGCGGAACACAAAAATATCCCCCGATATAAATAAATTGATTTAAAAATAGTGTACATAGTGCACTAGAAGTGGTAGTAAATTAAAGTAGCACTACAAGGTTTTATTAACCCTAACCCTAGATCAGCGGCGGTATCCATCATCGCCGGAGAGCAGACCCTCATATGACGAGGTAATGGAAGGCATCACTATTCATCGTTTCCGAAGCACATGCCCTCATATGCAGGGAGTGGAAGGCAGACTCATAAAGCGGGGGTCACGGTCGAACGAGGCCCCACTCCTGATGATCGCCTTCTACATGTAGAGATCCTCGTGAGATTCTTCAAGTCGGACATGTACATGCGGTCGCATTCGATGGGGTTCACTCGTACCTGGTGGAGGCACTCCAAGTGAGCATGGTCGAGGGCTCGTAGGCGATTCATCTTTGACAGTAAGACTTCACTAAGGATGTCCCGGCGGAAGGGGCGACCGGTAGTCCGGGAGTTGGATCCTTGCTTCCATGTCGGGGTGGATATCCCGGCCCCGCATCGTTCGAGGGATTATCACGGCAACGAGCTTTTATGGATCTAGGGTTCAGCGGCAATCGATGGTAGCCGAGTGGGAGTGAGGAGAGAGGATGGGTGCACCGGTCATTACCCGCGCTGACTCGTCATTGTGCCACTTACGTGTGGACGGTTCGTCAAACCTGATATGGTTTCGGTTAGTGGCGGAGCCAGCCGGGTGGAAGGGTGGGGCCAGCCCCACCCTAAGATTTGGCCCAGCCCATATTGTATATATAGAAAATAAGAAAAAAAATGAAAAAGGCCAGCCCAATTTAGGCCTGCCCCACCCTAACAAAATGGGCTGGATTCGCCACTGGTGTCGGTGATGGCACGCTCAGTTCACCCCGTGTGGGTATAGGGGCCGGCGCGGGGCTTTGGGACAAATAATTGAGGCTCACATGGCGCCACCACTCGTTTGGGACTATCGGTGCTAGTTGTTTTTGCCCGACACTCAAAGCCTATCTTTGGGATGGTTGGGGCGCGCATTCTCTTAGTACTCTCAGTACTCTATCTTATACTTGGAGAACATTTCTTTAGGGTATGAACATTGCTAGGGTGTTCAAGAAGATAAAAGAGTGTCTTAGTCCCTTCAACAGACATGCGAGTTCGAGAAGACAAGAGGTGATCGGAAATCACTCGAATTTGTCGCACATTCCTATGGGTCTTGTTTTAAACTATAAGATACATATTGTCTATCATTTCATGTGCCATTTTCTTGACGCGTTATTATTTGATGCATTATTGATTATATTGTCATGCATTATTGTTTTATATATATAATGAAATAGTAAGACTAGACCTTTAATGTGGTCTCTTGACATCCCCACATGCTATACGGGCCCTTCTGTCATGCCCAAAGATAGATATTACCGCTCATTTTCGTGGGTGTCGTCTTATTGGTTAAGATTTATTATTGTATGTTAGGAAGATATGTTACCCATGATTTCATGCCATCGTCTTGTAGGCTCATTTTACTACTCACGCATGAAATAGTAGTTACTACTTCTAATTTCATGTGTTCAGGGGCTATAGCTGCTTTGTGGGTCTATAACACACTATTATCGACACAACATTCCATAGTGGAACCGGTGGGCTTAGTGCGGGGAGGGGGCAATATCGTCGTGACTGAAGATGTGTAGTGCCCTACATCTTAGGGGGTGACTGGTTAGCGTCAGGACGATAGTGGTGCCACTGTGTGGTAAGTGGCGTTGCATGGCCTTAGGCGAGGGTGATGGGGGAGTACCGGTTAGGAGAGTGTTATTACGACAATTCTGTTGGGGGTGGGGACAAGTCGATGGTATGGTGTGTGTTTGTGGGACACCAGAGACATATCATCCCATGGTTATTGGGTGTTTTCGAAGACGAATAAAATAACCGGTGACATGTTCGAATATGTTGTCAGTTCTATCAGAACCGACCGCCCAGAAGTTCCCATAAAAGAATATCGGTCCTTACTCTCCCACGGGAACCCGTGATGTCAATTACTCCCTGTGTTCACTAATATAAGACCTTATATATATATATATATATATATATATATATATATATATATATATATATATATATATATATATATTAAAGTAGACTACATTCATACTAAAATGGGGCCGTCAGTGGTCCAGGAGATGGGTCCTCGCTGTTGTGACAGGAGGAGACCTCGCCCTCGGCGTCGTTGGAGGGACCGTCATGACAATGGCCTTTCATGGATCTAGGGTTCGGCAATAGCGGGTGGCAGCTGGGTGAGAGTGGAGAGAGAGAGTAGGTGCACCAGCCTTTACCTACGCTGACTCGGCACTGTGCTGTTTACCCGGGGGTGGTTCATCATATCCGATGTGGTGTGGGTTGTCGGTGCACCCGGTTCACCCCTTGTGGGTAGGGGGCCAGTGTGGGATCGTCAGACATAACTGGGCCCACTTGGCACCGATAACCGTTGGGCGATGCCGGTGCGAGCCTTTTTTTTGACACTCGCAAAGCCCGTTAGGGGGCGGTTGGGGTGCCCCATGCCCTTAGTACTCTCGATACTCTATCTTATACATGGAAACCATTTCTCTAGGTTATGAACATTGTTAGGGGTCGAGAATACAAAATGAGCGTGTTTGTCCCCAACAGGCCCGCGAGTTCGAGAAGACAAAAAGTGATCCGAAATCACCGAATTTGTTGCACATTGTGTGTGTCCTGTTGTGTTGTGTGTGGTGCCAGTCTGGAGCATGCATTTGGAGTGATGATGATCTTGTGTTTCTTTCTCGTGTTGCAAACCTTGTTGAGATTTTTGTAAATAAAATTCTTGCTAAATCAGCCCTGGTAGCGGGATGCATGTAGTGACATGCATTTTTCAAAAAATTGATAATAATATTTTGGGAGTTTGAATTTCAGATGATATGTGCTGTTATTTGTGTTACTCCCTCCTCCCACCCATATTAGTTGACTTGGATTTGTTAAAATTTGAATAAACCTATATACTACTAAATAGTATTTAGATTTAAACAAATTTCTTGGAATCAACTAATGTGGGTCTAAGGGAGTACTTCTTATTTGTTGATGAAAGGAAATGAGCCTGGGTAGGTACGGCGTGCCCGAGCCAAGAAGAGACGGGCGCTCCCTCCTTTCATGTCGCGAGGCGTGCACGTTAATGTGGTCTGCCGCACGCTGCGCTGCGCCTCCGCTCCAGCTGTGGTGTGGCCCCAATCACATCGATCGGCAACTCCGACCAGGATGAGAATAAAGTACGTACCGGCCGGCTGTGGTGCCCTTCCTCGAGACGCTAGCTATGTCACGTCTGTTGACATTGAGTATATCTGATTGCTTGACTGCAGCATCTCGTCGGGGAGAGCACTCAGCCGGTCCTAGCTTGTACTCCTAATTAAGCCTGTACTCATTTCACCAATTGCTGCCCTAGCTTGATTGCTCGAAGCAAGGGATGATTATTTGTTTTTGTAATTTGTTAACTTAATTAATACCTGCAAGCTCATCAGCCCGCCTTTTGATTCTCAAGTGCCAGCAATGTTACTCGAGAATTGTAGATAACATGCTGTCTGTCTGATAAGTAGTCCGTTCTTACAAACTCAGCGTAATAGCGCGGAGATACTTTTTTTTTTTACTTCCATCGCAACTCATGTAGAACCGGTTTTCAGCATGTTACTTAAAAAAAGAAAAAGTTATTTTAACAAAGAAATATTCAAGCATTGATACTATAATATAATGGTTTTACTGAAAGAAATAGCACTTTTGTTTCCTCTGTTTTATAGTTAATAATACAAGCGCAATGACAATGTTTCCTGCCATCAATTTACGGTTACTCTGGTATGGAGATTTGATCGCCAGGATCTTAGCTCCCATGCCATCTGATCCTTTTGTCGGGAACTGCCAACTTCCGAGGTAACCGAGAATTTCTCCAAAGTACTACCCCTGGAAATTAGAAAATGTGCAAGTATTTTTTCGAGTTTATGTCCTGTATAGTTTACAATGTTGATTCTTCTCAGCTTATGGCCCAAGCATCTGATGTACATCTGACGCAGACTACTGGTCAGCCGGCTACTATGGTGTACCCGGTCACCATTATTGTCGTCTTTGGGCTCGGTATCTGATTCATCATCGGAGATGCAGAAGGACCTCTTCTCTTGAGGCTTTGGATCCAGAAGAAACAAAGACAACACATCCAGGTTCTGGGTGTCACGAAGCAAGACGGCAATAGACCTGACGGCATGGTCATTGAGAAAGCAGCCGTGGAGGTGCAACTGCTTAAGAGGTAGCGTGCGTACAGCATCTGCGAACAAGCCGCAGTGGTAAGCCATTGATGGGCGCAAAGAAAGGTCGAGGTACGCCAGTTTGGTAAACCGGGTGATGAGCGCGGTGACCGGAGCAACTTCGGTTGATTCCCTGTTGGAGAGGTCTTCACAGATTTCGATCGTCAGCGCCGCGACTCCTTGGTAGTTTTCAACCTCGAAGAGCGTGTCAGTAGGAAGGCTGCCTTTGTAGTGCAGCGACCGCAGGCATGAGCCGTGCAACTTGATGCGATTGGCATGGTGGCAGCAGATCATGGTGAAACTCCTCAGATGGGCGCTTTCCACTGAGATCTCCTTGACGCTCGGGCACTCCTGCAGCGTCAGGTCAGCCAGGCGCGGGCAGCTGTTGGAGAGCAACTGTGGCAGCATCCCGTTTGGATCGACGATCCTTGAAAGGCAGAGCGTCTCCAGCGACGAGACTAGCACGCCATGTGGCAGATCAAGGGTCCAGTTCGTGAGGCGCAGGCGGCGAAGCGTGCGGCACCTGAAGAGACGGTGCTGCGTCTTGACATAGCTGCTTGTTTCGTTTCCGTCCAAGTCTTCCGAGGCCTCCTTGGAGAAGCCGAAGGGGCAGGGGCTGCGTTCGTTGTCGTGCCAGTACCTGAGCTTGACGTCGATGTCCTCGGCGCCGGAGCAGGTGGCGGTGAGGATCCACTGGTCGAGCAGGTCGTGCGGCGGGTGGAAGGCGTCGAGACGGAGGGTGAGGAGGGGCGTCCCGGGTGCCTTGCCAAGGATAGCGCCTGTCACCTTCTGGTTGAAGCAGACCGGGAGGAGCTTCTCTGAGGATGTATCCCGGTTGCCTTCCTTGGGGTCGGCGAGGTCGACGACGGGGACGGCTGCGCAGACGCGGCGCCACCGGCGGGAGAGGACGCTGGTGCGCGTGGCCTCGTCGGACGCGAGGCTGGAGAGGATGCACTCCAGCGCCTTGTCCGGGAGAGCGCTCAGCCGGTCCGCGTGCCTATGCCTCTTCATCTTTTTCTTCGACGATCACGATGGGTACGTGCGTAACCTTTTATTTTGCTGCCTAGGACGCCGCCTTTGATGCACCGATTCTGTATCGATCTTTGTTTGTGATTCGTTGGTCACTCGGATTGAAACGGCTCTGATATATTTGCTTTGGCCGACCCCTGATTAGTCAGTTATTATCCTGAGATATAATTTGCCGGATCGGAAGTTTTTAAAGCACCAGTCAGACGGCATGGCATCACCACCACACAAGAAGTCAGCGTCGTCAGCCAGGCGTGGAGATCGCATCAGTGGTCTAACCGACGAATTGCTGGGCCACGTCCTCTCCTTCCTCCCCACCAAGGAGGCTGGTTGTACAGCTATTCTTGGCCGCCGGTGGCGTGACATTTTCTGCAGCGTGCACACCATCAAATTCGAGGAGGCAGAAGGCGAGAGGGAAGAGGACTGGTTCACCGACCACTGGGAATCTGCGGATAAGAGGAGCTGCAGCGGCGTGCTCCTCGACTGCATCAGCTCCGCGCTCCTCCGCCGCCGCATCCGGTGTGCTAGCAGTGACCGCAGTGGGCACCCCGTGCCCTTGCGCAGCTTCCACTTCGCCTTCGACAGCTACGACAACTGGGACAAGGTCGCCGTCGACCAGTGGCTCTTCGAGGTGCTGTGCCAAAGCGACAAGAAGGAGCTCCACCTCGACCTGCGCTTCTTCATTGGCCCGATCTGTTCTGATGACGACGATGAGAAGAACGAGAATAAGAAGTGGGGGTATGTCCTCCCCATGACGCTCTTCTCCCACACCGCCATACGGACGTTGTGCCTCGGCCATTGCAAGCTGAATCTACCCGAGACTATTGTGCTGCCGCTCCTCGAGACATTGCGTCTTACCAGCATCCTCGGCGATGATTCAGAGGAAACCACCCAAAGACTCATCAGTAGCTGCCCGCGCCTCGTTGACCTGACGCTAGAAGCCAACAAGCGTCTCAAAAGAATCACCATCCTCGACAAGCGGCTACGCAGGTTTGCCCTCCGGTGCTGCCACAACATGACGAAAGTCATCATCGATGCGTCGGAGCTGAGATCCCTGGAATACAATGGCATGGTACCCAAGGAGTCGCTCATGTCCCTGGGAGTCTCACCGGGACTCGCTTCGTGCACCATCCGTTTCTGCAGAGTGGGACACGAGCAGTCGGAGTTGCTCGGTTTCAGAAGGTTTATGGAGAAGGTCTGCGACTCGAAGCACCTGAGTCTGCACCATGAAGGCCTAGTTGAAGGTGGATTCTTCACGTCATTTCCATCATTTTTCGGTCTAAAGCGGCTTGAGCTACAAGGACCCGTTCAGAGCAGAGAGACCGTCGACATGATACGGAGAATAATGGAGCACACCCCAAACCTCGAGGTTCTCTCCCTGTACATGGAGGTAGATCCGCAAACACCGCAAACACAGTTGGATGATGAGCTTGATGAGGATGGTGATGATAAAGAGTATGAGCGGTCAGTAGTTCTTGATAATCTCCTCCGAGTTCCTGATGATGAGTCGAGCTTCTCCATGCACTGCTTGCGGCGTCGAGTGAAGGAGATCAACATGGTTAACTACGAATGTGACGTGTACCATAGGACGCTCGCATGGCTGCTTTTCCGCAACGCGCTTGTTCTTGAGAGGATGTGTGTCGTGCTCAGGAAGGGGCAGTTCACGTTCCAGTCCAAGCTCAAGGAGGAGATCGAGAGCTGGCTAGTGGCCAAACCGGAAATGAGTTTCATGTAAACAGACCGGAGAGCAAGATAAGGAAACGAGGCGAAACAGACAAGGATTTTGCCGAGTCAAATAGGTCATGGAACAAACGAGGCCAAATTGATTGAGTTAATAATCATGGATCAATCAACGGCCACAACCACAGTGAACCATCCGCAATCAAGATAGCTTTACGTAGCTATTATAACACATGTTCAATCTTAGTTTGTTCTGATCCGCAGCATAGTGTGTAATTTTATTGTTGAGATGCATTTATTTAGCAAATATTGTTGACATGGATGTGCATCAAGTGGATGCACTGTCTGCTTCGTCATAATTCGTGGGACCTTCATGATGTCGAGCTGGATCAAAATATCAAGGGAGAGGATCGAGTAGGCAACTAGGCATCCAGCACAGCATATCCACCAACTGTCTCGGGCAGCGCCGATGCTTGTCGTTGAGCGAGAAGAGGTCGCTTGGACATGTATGGCACACTAGAAGTACCGGTGCAGTAAGGCACCGAGAAAAATATATCTAGAGGGTCCCGTAAAATTATAAGGAAAAAAGGTCAGGTCGAAGACAACAATACAATTCTAATATGTCCAAAATTCACATTCAAATTATTCTCACAGCATAATTATGAAGAAAATATCTGATTATGAACACGATCAGATCAAAATTTAGAGGTTTCTCAAAAAAATTTAGAGTGATATGAGTTGAGAGTCGGATATGAGTTGAAATTTTTAGACACAGTGGAAGTATGTTGTGTTGATGATGTACTCCCTCCATCCTATAGCTGGAGGGAGTATAAAATTTTAGGGTATTTCATTATCATTAAGCATGATGATGTTGAAATGAGGAGCTTGTGCATTCGTCTCTTGTCCAAAGCAAATGTACATATATATTTACTGAAGGAAAAACTAGACGATCTTGAAAGAGCAAAGCTTTCTTTATTTATTTCACTATGAAGTACATAATAGTAAGCAATTCATGGGTGTGAATATATATGGTACATACACTATGAATAGATACACCGATATCAGGTCGGCGAAACTATAGCATGAGAGTATCGGAGATCTTGCTTGCAGTGCCAAATGCATCACATGGTAGGATAAACTGGCGAGCTGGCGATGCCGCACAGACCACGTGAGTCGGCGACGCCCCTTTCGAACAGGATGTACCCACCCATCCCAAATGATGTCCCATGGGAGTTTTTCACGATCCAGTATTTCTTCCCAGTGGACGCATCTTTGCCATACCCGACGATGGTGACGATGTGGTTGTACGCATATCCGCATGGGCCTGAATACACGCCACTCTTGTACTTGGCGAAGCTAACGGCGACCTCGATAACGGCGGTGACGGGCTGCCTGGCCACCGCCTCCATGAGCTTTTGCTCGTTGTTCGTCGCCACATATCTGGTGGAGAGCACGGAGACGGCGTGGTGGTCGAGCTTGGTCTTGTCGCATGCGCCCTTTTTCCCCTTGTAAGGGTAGTCGGCCTCCGTCGTTATTCCGCCGTTCTTCCATATCCAAAATATGGCCCCACGGGATGTGCCCCCGATGCAATCGTACTTCCCGCAGTCCACGAGTTCTTGCTCGGATAAGTCCACCAGCTTCCCATTCTTGATCTGGTTTAAGCTCTCTACTACTGCTACTGCAGCGAAAGCCCAACAAGATCCTGCCACGTCCAATAACGCAAAAAACGTCAGATGTTTCCCTTGGTCAAATTGAGAACCAGACGCTATATTATTATCATGGATTCTAGGAAATAGTTTTAGTTACCATGCATAATTTTTTCAAAAGCAAGAGAAAAACAGATAGTATTATTTCCTGGCTGAAATGGACCATGCTGCAGATCCATGCCGTCGGTTAGCTGTGCCCATAGTCAGTTTATTGTTGGTTGATGCCATTTTTTTCCGCACGGATTAACATATACTACTAGTTCACTTTTTGTGTGGTTCCAGACATAGAGTGGTTCTTTCTTTAAAAAATCTGCTTAAAAGTCTATCAGCAGCATAGTCGTCAAACCTGATTGACTAGTTAACCTGCACGTAGCCAAACTCAGTTAACAAAGCCAGTCCCAAAATCGGTTACTCCATGCCACGTACAGAGTCGTGATCACCGTCTCGTCATCGTCTTCCAGCTCGTTGCTGCTAGTCATGTCCGGCGGGAGCACGACGTACCGGCTTGTGTACTTCGCCAGGAACTCCTCGTCGGTGAGGTCGGTAAACTGGTTCTCGCCGAGGGTGTAGCTCAGTTTTCCCTCCCTGTTCGTGGCCTCGATGTGCTCCACGTTCCGCCGGTACACATCAAACCGCCGCAGCTTCTCGTCGACGGTGGCATACGACTTGCTGTGCTGCTCCATCCACCGGTGGAACCTGTCCATCGTCAGCGGCGCATCCTGCTGGCTCGTCGCCCATGCTGAGGCGACGATGCAGCATAGGAGGAGAATAACAGTAGTGGTGGAAGCCATGGGACGGGAAAGGTAGGAGGGAGCCATGCCGATCGTCGCCGGATTGGCTGGTGGTGCGGTATTAGCGTGGTACGCTGCTGGGTTTTATACATGGCTGGCCTGATCGGACGGCTTTAACTCGGGGTATTACTCGTGGCAGCTGGACCTCGTCTCGCCGCGCCCACGCAGTGCGTTGTCACCCCACTTTTACTCTCTGTTTTTGTGGAATCACTAACCACGTATTCATTGATTTATTCATGGATAGATCACCAGCCAAAACCAATATATATATAGTCCATTATATTGAGGTTCTGGCATGGAAGTAGATGTAGGGCCGGCCAGTAAGTGCACCGTCTGCTTCATCATAAACCCTAGGCCCTAGGTGTCGATCCGATCCAAAACATCTTGAGAGGAAAGAGTTGGGATGCATCAACCACGCATGCGGCATATCCACTATCGTGTTAGTACCGACGATCCATTAACCACGTCCGGGTAGATTTTATTAGCAATAATCTTGCCCGAGTCTAATTAGGTAGTTTCTAGTCTAGTTTTTAGTCGGATGGGATTCATGAGCTAGCTAGCTAGCAGTTGCTTGCCGTGTCCAAGTAGCACTAGTACTAGGCGTGTGTGCAATTTGGGTAGGTTTGGTATTCGTGTTGTTTCAGAGTATGTATAGGGCTAGTTCATGTACGAGTAGGTCTAGGTTAAGGAGTCTTTCAGCCGTGTATATATACACGGTGGTGTGCGTGAGTTTCATTACGGTGTAAGTTGAGAAAAAAAAAAGAACATACACAACATGTGTTCCTGGCCATAAGATTTTTCGAACGTGTTTGTTTGTCTAGTTTGATGCAGTGGATGTGGACAAATTCCAACAAATTTAGGTGGCTATAAGAACACATGTTTACTTGGTACAAACTTCATGGAACAATGTAACATATAGTCTATTATATTGTGGTTTTGGCATGGATGTACATCCAGGCTAGTAAGTGCAATGTCTACTTCGTCATAAACCCTAGGCCACAGATGTCGAGCCAATCCCAAACATCTCGAGGCCAGCCCGGCCTAGATGTGGCTTCCACGTATATGATGTCACGTAGCTTGACGTGACAACCATAGTTTTACTCTATGTGTTGCGCTGGAATCACCACACATGCATGCATGCACACACCAGCCAGTTGATTGAGTTTTAATCATGCGTGGATCGATCGGTCACCAGGAAATTAAACCCACAAAATTAAATGACCCATCGGCCAATTTATGTGGGTGTTATAGCACCATTTCCGCGAATAGTAGTATTGTGTATTATTGCATTGGTGACAAGAATGTGCATGCATGCCAGTAGGTGCACTGGCTGCTTCGTTCGTAAACCGCTCACGTTCTATCACGGTCTTGTGCGGACGCTCGAGACGTAGTATTTGGTAGCCTGTAGCACCCGGGTAGGGCCCCTTCCGATGAAATCGATGCGTTTGGTTGCATGTATGTCTCTCATATTGTGTCTATCGTTTCTTCTAAAACCAGCCTAGAGATGCTCGACGCATCATGCATGGCGTGCGCGCAAGTTCTCCGTGCTGGGAGGGAGTGGTTTGTCTTCAGTTAATCACACGCGCAGTAGACAGCAAGTAGTCCTTCCTCTCCTCTCTCCTTTCTCCTTCTCTCTCTCAGCGGAAAGGGCGACCAGGGCCTCGCACTCCGGTGACTTATCTTCCCCATGGGCCTCGCGCTCATGGGCCGAAAGGGAGTTGCCGGATCCGCCGCATGGATCTGTACACCTGTAGGCTAGCACTAGTAGTCTATGGGCGTATTGGGTAAATCTCCGGCTTCTCTAAATCCACCGATCCTGCTCTGAATGCCCGCTTCTAGCTTCTAGCTTCTGTGTGGCACCAAAAACGTTCGGTGCAGCTCCACCCTTTTAGAATGGACTGGGAGCTCGCTAGGTTGTTTTGGGCCATTAAATGGGAAGGAATTCAGCCCACTAAACCAATTAGATGCAGCGCAATTCTTTATTTCCTGGTTGTCTTGTTCAATCTAACGTCGGGATTCCCCGCGGTCTAATTTTCCCCGGCGACCCCCTCACTCCCGACTTCTCCCGTCGATCCTCCTCTCCCCGGCGCCATCCACTTCCCCCCGCCGTCCAAGAACCCGTCAGGACGGATCCCTTCGCTGCCACGTCCTCCTTGGTACATCCAGCGTGTGGAGGAGGCCGAAGCTTTGTGGTAGAAGAACCGCGAGCTGCTGCTGGTTCAAGCGCTGGGAAGAGGTGGCTAGACAAGGCCGGGCCGGAGCAGCTCGAGGTCGGGGTTGCTGCTGCTCAAGAGGTCGGGGTCGGAGGAGGTCTAGGGAGCGGCGGCCGGAGCTGCTTCTGGTCGGATCGAGGTCCGGAGAGGATGCCGATGAGATCGTGGCGGCACACAGTTGAGCTGGTGGGTGGCGACCGCCGACCGGGGAATTTGATGGAGGTAGCGTCAAGTGGCGACGCCCTCCTCGCTGCAGGTCTCAGGCTCGAGAGGAGGGGAAAAGATGGAGGTAAAAGGCATGTCAAACTGGTATATGACTTGGCGGTGGAAAAATCGATGTAATATCCACTGCTCCGTGCTTTCAGTTCCGCGGAACTGCAAAAGGGTCGCTTCGTGTTTTGTACGTAGAAAAGACTCAGCTTCGCGGATCTAGCTTCTCAGAGTTGATGTGTTGAGCACTGCTCCACCTTGAATTTTCGAGAAGCCAGAAGCTGGAGAACTTTCGAACACGCCCTATGTAGCTAGGGTTTGGCCTGCCTTTGCTTCGTCCCTATGGCAGAGGTGGTGGTCACCAATAAATTCGCTCTAGATCCCTTACCGGCGCGGCGCTCTACTTCGTGGCCGGCGACTGATCTGGATGCGCGCTCTTCCGGTCGAGTACGACGCGGCGGTGGTGGCGTCCTCGTCTTGGGATTTTATTCTCCAGCTTCGTCGCCGCGGCGGCGCATGCCCTGGGGCTGCCATGGAGCTAGCACTAGTGCAGAGCCCCCCCTTTAACTCCGGTTGGGAGGGCCCTCTAACAGCGGTTCCCCAACCGCTGTTGAGGGTTCGGTGTTAGAGGGGGGGCCCTTTAACACCGGTTCCTATACGAACCGGTATTAAAGGGTGGCGCACGTGGGGCTGCCACAGCCCTTTAACACCGGTTCGTATCTGGAACCGGTGTTAAGAAGGTTCTTCGCCATGGCAGATTTAGGCCGTTTTCACGCCACCGGCAGACTTCGCCTCTGCCCGTTCGGGCGTATTTACTGGGGAGAGAGGGAAATCGATCGAGCGGTATACTTATAAATCGTCATCGGTACATACGAGTACATGAATAATTAAGCAACTATTATTATACACAAACATCGCATCGGCACATACATCGCCATCGGCACATACATAAATCATCGTTCATTTTGGTGGATATCTATAGAGTTCTCCGCCAGCGACGACCTCATCAAGTATGAACCCCGCCAATTCCTCTTGAATGGCTCGTATGCGTTCAAATGGTAGGAGTTGGTCCGCATCCGTTCGATCTGAATATATATGAAGAATGGGCTGTCAATATATATATAAGAATAAAACTCAACACAATTGATGGTAATAAAATAATGTTGTGGACTTTGTTTACTTACTCTAAGTTGTTCTAGTGCGGCTTGGCCTGTCGCACATATCGTGGTTGCGAATGAATTCGCAAACATAGTACCCACATAAGTTATTGCCGTGTCCTTGATGCGCACTTTACGAGAATAGAGAGTTCAATCAAAATAATAATCAATAAAGCATGATATAATGGAATTGGAAGCTAGCTAGTATTACTTACATTTTGGTCTACAAATTTTAGTTCTTGACCATTCACCCACGGCCCTGCCGTGAACATTTTCCAAACCCCGTCCGACAAAGAAAATGGATAAAGGAGTAATTAATTACTTATTGTCACGAAAGTTGCCGATCTAGTGCGATAATATGATTGAAATTACCTCTGAAGCATCTCTCTAAAGTCTGCCCATAGCTCTTTTTCTTTTCGTAACGAGTCCATGACAAGGACTTTTCCTGAGTCGGGTTGAATGACTAGCGAATAAAGTGCAACCTACGCGCATAACTCATCATCAGTTACACTTAACATCGAGTAAGCGAAGCAGAATGTGTACAAGAGAGAGAGAACAGTACTCACGAGAAGTTGTAAGGCAATAGTATTTCCCTTTTGGTTTGTTGTCTCGGTAAAGACTTTAGCAAGTAATCTTCTGTTTGCGGGTTTGTCTCTTACCACTTCTTCATGAACTCTATTTGGGTCAACGAACCCAATGTCAAAAGGGCCTCCTTTCATGCATTCCATAACCTTTTTCCTGCATAATAGTATATACATATATGGTGAGCATATATATATACATGCAATTAATGAAGTGAATGAGTTGAGATAAAATTACGAAATAGTACTTACACACAATAAAGGCTGATGGCAGATTTGTCGAGTTCCTTCGATTGAATAGAAAATGCAAGTCTTGAATGTTGAAGTCGATCGCGTCTCCGCACAAGAAAATCTCATCTCTTATATGCTTAGTGATCCATTCTTCTTTTCTCGTCTTGCAGAAATGAAGGTACCACTTGTGCAATTTTCGCATCTTTGTTGGTAGATTCTTGAGCTCCTCTTTCTTGACGAGATTCTTCCCATACTTCCATGGCTGTATGGGGTTGACATCGCATTTGGGCAAGTTGTCTCCCATGACGTTCAAGTATGCAATGTAAGTCATCCCCATCTCATTGGCCTTTCTTTGTAGCTCTGCCTCGTAATCATCTACGGGAGGAGCGTCCCGTTTGTCAAACATTTGGAGCGGGGCACATGATTGGTTTTCCTGCTCTCCGAGCATGGGAACTGTTTTCTGGGGTGCCTCACGACTGCTACTTTCAGTCTCCCTACGGATGTTTCCTCGTATGCCGTGATGAGTTCAGTGACGGGTTTGGCAAGGATGGTTGGGAAGATACACAATCATGTTTCTGGGTCCAACCTTGCCCCGATTCCGTAGAACCAAGTCTTTGCACGTAGGTCCCACCCATATGTCTGGGGTGTGATCCCTCTCTCGCGCAGGGCCCTCTCAGCTTCCTCCCACTTAGGCCTCTGAGATATGTAGCCACCTGACCCCGTCCTGACCCCGTCCTCTGGTGATATTCCTTCTTCAGGGCATTAAGCGTATTGGTTTCTGACCTCTTTTTAGCTATAGCACTTTTTTTATATGTCTCAAATTCGGGCCAGTGAGGTCTTATCTTCGCATAATATGCGTCTTCGAAATTTGGAGTCTCGCGAGCTTTGACAAATTTGTTCAATTTTGTCTTCGATTGGAAAGCCTCAGCCATCTTCTTTAGAGTCCACTCTTTGACCTTTTTCTTTATAACCGGGTTGTTTTCATCCTCCTCTGGCGGAAGGGTGAAATTTACCAACAACGAATTCCAAAGCGTTTCTTTGGATCTGTCATCGACAAAGGTACCGTCGTCCTTCTTTGGCTTATTCCAATATTCAATTATGATTGGGATTTGGTCCCTAACAAGAACTCCAGCCTGACGTATAAATTTGTCTGCGGCCTTCTTGGGCTCCATCGGCCTGCCATCAACACGGACTGCTTCGATCGTGAACTTTGCATGATCTTTCAACCGCTGGCTCGCGCCTCGCTTGCTCTTTTTCGTAGAAGAGGATGGTTGCTGGCTGGTCGATCCAGAGGGCTAAAAGAAGAAAGAAGCGTTAATTAATACATGTAGAAGAAGATTGTTGGTTGAAGTCAGCTGAGGCTTAATCAATGCATATACCTCGCCGGACTTTGTAACCATTAAATTGCGTTCACCGGAGTCTTCATCTTCTCCATGACTAGTACTTGATCTGTCATCGTCATGTCCCTCCAAGTTCAGATATTGTGAGGTGTCCTCATCAATAATGTTCTCCATTATTTCTTCTTCTTCAAGGTTTCTACTAAGTGCATCCATAGTTTCTAAAACAATAATATTATCTAGAGTAAGAGTGTAAACATTCAAGTGGACTTGGATTCATACACAAATATACATATTATTCATACCAAAATACACAAATAAATACACAAATGAGTCAGAGGTCCAATTTGTATACAAGTTTTAATCTATGCATGTAGTACAATTTATCGAGCAAACAAGTTTTAATCAGGATGAGTCAGCAATCACACACGTGGCAGACACGTGGCGCTCACCGGTGGGGTGACGTTGGTCTCGTCGGGCGGCGGTGCTCGTCGGACGGATGCAGCGGTCTCGTCGGGCGGCGGTGCTAGCCCGACGCCAAGCCCGAGCCCGACCACGGCCTCGCCACGCCAACCTTGCGCCCTCGTCAACTGGACCCCACCCGTCATCCCTAACCTACGACCATCCATCTGAGCAAGCTCACACGCAGGGAGGGGAGGGGCTCGCCGCCCTCGCCGTGACCGAGCTCGCGCCACCACGCCGCGCCCTCGCCGCAAGCTCGCCGCTCGCCGCGCCACGCCCTGTGCGCTCGCCAACCGAAGCTCAGCCCTCGCCCAGCGCGCCCTCGCAGTAAACTCGAAGTCTTGCCGCGCCGCACTCGTCGGCCGTCTCGCTCTCGGCCTGCCGTTCGCGGTCTACTCTGTAGGAAGTGGTGGCGGATGGAGGGGCAGTGATGGCCGTGGCGGGGCAACAGCGGCCGGCGAGTGCGGCAACCTCGCTGCTGGGGGAGGTGGCGGAAGGAGGTGTTAGAGGAGGAAGGATGCGGGAAGAGAGGTCGGTGGCGAACCTCGAGCTCCGGCGGCCAGCGAGCGGTCGGGCGGCGGCAATGGTCGGGCTCTGAGCGGGCAGCGGGCGGTCGGGCGCTTCTATCGATCGATCTGGCTCGATGGGGAAGAAAGGAAGGGAGGAAGGTGAATAAATACACCACGCTAACCGGTTCGTGGCGGAACCGGTGTTAAAGAGCATTTATTACCCCCTTTAACACCGGTTCCATACGAACCGGTGTTAAAGAGTGTTTCAACGCATTTATTACCTTTAACACCGGTTCGTGGAACCGGTGTTAAAGGGTGTCTTGAGGAAGCGAAATAAATGCCCCTTTAACACCGGTTCTATGCGGAACCGGTGTTAAAAGGGGCATTATTCATGCATTAAAGGGCTTTTTAATTCAAAAATATGATATGAAATTTAGAAAATTCATATCTTTTCATTTCAACTCAAAAATATGAATAATATATCATAATTTTCAGAAAAATAATATCTATCCATTCATGTAAATCATTTTATATTTACTTTACATGAAATTTTTTAAAATAAATAAACACTTATTTCATGCATTAAAGGGGCTTTTTTAATTCAAAAAATATGATATGAAATTTAGAAAATTCATATCTTTTTCATTTCAACTCAGAAAAATATGAATAATATATCATAATTTTCAGAAAAATAATATCTATCCATTCATGTAAATCATTTTATATTTACTTTACATGAAATTTTTTAAAATAAATAAACACTTATTTCATGCATTAAAGGGGCTTTTTTAATTCAAAAAATATGATATGAATTTAGAAAATTCATATCTATTTCATTTCAACTCAGAAAAATATGAATAATATATCATAATTTTCAGAAAAATAATATCTATCCATTCATGTAAATGATTTTTATATTTACTTTACATGAAATTTTTAAAATAAATAAACACTTATTTCATGCATTAAAGGGCTTTTTAAGATATATAAAAATGAAAATTAAGATACATGGCCAGATTAAGTAACAATCGAACTGAACTGAAAATTAAGATACATAAAAGAACTGAAAATTAAGATACATGGCAGATTAAGTAACAATCGGCGAACTTGTTTCGAATGTTGGAGTGATTTAGTCATGCTCCGCCTACACTGTAATACTCGCCATCTGTAGTCGTCGTACTTCGGCCGTCATCATTTGTCGTCGTCGGGTCACCGTAATTGAACCTCTGGAAATACGCGTGGGCTGGACTTGAGGGTAGCGTGGGGTGGACTTGAGGGTAGCGCAGACGGGGTTAGAGTCGGCGGCGATGTCATAGGCCATGACGCTCGGAGAGTCCGAGCGCCACCATAGCCGACGGCCGGCCTCGTTGAAGTTAGGAGGAGGTGGGCGTCCTCCTCGTGCTGGCGCCTCTCATGACGATCCACGAAGGCTTCCCAAGTAGAGAAATAGTCGGGATGCCATCAGGATTCCTCCATTGCTCGGCGTGAGCTCGAAGTAGTAGTGGTTCGTGATGGCCATCCGCCACACCTAGAGGGACGGAGGAACGGCACCTGACGCCAACATCCAGCCAGGGACACAAGTGGCCCGGGCGGGGGTGGTCGGCGCAAGCGCCTCCGCCTCTGAGGGGTTAGTGCTACGGTGGAAGCCATGGGAAAGAGTGATGAGGTTGCAGATATGAGTCTAGAGATGTGCAATGACAATGGAGGCCAACCCCCTACATATATATAGTGAACTAGCGGGAAGAACTGGAGGGAAGAACTGGCGGGAAGAAAAATGGCGGGAAGAAAAATGGCGGGAAAAAATGGCGGGATGAACCTTTAGTCCCGGTTGGAGACACCAACCGGGACAAAACACGAGTCAGCACTAATAATAGGGGTGAGTGCATGTCGACATTATGTCGTGCGGCGTGTACCTTGTCCCGGATGGTGTCACCAACCGGGACTAAAGATGAACCTTTAGTCCCGGTTGGAGACACCAACCGGGACTAATAAAGTGAGTGTCGACATTATTTTGTAAGTGTCAACACTATGTCGAGCTGCTTGTACTATAAATAGGCATCCTTGTGAGTCCAGTCCTCCGGCCAGTTTGAGGCGGGGACACCACTACGGCGATTTCGGGGAGATGCGGAGCCCAGTCCTCGGCATCTCCGAGAAAGCTGGTCATAGAGGCACTCCTAATATGTGAAATTAGTTAGCTCCTGGTGTATTGATCTAGTTAGACAAGTTACAAAGCTGCAAGATGGTTTTGAGCGAGGACACCACTACGGCCGATTTAGGGAGATGCTTGAGCCTAGTCCTCGGCATCTCCAAGAAACTGGTCATAGAGGCACTCCTAATATGTGACTGCTGCGTTTGGAGATCGATCTTAATGGTAAGTACGAATCGGGACAACTTCTTCTCATACTCGGTCCATCCACAAAACATGACTAACACTCAAGACATGTATTAAAACATGAACTAGAGTTACATAATATGAGCATGAACTTCTTGGCATATGCCCTTCCTTATGATCGCTTGAACGTAACCATGGAGCATCTTCTTTACTTAACGGAATGCTTGGGTCAGTTTTCCTTTGTGAAGGCGGAATTTCATCAAACTTATTATAATCTTGACATGTCATCTTGTCCTCGATTCCCACGATGTTTCTTTTCCTGAAAGAACTATGTGACGCTTTGGCTCATCATATGATGTATTCGTTTGCATATTTTTCTTTTTTTTGGTGCGGAGGACATGTCCTTCACATAGAAAACTGAGCCACATCATTGGATAGGACGAATGGTTCGTCTAAGTTCTTCATAAGATTGTTGAGATCCACCGTTGTCATTCCGTACTTCTTGTCTACCTCAACCCCTCCTCCTGTTAGCTTGACCCATTTGCATCGAAACAAGGGACCTTAAAATTAGGTCCATAGTCAAGTTCCCATATCTCCTCTATGAACCCATAATACGTGGTCTTTTGCCCATTGTCTTATCTTTGCATCGAAGCGGACACCACTTTTGGTTGGTGCTCTTTTATCTTGGCCTATCGTGTAAAATGTATTCCCATTTATCTCGTACCCTTGGAAAGTACATACTGATCGAAGACGGTGTCACGCCAACAAGTACAACTGATCCCCAACAGTGGTGTTATTCGTGAGATGTCTTTTGACCGCCAAAAGTCGCCATGTGTTCACTTATAATCCATTCATCGAGCCGGGTGTTTGAGGCGTATTAAATTCTTGTGTTCATTGATATACGGGCAACCAAGATAGATCTTTGTAAAACCGTGTAGTGTGCTTGATTGAGAGAATGCGTCCCTACATATCATTGCTTTACATCCTAGGGTGCCTTTTCCACGATCTCCCTCATGTCGTGATTACGGAACACCAATCGCCTTAAGGTCAGAATAAAATCAACACGAACTCAATGACCTCCTCTTACATAGCCCTTGGAGATGCTTCCTTCGGCCTAACGGTTATGAACATATTTCTTTAAGACTCCCATGTACCTCTCAAAGGGAACATATTGTGTAGAAATACAGGACCGAGAATGGCAATCTCTTCTACTAGGTGAACCAGGAGATGCGTCATAATATTGAAGAAGGATGGTGGGAACACCAACTCAAAGTGACAAGACATTGGGCCACATCTGTTTGTAACCTGGTAGGCTTTACGGATCGATTACCTTACGAGATATTGCATTGAGGAATGCACATAGCTTCACAATGGGTACTCGAACATTTTCGGTAGAAGCCCCTCAATGCAATCGAAGCAATTGTGTCATAATCACGTGGCGATCATGAGACTTCAGGTTTTGGAATTTTTCTGCCATATTTATTATTCCCTTTATATTCGACGAGAAGCCGAGGGACCTTGATCTGCTCGGACATTCAAAAGATTTCCTTCTCTACTTTGGTAAGAGCGTGGTGGCGAGTTAAGTGGCATCGTTTACCCTTCGTTCTCGGGATGCATAGGCTCTTGAGGGCCTTGAGGCGTTCTTGGTCTGTCGTGCTTAGGTGTATCTTTTGTCTTCCCATACACTCCTAGAAAGCCTAGCAGGTTCACGCAAACATTCTTCGCCACGTGCATCACGTCGATTGAAGAGCGGACCTCTAAGACTTTCCAATAGGCTAGGTCCCAAAATATAGATTGCTTCTTCCACATGGGCGTGTCCGCATCGTCATTCGGAACAGATAGCGCGGGACCTTTTCCAAAGATTACTTCTAGGTCCTTGACCATACCAAATACCTCCTCACGATGCGGAGGACGGGCTTCCTCCGGTTACGCGACGTTTGAAATGCTTGCCTTTCTTTCTTCTTGGATGCGAGTTCGGAAGAAATCGGCGATACCCTAGGTACACAACCTTCTTACATTTATCCAAATATACACTTTCGGTATCATCTAAACAGTGTGTGCATGCATTGTATCCCTTGTTTATGCATACGAAATGTTACTAAGAGCGAGCCAATCATTGATGGTTACGAAAAGCAATGCTCGTAGGTCAAATGGCTCCCTTTGTGCTCATCCCACATACGTACACTGGTTTGGCCCACATTTGTAAAGTTCTTCAACTAATGGCCTTAGGTACACATCAATGTCGTTCTTAGGGTTGCCTCGGCCTTGGATGAGCACGGCATCATAATGAACTTCCTCTTCATACACAACCAAGGAGGAAGGTTATAGATACATAGGGTCACCGAGTCTTGTGTGCTGACTCTGCTCACCAAAAGGATTCATGCCATCCGATTAGACCAAACCTTAAGTTCCTTGCGTCACGTGCAAAGTCCGGTACTCTCGCTCGACTTTTCTCCTTGTGACCCATCAGGGTGTCTCAACATCGCGTCTTTCTTCGGTCTTCCATGTGCCATCGCAACAACTTGGCATGCTCTTTATTTACGAAGAGGCGTTTTAACCGTGGTATTATAGGAGCATACCACATAACCTTGGCGGAACCTTCTTCCTAGGGGCCTCGCCCTTAACATCGCCAGATCGTCTCGTCGATATTATATCAAGGCGATGCATACCGGGCATGCATCCAAATTCTCGTACTTCTCACCGCGGTAGAGGATGTCATTAATGCACGGCATGTATCTTCGCACGTCTATTCCTAGAGGATGCAACCTTCTTTGCTTGGTATGTCTTGTCGGGCAACTCATTATTTCTTGGAAGAAGATTCTTCATTTTACCAACAACTTTGAAAATGCTTGTCGGTCACACCATTCTCGCCTTCCATTGCAGCAAATCGATGTGGCACCTAGCTTTTTGTGGCCATCTTCGCAAGTTGGATACAACAATGTTTTGTGATCCTTTAACATCTGCTCCGACTTCTCCTTCTCCTTTTCGTTTCACATTCTTCCTTTGCATCGATGGCCCGACCAAGATCGTCATCAGCGGGCCCATCCTCCCTCTTGATCTTCATTATCTACCTCCGTTGCATTATCATCATATTCGGGATACATATTATGATAGTTTTCATCATCCTCTTCTTCTTCGTTGTCTTCCATCACAACCCTTTTCTCCGTGTGCTTGGTCCAACAATTATATGGGCATGAAACCAGATCGAAGCGGTGGGCATGAATGGTTCTGTATTTGAGTAGTCTTTCTTGTTCGACGGTGAACACACGGACAACACATAAAACCATTGTGACCACAGGTTTGCATTAGCCACAACGATGAAATTTTGAGGCGTAATGTACTCGGAAGTGCGGTCACCGTACATCCATTGCCGATTCATCCGCATTAATATGTAGTATATATCAAAAATAATAGGAGATGACCATTTATATATATAGTACATCAATGACACATGAAACTATAGTTGCCGACCTCGGCGAGACGGAAAGAGCAACAAGAAAGCTTATTTTGAGCTCTCGGGCATTTCACCGAACACCTCTAGTGCATATGAAAAAACACAACTAGCACTCTTCACACCCTCTTGCTAGGCTCCAAAATGTGAAAGAATGGAAGAGTGGGGTGTGTGTGCTGGGTGGTGTCTTATATAGTTTCCCTTTAACACGGTTCGTGCCACGAACCGGTGTTAAAGTCTGTGAACCATCGGTGGAGGGACCTTTAACACCGGTTCGTGGCACGAACCGGTGTTAAAGGGCCTTTAATGCCGCAGAGGCCACGCTGATGTTTCTTTAACACCGGTTCGTAGAAGAACCGGTGTTAAAGCCCATTTTCGGGATCAACAAAGCCCTCGTTTCCACTAGTGTAGGGAATCTGTACAGGAGCTGGCTCAGGCCGTGGCGCCGGCAGGGTCGGTCCTGAGATTTCAGAGGCCCGAGGCGAAATTAAAATTTTGGGTCTCTTAGTATAATTTTTTTATGCATATATAAGATGATAAAAAATAAATATTTTAAATATACTTTCAACTATAATATTCATATAAAAATAACAATGTTTACATGATACCTTAAAATTTCCTTGGAAAATTCCTAGAAGCAAAGTCTGTGACGATGGAATCAATATCAATCTCGTTCACTAACTTCTTCTCGATGCATAGACTTGCCAAACCATTTAACCTCTCTTGAGACATTGAAGATCTCAAATAGTTCTTCAATAATTTCAACTTTGAAAAGCTGATGCAACAGTCACGGAAATAGTAAATAAGATCCGATAAATGATAGAAATATTAGAATAACAACCCGCTTCTCTGACAAATTCAAAAATATCCATAGCAGACATTGTGGTATTTGGCAAAGTGAACTTTATAACACTTAACTCAGAAATAAGTGCATTTAAATCAACATCACATATATCAGGTTCATCATCTTTACTAGGCCGAATAAAAGTTTTTGCAAATGTAGCGCAATGTTATTTCAGTTGAGAACCATCCAATGCCTTCAAGGATGTCGAACTCATTAAAAACCCAAATATACGCGTGAATGACTGGAGTTTTTCAAATCTGCGCTTCAAAGATGTGGTCGCCATATCGATCATAACCAAAAAGTAGTTCACTTTAAAATCCTCATCTGCTTGGAAGATTGCTTCCTCGCATTCAGTTTCATCAAATTGCTTTGTCCTAGAAGCATGGCACTTTACACGAAACGATTGCTCTACACCTAGATCAGATGCAATATCCTTGGCACTCTTCAAACCAGCAGCAAACCCTTTATTTTTATATGTTTGAAAGTAAGTGCGCATACCTTTTATTTGTTGTATTGTAGAATCAATGCACATGGATGCTGATTGCAACTTCTTGTTGACTGTGTTTACTGCAAATAAAATTTCATACCAGATAACCATACCGAATATAAATTCAAAGCTACCAAGCACTTTAAATAATTTTTTTGCATCACTCCTATCCTTTGGTTCGGTATCAACATCTTCACTTAACTCAAGAAGAGCAAACCTTAGCTGAGGAGCTTGAAATCAAATTGCTTTGACAATTTTGAACCGACTCTCCCAACGAGTATTAGACAGAGACTTCACAGTTAAACCTTCCACGTGGTCAAGCAACACTTTTCATCTTTTAGTAGACCCCAAAAATAAAACATAGATCCGCTGTACGATACCAAAGAAAAAAACAGCCTTATCACAAGATTTAGCCATATCACAAAGTGTAAGATTAAGACTGTGGCAAGCACACGGCGTATACAAAGCCCTTGGATTTACCTTAATCAACATGTTCTGCACTCCTTTGTTCTTTATTTTCATATTATAGTCATTATCATAACCTTGACCCCTAATTTCATCAATAAGAAGACCATATGACTTGATGGAATCAACCAATACCTTGAAAATCCCTTCACCAGATGTGTCATTTACCACCAAGAAACCAAGAAAGTACTCCTCAACTTTTACTTGTGCATCAAAGATATTAACACAGCGAACCAACAAACTCATTTGCTCTTGGTAACTCACATATGGGGTACAATCAAGAATAACTGAGAAATATTTAGCTTTCTTAACCACCTTTAGAATAGTGTCTGTAATGCTAGAAGCCATTAGTAAAATCAACTCATTATGAATTTTGTGACTAAGATAATGATAATGAATTCTCATTGCTTTGAATCCGTCTAATGTGGTCATGCATTACCATGTCAAATTCTACAATCATCTCAACACAAGCTAGGAAATTACCGTTATGATCATTATAAAGCTGCTCATTGGACCCTCTAAATGCCAAACTGCGCTTACCAAGAAATTTCACAACGACAACTATTCTTAGCAAAACTTGTCTAACGCGCTCCTTCTCTTTTGTGATCTCATGTTGCAACTCCTTATCAATTGTTTCATGTTTGCTCAGTCTATTTATTAATTTGTTCCAAGAGATTATGCTTGTCATACGCTCGACACTAACTTCATGTTCTTTGAGCCTATCGGTGATATGTTTCCAATCATTAAACTCATCATGTGCCAAGGAACTCTTGCAGTTAATATGGTTGAACAACTTCCATGAAAAACATAACACTTTGTCAATATGTCTTAAATAAACTAGCCATTTTCGATCAAGTACCTCTCCATTTCTCATGTGTCTAGAGTAATGAGAATATGAAAAATGTCTTTTACCGGTTAGAGCAAAAGTCTGTTTCCCCAAAGAACTAGAGCCAATTCATCTGGATTCCTCGAAGTGCTCGTGTTGCTCTTCAAAAAAAATATGAAAAGATCCTCTCTGTGATTCAATTAATTTCTTGTCTTGTTCTCTCCTTTTTCTTTTCCGATCACCGGATATGAGCGCCATAATCAATTAACCTCAAGAGCTACAAACAAGAACAACAATCAGGTACTAAACTATTAATTAGAATTATGAACTAAAAATTAGGGCAAGCGCAACCTGCTAAAAATTATGAACTAAAAATTAGAGCCGGAGAGGGACTAGGAGGCACCAAGGTAGCCAGGCAGTGGTCAGCGTCACCGTCAGGGCATCAGGCACTGAGGCACAGGGGCGCAGGTGGTAGGAGGCCGCGTCCGCGCCACGGCCAGGTGACCAGGTCGAGTGGTCGACTGTCAACACGTGCACCGGCGCAGTCCTGGGACATGGGCAACGTGCCGCCTCGAAAATCGCCGTTGTACCACCTCCATAGACATGATGCCGCCTCCACCATAACGAATACACTAATCTCCATCACCACACAAGGATAAGGGATTTGGATCTTGAAGGCCACATCATCGATCCCCATCGCCATCATCATCATCATCATTAATGTCTCCATTGATTACTTGGTTTTATATCCAAACCACATCGTGGATTTTCACTTGTATTCATTAATACCTTCGCACTCCTTTCATAATACTGTTATGATTTTGATTGCCTTCATATGTGAGTAGTTCCCTTTATTCTTGGGAGATTGAGAAACCCTAGCAACTATTATATAGTAAAATAAAGATGATATATAATTCCATGTTATGAGTATGTATTAATTAACTCTCTAGATGTTCTGTGAATATAATGTCAACCACATAACAATTTCCTTTGGGACTTGAGAGGGAATTACCATTGGACATTTGGTGGTGTGAAGGCGTTAAGTGACATGTCACGTCGGATTAGCATTCATGTGGTCAATGGGGATAAGCGGAGACTCATAAAGCTCAGATTTTTACCCCTTTAGCTCAAAATGTTAGTGATGTCGTAGCTTCCTCAAAATAGGTGTTCTCTCCTCTTTATAAATAACCCCACACATGGCCGAAATGATATAATATGATGAGGAGAGCCACTTATAAAGCATATCAAGGATAATAAAAAACTATAGGAAAACCAAGAATTGTCACCGAAGCCACCGAAACGAGACCGAGAAGGATAGGGACTCCATGACGACACCCCTAAGAAGGTAACCATCGTCGACACTTCATGGTCAAGGGTTTTAACCCAAAGCCCTAGCACGATGAAGGTAACCACAATGGTTCCTGTTGGTAATATGCCCTAGAGGCAATCATGTATGATGATATTTCCCATTGTATTCAACACATAGATTAATATCTTCCTGGAATGGTCATCAATGAATGTAACAAAGTATAATGCTCCACCGAGGGATTTTTCGGTCATAGAGCAAACATCAGTGTGCACAGTGTCAAGAATATTCTACGAACGATGCGGCGAACATGTATGAAATGCAACCCTATGTTTTTTGCCAGCAAAACAATGTTCACAGGATTCCAAGGTTATACCTTTCAACTCAGGGAGGTAATTCTTGCGAGCAAGAGTCTACATGTCCTTATCACTCATATGCCCAAGCCTCTTGTGCCACAAATCTACCGAAGTGTCATTCTCGGCGACGTTCAACACATCATTGCATAAGTCGGTTTTACTCACATAGAGACACCCTTGCTTGCTTCCTAGAGCCACAATCAAAAAGCCTTTGGTGAGTTTCCATTTTGCATCACCAAAATAACTTTCATGGTGAATGTCATCAAGCTTTCCAACTGATAACAAATTCAGCCGTATGTCAGGAACATCATCAAGCACCAACCTGCAACCTGTGTTCGTACCTATGCATATAGTGCCCTTGCCAACAATTAATGGTCGACGAACCACTATTCTCCATCCTTACCTGGCCAGTAATGCCACTGGTATAAGATGTGAAATACTCCTTGTGTGATGTAATGTGGACGGACACACCTGAATCCAGAACCCAACTCATGGCATCATCACGAACAACACTATAACATTCTTCATCTTTGATAATTAGGTAATCTTCACCTTGCTCATATTCTGCAGTCATGGCGGCCCCATTCTCGCCCTTTTGCTTGGCCTTCTTCTCGACTTTTCCCTCTAGCAGATCTCTTTCATATTCTCTACAATCGCTCTTCTTGTGTCCCGGATTGCCATAATAAAAGCAAGTAACTCTTGATCTCTGTCTTGCTTTGATCTCCCCCTAGACTTCTGGTCTTTTCCATGCTAAGATTAGCCTAGGCCACGTCCACGGTTGTCATTCTTGTCGTGGGATTCAGCCACATAGGCATCATAAGAGGCATCATTGCCTTTTTTTCTCTCTTTCTAGCTTATTCATTCAGCATGCTTTTCTTCACCATATATCGAACGTCAGCTTTCCATCTGGGGCAGAATTGCTAACCGAGACAACATGCGTGTTCCAACTATCAGGCATGGAACTCAGCAACAACAATGCTTGCACCTCATCCTCTAAGTTGATCTTCATGGCGGAGAGTTGATCTTCAGGGACCGCGGTGCCGGTGCGCCCCTTACGTTGGCCGGCGGCTCCCCGGCCGACGCCCTGCCCCTCCGACCCTCCCCTTGGCAGAGAGAGAGAGTAGGTGGATGGAGGTTAGGGATGACCACATCAGTGTCCACTTGGCAGAGAGAGGGGAGGGGAGGGATATGACAAGTGGGTCCAACACCCTTTTGCAAAATAGACCCAAAAATACTATCACGTTAGCCTGACACTGGGTCAACCTATGTAGAAAATGTGATGAAACGAACTAATTGCCTAATTGCATGAAGTTGGTAGCTCTTTGTAGTTGGTAGTCCCAAAGTCCATAGTTTTTTGCAGAGATCTCCAATTGTCGTAGTTTTTTTGAAACCCTAGTCCAATTATCGTAGTTTTCTGCAATTAACTCGGTTGGAAAGGAAGCGGGTAGGGTATACGTAGTACTTGACCGGCAGGGACAGAACGGCGCATGGAAGGGGGTGATAACGAGCACGAGAGAGGAGAGCAATGATAATTCTTTCGTGGAATGGTCGGGGACTGGGGCATGATTAAATAAACCCAGTTGTCAAATGCCAATTCAAAGTCTGATTTTGTGTGCAACAAGTTATTTGAGATAAATAGTTGTTCAGCCTTCTGATGGATCGTCGACTCCTGGATTGGTGATAAGCATGGAACAAACAGAACTTTGATGCCACTGTTGTCACACAACTACTTGCCCCCTTCACCATCAAGGCGTTATCCTATTTAGATCATAACATCAGAATGGGGAACCAGTGGATTTATATGAGAGCTTCTTGGTAGAACTTAAAATCGGCGTGGACAGGTACATGTAACGTCCATCTCTTTGCTTGACTTCCTTTCATTCATACAAGGTAGAAAGACACGGCCGCACTTGCCCGCCATAAAAACGTTGAAAAGACAATGCTAAGATAAGTAGATAATATATGCAATGGTTACATCCCCAATCTCCTTCTCTGCGAGACTGTATGTAGGGTTGAGGATGCACCATCGCTTTTCCAAGTACTTTACTTCCTTCGCTAGTATGAGCGTAATGCTTTCGTCGGGTGTTCTCAGCTTATACTTGGGTGTGCCGTCATAGTAGAAGATGCCTCAATGGTGCTTGAAGTGCCTTAGCTCAATACTTTTCCAGTCCTTGTCGATGAGGATAAAGAGGTAGGCATCGACGGGACTAGGGCGGTGTGGTGTACCTTGACTAGAGCCTATGTGGGCGAGGAAGGCCTGGTTGAACTAATGCGCGTTCTGTGGGGTGGCGTTGGTGTCGTTGTATGTGGGCAGCCCACCTTGCCGACCACAATGGATATGTTAGGAAGCCGTCCTGGCGAAGCTTCGCCTCCAGAGTGTCGTGGCTCGCGTCGAAGTAGCTGTGGTAGGTGATGGCCCCGTCGACTGGCGGCAGGGACGAGTCCTAAAAGAAGATGTACTCGAGTGATAGCAGGTGTTCATTGTAGACTCTGATGCAGGGACGTATCTTGAGTACGACCGACGCACCGTTGGTTGCAAGGAACTAAGGCGATGTCCACCATCGTGTTGTGCACGTCATTCCGAAAGGCGCCATCGAGGGCTTCCCTATCACCGATTGGATGGCATGTCTGTGTGGGACATCTCTTAAAGTTTTTTCCCTACATATATTGAATGGAATGTTTGATAGGGAGGACTCAATAGACATATTGTTTAACTAGCTACTAGAACCATGGTGGTTGGGGGAGGGGGGCAAATGCCCCTCACCTACATTTGTATTGCATAAAAATCGGTTTTAACAGATATTCAAGGATTTAAATCAAGATTTGATCGCAAAACATAAATTAAAACTTAATTGTTTGAATTATTGTACTATTAAAAAAACGCAAGTATAGTCTACTAGTTCATGGGATTTGGTGTAAATATGTCCTTGTAGTATAGTCTACTAGCCGAATAACTTTCTTACTATCCATGCCAAAGAAAACTTGTTTTAAAAAAAACACACTATTTGTTATAATTGACATGATCATCCATAGCTTTCAACTGAATACTACTACGTCGCTGGATTTGCATGAAAGTAGGTTTGAGTGCACTAAGTAGAAACAATCGGTTCTTTTTCCGACAGGTTGAAGTGGCTCGGATATATATCAGTTGAAATGTTGCGCAAAACAAACCGTGGAAATTGTTAAAAAAAGGCCCCCCTCTCTATATATATCTTTTCTTCCGAATGCATTTGCTGTAGTCCATTCTCCAGTTCTTTGGAAAATCTCGATTTGTACGGAGCTAGTTGGGCTTAGGTGTTTCCAAACAAAAGGGGGCCGAATTCAACCGATGCAGCGTTACGGGGCCAGATCAAATGCCCAGTTGAATCCCCGAACCCTTTCATCGTTCCATGGCCCGTGTTTGCTCACTTTTTTTTTATTTCCCTTTTCGCCCCGTTCCCTGGTTCACTGGCGTAAAGAAAAAACAATATGGCCGCCCCATCTCAAGTCTCAAACAAGACAAGATAGGACGGCCGCCTCGCCACGTGATGTTCATTTCGCGCGGTCACGCAGCGGTGAGGTGAGATGCCATTCTCGAGCAATGAATCATCCAAGACCGCGAACTTGTGCGTGAGAGCATCTCCACTCAACTTGTGCGTGAGAGCATCTCCACTCGCATCTCCACTCGTCTATCCAGGACGCTGCTGGACGTTAAAAATTGGCCCAGTCGCGTATCCAGAAACCTGTTTTCGGTTGGATTTGGGCCAATTTTGGTCTGAACTACCAGGTTCCCCGGTACGCCCTGAGAACGCCGGACGCAGCGAACTCGGCGAAAAAAAAACAGCGCATGGACCCGCCGAGTCAGCGACGGAAGCCGAGTGGTCATGATCCTCGGAACCACGCAGCGACCGCCGGACATTAACTGTCCGTCGCGTCGGCCACGCGTCGCTGAATTGCGGTGCCACCGCCGTCGCCTCGGCTTCCGTGACGGACTGGCGGACACTAACTTCCCGCCATTTCCCCTTTCCCGCCCTCGCTGCTACACCCCTCCCGCCCTCGTCGTCCGTCTCGGCCCTTTATAAGCCGTACACCCTCGCCGGAGAATCTCACACTCTCATAGCTCTGACCCTTCGGCCGAACTCGTGACGCTCTCACGACCACTTCCTACCATGGCGAAGCGATTCCCGGCGACGGCGGCGAATAACCGGCCGGCGCCTCTCCAGGCTTAGGGCGCCGTTCTATGACGCTACATGGCGCCACCGGACACACGAACGCCCCCGGGGTGGAAGCTAAGCGCCGACGGCATCCCTATCCCGCCGGCGCCGACGTCGGAGGAGCTGCCGTACGAGATCCAAGAGTACATCGTCGCCATGGACGACCCCTCTGACGTCGAGAGCACCGACAATCTCCTGTACCGGGAACAGTTCTTCGCGGACCGCCGCGAACAAGAGCTTGCTCGCCACGAGGGGCCGCCAAACAAGTCGCCGCCGAAGCGCAACAACTCGGCTGGTCGCCGGCGTTGGTGGAGCGCGCCAGGCCGGACGCTCGCGGCGGTGATGGAGCACATCAACCGCGGGAACACGCCGCGTCTCGGCTTCCCGCGCACAACGACGCCGGCGGCCAGGTCGGGGCGGCGCCCTCCGGCGAACTGGATGTCGAGGAGGATGGCAAGCATGAGTTCCTCCTCCTCTGCCTCGGCCTCCCACTCCTCGGGGTCCACGCCGATCCATGTGGCGTCTGGGCCTTCGTCGCGGCTGCGCCCAGTGGAGCGCGAGGCGGTCTCGCCTATGCGCTCGTCACCGTGGACACGCTCGCGCGGCCTCATCATCGGCGAACCACGCGCGACGGCATCACCAACCGGCCTCCTCCGTCTTCGGCACCCGAAGATTGAAGCCTCGGCGCCGCCCGACGACAGCGCCTTGAGGATGAGGCTGGAGCAGTCGCTCCGCGACTCGGCGCCGCAGACGCCGTTGTTGGAGCCATCCTCGCCGGACATCCTCAAATGGTCCAGGAAGGATTTGGAGGAGGAGGAGGCGGCAGCGTCCGCGCCTGCGGCGGCGGGCGAGGAAGCGGCGGCGAGGCGGCGATGCGGCGCGAGCTTCGCCTACCGGCGCCCGCTACGTCCTCGACGATGATGAGGATGAAGGCCCGTCCTACCAGCTGTGCAGGTCCGGCGACCCAGTCCAAGGGAGCTCCCGCCAGCATCAGCCCGCCGAGCGACGACGACGGCGAGGATGATAGCCGCGCCGATCCCAGCTACACGACGTTCTACAGCAACTTCGACATGTAGAATGGCGAAGGCCACGGCGATGGCTTTTTTTAGTTTATTATGTACTAGTTTCGTTTAAATTCGATTTAATCCGCCTATATTCGCCCATATTAATAAAATTCGTCCAGTTTTAATGAAATTTAGCCAAATTTGAGAACTCGGTCTGGGCACGGGAAACTGAGCGCAACCTGAAAATTTATTTTATCCGACCGAAAATTAGCCTGAAGCAGAACACGGGTATGTCGGGGTGAAGCCCGGCCGGCCGGAAGTAGCACTCGGCAGCATACCAAACCCAGCTCGCCGGGAAACTCGTGATGTCCGGTCAAGCCGAGCAACACACTATAGTACCCAGCGGGCAATAGGACGAAACATACGCCGCTGCGGCCACGAGACAAGACGGGTCGGAAAGCACGCGTCACATCACATCCGTCCGTCCGCACCACCATGATTCCCTCGGACGCAGGAGGAGAGGAGAGGAGAGGAGCCATCGAGTCATCCCGCCCTCCTCCTCCTTTTTACCCGTCGTGCCGTCGCAGGCGCGCCCCGCCCCTCCCTCCCTCCCGCGCGTGCTCCTCGGCAACCGCGCCACCCCCCGATCCATCCACCCCTTCCGCAAGCGCGGAGTACGAGGCGTGACTGGGCAGAGCGAGCGAGCGAGGCCTCGCCGGCCGCTGCTGCAGGCTGCGGCGGGCGCGCGTGTCATGTGGCGACAAGAACCAACCGGTCCGAACGTCCGTCCGAGCACGCGCCCCATCCAGCATCCACCACGCATGTTCACGCGCCGCAAAACCCGTAGTCAAAAAAGGCAAGGCTCTTTTCCCTCGCTGCTTCGCCCTGCCTCCCTCCCTCCCTCCATCCGTATGGCCACACCACCCCACGTCGCTTTTCTTTCTCTTTGCTGCTCCGGCCGCTTTTCCCCATTCGGTTCCACACCGCCGGTACTCACAGCTCTCGGCCGGCCGTACGGACCACGTCGTTAGATTCCATCCGTCGCCATACTCGTCCCGTCCCGTCCCGTGAACGTCCATAGTACGTTCCTGTCCAATATGTATTTCTTTTCCCTGTCACAGATCTATCTACGCGCGCGCCTGTCTAATCACGGTACTACCTACAAGATTCCAAGGGTTAGCGGCATGTTGTTAATCTAATGTTCCCTGACAGACATCCGCGGCACGTCTTTCCGGGTGACGACAGACAAAATGGTTGGACCTCTGCTCTCTGCTTACCTCACAAGCTCATCATTAGTGCTATGACAATGGGATAACCTAGTTTAAACTCGCTCTGCTGCTAGTAACTTATGCTAAGGGCCTAGGTAGTGCACTACTACAGTCTAGTACTAGTACTATATGCAGGTCAAGTGACGGACGCCTGACAGTTTCCTTAAATTCACGTACGTCTCCACGTGAAGCCACTGCTCCGATACTACTACCTTAGTAGAGCTTACGGACATTCATTTCGCATTTCTGCAGTAACCAGCTGCATGGGCACCGAAGCTAGTGACGAGAGTGAGTGGCAAAAGAGACGGGCGGAGAACCGCCGAGACCATGGGATGCCTGCTTTCGCAGAGTAGACCGTGCTACTAGCAAGGGATTGGACACTCTGGTTCGTCACGAGAGTCCCGCAACTGTACTGATTTTACATTTATTATTATATCCTGTCGTGGCATGCAGCTTCTGCTGATGAAAACTTGAAGTGAGCTCCCGGGCTGTGCCTCGGCGGGTTTTGGCTCTACCATACAAGCCGTAGATCGCGATACCGTGACGCTGACCTCCAACTAGTTCTCCTTGCACTTCGATCTGCTCTTCCTTCCTTCTAGGATAAAACTTATCCTCAGAGAAACCGGGGCGATGGCGATTGACGTGGCGACCCTGGCCAACTTTTTTCCTCCTGTCCCTGACCCTAGCCGGAGGGAATGTCGGCACGACGGCGTCTCCGGAGCGACTAGCGAGAGAGGTAAGGGGACTCCATCCTTATAGGTGGGGCTGCAGTGGATTCCGTTACCGACTCCGTTCCACAGCATTCTCGGGGCTGCTTCGCCTGGAGAAGCGGCGCGTCCCACCTCAACGACGACGGAAACAACAGCGGAAAACAGTATATCCGGTCGTGATTCCTTCTCCCCGTCTATATTCCTCGGGGGCGATCTCCGTGTACTTTTCCAGCAATTCTGGGAGTCGCCTAGGGTTTCGCCGCCGCCGCCAACTACCGAATCATTCGGTTGGTGGCCGGGGAAAGTTGCTGGAGATTCTAAATCCTTTGCGCAAGTTGTAGTTTCTTCTCCTTCCCTGAATAGCTTCACGAAATCGATGGCGGATTAGGGCGATGGTAGGGGTGCTCGAGGCCACCAGATGCGCGGTGGGGGAAGAGGATTTGGGGCTCGTGGAGATCGAGGTGGTGGCAGTGGTCGTGGCCGTAACTATGTCTGGCATCGCGGGCCTCATGATGCTCTGAGGCAGACTTCGCCTACGGGAGGGGGAATTGGAGCTAGGCAGCAGCTCCCTGAGCGAGATCGTCGGGAGGCCACGGCAGAAGCTCTTGGAGGAAATGAACCTCTTCATGCTCCTATTGATTATCCTGGTCCGTGTCATAACTCTGTCAACGAAAGTGGAATTATTTTACCGCTTCCCCAAAATTAAGAGACACAATCTACTTTTTGAAATCAACTTTGGCATCTAAATCATTCAAAAAAAGTTTCTTCCAAATATAATTGGTCAAAGAGTATCAGCTGGCATATCAACAACTACAAAATCGATAAGAAAATTTTCATTGTCAATTGTGACAGTTGCATCTTCAACTACTCCCATTGAACTCTAAGATATTTATTGGCTAACATGATTGTCATATCAGTATTCTCTATTGTAGCCGGTATTATTTTTTCTTTTATTTCTAAATAAAAATCATAAGATATAATATTAACTGCGGTGCCAAGATCACATAAACCATAATGTGAGGTTTCTTTAATTATACAGGAAAGAATAGGCTTACCCACATATTTTACATTAATTTTACCTTCAACCAGTACGGAAGTCTCTTTATCAAGTTCAACTATGTTGCAATATGCATGCATAGACATAATTGCATTCTTAGTTACCTCTTCATATTTAGTTTCATCCAAATATTCTTCAACTTCTGGCACATTTTTTATGACCCACAAGTATAGGGGGTGTATCGTAGTACTTTCGATAAATAGGAGTATCGATCTCAATGAAGAGCAGAAGGTGTTAACTAGTGGTTTGGATCAGGAAATCTTCGTAAATACTTAGCAAACGTATTTTTAGGGGTTTTTTATAATGCAAGAAAATAAAGTGCAAGTAAATAAAGACGGTAAATAATTGCAGCAAGTGGCCCAATCCTTTCGTAGCAAAGGACAAACCTGTTGTAATACTTATATGGATCAAACGTTCTCGAGGACACATGACAATACTGTCAAGTTCTTCTGTTTGCCTAAAAGTAGAAGTAGTGAATCCTGTCTAATAACCACGGATGTAGAAAGATCTGGTGGAAGGCCACTGGATGGAAGGTTATGCGTAATAGATATAGTTGATTAACCTTCTTTGGTTTGATATGTGTTGTGTGGGTGAACCTGTGCTAATGTACTGATCTTACTAGGACTTATACATACTTGTGATTAAACCCCTTGCAAGCATCCGCAACTATAAAAAAGTAATTAAGATAAAAAACCTAACCACAGCCTTAAACTCTGAGATCCTATACTCTCTTTTGCAAAGGTTTTCTAACGGGGGTTCAGGTTTTTGTCACTCCGGTAACCCCACAATTAGTAGCCAAATACACAATGCATTCCCCTAGACCCATAGACATTCACATGAAACCACTAGAAGAATAGCACCACAACTTAAATACTAAGCCATTGAATAATATCTCAACACAAATCCACTACTAACAACATGACTTCTCCCATGTCCTCAAGAACTAAACGAACTACTCACAAGACATCATATGGATCAAGATCAAAGATGATATGGTGATGGATAACAATCTAAACATAAACAATAATCCAAAGGTTTCACTCACAAGCATCAACTACAATAGTAATCAACACCGGTAAAGTTTCCCCTAAGAACTATGCAAGATTCAACACAATTGTTTTAGCGGGATGGAGTGGTGATGATGGTGCTAGCGGATATGGTGGTGTGGATGATGATGATGATCCTGATGAAGTCTATCTTGATGACGGTGTTGATGGCGACGATCTCCCCTCTTCGAGAAGGAGTCTCCCCGACAGAAATCTGTCTACCAGAAAGCTCTTTCTCTCTCTGTAGTTTCCGCCCCGTAGAGGCGGCGTAATCTTTCTGTGGTTGCTCCCCTAACTTTAGGGTTTTGGGAGGAAGATATAGGCGAAAGGGTGGAGCAGGAGGTGGGCCAGGGTGGCCACACCCCCTGGTGGCGCGGCCCAAGGTGGTCCGCACATGGGGGTGTGTGGGACCCCTGTGGCCCATCTCAGCCTCCCCTTCTGGCTTCCTTCGTCTTCTGAAAAAATATGATTTTCCATATATTTTCTAGGTTTTTTTATCTTCACGAAAATTGCATCTAGACACCGCTTTTTCCATCAGAATCTTGACTCCGGCAGTTCATCCTCCAAGAATAATCCAATATGCAAAAATAGATGGAATGACATAAGTATCACCTCTTAATAAGAATTATATCGATGAATAACAGTAAACTATGATATAGAATAGTGATGCAAAATGTACATGTCAACTTTCCTCTTCTTTCTTCTACTATACCGCTTTAACCTGTTCATATTTCAAAATATGTTTCTGCGCAGTGTTAGGAAAAGGTATCTCATACATTGGTTCTAGGGAGGCCAGTGTTGCTTTAACTTCTCTTCTCTTCTCAGGTTCGGGTGGTGGATCATACTTGACCCAACCCTCTTTTGGAGCTTTGATATGTTCTGTAAAAGCATTAACAACATGCAACACAAGATCTGAATCCAAATAAAGTTCTTTAGATAATTCATTAACATTGTCCTTTTTATCATAGTCATGAATACAATCATAATATATTTCTATGCCTCCTTCGCTTCCTCTATGGTCGCAAATTCTATTAAGTAAACCCCAAGATTTAGTTATGGGAAGATTCATAAAAGCTCCTCTCGCAAAAGAGTCTAGTTCCAATTTATTAGGTTCAATTAAACCGCCATAAAAGATATGCAATAAATACCATTCAGGCAAATCATGATGAGGATATTGATCAAGTAAACCTTTAAATATTATATAAACTCTTACCAGTCCTTCATTAGGACGGTTTCTCCAAGTCATTATAAGACGCCTAATTCCAAAAGATTTTGATAAATAATAATACTTAGCTAGAAACTCAGAAGCTAAATTATCCCGAATAGTAGTGGCTTCAGGGGATAAAGATCTATACCATGAGAGAGTTGTGACAGTCAAAGTCTGACTAAAGAGTTTTAGCCTTACCTCATTAGAAGTATACTCCGGTAATTGGAAAGTGCCACGTAAATCCTTAAACCATGCAATATGCTCATATGGATCAGGATTTTCTTCATTCCTAGTAACTTGCTTCTTGTGTAAAATACCAAGTAGTACAGAATTTATTTCAAACCCCCTTGTCTTCTCGTTGGAGTTGTCTCTTTCATTAATATCATAGGGCTTCCCAAAGTGGCTTAGTGGGTTAGCACTAGTCAAATGCTCAAACTCTATCATGTTGGTGGGACCCTGTAACTCAAAACAAAACTTAGCAAGACTAAAATAAATAAGCAAAAACTAAAATACCTACAATACTTAGCTCCCCGGCAACAACGCCAGAAAATAGCTTAATGACTGCAAGTGCACAGATCGTTTATACCTAGTTTTGAAATAAAGATATCGATCCCACAGGGAGCGGGAGTTCTGAAGTCTAATTACTCTTAAATAAAATACTGAAATAGTAATACTAAATAATGTTCTAAGTAACAAGATAAAATGTGAGTTTTGTGTAAAAATGTATTTTTGGGTTTTTTAGAAGAGAACAACAAGTAAAGTAAAACAAACCGAATACAAAAAGTAAGTATCGCGTATGCAAAAGAGATATGAAACTGCAATGTGAAAAAGTTTTCTCACAGAGTAGCGGATACACCTCTAACATTATAAAGGGTTTAAGGTAAAGATTATTATCATTAATATTCTGAACTATGTATGCGTGGGAGGAACTCCGTTATTGAACGAATAGGCAGCAACCACTGCTCACATCATCCTCATAATTACAACAGACAAGTAATCGACATCAATCGAATTACTGCGCCATTAAGGGATTTCATCCCGTAGGATGTATCCTGTGGCATGGACAATGTTTCGTGAGTTTTCTCGGTTCCCAAATTGATACGTAAGGGGTGCTAACAAATTTATAGTCACTATAAGTGCTAGCACACCTCCGTCTACCAGTAAGTAGTTCCCTCCATCAAGTCCCTACAGGAGGCAAATATTGAGAGGTCGACTTCTTTTAAAATAAAGATGAAGACAATCTAACACATGGTAACAACAATAAATATCATAAAAAACTTTATCTTATTTTAATCTCATGCTAGGGTTTCTCCATATCCCAAGAACTAATGATCTACTCAATCATGGAGGCAATCAACATCATGGCAAAGACAATAAAATCTATTATAGATGAATAGTACTTGTATAAATACATAACGAGAACGGAAATTACAACAAGATATAGACAAGATGTAGATGAGATGGACGGAGATGGTGGTGATGCAACGGTTGATGATGAAGATCGATGCCTTAGCCTCTCGGATCTCCGTAGGGTGAATATGTATCCCTGGTGGATGAGTTCCCCCTCAAGATCCTTTCCGGAGGAGGTTTCTGCAATTTCTAGTTGTTTTGTATGTCATCTCCTCGAGCCGATTGCACGGGATGAAACTATTTCAAAAGGCGGTGGTGGCGGCAACTATACGGCCGGAAAAAAAATTCGCCGTATAGTTGGTCGTTAAAACCACTGCTTCATGCGATCGTCTCGGGTTTTCTTCTAGTGTTATTGATATTTCCTAAATTAGTGATTTACGTTGTTTTTGACTCCTTTTCACTCGAATACAACTGTTCCAAGAATTGTGTCCATCATATCCATCATCTGTCCTGATCCTGGTAAAAATAGATATAAAAAATGCGCGAAACCGTAAAATATCAAAATCCTACCACTACAGTATAAAATAATAATATAAAACATGGTGCAAATATGCACTCATCAATAACCCACCAAGATGCTTTTGGAAAGCTAATTAGTCATAGTGGAGTTGGATCAAATGTAGGATATCATTTGAAGTAATATAAAAGGTGTAGTCTAATAATAGAGTTTATGTAAGGTAAAAGAATCTTATCATTAGTTGATAACAATAGACAACACGATGGATATCTTAGAATACATGTTGATGTAATGGGAAGTAAATCATATGGATTTCGCTTGAGAATTCTACGTGATGAAGTAGAAATTTGTTGAGAATCAGTAATAGTAACATAAGAGAAGAGTCATCATGGTGAGAATCAATAATAGTAAGATAATAGTAACCAAGGAACGGTAAGTACACTGTCGCTGGCCCACTACACTAGAGCACAGCGGACGACGCCTCCTTCTTGGAGCTACATATCTGTTGTTGCAGCCCCTCATTGTGGTGACGAGGAAAGCGGTTGTGAGAAGTACCAGCCTAAATAGGAGAAAATGTGTATATTTATACCATGTCAACCACATTGTGTTGGAACGAAACGAAGGTGACGCAGCGAAGCGTGCATTTTCACCTAGTAATTAATATGTACCCGTGAGAAAGCCTGGAATGTCATAGTTCTCCATGATAGTACGAAGAAGGCCAGGCGGTGTTGGTTTAGAGAAAGTTCTCTGTTGTGAAAAAATCCTGGAAGTAGAGACGACATGTTTTAAACCAGGATCTGCCACCTTCGCTAGACGAACATTAATTGCAGCTCCATCCTAATCCGATACTTACGCGTGGGAGAGCACATCGACCGGGTGACATGCATGCCAGTGTGACCCACTGCATGCACTCACGCGCTCCCTCATGTGCGCGCGCACTCCTCCGTACGTACACGGCATGCATAGCACTGTGCGCCTGCTCACGCTCGATCGTGGCACCGACTCTGGGCTGCAGATGGTTTAATTTTCCTTTCCGCAAAGTAACATTTTTGTATTCTGAGAAGCACACACGGACATATACTCCGTTTCTAGCTAGCTATAGTACCGAAAGCGAGTGATAGAAGGGACGAGCGAGCGGAGAACCGCCGAGACTGTGGGACGATGCTTTCGCGTCGCAGACGGTCGTCCCTCGGCGGAGCATCGTAAACTTATTTTATTCTACTAGCTCGTGGCATGCGCTGATCCGTCATTTTGACCAAGGATGGGGGTTGGAGGATACCATGGACGGAACACGGGGAAAAAGGTTGCTACCTAGCATAGCCTAGCTATGGACAAGCTCTTGGAGTAGCTAGCTCGCCATCGATCGAACGCGCACGCGCATGCGCCGCGCGGCTCAGATGTGTGCGCATGCAGGCCGGATTCGCTCCACATGCAGAACCGCATGCCGGTGTCGTCCAAATGCCAACTTGCCATATGCATGTACTAGTATAAAGAGACGCTACCAGTACAGTGTACGTACTGTAGTACGTACTACGCTGTGTACATGCATTCTCCGTGAAAACGTATTCCGAACTTACTTGAAGCATTGATGGCAGCAGTGCGTCCAAAATTTTGGTAGTACAAGAATTTTTTATTTGAACAAAATTAGTAAAAACTGAGATCACGCGACTCAGCTGTACTACTACTGCTACTACACAGGAGGAGGAGTCCGTCCAGCGTCCTGGAACAGAAGCAAAGCAGGTGCCATTGATTTCGTTGGAGAGAGTACTTTCACTGTTTGGGTCATGGCGCTGCAGGCGGGGAGATAGATAGATAGATAGACGTGGAAAGGCCCGTCTGCATGATTACGACGAGGCTGTAGCGCCTTTTGATTCCACACACACACACACACTGTACTCTCTCTCTCGGTCGGTGACGTCATGTGGCACGTCCTGTCCCCCGGGGTGTGGTCACCCGACGCGACATTCCCGGGATTCTGTCTCCCGCTGCCCCCGCCAGCCCGGCCCCACCTCTCCTCCCCGGCCGGCTCCGTCGTCTCGTTGCCGCGGACGGACGTTCGGGCGCGGCGTCTCCGGCCGCGGAAGGGCCAGCAGCTGCGGTCTCGGCCAAATGTATGCTGGGCACTTCCGCCGCCATGTAGCGTCGACGAGAGGCTTGACTAAAAACAACTGTGGTATCTGCTGGGACGATGGTCAGCACTCTCAGCAGGTTTTGGTCTTGGCACTGCCCTTGGCATGAAAACTTGCAGAGCGCGGTGTGTGCGTGGGCGTGTCGTGGGGTTCTTGCCATTACAGGCATACATGCATACGCTGATACAAATGCAAGTGGGACGGTGGCATGCACGGTCAGGCCTCTCCTTCCTGCAGAGTGGTAAGCATTCTTCGTGGCAGCTCGACGCTCGTTTTGGCACATCGACGCTAGTAAAAAAAAAGCGGCTTTTCATCGTCAAGCGCACCCAAAAGCGCCACACCGGAGGAGAATCTCATTATGTTATGGCCGTGCGTTTTTACCTTTAATTCGTGGCCGCCCAAGCTAGCTAGCCAACCAGAGACTCCATACGGGTGATGCCATTGCCATTGCCACGATAATCGAGTAGACGTACTGTACGTACGTACGTATCCGACGATCCACCAATTGCACTGTTATTATATCTCCGTAGGGAAAAGATACGGTCGCGCGCGTGCGGCATCAAGGATGCACTGCGTGCTGCGCTACGCCTGCCAACGCTCAGCTCGTCGACCCATCTGACCTTTTTACTTCATCGTCCAAAAGTAGTTCATCGATGACGCACGCTCAACGTGTAAACTTGCATTCACTTTTGGTTGACTCGTGTTTTAATTTCCTACAACAAGGATTTGGTTGATAGCGCACGCTGAACCTGGAAACAACAACGTATGGTCGTCAGAAAAAAAAGGTGATGACGCCTTAGGGACATGTTTAATTACAATTCACGCCTTGGAAGCAACCTAGCTGTTCTCGCAGAATAAGAAGCAACGTCTTCAAAAAGGAGATGGCAAACGTGCATCAGCATTTCCTCATTCCACCACCGAAAGCTACATGATCCACTTCCGTCTTGCGGGGTGCAATGCGAACCCAACTACTATATGTAGACACACTCCCCCGAGCTTTGTCGTCCACTGGTAGAACACATCCACGTAGCCTAGAACGAGATAGTGACACATACCGGTTAGGACCTAACTGACATGGCATATATTTGGAAGATTTTTTGGATTTTATTTGGAGCTTGATTTCATTGTAGTGTATGGCCAACATTGTGCATGCATGGAGGCGGACTCGGTGTGCATTTGCATGGTGTAGTATGGAGTTCTTGCTTTATGTGACAAGACTAGAGGGGTATGTCACCACTAGAGGGTGTAGACACGAAAATAGAAGATTAGCTACGGAGGCCAAGCAAAAGGAAGAAGCTGATGCAATAACAAGGGAGAAGCATCATCACAAGCATGTCTATAAACTATATTTTGACATGAGCTAAACTACTTTGACATGAACTGGAACCACCGGTTCCTCTCCTCTCCCTCCTCTCCCTGTTACAGTTCCTAGAGAAATCCCGCGTCGCCCCGGGCCAAACCGAAACCTCTCTCGCCAGCATTGCCGGCGGCACTAGAGTAGGTAGATTTAGCTTAGTTAAGATTTTGTTTTTGGATCGTTTGCCGGTAGTGGGCTTCTTGCCCGGGCGTGGAGCTCCAGATGTTGCCGACCTGATCTGGGCTCTTGGGCTCGGCCTTGTTGCGCCTAGGCTCTTCTGGCTGGAGCTAGATGAGGCGACGTCGACCACCATGCCGCTGAATAACTTCAAGGTCGCGTGCTGCCTCCCCGTCTCGTCTGTCCCCGTTCTACATCGTCTATCTCTGGCCGGCCGTGGTGGCGGGGGGTTGGAGACAATGAGGGTGGAGACGTGCAGATCTGGTGGCGGCGGGAGTATCTCCGCTCTGGCGCGTGGGCGCGACGCTGAGCGGTGGCCTGGATCTTTGCTCCAAGTTTGGTTCTTCTTCTGGCCGGCCGTGCTGGCGAGGGGAGATGGAACTTCAGCTGGCGGCGTGAGGCATGCTCCCCTCCGTTCAAGCGCGACCATCTGGATGATGTTGCTTCTCGTGTTTGTCTTGTCCTCCTGGACGGTCGTGATGGCGTGGAGGAGGGCGACTTGGGCTGCGAAGGCGTTTCATCTTGCAAATGGTCTTGTAGGCTTCGTCTGGGCCTCGGGAGCTATTGGTGTATTGGATCCCTGCGGTGACATCCAAGCGACAGCCTCAGTTCGCCGCCGCTATCCTCGGCCAAGAAGATGGCCACACCGCGCTTGGGATCGTTATTTACTTGAGCTTCTTCAACCTCTGAGTGAGGATCTTCCGTGGCCCCGGTGCAACAATTAAGCCCCCCGCGCAACCAAGTGGTTTCGTCCCCGGTTGCTGCTGGGGTGGCGCCGCCTTGGAGTTGCTCGTCGCCGGTGGAATGCAAGGACTTGATTGCTTTTTGGCAATCTTTTTTAGGGTGTTGCTCGTAAAAGTTAGGGGCTTTGATGTAATTTCTGCTTTTTCTTTATGCCTCCTTGTAATTGTGCACCCACCGCTGAAATAAAATGCTCCAGGCCCTTCGGGGCCTTATCCGTTTAAAAAAAACTTTGACATGAGCTAAGTACTTCAGTCTACCTTTTAACATAATTGACACGCTAAGACTCACATTCTCTTGGGAGCAAAGATAGAATCGTCGCCCCGTGTTCGAGCCTTCAAATGTCACTCATTTCAGTGGATCTTTCTTGTGGTGGTGACACAGTTCATCGCATCCCACGGCTATCCCATGAAATCTTGGGTCACCGCAAGTGTCAGGAGCACAGTCCAGGTCAGTTAGGTCCTAATCGGCAAAAAGGCGACAAATTTGAGTAAGGCGACAACAAAATCAAAGAAAATTTGCCAGGCTCCTTTTCCGAAACCCTAGAAATCGAAACAGATCGAGCCTAGGGCGATGATACTAACCCAGAGAATAGACCAGCTCGACGAGGATCCATCGTGCCAGCTCAGCATGGCGTCAGTCTCTAGCGAGCCGCACGAACGACATCTAGGCGAGTGGCGGCAGCGCTCTAGTACGGCGATGGGGGCGACGAGAAGAGTTATGTGACAAGGGGATAAGGGGAAAATTCAAGTACCCGGTGCTAACGGTAGGACCCACGTGTGCCGTTAACGGCCGTTCACGCCTGTCTGAAGCGGCCTTTTTCCCCCTTCTTGGGTCACCCCTATCAGCGGGCCCTGCATGTAGAAATCGAGGAAGCAGTTTTCACGTTGAAACGAACCAAATGCAATCATGATGGAATTTCGCAAAATTAGCGAAAACCGGCGGTTTTTCAAACTGCTCGGTGCAATTGCGGTGGTTTTCCGCTAGCAACTCCCGAAAACGAGTTTTACATCTCATATAGTTTGTTCGCGCAGATTATAGAAGATGGGAAAAAAATAGTCGTAGTGTTAGGTATATCTCTCTCCGTTCGAGCCCAATGGCCGAACGGAGTCCCTTATCCGCGCCCTGATCGGGGGCGCCCCACCTCATCTGGTGGATGGGCCCCTGTCGCCAGCGTTATATAAAGAGGTGGGGGGCCGGCAGCACGCCTCACGAGGTTAGTCGTGCCCTAGCTGCCCCACCTACAAGCCAATCCGATCTAGGCCTAGCGTTGCGCCGACGGGAAGCACCACCGCCACCACACTCTTTCCCCTATCACCCATGGCCAACGACGGAGGCTCCAGCTCCGGCACCAGCTCGGGCATCCCCTATGGCTCGTGCCTATCGAGTCAGGGAGCAGGTAGTTCACCCTCTCTACGATCTCTCTCTCTCTCTCTTTCTAATCTAGATAGACAAGGTAAAGTGCTACTACTAGATCTAGACTAGTTACACAGCAAAGTATTCTATCATTGGTATCAGAGCGCTAGTTGCTAGATCTTTCGGTGCAAAAGAAAAGAACAAAAGGTAAAAGCCTAGATTTAAAGTGCGCCTGCCCTACGGCCGCGCCGTTCCTCTCAATCTAGATGAGCATCAACTGAGGCATCTAGACGACGAACAAACCTCTTCGGGGGCAAAGAAATCCTCAGATCCAAAGCCCCAAAAGCAAAACCCTAATCCCAGATCCCCATAGATCCCCAAAGAAAAGTCAATCAAAAAAGGGAGGGATCGCTCCGGCCATCGCCGATAAAGGTTCTTGCCCCCACCCCTCGGCCACTTGACGACGGTGCACCTACCCTTGGGTGGATTCACACATCGGCAAGGAGCAAAGGGGGGTGCGCCGCCGTTTCCCTCTCCCGTGAACAACAGACAAAGTAACAAAAAAAGGGGAACCCACCGGCCACCCGCAGCACAAAGGGCTCCGCCGCCACCCCTCTTGACGGTGGTGCGCCCACCCTCGGGTGGACGCACCGCCGGCAAGGAGGTGGGGGGGCATGGCTCGGGAGCAAAGGAGAGGGAGGTGCGCGCCGTCGCGGCCACCTCGCCTCACCCGACTCGCGCACGGGCGCCGCCGGAGCCAAGGCAGAGGGAGGGGCGCGCCGTGGCGGCCACCTCACCTCGCCCGACTTCAAGGCCGGAGCAATGGTGAGGGCGCGCCGAGGGCGCCACCTCGCCTCGGCCTCTCAGCGTCTTGCGGCCACCGACGGCAGGGCTCGCCTCGCCGCCTTGCTCACGCGGGGGGAAGAGGGGGAAAGTGGCGCTAGGGTTGGGGGGCGGGCAGCGGCCTGGGGGTTTTATCCCTCCGAAATGCGCGCTCAGCCGTCCGATCTAGGGCGACGCTGATGGACGGCCGAGATCGCTCGGAGCGGGCGGTGGCGGGCTTAGCGGGCCAAGTGGCCAGGCGGAGGCCAGGGCTGGCGGGCGAAGCAGCGAGCGAGCTGGCCAGGCCGGCCTGCTGCAGTGGTGGATAACGAGCATCTTTGTGCAGGTTGTGGGTCAGCAAGACATGATACAATTTTTCTGTTTTTTATTGTACAGAGTATGTTTTAGCTGTTTTAAATGGTTTTTCTTAGTTTTTTAAGCAATTTTCAAATAGTTTTCTCTAGTCATTTTATTTCATGTATATTTTGACTAGAGAATGATATTAAAGCAGAATTTTTTCTGTAAAGATTAAAGTTTATGAAAGTTATTTTTAATGTTTCCGCTGCAAATAGATGATTTAAATTGCAATAATGCAATAAAAGTTGTTTAAATTTTGTTATAAAGATGTGACAAAGTGATTAAAGATGATTGTGTCCCATGTTATTAATTGACCAACGTTGTTAATAAACATGATCATGATCCTTTTCATTGAGTATTAAAGGTGCATTTAACTTTATTTCTACCCAAGGGTGATGTAATTTTAAATAGCACAAAATAATTGCATGCTTAATGTATACCAACGTTGAGTTAATGCATGCAGTTGTTTTTATTGGTGATCTCACATCTTTTATGGTTTTCAGGAGGTCTCAACCTCATGAGCTGTTTGAAGGACATCCTGCTGCTAAGGGGGGACAACTACTCCGAATGGAGGAAGAATGTTGATTTGGCGTTTGTATGCGCTGAAGTGGATTGGGTAGTTGACACCAAGCAACTAGTCAAGCCTGCTGACCCTGTCAGGGGAGATGCTGAGGAAAGTGCTGCCTTTGAGAAAAGGAAGAGGGATCATGCTCCATTGGAGCTGGCCTGCTCGATTGATAATAAAAAGTGGGTGAACGCCAACAAAAATGTTTGATCTTTGTAAAGAACACAATTGAGAACGCCATAGTGGGCTCAATTGGAGAGTGTGCCACCGTGGGCGAATACCTTGCCAAAATAAAGAGCCAGTTTACTGGCTCTTCAAAGATAGGCGACCATTGTTAAAACAATTGGTGAAAAGTACACGGGAGGGCCCCACGGAATAAGAAAGCACATCTTGAGGATGTCAAACATGGCAGCCAAGCTGAAACCCATGGATGAGGACCTCGAGCTAAAGCCTGCACTTTTGGTGCACCTAGTGATGGCCTCTCTTGCACAGCCATTCGAGAATTTTGTAATAAACTATAATATGTTCCCTGAAAAGTGGGACATAAAAAAGACCATTGGGATGTGCTCCCAAGAGGAGGAAAGGCTGAAGGCCCTTCACGATGGTTCCTTGAACTTCGTGAAGGACAATAGGAAGAGAAGCTTCACAAACTGTAACCATGGTGGCTCACCCTCCAAGCCACATGGCAAGGGCCCAATGCTGACCAAGACAAGACCAGTCCCACCTGGGGAAAAGACCGGCCATCCTTTGTAAAAACGGCCACTACAAGAAGGATCGGTTTGGTGAAGTACATCCTGCCAAAATGGTAAAGATATAGTTTCTTTTGTTAATGAATCTCTGTATGAAAAGTTTTCTAGATCTACTTGGTGGATTGATTACGTGCAACTGTTCATGTTGCCAACTCTTTACAGGGGTTCCATTCGACAAGGATTTTGCCAAAAAGAGAAAGACTCATTGAAGTGGCGAATGGGATTGAAGCAGAAGTGGAGGCCGTTGGTGACGTCCCTCTGGAGCTGGCTGATGGATCTTCTCTTTTGCTCAAGGATGTTCTTTTTGTTCCTTCAATTCATAGAAATTTAATAAGTGTGTCGTGCTTGGACAAAGATTCTTATGAGTGTTATTTTGGAAATGGCAAATGTGCCATTTGGTTAAAAGATATTTGTGTGGGTGTTGCTACCTTACATGACAAGTTATTTTTATTATCTTTGCATGAGAAAGTATTTTCTATGTGTGATATGAATGAAAAAGTTCCCTTGTCGAACAAAGAACAAAAGAAAAGAAAGCGAACTCTTGACTCATCGAAGTTATGGCACTGCAGACTAGGCCATATTTCGAGGGGAAGAATAGAAAGCCTCGTTAAAAATGACATTCTTCCTCCGTTAGAGTTCTCAGACATAGAACAATGCATAGATTGCATTAAAGGAAAGCATGTCAAACAAATTAAAAAGGGTGCAAACCGAAGCATAGCTACACTCGAAATAATCCACATGGATATTTGTGGACCGTTTCCGGTGAAAAGTGTGCATGGCTATGATTCATTCATAACATTCACGGATGATCACTCCCGGTATGGTTATATTTATCCAATTAAAGAAAGATCTGAAGCATTGGATAAATTTAAAATTTTCAAAGCTGAAGTAGAAAATCAGCATGATAAAAGAATTAAATAGTTCGGTCCGATTGTGGGGGGGGGAGTACTACGGTCGGCATACTCCATATGGTCAAGTACGAGGACCCTTTGCAAGGTTCCTGCAAGAAAATGGAATAGTCGCCTAGTATTCTATGCGAACCTCAAAGAAACGGAGAATGAAAGGCGCAAACTGCACTTATGGATATGGTGCGCAGCATGATGAGCTATTCCACCCTCCCATTGGGATTGTGGATGGAGGCGCTTAAAACCGCCATTCACATTCTCAACAGAGTACCAAGTAAGTCGGTGCCCAAAACACCGTATGAATTGTGGACAGGCAGAGTTTCCTCTCTGCACCACTTGAGGGTCTGGGGGAGCCTAGCTGAGGCAAAAGTTTTCAATCCAAACATTGAAAAGTTAGACCCAAAAACAGTATCTTGCCATTTTATTGGCTATCCAGATAAGTCAAAAGGCTATCGTTTCTACTATCCCGACAGATACACAAAGTTTGTAGAAACGAGTCATGCAGTCTTCTTGGAGGACGAATTGATGAGGGGGAGCACGGTAGCTAGGAAAATTAATCTTGAGGAGAAGAGGGTGCATGCACCTAATCCGATGACTCAGGAGCCATTTTTCTCGCTACCTGTTGTGCCACCATCTACAACCCCTGAAGTTGTGGTGCCGACACCTGTTGTGACTCCACACGTGACAACAATGGGCAAAAGTTCGGAACCTGTCCATCAGGAGCCACCTGAACTCACTGTTGAGCACGAAAGGGAGCCAGAACAGCCACCTACTGTAAATGTGCCTGAACCCGAGGCAAGAAATGAGCAAGAATCTGATGAACTCGAGAGGTCTAAAAGAGAACGAAGACCAGTCATTTCCAAAGAAATTTACAAAGTCTACAATGTAGTTCATATGGAGGGCGATCCTACCTCATATGAAGAAGCCATGAGTAGCCCTCACTCAGCCAAGTGGGTGGAGGCAATGGAAGATGAAATGAAATCAATGAGTTCCAACAATGTTTGGGACTTAGAGGAAATTCCTAAAGGATCCAAAACAGTAGGATGCAAATGGGTCTACAAAACAAAGTATGACTCCAATGGGAATGTAGAAAAATACAAAGCTAGACTCGTGGCAAAAGGCTTTACGCAAAGAGAAGGCGTAGATTACAATGAGACTTTTTGTCCGGTCTCATGTAAGGACTCCTTCAGAATCATAATGGCACTTGTTGCACATTTTGATTTAGAGTTGCATCAAATGGATGTTAAGACGACATTTCTAAATGGAGGTTTAGAAGAAAATGTTTACATGAAACAACCCAAGGGTTTTTTCATGGAGGGGAAGGAACATATGGGATGCCGCCTAAAGAAATCCATTTATGGGTTAAAGCAAGCCTCTAGGCAGTGGTATTTAAAGTTTAATGATACCATTAAAATATTTGGATTCAAGGAAAATGTTGAGGACAACTGCATTTATGCAAAGTTCAAAAGTGGGAAATATATTTTCCTAATTCTGTATGTGGATGACATTCTGCTTGCTAGCAGTGATGTTAGTCTACTACTAGAGACAAAGAAGTTTTTGTCATCAAATTTTGATATGAAAGACCTTGGTGAAGCCTCTTATGTTTTGGGCATAGAAATTCACCGAGATAGAAAGAATGGAGTGTTAGGACTGTCGCAGAAAACGTATTGTGAAAAGATTTTAAATAAATACAATATGCATGCGAGTAATTCAACACCTGCTCCCATAGTCAAGGGCGGTAGTTTTGGGAAATCCCAATGTCCAAAGAATCAATATGAGATCGATCAAATGAAGTCAGTACCATATGCTTCGGCTGTTGGAAGCTTACAATATGCACAAGTGTGCACTCGCCCTGACTTAGCTTTTATCACCGGGGTACTCGGTAGATATCAAGAGAATCCATACATAGAGCACTGGACGATGGTAAAGAAAGCTTTGCGTTATGTGCAAGGCACAAAAGGCCTCATGCTAACATATTGAAGATCTGATTCCCTAGAGATAAAAGGGTATTCAGATGCTGATTTTGCGGGAGATAAAGACGACCGGAAGTCCACGACAGGGTATGTCTTTACTCTCGCAGGAGGTGCTATTTCGTGGAGAAGCGCCAAACAGTTGATAGTTTCATCATCTACGATGTATGCAGAATTTATAGCATGTTATGAGGCCATGGGACAGACGTTATGGTTAAAAAAAATCTTACCCGACTTGAAAGTGGTTGACCGCACCAGCAGACCAATAAAGATGTACTGTGACAACGAGCCCGCAGTATTCTATGCTCACAACAACAAGTCGAGTAATGCTACAAAGTCTATAGATATAAAGTATTATGTTGTGAAGGACAAAGTTCAGGATCAAACTATAAGACTCGAGCATATAAGGGCACGTACAATGCGGTGACGTCAGTCTTCCCTTATGCTCGCCACATTGGATTTTTGCTTAGTTGGAGGAGAGAGAAACAAGAGAGAGAGGGTTGTCTTCCCTTAGCTAAGGGATGATCTCTTAGCAATAAGAGAAGACTATTTTTCTCCATTGTACCATATGTCTTCTCTTAGACAACCAATTTTTTACTAAAAATAGTTAATTCTATTAATTGCTAGAGATAGTAATAAGAGATAATGCATTATACAAGTTATATATTGTGTCTTCTCTAAATGATGTGGAGAGCTAAGAGAAAGCATGCCTTCTCTAGCATTATACATGCCCTAAGGACAAAGGATATGCTTGCGGATCCGCTAACAAAAGGCTTACCACCCAATGTGTTCAAGGAACACATAGCCGGCGTGGGTTTAACGGGAAGCCTATGATTCCTGGACTAAAGAGGCCCAAAAGTAACAGGATTTATTTCAAAACATGAAGGTATATAGTGGCTGTCTGATTCTATCGGCAATTGAGCTGAGACGATGAAACATTCTCTATGTATCGTTCTGTGATGAAATAAGTAAAGAACAAAGTTAAAAGTAAAGTCGAGATCAAGGGGGAGAATGTTAGATAGATTTCTCCCGCTTATGACGAACGGAGTCCCTTATCCGCGCCATGATCGGGCGCCCACATCATGGTGGGTGGGCCCCTGTCGCCAGCGCTATATAAAGAGGTGGGGGGCCGGCAGCACGCCTCACGAGGTTAGTCGTGCCCTAGCCGCCCCACCTACAAGCCAATCCGATCTAGACCTAGCGCTGCGCCGACGGGAAGCACCACCGCCACCACACTCTTTCCCCTATCACCCATGGCCAACGACGGAGGCTCCAGCTCCGGCACCAGCTCGGGCATCCCCTCTGACTCGTGCCTATCGAGTCAGGGAGCATGTAGTTCATCCTCTCTACGATCTCTCTCTCTCTTTCTAATCTAGATAGACAAGGTAAAATGCTACTGCTAGATCTAGACTAGTTACACAGCAAAGTATTCTATCACGTAGAACTAGGAAAACATGTATGTGTCATTCACTTGGCCTTGATCGTTTTTGAAAAGTATTACGTGTGGTAGTAGTAGCGAGTGACATCAAAATCGCACCACGACCGCGTCACGCACGACGATTTGCCACTGGATTTCCCGTCTGCCAAAGCCCGCGTGTCAAATCGATCCCGGTGGTCACGTACGCGGGGGGCAGGAGCACACATGCATGGTGGTTGGGCGATACGCTTGATGACATGTAGTACGCCGGACAGTGTGACGACGGTGTCGCTAGGCTAGGCGCATGCAACGGGAGTACGTACGGTACGGAAGTGATGGAGGGATTGGCTCGGGTCTTTCGTCGCTGGCTGATGCCGTGCCCGCGCGCGCGGCGGTGCGGTCAAATCGGGAGGCTACCAGCCCGATCTACACGACGCGACGTACGTATTCCTTGGCGTGTGCCGCTCGGCCAGCTTTCACTGTGGTACGTAGCTGCGGCCCAGTAGAGGTGCACGGCGTGCGTGGTCGATCGAGACCGGAGCGGCACAGAGTACACCACGCCACAAGCGTACGCTGCCATGGCCGCAGTACGCAGCCACGTACAGTGGGGATCAAAGCCGGAAAAGAGAAGCAGCGGAGCAAGCACGGGCGAAAGAGGGAGTGACGGAGCATGCCTGCGCGAATGGGGGTATCATGGCTTTCTCACCTCGAAAGGTCGGTATCTTTTTTTTTTAGAGCATCTCCATTGGTTGTTGGGCGAATTCGGACCAAAATTCGGATTTTTTTTTGGCGGATGGAACTTGATTTTGGCGCAGATATAGGTTCCGCTTTCAGCGTCTGCATTTAACACAAAACAGCGACATATTTGAATCTTTATCGTTTTCGTCGGCGAGTGTTGGGCCACAGGGTGTTCGACTGAAACATCCACAAATTCGGCGGCAAATTATTACAGAAACGCACACAAATTCGACGGAAAAGACCCTCAGTCGTCGATGGGGATGGGCTCCTGCGGCGTGGCCGACGCGGCGTTGTCGTCCGTCTCGCCATCGAAGGCCGCCGGGGTTGGAGGAAGTCGAAGCAGAGCTCGGCGTGGAACGTCCGGCGCAGGTGCGTTCGGCGCAGAGGAAGGGGAAGCCATGATCACGCCCTAGAGGATGGCCTGACGTTGCGCCATGTACCAGGCCTTGACCGGCGAGCTCATCTTCGACGTGTCCTCGCCGCCCATCAGGAACTTGAGGTCCGTGTTGTGCTTCTTGGCGGCGTAGTTGGCCTTCTTCTCGGCGAGGTTGGCTTTCTTCTCGACGAGATTGGCCTTGATGAGGGCCACCTTTTTCCCTTGTGTCTCGATCAGCTGCTTCCAGCGCTCCTCGCTCTTCTCAGCCCTCTTCTTGGCATGCGACCTCGTGTCGACGATGCATTTCTCGATCGAAGCCTGGGGACGCTCGGCGGGAGGTCCGCCGGTCTTGAGCATCTTCGCCTTCTTCTAGCCGATCTTAGGTCTTTCTTCGCCGGCAGCAGCGGCCGGGGCCTCGGGGTTGTAGACGCCGTCGTTGTTCTTGGAGAGACTCAGGCGAGTGTCCCGCCACTTCTCGCAATTCTCGATTTGCTCGAAGACATAATGGAACTTGAAATCCATCTTCATGTCCTCTCGAAACAGAGCAAGTGCATGGCGTAGCTGCAAAATAAAAGTGTGTCAAGTGTGTCAAAATGGAAGAGGGTGCATGACAAAGCTAGTGTTCGCGAGTACCTTGTTGTCCATATTTTCCCCACTGGCTTGTGTGCGGTCGACCTCTTCCACGCAGCTGTGCCACTTGCTGCAGACAGTCTGGATGATCGCCCAATGATTGGTAATAGCCTTCTCCCCTCGCTCCATGTGGATTTTGCGATACTTTGGGTCGCACATGCTACACTCGTCGAACGTTGCCTTCACGCGCCGCCAATAATTGTCTGATTTTTGGTTAGCACCGGTGATCGAATCCATGCTCACCATTTTCCAAGCTTCGGCGAGGCAGGTGTCCTCGGCCACGGTCCACTTGATCCGAGCGTCCGCCGAAGTGACCGGCTTCTTCTTTCCCTTCTTTTCTTTCGCCTCATCCTCAGCGTCCTCTGGCTGCGTCTCCTCGGCGTCGGTGTCGGCGAGGTCCTGGGACTCGATGCCGTGCTCGGCGTTGGCCCGGGTCTGCTCTTCCGTGAAGAAGGAGGGGTAGTTGGAGGCCGAGCCTGTTGCGATCAAGTCCTCCATGTACACCTCGGCCGACATGAGGACCGCCATGGCGCCCGGCATTCCGTTGAACAGGTTGCGCACGTCGGCCTCGCTGAAGGGCGACGAGCTTCCGCCGAAAGGCAGCGGTCCGCGGCGCAGAGCGGGGCTTGCGTACGACGGAGAGGTGGAGTAGGGGAGGTTGATGTCCACGCCGAAGGCCGAAGGAGGGCGCGACGCCGGGCAGGGGAAAGTCACGTTGGGGTTAAACCCGCCGTTGAACTCGGGCGACAAGGAGTACCTCTGTCGAGCAGTCGCCTGGCTCTCCTGGAAGCCTGCCGGAGAGATCGGCGAGAATCCGGCGGGCGAGCTAACGCTCGCCTGGCTTCCCTAGTGTGGTGGGTACGACACCACCATCGACGCCGACCTCGTCGCTGCCACCTGCTTCGCCTTCACCATCGCCTGTTCTTCCGCCGCCGCCTTCTCGTCCGCCGCTTCTTGCTATTGCCGGAGCTTCGCCCTCTCCTTTCTGCCCTTCCGGTCGTCCGACGCCATCTTTCTGGCCTGATCCTTCTTCTCCCAGTCGGCGGAGGACATGCCCTCCGGCTTCGTCGGCGGCGCTCTCGGCTTCATCGCCTTCTACTCCGCCGGACCCTCGCCGAGGATCAATCTGGGTTGGACGAAGCTCTTGGGCGGCATTTCGGGCGGGGAGCCCGGTGGAGTGGCGGGAGGGAAATGGGGAAGAAAGGTGGGAGGGGGGAAGAAAAGGGCGGGAGCTCGACGAAGTGGCGGGAGTGGCGCCTTCTCTTGCCGGCAGAGCTGGCCCACGCCCGTTTTCGCTGCGTCCGGCGTTCCCAGTATGTACCCGGGATCCTGGGTACGGCCTGGGTAGGCCGGACCAAAAAACGGCGAAATCCGGATAAAAATAGGTCCCTGGGTACGGGACTGGGCCTATTTTCAGCGTTCGGACCTAATTTCGACGTCCGAAACGGCGTTTTGGATAGGCGAGTGGATATGCTGTTACCCCCAAGGCCAACCCAACCCAACCCCAAAGCATCGGCAGCGACGTATTGCGACGAGAGAAGCTAGAAGAGGTATTTTTTGCCAAATCTGCCCAAATCTAAAAAGTTCAACCGACTCTGACCCCCTCTCGAAACTAATTTGGAATCTGACCCCTAGGGTCGACGCCGTTTAAAATGACGCCGAAGTTGTACAGTTCGGCACGTACATATCAGAAAACCAAACTGAAGGAGGTCGGCTCCGCTTAAAACGGCGCCGACCTCCCTGGTTTGCCTCCCAACTGCTTCATCTTGGCGCTGACCTGTACAATTTCGGCGCCATTTTAAATGGCGTCGACCCCACGGGTCAGATTCCGAATTAGTTTCGAGAAAGGGTTAGATTTGGTTGAACTTTTCAGATTTGGACAGATTTGGCAAAAAAAAAAAAAAAAGAGAAGAGAGGGCGGGGAAGAGTGGAGACACGCGCGCGCGCAGGCTGGCAAAAGGCGAGGACCGGCCGAGACTGTGGACGAAGGCCCCACTCCCCACCCTCCCGTCCCGCCCGCCGTATCGATCATTGCCCTCTACTCCTCCGCTGCCCAGGACCATCCTACTACTACACTCTACGTACTCTACACACACACACCACCTCCTCCGCGCGTGCTCCCGGCCCTAGCGACCACCACCTCCCTTCCCCCTCCCCTCCCGCCGCTTTGCCTTTTCTACCAGAGCAGTCCCCGCCCACCTGGCCTCGCGCATTTGGCACTCTCGCTTGGCTCGCTGCGTCCCGGCGTCTTTAATTTATACGGACCCAGCCGGGCCTGCTTCCTTCCGCGCCCTTCTCCCTGCCTCGCTTCTCGGAGACATTGCTGGACGCCCACACTGTTCCCGGCGCTCTCTGCTGCCTGCTCCTGCTCCACAAGGTACGCTCCTGTTCTTGGCTACTCTGTCCCAATCCCTCGTTCCTCCGCCGATTGGTTCTTCCCAAACGATTTCTTGCTACTAGCTAGCACTCCTGGTAGCTCAGCCTGCCACCGGCGACTGGTTTCTAGTACCTATTATGCTCTTGGACCCTTGGAGGCCGGCGCGGTGCCATCCCCAGCGGCATTGCCGCCGTTCTTGCGTTCCTTCTTCTTCTTGCCAAATGCACCTCCTGGCTCGCCTGGGGAAACCGCCATTGCTAGCGATCCTAGACACGGGGGCCATGCATTCTCGAGCCGGCCGTCGCGACCTCCAGGGGCCGACCGACGCCACCTGACATTGCTACCAAGATTCCTGGTGACATTGCTCTGCGCCCTACCTCTACCCCGGAGGCATGCGCAGCCAGGGGCAGCGTGGCGTGAAAACACAAAAGCCGCCTGGTTTCTCGGGAAAGCCTGGTAGTGGGGTTCTACTTCTAGCCACGCCCACGCCACGGGGACCCAACCCAACCATAGCTCTCCCGCTCTATAGCTAGCTCCCGATTCCCGAACGCATTTTTTGTTCCGGGGGCCTTCTTGTTCCCCTTTTGCGTGCTATACTCACTGCCTGCTTCCTTGCGTGCTCACACGCTTTGAAAATTGATACATACATCCATACTCTGCTTCTCTTTGCAATGGCCTGCAGGCACTCTGGTTTCTGACAAGATTCCATCGATCGATTGATTGATCAATGGCGAAGCGTGGTTAAGCCGCTCGCTCACCAGTCGCGCATCCAGCTCGAGCTCGATTCAGCAACGGCTCTCTAGCTCCGGCGCCTGAAGCAGGGCACCTGGCTGCTGGGAGATGGCGGCCTCGCAGGAGAAGCAGCAGCAGCAGCCGGCGTTCGGCGTCCTGAGGAACGCGGCGGCGCTGCTCGACGAAATGCAGCTCATGGGCGAGGCGCAGGCCGCCAAGAAGGTGATCAACTCGGAGCTCTGGCACGCCTGCGCCGGCCCGCTGGTCTGCCTGCCGCAGCGGGGTAGCCTCGTCTACTACTTCCCCCAGGGCCACAGCGAGCAGGTCCCCTCAATCCTTCCTACTTGCATCAACTGCTCCGTTTCCATCCATTTCTTGGCTCAACTTTTTCTTGATCCGGCAGGTCGCGGCGACGACCAGGAAGATCCCGAACTCCCGCATCCCCAACTACCCGAACCTGCCGTCCCAGCTGCTGTGCCAAGTCCACAGCATAACCATGCATGTAAGTCTACACGGTTCAGGTTTCAGCTGTAGCAGTGCGTTGCCCCTGATGAGCTGCATTGCATTGCATTGCCCCTGATGATCCCTGATAAATGCTTGGTTGCGCAGGCTGACAAGGACACTGATGAGGTGTACGCGCAGATGACACTCCAGCCAGTTAATTCCGTAAGTACATCCTTGTTGCTGTATTGTTACTGAATGCTGCTGCAGGAAATTGAATGGTACAGCTTCAAAAGTTCAGAACATCTTTCTCTAAAAAAAGTTCAGAACATGCTGAACTGCATTTCTTCTTCTTCCACTGTTTTAAAGTGTAATAATACTGTTAGACTAATTTGAGGATTCTGTCAACTCTAGGAAACCGATGTGTTCCCGATACCGTCTCTTGGTAGCTACACCAAAAGCAAGCATCCCGCCGAGTATTTCTGCAAGAACTTGACCGCGAGCGACACGAGTACCCATGGCGGTTTCTCCGTGCCGCGAAGAGCTGCAGAGAAGCTGTTCCCACAGCTGGTATCATCTTTTTGTCCACATTTTGTTCTGCTTTGTTTGTTGTTTGTGGATGCTTGAGCTCATAGGGTTATGTTTTGCACCACACAGGATTACTCGATGCAGCCTCCAAACCAGGAGCTTATCGTTCGGGATTTGCATGACAACATGTGGACATTTCGTCACATTTATCGTGGTAGGGTCGAATACTGTTTGACTTGATTTTTTAACCTGTTGACGGCTGCCGAGTTTCAAGTTTCTTGTGTTTCTGTCGTCTGAAAGTTTCTTCATCTGATGTTCCTTACAGGACAGCCAAAGCGACATCTTCTAACAACTGGATGGAGTCTATTTGTTGGCGCCAAACGGCTTAAAGCAGGGGATTCTGTCTTATTTATCAGGTATATATGAACCCAATAATTTCCATGATATACCAGTATGTATGTTCCGGATCTCGCACTACTATATCTGAAAATGTTTAGACTTACTGATTCGATGCAAACTCTAATTATTTTATGGATTTAACCATATGGATTATGGAGATACTTCCTGCATTCAAACACTATATGTCTAGGGAATACAATGTATGTTAGTACAGTGTAAATCAGTCTCAAATTATTTCCATGTAATAGATTTCCAGTGTAAGCTAGTTCTTGCCAAAGAGAGATAACTAGTGTTATATGGCTATCTGACACAAACATTAACCCTTTACTCACCAGTCTGAAAGTAACTCAAAATAGCTTGTAGATTTATACTCTTGGTAACTTTGTACAAATGAAATGCCCATTCTAACTGAAGTTATTGGTTTCAGGGATGAGAAGTCACAGCTACTTGTGGGTGTTAGGCGTGCGACTCGTCAGCAAACGGCATTGTCATCTTCAGTTCTGTCCACTGATAGTATGCACATAGGTGTTCTTGCTGCTGCAGCTCATGCAGCATCAAGCAGTGGCTCATTCACTATCTACTACAATCCTAGGTTTGGAACTTTCTCTGCCCTTTTCTCATGACAGATCATATTGTTTCCTGTTGGCATATTTAACACATCTGTTCTTAAAATCTCTTCAGGACGAGCCCGTCGCCGTTTGTAGTTCCTGTAGCAAGGTACAACAAGGCCAACTATATCCAACAATCTGTTGGCATGAGAATGGCTATGATGTTTGAGACAGAGGAGTCAAGCAAGCGCAGGTTTGTCCACTAAATAGAGCTAAATACTATCTCATACGCAGATATCATTTTTCTTTTGCATTTTATTTGACGCCCTGCATTCTTCTCCACAAAAATGTAACTGGTGCCTGGAGTCAATAGTATACTCATACTGTTATGCTTTCAAGTTTAAAATACTTGTTCTGCAAAACTTTCCCACTTTCACATTTGTTAAAAAATGACTACATCAAGCGACCTCTAGAAGAGTGAATGACTATTTGAAAATAATGTAATGTGCCATTTAAGTTGGAAGGTTTAGTCATCTTTCAATTTATATGGTCACTGAATTTCCTATGCACCATAGCCTAAGCAAAATTCTTCTGCTCTACAGATACACTGGTACAATTGTGGGTGTTAGCGACTCTGATCCCATGAGATGGCCTAACTCCAAATGGCGCAACTTGCAGGTGCCTTGCTTTTCTGATAAAACTTGAAAAAAACTGTTTATCATCATGCAGTCATTGTTATACACTCTGCGTTACCAGATTGAATGGGATGAACATGGATATGGCGAAAGGCCCGAGCGTGTGAGCATATGGGATATTGAAACTCCAGAAAACACTATAGTGTTCCCTTCTGCAGCACTGAATTCAAAGCGACAGTGCCTTCCCGGTTATGGAGGTACTTCACAACCAAGCTCCAAAAACTTGTAGAATCATGTTGTAAGTTGAAACAATTCTAACTCTTCTTTTACTTGCAGTACCTGGGCTAGAAATTGGAGCTGCAAATATGTCACCATTTCAGAGGGTACCAGAAAATCCATATGGTAACTTGCAGCCCATGCCAGCCGTTGGATCAGAATTGGCTATGATGATGCTTCTCAATCAATCTGGCCAAAACCTTGGGACTCCAGTTAGTTGTCACCAATCCTCTTATTCTAATATCATTCAGAATGTGAAACAAAACTACATGGCTACTTCAACATTTGGCAATTCCACTGGTTCAATAATGCATGAAAGCGTGCCTTCAAATGGAGCCAGGCAGCAGCTGAATGCTCCTAAGATGCAGAGAGGTGATTTGGAAAACTGTGAAGTTCAGCCTGTCAATGATCCAATATCTGGACCGGAGATAAATCTTGCGGCAAGAAAGACAAGAAACACAGAACCATACCCAACTCAAAGCATTTCAGAGCAGCATTGCAAGGTTGAGCCTAGAGGCAAGACTCGTAAGAGCAAGAAAGGCTCGTCTCGCAAAGCCATTTCAGAGAATTCTGAACTTTCTTCAGCTCCTTCACGGGTTTGTGATGACCAGCAGCATGTTTTAGAAGTAAAAGTGGTTGATGGTGACACTGCACATGTTAACCATGGTAATAATGAAGATTCATCTGGTGCGCTGACCAATGGCAATCTTTCTGTACAACTGCAAGGTCAGCTGGTTGACCAAAATGGATTACTATCACCACCCAAGTTAGGATCATCAATATCACCTGACGGAGGGAAGTCAGTCAACTCATTGCCAAACCAAGGTTGTTTTTCGCAGTTCTTTGATGGTCTGGATTGGATGATTCAGCCTTCATATTACCAAGACTCCAATGGCATTCAGTCAGTTAGTGCATCAGAGAACATTTTCAGTTCATCTGCTGATATACCTTCCACAATAAATACCGATACGTTGGAGACTTTTCAGAACTCTTGCCTGTCAGACTGCTTTCCTAATTCCATACAGGACTTCATTGGCAGCCCGGAGCTGAATTCATTAACATTTCTGTCACCAGAGATGCAGAATTTGGATGTTCATCACGACGGAAGCAACCTACCAAGCACATCCAACTCATATGTGCAAATGAGCTTCTCTGAAGACAGTGGAAATCACATGGAGTCTATGCAGGGAAGCATGAATAACACCTCATGCTCTCAACCACAGACCACCGATAACTTTGACATGGGGATGTACTCAAGGCTGCCAAGTTTAAAAGAATCTCAAGTTTTGTCTCTGCCAGAGATCCATAACAGTTCCAGGGGGACATCATCTTGCAGTATGGACGCAACAGAGTACAGCATGGAGCGAAGTGCAAAGCCGATGAAACCAGTGCGGACATACACAAAGGTATATGCTTCAGTACTAACTACAAAGAAGGCAACATCCACTGAACTTTGTTTGACAATGAACATAACTTGACACTTTTTCTTATGCTATTGCTATCTTCTGATTCATGTCCAACAGGTTCAAAAGCTAGGATCCGTGGGAAGATCTATAGATGTGACCCGGTATAGAGATTACCGTGAGTTGAGATCGGCCATCGCATCCATGTTTGGACTCCAGGGGAAACTTGAGCATCCTGCTAGTTCAGATTGGAAGCTTGTGTATGTCGACTACGAAAACGATGTCCTCCTCGTTGGCGATGATCCTTGGGAGTAAGTATTTGTCATCTTTACATTGATTTTTTCTAAAAAAAATTGAATCTTTCCTTCCCCTTGAGTCCATTCATGTACATGTATAATAATTCTTCACTAACCATATTGTTTTTCTCTATATTTGCAGGGAATTCATCAACTGCGTCCGATGCATCCGGATTCTATCGCCTTCAGAAGTGCAACAAATGAGTGAGAACGGCATGCATGTCTTGACTGACTGCATTCAAACAGACCAGTAGACCAGTAGAATTACCACTCTCCTGTATGTGCCTGCAAATCAAAATAAAGCAGTGCATGATTAAGCTAGAGGTGTCTTTTGAATACAATGCCTAGTTAACTGTAGACTGATTTACTGACAGTGTATTTGGTAGTGAGATTTACCACTGTTTGTGTTGTGTTAAGTTGTCCTGAGGGAAAACAGATAGAGGACAGTTCCATGTTTCCCAAGAGGACAAAATGCTGAATAACACCAAGCAGAAGTATCTGTTATTGCTACTTCCAGTTCCAGTGCTTGTGATTGAGCTTCAGTCTGAATCGGTACCAATGTAAATGCTACAGCTGTTGTGTTTGGTTTGGCAGTTGAAAACTTCAGTGATGTAGATCTTGGTTTGGAATGAATGATCTTCTCACCACTCACTCGTATAACTGCTTTTGCACTAATTTCAGGCATCTCTCAGTACATAACCTGACAATTTCGTGTAAATTTTGTCGAAAACAATATGGATAATTATTTTGATTCCTGCATCCCAAACTGGGACTTTTGGATCTGGATTTGGAAGCATCGTCCTCTTCCGATCGGTGTATCGATTTCAGTATAAAATTGAAGCAAAATCTGGAATGTTTTTGTTCCCATAATTGGTCAGGCATAGCATGTTTAGGTCAGACAGTGTAATATAAGCACAGCAAGCCCAGACCAAGCTTGGCCTCTCGAGCCAGAAACGGAAACCAAAATCCAAACCCCCGACCGAAGCGTCTCCGCTTCCGCGAGCCCCAGCAGCGACCACCGCGACGCCAAGATAGGGACCGAGACCCCCGTCCCCGCCGCAGCCGCCGCCGCCGGAGACGGCGACGCGGCCGCCCGGAAGCGGCCCGGCGCAGAGGATGCGCCCGCGGCGGGCGACGGCAAGCGCCGCCGCGCGGAGAACCCCTCCTCCGGCTCCCGCGATCGACACCAGCAGCACCACCACCGCCAGAAGCCGGGGGACGATGCGGCCAAGGAAGGGAAGAAGAAGGAGAGGATGCGAGCGTCGCACATCTTGATCAAGCACGAGGGGTCCCGGCGCAAGGCCTCGTGGCGAGACCCCGAGGGCGTCGCCATCTCCGCAACCACCCGCGACGACGCCGCCGACCTCGCCCGCGCCCTCCGGGACCAGATCGTCGCCGGGGAGCTCAAGTTCGAGGCAGCCGCCACCGACAACTCCGACTGCAACTCCGCCAAGCGCGGCGGCGACCTCGGTCAGTGCTCCTTCTTGCCCTCCTGCCCAATTTGGTGCTATGTGTGTGTAGATTTGCTTCCGGGCGTGCCCAACTTGGGGGGTGTGGACTGCTTGGAACTTGGTATATCGAATGCTGATCAGATTTCTATAAACAAACTTGCACAGTAAATAATCTAAGGATGTGGCTACTCACACAAAGCCTCACTGGAGTGTTACATCTGACAGCTGCACTATGATTCAGGCAAGAAACATCTCACTCCATAATTGGAGTCAGTTTTGTCATGAGAAGGTGTAGCGTCAATTGCGTGCGAAAATGCATGAACAACAGATGCTTCCTCTTGAAGTATTTAACCCAGTTGCCATTTCTGTTGGCTTCTCAGTGATAAGGCGGTTCGTTATCGGTAGCAAAGTCTGTCGTTTTCGAACTGACCAATTAATATCTCTCTGTCACTGTTATAAATGAAATCTTGCCCTTTGAACTTCAGTAGTTTGGTAAGCAGTTATATCCACTAGACGAACAGCGATCGCGGTAAGCAACTTGGAGTGATTTTGTACACCATTTAATTCCCCAATTTTCTCTGTCTATGAATATTGTTAACAATTGCTAAGGTTTTCCGTGTTTCCTGTGACTTTTGAAACACCTGTAACTATATGTACAACCTGGTACAAGCTTTGTGTATGTTCAATTCCAGCGTTCATGCTTCCTTTTTAGCTCTCCATCGCCGTGTCATTTTTTTGCTAGATTTCTACCTGCATGAATATCGTGGAATGTTGCAGGGACGACACGTGTGTGAGACACGACGCAATACACTATCCAAACATTGTGATATGTTATTTTTCCAAAAATGAGCTGACAAAGTGAACATGATGACATTGCTATATATAGGTGTTTGGTCCAAAATTACAACATGCTTCTGCGATACCGTATCATGGATTTAGGACCATCAACTAGGACAATTGAGCGCCATTATGAGGACAGTGTGAAAAAAACACAACAAACCAGACAGTAACACCCAGTGGCACTATTTGAAAGTGCGACCAAAGCAACAGCCATCACTCCACAGCGCAGAAATAAAAATTCCAGCCTCACGCGGAGTCGAGCCCGGGTGGGCGGGTTGAAGCTGGTACACCCCCACCAACCTAACGATGCTCGGTTTGTCAAATATGTTCTAACTGTATTTAGATATGTGCCCAGTTAGTTCCAGACTGACAAACATACTAACGGATGCTCAGTTAGTTCCTCTAAATATGCTAGCATATGTTCTAACTGTTTTTCTTAATGAAATGCATGTTGCGTTGCTACAAAATAAAATCTGAATTGCTCCAGGCTATTCAGGTAAACTTCATTTGGCAAGGGGTGAATCATCTAGTATTATGTATGCAATCCCTGCATTCAAATGCTAGCATATTTAGAGGATATGAAATCCTTAGCTTAGAATCCGTTTTTCCTTAATTTACTTTATTAGGATTCTGCAATGAAGGAATGCCGTATGCATTAGTCTGTCACTTGTCCTTATGTCCAGTGGTTAAATATCTTCTCTTGCACCTATGATGCTTTCATTCTCATGTTTTCTTCTATTGTTCAACACTTCATTTGTAACCAAGCGTAACTTTTTGCTGTCACGGTTTATGGCCATAGGTCCATTCGAGAAGGGCAAGATGCAGAAGCCTTTTGAGAATGCAGTGATTGCTCTGAAAGTGGGGGAGATGAGTGACGTGGTTGATACCGAGAGTGGGGTGCACATCATCTTGAGGACTGGCTGATCGCCTCCACGGAAGCTCTGTCGATCCATATATGCACTCTCTTAAGAGTTGACATTTTTTCCGCTTCTGTTGTAACTTTGCTGGAGCTCTTCTGCTTTGGAATGGTGTATGCCAGGATTACGCATTGGCGGTGCCTGTGTGGTTTCCCTTTTTGTGTGTGTGTTGAGTTGTGTCTCCTGTTGTGGCGATCTGTATTCAGAAAGGTTGTAGCGCTGACTGAAAAATTCAGAATCCTGATGTCGAGAAACTAAGGCGTCCTGCATTGATACGTCTGAAAATGTTTCTGCGGCATGTGTGTTTAGTTGGAATATCGAGTGTGTTTGTCAGTCTGGAGTCTAATAAAAATACGTGTGCAAATCCAAAGTAACACTTGGAGGGGGATTAGCCACTTGTGTTCTTCATATGCTGCCGCTTTGAGCTAGGAATATTGTCATGCCGTCGATGCCCTAGTGTCCACTAACCTGAAAGCTTCAGTTTCCTCTCCACGGTTGCTGTAGCCTGCAGCGATGCCACTCTGCACTCTGCTCGAACTTGGCATCACTCACTACTAGTGAATGAAAAACTTGATGCCTGAGTTTCCAGCATATGCTTGTTTAGAAATGTGCAAACTCTGAAGCACAAAGAGGCTAATTTCAACACTAGCTAATCCTCTTTTAAGACAAGCACATATTTGTTAGTTCTTTGGATGATTTATTAATAAAAGTTGTGTGCAACCGATGCAGAAGCCGGGGTTTTATTCTTCTCCTTTTCGAAAAAAAAGACAAGCACATATTCTTGGCTCTTGCAAAGTATAATGACGCAGCACAAAATCTACGAGCTCATGCAAGTTTGCATCGTATCCGGATTTGAGAATCTCCGGACAAGGGGCCAGCTTGTCCTAGAGAACATACGACTACTCAGAGTTGCGATGAAGTACAGGCATCTCCAGATCGTAAAAGAAGTACTGTGTGTACCAGGGTTGCATCATGTATGATTTATGGCATGTCGCACAGAATGCTATGCATCCCACTGTCGCTAAGTATCAATTATGTTGAAAATATGAGCAATCTATACTTTCTTAGTATAAAGCAAAATTCCACTGACTGCCATTAATATTTAATCTATCTCTACATGCAAGCCATCCATATTACTCAAATCCAACCTCTTATCAAGTATGAATAAGCCAAATGAGTCTCTAAAATTTTAGATATTATTATAATAGAATAATGGGCTGGGTCATATTTAGGCAAAATTCTAACAATCCCCAAGCATATCTCAAAGACACACAAAAGTTTGCCCATGATTTTAAAATATTGTTTACATACCGATACTACGGTAGGGAATGTCAAGTTGATCTTTCACCTAGACTCCATGTTACACTAGACTGCAACTTGTACAATGAAACATGTCTTGAACTGTAAATTTGTTGTGAATCTTGTTTTACATAAAACATTGACCAATACTAGGAAACCGTAGGACTTTCTCGCGGGTAAAGTGTAGGCGTCATAGTTCACGTAATATCGCAAGTTTACTAGAGAGCACCTAACTTTTATAGACGAGTTTATAAGTGTGTTCTTAAATTTTTTTTATACGGGGTCGACGTTTAAGCACCCAACTACTTGCCTAGTATGCTTCCCATCCATTGCCAGCGTAAAGTAGCTCCACGTCTCCGTCATCTTCTACAAGTCGACCGTCGTGCTCCTGCCTCAAAATATCTCCACACGTCGACGGCTCGCCGCCCCTTCCAACCACCTCCAACTCCAAATCAGGCAAAAATTGAGTTTTTACCGCATCAAGCTGTAGGACCCGGCGAGGCGATCTCTCCCTGTTGCCGCCACGCGTCCCCCCTCCTCTCTCCGCCCCCTCGAGCTCCCAGGAGCCCCCCCTCCCGCGTCTCCCACCTCTCCACGCCCCCTTCCTCTTCCCCGATCCCCACTCCACCTCCACCACCACAGCCACGACAGCCGACCAGCCAGCCATGGGCGCGTCCTCCTCCACCGGCAACCCCTCCTCCGCGGAGCAGCGGGAGCAGGAGTCCCTCGCCTCCGCCTCCCTCTCCCTCCCGCTCCTCCGCGCAGTCTTCTCCCGCTCCTCCGACCTGCCCCAGACCCTCTCCTTCCCGCCAGCCTCCTTCCGGTCCGCCTCCCCGCCCGACTCCCCTCCGCCGCCGCACTTCCACGACCTCCTCGCCGCCCTCGGCCCCGCCATCGCCTCCCTCTTCTTCTCCCCCGTCGCCGCTTCCTCCGCGGGGGACGAGGACTGGCTCGCCTTCCTCAGGGGCTTCAACGCCTGCTGCGCGCGCGCCCGGGCCTCGCTGCCGCTGGCGCAGCTCCTCCGCGTCTACGCCGCGGCCTGCGCCTCCGCAGGGGCACCCTGCGGCGTGAGCTTCCACCCCAACGAGGACGGTGACGACAACGACGGCAAGGTCATGGGCGAGCTCGCGCCCGGGGAGATCTCCCTGCTGCTCTGGATGTGCTGGGCCATGGCGTGGAGCGGCGCGGCCCCGAGGAGTTCGGAAGGGACGAAGGGGGAGCCCGTGCTGCTCCCGGACGTGTCCCAGCTTGTTCTTTCCGCCCTCGTGTCCGCCGGCGCCGTCGCGGATGACGCAGGCATTTGGGGCTGGGAGGTTTCCGGTGCTGCTGGGAAGGGGGTCACGGCGCAGGAGTTCACCTCGTGGGTCATCTCCACTGTCCCCGGGCTTGGCAACTGCCTCTCCCGGTATGTGCAGGACAGGTTCCGGTCCTGCGAGGCTGATCCAGTGAAGGTAATCCAGTTATAATGCAGAGTTGTTTGTTATCGTGAAGATATTGAACGAATTGTTTAGTTAATTCGTATAATATAACATAGATTAGTGCAATTTGATGTGACATTGCCATTGTTTTGTTAGTTCATCAACTAGAACATAGAGGTCTGCAGTCTGCACAATATAAATCAGGTCCTGGTTATTATGTTGTGCAAATTATCAGAAAGTTCTGCATTATTACTTAGAACCTAAATGTTTGCTAGGAAAATTGGATCATTCTTCTTTATATGTGATGGTTCAGAACTCGCTTAGGAACTAGGAAGATATCTAGGCACAGATTCTTGAGCTTGATTTAAAATTGATAACTAGCTACGGTGCTTTGGAGGAGGCTGGGGTTTATTATTATTAGAAAGTTCTGCATTATTACTTAGAACCTAAATGTTTGCTAGGAAAATTGGATCATTCTTCTTTATATGTGATGGTTCAGAACTCGCTTAGGAACTAGGAAGATATCTAGGCACAGATTCTTGAGCTTGATTTAAAATTGATAACTAGCTACGGTGCTTTGGAGGAGGCTGGGGTTTATTATTATTCTTTAACAACACAAAACTATTTGTTGCTCCGGAAAATACTGTTATCGCGCGAAAGGTTCAGCAGTTTTCAACCCATAATGAGTTAATGGAATCCTTGTGCTGCTAAAATGAAGCTTTATTTCTTTTGTCAATTTCTTAGATTTATGTCTTGTAACTTTGTAATGTACTAATGATGAAGCTTATCTTTCATCTAACTAGAGTTTTTGCTTACAAGCAGGAAAGATCTGTTTCAGCTAGTAACACAACTTCTGATGCTTCTGATGTCTATCTATTAACACCTGGGAGGGCATGGGCAATCTCTCTCAGTGTCAGAAACGCATTGAGCGAAAAGTTCTTGTCAGCATCTGTCATTGGAATGGACACAGAAGACCTTCTTTATAGGTTACTTTCTTGCTCCTTTTGCCTTCTTATCTCGTGATTCCTATTTAAGCTAGTTTTCTTGTCAAGATTGGAAGTTTCATTGATATCAGGCCATTTTTAAATTTCTTGAGTGACTTCATTATATTATAAACAAGTGTCAATCCTGACCTGGAACATGTTTGTAGGTCATCGGCTCATGGAAGAGGTCTGAGCCGGTTTTGGTCTTGCGTTGAGGGGTACAAAGGACCAGCGCTAATTCTACTCTCAGCATTCTCAAATGTTGGTGGTGAGAATGTTGATGCTGGTCAAAGATGGGGAATTGGTGTATTAGCTGAGCAAGGGTTTGAAAACAAAGACACTTTCTATGGTAGCTCTGGGTTCCTGTGCGCCACATATCCAATATTCCGCATGCTTTTGCCATCTGGTATGTCTTCTGTTGCTTATTTCCTTTTTTGCCACACCTCATGGTATCTAATTGGTCATCTAACCTAGCAGGTACGGAGAAGAACATCATGTATTGCCACCTGCAAACTCAGTTAAAGACGTATGAGGCAAACCCAAAGCCTCTTGGCCTAGCATTCGGTGGATCAATTGGAAATGAGAGGATCTTTATAGATGAAGACTTCTCTAAAGTTACAGTTCGCCATCACGCTGTTGACAAGACATACCAACATGGTTCTCTCATTCCTAATCAGGTTAAATCTCACATTCACTGCTTCTAACTAAATATCCTGTCATTATTTCTACATCCACATTATTTTAGGCCCAGTTTACTTTTACTATACTCCGTAATCTGGTTAGCTAGGGAACCTTTTTCTGTATTGCCTCTGAGCAATAGGTTGTTTGATTAGTTAGTCTATTTACCCAAAAGCAGCAAAACAGAAGTGCTTTTGAAAATCCAAACGTAGTGCCAAAGGAAGCAACAGGGGTTTCTAGGGCCCCTTCTTTTCAGCTTCTTGGCCAGTTTCTCCTAGAAGCTACCCTCGACCAGCTTCTCCTAGAATCTCATCTGCCAAAATCGTTTATACTTTTAAATTGACATTGAAACTACTAGTTAAGAAGTTTAAACGAATTTTGAAAATGAGATTCTGGGAGAAGCTGGTCGAGGATAGCTTCTGGGAGAAGCTGGCCAAGAAGCTGAAAAGAAGGGGGCCATAGACTATCTCCACTGAAGTGGTTATTATTAGGCCACTCGGTAGCCATGTAAGTTGCTTATAGGTTCTGTTTTGGTAGGGCAAAACCACATGCCACTCTTCTCCGTTGCAAAATCTGGAAGCTATGGTAGCAGCAATATGTGGCCTCAAATAAATCCATCATGAACCTAGCCTTCGATCGAAAAAGCAGATTTATCATGTTGCTCCATCTACTATAATGCAGGGTTATTTGCCTGTTGTGGCCTCAATACTTGATGTGGAAGTTTGGGGACTTGGTGGACAAACAACAAAGCGGCAACAGGATATATACAAGAAGAGGGAGGATATTTTCGCAGGGCAGAGAAGAAAGGTGCTACTAGGAGCAAACTTGAACCCTCCTGTACACTATATCGCCACTGTTAAAATGTCTAACTGTGCATAAACTTCTCTGCTTTTTTTGGTTCAGATTGATCTTGCAGCTTTTGGCAACTGGGAAGACTCTCCAGAGAAAATGATGATGGACATGGTCTCTGACCCTAACAGGAATCAGCGGGAAGAACGTTGATTTACTTCGACGGCGAGTTCATTTGCTTGTGTTCAGCAGCTGCCCATACAGAAGTGGACATGGAAATGGACAATGTTGATACTCCATGTCCTTTTGAAGTATAGAGAAGTCAGTGCATGTATTCGTCCATTTGATGGTATGTCATTTGGCGGGGCCACTCATAGTTTAGGTTTTGAATTGAACAGATGCTTGTACAGTGCACAGTTGCGATACTAGCATCGAGTTCCTTATATATATTCCCTTTTGTTTTATGGGAAGCAACACGAAACGATTGTATATCTTTCTTGAGAATTAGATAATTCTCATGTATACCAGATTGTTATATACAAGATCACTGTTATATATCTTAGATCTGCATGAAAGTTACCCAGCTCCCTTGGATGTCTGACGGTGTCCATTTTTGCTTCACAGATTCATGCTACTGGCTATCTCAAACTTCTGTTAGGTACATGATGCAACCGCACTACCTTCTCTCAAGGGAAATTTTATTGCATCAGGTATACATACTACAACAGGAGTGTTCGATAAAAGATGACCTAAAAAAAGGATACTGGGTATTCAGCTCCAGTTAAGGGCATGTCCTGGCAAAGGGTTCTGTTGTCACTTCTCTGATTCTGTATTGCTCAGCGGCAGCATTTTTCATGTCCATTCTCGGTTTCCTTTGTGCACAAGATACCGATTGTCATAACAGAAGCTAAGTAGGCCAATGCATTGTCCATCCCTGCATCGTCATTATCGTATGGCTGCATGTGTAACATAATCGGGTCAATGATTTCTGGTATCTTGAGAGGATATGCTATCTCAGCAAACAAATGTAGACTCAACTCTTCTCCAAACAGATCATCAGTTGGTCCCCTGACTGTGAACATCTCTAGTGGAGTAATTCCAAAGCTGTAAACATCACCAGCAACTAATACTTGCCCTCCTAATCCATATTTTGCAAGAATGATTTCAGGGAGATTATTTTGATAGTACTGAGATAAGGAAAGGGTGCAAACATCAAGGAGGTTCAGCTTATTAAGAAAAAGAGAATGCTGGAACCACCTGGAGCAACATATCCTGTAGTTCATCTTATCCCATTAGAGCTCCAAGAAGTCATTTCGGATTGATAGATGGATTCACCAACCAGGTTCGAAAGCCCAAAGTCGGCAACATAAGCAGCCCAATCACTGTCAAGGAGGATGTTACTGGGCTTCAAATCACAGTGGATAACTGATGGTTGACTATTGTTGTGAAGATAGTCCAGGGCGTCTGCAACATCAACCAGTATGTTCAACAGGTTGACAGTACTCAACTTGTGACACTGTTCATCTGTTCTTGGATGCAACCATCTGTCGAGGCTGAAGTTGGGCATGAACTCGAACACAAGAGCTCTGAATTCATTGCTTCTGGAGTCAACGCTAGAGCAGGTGGTGACAATGTTTATCTAGGGTTTTGAAGTTTGGAAAAAATGTTGATTATATGTGGCATTTGATTCCGGATGTATGTATGATGATGATCCCCAATGTATGTAAGAAGTGATTGTTGATCTGTGGCATGAATGCTTTAAAAAAAAATTTATGCAGTTTCATATGCCGTATTTATTCTGCCAAAGCAAACTTGAACCCACAAATGACATGCACGATTTATTGCATCCGCATTTTGCTGTACCATGATATACGGTATCTGCTAGAGTTGTTCTCATAGGTTCTTCTCTTAAATGGACCTCCGATTGGTGACCCTACCCAAGGTACAATGCCGAAGTTTTTTTCTTTACGAACTGTGTGAGAGAGTCGGGATCTGCAAACATTGTTTTGCATGCACCGAAAAATACCTATCGAGCTTCGGGTGCATCTCCTCCCAGCTACAAGAACACACTTGGAATGCCAAAAGGTTTCTGCCAAAAGGAACAAAAATTTGGAATGCCAAAAAGCTCAGGAAAAATCCAACATGTGGACCATGTCCACGTCCATTTTGTGCATGCGAGCAAATCTTTGTCAAACAAAAGGACATTTTCTGTGACCTGTGTAAATAAGACAATTTAAGCGATCCAAAGATTATTTTTGCAACACAGGTATCTATCTTTTTGTCAGAGCACCAACACGTATTTGTATTTATTTTTGATATTTTCATTCACTATTCGCAGCAGATGCAAATGTCCCCTACACGTGCACTCGGGCATTACCTATGTTAGGCGATAGATACATCTCCAGCAACTTGTCTACTATATGTTACTATGTTAGTACTCCAACATCTCAGGCCACCTGGGCAAGCTCCAATGAAAGTGCAGGTCCCCTAAAAAAAGACAGCCACGCCCCCAAAACCTCGGCTCATGCAGTAGTTCCTGCAAGGTTAATAGCAGCACTGTAAGATTACATTTGGGAAGCAAGGACAAAAGCAAAGAGAAGAGGTTACCAAGTTCCTTCACCGGCTGCGCCATAGCTTGACTCGTTACTGAAGTCCAATTTCAATCCAGATCGTCACTTCTCAGGTCCAGTTTCAATGCCAATACCAGTGCTCGGCATGCTCGGGCATAATCCTAAACAAGCAAACATCAGTGCATGGCCAGGGAACACAACAGAGTAGGAAAAACAAAATGCCAATGCAACTCTTCCTGCCACAGCTCACCTCCACCAGTATCAGAGCTGCTGCTTGCTCATAGCAGGAATTTGATAGATCCATCTTCATAGTTCTGTAGGTATAAGCATCATCCAGAGCCTTGTCTTCTTCACTCGTATGCAGCCAGCAAAGGCTCCTCTTTGCATACAAGGTTGAATCATCAGGGTCAATCTCCATTGCCTGCAGACATCAAATGATGCCCCGATCGCACCAAAGATCGGATTAGCTATAAGCAAAACAAACTAAAGCACTTCCTTGTCTTGAGAAAACAACATGAGCATTGACCGAATAGGATAGACATCTGATTCACAAGAATGGGATACAAGACATGGAGGTAACCAAAAAACAATATATAATGCAATTGTTTCATAATTCGGAGCATTTTAGCCTTTTATGCCAGAAAGGGCTTCATCAGCAGTAGAACTATTAAAGAAGTATATGACACACGGAGCATACCTTGGTATAGAGAGCCAAAGCATCAGCATAATCATTTCCCTCAAATGCAGCATCCCCTTGAATTTTCAAAGCAAATCCATCATTTTCCTCGAATGCAGCACCCCCTTGCTCTTTCAAAGCACATCCATTTTTTTTAGCTGACAAATCACATCCATCATTTGCATTGGCGAGAGAAACCTGAGTCAAATCAACAATTGGAAGTCAAACAGAATATAAAATGCAAAATTACTCTTGAATTCACATTGTTCGCGTGTTGAATTATTACTTCAGCGCCTGCAGATCTAGCTACAGGGGATGTGAGAGAAGAAAGAATCTCAACGCAGTCCGTCTGTCCTTGGGTTGCAGCAATTTCTGCTGCCGTTCTACCTAACTGTTCAGAACGATATCAAGGGTAAATCTCACAAATAAATAAGGGAGAGCTTATGCTGAAAAAATAGATTTTCCATTATGCAATAACAAAAGAATGTGCAATCTATACTCATATCAATATGAGATTCAAAATATGATGAATTATAGGCGATTGTGCAGGGCATGTATCACTGTAGCAACGTACAGAGGAATATGGATGTCTAGATGAGTGTACGTGTAGTCAGATTCCCATTATATCCTGGACATTTCTAAAGAGTGAACATGTGCGTGAATGCTTCAACCAGCCTTTTTCAATCATTTTGCTATTTTCTTTTGTGGCAAGGAGAGAACGTGCCGACTCCAGAAGTAGATAGACCATTTTGTGAGAGATCAGACATAGGCCTTCATTGTGGAACATTTCACCCCAAAGTTCACAAAGTTATGAAAGAACTCTACTAATCACAACAGAGTTTCACAATACTTTATTTCGTAAGTGCAACATTCCTCACTTTTATTTTAATATCCAAGCCGGATAAGAACAACTTCCACCTTCTATCCTGTTTTGTGGCCCAACCATAACTATCCAAAACTCAGTTCAACAGCACAGCACATTATTTTTTGTGGAGTCAAAAATCAATATTGGTCCCTAGCAGGCTAGTCACTTTCTTCAGAAGTAACAGCCTTCGGCCCTTCCGATGGACAAAATTCATTAAAACATGAAAAGTATACATAAAACAGGATAGTAAAACAATGCTTTACCAAACCCAGTTAACCCCAAATAGTAACATGTGGCATCATTAAAGGCCTTAGTCAAATGGCCTAAATTTTAGCACCTACATTTAGCTATATGTAGCCAGTTCAGAAGATCAACTAGAATGACAACTAACAACTTAAGTAGCAGTGTGAAAACTTACTTCATCAGTAATATTTGCATCAGCGCCAGCTTCCAACAAACACTTGATGCTGCAAGCGAAGCCATAGGATGCAGCTAACATTAATGGTGTCGTTACAGGCCTACCAGCATTGACATCAGCACCAGCCTGAAACATGGAATGTCTAATATAGAATGCTGAAGATGGTGTTTCTAAAAAATGCAACAGCTTCCCTCACAGAAAAATTCTACGGTACGAGCTCTGAAGGGACAAGTCACCTCACCTTAATCAGTAGTTCCACGCATTTCAGTGAAGAAGCACAGACTGCATATGCAAGCGGTGTATAGAATAACTGCACAGCTGTGTTAGGCTGGAGAGAAGGCAAAGAAAAGATTTGTTACAGATAAACAATGACGAGAAGGGTACTGGAAGAAAATAAATATCAAAGTATATGCAAATTTTAACAAAGCATGGAAAAATTACCAAAAATAGTTTACATACCAAAGAAAACACAAAAAGGAAACAACAGTGCCTATATCAGTATCTTTTTTCATTGTATCATTTTATATATACTCCTAATTAGTAATTAGAGGTTCTTTTCAATCCAGCACATTAATCCAATGATAAACTCCCACATTAATCTACAAAGGAAGTATTCTCTCGCATTCTGCTAGGTCATTGAAATTATCTGGATGATTAGATCCAAATTTTGAGGTATAATCAGCACATATGAAACTCTAATGGGGGAAGAACGTAGTTGGTATGTTGAATCCAGCTGATTCACATTAGTATAAATTCCCTTTCGCTATCTAGACGAAGAAGGCTCATTGTTCAGTATGAGAATCCAACCGACTTAAATGATATAAAAAAGACATCTATCAGGACACATGAGGCTCATTGTTCTCAGTCCAAGCGAGCTGTCAGCTTAATAAATGTAATGGAGACCGAAGAGTCTGTACAGGAAACACTGATTACTTGATGTCAGCCAGGTCCTTAACCAGTTAAATAATATGGGCAGACAGGATGTCACCCAGTAATGTCCCATAGACAGATTTAAATATAGCATACGTATAGTTTGTGAAAAACCTACAAAATCCTGAATTACTAAGGAATGAAAGAAAACCCTATAAACCCTTTGTATATCCAAGGCATAAATAACATTACATTTCGAACGGAGAAATTTAATAAGGATAGGATTTACCAGACATCGGTTAGTGAAAGTATAATCCTTCAGAAATTTTTTAGTCAGAGTTATGGTTTGAATTTCATATGATAAGGAATATGAACATAATATTATACAGTGTGTGCCGATCCCGACCCACTCAATTAACCTGCTAAGAAGAGAAATATAAAAGCCTAGAAATGTAGATCTATTATAACATCCCAAATCAAATGAGAATGGGATATCAAGTCGAGTTGCAGTAATGAGATGCATTATGCAACCACTTCCAGTTTTGAGATAAACTCAGTCATGCATATCAAAAGAAAAAGATATACATATTTCTAAGTTCGCTCTAACTAGTATATATATATATACTAGTTGTGTATTATTTCATCGAAAAGGTAGATAGAGTTTGTTACACGCCTCCTAGGAGGTAAACACATCATTACTAGTTGGTAGATAGAGTTCGCTTTAACTAGTATATATTAAATGTCTAAGCTCACTCTATGATAAACAGTAACAAAATATTAGTGTCTAAGATATTTATACATAGCCCATGCAGATGCACGGCCGGCTTGTTAACTAGTTAGTACTCTCCCAACATTTTTCAGCTCCATCTTGTACAATAAAGCTCCTTATGCAACTATCCAGCACAGGGATCAAATAAACAATCAAGCAGCACAGCCATCACCTAAGCTCCATAATCGCTAAGATCTGAGTAAAGTCGCCCATAGCCTACCCAGTACCTATGAGTGGCCAGGAAGTAAGCAGTCATGCGGATAAGGTCGAATAAGCACTAAGCAGAGAGGACAGGTGAGCACCGCAACACAGGTACAGTTGATTAAGCTATAATTCGGTCTCACCACGACCTACCTTAACGCGAGTACTCACAAGAATCATGGTTTAACAATGCTATCATCTAGCACACAGTTAAATGAACAAATGATACATGATAAAGTAAGTAAAGACCACAAAGAGTCATAATATTAGAGCCAGTCAGTAAAACAGAAGTCCTGGCTCAGCCAGGTCAAGGAAGTAAAATAACAGCCATTCCATCTTGGCAGGACCAAATCTTTATATAAGAACACTGCTAAGCCCCAGTTGCATTCATCCAACCATGACTTTCGCAGCTATATTGAAGGGAATATTGCACCGAACACAACACATAATATTGATCAGAAATAGCAACCCAAAGACGAGAAAAAAGAATTATTACATTTGCCTGATGCCTTAACAAAATTTCCAACATTCTCGTATTTCCCTTTTTAGCAGCAATGAGTAGTGGTGTTCCTTGTTCGCACATAGGGTCAACATATGCTCCCCTGGACAATAATAACTCTGCTATTTCACAGGTATCTGGATAAAATAAATGAAAATGCCCACGTCACATTACCATCAGGATACACTAAGAAGAATATGAAAGATAGCTTACTACCTCGGGTGTTAGCTGCCCATAACCTGGCTGACTCTGAGTTGTTATGTGTGCCTGGATGAACAATTTAGTAGCTTATTACGTGTGTGGGACTGCTAATGAAACTGCAAAATCTTTACAAGCACTGTCTTTTTTGGCAGGCAGCATTTACGATTAGATCCTATTTTCCCTTGTGCTTTTGTTGATTGAAATTAGAAAGCCACCATGTATTTTTTTTTTATTACGTATATGTTTAGTAAGTAAAATATAACCATGGCCAAGCGCTTAATATTCAAACAAGCAGCAAGCAAACTGGGAAAATTATCGCAACGTAGGTAGGACCTAGAAAGGATTTTGTATAGCTAACTAAACGTTCAGCAGCTAATCAACAGAACCTGATCCAGACCGAAGGTTAAGCATAAGAAACACAACAAACAAAAGAAAAATACCTGACTGTACCCAACCAGCTAGACGAAAATTGTTTTCCTAGTCCAAGGACTGGTATTTTAAGCCCTACATTGAGTATTGTTCTACTGTACTTATGTGTTTTGTTGGAGGGAAAATTTTATGAGCATCACATACTGCTGAACTAGCTATCTGAATAAATAAAATATCAGATGACAATGGTTTCTATTGTCTCTGGGTTGACCACACTAACTATTAGCCCAAAAGATGCATCGCTAACTAAACGTTTTTGTCGCCACCTTTAGTTAATCACTACAAAAGTACAATGTGGAAGACAAAAAAACTAAGATCTGAAATTTACTGCAGGACAGACATCACAACCAGTTTTGGGTTAATATGAAGCAGAACAGATCAGGCATGATGAATAAAGCTGCAGGTAATAAGAACTTGGCTAAAGGGAGATGGATCCCTCCCTTAACTGTACGTTGTTTAGGTAGGAGATGAGACCTCTCTGCAATTTTCTCAGGCGGATAGCACCCTGCCACTCAGACGCAGGTGGGCAAGTTCACCACCGTGAGCTCTAGCCCCCAAGACAGCGCCATAGATTTAAAAAAAAAACAGAAAGGAACATATGCAGGGGCAAAAATGAACCTGTCATTGTAGCAAAATGCAGTGGGGTGATCCCATTTCGATTTGCTTTGTTTGGCTTAGCACCATGATCTAGAAGAAAACTTATAACTGATGTAGATCCACAACCGTCTACTGCATATGATAGGGGCGTTGTACCTAGCAAGAGCAGAAGAATGACCAACATTTGATCAGAATGATCAACAATCTGTGCTTCCAACCAACAACAAGCGATAGATAAAAAAGAGCTGAACCTGCGAATACTAAAACATCACGCAAGTAGGTGCTACATATGAGTTAAATCGAAGAGCAAAAACATTCGCTACCATTGGTGTCCATGCTCCAAAGATTGTGTTTTATAGATCCACGAATTCAGCATGGATTTCACAGAAGCTAACTACCTGAAACACTTTCTCAGGAAAACAGAAATACCCCATGCTTTACTGCAAAAACTATAAAGTCACAAAAAGATTCAGGGGCATCCCACTCATTAAGACCAACATAAAAGAAAGTGATGATTGCTTGCAACATTAGTAGTTAGGTTTGTTTTTAAAACTGAAAATGATAGGTGGTGATCCGGTCATGCCCTCCAGCGGGCCTCCTAAGAAACAAAGGCGTCCTTGAGCAGCATCAGCATTTGCAGAATTTCAGAGCTTCAAAAAAAAAAAAAAAACTACCAATGTCATCACTCTAAAACAACCGGTTTTCATGTGTTCCCAAACAAAAACCGAGTCACTCGCAAGAAGCTTTCAGCATCACTCCGTGAAATTCCACTCTGCATCTCTGAATCAAATCCAGCACTGCGAGGTCAAAACGGTGCTAGCATTAGCAACAGACAAATTACCATCATCGGAAGGGGCGTTAACGTTGAGGCGGAGATCCTCGATCAGGAACTTGCACATCTCCAGCCTGCCAGCCCACGCAGCCATGTGGAGCGGCCCGCATCTGGCGTACGGCCGGTGCTTGACCGCCGCCAGCGCCTCTTCCAAGCCTTTCCCCGACTTCCTCAGCTGCCTCGCGAGCTCTGCATGTACGAACACCCCCGGAAAACAGAAACCTCGTCAGATCCAGGAGCATCAAACCCCGATCCACGGCGGGGGAGGGGATGGGGAGGGGGTGCTTACTCCTCACAGCGGGGATGTCGCCGGCGGTCGCGTCGTTGAGCGTCTGCAGGACCGCCCAGTCATCCTTGGAAATCGTGAGTCTCCCGAGCTTCATCCGCTGCCGGGATGTGACCATGCAGGCGCGGAGCTGCCGCATCCTGAGCTCTGGATGGGATGTAAGCATCGAGAAAGCTAGGGTTTGGCAAGGAGCTCGAGGCGGAGTGGGCGGGGAACGGGAGATGAGGAATGGAAAAAGGCGGGAAGCGTGAGGGGTGGTGTACAGTACAGAGGGTGGTGACGCTTGCTAGCGAGCTCCTATTTGTTCGTTCATTGGTTTTTTTTTAGAGAACGTGTGAGTTTTATTGAGAATTACCTTTGAAAAAATAAAGATTCACACAAAATAGTCTTTGGCATATGGTCTCTTTACTACTCTATGAATTTTTTTTAAAGACAATGATTAGAACATTAGTGTTTCGATAGTCTTAATCTATTAATGTGGGCGTCAATAAGACTATTCAATGGTATGCTATTTAGGACATGATCTCACTTACTTATTTTTTGCTATTATGAAATATTCTAGCGTTTCTTGCCAAGATGAGAGTTAACTAGAGAAATTGAAATGATTCTTACGCTTCTAATTATTTATACTTATATCAAACTCTATTTTGATTGTTTTGTATTATCAAAGCTTGTATAGTATTCTTGGCACCTCTCTAACTTCGATGAGCGGCCCTATTTATAGTAGAGCTTCCGCTCTAGCGAGAAAGTTCGCACGAAGTGGTGAGAACCCGCTGAAAATGGCAGGAAATGACTAGAACATGCGTGAAAACAGTGTTGAAACAGACGGGAAGGAGAAAAGTCGGTGGGAAACGGTGACGGCAGCGCCACTTCAAGCCATCGGGAGGCAAGCCATCACATACGGTTTGTGTCGCCCAGCCTAGCCTAGCCTAAACCCTGGTTGTCGGGCGGCAAGGGCAAGGCGTGGGCAGACGCAAGAACGGGGCCAATCAGGAAATCTGCAGGTTGTTTGTATTTGGCCGTTCCACCCTTGGCCTCCAACCTTTCGATTGGGGGTCAGGTTGTGTGAGGCCGATGGAGATGCTCTAAGGCATGTCAAATGCAAAGTGCATATGATATGGGGTGCTTAGAAAAATTAACCAGCCTTTTACCAAGTACTGGTGATTATTATTTATACAAAATAGATGTCTAACTAGACATTTCTCCTATAGGTTGGTTGTAATTTTTTTGTTTGGCTTATTTCTATAAGCATTATGCATGTACATGGTCTAATTGGATACTTGGATACGGACATATCCGTTGTTGTTGTTGTTGTTCTTCTTCTTCTTCTTCTTCTTTTGCAGGGGTTCTTCTTTTTTATTTTGGCTATGTTTTTTTTCATGTGTCTACTTACGGTCGCTATTTTTTTTCCTTTTAATCATAGAAAATGGTGCAATTGAGACATATTTTTCATGTAGTTTTTGTGTCTTCGATTCAGGAATTGCGACACTGAGGCATCTTCTTATGCTTTGGCACGGTATTTCTTGATATATGAAATAACTGGTTTTGGGGTTTAAAAAGAACAATCACTGGGTTTTTTCTTGGGGCTTGCTCGAATCCTCGTACCGCCAGACTGCCACTGCACCTAATCCCTATCTTGCCATAGAATAACGTGCCTCGTTAACTTGTTCATTGACTTGTCTTTCTCTTTCACAGCCTTTATCTTCTTTGATCGCCGACATGGTAGCTAATGATACTACTAACAAGCAGGGCCTTGACTTGTACTGTAGTGTAGATATCTGAAAATGCAATTGGAACATGCCTTGATCTATCACAAGATGATGATCCCACTCGGTTGACCAAAGACAAACAGTCAATCGCAAGAACCAAGCTTCCAAGGACTTCTTTTCGTGCAAAGGCCAGTGCTGGCCTTACCATAGTGGCTTCAGCAAGTTTAGGGTCTGAGATGTTAGGTAGACCGTCGCTGCAACCCCACAAGATAGACTCCTGCAGCATCACAGACAACCACCCCCGCACCCATGCTTCGAGAGGATCAGTTTACCTTTCGGGGGGCGGTGACCTAGTAGCCTTCAGAGAAGTCTCACGCCTTTGGTTGGTATTTTGACAAGTTGTAACACCCTCAGAATCGGACCTATGCAAGTTTGAGCAAAATTCGCCAAACCCGCATAGAAACGATTCAAAGGTGCCCACCAGGCACTTTCGTGTGGGTGGAAAACAAAGTAATAACATTACACAACAGTCCTCGATGGGACCCACAGAACAGATATATATAACAGCGACTCGAAGAGTCAAGAATACAGATATATTATACAAAGATCCAAATCACCTTGAAAACGATAGAGCGTCCAGCTACGGACAAGATGCAAATGGGGCTAAGAGCCCTGAAGAATAACCAATGGCGTCCATAACCCTGCCCAAGCCGGAAGGGTAACCCTGCTAACGGCGTCGATCTCAAAACCTGCTTAACAAAAGGGGTGCCGACAAAGGGCAAAACAGAAAACAAAGAAGGAGCGTCAGTACTGAGGCCAGTACACGGCGAGGCTAGAATTCGGCGGTCCTCGCCTACATAGGTATGGTGGATCAAGCGGCAAAGATGCACTAAACAACCTATAGAGACTCGATACAACTGGCGGCAATCAGAGAGGGGCAAGAATGACCTATCCGGATCCAACCTGAAGCTAACACCAAACAAACCCATCCTGGTGTTTCCCCCTCGAGACCAGACGAGGAAGTCAACCGAGGAACTCACACGGTTGGCAGTTTTACTTATTCAGTTATAGTTGTGGCACTTTACTAGTCAGATTTAGATAATCGTCCTGATAAAGTAAGCAGTGGGCACTTTTAGTTAACCATTCCGTTGTAGTTGCAACAATTACTAATCAAATATGAATAGCATGAGATATCCCATAAAACCCAGCAGTTGTTGGTACTTTTATTCAGCCATTCCGTTGTAGTTGCAATACTTACTAGTCAGATACAATTGTCGCAAGCGACAACCAAACAAGCAATTGTGGGCAGTATTAATTAGCCATTCCATTATAGTGAAGCTGATTACTAGTCATTATAAGTCAAATTTAGAGCAGTAAACTTTAGTTATGCTTGTCTATGATCGAGATACTGTGCTCCAAGTCGTCCATAACCGCGGACACGGCTTTCAGAAAGATTTACCCGGCCGGGGTGCACCAGTAGCAACACACGCTCGATCAACCTCGGAAAAACCAAAACAAAACCCAACGAGGCTTTCACGACTGAACAATCGCAGGATTCAGAAATATTTCAGGGGGCCACCCCTTAAGTAGATTCCGCAACGAAGCTAGCTGACTCCGAGACGGCCTCAAGGTTTGTGGGGCGTGAACGATCGGGAACCCGAAAGTGTGGCTGGGCTTGTCGCTACCACGTAAACGGGTCACAATTCCTAAAAAGACAGTGTGCTCCTCGCAATCGTAAATAAAGCAATAAAACATGGCATAAGTACAGGATCGTAAATAAAACCTCAAACTAGTTTGTGGCCCCAAGAAATAAGATCAAATCAAGCTCGGCTGGGGTCCCATATACCTCCCGGATGTGGATAGCGCGATAAATCAAGGAACAGGTATCAAGTACTCGGGGTCTTACGGGACACAAGTGGGCGTTCGGAAACCAAATATTATCTATCACCCACCGATGCCTCTGCTTATTCAATTTTAGTTGTTAAACAGAAATTAAAGTGCCGATAAGTAAAACTAGAATCATCTCCAACATCAACATGCGGCAATACATCAGCAACTGTGGCATATGACGATACACATCAGCACTTGAGCAAGCAACTACGACGCGCAAGTCCAACTATCTACCAAACAACAGGTAATAGGATGTGTCCAAGGCAATATACGGCTGCAGGGAATAACACGGGTACGGAAACTAAGCATCGCAACACAGATAGCAATAGATCAACAGGAGGGAAGTAAATACTATAAAAGTAAGATAGGTAGAAACGGAAGATGCTGCTTTGAAAACATTGTCGAAGGTTCAACCAAGATCGGAAGCTCACATCAACTCAACGGCCCAATCCGCGAAGAAGCAAAACACTAGAAGGAACACCGGATGCAATATTTAATACACGGCAGAAGATCGGCATGATGCATGTATGATGTATGGCATGGCAAAGATGCGATGCAATTAGGTCATATTAAGCGGAACCGGGGTCCCGACATTAAGTTAGGTGGTTCATGTTATTTATCTAGCCCGCAATTTAAATGTTATATAGCAAGACAATAGATAGCCACGGTCCGCTACACATGTTTAAATGAGGCCAATATGAGACTAGATTTGACCGCATATGGGCCCCATATTTAATTATTAGGTGAAACGGCATAAGGCCCCCAAACCACAGGCACGGATGCATGTATGAACAATTTAATATGCGACAAGTTGTGTTATGATATAAAATAGGGTTCGGGAAAAGGTTCACACATTAGGGTTCTCGACGTTCTTGGGGTTCGGGGTTCGACAGGGTCCAGGGTTCGACGGGGTCGGTCTCAGATTCCGGGGTAGGTCTTGGCGTTCCGGGAAGCCGGACTTGGGTTTCGGGGTCGCCTCGAATTCGTTCTGGTCGGTGCAGTTCTTGGCGAGCATCGGGTCCGGACTTCGCCCCCGGGAACGGGTCTTCAGGGTCTCGACAACTTCGATTCTCTGTGGGCGACCTTGGCACTCGATGTCCGTGAAGTAGTACTTGTCGCCCTACCGTCTTCGGGTTCGCTCCATTCGGGTCCCTGTCGGAGTACTTGTCGTCCCCTGAAGGAGAGCTTGCGTCTAGGGTCTCGGCGATCTTGGCGCATCGAGGGTGTCGAGGAATCGGTACGGTCTTCGGATTCCGCGAGGGAGATCATGGCGTCGGGGTTTCCGTGATGAAGATCTTGTCGAGGGTTCGGCTAGCGCCACCGGTTAAGGTACGGTCTTCGGAGCTCGCGGGTTCTAGACGTGGTCCCACGGTCTCGGTGATCTCGTCGGTGCCATCCTTGGTCACACTGGCTCGTCCTTTGGAACGCCAACGCTTGGACGAGGACAACCACCCCGACGGAATCCCGGGCGTCTATGGCCCTCGAGCGGGCAGCGAGAGGTAGCGGTGGCGTTCATGGCGGGGCGAAACTGGCCAAAGGCGCTCGAGCGGAGGCGAAGGCAGGGCTCGGAGGTCGTCGGTCAGGGGAGCGGCGGTGACGGCCAGGTCGACACGGGCCCGCACGGAGGAGGCGAGGCGGCAGGCAGCGGAGGCGGGTCACGGCTGCAGGGGAAGTGAGCAGGCCTGGCGAGGCGCTTGAGATCTGGCAGCGGAGGCGGCTTAGCGGCGAGGAAACCGCTGGCGGGGCTCGCCGGGCGCCGGCAGCGACGCTGAGCTTGAGCTCGCCAGGCGTGGAGGACAGCGAGGCGGAGAAGGTTGGCGAGCGGAGGAGCTCCGGGCGGAGGTGGCGAGGGCTGGAGGCGGTGGTGCGAACGGGCGGCGGGCTCAGGCGGCGGGAGGGAGGAGCCGCTGGCGGGCTCACTGGGAGAGGAGGCCCGCGAGGAGATGGTCCGGCCAGGTCTGGATGGGTCGGCGAGGCGCGACGGGAGAGGGCCGCGGTGGAGGGGGAGATGCGGGGCTGCAGGAGGAGGCGAGGCGGAGGCGCGGTGGCCAGGCAGGTGGTCAGCCTGGCCGAGGCGGGGAAGGGCTTGGCCGGTGGCGTGGGTCCGGCCGTGGAGAGGAGGCCGAGGGGGTCGTCGCCGGGGAATGGGGTCGGGCGGCCGATGCGGGTGGTACTGGGCGAGGTAGATGGAGCATGGAGGGCGGTCCGATGGCGGGCGAGAAGGAGGGCTGGCCGTGGCGGGAGAGCGCCCATGACCGAGCTAGAGGAAGGAGAGGCGGGAGGCGTGCAGTGCGAGGAAGAGAGGAGAGAGAGAGACGGGGCGCACGCGGGACGGGGTGGGGCCAGGCGTGGGGCCCAGGGGCGGGGCTGGCTTGGGGGCTAAGCGGGTGGCTGAGGCCCAGCAGGGCAGTGGAGTGGGGGTCGGCCTGGGGTAGGTGGGAACCGGCCAGGGGGTTGGCGCGTGGGATGTGTGGTGTGAGTGGGTTTGGGGAGAGAGAGGGGGTTGGGTGGTGAGATGGCAGGGAGGGATTGGTGGAGGGAGAGAGGTGTGCTGAGGTGGCGTGTGGGGATTGGGCAGGGTGAGGTGGAAACTGGGGTGGGTAGAGAGTTGGGTAGACATAGGATTTAGATGGGGCAGGGGTAGGTGGACCGTTTAGAAAAAATCTGGGGCGGTCGTTCGGGTCGGGTTGGCCCGTTCGACTGCCCCTACTAAAATAAATAAATACTTTATTTGATTTAAACGGGCCGTCTGCAAACCGATAGCGGCCAAAACAAAATATTCCGGGGACCCGGTTTTGGCGTTTGAATAAAAGACGGGGCGTTTTATAAAACAAAACGGGCTTTGCGAAAACAGTTTGGCAAACAATGCATGGTGATGACGATGCAATGCACAAATTCAACGCGATTTTCTAGTAGTGGTTTTGCGGGATGCCACACAAGTTAAGTGTGTGTTGACCATGTCGATGAAAGCTTTTACCCTCATCGCCATAGAACTGGGTTGGATAATACTGCCCTCCTCCCGAAGCTTGTTCCTTGCATTCACAAGTGCCGGCAGGTAACAACTAGGGTAGAGGCCTCCTGATTAGTGTAGTTCGCAAGGAAGCCAAAGATCCAGAGTTTCGGCGTTGAAAATCTTCTTCGGTTAAGTTAAATACTGAATGTGTTCTTAATCTCAGTCTAGACCTCCCTCGCAAATGGGCAGAACAGCAAAGCGTGCTCCACCCTCTCCTCAGCTGATCAATGAATGCAAGACGGGTTTATATATTTTTATGAATAACTTTCGATGCTAACAACTCCGCTAGCCTACTAACGATCAATGGTACAACCCCTGATTTCGGCTATGAGTTGACGACATGGGTAGCATATGTTACCGTATTGGGCAAAAGTATTTGTACTCTTGAAGGCTATGCAAACCAGTGCTGAAAGAATCACACAATGATCCTTGTTGAGAATTACCTTTGAAAAAATAAAGATTCACACAAAATAGTCTTTGGCATATGGTCTCTTTACTACTCTATGATTTTTTTCAAAGACAATGATTAGAACAGTAGTGTTTCGATAGTCTTAATCTATTAATGTGGGCGTCAATAAAACACTTCAATGGTATGCTACTTAGGACATGATCTCTCTTACTTATTTTTGCTATTATGAAATGTTCTAATGTTTCTTGGCAAGCTGAGAGTTAACTAGAGAAATTGGAATGATTCTTACGCTTCTAGTTATTTATACTTATCAAACTCTATTTGTATTATCAAAGCTTGTATAGTATTCTTGGTACCTCTCTAACTTCGATGAGCTTTTCAAATGGAATAAGTGGTTGATACATATGACTACCGACCATAAGTGAATTCATCCTCTTATTATTTTAGTTTAAACATTGAGTTCTTTATGGTTTTGTTATTTTCTTGCTCAAGGACGATCAAGGTATGAGCTTTAGAGAAGTTGATGACTGTGAAAATAGCCATTTTCTCCGCGTTTAATTCGCATTTTTAGTCAAATAAATAACCAAGAATCTCTTTGGTCTTGCTACTAATGATTAATTATTGAAAAGATGTGCAATCCTTTGTTTTAAATTGTGTTGTGATTTCCGTGAGTGAAAGGAAGACGACGGCCAAGCATGGTTGGTTTCGAGGTCTGATGGTGCATCGCTCCTCCACGAGCTCGGCCCTATTTATAACAGAGCTTCCGCTTTAGCGAGAAAGTTCGCACAAAGTGGCGAGAACCCGCTGAAAACGGCAGGAAACGGCCAGAACAGGTGTGAAAACGGTGCTAAAACAGGCGGGAAGGAGAAAAGTCGGTGGGAAACGGTGGCGGCAGCGCCACTTCACGCCGTCGGGAGGCAAGCCAACACAAACGGTTTGTGTCGCTAGCAAGAAGGGTCCAACATTGCCTTTCCCACATGGCGTCCGTTGCCGACAGCCCAACCTAGCCTAGCCCAAATCCTGGTTGTCGGGGCAGCAGGGCGTGCCAGACAGGTTGGTGGGCAGCCCAATCTGCCGACAACGGTTGAGGACTGCCGGTGCGTTCCAAATTTTGGCCTCCACCCCCTAACTCGATTGGGGGTCGGGTTGTGTGAGGCCGATGGAGATGCTCTAAGGCATGTCAAATGCAAAGTGCATATGATGATATGGGGTGCTTAGAAAAATTAACCAGCCTTTTACCAAGTACTGGTGATTATTATTTATACAAAATAGATGTCTAACTAGACATTTCTCCTATAGGTTGGTTGTAATTTTTTTTGTTTGGCTTATTTCTATAAGCACTCTGCATCATACATGGTCTAATTGGATACTTGATACGGACATATCCGTTGTTGTTGTTGTTGTTCTTCTTCTTCTTCTTCTTTTGCAGGGGTTCTTCTTTTTTATTTTGGCTATGTTTTTTTTCATGTGTCTACTTACGGTCGCTATTTTTTTTTCCTTTTAATCATAGAAAATGGTGCAATTGAGACATATTTTTCATGTAGTTTTTGTGTCTTCGATTCATGAATTGCGACACCGAGGCATCTTCTTATGCTTTGGCACGGCATTTCTTGATATATGAAATAACTGGTTTTGGGGTTTAAAAAGAACAATCACTGGGTTTTTTCTTGGGGCTTGCTCGAATCCTCGCATCGCTTGATCGCACCTAATCCCTATCCTGCCATCGAATAACGTGCCTCGTTAACTTGTTCATTGACTTGTCTTTCTCTTTCACAGCCTTCATCTTCTTTGATCGCCGACATGGTAGCTAATGATACTACTAGCAAGCAGGGCCTTGACTTGTACTGTAGTGTAGATATCTGAAAATGCAATTGGAACATGCCTTGATCTATCACGAGATGACGATCCCACTCGGTTGACCAAAGACAAACAGTCAATCGCAAGAACCAAGCTTCCAAGGACTTCTTTTCGTGCAAAGGCCAGTGCTGGCCTTACCATAGTGGCTTCAGCAAGTTTAGGGTCTGAGATGTTAGGTAGACCGTCGCTGCAACCCCACAAGATAGACTCCTGCAGCATCACAGACAACCACCCCCGCACCCATGCTTCGAGAGGATCAGTTTACCTTCCGGGGGCGGTGACCTAGTAGCCTTCAGAGAAGTCTCACGCCTTTGGTTGGTATTTTGACAAGTTAAGTGTGTGTTGACCATGTCGATGAAAGCTTTTACCCTCATCGCCATAGAACTGGGTTGGATAATACTGCCCTCCTCCCGAAGCTTGTTCCTTGCATTCACAAGTGCCGGCAGGTAACAACTAGGGTAGAGGCCTCCTGATTAGTGTAGTTCGCAAGGAAGCCAAAGATCCAGAGTTTCGGCGTTGAAAATCTTCTTCGGTTAAGCTGAATACTGAATGTGTTCTTAATCTCAGTCCAGACCTCCCTCGCAAATGGGCAGAACAGCAAAGCGTGCTCCACCCTCTCCTCAGCTGATCAATGAATGCAAGACGGGTTTATATATTTTTATGAATAACTTTCGATGCTAACAACTCCGCTAGCCTACTAACGATCAATGGTACAACCCCTGATTTCGGCTATGAGTTGACGACATGGGTAGCATATGTTACCGTATTGGGAAAAAGTATTTGTACTCTTGAAGGCTATGCAAACCAGTGCTGAAAGAATCACACAATGATCCTTGTTGAGAATTACCTTTGAAAAAATAAAGATTCACACAAAATAGTCTTTGGCATATGGTCTCTTTACTACTCTATGATTTTTTTCAAAGACAATGATTAGAACAGTAGTGTTTCGATAGTCTTAATCTATTAATGTGGGCGTCAATAAAACACTTCAATGGTATGCTACTTAGGACATGATCTCTCTTACTTATTTTTGCTATTATGAAATGTTCTAATGTTTCTTGGCAAGCTGAGAGTTAACTAGAGAAATTGGAATGATTCTTACGCTTCTAGTTATTTATACTTATCAAACTCTATTTGTATTATCAAAGCTTGTATAGTATTCTTGGTACCTCTCTAACTTCGATGAGCTTTTCAAATGGAATAAGTGGTTGATACATATGACTACCGACCATAAGTGAATTCATCCTCTTATTATTTTAGTTTAAACATTGAGTTCTTTATGGTTTTGTTATTTTCTTGCTCAAGGACGATCAAGGTATGAGCTTTAGAGAAGTTGATGACTGTGAAAATAGCCATTTTCTCCGCTTAATTCGCATTTTAGTCAAATAAATAACCAAGAATCTCTTTGGTCTTGCTACTAATGATTAATTATTGAAAAGATGTGCAATCCTTTGTTTTAAATTGTGTTGTGATTTCCGTGAGTGAAAGGAAGACGACGGCCAAGCATGGTTGGTTTCGAGGTCTGATGGTGCATCGCTCCTCCACGAGCTCGGCCCTATTTATAACAGAGCTTCCGCTTTAGCGAGAAAGTTCGCACAAAGTGGCGAGAACCCGCTGAAAACGGCAGGAAACGGCCAGAACAGGTGTGAAAACGGTGCTAAAACAGGCGGGAAGGAGAAAAGTCGGTGGGAAACGGTGGCGGCAGCGCCACTTCACGCCGTCGGGAGGCAAGCCAACACAAACGGTTTGTGTCGCTAGCAAGAAGGGTCCAACATTGCCTTTCCCACATGGCGTCCGTTGCCGACAGCCCAACCTAGCCTAGCCCAAATCCTGGTTGTCAGACGGCAAGGGCGTGCCAGACAGGTTGGTGGGCAGCCCAATCTGCCGACAACGGTTGAGGACTGCCGGTGCGTTCCAAATTTTGGCCTCCACCCCCTAACTCGATTGGGGGTCGGGTTGTGTGAGGCCGATGGAGATGCTCTAAGGCATGTCAAATGCAAAGTGCATATGATGATATGGGGTGCTTAGAAAAATTAACCAGCCTTTTACCAAGTACTGGTGATTATTATTTATACAAAATAGATGTCTAACTAGACATTTCTCCTATAGGTTGGTTGTAATTTTTTTGTTTGGCTTATTTCTATAAGCACTCTGCATCGTACATGGTCTAATTGGATACTTGGATACGGACATATCCGTTGTTGTTGTTCTTCTTCTTCTTCTTCTTCTTTTGCAGGGGTTCTTCTTTTTTATTTTGGCTATGTTTTTTTTCATGTGTCTACTTACGGTCGCTATTTTTTTTTCCTTTTAATCATAAAAAATGGTGCAATTGAGCCATATTTTTCATGTAGTTTTTGTGTCTTCGATTCAGGAATTGCGACACTGAGGCATCTTCTTATGCTTTGGCACGGCATTTTCTTGATATATGAAACAACTGGTTTTGGGGTTTAAAAAGAACAATCACTGGGTTTTTTCTTGGGGCTTGCCGAATCCTCGTACCGCCAAACTGCCACTGCACCTAATCCCTATCCTGCCATCGAATAACGTGCCTCGTTAACTTGTTCATTGAATTGTCTTTCTCTTTCACAGCCTTCATCTTCTTTGATCGCCGACATGGTAGCTAATGATACTACTAGCAAGCAGGGCCTTGACTTGTACTGTAGTGTAGATATCTGAAAATGCAAGGGAAATGCCATCGCATTATACTTCTGCAAAGGTTCAGGTTGGCAACAGCAGAGAGGACAGCCATGCAAGGCTACATAATTCAAGACGTGATTCCGATTTTGACATAACGATGGGAGCCAAGAAAAAGTACCATGCAGAGTAAATTGCAAAATGGGAACCAAGAAAAGCCTGTTTATCACCAATCATTCTGCATTCCAAACATAACCAGGAATTTTTCTCAGACAGGGCGCAGGTTTCTCTGAAACAATGACCTGTATATATAAAAAGAAAATCCCATTCACTTGACACAATCTCTATGTTTACAAAAAAGAGCAGCACAAGGGTCTTTCGCTACATCTTCTAGTATTCGTTAACAAAAATATTGGGAGGATCTAATTACCCATTTCTTTTGCCTGACTGACAAGCATATGGTACCAGGGGCTGGTACTCCAGTTGGTCAAAAGAATACTGCAAGTATTAGCCATTTTGGCAGCACATGCCAAAATGAGCACAAAAACTGTAACTCTAATACCAGATGAGCAAAATTGGGCAGATTCTGGTGCCACAAGCCCTTAGACTGTATACTGAATAGACTTGACTCGGTCTTCCTTTAAGTGTAAGGTTTGTATTGTTTTTGTAGCATTGTAATCCAAATCCAGTATGCGCTCCCAGGCCTGTAATGACATAAATAGATTCATGGGAATCAGTTGTTTTAGTTTTTTCACAGCTCAATTCTATCAATACTAAATACAGAAGCAAAAATACATACAAAAGCAGTCAAGAGACACATCAAGGGGTCGTATTGGGCACCCGTTCACTATACCACATAAACAACAGAGCTAAAGAAGGAACTAGATATCTCCCAGCCCAAAAAGCAAGGCACAATCCATACATGTAAGTCAAAAAATTAAGTGCCACAGGTAAAACCATGTTCCTCAGTAGATACTTTTTGCTAATAAATTGTTACTTCGATACTTTTGCCACCATTCACAGTGGCAGACATGGGTCTAAAATCCTGCCCCGAGCCCTTTTTTACAAGGGAAAATGACAACTAAAACTGCGGGAGATGCTCTTATAGAGAAGAAAGGCATATGGGGAAGAACGGCTTCGTAATAAAACGTGCAAGACAGGAGTCGCCCTGTGATATGGGGAAGAAACGCTCATTGGATTTTCTTTTTCATGGAACATCTTCTGAAACAAAACTGTGTGAAACAAAATTGTCCCTTTGAATGCAACACAAAGGTGACGGTAGAGCATTTTGCGCTTGAGTGCAGCCGAACAAAGCAAATTCTCTCACTTTTTGGGATTGATCTTGCTGATATTCAGGACCTTCCAAACATCTTTGATGAGGCTAAACAAAACTGTTGTGCGCAAAAAAGGAAAGCATGGGACCTGGTAATCATCGGATCACTATGGAGCATATGGCTTTCAAGGAATAGGAAAGTTTTTGATGACATTGAAACCCCAACTCAGGTCGTTGCCAAACAAAGTATGGAAGCTTGTAACCTATGGGCTCGTAGAGCCAAGTTCGAAGAGAAGCTTGCCTTCCAGCGTTGGAAGGACGACTGGCCAGATTAGTTGTTAGCGCTTGTAGCGCTCTCCTCTTCTTCTTTAGTGTTTTGTTTTGATTTGTTTCTCTTTGCTTCTCCCCCTACTTGTAATCTCCGGACTGTTTTCTGGGGAGCTGCCTCAGCTCTTGGTGTTTTCAATAAAATTTCAGGTAGGGGGTGACCCCCTCCCGTTGATCGTCAAAAAAAAAACTGTGTGAAGCATCAACCAAACAAAAGTCGTAATCTAGCAGTACCACAGCCCCCTCACACGTGCAGTCGAGTATTGACTATGTTAGGCGATAGATACATCTCCAGTTGCTTATCTATGTTAGATAGTACATCTCAGTCCACTTTGGTTTTTCTTGCGCAAAACATGGGCAAGCTCCAAAGAAAATGCAGGTCCCGAATAAAAGACAGACACAGAGCCACACCAAAATCTCAGCAGATGCAGTAGTACCTGCAAGTTTTAATCTACAAAGTAATATTAACACTACCATTACAACCGTGCTCCACATGAGGGACATACACTACTCAGAAGACATGTAACCATTCAACAACATATCAAAACAGCAACCTTCCATGAGCAATCCGAGCAAGCAAACATTGGGAAGCAAGGAATTAAAGCAAAGAGAAGAGGTTACCAAGTTTCTTCACCGGCTGGTCATCGCTAGATTCGCTTCTGATGTTCAATTTCAGTCCAGATCGTCAATTCTTAAGTCCAATTTCAATGCCGACAGGAGTGCTCTGCATGCTTGTGCATACTCCTAAACAAGCAAACATTAGTGCATGGTCAGGGAATACACCAGAGTATGAAAAACAGAATGCTATGAAACTCTCCCTGCTGCAGCTCACCTCAACCAGTAACAGAGCTGCTGCTTGCTCACAGCAGGAATTTGATAGATCCATCTTCATAGTTCTGTAGGTATAAGCATCAACCAAAGCCTTGTCTTCTTCACTCATATGCAGCCAGCAAAGGCTCCTCTTTGCATACAAGGTTGAATCATCAGGGTCAGCCTCTATTGCCTGCAGACATCAAATGCCCATTCACACCATAGATCGAATGAGCTGTATTCAAACCAACTAAAGCACGTTCTTGTCTTGGATACAAAGCATAATCAGTCTGTACATGCAGCTGTTTGTAGTGCAACTGTTTTATAATTTGGAGCATCTTAGCCTTTTAGGCCAGAAGTGTATTAGTTAGCAAAGTTCATCAGCAAGTGTATTAGTTAGCAAAGTTTAGCTGAGAAAATAATTTGTGTAAGACCTGGTTGGGTGATCCACCGGGGTTTTGTATACTTCATTGGCAACTGAGAGTGCTGGCGTTTGAATAAAATACGCAGCATTTAATCTAAAAAAAAGCAAGTAAAGTGCACAGAAGACCCAGTGAAGAAGTATATGATGCAAGAGTATACCTTGGTATATACAGCCAACGCATCAGCATAATCATTTTTGTCGAATGCAGCATCCCCTTGCTCTTTAAAAGCACATCCATCATTTGCATCGAGAGGATCCTATATCAAATGAACAATTGCAAGTCAAACAGAATATGAAATGTAAATTTACTCTTGAGTTCACATATTGCAACTAGTTCACGTGCTAAATTATTACATCAGTCCCTGCAGGGGAGGTGAAAGAGGAAAGAATCTCAACGCAGTCCGTCCATCCTTTCATTGAAGCGATTTCTGCTGCTGTTCTACCAAACTGCTGTTCAGAAGGATATCAAGGGTAAATCTCACAAATAAACAAGGGAGAGCCTGGTTTTCCGTTACGCAATAACAGAAGAATGAAGCAAGGCACTTATACTCATATCACTATGAGATTCAAAATATGACGAATTATAGGCAATTGTGCAGGGCATATATTACCGTAGAAATGTACAGAAGAATATGGATGTCTAGATGAGTGTATGTAGCCAGATTCTCATTATATCCTGGACATGTCTAAAGGGTGAACAGGTGCAAGAATGCTTAAATAAGCCTCTTTCGATCATTTTGCTACTCCCTCCGACCCATATTAGTTGACTCAAATTTGTCTAGATTCGGATGTATCTAGCCTAAAACATGTCTAGATACATCCGAAATATGGGTCAGAGGGAGTATTTTCTTTTCTGTGGTAAGCAGAGATCACGTCATGCTGCTTTCAGTATTAGCTAGATGCAACATTCTATGAGAGATCAGATATAGGCCTTCAGTATGGGGCATTTTACCCCAAAGTTCAGAGTTATGAAAGAACTCTACCGATTAAGAAAGAATTCACAATAGTACCTTAGTTCGTAAGTGCAACATCAATTTTGTTTTAATATTCAAGCCTGATAAGAAAAGCTTCCCATCTTACACCTATTTTCTAGCCCAATAATAACTGTCCAAAAATTTCAATTCAACAGTACAGCACACTATCTCTTGTGGAGTCAAAAATCAATATTGGTCCCTATCAGGCTAGTCACTTTATTTCTTTCAAGTAACAGTCTTCAGCCCTTTTCATGGACCAAAATTAATTAAAACTCGAAAACTATACATAAAACAGGCTAGTAAAGCAATGCTTTACAAGACCGAATTAACCCCAGATAGCAACCTGTGGCATCATTTAAGGCCTTATTCACCTCAAAAGGCCTAAATTCACCTGTGTTATTAGCCACTCTCTTATAACATTCTAAAAATCTACAGATCTGCAGCTACATTAAGCAATCCGTAGCTAGTTCAGAAGATCAACAAGAGTGACAACTACAAACTTAAGTAGCAGTGCAAAAACTCACTTCATCACGAATACTTGCATCAGCGCCAGCTTCCAACAAACACTTGATGCCGCAGGCGAAGCCATAGGATGCAGCTAACATTAATGGTGTTATTACAGGCCTACCAGCATTGACATCAGCACCAGCCTGAAACATGGAATGTATAATATAGAATGCTGAAGATAGTGTTCCAAAAAAATGCAACAGCTTCCCTCTCAAAAACTTTATACGGTAGGAGCTCTAAAGGGACAAGTCACTGCACCTTAATAAGTAGTTCCACGCATTTCAGTGAACAAGCGGAGATAGCATATGAAAGTGGTGTATAGAATAAATGCACAACTGTGTTAGGCTGGAGAGAAGGCAAAGAAAAGATTACTTGCAGATAAAAAAAGACAAGAAGGGTGCTGGAGGAATATAAAATATCAAAGTTTCTGCAATTTTCAGCAAAACATGGAAAAAGTTACTGAAATCGTTTGCAAAAAAGGCAAAAAGGAAACAACAATCCTATCATCTTTGATATTTTTTTCACTGTGCCATCTTATATATACTCCTAATTAGTAACTAGAGGTTCCTTTCGATCCAGCACCTTATTCCAATGATAAACTCCCAAATTATTCTACTAAGGAAAAATTCTCAGATTCAGCTAGATCATCAATATTATCAGGATGCTTAGGTCTCAGTTTTGCGGTATATCAGCTGATTCACGGTAATATAATTTCCCTTTTTCCATCTGGAGAAAGCCAGAAGGCTAATCGAGAACAACCTCCTGGTGGGGTGTTGAAGTTGTGGGGGCATGACCACCCACCAGGGTCAAATCCTGGTGCTCACATATATACTGTAAGGGACCCTTACAGTCTTTCTATAAAAAAAGCCAGAAGGCTGATTGTTCCATATTAGAGTACAACCAATTTGCAAAATTTCCATCTAGCAGGACACAGAAGGCTGATTGTTCTCAAACCAAGAGAACTGGCAACTTAAGAAATGTAACTGGAAACAGAAGAGTCTGTACAGGACATGCTGATTACTTGATGTAAGTATGCTCCTTAACCAGATAAATAATGCATGGGCAGGCAGGATGTCACCCAGTAATAGTCAGTAGCTAGATTTAAGTATAGCATAAATATAGTTGTGAGAAGGCTACAAAATCCTGCATTACCGAGTTACAAATAAAAATATAAACCTTGTGTATATCCAAGGCATAAATAACATTACATGCTGATCAGAGAAATTAATAGGCATAGGATTCTATCACTAATCAATTAATGCAAGCATAACCCATCGCATTTTTGAGTCAGATTTACGGTTTGAATTTCATATGACCAGGAATATGGACATAATATAGGGTATGTGCCGATCCTGACCCACTCAATTTTTTACCTGCTAATAAGAGAAATATAAAATACCAGAAATGTACATCTATTATAACATGCCAAATCAAATTAGAATGGGATATCAAGTCGAGTTGTACTAACAAGATGCACCATGCAACAACCACTTTCCGTCTTGGGACAGAATCAGATATGCAAATCTAAAGAGAAAGATGTACATATTTCTCAATTCGCTCTACCTGTATATAAAATCTCTAAGTACACTTTATAATAACAGTAACATAATTCTATATATATATATATATATATGTAGCCCATGCAGATACAAGGCTTAAGCTCCTTCTGCAACTATCCAGCACAAGGATCAAATAAGCAATCAAACAGCACAGCACATCACCTAAGCTCCATAGTCACTAACATCAGAGTGAACTCACGCATAACCTACCCAGTAGCAACATTGAGTGGCCAGTAGGTAAGCGGTTGTGTTGATAAGGTGGGACGAAGCAGGGAGGGAAGGTGAGCACCATCACGCAGGAACAGTTGATTAAACTATCACTGAATCTCACCACGACTTATGTTAATGTGAATACTCAAAAGAATCATGGTTTAACTATGTTATCATCTAGCACAGTCATCAAGAATTGATTACAAGTTGAGCAAGGAAAGATCTAAAGATAACTGAACAAATGATACATTGATACATGATAAAATAAGTAAAGAACACAGAGAGTCATAAGATTAGAGTCAGCCAGTAGAAGTCCTGGCTCAGCCCAGCCAAGGAAGTAAAATAGCACCCGTTCCACCTAGGCAGGACCAAATCTTTGGACTAGGCAGGATCGGGTATATATATATATATATATATATATATATATTGATCAGCTATATTGAAGGGAATATTGTATCGTACACAAGTACACAACACATAATATTGATCAGAAATAGCAACCCAAAGATGAGAAAAAAGAATTATTACATTTGCCTGATGCCTTAACAACAATTCCAACATTCTCGTATTTCCGTTTTTAGCAGCAATGAGTAGTGGTGTTCCTTGTTCGCACATAGGGTCAACATATGCTCCCCTGGACAACAATAACTCTGCTATTTCACAGGTATCTGGATAAAATAAATGAAAATGCTCACGTCACATTACCATCAAGGATACATTAAAAAGAATATGAGAGAGAGCTCATTACCTCGGGTGTTAGCTGCCCATAACCTGGCTGGCTCGGAGTCGGCATGTGTGCCTGGATCAACAATTTAGTAGCTTACTATGTGCCAGTATGTGTAGGACTGCTAACGAAACTGCAAAAACTTCAAACATGTTGTCTTTTGGGGCAACTAGAATTTATGATTAGATTCCTATTTTGCCTTGTGATCTTTGTTGATTGAAATTAGAAAGCCACAATATGCTTTTTATTTATATGTTTAGTAAATAAAATACAACCAATGCCCGAGCGCTTAATATTTCAAATATATATCTACAGGACATTTTTACAAACTTATAAGCTAACTGGGAAAATTATAGCAACATAGGTCGGAACTAAAAGGGCTTTTCTGCATCTGACCAACAAAACCTGATCCAGGCCAATGGTTAAGCATAGGAAAACAGCAAAAAAAAATGACCATACCAACCCAGCCAGAAAAAAATTGTTTTCCCAAGCCAAGGACTGGCATTTTAAGCCCTTCTTTGAGTCTTGTTCAATTGTACTTATGTGTTTTTTCGAGGGAAAAGTTTATGCACAATTGCACATCACATACTGTTGACTAGGTATCTGAATAAATAAAACATCAAATGGCAATGGTTTCTATTGTCTCTAGATTGATGACAATTGGCCCCAAAAATGTAATGCTAATTAAAAAATGCTGTCACCACCTTTAGTTAATTACTACAAACGTACATGTGCAAGACCAAAAAAAAAAGCTGAGGAGCTGAAATTTACTGCAGGATATACATCGCAACCAGTCCTGGGTTAAATATGAAACAGAACAGATCATGCAAGATGAATAAAGCTACAGGTAAGAAAAACAGAAACAAACATATGCAGGGGCAAAGAAGAACCTGGCATTGTAGCAAAATGCAGAGCGGTAGTCCCGTTTACATTTGTTTTGTTTGGCTTCGCACCACGATCAAGAAGAAACCTTACAACAGATGTAGATCCACAACCATATATTGCATATAATAGAGGCGTTGCACCTAGCAAGGGCACAAGGATGGCAATCATTTGATCAGAATTATCAACAATTCGTGCTTCTAACCAACAAAAGGCAATAGATAATCAAGAGCATCTGCCCCTGCGAGATGCATAGTAAAACATCACACAAGTAGGTGCTACACGTGAGTTAAAACCGAAGTGGAAAAAGAATTAGCCCGCGATGCTATCATTGATGTCCATGGTACCACAATAGATTGTGCCTTACAGATCCATGATTCAGCATGGATTTCACAGAAGCGAACCATCTTGAACACTTCAGGAAAACACAAGTACTGTGAAAAAACTGTAAAATCACAAAAAGACTTAGGGGCATACCGCCCAACAAGATCAAAGTAAAAGAAGGTGAAGATTACTTATTATAGATCGTACTAAGCCACACCCTCCAACATCAGTAGTCTGGTTTGTGTTCAGAATTTAAATTGATGGCCTATTAAGAAACAAATGTAACACGGAGAATAGAAACACTCCCGTGTCGCCCTAGGAACACGGGGGGAACACTAGCCGCCGCCGCCACTTGAGGCCACCTCCCACCCTCCAACGCTTCGCTGCCACCGGAGGGGTGTATGGAAAATATTGAATGCCTAATATTTCGGTGTATTGATTTGACCCTCACGGAGAGTATATATAGACGTACACGGGTAGGCGAAGACTTGGAGTACAAGATGTAGAGTCCTAGTCTATCTCTAGTCTATACGTATACGTACTCTAACATCCCCCCTCAGTCGGAGCGGAAGTGAAGCGGACACTTGCGACTGGATTTGAAGTCTTGCGCTTTCGTCGTGTTCATCTCTTTGTCATCATCACCTGCGCGAACATGATCATGGCTGACACCTAGGGGCGGTGACTGCGTCCCCTTCTAGTGTCTCTCTTCCCTCCCGCAGTCACAGCGGGAGTGGCGTGGATGCAAGTGACGACGAAAACACTGTTGACTGGAGTTTTTAAGTTGCTGTAGACGTTGTTCTTGATGTCGATGTCGAGATAGCCGATCGTGACGTAGCCATGGTCGATGTAGGTGTGGTCGATGTCGTAGTGGTGTGGCCGCCATAGCCGGAGACGCAAAAAAAATTGCGCGGTTTTTTTGTTGTTGTTGGCGAAGCTGCAGTTGTAGACGTTTTGCACCTTGTAGAGGTACCGTCGAGGGCGTCTCTTGGACGCGGTCATAAGTGAGACCACCAGTTTTGCCAGAACTGGAGGAAGTCACCGAGCACACACGGTTTTGCCAGAACCGTATGTGCGGTCGTAGGGGCATCACAATTGCGATGCCGGTTTGTTGTTGCAGTCGTCGGGGTCGTGGACGCGGCGGTGCCGTCGTCGTGCCTTGCGGTTATACTGTCAGAGGGCGTTGTAGTTGTATGTCCATCATATGGACAGGTATAGCGGCGGCGGCGATGTGTCGACGAAGATGTTGAGACCATGTAGATGTAGACCTTGACGATGATGTGTCGGCAATAAAGGAGTAGGCGTGTTGGCGATGGTTGTCGCTCGAAGGCGTCCCTTGTGGCGGCGATGATGTCGAAGCCTTGATGTCGGAGAAGTCAGCGATCGTAGTGTCCCACACCGGCCTGGCGCGTGGATATGTTAATGTCGCTTCTCCGTGGATGTGCTCGACGAAGATCTTGGTGTAGTCGTACAGCTTGACGTAAATATTTGGATCGATATAGTCCGTCTTGATACAGAATTCATATGAGCGAAACTTGAGTCGGCGCACTGCATGTATCCTGCTCGGGAGATCGATGTTGTTGCCGTGGTTGACGCAGATCGCTGTGTGCAAAGACCCGAGCCGCCGCCGTGTATCGAACTGTTTTCACCGGAATCTGAGGATCTTGGAGATTTAGAGAGTTTATTTGTGGCTAACTAGAACTAATCTATGAACTAGAATTTCGAAAATAGGATCTAATCTAGAGAATTGGAATTTTTTTGGAATTGATCTAATCTAATCTAAAGAAGTGATCTGATTTTTGATCGAGATCGGGTGCCGCACCCCCGAGGAGAGGAGATTGATCTCCCTGGGGGCGGCGCGCGTTGCGAAAGTGGTGGAAGTCCTAGGATCGGCGCCGTGAGGCTAAACGCTCTGATACCATATGGAAAATATTGAATGCCTAATATTTCGGTGTATTGATTTAACCCTCACGGGGAGTATATATAGACGTACACGGGTAGGCGGAGACTTGGAGTACAAGATGTAGAGTCCTAGTCTATCTCTAGTCTATACACGTATACGTACTCTAACAGGGTGCTGGCGAAGTCGCGCATGCCCCGGGAAAGGTGGTGGCGGGGCGTCTTTTCGTGGAGCTTTTCTGGTGGTGTGCAGCAACGACGGGGCGGTGGGCGTGCGAGGTGGTGCGGAGGCGGGCGGGCGCGGCGGCACATAGCCGACTGGGGGCACGGGGAGGCGTGGGCGCGGCCATGCCGGATCTGGGGCCGCGCGGGCTGGCTTCGAGCTTGATGGCGGGGGCCCGGTGCTTGGCAGACGTCTGACGGCTCTGTCGTCGTCTTCTGCTGGTCGGCGTCAGTGGGCGTAAGCGCTGGCGATTGTCGGCGGTACCGCGGTGCCTGGTCGGGCCCCGATCTGGGACTGTTTTGGGCCGAGCAGGCTGCGGTCTTGGCGCTAGGGCTGCGCGGCATGATGCTGCATGAGGGCCACGATGGCGGCGTGGTTGCTGCGGGATGTTCCGTGGCGGGTCTACTCGGTGTTGCTGCGGTGCTTCGTGGTTGCTGGCAAGAGGCGAGGCGCTCGGCGGGCGGCGCGTGGTCGGAGGGCTCGTCATGGCGGCACGGGCTTGTCTGGGGCTAATCCTGGGCCGCCAAGGAGGTTTTGGATGGCGGTGATCTTCTGTAGCTTTTCGTGGTGGCGTCTGCCCGGGTTCGCTCTGGTTATTTTTCGACAACTATCTCGTGGGCAGCGGTGATGATCCGGACGGCGGCTTCTGTCGCGGCGACGGGGAGCCTAGGCGTGGCGGCGAAAGGGTTGCTTGATGATCGTCGGGAGCTTGGAGGAGGAGGGGAGGTGTGGTGGTTGTGCCGGTCCTTGTTTGGGCGAGCATGGGGTTGGAGACTCTTCGCTGGGTGAAAGCCTTGCCCTGGCGGCTTGCCGGGGCCGACGATGGTGTCGCCCGTGGGCGCCGCATCCTTCTTGAAGTCGTCGTCGAAAGCGGGTGTTTCTTGCTCCTCCGTCCGGGTTCTCCGGGGGAAACCCTAGATCCCTCGTGGAATCGCCGCATCCTTCTTGAAGTCGTCGTCGAAAGCGGGTGTTTCTTGCTCCTCCGCCCGGGTTCTCCGGGGGAAATCCTAGATCCCTCGTGGAATCGGGCATGGGCGGCGCTCTTGTATCGCTTTGCCTCTTGGGGCCTCGCTTTGGACGTCCGCCGGACTGAGGGACCTGTGGAGTGTTCTGGTGGTTTGGTGTATACGGGTTCGTCTCCGGCCAGGCGGGACGCGGCCCTAGGGCCGGCGTGGTAGTTGGATTTCGTAACTTGAGCAGTATCGACATTTGAATTTCGTAACTTAAAAAAAAAGTAACTACTAATGCCACTCTAAAACAACCAGAGCCACCGCAGAAAGCTTTCAGCAAATGTTCTCTCAAACAAAATAAATAAAACACCATTGCACCGAGATGTCACTCTGCATCTCTGAATCGATCCAGCACTGCCAAGTCCGTCAAAACGGTGCTAGTAAGGAACAAATTACCTTCGTCGCCAGGAGCGTTGACGTTGAGGCAGAGTTCATCGACCAGGTACTTGCACATCTCCAGCCTCCCGGCCCACGCCGCCATGTGGAGCGGCCCACGGCCGTGCTTGATCGCCGCCAGCGTCTCTTCCAGGCCTTTCCCCGACTTCCTCATCTGCCTCACGAGCTCTGCACGGATACAACCTCGTCAGATCCACGAGAAGCAGGACGCGATAAGCTTCGGGCGCGAGGGGCTTACTCCTCACGGAGGGGATGTCGCCGTCGACCGCGTCGTTGAGCGTCTGCACGGCCGACCATTGATCCTTGGAGAGCGTGCGGTTCCCGATCCTCACCCGCGTCCGGGGTGTGACCATGGAGGCGCGCATCGGCTCCATCCTGGGCTCCTGATGGGATGGAAGCTTCTAGAACGCTAGGGTTTGGCGAGGAGGTCGAGGCGGAGCGGAGTAGGTGGGGAATGGGAAAAGGAGGCGGGAAGCGTTCCGTACAGAGGGTGATGACGCTAGCCGACGAAGGCAAGTCAGAAACATCCAGGGTGCCATCCTCGCTTATGTGGGCCGCAGAGTACTGGGCTAGGATGCGGCTGGTGGCGTGTCGGCCTTTCTTCCTGCTGCCACAGCAATTGTTGAATTTTGTTCTCCCACTTTTCTTTTTCTTTTTGGTATGAACTAATTTTTCCTTTTTTTTAGCATACTTGTAGAGCCGTGGGGGGAGTGAAACAAAGTAATTACTCCATAAGATCCATATTAATTATCGCTAAAATAAATGTATTTAAACATGTTTTAGTGCTATATACATCCAATCTAACAACAATTAATATGGATCACAGAGAGTACGTTATTTATCGGTGGAATGTAGATGAAGTTTTTAATCACTTTGTTGATTTTAGAGAAGAGTGGATATTTTTTTTTAACGGGAGTGGATATGTAAGTACACTAAAATACGACTACATGACTCAAATAAAAATATTATAACTACGAATTTGCATGGATCCTACAGTTCACAAAAAGTATAAGTTAAAGGGGAAAGGAAAGAAATGCATTTATACATCAACACCTTCACTCACGCTTGGCTCGTCGGGGCTAAACGCGGACCGAAGTGGACATCATTTGTTGAATTGGGAGGTCCCGTACATGACCCCTCCTCCTCCCGCACCCGTGCGGCGGCGCCGCGCCGCGCCGGGCGGCCTCCCCTTCCCGCCGAGCCCTTCCTCCCGTGGTCTCTCCTCCTCACCGCCGTTGTCCGGATCGTCTCCAGGCAAAGACCTGGGGGCGTGGCGGCGACGGCGGCGTCCCTGATCGCGATCTGGCGGGAAGGCGGCGACGTCCGTCCCGGCTGGTTTGGCGATGGTGTTGCGGCGAGCGGCGACCGGTGATCCTCGGCCCAGATGGCGGCAGGCGGCGGCGGGGATCTGGGCCTAGCGACCGTCTTCGTGACATTAGCTCGACGCCGCGCCAGCGACCCGGGCCTTGTCCGTGACAATAGGGCGCTTGGGGCATCTGCCCCCGGCATGGTTGTGGTGGACTCCTTCTCCGTCGGAATGGTTGGTCGGGTGGTCTTATCGTCTTGCGGCGGATCCTGCTAGTTTCCGACGGATGGCATGGGGGGTGCTGGCTCGGTTTCAATAAAGGAGGTGGTCCTGGATCCCTCTCGAGCCAAGACGATGATCTGCTGGATGTTGGTCTCCATTGATCTGATTTCCGTGTCGTGTTTCGGAAGGCTCCGCCGGCGAACTCCATAAGTGCTATCATGCCGTGAGTTTGCTGGAAGGATTGAATTCGGTCGTACGCACCCATGTTTTACCCTGACCGTTTAGTTTCAGAGGGTGTGCTTCGAAGCTTTGTTGGCTGTTATTATCACGGGGCATCTTCTCGTTCCATGGTGCTAACAGAGAAAATCATGGAGACCGAGATCTGATGACGTACAATGGTGGTTCGTGTTTGGGTGGTGATGAAGAATTGACTAGGTGACTTGTGAATTGGAGTGGCATGCAAGTGTGGGCGACTTCATAGGAGAGGTTCATGGTCCTAGCTCTCAGGGTGAAAATCCAGGGTCTGGCCTTAATTGGTTGTGCCTGGCAATGGCCTTGTTGAAGGTATTGTTTTGAGAGCGCGTACTTTTTTCAGGGTAAAAATCTAGATCTTTGATTGGCGATGATGGTGTTTGTGCGATGTTCCCTTCTTGGAGGCGTCGTTTTTGGAGAAGCTGGACTTCTGGTGTTGTCTTGGTGGTGGTAGTACTGCTGTTTCAATGAATGAGTCACTGTAGTGGGACTTTTTTTTTATAATTCTTTTTTCTTTTTTTTATTGTGTGCATCCATGTGGCCGCTAGGGCAATGCGTTATTGCAGAGGCTGGGTGTAATTGGTATCATCCGATATTAATATATGCTTCTTTTAAAAAATTCATTTGTTGAATTAAATTGCTTCTACAAGATCGTGAACTACAAACCTCTTAGAGCGATCGACTTATGTCAGCCATGAAATGGGAATGTGTCTGTGGCTGCATCGGCAGCTCTAACTCGTGATTCAAAGGGGAAACATGGCATCCTTCCTGACCGCGAGACTAGTTCTCCAGGACAGTAGGGTTTATCAAACTGGGCAGCACCATCACTAAGAAAGCTGGCCTTGGAATTATCATCTATGATCACCTTGGTCTCGAGTAGTTTTCTCTGACTGGTGGTGCGGAGGAAGCAGATGCTAGCATACCTGGAGGCCCTAAAGCATCTAATCGACCTGCAACGGTGGCCAACAACTTTGGAGACCGATTGCCTCTAGGGTATCTAAACCATTCTCTCTCTAGGCCAAGAGCGTTCGTCGGACCGAACTTTGTACTATGAGGCACGAGAGATGCTTAAGGTTTATGGTCACAATCGAATTAATAGAGGGCCACGGTTCCCGTAAAATATTTAGAGACGCCTTTGGAGAGGCATTATCGGTTCGTACTGCCCATCATCTAAAGAGGAACGCCGCGACCATTGCAGATGCGGTTTAACTGTTCGATCACTACGACCATTTGCTTTAACATGCACGAGCGCACCACAATTACAGTTGCACACCACACGTGCCAGTTTGATTAAATTCCAATATCTGCCTGAGACTAGTAACAATGGGAGAGTAGTATAGGGTATCATCTCCACAATGCATAGTATTATATAGTAGTACCATTATTTTAGTGTATTTACTGTTTTGTAGAATCTTGATATAAAATTGTATACAAAATTTTATTTGGGATAAGTTTTTCTAGTATTACATGCTATAATACCGTATCTACCTATGATATCAACACAATCTCTTTCATCATACAATGGCAAGATCCATGCTCTTTTATGTGCTCTTTTATGTCATAAAAAATGAAATATAAGCTTGCTTATCATCAATCATTCTGCATTCCAAACATATCCAGGAAATTTTCTCGGACAAGGCATAGGCTTCTTTGAAAAAATTCACTGTATCTTGGTGTATATACATAGAAAAGAAAATCCCATTCACTGATACAGTGTCTCCGTTTACAAGAAAGAGGACCGGGGTAAGAGCCCTTCATGACATCTTCTATAGTATAAATTAACAAAAAAAATGATCCCAGGGGCTTGTACTCCAGTTGCTCAAATGAATGATGCAATTATTAGTTTGGCATGGCGTTTTGGCAGCACAGGTCAAGATCACAGAACTGTAACTCTAAAACAAAGTAAGCAGAACAGAAAAATCAGCCATCGACTCCATGTAAACAAGATGAGCAAAGCTGGGAAGATTCCGATGCACTCTTAAACCCTTCGGATTGTATATTGAAGAGACTTGGTCAGTCTTCCTTCAAAAGTAAAGCTTTTAAGGTTTTCATAACATTGTAATACAAATCCAATATGCGCTGCCAGCCCTGTAGTGGGATAAATAGAAACAGGGGAATCAATTATTTTAAATTTTTTAAATCTCAATTTTATCGATACTAAACTAAATACATAAGCAAAAATTTATACAAAAGCACACTTCAGAAACGCATTAACGGGCCCTGTTGGGCACTCTTGTTCACTAAACTACATAAACAACAGAGCTACAGAAGGAAATAGATATCTCCCAGCCCAAAGAGCAGAGCACAATCCATGCATGTAAGTCAAAAAAATAAGTTCCATGAAGTAAAACAAAACCCTGTTCCACAATAGGTACTTTTTGCTAATAAATTGTTATTTTGTTACTTTTGCCACCATCCACAGTGGCGGACATGGGTATAAAATCCCATCCCACAGCCCTTTTTTTACAAGGGAAATGACAACTAGATGCTCTTATAGGGAAGAAAGGCATATGGGGAAGAAATGCTCATAGGATTTTCTTTTTCGTGAAACATCTTCTGAAACAAAACTGTGTGGAGCATCAACCATACAAAAGTCATATTCTAGCAGTACCACAGGTCCCTCACCCGTGCAGTCGAGCATTATCTATGTTAGGCGATAGATAGATCTCCAGTTACTTGTCTATGTTAGATAGTACATCTCAGGCCGCTTTGGTTTCTTCCTGCGCAAAGCATGGGCAAGCTCCAACGAAAATGCAGGTCCCAAATAAAAGACGGACACGGAGCTACGACACCAAAATCTCAGCAGATGCAACAGTACCTGCAATTTTAATCTACAAAGTAATAGTAAGAATATACGATTACAACAGCGCTGACCCGATATACACTACGCAGAGGAACATATCAGCCTTCCATGAGCAATCCGAGCAAGCAAAGATTGGGAAGCGAGGAACTAAAGCAAAGAGAAGAGGTTACCAAGTTTCTTCACCGTCTGGTCATCACTTGATTCGCTTCTGATTTCCAATTTCAGTCAAGATCATCGCTTCTCAAGTCCAATTTCAATGCCGACACGAGTGCTCTGCATGCTCGGGCATACTCCTAAACAAGCAAACATCCGTGCATGGGCAGGGAATACAAGAGTATGAAAAACAGAATGCCGATGAAACTCTCCTTGCTGCAGCTCACCTTAACCAGTATCAGAGCTGCTGCTTGCTCACAGCAGGAATTTGATAGATCCATCTTCATAGTTCTGTAGGTATAAGCATCATCCAAAGCCTTGTCTTGTTCACTCATACACATCCAGGAAAGGCTCCTCTTTGCATACAAGGTTGAATCATCAGGGTTAATCTCCATTGCCTGCAGATATCAAATGCCGCCCCATCGCACCAAAGGTCGAATTAGCTGTATTCAAAACAAACTAAAGCACTTTCTTGTCTTGAGAAAACATACGTAAGTGACCAAATAGAATATACCTCTGATTCAAAAGAATCGGATACCAGCATAACAGTTTGTACATGGAGATAGTCTAGCAACAATATATAATGCAACTGTTTCATGGTTCGGAGCATTTTAGCCTTTCAGGCCGAAAGGGTTCATCAGAAAGTAAAGCGCAGCCTCATCCGCAAATTTAGAGAGGCAAGAGATTTCCTGCAGCTAAAGGATATGCGCATGGCCGGACGTCGTTTCACTTGGTCTAATGCCCAGGCTGATCTGGTTCTTTCGAAGATCGACCACGTCTTCTTCTCAGAAGATTGGGACACGCTTTTTCCGGACGCTCACCTGCAGGCCAACACCTCGGCTTGCTCTAACCATGCCCCCCTGTTGCTCCAAGGATGTGTAACAATGACCAGGAAGCCATCCTTCAAATTCGAAGAATTTTGGTTGCGCATGGACGGCTTCAAGGAAATGGTCACCGCTGCTTGGAATAAAGACATCCAGGATCTGGATCCCATTCGCAGAATCCACACCAAGTTGTCCCGCAAGGCCAAGGCCCTCAAGAAGTGGCAACGTCAATATATAGGCGAGCAAATTGCTATGGCAAAAGAAACCATCTGGCGCTTTGATCTTGCTGAAGAATCTAGGCCCCTGTCAGACGAAGAAAAGGAGCTGCGGCGACGGCTGAAATCTTCATATGTTGGCCTTCTCACTATCCAGAAAATGAAGCCTCGCCAGAGATCGAGACTCACCTGGATTCGCCTGGGAGACGCAAACACAAAGCCTTTCCATACCAGAGCTAATGGACGCAGAAGGAAGGTCTACTTTCAATCCCTCACTTCGGGGGCCGGAATGGTGGTCACGGCAGAAAGCAAAGAGGTCTTGCTACAACACTTCAAGGACCAGCTTGGAGCTAAAGCCCCCAGGCAGATGAGTCTCAACTGGGACGGTCTGGATTACACCCCGCGTGACCTTGCTGACCTGGATGCCCCTTTTGACAACATCGAGATAAAAGAGGCGGTTTTCTCCCTCCCCTCGGTAAAAGCCCCAGGCCCCGAAGGAATCATTGGAGCCTTCTTCAAATCTTGCTAGGATATTATCAAAAATGACGTCACAAGAGCTATCATGGGCCAACTGCGTCAACCTTATAAACTCCGCAAACATCATCCTCATTCCGAAAAAAACCGATGCCGCGTCAGTGGGCGACTATAGGCCAATCAGCCTCATCCACAGCCTATCCAAGATTTTCTCCAAGCTTCTCGCAAACCATCTAGCTCCTATGCTACCGGATAGTCTCCAAATGCCAAAGCTCTTTCGTCAAGAAGAGAAGCATCAACAACAACTTTATGCATGTGCAGAACCTTATCAGAGATCTCCACTCCTCTAAGACTCTGAGCCTTTTTCTTAAGTTGGACATCTCCAAAGCTTTCGGCTCAGTCGGTTGGGCCTACCTCATCGAGGTGATGACTGCTTTAGGCTTTGGCCCAAACTAGCGCAACTGGGTGTGTCTCTCCCTAGCCTCCGCATCTTTGAGGGTTCTCCTCAACGGAAACCCCGGCTCGGCCTTTTGGCATGCTCGTGGACTCAGGCAAGGTGACGCGCTATCGCCCATGCTCTTCATTCTGGCCATTGACCCGCTTCAACGCATCCTGTCCAAAGCTACTACCAACGGGATCCTAAGCCCTATACGCTCCAGAGTGGCGACTCGCAGAGTCTCCCTCTACGCCGACAATGCTGGAATCTTTGTTAACCCAATTAAAGAGGAGCTCGATGCCATCTCTGCGATCCTTAACAATTTCGGCAAGGATAGCGGTCTGGTCACCAACATGGCTAAGACGGAGGTCTTCATTGTGCAGTGTAGGCAAATCAACATTGATGAGGTCTTGTCAAGATCGCTTCGTTCTCTGGAAAGTATCTGGGTCTTCCACTTTACATCCGTCGCCTTCGCAAAGTGGACTTCCAGCCTCTCTTCGACAAAATCACTAGGAAACTTCCGGGATGGTTCGATAAGAACATCGCACGGCCAGGACGAATAACCCTGGCAAAGACCGTTCTCATGGCCACTGCAACATACCACGCCACCGCCATCCCGCTCTCCAAGTGGGCGCGCAAGAAAACTATAAAGATTGTTCGAAACTTCGTCTGGGCAGGAGACGAAGGGGAGCACGTGGCTAAAGGCACGGCGCTTGTCAACTGGAAGACGGTATGTAGACCAAAGGACTTGGTGACCTTGGAATGCCGGACCTTGAGCGCACTGGGAGGGCTCTAAGACTTCGATGGCCATGGCTTCAATGGACCGACCCCGAGCGCACCTGACTGGCTCAAAGATTCCCTACAACTCGGCGGATATGGCACTTTTCAGAGCATCCATAAAGATAACAATAGGAAATGGAGAAAATGCCCGTTTTTGGCACGACAACTGGAGTGACATGGGACCTATTCGGCTCTGGGCCCCCGACCTATACAAGATAGCCACGAGGAAGAAAAGGACGGTTGCAAAAGAGATCAGCAATAATAACTGCATTCGCTCGGTCGCTCAAAGCTGGCTCAATATCTGCAAGTGTGGGATCTCACCTAGGATACTCAACTGCTACCGATGCAACCTGACTCCATTAGATGGATGCTGACCGAAGACGGTATCTACAGTGCTAGTTTGGCCTACCATGCGCAATTCAACAGATGCTTCCCAAAGTTCAAGGCCCAGAAGATTTGGTCTGCGCATGCTGAGCAGAAATGTAAGCTTTTCTCATGGCTTGCACTGCATGGTAAATTACTGACTGCGGACATGCTTGCCGTCAGAGGATGGCCTCATGATCCCACCTGTCTGCTTTGTGGATCTGCCCCTGAAACTGCTGCCTATCTTTGCAAAGACTACCCCTTCACGGCGGCGATTTGGACCACTACGCAATCTTGGGACAACGAGGATACGGGAAACCACGACCAAACGTTCCCTTCCATCTCTACTTGGTGGGACAATATGCTTGAGGGGAAGACTAAAGATGAGCAGCGCCGCCTCAGCGGACGTTTGCTCTACGTCTTATGGAACGCATGGAAAGAAAAAAACCGCAGAGTCTTCACGGGGAAGCGCCTTACCTACATTGAGGTGGCTTCCATCGCTAGAGATGACATATGTCAACGCGAGAGTGCTTTCGCCACCTATGTGTCGGCTATCCCTCCGGATCCTGACTAGATTAATTTCTCCCTTTTTTCGGTTTTTGTTGTTTTGCTTTTTCGTGGTTTTGGCATTTTTCCACCTCTTATAAAATGTGTTGGAGACTGTCATAGGAGAGCCTAGAATATTCCAAGTGTTAGTATAGTAGTGTTGTCCTAGGACCGCCTGGAACATTCCAGTGAATGTAGAGTCTAAGTTAGTGTCCTACTAGATTCTAGAGTATTCTGGTGTACTAGTAAAGGTGTACCTAAGTTCAGCTATATATATTAGAGGGTGTGGAGGTCCAAGGGACCAGCCCATCCAGAAATTTCCCCCCAGAACCAACATGGTATTAGAGCACAAGGTGGAGGTGATGCTGGTTCCTGGAGGTGGCCGACGGTGAATCACCAAGTGTTGGAGCGTGTGTGGAGGTGCCTTGCAGGAGACACGGCGGTGGAGCAGGGGGGCGAGCTGTAGGTGAGGCTCAGTGGTGAGTCTAGGAAGAGGAAAAGGCTAGACAGGTGGCCAGCAGTGCGCGTGTGGCGAGGAGAATTAGCGGCGATGCAGCAAGTTGGAAGCAACAACGGATTAGTGAGGAGGACGCAATTGAAGCCAGCGGCGGCTTGGTGGCTTGGTGCAGAGAAGTAAACTCTGCCCTTGGACGTGGTTGACTTGGTGTTGCAGGGAGAGTTGCTGCTGCAGCAGGGAAGAGAGGAGAAGGAGCCAGAGCAGCTGTAGATAGTTTAGCAGCATTTGCAAGGAGTGGACTGGAGGCTCACAAAGCAGTCAAAAAGAGTTCATGCTAAGGAGAAGCAGAGTTCGTGCAGCAAGACACATAATAAAGGGAGAACAAGAGGGCATAGCGGTGCTCCAAGAATAGGAGAGAATCGAGATATTGAGCAATTGCTTGATAAATTGGTTGAATTGTTCAAGGCAAAAGACAAGGACACGTTGATTGCCAAGGGATCAGGGGAGGTGCTTGAATTCTCGACCAAAGATTTGGAGATTGAGGAAATCAAATAGGAGTGCGGAAAGAGCCAATCAAAGTGGGAAAACAACGGTTCTTGGCAATTTTGTCAATCTTGCACAAATTGAAGAAGGTATCTCAAAGTAGGCTCCTACGTTAGATGAAACTTCTCGTTCAAATTGGATACTAGACTCGGGAGCAACTACACATGTCACGGGTAGGTGGAGTGAGTTTGCATCATATCCACCCATGCATAAAGAGACCATCCAAATAGCCGATGGAACTTATCAACCTGTCAAAGGTGTCGGCACAGTGAAATGCACTCCGTCAATTACATTGTCTTCGGTCTTATATGCTCCATCATTTCCGGTGAGTTTGGTGTCTATGAGCTCCTTGGTTGATGATATTGATTGTCGAATCATCGTTGATCGATACAATTGCATAATTGAGGAGAGGAAGACCAGATGGAGGCTTGGGATCGGAGTGAGACATAAGGGACTATGGTACTTAGATAGATAAGAAAGTGATGGAGCATTGTGCACCGTTCTGACAGTTGCAAGTAATGATGAGGCAAGGGTGATACTCCAACATTGGCGATTGGGCCATATGTCCTTTGATACTATGAGTAAGGTATTTCCTGAAGAGATGAAGAAGGTGGATAAATACAAGCTTGTGTGTGATGCATGTGAGTATGGAAAACATACAAGGACATCATATGTGAGTCGTGGACTCCGGAGCACATCGCCCTTTGTGCTGATTCACTCTGATGTCTGGACGTCTCCTATGGTCTCTGTTAGTGGAATGAAGTATTTTGTCACCTTCATTGATTGTTACTCTCGGATGACTTGGATATATCGCATGAAACAAAAAAGTGAGGTGTTCGCATGTTTTAGGGACTTCTATGCATATATCCAAAATCGTTTCAACATTGGTGTTCAAATTATCAGGTCTGACAATGGGATAGAGTATGTGAACCATGAATTTGGCAATTTTCTTTTAGAAAAGGGAATACTTCATCAAACTTCGTGCCATGATACTTCTCCACAAAACGGAGTAGCTGAGAGGAAGAATCGACATCTGCTAGTGGTAGCTCGATCACTTATGTTTACTATGAATGTGCCTAAATTCTTATGGAGTGAAGCAGTTATGACTGCTACTAATCTAATCAATCGGATGCCATCAAAAGTTCTTGGGATGAAGACTCTGTATGAAATGATCTATGGGAAAAATGAGTTCACTGTTCCCCCAAAGGTATTTGGATGTACATACTTTGTTAGGGACCACAGACCTTCAATGGGAAAATTAGATCCACGTGCTGTGAAGTGCATCTTCATTGGATATCCATCTGGACAAAAGGGCTACAAGTGTTGGAGTCTTAGTGAGCGGAGAACATTTGTGAGCATGGATATGACATTCAGAGAGTCTAAGCCGTTCTATGGAGAGAAGACGGATCTCAGCTCATTATTTGACTTTGACTCTCCTAGCACAAGTAATGCTAGTCGAGAGGGGGAGAGTGAACCACTCAGGACAAGGGAAGATGAACCATCAAAATTTGTGGTTGATTCAATTCCATGTCCTATGAGTGAAGAGAGATGGATAAAGCCAAATGAGGAACACAATTTGAGGTGTATACAAGAAGACAACCTATGGATAAAGAGAGATGGAGAAAATCAAATGAGGAAGAAAATTTAAGGGTGTATACGAGGACGCAACCACATCAACAACAGGGTCAAGCAAATGGTGAGATCCAGCTGCAAGGGGAGCAACATCAACAACAAATTCCAGGGGTCGATGAAGTTGACTCATCTGAGAGTGCCATGTGTCACTGATGATTCATTGGATCTACCCATTGCCTTAAGAGAAGGAACCCGAGCTGGAGCTAGAAAACCTCCAAATTGGTACCGGGAGGAGCATGACATAGCTAATTATATATCATATACATCCCTATCTACGAACTACATGGCCTTCATCACATCATTGCAATTTGTGGTGATCCCAAGAGACCGGAGAGTAGCAAAGCAAGACCCGAAGTGGCGTGAGGCCATGATAGAGGAGTTAAATGCTCTCAAAAGGAATAAAACTTGGGAACTTATACATCTTCCAGCAGGAAAGAGAGTTGTTGGGTGTAAATGGATCTACACCGTGAAACAGAATCCGGAAGGGAAAATTGAAAGGTACAAGGCAAGACTAGTTGTGAGAGAATATAGTCAAATATATGGGATTGACTATGATGAGACATTTGCGCCGGTGGCAAAGATGAACACAGTGAGGATCCTAATCTCATGTGCAACTAACTTCTGGTGGCCTTTGCATCAGTTGGATGTCAAGAATGCATTCTTGCATGGAGATTTACATGAGGAGGTATACATGGAGATCCCACCTGGTTTCTCCAGTCCTAGAACATCAGGAAAGGTATGAAGGTTGAGAAAATCTCTATACGGCCTCAAGCAATCTCCGCGGGCATGGTTTGATAGATTTAGACGAGTTGTATGCGGTATGGGATATAAGCAGTGTAATGGGGATCATACGGTGTTCTATCGGCACTCAAATAGCCAGATTACAATCCTTGCCGTATATGTTGATAATATCATAATCACCAGAGATGATGAGGTGGAGATATCAGGGTTGAAATACAGCCTACACAAAGAATTTGAGGTAAAGGACCTTGGCCAACTCAAGTACTTTCTTGGCATAGAAATTGCTAGATCTCCCAAAGAGATTGTTCTCTCCCAACGAAAGTACGTATTGGACTTGCTTAGTGACACAGGCATGCTTGGGTGTCGGGTTGCATCAACACCTATCGATCAAAACCACAAATTATGTGCCGAATCTGGGGAACACAGTGGATAAGGAAAAGTACCAAAAGCTTGTTGGAAGGCTCATCTATCAATGTCACACAAGACCTGATATTTCATATGCAATGAGTGTAGTGAGAAGATACATGCGTGATCCTAGGAGCGGACACTTGGATGCGGTCAATCAAATCCTCCGGTACTTGAAGGGTAGTCCAGGAAAGGGACTATTGTTCAAAAGGAATGGTCATCTAAATGTGGATGGGTATTGTGGTGCTGACTGGGCAAGTTGCTTGGATGATAGGAGATCAACGTCTGGTTATTGTGTATTTGTCGGGGAAAATTTAGTGTCATGGCGAAGTAAGAAGCAGCCGGTGGTTTCAAAGTCAACAGCTAAAGTTGAATATAGAGCTATGTCGAAAGGTTTGAGTAAGATGTTATGGGTGAGGAATCTTCTTTCGAAACTGAAAGTGTTAAGGAAAGGCCCTTTAAATTTGTGGTGTGACAACAAGTCAGCGATCAACATCGCAAACAACCCTGTTCAACATGATCGAACCAAGCATGTGGAGATTGATCGCTTTTTCATAAAGGAGAAGTTGGATGACGGTATAATTAGGATAAATCATGTAACCTCTAGCGAGCAAATTGCAGACTGTTTAACTAAAGGATTAGGAAATAAAGAGTGCAGTTCAGCTTGTAACAAGATGGGAATGATAGATATTTATCACCCATCTTGAGGGGGAGTGTTGGAGACTGTCATAGGAGAGCCTGGAATATTCCAGTGAATGTAGAGTCTAAGTTAGTGTCCTACTAGATTCTAGAGTATTCTGGTGTACTAGTAAAGGTGTACCTAAGTTCAGCTATATATATTAGAGGGTGTGGAGGTCCAAGGGACCAGCCCATGCAGAAATTTTCCCCCAGAACCAACAAAATGCCTTCATGTACAGTGGATTCTGTTTTCCCTCTACTAATAGAATAGGCAGTGCTCCTGCCGGTTGCTACAAAAAAAAGTAAAGCGCAAAGCAAAACTAATGGAGAAGTATATGATGCAAGAGTATACCATGGTATAGAGAGCCAACGCGGCAGCATAACTATTTTCCTCAAATGCAGCATCCCCTTCCATTTTCAAAGCAAATCCATCATTTTCCTTGAAAGCAGCATCCCCTTGCTCTTTCAGAGCACATCCATCATTTGCATTGAGGAGAGGAACCTAAATCAAATGAACAATTGAAAGTCAAACAGAATATAAAATGCAAGTTCACTCTTGAATTCACCTAGTTCGCATGTTGAATTATTACTTCAGGGCCTGCAGATCTAGCTACAGGGGCTGTGAGAGGGGAAAGAATCTCAACGCAGTCCGTCCATCCTTTGGTTGCAGCAATTTTTGCTGCTGTTCTACCAAACTGTTCACAAGGATATCAAGGGTAAATCTCACAAATAAAAAAGGGCGAGCTTATGCAATGAAAAAATTATGTTTTCCATTATGCAATAACAGAAGAATGTGGCAAAGGGATTTATACTCATATCGCTATGAGGTTCAAAATATGATGAATTAGAGGCGATTCTGCAGGGCATGAATTACTGTGGCAATGTACATAAGAACATGGATCAGATGAGTGTATTTGTAGCCAGATTCCCATTATATCCTGGACTGGACATGTCTAAAGAGTGAACATGCGCATGAATGCTTGAACCAGCCTCTTTCAATCAATTTGCTATTTTCTTTTGTAGTAAGGAAAAATCGTGTTGAAGGTATTAGATAGAACATTCTGTGAGAAATCAGACATTGGCCTTCATTGTGGGGCATTCTACCTCAGAGTTATGAAAGAACACTAATTACCACAAAGTTTTACGGTGCCTAATTTCGTAAGTGCCACTCCCCATCTTCTATCATATTATCTAGCCCAATCACAACTGTCCAAAAAGCTCAGTTCAACAGTACATCACACTTTCTTGTTGAGTTAAAAAATATTGGTCCTTAGCAGCTAGAACTTTCTTTTGAAGTAACAGCCATCGGCCCTTTTCATGGACCAAAATTCATTAAACATGAAAAATATACATAAAACAGGCCAGTAAAAGCAATGCTTTACAAAGCCCAATTAACCTCAAATAGCAACATGTGGCAACATTTAAGGTCTTACTCAAATGGCCTGAATTTACCTGTGTTACTAGCCACTCTCTTATAGTAGTAAGATTCTACAAAATCTACAGATTTTAGCAGCTAAATTAAGCCATCCATAGCCAGCTCAGAAGATAAACAAGAGTGACAACTAACAACTTAAGTAGCAGTACAGAAACTCACTTCATCAGGAATATTTGCATCAGCGCCAGCTTCCAACAGGCACTTCACGCAGTCAGTGAAGCCATAGGATGCAGCTATTATTAATGGTGTCACAGGCCTACCAGCATTGACATCAGCACCAGCCTGAAACATGGAATGTATAATATAGAATGCTGAGGATTGTGTTTCTAAAAAATGAAACAGACTACCTTCAGAAAAAACTTTCTACAGTAGGAGCTCTAAAGGGACAAGGCACTGCACCTTAATAAGTAGTTCCACGCATTTCAATGAAGAAGAGAAGATAGCCATTGATAGTGGTGTATAGAATAACTGCGCAACAATGTTATGCTGGAGAGAAGGCAAAGACAAGATTACTTGCCGATAAAAATGACAAGGGTACTGGAGGCAATTATATTATCAAAAGTTTGGTATGCAATTTTTGGCAAAACATGGAAAAAGTTACCGAAAATAGTTTGCCTGCCATAAAAAGGAAAGAAAGAAACAACAATCCTAACAACTTTGATTTTTTCACTGTATTATCTTCTATATACTATTAGTAATAAGAGGCTCCTTTCAGTCCAGCACATTAATTTGATGATAAACTCCAACATTAATCTAGAAAGATGAAATTCTCTCACATTCTATTAGGTCATCGACAACACCCTCGATGCTTAGATTTTGATTTTGCAGTATAATAAGCTGGGGGAAAACGTAGCTGGTATGTTGAGTCCAGCTGATTCATGGTAATATAATTTCCCTTTTGCCATCTAGACCAAGCCAGATGGCTGATTGTTCAATATTAGAGTCTAACTGGCTGACATAAGATTTTTTTTTTCCATATAGCAGGACACGGGAGGCAGACTGCTCTCAGTCCAAACAAGCTAGCAGATTGTAACTGGATATAGAAGAGTCTGTACAAGTGATTACTTGATGTCAGCTACCTCCTTCACGAGATGAATAATACATGGGCAGACAAGAGGTTGCCCAGTAAAGGTCTGTAGCCAGATTTAAATGTAGCGTACATATAGTTGTGAGAAGTAAGAAAACTAAAAACCCTTTGGTATACCCAAGGCATAAATATCATTCCATATTGATCACAGAAATTTAGTAAGGACAGGATTCTCTCACTAATCGGTTGATGAACGTATAATCCATCGAATATTTTTTAGTTTGACCTACAATTTGGATCTCATATGACAAGGCTAATAAGAGAATATAAAAGGCTAGAATGTAGAGCTATAATAATATGCCAAATCAAATTAGAATGGGATATCAGGTTGAGTTGCACTAACGAGATGCATCATGCAACCACTTTCAGTTTTGAGATAAAATCAAATATGAAAATCTAAAGAAAAAGGTGTACATAGTTCTCAAATATCTAAGTTCACTTTATGATATCAGTGACAAAATACTAGTGTCTAAGATTTATATATGTAGCTCATGCAGATGCACGGCTGGACAACTAGCTGGTATACTCCCAACATTTTTCAGTTCCATCTTGTACAATAAAGCTCCTTGTGCAACTATCCAGCACATGGATCAAATAAACAATCAAAAAGCACAGCACAGCACCTGAGCTCCATAGTCGCTAACGTCAGAGTAAACCAGCGCATAACATACCCAGTACAACCACTATGAATGTCCAGTAAGTTAGTGGTTATGTGAATAAGGTGGGAAGAAGCGGGGAGGACAGGTGAAGACCATCACGCAGGCACAGTTGATTAGGCTATAATTCAATCTCACCACGACATAAATTGATGCGAATATTCGCAAGAATCATGGTTTAACCATATTATCATCTAGCACAATCATCAAGAATATGATACATTTTAAGCAAGGAAAGATCTAAATGTAAATGAACAAATGATACACGATAAAATAGGTAAAGAACACAGAGTCATAAGAATAGAGCCAGACAGTAAAACATAAGTCCTGGCTCAGCCAGGTCAAGGAAGTAATATAGCACCTCTTCCACCTTGGCAGGACCAAATCTTTGGACTAGGCAAGGTTGGGAAAGGGGAAAACATATAAGAACACTGCTAGGCCAAGCTGTATAAATCCAACCATGACTTCTCAGCTATATTGAAGGAATATAGTACCGTACACAACACACATAATATTAATCAGAGCTAGGAAACCAAAGATTGGAAAAGGGAATTATTACATTTGCCTGATGCCTCAACAATAATTCCAACATTTTCACATTTCCATTTCGAGCAGCAATGTGTAGTGGTGTTCCACTTAAACATATAGGGTCAATATAAGCTCCCCTGGACAATAGTAAATCTGCTATTTCACAGGCATCTGGATGAAATAAATGAGAATGCACAGGTCACATTACCATGAAGGATCTTAAATAGAATATGAAAGATAGCTTATTACCTCTGGTGTTAGCTGCCCATGACTTGGTTGACTTTGAGTTGGTACATGTGCCTGGATGAACAATTTAGTACCTTACTATGTGCCAATAAGGATACAACTGCTAACAAAAAACTGGAAAACTTCAAAAGTACTGTGTTTTTGGCAGGTACTCCACTTATGATTAGATTCCTATTAGTAAGCCACCATGTGTTTTTATTTAATCGTTTAATAAGTAAATACAACCATGGCCACCAAGTGCCTAATATCTTAGAAATATATCAACAGGACATTTCTACAAACCTATAAGCTAAAGTAACTACTAAGAATAATGAGTGGTTTCTACAAGCAGTAAGAAAACTGGGAAAATAGTTGCAACATAGGTAGGACCTATAAAGGTTTTTCAGCAGCTGACCAACAAAACCTGATCCAGAATTCCAGACCAATGGCTAAGCATAGGAAACACAGCAAACAAAAAATAAAAATACCTGACCGTATCCAACCAGCCAGACCAAAATTATTTTTCCAAGCCAAGGACTGGCAATTTAAGCCCTACTTTGAGTTCTGTTCAACTGTACTTATGTGTTTTGTTCAAGTGAAAAGTATGCACATCACATACTGTTGAACCAGCTATCTGAATAAATAAAGAAACAATTGACAATGGTTTATATTGTCTCTATATTGAGGACACCACCTATTAGCCCAAACAGTGCATCACTAATTAAACGTTGTTGTCACCATCTTTAGTTGATCACTACAAAAGTACAATGTGCAAGAAAAAAAACTGAAGAGCTGCAGTTTACTGCAGGACAGACATCATGACCAGCTTTGGGATAAATATGAAGCAGAACAGATCAGGCAGGCTTAATAAAGCTGCAGGTAATACAAACAGAAAAGAACATACACAGATGTAAAAAACAAAACCTGGCATTGCAGCATAATGCAGAGCGGTAACCCCATTTTTATTAGCTTTGTTTGGCTTAGCACCATTGTCAAGAAGAAACCGTACAACTGATGTAGATCCACAACCATATATTGCATATGATAGAGGCATTGCACCTAGCAAGAGAAGGAGAATGGCAAACATTCGATCAGAATGATCAACAATTCGTGTTTCCAACCAATAAACATGCGATAGATAATCAAGAGCAGATGCACTTGCCAGATGCATACTAAAATATGACACAAGTAGGTGCTACGCATAAGTTAAAACGAGCAGTAAATATTCATCCGCGATGCCATCATTGATCTCCATGCTACCACACAAAAGATTGTATTTTGTACGTCCAGGATTCAGCATGGATTTCACAGAAGCAAACTATTTGAAACACAAAAAGATTTAGGGGCATCACACCCATCAAGACAAAAATAAGTTATAATTACTTATCAGAGGCCCCACTAAGCCTCACCCTGAAGGCTGCAACATCAGTAGTTTGGTTTGTGTTTACATATATTAAATTGATAGGTGATGATCAGGTGACGGCCTCCAGGCTCTTAATAAACAAAGGCGTCCTTGAGCAGCATCAGCATTTCTAGAACTTCGCAACTTAGAAAAAGCTAACTACCAATGGCCCCATCCACAAACTGAATCGCCGCAACAACATTTCAGCAACTGTTCTCCCAAACAAAATTACTAATAAATTAAACACCACTGCATGGGCATGCCACTCTGCATCTCTGAATCAGTCCAGCACTGCAAAGTCTGTCAAAAAGGTTCTAGTAACGAAGAAATTACCATCTTGGCCAGGAGCGTTAACATTGAGGCGGAGTTCCTCGACCAGGAACTTGCACATCTCCAGCCTGCCGGCCCACGCCGCCAAGTGGAGCGGCCCACGGTCGCGGTACAGCGGGTGCTTGACTGCCGCCAGCGTCTCTTCCACGCCTTTCCCCGACTTCCTCAGCTGTCTCACGACCTCTGCATGTATAAACTCGTCAGATCCACGAGCACCGGAGCCCGATCCATGGCGGCGCGCGGGGGCCTTACTCCTCACGGCGGGGATGTTGCCGGCGGCCGCGTCGTTGAGCGTCTTCACAGCCGCCCGTTCATCCTTGGAGAGCGCGTGTTTCCCGATCCTCGCCTGCTGCCGGGATGTCACCGTGGAGGCGCGGGTCGGCTGCATCCTGGGCCCCTGATGGGATGGAAGCTTCTAGAAGGCTATGGGCTTGGCGAGGAGGTCGAGGCGGAGTGGGTGGGGAATTGGGGGATGGCAAAAAGGCGGGAACCGTTCCGTACAGACGCGGTGACGCGCCAAAACTGCAGGCTATATGCCGCTCAACGCGGCGGAAGCAGCTCGCACCGCGTGTACCCCCGACCCCCGTCAGCGCTCCGCGTATCTCTTCTTCCACCTGGGCCTGGCCCAGCTTTTTGGTGCGAGGCTGTTTCAGTTTTTTTTCCTATTTTCTTTAACGAGACCCCACGTCCCTGATATTTTATATTCTGTGTTTCCCCGTTTTCGCTGTGCTCTCTATGGTCATCGTAGCTGCTTTCTTTTATATTTCTTTTTTTTTTATTTTTTCGTTTTTCTTCTTTATGTTCCTTCTTATTATAAACTGTTTACGGAGTACAACATGGGTTTTTTATGTGGTTCTATCGTATTAAAATTTGTTATACGTAGTTTCAAAATTGTTCTTGGATTCTAAAAATCATGTTAGTGAATTTGAGAATTATTCACAAGGTTTCAAAAATTGTTCAACGATAAGAAGAGTGCATGATCCTAGGGTTACAAGGATAGTCCTAGCCGGATTTGTAAGAAGAATCCTAAACTAGCAGGCAAACTATATTGTCTTGTCCTTCAAGACACCGACTTTCGTATGACAGTATCGTGCCTTCTTCCCAAATCTTATTGGACCTATGTCTTGTCTATTAACAATTGGATTGCCCGATTAGGCCATGGGCCGAACCATCATCTGTGGGCTACCTAGGATTGCCGGTATAAGGCCATGTCGATGACATACCTATTTGGTATATCCTCGACACTCATCCATATCAAGTGTGGCGATCTTATGAAGCAAGAACTGGTTCGGAGAATTGGCACCGGGGAAACAACTCATGCACACGGACCGAACTGTTGCGGCCATTGATAGAACCACTAGGACCTCTAGGGGGTAGATCTAGGGGTATACAAGTTAGAGATCCTTACCATCGGCCTTCGAGGTCGACGATGAGGTCGCCATCGAGCTCGTCGGAGTGGTGGCGGCAGTCACAGGTGATACCCGCCGCTACAGCGCAAGCCGATCGTTGGCTAGGGTTTGGGGGTTTTCGGTGGGGTGAGTGGGCACGACGAACCTTGGCGTTCGTGCCCCCGGCCCCCACCTCTATTTATTGCGCTGCGCGACGGGGGGCCACCGACGATTGTGACGTTGGGCGCCCCCGATCACGCGCGAGACTAAGGGTTTGTTCGGGCCGTTGGGACCGAACAGGAGATCAACCTAACATTCTCCCCCTCATCTTTCACTTAACTTATACTTTGGTACCTATTTCATCACAGATCAACATATAGAGCATGTCTCGTCATAATGGTCAGTTACGCACCATCGATTCAACAACCACTATACACCTCTCTATTTTGAAACAGATTCTTGTACTAGGCCCTTAATATCCAGGTATCATAAGCTTTTCCTTAAACCCATGCCGGCTAAGTGGTCTCTGAACACACTGGGTGGTAAGCCTTTTGTGAGCGGATCCGCGAGCATTTCTTTTGTACTTATATGCTCTAAACTTATGGTATGATCCTGGATTCTTTCTTTCACATCATAAAACTTAATGTTAATGTGTTTGGCAGCAACACTTGACTTATTGTTGTGAGCAAATAATACTGCTGGCTCATTGTCGCAGTACATCTTGAGTGGTCTTTGAATGTTGTCTACCACTTTCAACCCGGGTATAAACTTCTTTAACCAGTTTGCCTGCCCCGTGGCCTCATAACATGCTACATACTCAGCTACCATCGTAGACGATGCCGTGATGGTTTGTTTGGAGCTTTTCCACGATATAGCTCCACCTGCGAGAGTAAATACATATCCTGACGTGGATTTTCTTTCATCTACATATCCCGCATAGTCTGCATTTGAATACCCTTCTATTTTAAGAGAATCAGTTCTTCTATATGTTAGCATGAGGCCTTTTGTGCCTTTTGCATAACGCAATGCCTTCTTCACCATTTTCTAGTGGTCTATCCCTGGATTACTTTGGAATCTTTCAAGTACCCCGGTAACAAAAGCTAAGTCAGGGCGTGTACACACTTGAGCATACATCAAGCTTCCGACAGCAGAAGCATATGGAACCGCTTTCATTTGATCGATCTCATATTGGTTCCTGGGACACTGAAAATTCCCAAATCTATCGTCCTTGACTATAGGAGCAGGCGTAGGATTACTCGCATGCATACTATACTTCTTCAGAATCTTCTCTAAGTATGCCTTCTGCGATAACCCTAAGACCCCCTTTTGTCCATCTCGATGAATTTCAATTCCTAGAACGAATGAAGCTTCACCAAGATCTTTCATATCAAAGTTTGAGGACAAGAACTGCTTCGTCTCCAGTAGTAGACTAACATCACTACTAGCGAGTAGAATGTCATCCACATACAGGATAAGGAAAATGAATTTCCCATTCTTGAACTTTGCATATACGCAGTTGTCCTCCTCATTCTCATCAAACCCAAACTTCCTTATTGTTTCATGGATCTTTAAGAACCATTGCCTGGAGGCCTGTTTTAATCCATAAATGGACTTTATCAGACGACATCCCATACGCTCTTTTCCTTCCACAACAGAACCCTTGGGCTGTGCCATGTAAACATTTTCTTCCAAGTCTCCATTTAGGAATGTCGTCTTTACATCCATCTGATGCAATTCTAAATTATAGTGTGCCACTAAAGCCATTATGATTCTAAAAGAATCCTTACTTGAGACTGGAGAAAATGTTTCATTGTAATCTATTCCTTCTCTTTGGGTGAAGCCCTTATCAACAAGTCGTGCCTTATATCTTTCAATATTCTCTCTAGAGTCACATTTGGTTTTGTAGACCCATTTACAGCCTACCGTTTTGGCTCCTTTAGGAATTTCTTCTAAATCCCAGACTTTGTTGCTACTCATGGATCTCATCTCATCTTCCATGGCATCAAGCCACTTCGATGAGTGAGGACTTTTAATGGCTTCTTCAAATGTGGTGGGATCACCCTCCATTTGAACTTCTTCACTGACATAGATCTCAAAATCATTAGGAATAGCTGGCTTTCTAGTTCTTTCAGAACTTCTAAGGGTCTCGCCTTCTGGCACATTCTCGGTGTGGGGTTGTTGCGGCTCCCCCTCATCTTTGGTAACGGGGTCTTCATTTTCATTCATTGTTACCACAGGGGAACCAACAACAGGTGTCACATCGAAATTGTCATGTGTCAGTGCAGCAGCAGGTATCGAGAAAAATGGTTCCTGAATCATCGAAGTGGGTGCATGCACCCGCTTATCCCCAAGGTTGATTTCTCGGGATACCGTGCTCCCCCTGATCATCTGATCCTCCAGGAACACAGCGTGTCTTGTTTCTACAAACTTAGTGATTCTATCTGGACAATAGAAATGATAACCTTTTGACTTGTCTGGATAGCCAATGAAATGGCAACTTACTCTCTTGGGATCTAACTTTCCAAGGCTTGGATTGAAGAGCTTTGCCTCAGCTGGACAACCCCACACTCGCAAATAATTAAGTGAAGGTTCACGACTAGTCCATAACTCATATGGTGTTTTAGACACCGATTTACTTGGAACTCGATTAAGTATGTGAATGGCGATTTTTAACACCTCCATCCACAAACCAATCGGTAAGGTGGAGTAACTTAACATGCTTCTCACCATATCCATCAAGGTACGGTTTCTTCTTTCATCTACTCCATTCTGCTGAGGTCCGCCCGGTGTTGAATACTGGGCGACTATACCATATTCCTGTAGAAACCTTGCAAAGGGTCCCGGAACTTGGCCATACGGGGTATGCCGGCCGTAGTATTCGCCTCCACGGTCGGACCTTACCACTTTAATCTTTAAACTATGCTGATTTTCAACTTCAGCCTTAAATATCTTGAATTTATCCAGTGCTTCTGAACGTTCTTTAATAGGATAAATGTAACCATAACGCGAATAGTCATCCGTGAATGTTATGAAAGAGTCATAGCCATCCACAGATGTCACAGGAAACGAACCGCATATATCCGTATGAATTATTTCTAATACTCCTGTGCTTCTTTTGGCGCCTTTCTTAATGTTCTTTACAAACTTTCCTTTGATGCAATTGATGCATTGCTCTAAATTTGAAAATTCTAGAGGTGGAAGAATTTATTCTTTTACTAAGCGTTCTATTCTCCCCCTCGAAATATGGCCTAAACGACAGTGCCATCATTTCGATGAGACTTCATCAATTCATTTCCTCTTACTCTTTCCATTCAGGGATGAGGAGGCATTCTCATTCTCAGCGCTTATTTCATTCGCATTCTCACAGAGTGATAATAAATAAAGCTTGTCTTGTATAAAGGCAAGACCAACAATCTGATTATTCAACTTGATTTTACATTGACCATCGCCAAAATGGCAAGCAAAACCACAATCGTCTAAGCGCGACACACTTATCAAGTTTTGATGCAAAGAGGGTACATAAAGCACATCTACTAATAAAAGTACAAAGCCATTCGACAACTCTAAGGGAAGATCTCCAATGGCTTCGACTTCAGCTTGAACGTCGTTTGCTACTTTAATACTTCTTTCTCCTCTTTGCAGGGTCCTTCTCATACATAATCCCTGTAATAAATTGGCAACATGAACAGTCGCACCTGAGTCAATCCACCAAGTAGATTTTGCATAACTTAAAAATAAGGATTCATCAACAAAAGTAATTAAATCCTCACCATTCTTGCACAGATACTTCAGGAAGGCCACACAGTCACTCATTTAGTGGCCCTTCTACTTGCACCACTTGCAGGCGTCCTTGTCCACTTCCTGTGCCTGGTGTTCAGGAGCCTTTCCATGTGTCCTAGAAGAAGAGGGATGCCCCTGAGGTTTCCCTCGGGGCTTGGAACCCTGAAAGTTCCTCTTCTTGGTTGAGCTCAGGTAGTTCACGATTGCACCGGACCGCCCTTCGCTCTCTTCTTCACGGGCATGGCCATCATCTTCTCGATGCCCCACTTTTCTGGTTGTGCATTGTAGTTCACAACAAAAGCTTCAAACTGGTTTGGCAGCAAAGCAAAGATAAGATGAATGATGAACTCATCTGGAATCTCCATGCCCATAGGCTTAAGCTTGGAAGACATGTTGCTCATTCGCAAGATGTGGTCCCTAACACCACCACCAGTGTTTCTTAATGAGTGAGCTTGCATAGGCCTTAGAGGACCCAGTAAACTGACTCTCTACCTTTTTCAAGTACTCACTAGCTGTGGTGCACTCTAGGATTGCTCCCCTTATAGCTTCCATGATGGAGCTCTTAATCACCATTAGGCACTTCCTATTGGAAGAGTCCCACTTTGCACGCTCAAGGTCGTACTTCATTCTTATCGGTGCATGGTCACTGTCCCTTTTCTTAAAGTCCTCTTCACTTTCTTTTTTGCCCCTGACGGGGTCGACGGGTTCTTTAGGACAAGCTTCAGTCAGTGCCAAGTCGAGATCAAGCAGAGCAAGACCCATCTCTACCTTATCTCGCCATGAGCCGTAGTTCCCTCCGTTGAGGGGCTCAATGGCCGAGATGAAACTCATAGGATTGCCTAAAAGAAAAATAACATCAAAACGAGTTAATTCAACGTTGGTTAAATTAAAACATGAAACTTCTCCATATTAATACTACATCACCGTTGGGCAGAAATATAACTAATATGGATAAAACTTACTACTCATAGTGAAAATTTTACTAACAACGTTGGTTGTCAAATAAAATAAGCACTATCAAAAATTAAAATCTTACTCTATTGCATTTAAGCAATTAACTCTTGCAGCGGAAAAACTTGAATAAAATGATCAACTTTACTTTTTTACAGAAACTTTACTGTTATTATGTTATTTTCTAAGCAAAAAATTTCGTTGGAAAAAATGCTATAAAAAAACTATGAAAAAGCTAAGTAAAAAAACAGTAAACAAATTTCTGTAAATTGAAAAAAAAGCAAACAACTGGGCCCGTTTGCCTGGCGTGCACCACGCGCATCCCATCGCACGGCATGCGCGCCCACGATCACGCATCCTTGCTGGCGCTGGCGCCGCTTGCCTATCTGGCGCGCACGCGCGCCCCTTACAGCACCTGGGCTTTGGCCCGCGCCCTACCAGAGGAGCCTGCTTGGCCCAGCCGTCCCCCTGCGCCTCCCTCGCGTTGATCTGGAGCGTCCATCGCTCCAGACCTAGATCGGACGGCCGAGCGCGCATTTAGCTAGGACAAAAACGGCCACCCGCCGCGAGCCCCTGGAAACCCTAAACATTTCTACCCCTTCACTCTCTAAGCCCGAGCGCATGCTCTCTGGCGGCACGGACGCGCGAGCGAGGTGAGGCGGAGCCTCCCTACGAGTGGGGTGAGGTGGCTGCGCCGCCCGGCGCGACGCCGGCGGCGAGCCCCTCCCTCCTCTTGCAGCGAGCCCCTGTCCCCTCTTCTTTCCACCGCTCCCTCCTACCTCTCCCTGCTCCAGATGCAGAGAGAGAGTGGCAGCAGGCGATCGATGGCGCCCCCTGGCCCTTTGCCGGCGCGCGCATCCACCAGACGATGGGTGCGTCGCCGCCAAACGGCCCAGGCGGTGGCTCCCTGTGCCGGCCTAGGGCCGGCGACCCTCTTATCTTATTCTGCTCCGATTCGGGAGGAACTAGGGGAAAAGAGACTAGGGAAACATGGGATCTGGGGGGGCTTTTCTTTGATTCTTTCTTCCCGAAAAATTTCGGTTGGTTCTTAGGGGTTAGGGTTTCAATCTGATGGGATGTTCTTCTTCCTTAGTTCTTTCGATCTGAGATCGATTTGGATCCGGGGAGAAGGGATCTGGGGCTTGGGTTTTTATTTTCTTTATCCCAGATGGGATCGAGTTCTTCTTCCCGACCTCGGCTTGCCGATGCGTCAGGATCGAGAGGAACGACGCGGCCTCGCGGCGGCGCTTCTGTAAAAACCTAGCTCTTTTGCTTCTTTCCTTTCTTTTGGATTTCTTCTACCTCGACTAGATCAACCAACCTAGAAGGCTCTGATACCATTGATAGAACCACTAGGACCTCTAGGGGGTAGATCTAGGGGTATACAAGTTAGAGATCCTTACCATCGGCCTTCGGGGTCGACGATGAGGTCGCCATCGAGCTCGTCGGAGTGGTGGCGGCGATCAGGGGTGATACCCGCCGCTACAACGCAAGCCGATCGGTGGCTAGGGTTTGGGGGTTTTCGGTGGGGTGAGTGGGCACGACGAACCTTGGCGTTCGTGCCCCCGGCCCCTACCTCTATTTATTGCGCTGCGCGACGGGGGCCCACCAACGATTGTGACGTTGGGCGCCCCCGATCAGGGCGCGAGACTAAGGGTTTGTTCGGGCCGTTGGGCCCGAACGGGAGATCAACCTAACAGCCATCACTAGTGCAGAGCCCCCCCTTTAACTCCGGTTGGGAGGGCCCTCTAACATCGGTTCCCCAACCGCTGTTGAGGGTTCGGTGTTAGAGGGGGGGCCCTTTAACACCGGTTCTTATACGAACCGGTGTTAAAGTTTGGCGCGATGGGGCTGCCGCGTTCAGCCCCTTTAACACCGGTTCGTACCGAACCGGTGTTAAAATTCTTCTATGGCAGATTTGCCGTTTTCTGCGGCGAAAACGGCCTAAATCTCGCCGCATACCTCTGCCCGTTACGGGCGTATTTACGGGAGGGGGCGAGGGGAATCGATCGGGAGCGGTATACTTATAAATCGTCATCGGTACATACGAGTACATGAATAATTAAACAACTATTATTATACACAAACATCGTCATCGGCACATACATCGTCATCGGCACATACATCGTTATCGTTCATTTTGGTGGATATCTAAAGAGTTCTCCGAGCGTGACGACCTCATCAAGTATGAACCCCGCCAATTCCTCTTGAATGGCTCGTATGCGTTCAAATGGTAAGAGTTGGTCCCGCATCCGTTCGATCTGAATATATATGAAGAATGGGTCGTCAATATATATATAAGAATAAAACTCAACACAATTGATGGTAATAAAATAATGTTGTGGACTTTGTTTACTTACTCTAAGTTGTTCTAGTGCGGCTTGGCCTGCAAGACATATCGTGTTATGAATGAATTCACAAACATAGTACCCACATAAGTTATTGCCGTGTCACGATGCGGCGCACTTTACGAGAATAGAGAGTTCAATCAAAATAATAATCAATAAAGCATGATATAATGGAATTGGAAGCTAGCTAATATTACTTACATTTTGGTCTACAAATTTTAGTTCTTCTGACCATTCACCCACGGTCCTGCCCGTGAACATTTTCCTAACCCTGTCCGACAAAGAAAATGGATAAAGGAGTAATTAATTACTTATTGTCACGAAAGTTGCCGATCTAGTGCGATAATATGATTGAAATTACCTCTGGAGCATCTCTCTAAAGTCTGCCCATAGCTCTTTTTATTTTCGTAACGAGTCCATGACAAGGACTTTTCCTGAGTCGGGTTGAATGACAAGCAGAATAAAGTGGAACCTACGCACGCATAACTCATCATCAATTACACTTAACATCGAGTAAGCCGAAACAGAATGTGTACAAGAGAGAGGGTAACAGTACTCACGAGAAGTTGTAAGGCAATAGTATTTCCGTTTTGGTTTGTTGACTCAGTAAAGACTTTAGCAAGTAATCTTCTGTTTGTCCGGGTTTGTCTCTTACCACTTCTTCATTAACTCTATTTGGGTCAACGAACCCAATGTCAAAAGGGCCTCCTTTCATGCATTCCATAACCTTTTTCCTGCATAATAGTATATACATATATGGTGAGCATATATATATATACATGCAATTAATGAATTGAATGAGATGAGATAAAAATTACAGAAATAGTACTTACACACAATAAAGGCTGATGGCAGATTTGTCGAGTTCCTTCTGATTGAATAGAAAATGCAAGTCTTGAATGTTGAAGTCAATCGCGTCGTCTCCGCACAAGAAAATCTGATCTCTTATATGCGCCGTGATCCATTCTTCTTTTCTCGTCTTGCAGAAATGAAGGTACCACTTGTGCAATTTTCGCATCTTTGTTGGTAGATTCTTGAGCTCCTCTTTCTTGACTAGATTCTTCCCATACTTCCATGGCTGTATGGGGTTGACATCGCATTTGGGCAAGTTATCTCCCATGACGTTCAAGTATGCAATGTAAGTCATCCCCATCTCATTGGCCTTTCTTTGTAGCTCTGCCTCGTAATCATCTACGGGAGGAGCGTCCCGTTTGTCAAACATTTGGAGCGGGGCGCATGATTGGTTTCCTGCTCTCCGAGCATGGGAACTGTACAGTGCCTCACGATGCTACTTTCAGTCTCCCTACGCCTTGCATCCGCCTTCAAAATCTGGCGCTCGTAGTCCGGCACAAGTGGGGTTTCAGGTTTCAAAAGATTTTTGTAAAACTTCTCACCACCGCCGGATCTATTTTCTCCTTTGGCTCGGCCGCCTAGGTGCAAAGAATTTCTTGACCTGTTCTTCCGAGATCCTATTGGTCTCCTTGTCGCTGCGATTCCACGGTAAAACCGACAATGGCTTGGCGGAAGGCTGGGGACGTAGTTTTTGAACTCTTTGGCGACGGTTTCCTGATTTCTTTGTGGCGGTCTACCGATGCTCCTCGTGGCGGTGCTCTTCGCTTCTGTTGAGGAGATGGATGAAGCACCGGAGATGGTGACGGGCGGAGATGGCTGCCATTGAGAGATGGTGTGGCGGAGATGGCTGTCAGCAGAGATGGTCGACGGCGGAAATGGCTACGGAGATGGCTGTCAGCAGAGATAGCTGAGCGGCTCAGATCGCAGCGAGCATGAGGCGGGGTGCCAGTGACCTCAATTTGGAAGCACGATGTGTTCCTTCTTCCAAAGAATGGTTGTTTTCACTGCAAATTTGAGTTGAGTTTCCCTTCACCGTAGCATGGTCAAGTTGTGCTTCCTCATATTCCTTCACAACCTCATCCACCCCGACAATAGCATAGCCATCTGGAATCGGTCGGCAGTGGTAAGTTCCACCAGCTACAGGAGGTAAGGCATAGCCGATTAATCTCACATGCAGCTCAGCGTGTTCGCTCTCCGTGATCTCATCCACGGGGTATCGAGGACCCGTCATTTCAAGTGTGGGCACGTTCTCCGTGGAAGCCACACCGCTTCCGTGCAGATGCGGGCAGCTTCCAATGCAGGCTCTTCGTGCGCCGAGATGGGCCGGTAGCTTGATGGCTCATTGTGCATTCACTTGCGCTGCGCCGCAAGTGCATGTTCTATCTGTGTCATCCGCTCAGACGCTCTTTTTCTTTTACGCGCCATCTGTAAGAGTCGCTCGGTCGGCAAACCCATCCTTCCATGTCATACCCCCGTGCCTCGTGCATGTCCAGGTGTTCTTTTTACCGATGGCGCGTGTGAGCTGGTCATTCTCTCTGTCGGGATGGAAGGTCTGGCGGATGTTTCCTCGTATGTCGTGATGAGTTCGTGTGGTTTGGCAAGGATGGTTGGGAAGATACACAATCCTGTTCGGGTCCAACCTTGCCCGATTCCGTAGAACCAAGTCTTTGCACGTAGGTCCCACCCATCTGCAGGGTGTGATCCCTCTCGCATGAGGCCTCTCAGCTTCCTCCCACTTAGGCCTCTCGAGATATGTAGCCACCGACCCCGTCCTCTGGTGATATTCCTTCTTGAGGCATTAAGCGTATTGGTTTCGACCTCTTTTAGCTATAGCACTTTTTTTATATGTCTCAAATTCGGGCGTGAGGTCTTATCTTCGCATAATATGCGTCTTGAAATCTGAGTCTCATGAGCTTTGACAAATTTGTTCAATTTGTCTTCCATTCTTGGAAAACCTCAGCCATTTTCTTTAGATTCCACTCTTTGACCTTTTCTTTATAACCGGGTTGTTTTCATCCTCCTCTGGCGGAAGGGTGAAATTTACCAACAACGAATTCCAAAGCGTTTCTTTGGATCTCATCGACAAAGGTACCGTCGCCCTTCTTTGGCTTATTCAATATTCAATTATGATTGGGATTTGGTCCCTAACAAGAACTCGACTGACGTATAAATTTGTCTGCGGCCTTCTTGGGCTCCATCGGCCGCCATCAACACGGATGCCGATCGTGAACTTTGCACGATCTTTCAACCGGCTCGCGCCTCGCTTGCTCTTTTTCGAGAAGAAGATGGTTCTTGGCTGGTCGATCGGAGGGCTAAAAGAAGAAAGAAGCGTTAATTAATACATGTAGAAGAAGATTGTTGGTGGAAGTCATGAGGCTTAATCAATGCATATACCTCGCCGGACTTTTTAACCATTAAATTGCGTTCACCGGAGTCTTCATCTTCTCCATGACTAGTACTTGAGCTGTCGCCATCATGTCCCTCCAAGTTCAGATATTGTGTGGTGTCCTCATCAATAATGTTCTCCATTATTTCTTCTTCTTCAAGGTTTCTACTAAGTGGATCCATAGTTTCTAAAACAATAATATTATCTAGAGTAAGAGTGTAAACATTCAAGTGGACTTGGATTCATACACAAATATACATATTATTCAGACCAAAATACACAAATGAAATTAAAACCCTAAGGATGCTTGATCATTTTAAACGAGTTCCGAGGGGTCCAAACCCTAATTCGGAGAAATCCCGGATGCATATGAGAGGGGCTAGCTACAGTGGCTGACCGGAGGCTGGCGGCGTTGGAGAGCGACCTAGGGAGCGCGAGGTAGCGTGATGCGGCCTACCTAAAATGGGCGTTGTTCGAAAGAGGAGGCCGAGGCAAACATTATAGCGACGGAAAACAACTTGGCAGAACAGATACAATGTGGAGGGGATGTCCCCAAGATAGGCCCTAGACCGAGGAGGGATGCCACATCGGAGCTCGCTCCGATATGGAGGACGACGAGGAGGGACAGGATGCGGGGGCGGACGAGGAATCGGGAAGAGCTGGAGATGAGGGGGAGAAAGAGGAGAAGGCTGCGGTCGTCCGCCACTGCTTGTCGGGCGGTCGACGCCCTTGGCGTCGTCGATTCCTCGTCTGCATCGTCCTCTCACCGTGGTCGAGTGAACGCTGGAATTTAATTGCATCGTCTTGGTTCGCCTTGATGCCGACCTCGTCTTGCATCGTTTTGTTACTAGATGTACCAAGGAAATTCGTGTGTCGTGCTCATAGTTACCGAATAAATTTTCAAATAGTGATTAACATGGCTCGTAACAAATTTGTGCTAGTTCTAAGTAACAAAGGTACTAGTACTATACAACACTGAAGCCACAGTTAGCCAATCTCACCGGACCGAATCACGAAGGCGAGGCGAGGCGGCGGCGAAGCATGGCGCCTTCGGTGGCGGTGGCGGTCTTGGCGTGATGGCGGTGGCGGTGGAGGTCTTGGCGGTGGCGGTGGCGGTCTTGGCGGTGGCGGTCGGACGGCGGCGGCGCGGCGGCGGCTAACTCGATGGCCCGGCAGTGGCGATGGCGGTCTTAAGCGGTGGCGCTGGCGGTCTTTAGCGGTGGTGGCGGTCTTGCGGTGGCGGTCCAGCGAATGGCGGCAGCCTTCGATGTGATGGCGGTCTTGGCGGCGGTGGCGGTCTTGGGTGGCGGTGGCGGTCTTGGCGGTGGCGGTCCGTGGCGGCGGCAACTCGACGGCAGCCTTGGCTCTCTACCTCTCTGCGGCTCTCCGGCGGTTTGATCTGCACGGTGGAAGAAAAGGCGAAGGCGCATTAATACCCCTTTAACACCGGTTCGTGGCTGGAACCGTGTTAAAGGAGGAATTCATTTGCGCATTTAATACCTCTTTAACACGGTTCCGATACGAATCGGTGTTAAAGAAGTCTTGTGAAAATAAATAATGTTCGCTTAACACCGGTTCCTGTCTGGAACCGGTGTTAAAGGGGGAGGGCATTTATTTCATGCATTAAAGGGGCATTTTTAATTCAAAAAATATGATATGAATTTAGAAAATTCATATCTTTTCCATTCAACTCAGAAAAATATGAATAATATATCATAATTTTCATAAAAATAATATCTATCCATTCATGTAAATCATTTTATATTTACTTTACATGAAAATTTTCAAAATAATTAAAACACTTATTTCATGCATTAAAGGGCTTTTTAATTCAAAAAATATGATATGAATTTAGAAAATTCATATCTTTTCATTTCAACTCAGAAAAATATGAATAATATATCATAATTTTCAGAAAAATAATATCTATCCATTCATGTAAATGATTTTTATTAGATCAAATCATATTTTAATGCCGCATCTTTTGTATTAACATTTTTGAATTGATTGGATATTTAAATGTCGCATCTTTTGTATACACTTGAATCTCACCAAGCCTCTCTCAACTTGCATTGTTTTTTGATCAATGTGTTGGTGGTTTATTAAATTAGCCATTTGGTGGTTGCTTCACAAAACCGTCTGTTTTTTATGCTCGGAAAATGGAAAATGCCTTTTTGGTGCGATAAAAAGGAAAACTCCTCTTGCAAACTATGCCTTGATACATGGCCAGATTAAGTAACAATCGGCCGAACTGGAACTGAAAATTAAGATACATGGCCAGATTAAGTAACAATCTATCGGAACTGAAAATTAAGATACATAAAAGAAAAAATTAAGATACATGGCGATTAAGTAACAATCGGAACTTGTTTCGGAATGTTGGAGTGATTCAGTCATGCTCCGCCTACACTGTAATACGCCATCTTGTAGTCGTCGTACTCGCCGTCATCATTTGTCATCGTCGGGGTCGTAATTGAACCTCTGGAGAGTACGCGTGGGCTGGACTTGAGGGTAGCGCGTGGGCTAGACTTGAGGGTAGCGCAGACGGGGGTTAGAGTCGGCGGCAGTGTCATAGGCCATGACGCTCTGGAGAGTCCGACCGCGCCACCATAGCCGACGGTCGGCCTCGTTGAAGTTAGGAGGAGGTGGGCCGTCCTCCTCGTGCCTGGCGAGCGCCCTCTCATGCCGATCCACGAAGAAGGCTTCCCAAGTAGGGAAATAGTCGGGATGCCATCTAGGATTCCTCCGCTGCTCCGGCGTGAGATCGAAGTAGTAGTGGTTTTGTGATGGCCATCCGGCGCGCCACACCTAGAGGGACAGGAGGAACCGGCACGCCTCCGACGCTCAGCATCCAGCCGACGGGGACACAGTAGCCTGGCGGGCAGGGGTAGTTCGAGGCGTAAAGCGCCTCCGCCTCCCTGGGGGTTAGTGCTACGGTGGAAGCCATGGGAAAGAGTGATGAGGTTGCAGATATGAGTCTAGAGATGTGCAATGACAATGGAGGCCAACCCCCTACATATATATAGTGAACTAGCGGGAAGAACTGGCGGGAAGAAAAATGGCGGGAAAAAATGGCGGGATGAACCTTTAGTCCCGGTTGGAGACACCAACCGGGACTAAAGATGAACCTTTAGTCCCGGTTGGAGACACCAACCGGGACAAAACACGAGTCAGCACTAATAATAGGGGTGAGTGCATGTCGACATTATGTCGTGCGGCGTGTACCTTGTCCCGGATGGTGTCACCAACCGGGACTAAAGATGAACTTAGTCGGTTGGAGACACCAACCGGGACTAATAATAGGTGAGTCGACATTATTTTGTAAGTGTCAACACTATGTCGAGCTGCTTGTACTATAAATAGGCATCCTTGTGAGTCCAGTCCTCCGGCCAGTTTGAGGCGGGGACACCACTACGGCCGATTCGAGGAGATGCCTGAGCCAGATCCTCGGCATCTCAGAAAGCTGGTCATAGAGGCACTCCTAATATGTGAAATTAGTTAGCTCCCTGGTGTATTGATCTAGTTAGAGAAGTTACAAAGCTGCAAGATGGTTTTGAGAGCGGGACACCACTACGGCCGATTTCGGGAGATGCCGACGAGCCTAGTCCTCCGGCATCTCCAAGAAACTGGTCATAGAGGCACTCCTAATATGTGACCGTGCGTTTGGAGATCGATCTTAATGGTAAGTACGAATCGGGACAACTTCTTCTCATAGTCCCGGTCCATACACAAAACATGACTAACACTCAAGACATGTATTAATATTAAAACATGAACTAGAGTTACATAATATGAGCATGAACTTCTTGGCATATGCCCTTCCTTATGATCGCTTCAGACGTAACCATGGAGCATCTTCTTTACTTAACGGAATGCTTGGGTCAGTTTTCCTTTGTGAAGGCGGAATTTCATCAAACTTATTATAATCTTCGACATATGTCTTGTCCTCGATTCCTACGATGTTTATTTTCCTGAAAGAACTATGTGGCTTTGGCTCATCATATGATGTATTCGTTTGCATATTTTTCTTTTTTTGGTCCGGAGGACATGTCCTTCACATAGAAAACCGAGCCACATCATTGGCTAGGACGAATGGTTAAATCTAAGTTCTTCATAAGATTGTTGAGATCCACCGTTGTCATTCCGTACTTCTTGTCTACCTCAACCCCTCCTCCTGTTAGATTGACCCATTTGCATCGAAACAAGGGACCTTAAAATTAGGTCCATAGTCAAGTTCCCATATCTCCTCTATGAACCCATAATACGTGGTCTTTTGCCCATTGTCTTCCTGCATCGAGCGGACACCTTTATTTTGGTTGGTGCTCTTTTTATCTTGGCCTATCGTGTAAAATGTATTCCCATTTATCTCGTACCCTTGGAAAGTACATACAGTCGAAGACGGTGTCACAGCCAACAAGTACAATTGATCCCCCAGTTGGTGTTATTCGTGAGAAGTCTTTGCGACTAGCCAAAACTCGCCATGTGTTCACTTATAATCCATTCATCGACCGCCCGGGTGTTTGAGGCGTATTAAATTCTTGTGTTCATTGATATACGGGCAACCAAGATAGATCTTTGTAAAACCGTGTAGTGTGCTTGATTGAGAGAATGCCCGTCCTACATATCATTGCTTTACATCCTAGGGTGCCTTTTCCACGCAGTCTCCCTCATGTCATGATTCGGAAACACCAATCGCCTTAAGGTCAGGAATAAAATCAACAGAACTCAATGACTTCCTCATTACATAGCCCTTGGAGATGCTTCCTTCCGCCTACGGTTATGAACATATTTCTTTAAGACTCCCATGTACCTCTCAAAGGGGAACATATTGTGTAGAAATACAGGACCGAGAATGGCAATCTCTTCTACTAGGTGAACCAGGAGATGCGTCATAATATTGAAGAAGGATGGTGGGAACACCAACTCAAAGCTGACAAGACATTGGGCCACATCTGTTTGTAACCACGGTAGGCTTTACGGATCGATTACCTTCGAGATATTGCATTGAGGAATGCACATAGCTTCACAATGGGTACTCGAACATTTTCGTAGAAGCCCCTCAATGCAATCGGAAGCAATTGTGTCATAATCACGTGGCGATCATGAGACTTCAGGTTTTGGAATTTTTCTCTACCATATTTATTATTCCCTTTATATTGACGAGAAGCGACGGGACCTTGATCTCGCTCGGACATTCAAAAAGATTTCCTTCTCGCTTTGGTAAGAGCGTAGAATGGCGGGAGTTAAGTGGCATCGTTTACCCTTCTCGTTCTCGGGATGCATAGGCTCTTGAGGGCCTTGAGGCGTTCTGGTCTGTCGTGCTTCCGGTGTATCTTTTGTCTTCCCATACACTCCTAGAAAGCCTAGCAGGTTCACGCAAACATTCTTCATCACGTGCATCACGTCGATTGAAGAGCGGACCTCTAAGACTTTCCAATAGGGTAGGTCCCAAAATATAGATTGCTTCTTCCACATGGGCGCGTGTCCGGCATCGTCATTCGGAACAGATAGACTGCCAGGATCTTTTCCAAAGATTACTTCTAGGTCCTTGACCATACCAAATACCTCCTCACCAGTACGGAGGACAGGCTTCCTCCGGGGTTCTGCCAGACGTTTGAAATGCTTGCCTTTCTTTCTTCTTGGATGCGAGTTCGGAAGAAATCGGCGATACCCTAGGTACACAACCTTCTTACATTTATCCAAATATACACTTTCGGTATCATCTAAACAGTGTGTGCATGCATTGTATCCCTTGTTTGTCCGCATACGAAATGTTACTAAGAGCGAGCCAATCATTGATGGTTACGAAAAGCAATGCTCGTAGGTCAAATGGCTCCCTTTGTGCTCATCCCACATACGTACACCTGGTTTGGCCCACAGCTGTAAAAGTTCTTCAACTAATGGCCTTAGGTACACATCAATGTCGTTCCGGGTTGCCTCGGGCCTTGGATGAGCACGGCATCATAATGAACTTCCTCTTCATACACAACCAAGGAGGAAGGTTATAGATACATAGGGTCACAGGCCAGGTCTGTGCAGCTCTGCTCACCAAAAGGATTCATGCCGTCGTACTTAGACCAAACCTTAAGTTCCTTGCGTCACGTCGAAGTCGGATACTCTCGCCGACTTTTCTCCACGTCAGGACCCATCGTGGGATGTCTAAACATCGCGTCTTTCTTACGGTCTTCCATGTGCCATCGCAACAACTTGGCATGCTCTTTATTTACGAAGAGACGTTTTAACCGTGGTATTATAGGAGCATACCACATAACCTTGGCGGAACCTTCTTCCTAGGGGCCTCGCCCTCAACATCGCCAGATCGTCTCGTCGATCTTATACCGTGATCAGTGCATAGGGCATGCATCCAAATTCTCGTACTTCTCACGCATAGAGGATGCGATCATTAATGCGGGCATGTATCTTACGCGTCTAATCCTAGAGGCGACAACCTTCTTTGCTTGGTATGTCTTGTCAGCAACTCATTATTTCTTGGAAGAAGTTTCTTCATTTTTACCAACAACTTTGAAAATCTTGTCGGTCACACCATTCTCTGCCTTCCATTGCAGCAAATCCGATTGTGGCACCTAGCTTTTTGTGGCCATCTTCGCAAGTTGGATACAACAATGTTTTGTGATCCTTTAACATCTGCTCCACTTCTCCTTCTCCTTTTCAGTTTCACATTCTTCCTTTGCATCGATAATGGCCCGACCAAGATCGTCATCAGCGGCCCATCACTCCCCTCTTGATCTTCATTATCTACCTCCGTTGCATTATCATCATATTCAGGATACATATTATGATAGTTTTCATCATCCTCTTCTTCTTTGTTGTCTTCCATCACAACCCTTTTTCTCCGTGCTTGGTCCAACAATTATAGCTGGGCATGAAACCGGATCAAGCGGTAGGCGTGAATGGTTCTGGTATTTGAGTAGTCTTTCTTGTTCTGACAGTGAACACACGGACAGCACATAAAACCATTGTGACCACGGTTTGCATTAGCCACAACGATGAAATTTTGGAGGTCCGTAATGTACTCGGAAGTGCGGCGGTCACCGTACATCCATTGCCGATTCATCTGCATTAATATGTAGTATATATCAAAAATAATAGGAGATGACCATTTATATATATAGTACATCAATGACACATGAAACTATAGTTGCCGACCTCGACCGAGACGGAAAGAGCAACAAGAAAGCTTATTTTGAGCTCTCGGCATTTCACGAACACCTCTAGTGCATATGAAAAAACACAAACTAGCACTCTTCACACCCTGTTGCTAGGCTCCAAAATGTGAAAGAATGGAAGAGTGTGGGTGGGGTGGTGTCTTATATAGCCCCCCCCTTTCACACCGGTTCGTGCCACGAACCGGTGTTAAAGGGGGGGGGGTGCGCGGGCCACTGGTGCAGGGACCTTTAACACCGGTTCGTGCCACGAACCGGTATTAAAGTGAGGGCTCCTTTAATGCCGCAGAGGCCACGCTGGTACGCCCCCCCCTTTAACACCGGTTCGTAGGAACCGGTGTTAAAGCCCATTTTCGGGATCAATAAAAGCCCTCGTTTCCACTAGTGCATTGTTCTGCAAAAAGGGAGGATCCTCAAACCCACATAAACGATTTTAGCATGGCTGATACAATTTCTTGGGGCCGGGTAGCTCTCTAGGAATTATTTCTACCAATGGATATTGATTTTATATTTGTAAAATCCTGTTGAGTACAAGGAGGCATGAAGATATGTGGTTGTGACATCAGGAGCGCTCCGGAATTCTATTATACTCCCTCCGTTTGGAAATATAAGATGTTTTAGGTTTATGAATGAGATAAATCACAAACGAGATGAATCTAAAGACCTTTTAAAAAGGTCTTTAGATTCATCTCATTCACAAACCTAAAACATCTTATATTTCTAAACGGAGGAAGTACAAAGATTAGTCTACGCATGCTTGTTGGTACAACCAAAGAGGCATGAGGAGTGGATACTGAAGAGGCCAGCCGCATCAAATCAAGCAGCACAGGAAAAGCTATTGCACAAAATATGGAAAGTACAAGTTCCCTCAAAGCTGACTATTTTTTGTGGCGTCCGGCTCAACAATCTCTACTAAGGGCATGTATAATGCTAGACGTTTAGGTGGGCGTTAAAGAGATTAAAAACAATACATATGAGAAAATAAAAGTAGCCTAACGATCCATCCTTTAATGCGGACGCTAATCAAGACGCTAAATATGAATTGTTTTTTGCCCGTTTGCACAGTCCGCCCTGCCATAAAACGGTTTGCTAGGTGGAAAATAAGACGAAGCGCCCGACGGCACAATTTGCGCCGACGCTTGCTAGTTTTGTGGAATCAGCGGGGATTCATGCAAAATTGCTAGGAATCTAATACTAGCGTCTCTCCTTAACGCCCGCACTGTACGTGCTCTAACAGGTGATGTCTTCTATCACCGGAACATGTCGGTTTGTGGTGCGGAAGACACTCACTCGTCGGTTGTGCACTGTCAAGGCGCGTTTTGGGCGCTCGTAAATGAGATCACCAAGACAATGTGCATGACTGAAGAACCATCTGCGAAGCAATGGATGTTTTCTATGATCTCTCAGCCTTCTCGGACATGGTTGTAACGCTATGGAGTATTATGGACGATCTGGTATATGTTCGTGTTAAGTATTTCTGGCACATCTTGTGTGTTGAGTTTTTAGTAGATCTCAGCTAAGTTCAGACGACGTACGGGACACGAAGAAAACAAGCATACACGAATGAAACAGTGTTGTGACAAAGCAAGAATCAAAATGCCAACCGCTGAGCACAGGGCTCCACCCACCCAGCTGTACCCCTTTGACAAACGACTGCTGAAATACCTTGTCGGACGCCGACGACCATGACCATGATTGGTTACGCATACGCCGATCGATGGAGCCATGGAGGTGACGAGACGGTATGCATGCATGATACGGAGACCGATGCATATGGCAGCCAGCCTGCCTGCTGCGAAGCTAGCAAGAGCACGCAGCCTGCCGCCACTGGCCGGGCCAGCAGGGACCCCCCTGTTACGTCTCGCAAACTTTGGTGCATTATCAATCTGTTCGGGATCAGAAAAATATTCAGGCGATCTCTCTACCGTGCGCGCGCGTTCAGCAGCGTCCGGTGCAGCTGCAGCGCAGGCCCAAAATTCTCGGTCGGCAGCTGCATGCGTGCATGCGTGTGTTGCCCGACCGTGATTTGCCCACACGACGGCACCGCAATTCCTCCGCCCGACAGCTTCAATTCAGCCGCCCACACAAGTTCCTGCGTGCGTGCGTGCGCATGCGGCCTCTTTTTCTGCGCCGAATTGTTATCATCATGGTGTGTGATTTACTGGCCTGCGTGAAGCAGAGATGTGAGAAATATGCATGGAACATGAGCAGAAAGGCCTCTGTTCGGAATCTCATGTACTACTCCCTCGTTTACATGGCTCAAATAGTTTTGCATCGTGATGATCAAGGTATGGTTTTTCTGCCCGCAGAAAGATAATACTCCATCCGATCCATATTAATTGCTTTTTGATTTGTAAAAATTTAGATGAACCTATATACTAAATTGTGTCTAGATTCGTTTTAAATCTAGACAAATTTGAGTCAATTAATATGGCCCGAAGGGAGTATAGTTTTTCATTGGACTCTACAAACTCTCCCGAGGACTACCATTTTTTTTAACGGGAAAGGGTGCAAGAATGCACCCTAAATTTATAGTATCAGCTCAAAAACATTGTACTACCTCCTTCACGGTTTGCAGGGCGCCTAATCAAATTTAGGTTTTTCCAAAACTGCAACGTTCCTAGACGCATAAGAATTAATTGTTAATTAATGTGGCATCTTTCCTCCCAACTTCCTATGCATGCAACAGTCTTTCACCAATGCATGCGCCTTAACTGCTCACTAATAGGCCTAATTTTCAGCCAATACGTTCACGCCTAGGTCCGTGAAATTTTTGTAGAACGCCTTGTAAACCGTGAAGGAGGGAGTACATCACGAATTACATAGCCGAGGTGTCGAATCGAGTCGATTGCGACAATCACAGCCATGAAGTGTTGTTGTGAGCTGTGTTCCTACTAGAACTATAGACGATCTCATAGCCTGATGTTTTCAATTGTGAGCAACTCCATTGATCTCCCTAAACATGTGATATGTTGAGCCTGATGTTTTCCATTGGACTCTACAAACTCTCCCGAGGACTACCATTAACTCCGTCCTTTTAGGCAACTCCAACTGAGTATTCCATATTGGCACACCAAAAATATTCGGTCCGATCTGCCATCCAATGTCGTCCCCTAATTTGTCCGCGGTTGGTATTCATAGTTGGCAACATTAATTAAAGCATCTCCACCGGCGTCCTACAACCCGGTCCCGACCAACTGACAGATTGGGCCGCTCACCCTATCTGGCATCCCCTTGACCCGGCAAACAAGGGTTGGACGGAGCTGGCATGTTAGCATTAGGGTCAGGCGACCCCAACGAAAATCAGCAAATCCTTCACTAAATTAAAGATAGACATTGTTTATTTGTATAGAATGACCCCATTGCTCTTGAGGTGATCCTATAGAAAAAAAAAATCTGGCTTCGCCCCTAGGCTCGGGCTGCGGGCAACACGTGCCATGCTAGAAAGGCCACGTCGGTACCATTGCTAGCGAATCATCCTTCCTTTTTTACCACCCCGCGAATCGCCGCCGCCACCACCGGCCATTCTTCGACACGCTACCGGTCAGTATCGCCCAACTAGTGCGCCACCCATTCCCTAGCAATCACCCACCTGGTTCTCGCTGCCCTCTTGCCGTCGAATCAGTGCCACCGATGTTTGATCGGGATTTTGCCTACCAACGGCCGTCGATGGCCTGCCGCCGCTCTCGTCAGAGACGTCTGCATATCTGCATTGCCGCGCTTGTCTCTGGGGCTAGAAGGTGTGCCCCTCTCGACCGCGAACCGCATCTAGTTCACCGTGCACAAAAGGTATTCGATCTTTTTCCTAGGCCTTGGATAGCGACGATGAGCTCATGATCGCTGTTGGAGCGCACGCCCTCAAATGCCAAGGTAATGGAAGGACAAAGACCGATGGAGTGGAATACTTTCCCTTCAAGCGGGTTTGGCGGTCCAACGAGGCCAGACTCCTTCTTGAGCTGAGCGGAGGACCGCCTTTTTGCTTGTCGAGATTCTTCTGAGCTTGCTTGAGGCGGAGACATGCAACCGGGGCGTCAGGGTTCGCGTGCACCTAGTGGAGGCACTCAAATTGAGCCTCGCCGAGATTCTGCAGACGGAGGCAACTTATGGAGCGTGTCCGCTGGTACGCATGGAGTGTGTGCGAGACCGGTTTGTGCTCCCAGCTCGCCATTGGATGGTTGGGGTGAAGCGTTCAATTTTATGATGAAACGCGTAGGTGTGACATGAGGACAATGGTCCCGACATGGCCACCCATTTCGTTATGTTTGCAGGTGTTGCGACAACCGTTGTTATCGAGATGGCTTCACATTGATATCTGTATTAGCTTTAGTAGTAAGGGCATGTTTGTTTCAAAGGATTTTAAAAGCACAGGAATAGGAAAACCATAGAAATTGTATGTCATGACATGTGAAAACCTACATGAACGAAAAATACAGGAATTAGCTATAGAAGTCGTTTGATTGCATCACGGAAAAAAGTATAAAGTTTGTATATAGATTGAGTACATGATATAGTTGCCATAGACACATAGGAATTTTTTCAAAAGGTCTAGCATCTTGTTAGAAATCCTATAGGATTGTAGTATAGGAAAGGAATCCATAGAAATTTTGAAAGGTTCAATCCTTTAATTCAAATGGTCTCTATAGGAAAAAATTCTATAGTGAAGAATCCTACAAAATAAATTATAAATTTTTTGAATCAAACATGTCCTAAAGCTATGTTGAACAATAAATAAATAAAGTTGTGGGTGCGTCATTTAGCTGTTTTGTTTAGATATCGAAGAACTCTGGTTCGCTTGTACTACTACTACTACATATGCATCGACACGTTAATTTATCTCTTCCTGGAACCGATCGATAGATTCTTCTTCTGTGCATGATAATCCGCACCTTAAACTATTAGGAGTAGCACTAGTAGGAGTAGTACTAGCTACTAGTAGCTCATGTGTAAATGCTGGAATGAATATGAAGGATCCGCATGCGATATTGCGGTGATCCCGGTGAATCTTTTGCAGATGCCGCAGCAGCAGGCTGCCTAGCTAGAAGCTTTGGTAGTATAATAAAAATCAGACAGGAAATGACGCGACGTACATGAGCTATCGCAGTAAATATAAGATGGACAGATCGTAGGCTGAAAATTAGCGTCAGGCTAGCAGTAATCGGGCATTGGCCGAAGCTGCTGCTTGCCTGCGTTTTCCAGTGTAACCTCGGGAAGGGACGCGAGTAAACGTCGGAGTGCGTACTACGTAGGAGTATGCGTGTGTCCTGGATCGCCATGATTGGCTTGCTGAATATATTCACAGACTCCTAGCGCACATGATTTTGATGGGTGCTTTTCCTCGCTGCCTGCCACAGTTTGTTTGTAGACCAGTGGTGTGTAAGAGTCAATATCATTTTTTTTATACTAGTACTACTACGTACCAATTTATAAGGCTAACATAGAGTTTAAGAAAAAAGTTTAATCATAAAATTTATTAATAAATTATAAGTTATATGTCACAAAAATTATACCATTAGATTGATATTTAAAAGCTCTTTCCAATGATATAATTTTTGTGACATATGATTCATATTTCGTTAGTTAAATTTATAGTCAAACATATTTATTGAGCTCCGTGTTAGCCCAATAAACCGGTATGGAGGAAATAGTAAACTTATCTTTTTTGTTTCTCTCAGACAAAATACATACGTTATGTAGTTGAAACTTACTCACCTCACAGACAAAATACTCCGTGTAGCATATCAACAACGAAAGTGCTAGAGTCGGTCATAAAACCTTCACTTTAGATATTTACGGTGTGCCAAAAACAATCTGGAATTGTTTAAACACCAAGCTTTTCTATTTTTATTGATCCACGTAGTATTAAGATTATGTGTTTTGTCCTTTGGAAAAAACAAAAAGGAGAAAGTTATTCACCTTAAATTCGTCGGTAGAGGAGATCATAACTTGAAGATCTTAAAAATACCGACAGCATCATGCGATATACATATACCTTCTCACAAAATTTTAGATCCAAATTCAGAGCGTATCTCTAGAAACTAAAAACAGAATATTTTACTTTTTTTTGGAAAAAAATATATATTAATATCACAAGGTTACCAATTACACCCAGCATCTGCAACAACACATGCCCTAGCGGCCCTACGGATGCACACAGTCCAGAAAAAAGAAAAAAGAATTACAAAAATAAAAAGTCCCGCTACCGAGAACTAATCCTTAAAACAACGACCAGTGACACCATCAGAACAATACCAGTAGTCCTCCACTCCAATAACAACGCCTTCAAGAAGGAAACAGTGCCCAAGCGCCGTCGTTGCCCAATCAAAGATCATAGGTTTTCACCCTGGAAAACGTCCTCACTCACTGTGTTGTCTTCCAGCACCAACAGTCGCCGCAACGTGTCCTAGATCACGCAGTCGGTTCTCCATCGCCACAAGAACAAAAATCACCATCGCTACCCTCATATTTCCGCTTTCCTCTCCGCATATGACTTCACCATGGCTCTAAGAATGACACTTGGTGGAAACAAACGCTCCCGCTGAAACCAAACGGCCAGAAGAACAAGGTGCGCACGACCGAATACCTTCCAATCCAGCAATATCCACGCATGATACGCCCATGGGAGTTCGCCGGCGGAGCCTTCCGGAACCCGCTTCTCCAGACCAGAGAAACGAGGGCAGACATCAAGCAGATCTTCGTCTTCGTGCGAAAGAAACCAAAGGACCACCTCCTTTATTGGATCCAACACAGCGATCCCCACACCGCTGGCCGGTTTCCGGAGAACGGGTCGAGCAGGCCGACCATCGGCGCCGATGAGCACGTAGGCTTAGCACCGCCACTAAGGGCGCGCCATCGCATCCATCCTGCAGCACCACGTCCGCCGCTTCCTCCAGATCTCGGCCAACGCCGCCCCGGTCCAGCAGCCGCCGGCTCCGAGCACGAAACCTCCGCTCCACGCAGCCCTCCTCGCCACAGCAGGGTGACGCTACCGCGCCGAGCCGCGCCACCAAACCAGATGTCGCCGCGCCCCGCGCACGCGCGCCGCCGCCGGTCGTCGATCTGGGCCCGCGCCTAGATCTGGCAAACCAGGGGGAGAAGAGGAGCCCTGCCGCCACCGACGCCGAGCGGCTTTGCCGCTGGCGCGTCCCGGCGGCGGCAAGGTGGGAGGAGCGGAAGGGGGGGCGGCCCGGCGACAGCGGTAGGGTTCCCCCTGGTTGCTCGCGGGAGCGACGCGGGAGGAGAAGGGTACGTACGGAAGGAGGGTTATCTTTTCGATTCGAGGCACAAAAATAGGTTGGCTGCACATAAGTACCCGCATGATGTTATCCACCAAATAAGGTTTGGATACATGTTACTGTAGCATTCATTAGTCTATTTTTCTCATGTTGTCAAGTTATGGATCCCACTTGAAGTTATGATCCTGTAGCATGGTAAATGGAGTGCATGTTACATCCGTGTCATGAATTTTTGTGTAGAATATTTCACAACTTTTAGATGTGGTTTTTGGTGTCTGAGAACACTAATATTGTATGTGCCCTCGACAATGTGTTATCTACATAGTGACAACTTGACTAATAATTTTCTTGAAAAATATGTTTTACGAAAGAAAAAACTGTAAATTATGAATGTAACTATTTACCAAAACTCTTGGTATTTTTCTCTATTTGTGATTGGAGCTCAGGTGTATATATTCTCATTTTTTTTCTGTGCAAGTGTGTAGTGTCATGCTAAGATCGCGTTGTCTTGTAAAAATAGCAATTTCATTTTTTTAATCAACCAATCAGGCATCACATTACTTTTTCTAGAATACACCCTAAAAGATGTATTAATCATAAAAAAGAAGTGTGGCACGCAACGCTGCAAAGCGGGAAGTGCACTGCCAACAAGAGATGGCATCGTATTACTCTTTCTTGTTTTGAAATTAAGAGCAAGCTGGCCTATTTTTGTAATAAAGTAAACATTATTACTACGGCATCCTAGCATCACAGTAGTACTACCATCTACTCCCTCCGTTTCAAAATATAAGATGTCTTAGATTTGTGAAGAAAATGAATCTAGACTTCTTTTAGTGTGTAGATTCATCCCAAAATTAAATGAACCTACATACTAAAACAAGTCTAGATTCATCTTCTTCACAAACCTAAAACATTTTATATTTTGAAACGGAGGGAGCAGAAGTCACCACTCCCAAAAGTATGAATCAGATATCTAGGCATCTCGCAGGTCCGCGTTTTTTTATCCCTAGAGAGCCAACTTATGCTTAGAGCTTCTAGCCAAAATAAAAACATACTGTACTAGTACTAGTAAGGAGTGCTATCTTGCCAAGGATAAATGCATCCTAAGCACATGTCATCATAAAATAATGCGGATATATGTGCTTTTCTTTTAAGCTTGCAGATGGATGTGCTGTACTAGTGCTATTCTGATTGCTGAAACCATCAAGCTGGGATTCCTGAAAGACCTCAAGCTAGCTCTCACAAATGAATTTGTCAAACCCTTAATACATGATTTGGACCCAACTTTGGGGCTCTTCCCTTGTTCAGTCCCACTTTTCTGGGCTAGAGGAGTAGAGTAGTATGCTAACTTATCATGAGTTAACCGATTTGATTCCGCCCTGATATATATGGAAGCTGCCGTCTAGCCCTCCCGGTCCCTTTCACCGGCTGCAGTGACCGTTTTGCCTGGCAGCATTCCATGGGGTGGCCACAGAGTTGCTCTCCACTCCTCTCCCTGTCATGCAAAACAAGAAGCACTCGATGGCTCCAACTGAAGTCACACAACCTCTTGCTTGCCAGGCTCCCCCAGACATTATTGAATGCAGATGCAGGCAGGGAGGAATGAGGGAGAGACAAGGGAACAGGGGCCTTCAACAGGAAGGGCCTATGTTCTTCAGGGACAGGGTAGGCGCAGTGGCTGGGGAAGGGCAAGAGGGAGAAGAGCTTCTAGCTAGGGTAATCATGATCCTCTTTTCCCTAGAGAGTGAGTGTGGGTGTGGGTGTGGGCGAGAGAGAGGAGATCAGATCACTGGGGAAGATATCACGAGCGAGCTAGCTACCGTACCTAGCTAGGGCTGCATGTCCATGTTCACCTTCGCGTGGAAGGAGCGTGGCCCCCCTCCATGCGCATGGCTTTTGTCTCTCTCTCTCTCTCTCATGCAGGGCTATCGATCTCCTGCTAGCTACGCACACAGTAGTAGTACATGCTTGACATGGACACAAAATATTACTCCTACTCGCACTGTTGTGCAAAAGGCTACGAGAAGGATGCTAGCTGGTACTACCAGTCTGTGATCTGATGAGCCTAGCTGCGAGCTTCCTCTTGACTGACTCGGTGGTTTTTGCCGATTCAGTGGCCATTCTTCATGCCAAAGTTATGTGGGGATCGATCGATCACATGAGATCTGCAGAGAGAGGGGCAGTTCGAGTGCGAGTTAATACGGTAGCCTGCTGGCCTAACTGATTGCGATTGGCATATTGTTGCTATAGCCTCTACTACAGTTCATGCGCGGAGTACTGTAGTACTGTGTGTGCGACAGTGCGAGGCACTGTGCGGGGGCGGCGCATATGCTTGCTACCGTGCGCGCTACTTCTCTAGGCAAATGGAGGGTAGGAAAGTAAATACGAATAGCTCGAATTCTATTTGAAGAAAAATAGCATGCCCTGACTTTGACACATGAACCACTGATGGAGTCTTTTTTTTAATAATAATAAAATTCTATTAACAAAAATAATATTAGATTAATTAAATTAAATACCATCTGTTTTTGGATGTCTCCATTATTAGTAGTTAAACTAATCACTAGGAGAGAGATAAAGGAAATCCTAAAGCTACTTAATAAACATCTACTTAGTAAAAAACTCCTAGTTATGAGATTTTGAGATCTAAAATGATTTCTATGATAATTCGACCATCACCCTTGTTGATTTTGTTCTGGCTGCCATCTTGGGATAAGGAATATGTACATGAGCGGTGGACAGTGGAAGAGTCCACCGCGAGTTCAACATATCGGAAATATGACCGAATGACACTACAAGAAATGTGTTAATCTGGGACCTTATTTTTGCGACCGTAGGTGAATTGGTCATAAGTCTATAACCATTTCACATCAAATGGTCGTAAGGTGATTGGGAGGGTGATGACCCACAAGTATAGGGGATCGCAACAGTCTTCGCGGATAGTATTACCCAATTTATTGATTCGACACAAGGGGAGCCAAAGAATACTTGCAAGCCTTAACAACTGAGTTGTCAGTTCAGCTGCACCTGAAAATAGTTATTGCTCACAGAAGTTTATCAGTAGCAACAGTTTATAGTAGCAACAACAACAGTGAAACATGAGCAATAGTAACAGTAACGGTAACAGTAGGATTCGAGTGCGGTAGACATAGGGATGGATGAACGGGCGTTGCATGGACGAGTCTAAACATGTAACTTCGAAGAACTAGGGCATTGCAGATAAATAATAATAAGCATCCAAGTACTAAACAATCCTAGGCATGTGCTCCAAATATAGTCATACGTGCTCGCAATAAGAACTTGCACAACATCTTCTGTCCAACCAGCTCGTGGCAGCGGGGCCTCTAGGGAACTACTGGCAATTAAGGTGCTCCTTTTAATAGAGCACCGGAGCAAAGCATTAACACTCCGTGAACACATGTGATCCTTACACCACAGCCATCCCCTCCGGTTGTCCCAATTATTGTCACTTTGGTGCATTTGGATCCAGACAATGATATGTGTACACAACTTGCAGATAAGATCACAAACAATACTATCATAATGATTAAATAATAAGTTTAGATCTGAGATCATGGCACTCGGGCCCTAGTGACAAGCATTAAGCATAACAAGTTGCAACAAAGTCAAATAGCACTAATAGAGATACTAGGCACTATGCCCCTAACAAATCTTATTCGATTACATGATAGAACTCATCCAATCCCTACCATCCCCAAGCCTACAGCGGGGGATTACTCACTCATGGATGAGGGGAAACTATCGAACCGGCAGGGTGACGACGATGGCGATGATCCTCTCCAAATTCCTCGTCCCGGCAGGGTGCCAGAACGGAGTTTCTGGATCCGAATCTTGGTTTCTGGTGGCAGCGGCAGAGCGGAACTCTTTCTGAAAAACTATCAAACCCCCCTATGTTTTTAGGTCAGAACGCAACTTATAGACACGGAGGGAGGCCGAGGAGCTTCCTGGGGTGGGTCTGCCCCCCCCCCAGGTCTCCCCTCTGTCTCCCCTTCTGGCTCCGTGGATCTTCTGGTGAGAAATAGTTTTTGGCATATTTTCCAGGATTTTTCCTCATAGTTCATTTTCTGCACAAAAACAAGACAACAAGGTAATTCTACTGAAAACAGCGTCAGTTCGTGTTAGTTGTATCCAAATCACAAAAGTTTAGAGGAGAAACAATAGCAAAATGTTCAAGAAAGTAGATACGTTTTGGACGTATCAACTTCCCCCAAGCTTAGCTTATTGCTTGTCCTCAAGTAATTCAGTTAAAAACTGAGTGCGATAAAAGAACTTTCACGAACACTTTGCTTCATATGATGTATATATATTCTCAGCACAAGAGTATATGCTTAGACAATTCATAATAAGATGTATGCAACTAAGTCTACTCAATAGTCATTGCAAGCTATGAAGAGAAACCAACTCAATAATAATAAGTAGCATGAAACCTAAACATAAGCAACATTGCAATGCTCATAATAAGGTATGATAGAGTGATATCTCGCTTGCCTTTGTTTGAAGAGCACAATATAAATGTTGAGGTACCTCTGAAGTTCACATGTAGACTAGAGATAAAGATATCAGAGATACAAGCATCAAAGTCATGACATAATTAACCAAGTTTTGGAACAAACACAACAATGACAACTATGCTCTCAAGAAAGTGCTCATAGAATAAGTGGTGACTCAAAAAAGTTTGTGAAAACAGTTTTGTGAAGGTTTGAAAGGCTTCCTAATACTGAAAGGAAGGTACTTGTTAGCTTTGAGCTCTCATTGCCCCTATCATAGGCATCTTCATGTGGTTAAGGTGAAAGTGAGGTCCACTCTGAATCATATGCTTGACAAACCATAGACTGGAAATCCCAAGTTACTTGAGTACGAGGGTCGCTCCGCATGCTACTCAACTTTGGTCACCTGAAAGTTCTTGTCATTGTAATACATGCATATCATCGAGAACCGCCAACGGGGTACCCCTTGCATATGGCACATGAGCTTTCCCATAACCAAAATGACAAGGCAAGCAGACAATGAACATCTCAGCAATCTTTTTATTTACCATATACATAGCTTTTTATTAAAGAGGCTTCATAGATGCTCATTATAGTGATGCTGCAAGTTTCCACCATGATTAAACATGGCTTAGGCTAGCGGCCCAGACGTTTCTCTAACACAATGTATAAACTCCATGAACTAATAACCTCCCCTTTTATTTCACATCGTCAACATCCATAAACAAAAGAGCAAAGTATCAACTGGATAATATATCCAACAAGTGTTGAAAGCGTTCCCCGTGACATCACGGTTCTGCTGACTCCCAGCATATAATAAGCAAGCATATAACTTTCATGGACTAGTCATAATGGTTCAGGATTATTAAGCGCAAGGAATAAAGTGTGCCATCAAGTTCGTGAGAGCTTTACTAACTAACTTTCTCAAAACAGACAAACATTTCATTTTGGAAGAAAACATGGCATATGGAATATGCACTGAAATTGCAAACGATGCCAATAGGTAGGTATGGTGGACACAGCTGGAAATATTGGTTTTTGGGAGTTTGAAGCACAGGTAGAGCACATACTCAGTGCAAGTGAAGGCTAGCAATAGAGAGAGAGCGACAAACAAGAGAGCAATAACTGTCATAATCATGCTTGCAACAAAACAAGACTAATTATGGCATGGAAGTGATACAAGAGCTCTGAGGCAAAATAAATCATGGAGGCTTACTGACTATTGATTAGTCATATGCATGCGTGAGCATGTGCCAAGTCGATTCACATGAACAGTCAGAGGAGGATACCACAATGTCATACCAAAGTATGAATAAAACAATGCAAGCAAACATTCATATGACATGCTACAAACTATTAGCAAGATGGATCTAATCATAGACAAGCAAGAACTACTAAGCATCCATAATGACATACACCTTACACAAACAGGCTAACATGCTCACAGTGATGAGTATATGTACAAAAATGAAACAAATAGAGTTCGTTACCAGCCTCTTACCACACCTCGAGTTGTCTTAATCTTCATTATTGCCCTTCACTTGTGTGACTTGAATAATTAATCATGAAAACCAATATCCACTGAGGACGGATGAACCCTGCGAAGAAATCACAAAACCAAAGAAGAACAACAAATATTTTTGGTGTTTTCGATTTTTTTAGAAACAAGCAAACAAAGAAAAACTAAACAAAAACAAAGCAAACCAAACAAAGCAAAATCTTTTTGGATTTTTCTTTTAAGGCAGACCAAAGCAAAGAAACTAAGAAACAAACCAAGAGAAACAATGAAAATATTTTTGGTATTTTTGGGTTTTTGAGAAAGCAGCAACAAGAACCAAAAGAAAGCGAAACAACGGATATACAAAGAACCGACCGAACATGATATATAGATGAGTGTGTGATGTCGGTATACCTCCCCCAAGATTAAGCTTTTGGCCTAAGTGGGGCTCAATAGCGCGGATAATAACTCCATGCTGGTGGGTCATCATAGGAATGATCATAGTCAGGCACCTGCGATGAGGAAGAAGACGCGCCCCAATCAAAAGAGGGTTGCTGGTATGAAGACTCTCCCAAGTTGGAGGGCTGAACCGAATTGTCTTCGGCATCCTCTTCAACATTCTCCACTTGCTGGGAGAGTTCCCCAACATATGTGTCAACCTCTTCCTCCATAAGTGACCATCCTTGTCTGTTATCAAAGTTAAACAAAGCAGGTGCAGGCAAATAAACTATTTTCTCACTCCTACCCTTTCTCCGACTTTGCTGGATGAAAGATAGTTCAAATGTCAAACTTCTCACATTAGCTCCCAAAGAAACAAAACCATGCTGAATCATGGATTCAATATAAAGCCTCTCTATGGGGAACTAAAAATCTGAATAATGAGGCTCTAAACCATGGAAAGCTAGCAATCTAGAAGCAATGAGACCTCCACAAATTCCACCCTTCTCACGGTTGGTGGTGAGACGGTGAGCTATCAAAGAACCCAAACTATACGGAATATTCCTATTCAGAGTAGCTGCAATAAAAGCTAGATCAAAAGAAGACAACTTTCTAGCAGTCTTTCTAGCAAGAACACACTTGGTAATGAAATAGAAAAAGTAGCTAATAGCTGGGAGATGGATGTTCCGAATTTTACCACTTTCCTTTGAGAAGTCGAAACCTTGGTAAATCTCAGCATACAAATCAACAAGTGACTTGGGCCTCTCCTTGATCTTCTCACAAGATCCCCACCGAGGTACTCTAATTGCTGCACAGAAATCAGCAAAAGGCAGGTCGACAGGTATATTATATATTTTGTAATGGGCCATGGGATTAGAAGTAGACCAAGTGAACCGGAAGTCCTGCACAAAAGCCATGGTTAGCTTAACATATTGGATTGGTTCTCCTTCAACAAAGTGTTCCAACCCTGCACTTGTAACCAAAGTTTGAAAATCTTGGAGAATCCTCGCAGCTCTCATAAATTCATGGCATGGATATATGGAAGGAAAATCTGTCTCCTCACAATGAACCTTCATTGGCTCATGCACCATCAAGTCATATTGATTCAGTGGATAAGCACTCATCTTCCTTGCTGAAATTTTTAGACAACCAGCAAACCAAGTGATTTCTAAGTTGATAAATGATGAGAAACTACTATAGGGACTTGCTAGAGGACTACACATGCATCAAAACAAAGTTTATAAGCATAGAACAAGCATGCAAACTCAAACAACCTGTCACCTGCAGTAGAAAAATACTCAAGATACAATCTACCAATCACAAATCTAATTGGACAAGTGGAGGAGGCACATACCAAGGAACAATCCCTCCAAAAATCAGCACTTGAGATGGGTTGAACTAGCAGATCAAAAATCACGAGCAAGAACAGCAAGAACTCGAGCTTGAGCAACTTTTCCGGTGTTTTTCGGGAGAGAGAAAGAAGGTGGCTTTGAGGAGGTAGCCTGGAGGGGCCTAGGTGGGCCAGACCCCCCTAGGCGCCACCAGTGGTGGGCCCGCACCTACCACGTGTGTGGGGCCTAGGGGTGGCCCCTGGGTCACCTCTGGTACCTCTCTGCCCCTTTTTTCGAAAAAAAATTTATTTTGAATTTTTCGGGAAACTTTATTTTGGCCAATTTTCAGGGTATGAAAATTGATTTTCTCGCAGAAATAGTTTTTCAGAAGAAGCAAAAGCAAACCAAAAGCCAAACTACATGAGCTCTAAGAAACTCAAACAAGCAAACAACTAGCAAAACTAAAGCTAAAGCAAAGACTAGGAAGGAGAAGGGAAAAAGAAAGCAAGTATAACCACAGTGGAAACATTATTTTGTTTATTAAAATCCTTTTGTTAACAAGGTTGATCAAGTCTTGTTACCAAAACAATCTTATATGAAACAAAACTTTGCATTCCACAAAGTTATTATGTTACCTCATACTTGATAGCAATGGTCCAAATCATAATAGTTTCAATATTTTCTTGTGAAATGGGATAATATATTTCTCCAACCTTTATTCCTTCAATATTTTCAATAGAATTCAGGCAATAGCTTCTAACAACCTTCTTGGGGAAATATACAGTGTGCTCTTTGTCATTAATATTGAATGTTACTTTTCCTTGATTGCAATTGATGATAGCACCTTCAGTATTAAGAAAAGGTCTCCCAAGAATAATGGACATATTATCATCTTCAGGAATTTCAAGCACAACAAAATCAGTTAAAACCATGCAATTATGAGCAACTTGAACAGGAACATCCTCACATATACCAACATGAATAGTAGTTGACTTATCAGCCATTTGCAAAGATATATCAGTTGGTATCAACTTTTCTAGCTGGAGTCTCTTCTAGAGAGAAAAAGGCATAACACTAACTTCAGCTCCCAAATCAGATAAAGCAGTTCTAACATAATTATTCTTAATGGAGCAAGGAATAGTTGGTATACCTGGATCACCAAGTTTCTTTGGAACCTTACCATTGAAGGAGTAATTAGCAAGCAAAGTAGAAATCTCCTCATTAGGAATCTTCCTTTTATTAGAGACAATATCCTTCATATACTTTGAATAAGGAGGAAATTTAATAGCATCAGTCAAAGGAATTTGCAGAAAAAAAGGCTTCATCCACTCACAAAACTTGTTGTAGTGTTCTTCCTCCTTTGACTTGTGTTTCTTACATGGAAAAGGCATAGATTTCTGCACCCAAGGCTCTCTCTCTTTGCCATGTTTATTAACAATAAAATCAACCTTTGTGCACCTAGTGTTCTTAGTGTGTTTCTTAGGTTCTTCCTCACCTTCCTCCTTATCAGGAGACTCATCAATATTACCACTCTCAGTTTCAGCATCAGAGACATATATACTATTAGGATCTACAGCAGGTTCAAGTGGTTCCTCAACTTTTTTATGTTTCCTTTTCTTCTCTTACGAGGACTACCACTATCCTCACCTTGTTGGGAATCCTGCTCTATTATTTCAGGGTGTCCTTCAGGATATAAAGGATCTTGAGTAGCTGCACCACTCCTAGTTCTAATTTCATAAGCATGTTTATCTCCTGAAGCATTAACTAGCATATCCTTTTGCACCTTAGCAAGTTGATCAAGTTGGGTTTGAACCATTTGAAAGTGTTTACAAAGCATTTAATATCATTGGAAGTTCTTTCTACAATATCTTTCAACTCATGAATAGCTCTAGAGTTTTCCAATAAATGATTCTGAACTTGTTTATTAAAATTACCTCGTTTAACAATAAAAATGGCAAGTTCCTCTAAGCATTGATCACGAGGCTTACCATAAGTAATATCACCTTCATCAAAGTGTTGGAGAGAGTGTACCTCAATAGTAGATGAGTGGGGAATTTGCTTACATAATTCTTCTATAGGAGGTAGATTCTTCACAACTTCAGCTCAAATACCTTTCTCGTTTAGACACTTTTTAGCTTCCTTCATCACTTCATCATTTAATGCAATAACTCCCCTCTTGTTTGTTGTTGGTGTTGGAATTGGTTCAGGAACAACTGGTTTAGAAGTAATAGGCTCAGTTGTATTCAGCTAAGTTAAAGTCCAATCATCATAATTCTTGCTTATCTTGTTCATTAATTCTTCAGCATCTGTAGTAGTCCTTTTCCTGAAAACACAATCAACAAAGCTATCTAGGTAGGTCCTAGAATCATCAGTTAGTCCATTATAATAAATATCAAGAAGCTCATTCTTAGGTAATGGACATCTAGGATATGCATGAATCAAGGAACATAATCTGTTCCATGACTCAGACAATTTCTCTTTTTCTTCCTATTTAAAATCAAAAAGTCTCTGCAAAGCAGCATGTCTAGCACTGGGAGGAAAATATTTATGGAAGAAAGAAGCAATCAAGCAATCAGGGCTATCAATGGAACCATGAGGTAATCTATTAAACCAAGCCCTAGCTTCTCCTTTTAGTGAAAAAGGGAAGATCTTAGCAACAAAGTACTTGCGCATTTTAAAATCATCAGAGAACAAAGCACTCATAGTAGAAAGCTCATCCATATGAGCCACAACACTCTCATTTTTAGTATGACAAAAAGGTTCTTTCTCAACAATATCTAAATAAGCTAAATTAAGAGAGAAATCATAATCTTTATCTTTAATATGTATGGGAGAGGTGGCAAACTTAGGATCATAGGACTTTTTGGGTATAATAGTATGTCTAGCAAGGAGACACTTCATAGCACTAGCACCATGTGCGTTTCCGCACTCTTCAACAAATTCATCAGTGAGCTCAATGTAACCATCATTAATGTCAAAACTCTCACTAGACTCAGATGAGCTAACAGGTGTAACAGTGTATCCACTAGGAGTTTCGGTATTTCCTAGACTAGCCATAGTAGCATCTAGAAAAGAACCTAGTGAACCACTCGCATCAAGCACATCAGAAGTAACATCATAAGCATCAAAAGCAGTTTCAGATTCAGCGGTAGTAGCAGTGTGTGTGGCATGAGTATGTGGTGGTGGTGTGACACCTCCAATCGTCGGGCTCGTGCTATTGCGGCAAAAGAAAGCCGTTAGGGAAAAGTGCGTCGAGAAAACTACATAAGCGGTGTTTTTCGCACGGCGCATGGTCATCTGCCGTGTAATCTATTATGCAGCAACTGAGACTATGTGCCTCAGTAAAATAACACACAATAGAGATTTTAGTGTCGTGGATAGACACATTCTTTCACCGTGTTTGGTACACTTTTAAGTGGCATATTTTAGTCAATTTGATTAAGATCATATTTTGCATTTTATTAAGATATAAAATTCCATTAACAAAAATAATATTAGATTAATTAAATTAAATACCATCTATTTTTGGATGTCTCCATTATTAGTAGTTATACTTCTCACTAAGAGAGAGATAAAGAAAATCCTAAAGCTACTTAATAAACATCTACTTAGTAAAAAACTCCTAGTTATGAGATTTTGAGATCTAAAATGATTTCTATGATGATTCGACCATCGCCCTTGTTGATTTTGTTCTGGACGCCATCTTGGTCGAGAATCTGCAAAAGAAATGTACGGTAGGGTTAGAAAAAGAGAGCAAACAAAATCAAGAAAACACAATTTGCATAAGGGATAAGGAATATGTACATGAGCGGTGGACGGTGGAGGAGTCCACCGCGAGTTCAACATATCGAAAATATGACCGAATGACACTACAAGAAACGTGTTAATCTGGGACCTTATTTTCGCGACCGTAGGTGAATTGGTCATAAGTATATAACCATTTCACATCAAATGGTCGTAAGGTGATTGGGAGGGTGATGACCCACAAGTGTAGGGGACCGCAACAGTCTTCGCGGGTAGTATTACCAAATTTATTGATTCGACACAAGGGGAGCTAAAGAATACTTCCAAGCCTTAACAACAGTGAAACATGAGCAATAGTAACAGTAAAGGTAACAGTAGGATTCGAGTGCGGTAGACATAGGGATGGATGGACAGGCGTTGCATGGACGAGTCTAAACATATAACTTCAAAGAACTAAGGCATTGCAGATAAATAATAATAAGCATCCGAGTACTAAATAATCATAGGCATGTGCTCCAAATATAGTCATACGTGCTCGCAATGAGAACTTGTACAACATCTTACATCCGGCCCGTGGCGGGCCTCTAGGGAACTACTGACAATTAAGGTGCTCCTTTTAATAGAGCACCGGAGCAAAGCATTAACACTTCGTGAACACATGTGATCCTCACATCACAGTCATTCCCTCCAGTTATCCCAATTACTGTCACTTTGGGGCATTTGGATCCGGACAATGATATATGTACACAACTTGTGAAGGGAATATGCCCGAGAGGCAATAATAAAGTGGTTATTATCGTATTCCTATTTATGATAAATGTTTATTTTACATGCTATAATTGTATTAATACGAAAACGTTAATACATGTGTGTTTAATAAACAAAAGAAAGTTCCTAGTTATGCCTCTCTTATAAACTAGCTCGTTGATTAACAAGATGATCATAGGTTTCCTGATCATGGACATTTAATAACGAGGTCACAACATTAGTGTAATGGTGTGATGAACATTCATCTGAAGTATAGCATTACGATCAAAGTCATTGAGTTTATATTGCTATAACATCTTACGAAGTGATCCTAATCCTTAGACCATGAGATCATGTCAATCGCTAACACCGGAAGAGTTTCTTGATAACATCAAACGTCACACCGTAACAAGGTGATTATAAAGATGGATTCAGAACTACTAAAGTGTTATGTTGAGGCCCATGGATCGAGAGTGGAATTTTTTCATCCCGATGACGGATAGATATACTCTGGGCCCTCTCGGTGATATCACATTGGTTAGCTTGCAAGCAAGTGATTTGATCACTAGAATTTTATATCACGGGAACGAGAAAAGAGTGTATGTCAGTAACGATATCAAACTAGGTATGGAGATACCGATGATCGAATCTTGGACATGTAATATATCACGAAACAAAAGGATTAAGATACTAGCGTAAAAGGTTCCGATGATCACAAGAAAGTAATCGTTGAATGTGTGGGAGTCAGTATGGGTCTCCAGATCCCGCTTCTGATTATTGATCTAAGAGGGGTCTCGATCATGTCCACATTATTCGCGAACCGTAGGGTGACACACTTAAGAGACACCGACATCCAATTGGAGCAAAAGTTTCATGCCGAAAAGAAAAGGAAAGCGCAGGAATTTATTTCACTAGACACCGAAACTGTTTCGGTTGAAATTGCTGAAACTGGTTCTGCATGTGAAATGGAATACTAGCAAGGGGTTTTATGTGAATGTTTGTTAATTAAAGTAATTAACAAAATTCTGAATAAATAAATAAAAGAGTTTTATTTAATGAGAGCTTGCATTAAATTTGGTGGAAATTTAATGCATGTGAGTGGATTTTTGAGTGAGGCTTTTAATGGGAGTGGAGGCTTTTCATTTTGAGTGGGAGCTCCACCCACATGAATGTGGAAGAGGTGGGGCAGCCCCATGGCTGGGCGCCATGCCCCTGGTGCCCCCTCTCCCTATAAAGGCCCCTCTCCTCCTCTCACACCACACCTCCTTGTGAAGGATCTCTCTCCCCTCTAGAATTTATCCCCATGGTCTCGGACTAGCGAGATACATGTTCCGGTGGCTATTCGGCAAGAAAGAGTTGTGCTTCCTCTGCATCGCTGAGCGAGGAGGCGGAGGTTGCTCGGTGCCTCGAACGTGTGTGCGAGCACGGATCGCTTGTTGCGTTTTGCGCTAGGACATACTCTCGATCTTGAGATCGGCAAGAGATCGTCTACATCAACCACGAGTTTGGACTCGTTAAGCTTTGTCGGTCTTCAAGGGTATGTTCTCTACGGATATACATCCGCCCGTTGTTTGTATCTAGTAGATAGATCTTGGTACATAGTTGTTCCCATCGAGAAATTTTTGTTTTCTATCTGCGAACCCTACATGGTATCGAGCGGATCTATGTGTCGATACTTTGCAGGTAGTACACATATGAGTATGTGGCGATGATGATCATTTATTGCTTCTTAGTTGTACTTTGGATATTGGTGGCATAGTGGGATGAAGCGGCCGGACAAACTTTACATGTCCTCGCATTATGAGACTGTTCCACGCTTGACATGCAACTAGTTTGCATAAGTGGCTAGCGGTGTCTGTCTCTCCTACTATAGTCAATATCTAATTTGCATGAGTTGTCAACAATTTTGTTATCCTCGTTGTGGTTCATGTTCAGAGGTAAGAATGGTTCTATCTTGAAAGCCCTAATCCACGTAAAATTTGCAATGGATAAATTAGAGGTGTCTAGTTTAGATTGTTCTTTGGCTAGGTTATGATATGGTAGTGTTGTAAGTAGAAGTATGAGATGATACTCTTAACACACATAGCGTAAACTCCATAGACCTTGGATTTACACATATAGGTATGATAGTGATCATACCACGGTGCACATGATAGAGATCATCTGCGGGAACCATATCATTTCACTAATAAACATATGATGTTTGATAGCATCTTATATTGCTTGTTTAGCTTTGTTAGCATAATAAGGTGATCCTCTTTTAGATATCAAGATAAAATGTGTTCTTCCTTAAGTATGCACCGACAATGTTTCGTCGCTTCAAGACATCACGTGATGATCGGGTGTACTTGAATCCATGAGCATATCTCGGTGTAAGACAGTTACACACGAATACTAAGGTTCTTACTTGGCGAGCCTAGCATATGAGACATGGCCTCGAACACGGACCGAAAGGTTAAGCATGAGTCATATGTTTTGATATGATGACCATATGGATGCTCGCTTTGAAGCTACAGACTCACGTGATGATCGGACTTGGTGTAGTGGATTTGGTTCATGTAATCACCAAAAGACACGAGGGATGTCGTTTTGAGTAGGAGTTCATTTCTAATTTGGATTAGTAGAAATCAATTTATCATAAATTAAATCAAAGTGAATTTGCATAATTTCTTGTAGTTATTGGCATTCGCTCACCACCTTATGCTTAGTTGTAATTGAGATAATAGAACTATAGAATTCGGATATATACTTTACAACGGTAATGTATTGTGTTGAGTGTCAATCTAAAGTTTAAGTCCTATTGCAAACTTTCAGAAACTCTATTTACTCCGTGAAATTTAATAGTTGGTATTAAATCGAGAGTAACAATTCGATGTTAGTATCTTAAGTATCATGTTTGCCTCCATGATACTTGATTTTTTTAATATCAAGTTTATCTAGGAGCTGAAAGAATTGTTTCAGAAACCATCATGTGTGGAAGATATAACGATATCTGAAACAATGTTTTGGTTGCAATATGATAGAGTATAATATATGTTCTCATATTGGATGAGAATTTACAAAGGTTGGAGATGCTAGACATCCTAATCATCCAAAAGGGTTTTGGAAAGTAATGTTATACTCACGATTCGCCTTTATAAGCTACAGTAGCTTGATCATGAAAGCCGTCATGATAAGGATGAATAGAAGATGTATGTAAAGTGTTTACTACACTAAAAGATTACTAAAGAATGGATTTTGAAAGAATACCGATCATTTTGATGATGGTGATCTACTTCAAAGTGCAAGTCCAAAGGTATTATTATTTGAATATACACGCTTTGGACTATGTGTCATGTATATGGCGCCACTTTTGATGTTGATAAATTCTTTTAAAAAGGAAAAGGAAATGCTGAAAGAGAATCTATAAAATATACTTGGCAGAAAAGAAAAGATTGGAAATATCCAATTTAGGTATATATATGATATACATGTTATGGTTGTATTCTTTGCTTGTTAAACAATGTGGTTCTTGGGTACTGGATACCGAATTGGTTGGTATGAAATTTCATACGGAACGATGCAATTCACGAACCACAATGGCCTAAGTAACTAGCAGGAGAATATGTGATGATGTTCATCAAAAACAAACAAACCGTTGTTTGTATTTCTCGTTGACATCAAGGCTTGACTTCAAGATTTGTTTTAATAATTGTTATTTGAATCAGGTATTATGAGAACAAAGGTTGTTCAAATAATTACCGTATTCCATATAAGATGGATGATTTACAAATCTAGTTGAAGAAATCACATCCATAAAACCTAATGCTAAAATGTCGCAAGACAAATGATTGAAAGATCCCTTATGAAATGACATCATGTTTAAATTATATTGGAAAGAAAACATGAAGAATCTCCATATTCATGGATTTTTCGAGTCTTTGATTTGATCAAGTGACGCTTGTGAGACTTTCCACGTGATAATTAAAACTTCGTTCAAAGGCCAAAGAAGAACGAACGACTAAATTGTTGGAATTTATACATATCGATGTATGTAGTCCATTATGTGTAGTCGTAAGCGATGGGTTTCAACTTCATATGCTTTCTCCGCAATTTTGAGTGAATGTTCACTTAATGAGAAAGAAGTATGAAATATTTGAAAATGTTTCAAAGACTTTCAAGATGAAGTGGAAAATCATTGTAACAAGAAAAATAAATGAATTATGATTTGATCATTAAGGGATTTATTTGAGTTACAAGTGTAACAAGAAAATAAATGAATTATGATTTTATCATAAAGGGATTTATTTGAGTTGCAAGTTTAGCAAAACACCTAGATTTACATCTCCCGAAACACCATAGGAGTATGGAGTGTTTGAGATTTGTAATGAAACCTTGTGAGACGTGGTTGGATCAAAGGTGTTATTTATAAAACTGCCATTATGTTTTAAAAGATTAAAGCTTTAGAGACTACCGCTTTAATCGAAAAGAGCTCCATCTAGATCCGTTGAAATGACACCATGGAAGTTATGGTTTGGGGTAAAACCCAAGTTGTCATTTCTTAAATTTTGGCATGCTAAACATAAGTAAGATGTTTACAACCGAATTCGGATGAGCATGTATTTGTAGGTTATTCCGAATAACAATTGGTTATTCCTCCATAACACCGAGCACAAAAGGGTTTGTCGCTTGAAATGTGAAGTTTCTTGAAAAAGGAATTTTTCGCAAAAGTTAAGTGGGAGGACAATAGAACTTTGATAAGGTTAACGAACCTTAGCTAAATGTGATGAGTTGCGCAGCGCCGGAAATCGTTCTGGAGGCTGTCATAATGCTCATAGCTTATGTGACTCAAAGGTTGTGGTCACGGAGGTCTAAAGTTCCTATTGAACCAAGAAGGTCGGTTAAACAATCAAATGCTAAGATTTGAGAGTAAATCATTATTGTTTGACAATGATGAACCGAATACATACAAAGAAGCGATGATGGGCCCGACTCATCAAATGGCTTGAAGCCATAAAATCCGTGATAGTTCCATATACGAAATCAAGTTTTGAACTTGGAAGACCCTCCGAAAGGTGTAAAACCTATCGGTCGTATTTGGATCTATAAAGAAGAACATGGATGTCTCATATCTATGAAATATTCGACATGTCGTAAAGTATTTTATGACAATGTTCAAAGAGTTGACTATGACAAGATTTGATCTTTCATAGAGATATTTAGTCTGAACGGATTAAAGTAGCAACCACTACATATAATTTGGTATATGGTAGATGAATAAACAAAACAAAGTTCTTCTAATAGAATGGTTACCTAGGGGCGTACATGACACGGTCCAAAGGGTTTTGTTAAATTCAAAGGATGCTAAAAGGGCATGCAAACTTCAATGGTTGAAGTAAGCATCGCGGAGTTGGAATCTTCACCATGATGAAAAATGAGTTTTTCATCTGGAGACGATGAAGATGCTTGCATTTTCAAGAAATTAAGTGGTAGCGCTGAGACATATTTCTAATACATTATGTGAAGGACATCTTGTTGATTAGAAATGATGTATATTTTATTGACAAAGGTTAAGAATTTCATTTCGATGGAAGACTTAGGCAAAACCCGAATATTTAGCATGAATGTCTATAGTGGATAGACTGTAACGCTAATATGTTTATGCCAAACGTACATATTGTAGGGGTTCGTAGCATGGAAAACAAAAATTTTCTATCGCATACAAACAAACAAGCCAAGATCTATCTACTAGATTGTAGCAACGAGTCGATAGAGGAACTCACCCTCGAAGATTCCAAAGTGGTTAACGAGAGCGGATTCTCGTGGGTGATGTAGTCGTACTCTTCCCGATCTCAAGATCGTGTAGACGATCCTTCCAGCGCCACGTTCGGCAGGCGCTCCGATCGGTCACACGTTCGGTACTGACGAAGACCTTCCTCTCCTTGTTCCAAAGACGTGGAGGTTGTAGCACTCTCCTCGATTCCGGCTGACGTGGTACCAAGTAGAGGGAGATCCCGCAGGCCGCCTTAAGCCGGTGCAGTATGGTGGAGCTTATGAGAGAGAGGATTAGTGGCCTAGTAATTAGACACACCAATTAGAGGGCTCTAAACCAATTAGAAGGCTCTAAACTGTTGGCTAAAGCAATTAGAAGCTCTAAACCAAAACAGCTCTAAACCGGAGATCTAGAGTAGAAAGTAAAGCGTCTATGGGAGCCCCCTCCTTTTATGGGAGGAGGTCCTGGCCAGAGGAGGAGGAGTCCCTCCCAAGTCGGCCTTGGCTGGGCGCCCGGCTGGAGGAGTCCTACTCCTCCAAAGTTGGTTCCAACTCCTCTTGCTTGTTTCCACGGTTTCTTGTTTTGGTTTGACTTTCAAATGGACATTTGACTTTTCTGTTTTAGGATTCAATTTAATCCTTTATTTGGGACAGCAATAACACTTAGTACATGATGCAATCATTCAATGATCAATGACACATTCATGTACCCTTCCCCGAGTCTTGGACAATCGGAACCTTCTAGAACATTCGATGAAAACAGGAATCATTCCCGAACTCAAACGGGACTTTCCTTATATGAATCTTATTCTCCGGACCATTCCGGATCACCTCGTGATATCCCGGATCCCATCCGAGACTCCGAACAACATTCGGTCTCTTTCTCATAATACCATAACTACTCAAACAACGTCGAATCCTTAAGTGTGTCTCTACGGTTCGTGAATTATGCGGACATGATCGAGACACTTCTCAACAATAACCAATAGAGGAATCTAGAAATTCATATGGCTCCCACATATTTCTACGATTACTTTGCGATCGAATGAACCACTTACATACTATACCAATTTCCCTTTGTCTCACGATATGTTACTTACCCAAGGTTATGATCGTCGGTATCTCGCATACCTAGTTCAACCTTATTCTTGATAAGTACTCTTTCTCGTTCCCGTGATATGTGATCCCTTGACCAAGTCACATGCTTGCAAGCTAATTGGATGACATTCCACCGAGAGGGCCCAGAGTATATCTATCCGTCATGTGGATGGACAAATCCACTCTTGATCCATGTGTCTCAACCAATACTTTCCGAACACTCAATGCCACTTTTATAACCACCACATTACGGTGTGGTGTTTGATGTCATCAAAGCATCCATCCGTAAAGGTGATATGCATGATCTCATGGTCGAAGAATTAGGTTACTATGTATCGAGAAAGCATATAGCAATTGAACTAATGAAATGACTTGATCTTTATGCTACGCTTATCTATAGGAGTATGTCCACCATATCATTCTCCTAACGATATGATCTTGTTGTTGATAACATCTCAATGTTCATGATAGGAAACCACAATCATTAATCAACCAACAAGCTAGTGAAGTATAGAGGCTATACTAGGGACTTCAAATTAAGTTTACAAAACACACAAGTATCAATGTTTCCTTGTTAATACTATTATAGCATGAATGTAAACATTTATCATAAACACAAAGATATAATAATAACTATATTTATTATTGCCTCTAGGGCATATCTCCAACATCTCCCACTTGCACTAGAGTCATCTAATCTAGATTACATGGTAATATACCGAACACCCATGGCAGTTTGGTGTTGGTCATGTTTTGCCCTCGGGAGAGGTTTAGTCAACGGATCCGCCACATTCAGATCTGTGTACTTTGCAAATCTTTATATCCCCATCCCGGATATGTTCTCGAATAGCATGAAAACGCAGCTTGATATGCTTGACTTCTTGTGTGACCTTGGTTCTTGCGCATTGGCTATGGCGCCCATGTTATCACAAGAGATAGACATTGGGTCCAGCGCACTTGGAACCACACCTACTGTAATGAACTCTTTCATCCATATCGCTTCTTGTGAAGCCTCAAAAGCCATGTATTCCGATTCAGGTTGAAGATCTCGCCACAACGCTTTGCACTCCTCCAGCTAATTGCACCATTCAAAATAAATACGTATCCAGTTGTGATTTAGAATCATCCGGATCGGTGTTCCAACTAGCATCGGTGTAACCATTAACAACGCTTGTTCATCACCTCCATAAGAAAGAACCATATCCTTAGTTCTTCTCAAGTACTTAAGGATGTTTTTGATCATTGTCCAATGATCCACTCTGGATCACTTTGATATCTGCTAGTTAAACTAACGATATGCAATGTCGGGTCTAGTACATAGCATGGCATACATTAGAGATCCTATGGTGAGGCATAGAGTCTTACTCATCCTTTCTCTATCTTACGCGATGTCGGACTTTGAGTTTTACTCAAGGTCGTATTAGCAACATGGGCAAGAACCCTTTCTTGCTTTCTTCCATTCCAAATCTCTTTAGAACTTTGTCCAAATATGTACTTTGTGACAATGATATTTGGCGTTCGATCTATCTCTATAAATCTTTATGCCTAATATGTAAGCTTTCGCCAAGATCCTTCATTGAAAAACTATTATTCAAATATTCCTTGACACTATTAAGAAGGTCTACATCATTCCCAATCAACAATATGTCATCCACATATATTAAGAATGCTACAGCTCCCACTCACTTTCTTGTAAATACAAGCTTCTCCATAAGTTTGTATAAAACCAAAACTTTTGATTACCTTATCAAAGCGTTGATTCCAACTTCGGGATGCTTGCTTCAATCCATAGATGGACCGTTGAAGTTTGCATACCTTGTTAGCATCTTTAGGATCGACAAAACCTTTGGGTTGCATCATATACAACTCTTCATCAATGTCTCCATTGAGGAATGCTGTTTTGACATCCATCGCCATATCTCATAATCATAATATGCAGCGATTGCTAACATAATCCTCACAGACTTTAGCTTCGCTCTTGGTGAGAAAGTCTCATCGTAGTCAACTCCTTGAATTTGTCGAAACCCTTTTGCGACAAGTCGAGCTTTATAGACGATAACATTACCATCAAGATCTGTTTTCTTCTTGAAAATCCATTTGTTCTCGACCTTCCGCCATCCGGTAAGTCCACCAAAGTCCATACTTGGTTTTCGTACATGGATCCAATTTGGATTTCATGGCTTCTTGCCATTTATTGGAATCGGGCTCATCATCGCTTCCTCATATGTCTCGGGGTCATCGGTGTTGTCCACCACCATGACATTCATAACGGAATCATACCAACTGGAGTGGTACGAGTTCTCGTTGATCTCCGAGGCTGTAGCAACTTCAACCAAGTTTCATGATCATCATCATTAGCTTCCTCCTTATTGGTGCAGGCACCACAGAACTTCTTCCGGTCTTTGCCACTCGCAATTTCGAGAGAAGGTTCAACAACCTCGTCAAGTTCTACTTTCCTTCCAGTCACTTCTTTCGAGAGAAATTCCTTCTCTAGAAAGGATCCATTCTTAGCAACGAATGTTTTGCCTTGGATCTATGATAGAAGGTATACCCAATAGTTTCCTTGGGTATCCTATGAAGACGCATTTTTCGCTTTGGGTTCAAGCTTGTCCTGTAACTTCTTTACATAGGCGCATCCCCAAACTTTAAGAACGACAATTTAGGTTTCTTCCCAAACCATAATTCATACGGTGTCGTTTCAACGGATTTAGACGGTGCCCTATTTAAAGTGAATGCGGTGTTTCTAATGCATAACCCCAAAATGATAGCGGTAAATCTGTAAGTGACATCATAGAACGAACCATATCTAAGAGAGTTCGATTCGACGTTCGGACACACCATTACGTTGTGGTGTTCCGGTGTCAATTGTGAAAGTATTCCACTTCTTTAAATGCTCGCCAAACTCGTAACTTAGATATTCACCTCCACGATCGTAACGTAGAAATTTAATCTTCTTGTTACGTTGATTCTCTACCTCACTTTGAAACTCCTTAAACTTCTCGAAAGTTTGGACTTATGTTTCATGAAATAGATATACCCATATCTACTCAAGTCATCCGTGAAGGTAAGAACATAACGATAACCATCGGCGATGCTACACTCATTGGACCACACACATCGGTATGTATGATTTCCAATAAGTCCGTAGCTCGCTCCATCATACCAGAAAATGGAGTCTTAGTCATTTTACCCATCAGACATGCTTCGCATCTTTCAAGTGATTCAAAATCAAGTGATTCAAGAAGTCCATCGGAATGGATGTTCTTCATACGTTTCACTCCGATGTGACCAAGGCAGCGATGCCACATATAGGTCGAATTATCGCTTGATTTCAAACGTTTAGCCTCAATGTTGTTGATATGTGTATTTCCACTATCGAGATTCAATAAGAATAGACCATCTATCAAAGGTGCATGTGCGTAAAACATATTACTCATATAAATCGAACAACCATTATTCTCTGACTTAAACAAGTAACCGTCTCGCAATAAACAAGATCCTGAGATAATGTTCATGCTCAACGCAGGCACTAAATAACAATTATTTAAGTATAAAACTAATCCCGATGGTAGATGAAGGGGTAGCGTGCCGACCGCGATCACATCAACCTTTGATCCGTTTCCCACGCGCATCGTCACCTCGTTCTTCGCTAGCTTCCGTTTATTCGCAAAGCACTGCTTTGAGTTACAAATATGAGCAACCGACCAAGATCAAATACCTGAGCACTACTACTTAGTACTAGTGAGATACACATCAATAACATGTATATCAGATATACCTTTCTTCTTGATGTTGCCGTTCTTGAATCCGCCAAGTACTTTGGGCAATTCCGCAAATGACCTTCTCCCTTGCGTAAAAGCACTCGGTTTCGGGCTTGGTCCAGCCTTGGTCTTCTTCGTGGTAGCTTTCTTACCACCCTTCTTGAAGTGTCCCTTTGCTTAGACTTGCCTTTCTTGAATTTGGTGGTCTTATTGACCAACAACACTTGGTGCTCTTTCTTGATCTCCACTTCGCAGATTTCAACATGGCAAAGAGTTCGCAACGTCTTGTTCATGTTCGCATGTTGTAGTTCATCACAAAGTTCTTGTAACTTGGTGGTAGTGATTGGAGGACACGGTAAATCCCCAAAGCATTAGGAATCACAATACCCAAGCTTTGAAGTTTGTTTGCATGCCCAGACATCTTAAGCACATGCTCACCGACGGCTGCCCTCTTCCATCTTGCGTTAAAGAACTTTTCGAAGCCTCATAGCTTTCAATTGCCGCATGAGTCTCAAAAATCAATTTGAGATCCTCGACAATATCATATGGGTCGACTCTTCAAACCTTTTCAAGCTCGATTCTAAACCATACAAGATAGCACACGAACTATGGAGATCGATTCTTCCGAGCGAGGTAAACGTTCTTTACTTCATCGGGAGCATCACCGCAGTGGGTCACCAGGTGCATCCAAAGACATAGGTCAAATTACCATTGTGAGGACAATCCTCAAATTGCGGAACCAATCCGAAGTTGCTTCCATTGTTTTTCAACTTTTCTTTCTCTAGAACGCATTAAAATTGATGGTAGGGGCTGCCATTGATCTACAACATATTTGCAATAGTTTAGACTAAGTTTATGACAAATTGAGTTCAAATTAATTAATGAAATTAAACTAGGTGAACTCCCACTCAAAACAATATCCCTCACATTGTTTTAGTGATCACATGAACCAAATCCACTATATCAACACCGATCATCACGAGAGTTGACATAGTTTCAATGGCGAACAATCGTCATGTTCATCATATCTACTATATGACTCATGCTTTACCTTTCGGTGATCCGTGTTCCGAGACCATGTCCATACATGCTAGGCTCGTCAAGATCAAACCTTAGTTTCGCATGAGCAAATGGCTTGCTCACGTTGTATACACTTGCGTAATCTAGAACACCCGATCATCACGTGGTGCTTCGAAACAACAAGCTTTAGCAACGGTGCTAACTAAGGGTGAACACTTTATGATTTGAAATTGATGTGCATGAGGGATCATCTTATAATGCTACCGTCGTCTACTAAGCAATACAAGATGCATAAAGGATTAACATCACATGCAATTCAATATATATGTGATATGATATGGCCTTTCTTCTTCGTGCCTCCGATCTCCATCTTCAAGCACGAACATGATCTCCATCATCACGGCATTGCATCAAGGTCAATGACGCTTCTCCATGGTTGTCGCCCACCGGCTTCAACTATTACAACTACTTTGAATAGACGCAGTCTTAACATAAATTAAAGACAACCATATGGCTCACGCCGGTTGTCGACTTACAATAAGGAACATTGCATACATCGAATATAATCACAATCATGGCCATATCACATCATCAGACACCCTCGCAAAACAAAGTTAGACGCTTCTACTTTCTTTGCATATTTTACGTGGTTTGGGGCTTTCAATAAGTGTCGTTCTAACTTACGAACAAGAACCACAACATTGATACTAGCATTGTTGATCACCGTTGTAAATTGGATCTTAACTATGCTAGGAGAAACATGCACCATAAAGCCACTTATGCAATACAAGTTACATGTCAAGCGTGGAGCAAGTCTCATGAACGATGTCATGTAAGGTTAGCCGGGCTTCATCCCAACATACCGCAAGATGCAAAGTACACAAAAGCAATCTACAATAAAAGCATCAACGCCCACAATGACCATTGTGTTCTACTCTGCAACAGATCTACATATAGACACGGCTCGATACCCTTTGTAGGGTTTAGCATGGAAAACAAAAATTTTCTATCGCATACAAACAAACAAGCCAAGATCTATCTACTAGATTGTAGCAACGAGTCGATAGAGGAACTCACCCTCGAAGATTCCAAAGTGGTTAACGAGCGGATTCTCGTGGGTGATGTAGTCGTACTCTTCCGATCTCAAGATCGTAGACGATCCTTCCAGCCACGCTCCCAGCGCTTCCGCGATCGGTCACGTTCAGATTGACGAAGACCTTCCTCTCCCTTGTTCCGGTGACGGAGGTTGTAGCACTCTCCTCGCGATTCCCAAGCTGACTGGCGTACGAAGTAGAGGGAGATCCCAGCAGGCTTAAGCCTTGCATGCAGTATGGTGGAGCTTATGAGAGAGAGGATTAGTGGCCTAGTAATTAGACACACCAATTAGGGCTCTAAACCAATTAGAAGGCTCTAAACTGTTGGCTAAAGCAATTAGAAGCTCTAAACCAAAACAGCTCTAAACCGGAGATCTAGAGTAGAAAGTAAAGCGTCTATGGGAGGAGCCCTGCCTCCTTTTATGGGAGGGAGGTCCTGGCCAGGGGAGGAGGAGTCCCTCCCAAGTCGGCCTTGGCTGGCGCCCGGCTGGAGGAGTCCTACTCCTCCTCCGGTTGGTTCCAACTCCTCTTGTTTCCCACAGTTTCTTGTTTTGGCGTTTGACTTTCAAATGGACATTTGACTTTTCTGTTTTAGGATTCAATTTAATCCTTTATTTGGGACAGCAATAACACTTAGTACATGATGCAATCATTCAATGATCAATGACACATTCATGTACCCTTCCCCGAGTCTTGGGACAATCCGAACCTTCTAGAACATTCGATGAAAACGGAATCATTCCCGAACTCAAACGGGACTTTCCTTATATGAATCTTATTCTCCGGACCATTCGGATCACCTCGTGATATCCCGGATCCCATCCGAGACTCGAACAACATTCGGTCTCTTTCTCATAATACCATAACTACTCAAACAACGTCGAATCCTTAAGTGTGTCTCCCTACGGTTCGTGAATTATGCGGACATGATCGAGACACTTCTCGAACAATAACCAATAGAGGAATCTGGAAATTCATATGGCTCTACATATTTCTACGATTACTTTGCGATCGAATGAACCACTTACATACGATACCAATTTCCCTTTGTCTCACGATATGTTACTTACCCAAGGTTATGATCGTCGGTATCTGCATACCTAGTTCAACCTTGTTCTTGATAAGTACTCTTTTCTCGTTCGTGATATGTGATCCCTTGTGACCAAGTCACATGCTTGCAAGCTAATTGGATGACATTCCACCGAGAGGGCCCAGAGTATATCTATCCGTCATGTGGATGGACAAATCCACTCTTGATCCATGTGTCTCAACCAATACTTTCCGAACACTCAATGCCACTTTTATAACCACCTGTTACGGTGTGGTGTTTGATGTCATCAAAGCATCCATCCGTAAAGGTGATATGCATGATCTCATGGTCGAAGGAATTAGGTTACTATGTATCAGAAAGCATATAGCAATTGAACTAATGAAATGACTTGATCTTTATGCTACGCTTATCTATAGGAGTATGTCCACCATATCATTCTCCTAACGATATGATCTTGTTGTTGATAACATCTCAATGTTCATGATAGGGAAACCACAATCATTAATCAACCAACAAGCTAGTGAAGTATAGAGGCTATACTAGGGACTTCAAATTAAGTTTACAAAACACACAAGTATCAATGTTTCCTTGTTAATACTATTATAGCATGAATGTAAACATTTATCATAAACACAAAGATATAATAATAACTATATTTATTATTGCCTCTAGGGCATATCTCCAACACATATATGAGATATTGAAGGAGTTCAATATAGAAACGACAAGAAACAGTTCTTGTTGCATGGAAAGGAATTGAATCAAGATTCAAGTGTATCGACACTTGATAAGTGAAACAAGATTCAAGTGCTTTGACACTTGATGAGTGCAATCACGAGAATGTTTTGATCAATCATACCATGATATGTACACATCCAGATATGTCCTATGCTCTAAGTGTTATGATCATATACCAGAATGAATCATAAAATGATCATTGGACGATAGTGAGGATATTCTTATGATCTTTTGGGAGAACTAAGAATATATTTGTGTAGAGGTGACAAACAATTACAAATAGTTCATTGTAAAACGTTACATTGATACTAGTTTTGTCACAAGATACAAATTAAGTTTATCTCAATTTAAACTATGGGTGGCACAATCTAATGGAAATGAGATTCTATGATGGATTTGGAAGAGTTCCAAGGTTAAGACATTATGACGAATACTACAACAAAAGGCTAAGTATATGACTGCTATAGTAGCAGCAAAGGAGGGAATTTGTGTCAAGTAGTTTGTTATCAAACTAAGGTGTGGTTCGCAACGGGCTAGCACTAAAGATATATTGTATGACAATAGTATCGACGTGTTTTAACCCCAAGGAACTAAAGGTCTCACCAAAAGACCAAATTTATACAATGCAATCTCATTGGAGAATGAGTGATGCGTGGAGACGCAAAGACATGCAAATACACACGGACCTGAAGCGTCAGATCCGTAGATTATGTTAACCACTTGCAATTGCGTATTTGGAACACCAGAAAGCCATAGGTGTTCAATACACAAAGTTTTCAAACTAGATTATTGTCTCTAGTGCAAGTGGGAGACTGAAGGGAATATGCCCGAAAGGCAATAATAAAGTGGTTATTATCGTATTCCTATTTATGATAAATGTTTATTTTACATGCTATAATTGTATTAATACGGAAACGTTAATACATGTGTGGCATCCCGCAAAACCACTACTAGAAAATCGCGTTGAATTTGTGCATTGCATCGTCATCATCATGCACTGTTTGCTTAAAACTATTTCGCAAAACTCGTTTTGTTTTCTAAAACGCCCCATCTTTAATCAAATATCAACCCCGGGTCTCCGGATTATTTTTGTTTTGGCCGCTGTCGGTTTGCAAACGACCCGTTTAAAACAAATAAAAATATTTATTATTTTTGTGGGGGCAGTCGAACGGGCCGATTGACCCGTACGACCACCCCCAGGATTTTAAATCGGTCCACCTGAACACCCCAACAAATCCTACAGCTACTAAGAAAACCTACCCACCCCTATCTCCACCTCACTCCCTCCAATCAACTCTCGCCACATCAGCACACCCCAAACCCCCCACCAACCACCCTCTGCCAACTCACCCCTCCTCTCTCACCCCTCTCACCCTGCCCCCCACCACACAAGCCCTCTCTCTCCCCTCAGCACACAACACACGCTCCCAGCACACAACACACGCACGCCACCAGCCCTGGCCTGGCCCCACCTCCCCTGGGACCCACCCCCTACACGCACACCCACGCCGAACCGCCCTCTTCCCCCGCTGTTCCTCTTCCCCACGCGTTCTCTCCCTCCCCCGAGCCCCACGTGCACCTCCCTTGGCCCCCAGCCGACCTTGGCCTGCAGCTCCAGGCCCTCCTCCGCTCCCGGCCGCCGCCGCCATCGCCAAGATTCGCCTCGGGCCGGCCACCCTCATGGCCGCGCTCCTCGCCGGCCACCGCCTCGCCTCCTCTCTCTCCGCCATGACTGCCTTCCCACCGCGCCCAGGAGCCGACAGTCGCCGCCACCTCCGCTCGGCTCGCCCGGCGCCCGCCTCACCTTCTTCCCTCTCCGGCTCCTCCTCACCGCCCCTGCCCCCGAGCCTCGCCCGACGCCGCCTGCTTCCCTCGCCCGCAGCAACCTCCGTCGCTCGCCTCCTCCCTTTCGCTTCTCCGCGACCCCCGCCAGCTCGGCGGCCCGCGCCTCGCCAGCGCCTCCGCCCCAGCCGCCTCCGTCGCCGGGACCGCCCGATGTCCCGCCGCCCGTTCCGCCGCCCGCCCCTGCAGCCCGCCCCTCGCCGACCGCCGCCGCCGTCCCCTTCTCGGCCTCCTCGACCTCCGCCGTCGCATGCCCCTCCGCGCACCGCCTCCTGCAGCTCGTCGTCCCCGTGCGCCGCCTCTGCCCATTGTCGCCGCCGGATTCTCGTCTCCGCGTTGATGTGCGTCCGGTTGTGGCAGCACAGGCGTGGGCAGGCCGCCCGCGGAGCAAGGCCTCGACCCAGCGGTCCCGTTCTTCGTCGGCTCTCCGTACCAGGTGGCCATGGTCTCCATCGACAACTTGCACTCTGATGGTTCCTCTGCGCTACATGTTGGAGAACTGGCCAAGACTCTCAAGTTTCTCGCATCGGTGTCGCGTCCGCGTACCGGTAAGCCGCCAAGATCTTCGGAATGACAAGATCAACATCCACCGGACAAGCCCCAGGAACCACGTCGAGATGCTAAGGTCTACCTCATGGATCCAAGCACGATCCCGGAGTCCGATGCTCCAGACCGATCCCGGAAGTGGATACCCCGAAGACCGATCCTGGCGTCCGAGACCCTGAGACCGACCCCGGTGTTGAGACCGAACCCCCCCGGACGCCAAGACCGACTCGATGGCGCGGGCCCGACAAGACCCTCGCAACGGCAAGATCGACCCCGTGGGACCCGACAAGATCTACCATATGAAGACCGTACCGGACCGGTGAACCTCGACGAACCTCCGGCAAGATCTGCCCGACGATAAGAATGACACCGACCCGGAAGCACCCGATTCGCCCCCGACACCAAACCAAGTCCGGTTTCCCGGATGCGACAAGATCTACCCCCGATATCCGAGAACGCTCCCGCCGAGACCGAACCGTCGAACCCTGGACCCCGAGACCAACCCCGAACCCCGGAACCCCAAGATCTGCCAACCCTAATGTGTGAACCCCTTCCCGAAACCCTATTTTATAACATAATACAACTTGTCGCATAATAATTGTCTTGCATGCATACATTCATGTGGTTTGGGGGCCTTATGCCGATTCACCTAATAATTAAATATGGGGCCATATGCGGACAAATCTAGTCTCATATTGGCCTCATTTAAACTTGTGTAGCGAACCGGTGCTATCTTTTGTCTTGATAAACAACATCTAAATTGCGGGGGTTCTAAATAACTTGAACCATTTAATTAATTGTCGGGACCCCGATTCCGCTTAATATGACCTAATTGCATTGCACCTTTGCCATGTCATGCATCATACATGCATCATGCCGATCTTCCGCCGTTGTATTAAATCTTGCATCCGGTGTTTCTTCTAGTGTTTTGCTTCTTCGCGGATAAGACCGTTGAGTTGATGCGAGTGTCGACCCGATCTTCGGTTGAACCCTTCGGCAATGTTTACAGGCGAGCATCCCCCCCTTTCTACCTATCTTACTTTTATAGTATTTATTTCCCTCCTGTTGATCTATTGCTATCTGTGTTGCGATGCTCTAGTTTCCGTACCCGTGATATCCCCTGCAGCCTTATATTGCCTTGGACACATCCTATTACCTGTTGTTTGGTAGATAGTTGGACTTGCGCGTCATAGTCGCTTGCTCAAGTGCTATTGCGTGTTGTCAAGTGCCACAGTTGTTGATGAATTGCCGCACGTTAATGTCGGAGATGATCATAGTTTTACTTATCGTTCACTTTCATTCCTGTTTAACAACTAAAATTGAAGTAAGCAGAGGCATCGGTGGGTGATAGATAATATTTGGTTTCCGAACGCCCACTTGTGTCCCGTAGGACCCCGAGTACTTGATACCTGTTCCTTGTTTTATCGCGCTATCCACATCCGGGAGGTATATGGGACCCCCCTGAGCAAGAGCTTGATTCAGTCTTATTTCTTGGGGCCACAAACTAGTTTGAGGTTTTATTTACGATCCTGTACTTATGCCATGCTACTTCTGTATTTAATTTGTGCGAGGAGCACACTGTACTGTTTAGGTAAGCGGAGTGATTACGCGGTATCGACAAGCCCAACCACACTTTCGGGTTCCCGACCGCTTCTGACCATTGACGCAAACCTTGAGTCCGTCTCAAGCTTGCTTACTTCGTTATGGTCTACTCAATGGGTGGCCCCTCAAAATATTCTGAATCCTCGTGATTGTTCAGTCGTGAAAGCCTCGTTGGGTTTTGAGTTGGTTTTTCCGAGGTTGATCGAGCGTGTGTTGCTATTGGTGCACCCCGGCCGGGTAAAACTTTCTGAAAGCCGTGTCCGCGGATATGGACGACTTGGAGCACAGTATCTCGACCATAGACAAGCATAACTAAAGTTTATTGCTATAAATTTGACTTTATAATGACTAGTAATCAGCTTCACTATAATGGAATGGCTAATTAATACTGCCCACAATTGCTTGTTTGGAGTGTCGCTTGCGACCATTGTACCTGACTAGTAAATCTTGCAACTACAACGGAATGGCTGAATAAAAGTACCAACAACTGCTGGGTTTTGGGTTTATCTCATGCTATCTGTATCTGATTAGTAATTGTTGCAACTACAACGGAATGGTTAACTAAAAGTGCCCACTGCTTATTTTATCAGGACGATTATCTAAACCTGACTAGTAATTGCTGCAACGATAACTGAATAAGTAAAACTGCCAACTGTGTGGGTTCCTCGGTTGACTTCCTCGTTTGGTCTCGAGGGGGAAACACCAGGATGAGTTTGTTTGGTGTTAGCTTCAGGTTGGATCCGAATAGGTCTTTCTTACCCCTCTCTGATTGCCGCCAGTTGTATCGATTCTCTATAGGTTGTTTAGTGCATGCTGCCGCTGCCGCTCAGTCCACCACACCTATGTAGGCGAGGACCGCCGAATTCTAGCCTCGCCGTGTCTTGGCCTCGATCGACGCTCCTTCTTTTCCTTTGCCCTTTGTCGGCACCTTTTTTGTTAAGCAGGTTTTGAGATCGACGTCGTTAGCGTGGTTACCCTTCGGCTTGGCCGGGTAGGGTTTGGACGCCATTGGTTATTCTTGAGGCTCTTAGCCCCATTTGCATCTTGTCCGTAGCGGACGCCTATCGTTTTCAAGGTGATTTGGATCTTGTATATTATATTCGTATTCTTGACTCATGGAGTCGTTATATATATCTGCTCGTGGGTCCCATCGAGGACTGTTGTGTAATGTTATTACTTCGTTTTCCACCCGCACGAAAGTGCCTGGTGGGCACCTTTGAATCGTTTCTATGCGGGTTTGGCGGATTTCGCTAAAACTTGCATAGGTCCGATTCTGAGGGTGTTACAACATGTGTGTTTAATAAACAAAAGAAAGATCCTAGTTATGCCTCTCTTATAAACTAGCTCGTTGATTAACAAGATGATCATAGGTTTCCTGATCATGGACATTTAATAACGAGGTCACAACATTAGTGTAATGGTGTGATGAACATTCATCCGAAGTATAGCATTACGATCAAAGTCATTGAGTTTATATTGCTATAACATCTTACGAAGTAATCCTAATCCTTAGACCATGAGATCATGTCAATCACTAACACCGGAAGAGTTTCTTGATAACATCAAACGTCACACCGTAACAGGGTGATTATAAAGATGGATTCGGAACTACTAAAGTGTTATGTTGAGGCCCATGGATCGAGAGTGGAATTTGTTCATCCCGATGACGGATAGATATACTCTGGGCCCTCTCGGTGATATCACATTGGTTAGCTTGCAAGCAAGTGATTTGATCACTAGAATGTTATATCACGGGAACGAGAAAAGAGTGCATGTCGATTTAGATCAAACTAGGTATGGAGATACCGATGATCGAATCTTGGACATGTAATATATCGCTAAACAAAGGATTAAGATACTAGCGTAAAGGTTCCGACGATCACAAGAAAGTCATCGTTGAATGTGTGGAGTCAAGATGGGTCTCGGATCCCGCTCGATTATTGATCCGAGAGGGTCTCGATCATGTCCACATTATTCGCGAACCATAGGGTGACACACTTAAGAGACACCGACATACAATTGGAGCAAAAGTTTCATGCCGAAAAGAAAAGGAAAGCGAGGAATTTATTTCACTAGACACCTCAACTGCTTTGAAATTGCTGAAACTGGTTACGCATGTGAAATGGAATACTAGCAGGGTTTTATGTGAATGTTTGTTAATTAAAGTAATTAACAAAATTCTGAATAAATAAATATAAGAGTTTTATTTAAATGAGAGCTTGCATTAAATTTGGTGGAAATTTAATGCATGTGAGTGATTTTGAGTGGAGGCTTTTTAATGGGAGTGGGCTTTTCATTTTGAGTGGGAGCTCCACCCACATGAATGTGGAAGAGGTGGGGGCATCCCCATGGCTGGCGCCATGCCCCTGGTGCCCCTCTCCCCTATAAAAGGCCCCCCTCTCCTCCTCTCACACCACACTCCTCGTGAAGGATCTCTCTCCCCCTCTAGAATTTATCCCCCATGGTCTCGGACTAGCGAGATACATGTTCCCGGTGGCTATTCGGAAAGAAAGAGTTGTGCTTCCGCTGCATCGCTGGAGCGAGGAGGCGGAGGTTGCTCGGTGCCTCGAACGTGTGTGCGAGCATGGATGCGCTGCTGTTTTGCGGCGCTAGGACTTCCTCTCGATCTTGAGATCGGCAAGATATCGTCTACATCAACCACGAGTTTGGACTCGTTAAGCTTTGTCGGTCTTCAAGGGTATGGTCTCTACGGATATACATCCTCCCGTTGTTTGTATCTAGTAGATAGATCTTGGTACATAGTTGTTACCATCGTAGGAAATTTTTTGTTTTCTATGCTGCGAACCCTACAACTTGCAGATAAGATCACAAGCAATACTATCATAATGATTCAATAATAAGTTTAGATCTGAGATCATAGCACTCGGGCCCTAGTGACAAGCATTAAGCACAACAAGTTACAACAAAGTCAAATAACACTAATAGAGATACTAGGCACTATGCCCCTAACAGATCTTATTCGATTACATGATAGAACTCATCCAATTCCTATCATCCCCAAGCCTACAGCGGGGGACTACTTACTCATGGATGAGGGAAACATCGGTGGTTGATGGAGATGCGTTGGTGACGACGATGTCGATGATCCTCTCCAAATTCCCCGTCCCGGCAGGGTGCCAGAATGGAGTTTCTGGATCCGAATTTTGGTTTCTGGTGGCGGGGCGGAGCGGAACTCTTTCTGGAAAATTATCGAACCCCCCTCTGTTTTTAGGTCAGAAGGCAACTTATAGACGCAGAGTGAGGCCGAGGAGCTGCCTGGGGTGGCCAAACCTCCCCCAGGCGCGGGGTCAGTGGGCCCACGCCTGTGGTGGGTCTGGCCCCCCAAGGTCTCCCCCCTGTCTCACTTTCTGGCTCCGTGGATCTTTTGGTGAGAAATAGTTTTTGGCATATTTTCCGGGATTTTTCCTGATAGTTCATTTTCTGCACAAAAACAAAATACCAAGGTAACTTTTCTAAAAACAGTGTCAGTCCGCGTTAGTTGTATCCAAATCACACAAGTTTAGAGGAGAAATAATAACAAACTGTTCGAGAAAGTAGATACGTTTTGAACGTATCAGAGGGTCCAAGTCATAAAGAATTAGGGCCTTTTTTATCAAGAAGTTCATAATTCCCTTAAATGATTTGGTCGTAGATGGTTAGCACTAATTTATAAGTTTATTTCTGGCCAATTAAGACCAACTTAAATGGTCATAACTACTACGACATTTTCTCTAAAAAAACTACTACAATATTATATTTGGATCGACAGAAGACTCACATCACAAATAGGTCCCATTGTAGGAAATAATGGGCAAATCCCAGGGGTCAAACCCACAACCTCATCCCCAAGAGAACAAGCTCCACAGACCACTACATCACCACGTCGTGTCTGTTAGGGTACCCGTAGACATACCCTTTAAAGAGGAAATCTGTCGTTGGGACTAGCCAAGGCCATCCTGTGTTAGTTTTTTCGTAATTTTGTTTTGCCAATTAGGCCAAAAGCCCATAATGGAAAAGAGTGCCGATTTATATAGGAATTGTAGGCTTTGTATAAACTTTGAGTACACATGAATATAGGGAGTGCAAGTTTTATTAACAAAGTCTAAAAATGTAATTTCGTCGTCAATTTACATATGACCTCATATAAAGATGATTGAAAATCCATTTGGATCATCTTGAAAAGATGCATCACTCTTGTGTTCACGAATTTCTCATTTTATGTCATCTCGAGTGCATGACCTAGTTTTTGGAAAATCGACATGGGAACATTTAAATTAGGGAAAATAGCTATAATGTTTTGAAATTTATAAAAAATAGGATTTGTCAATCAAATGTGGAATAGTTTGAGTGAATATTGTAGTAGTCTTATTTTGCACCATAATCTTGGTACTTCTTTCACAAAATAAAGTGAATCTTTCAAGCTATGGTCAAAACCGCAGGCGTGAAGGTGCTTAACTAGGTGTTGAGTCTTGCTAAACTTTTAGTGTATCTATGATGGAATAGCATATTGTGAAGCTAAAATGATTTTTGTGAAAAATCAGGAGTGAACTATCATGTACTTGTAGTTAAAATTGGACCAACTTTCTACAGATTCAGCACAAAATTTTCTTTTATGAGAGGTATATGGAAAAAAATTAATACACGCCAGCTGGTTAATAGTCCATGGAATATGGTCTAGTATTTTAAAAAATGGGGTGGTACCATTTTGGAACTTATTCTTTTGGTGGTTGGTTCACAAAACACCTATTTTTTGTACTCTGAAAATGGAAAATGACTCTTTTATGCAACGCAAGTAAAAAATTTCTCCAGCAACATCATTCGCCATTTTAGGATGCACATGTGTGCATAATATGGGCATATTATCAAAAAATATGCCATGATTTTTGTCATAACATTGGTCATTTGGCTTAAAAGCCATGATATTCAAAGTATTTCAAGTTTGTTGTTTTTATGGATACTATGTCATATAAAATGACACAATGCAGAGGTTTTCTGTTTTTTCGATTTTTTTTGAATTAGTTATGCTAATTTAAAAAATGCGGTCAAAACAACGGGAGGGACCATTCTCGTATAGGGGTTGAGTCTTCCTAAAAGTTCAGTGTATCTATGTTGAAATAGCATAATGTGAAGCTAAAATGATTTTTGTGAAAATCATGAGTATTAAATCATGTACTTGTACTTCAAATTAGACCCACTTCCCTCCGATTCGATAAAAATGTCTTTTTATGAGAGGCAGATGGAAAGCTTTTAAGATATGCCAATTTGTTAATAGTCCATGCAATATGGTCTAGTATTTTTTTAAAAATAAGGTGACACCATTTTGGAACTTACTCTTGCTGGCTGGTGTCACATCCCAAGATTTTCCAAATCTTGTAATGTGAAAATAAATGAATAAAATAAAACTTTGTTTGATTTTGAGAGCCAGAAGAAACTTTTTGAATTCAATTGGAACTCCAAACCCATTTGAATTAAATAAAACCTAAAGGGATTTAAAAAGATAAACATTTAATAAAAGGAAAAATAAAAACATTTGGAAATACTATTTTGAAATTCTTAAATGAAAAGATTTGTTTTCAAATGAAATAGAAGTTTCATAAATAAAGATTATTTTATATAGCCAAATTAAACCTTTACCAATATTTTGAAATAATTTTTTTGTTTTGAATAAAAATAGCAAAGGTTTATTTAAATAAAATAATAAGGAATTAATATTCAAATTTAAATAAAAGGTTTTACCATTTTAATTGAATCATCAAAACTTATTAAATTATTTAAAATAAGTTTTCCAAATGTTTGATATTCACAAATAAAACCTACTAAAGTGTTTTGGCTTTATTTTAGGTTTCAAAATAAATATCTCAATAAAACAAATCCTATTTTAATGAAAGTCTATTATATTTAATTAATAATGGACTCTAAAATAAAAGGTTATTTTGTTTTTTTTAACAAGATTTCCAAATGAATTTTATTTTCAAATAAAACCTACTGATTTGATTTTGAAAATATTTGGATTTCAAATGGGGAATTTATTAATTATATCAAACCCTATTTGATTAATAAACCATGATTCATTTATTTAAATTATAAATGAAACCTTTAACAAAATTGTTATTTATTTTAAACAAGCTTTCTAAATATACCTTATTTCAAATACAACCCACTATTTTGGTTTTGGAAAATATATGGATTTAAATTGAGTTTGAAATAAATCAAATCCTAATTTGATTAATTAGCAATGGACATTTATTTAATTAATAATGGACTTTATTATTTAAAAATTATGGATTTAGATTTAGGTTTCAGGCCACTGAACAGAACCAAGTTAAACTACCTAAGTTGAGGTGTTGGTTGGAATTGAATTGAAACTTGTTTGTTTGTTTGAAATTCAAAACAGGAAAATAGAAATAGAAAAAGAAAAGGAATCAGAAACAGAAAAAAATAATAAAGAGGGCGACCCAACCCAGGCAGCCCAACCAGGCCCAGCAAACAGCCCAGCACTTCCTCCCGAAGAAAACAGTCTGCACCAACTAATTGACCCACGTAGACAATGACTGGTGGACCCAACTCCCATTCCTCCTCTAACACTGACAAGACGGCCCCACGCCACATCATCGTCTCCTTCACCCATGAGACAGTTCTTCTCTCCGTTTACGCGATTCTCGCCGAGTAAATTCGTCATAAACACCGCAGCAAATACACCGTGATTACTCTCTTTAACTCGCCTCACCCTCTCCGCTTCCTCTCGCCTCCTTCCCAAGCACGCCCCTAGGCCGCCACAATTTCTCCTTGGCCTTCGCTCCGACGAGGTCCATTGTCGATTCCGTCCAAACCACCCCATGCCACACCGAGCACACGAGCAAGTTCCCACTCTGACGCTTCTCCCGTGTCCTTCACTCAACCGCGGGCCTGAGCTTTGGCTTGACTAGCTCGGCCGCCGTCTATCTTCTTCTCCGGTGAGCTTCCTGTAGAATCCGCCCTCCGCTTCTCGATCATGCTAGCATCTTCGCTTTGGTCTTGCGCACCTAATCGTGCCCTCCGTTTGGCTTCTTGTGATCGGCAGCCCGCCTCGCAACCAGACCACGGACGCCGTTCGCAACTCCGACGAGGAATTCCTGCAACCCTAGTGCGCCCCTTGACCAACCGCGAGTACTTTGAGCTTCGCCGTGTTCTCCTGAGCCTGGTGAGCATCTCCTTACACTTCCTTGCTTCCTGCCTCGCCAGCCGCCGCTGGCCTCGCCCGCCGCCGGTAACATCGCCCGCCGCTTCACAGCTAGTTGATAGGAACCGTTAGATCGTCATCCATCGGCTAGGAAAGAAAGTGAGCGAAGGGGTATGCGTCGATCTGCGCCGCATGTTTCCAGTTAGATCCTGCGGTTCACGTTGCCGATCCGGCCGAACCGGTATCGACCAATAAAACGGCGACGCGTGGCCAGGATTAAAACTAAAAACAGATTTGAATCAGAATTATTTGCAAACTTCAAACCCTTGTAACTTTCAAACCACACGTCCAAAAATTACAAATTTTATGTCGTTGGATTCAGGAGAACAAGCCCTAGCCAACCATGCCCTTGGTTTTGCAGTTAGTATCTGTTAGTTTGGTTGAATTTGCAGAAACTTTTGTATGATTGTTTAGAGTATAAAAATTGTTTAAAATTGAATTTAGGGGTAAAACTTTTTCAAAATGGTTTGTTGTGACCTTACTGACCCTAGGAACCAACCTTTGGTGTTAAAAATGATTTTGGTGAAATTTAGGTTGAATTATTTGACTTAGCCAATTTCTAGCCAAATAAAATTATTGATTTTATTATGAAAAATGTTTATGGAAAGGAAACTTTGAGAAAATAGTTTGGACCAAACCTACTGACCCAAAAACACCAAGCTTTGCAATAGCAACTCATTTGGTGAACAACTTAAGAGTTTTGCCTTAATAAAAACATTTTTCACCACATGAAATGATGAATGGATTTAAAAATAGTTTTTGGACAAAACCCTCTTGCTAATGACTTTGCCACTTTGGTAAATGACCAATTTGGATCTTACAAAGTTTAGAAACCCCATGGAGACCCCTTTTGCAAAATAAAACTATCTTGTGCATGCTCCCATGCATGAATTGGTTTCCATTGTCTTGTGTGTGTGAATTTGTTTGAGTGATTATTGGTTTGGAATGTAAATTGAATTGGTGTTTGCTTGATTTACTTGTAGTGAAGTGTGAGACTAGCAAGATCAAGGAGTGAACCACCATTCCCTACCAAAAAGGCAAGTGATGCTTCATACTTTTTGTCCCATTACTTTCTCTATGCATTAGTGATTTTGCTAAGTAAACTTGCATTGATTTTGCTAAGTATAGATCTTGCTATAGGAAAACCTAGTAGATGAATCCTTAGTAGGATTTCCTAGGTTAAGTTTCCTATTACTACCAAGCTTAGCCTAGCTAATGGAAAACATGGGTGGAAAATATATTCACACTATGGAAAAATATTCTAAGTCGAGGACTTATGTTTTGTTTAATAAAACAACTAAGTTAATGAATCACCTGGGTGGAATGGAAAGATTGGGATATGTTGAGTGGTTACACAAGGCCGGGACTGTGGTGAACCTTGTGTATCACACTTGTGGATGGCCACCCAGGAAACAAAGAGATTTGAGATGTCATATGTTGAGAAGCTTCAAGTGCAACCACTTGGCAATATGGGCTCTGCCATGATCACATAGGTTGCAAGAACTTAGCCATATGGACAGTGGGTGGTAGTGTTTGATAGGTTGGAACGCGTCCATTTTGGTCTAAGGGAAGGCTTCTGAAAGATCTTGTCTTGGGAAACCAAGTCTTGTGGGGAAAGTGCACCACCTCTGCAGAGTGTAAAACCTAAGTACTTAGCCATGTCCTTGGTAAAGGACAATTTGAGCATCAATACATGGAAGCAATCAAGAATCTCATCATTCAAATTTCTAAGTTAAAACTTGTGGATTGAACAAGGGTTGTTTGAAATCTTAAATCTTTGATTGGTAGATGCCTTGGAAAGGATCTTCAGTCTTTGATTGAGAAAAATGATTTTGACAAGCAAAAACTTAGTATTTTCAAATGTTAAGGAAAAATATATTTTGAGCAATGCAAGCCTCAACTCCACTTAGCCAAATGCATATAGACGATAGACTCCACTATACTACCATAGTATCACTTGCCAATACAATTCAAATGTATTGACCCTTGTGGCTGTAACTTGTAATGTTGCAGGTTTGATTGATTTTAGTGAAGATTGTTTGATTAGGATTACAAAGTCTACAACCAACATCTGCCTATGGCACTTTGAAGATGAATGACCCCATGATTATAATTATTCCGCTGCAATGTAATGTAATAGCCAAATGAGCTATGTATTGATGTAATAAAATTTTGTTATTCCTGGTTATAAAGTTATAATATGACCTTTGTTTCTTGATATTACATCTAAACTGTGGATGCTATATATTGATCCAGGGACTAGCATTGTAAAACACAGGAGGAATCTACCTTATTAAGGTTGAGACCCCTATAGCTGGTTCATAAAAACCCAATTTTTTACACTCACAAAATGGAAAATGAATTTTTGTTCAACTGTTATCGCCATATTTTGGCCAAAGACGGAGATGGGCCGTGATCAAGATGGGCTTGGAAGATACGTATATTCAACGTGTTGTTGAATCGGCCTTGTGCGTGGATTTGGGCTAAATTGCCCGTGTATCTTGTATCATAGTAGGTTCCGTTTCAGTTTAGGTTTTGTTTCAGTTTAGGTAAAGATAGAGTTGTAGAGTTATTCCAAAGATAGAAAGTCTCCGGACTATAAATATGTACCTAGGGTTATCAAGAAAGGAGGACAATCACGTTCACAACAAACACAATCTCGGCGCATCGCCACCCCTTGTTTCTAGGGTTTCTTTCGGGTAAGTGTCATCGCCTAGATCGCATCTTGCGATCTAGGCGATTTTACTATCGTTATTCGGTGTTACTCGTCTTGAAGCCTTTTGATGGCGAGTAACACTACTATCATAGATTTGTCGAGGCTAGCATCTGTGCTTTTCGTTATACTTGTTTGAGCTATGCTACCTCTAGTTATCTCGCTACCTTTGCACCGTTTCCCAAGTGCAAGGGTAGCATCTTGCTTGCTCTTTATTTAGCTGATTCGATCTGTTATGGTTGTACCTTGTTCACCAAGGTTTAGTTTGATATCTACGTAGCCAGGCCTTGCAAACGGGTTGAACGATCCAGTAGTACGTAAGGACATGGTTTACTAGTTCTAGAGAAGTTGTTCCGGTAATTGACTTTACGTCGGTTGTTAGGCCTCCTCTAGGGTTAGTCTTCTATCGTCTTTTGTATTTACTAGGCTCAATTACGTGTAGGACGTTCCAGTTACGTGGTCAAAAACATTAAGCTGTCGTAGATCGATTTAACTTGTAATGATCAAGCAAAACTCATGTTATCGTAAATCCAATGCAGAACCATGGGATAATCGGCTCTGGGAGCCGATTCACAGGGAAACCTGGGAGCCGGTCACGGCTCGAATTTTACGTATACTTGTTTACCATGCAGGAAATCAATCAGAGCAATCCTTCACCTTCCTGATCAGGTATAGGTCGTGGCGCCTCGAACCAAGCCGGACGTGTCGGAGTTTTGCGCCGTTGCCCGAGGACCAGGGCCCCACCAGTTCCTGGAGCCTCCGGCTCTTCGTGTTGCTCGTCGCTGCCGCGGTGAGTTTTGGCAGCAACACATTCGCACGCCCGGTGGGACATTCAACAACGTCTACATCAACATCCGACGCTGCGATGGAGAATGCAGACCACGCATTTACTAACCGCTCAAGAGCAGCACAAGGCGAAGTATGACGAGATCAGAAATCTCTTCGAAGCCGATCTCATCGGCTCTTTTGAGAGGACCCGTAAGCATGGCATCAAGTGGAGGGGGTTCTCCCCCGAGGGTGCTCTTGATGAGGTGGATCTGTCTGTTCCTTCGGAGGAACGCACCAGAGCTCTACGACAGGAAGTCAACTACATGGTGGCTCATTCTCTGCACCGCCATTCTGAGAGCCTGGTGAACGCTTTCGAGCGGGTCGCGGTTCGCGTAGTTCAGGAGATCATGAAACATCAGTACTCTCCGTCGGGGCCCACTTTAGGGACTCACCAGGGAGAAAGACCGCTCCAGACCAGGCCACAGCTGCCATTCACACTCGCAGCTCCAGAGCCGCCAGGAGCAGCGGCGTCTACAAGGTTGGAGGCGACCAGGCGATGCCAATTCCTGTTTGAGCCACCTAAGGAAATCCCACACGGATATGTATGCACCTACGCATGCATCGCAATAACTCGACACGCACAACCAGATTGCAACGCAGAGTTTTACGGCGGGGTTCTGGGCGAGCTTCAGAGCGGCGTTTCGAGCAGCGATGTATGCAGGATGGACGACAAACAGTGGCTAGCCAAGTATGCCACTGGAATGAGTCATGAGAATCTAGCCCTGCAGCTCAAACAAAGGAGCAAATCCGTACCATCTTGAGAGACCCGGTTAAACCGTGCGAAGAAGGACCATCGGCTATTCAAAGCCGTACCCCAAAGAGTTTGATCTAATTCCGCGCCACCCAAGTATCGGCTCCCGAGTTCTCAAGGTTTAGCGGTCGGAAGGGTCGAGCTCGATCGAGCACGTGGCGATACACCGCACGCCTAGGCATAATTTGACATCGGATCGATGCGCGTAAGGTTTTTGCAATCTCCGACAGACCAGCTTTTGGGTGGTACACCACGCCACCGATTCGATTCAGACACGGAAGCAATGGAAGAGCAGTTCCACATCCAATATCATTCGAGGCTACCGAGGTCGGCATTGCAGACACGGCATGTGCGGCGGAGAAAGCGTGGCGAGTACATCCGGTACGGGACCGTAAGAACCGATGTTACTCACTCGTTTAAGCGAGAAAGAAGCGGTCGAGCTAGCAATGTTGGGTCTCTTAGCACCCATCAAGGATCGCTTTCCAAGTAGAGTACAACTCGTTGGCGCATGCGAAGTCGACAATGTATGAACAACGCCACCCTGAGTTGTACCAAGACAAATTCAAACGTCCGATAGGCCTGGTCGATACAGAAGAAGATGATCCTACACAAGACCAGGAGGTGGCTGTAGCTGAATGGGCTCGGGGGGCAGATCCCGTATCCTGCAAATGGGTAAAACAGCAAGGGCCTGCAAAAGGGTTCGACTTCGATGTGAGCAAAGCCGAGCAGATATTCGATTTACTGCTGAAAGAGAAGCAGCTGAGGTTACCCGAAGGCCACAAGATCCCTACGGCTCAGGAAATGAACGGGAGACCATACTGCAAGTGGCATCACTCGTTCACCCACACCACCAATGATTGCAAAGAGCTACGTCGCCAAATCCAAACCGCGATAGAACAAGGCCGTCTGATCCTTGGGCAGTTCGCCATGAAAGTGGACACAAACCCATTTCCCGGGGTCAACATGGTAGAACTCAGTCGCTCCGCGAGGCGTCACCGGATTTCGTTAAGCGTTAATATGGCAGGGTCTGGGTACCACCATGACACGTACAAGGAGGAAGGTGGTCGCTCTCGGGGCAAAGAAAGAGAGGAGGCTGGTCCACGCGACCGGCCCAGCCACAATGACAGGCGGTATTTAACAGAGGAACAGGTGAGGAGAGTGCGATCCCAAAGGCCACATTCCACGCATCTCCTTAACAAGTATGAACGTCAGTATGACCAACGGCACCGGCGCGATGGAGACGATGAAGGATCTGAGCACTTCGCTAGGGGACCGTCAAAAGGAAAGGAAGGCGCAGACAAACATTGGGATTGTCCTTTCTTCAAGTATTGCTGGGACGCGGGAATGAGCCGATTGCCTACAGTCGACAACTGCCCGGAGTGTGGACAGCAGAAGGAGGACACGAGGCCAGCTTCGGTGTTCAAACGTCTAGGGCCTCTCCCACCTCGGAGCCGTTACAGGGAATCCGCTCGAGCAAAAGACATCGAGAAGCCAAGGGATAACAAAGAAGAAGACAGATATCACCGTCCAAGGTGGTGTCCCGACGGACTCAGACATACCCAAAAGCGTAGGGTGCAGCGACTGCGTAACTTGGAGGAAGCTGAAGCGCAGTATCTCCACGCTTTAAAGAAAGCACGACCCGATCTGGCCGTTAAAATTAGGCAGACCTTGGAAACGGGAGACCGCCCGACAAGGAAAGAGTGGCGCCCCAAACCGGCAAAAGCCGATGCACAGACATCGGCTGGCACAAACATGGTGTTCATACTCCCGTCAGAATTCTGCGCGCCAAGAACCAATGAGCTACCCGTGGCACAGTTCAACTGCGGCCCACGGCCGGTTGTCTTTGAGAAGCCACGTGAGAAGGGTTACAAACATCTGAAAGCCCTGTACCTACGAGGTTATATCAACGGGCAGCCTGTCAGCAAGATGTTGGTGGACACCGGAGCGGCAGTCAATATCATGCCATACTCCATGCTACGACGATTGGGACGCTCCACTGCAGATCTGATCAAAACCAACGTCACGTTAAGCGACTTCAACGGTCAGACTTGAACGCAAAGGCGTCGAACGTGGATCGACTGGGCGGAAAACCATACCCACGTCATTTTTCGCCGTGACAGCAAAAGTACCTCTGTTGTCTTGTTAGGAAGAGATTGATTCACGCTAATTGCTGCATTCCATCCACGATGCACCAGTGCCTGTCTGATGGGATGGAGATGAAGTGGAGGTCATCCATGCGAGATGATTCTATCGAGATTTCCATAGCTGGCATGAACGTCGGGAAGCGAAGACCAAGAGACGATCTCGAATCGGTCTAGAAGCGCTGTGGCGCATTGAAGCTACAAAAAACGGGGTGAGGCTGGTCTTATCCACTGGCCTGACAGAGTAGAAAAGTCCACGATCATGCGTGGTACGGCCGATCCCTGCGATCGGCCACAAAAAATAAAAAGCAGCAATCATATGACAAGCAGAGCATGTAGTCGTAGCAGAGAGATACCCTGCCACTGCAAGATAATAAGCATCGACTTGACAGGTGACGGAAAGCTAGGGTATGGGTTTACATCCGCTGATGAACTGGAAGAAATCGACATTGGTCCTGGGGATAAGCCGCGACCAACATTTATCAGCAAGAAGTTAGATCCGAGTCTGCGGGGCCCGATGATAGCCCTGTTGAAACAATATCCGCATCGCTTCCGCACGGGACTACACAGAGATGCCAGGTTAGACAGAGCATCATTGAGCATCGCTCGCTTAAAAAGGATTTCGCCATTTCGTGAGCACGACAAATGAAGGCCGAAATTCTGGAAGAAGTCAAGAAAGAGGTCGAGAAAATGTTGACAGCCAAGTTAATCAGGCCATGCAGGTATGCTGAGTGGATTTCTAGTATCGTGCCTGTAGAGAAAAAGGATGGCCGTTGGCGTGTTGCCATAGATTTTCGGGATCTCAACTGAGCTACCCCAAAGGATGAGTACCCTATGCCGGTGGCAGAGACGTTAATCAACGCAGCGGCTGGTCACAAGATCTTGAGCTTCATGGATGGCAATGCCGGTTACAACCAAATTTTTATGGCTCCAGAAGACATACACAAGACTGCATTCAGAGTCCCAGGGTCGGTGGGGTTGTTTGAGTATGTAGTCATGACGTTTGGACTGAAGAATGCCGGCGCCACGTACCAAAGAGCCATGAATTATATTTTCCATGATCTGATCGGCAAGCTGGTGGAAATATACATCGATGATGTGGTGGTCAAGTCGGCTTCTGCGCAAGGACACTTGGACGATCTTCAACGCGTCCTGGACCGAACAAGAAAATTCGGCCTACGGATGAATCCAAAGAAGTGTGCCTTCGGGGTCACGGCCGGTCAGTTCTTGGGTTTTTTGGTCCATGAACGCGGAATTGAGATCGGCCTGAAAAGTCAGGAGGCAGTGCGAACAATGAAGCCGCCCACCACCAAGAAAGAACTGCAGTCTCTCATCGGCAAGATCAACTTCGTCAGAAGATTCATCTCTAATCTATCAGGAAGGATAGAGCCGTTCATGGGACTAGTGAAAATTAAATCTGACGAGGAATTCCGCTGGGGGGCAGAACAACAACGAGCCTTCGACGAGATCAAAGAGTATCTGACAAAACCGCCAGTGTTGGTTCCACCCCAGCCGGACAGACCGTTCTACATTTACTTGTCAGTAGCTGACACGTCCATCGCCTCGGTGGTGGTGCAAGTTTATGATGGGCTGGAGCGAGTCGTATTTTACATAAGCAGAAGGATGCTGGACGCAGAGACAAGGTATCCTGATATCGATAAGTTGTGCCTCTGCCTGTTTTTCACCTGCACCAAGCTGCGCCACATTTTGCTATCAGCAGAGATCGTCATCATATGCAAGTCAGACGTCATAAAGCACATGCTGTCGGCTCCTATGTTGAAAGGCCGACTGGGCAAATGGATGTTTGCATTATCAGAGTTTGACATTCGGTATCAACCCGCGAAAGCAGTTAAGGGACAGGCGTTGGCCGACCTTATCGCGGAAAGAATCAACACTAACATAGCAGCACTATCCATAAGAGCGTGGGCTATGTTTTTTGATGGATCGGTTTGTGACGATGGTTGCGGCATCGGCATGCTACTCGTGTCGCCCCGGGGGGCAACATTTTCCTTCTCCATCAGATTGTCTACCTCTCGCACCAACAATGTCGCTGAGTACGAGGCGATACGCAAGGGAATGGAGTTACTCCTCGAAGCCGGAGCGTAAAAGGAAATTTTGGAGACTCCAAGTTGGTGATTTCCCAACTCACGGAGGAGTACAAGTGTGAGAGCGAGTCCCTCTTCCCATTATGGTTGCCTCGCCGTGAGTGATGGCGCGATTCGGTACATAAACTTCACACGGATCCCATGGTATCACATGAGGCAAATGATCTTGCACAAATGGCTTCAGGCTACAAGGATGTAGCAGAGGGAGCCGATGTTCAGGTACAGTTCCTAGAAGCTGACGACTGGAGAGCCGATATCTTCAATTACTTGAAGGATTCGGCTCGGGGGGCACCTAAACGGATAAGGTACAAGGCCATGAAGTATGTGCTTATTGGGGATGACATGTTTTACAGGACTCTGGAAGGGTTATTGCTCAAATGTCTGGGGACAGCCGAGGCCAATCGGCTCCTACACGAGGTACACGAAGGCGCTTGTGGAACTCACCAATCATCTCACAAGATGAAATGGTTGATCAGGCGATCAGGGTTTTATTGGCCCACCATGCTTGAGGACTGTTTCAAGTACTACAAAGGGTGTCAAGCATGTCAGAAATTTGGGAAAATTCAGATGGTACCCGCGTCAGCAATGAACCCCATCATCAAGCCTTGGCCATTCCGAGGTTGGGGCATGGATATGATCGGCAAAATCAATCCTCCATCAAGCAAAGGCCACATGTGGATTTTGGCCATCACTGATTATTTCACTAAATGGGTGGAGGCTGTCCCGATGAAATCAATAAACTCAAAGGATGTTATCAACTTTGTGAAAGAACATGTCATCCATAGATTCGGGATTCCCCAAACTATCACGACCGATGGAGGTTCGGTCTTTATTTCTCAAGAGTTTAGAAAGTTCTGCGAGGACACGGGGATTAAGTCGATCGATCATCTCCATACTATGCTCAGCGAATGGGCAAGTCTGAAGCATCCAACGAGCCTCATCGTCGATCAAGAGAAAAGTCGATGAGCACCCTAGGCGTTGTACGAGGTTTTGTCGAGGCATTGTGGGCTTATCGCATGTCATGCCATGGGGCGATTAAAACCTCACCATACCATCTAGTATATGGACAAGCCGTATTGCTCGGGAAATTACGCTGGATCGAGACGTGTCACTTTTCGACAATCTAACAACTGAAGAATATGCAACCCCGATGAGTGGCGGTGTTGAGGATTTAAGCTCGAGCTGTGGTCGCTGAGAAAATCAAGGAGAACAAGGCCAAGGTAGCTCGTGCATATAACAAGAAAGTGCGGCCAAAGAGTTCCACGTTGGTGATCCGGTGTGGAAGTCTGTGTTGCCATTAGGGACTAAGGATGCAACATATGGTAAATGGTCTCCAAATTGGCACGGGCGCATGGTCGATCAAGTTTTAAGAGGAAACATACATGCTTGAGGAGGACGGGCGTGAAATTCGATGGCGGTCAACGGTCAACATCTCAAGAAATATTTCCCAAGCATGTGGGATGATGGACAAGAAAACATGGGGCCGTCTGATCGGCCAAGTAAAAGCACGTGAGACGTTGGACGAGAAAAAAATGTGGGCGTCTGGAAATCGGCCGAATAAAAGCAAAAATATATAGCCGATGCACGGTCATCGACTCTAGAGGTTCACACATGTTACAAACAGGTGCCAGTTTACACATACGAGCTACTGAAGAAATGCTTCGAAGGCGTGGAGGGCGTCAGTATGGACACGATCCACCTCGGCGATCTCAGCTTCGTCGTCTTCGTCCTTGCCCGTCACTAGCTGCTTGTTCAGGGCACGTATTTCTCCCAGATCGGTCTTCATTTGAGCTCTGAGGCTTTCTGCTTCGTCTTGAGAGCGGGCGATGGATTCTTCCTTGTCGCGGATGAGCTGTTTAGTCGCCCTTTTTGAAGAGGGTCGCAGGTTACCGTTTGAAACTAAGAAGTGGCCGTTTAGGTTTGCCTAAATATGCAACCAAGTTTGACCTTATCAACGTTTTTGGGAAAGCCGATGTGCATCGGCTCTTTGAGCTGTGGCTTGGTTGACTGTGTGAACGTAACAAGTTGAAAGCCGATACGTTGCTATCGGCTTCTGGAGCATCGACTTATTTTTTATCGGCAAAGTTGAGGCGAAACAGACAAATCTTCGAGAAACGGATTTTCATTCATTCATTCGGAAGCTGAGTGCTTACAAAAGATTGATTACAAAAGGGGGCTTACTACTACTACTACTACTACTGGTTCCTAATCTAAAGGCCGGCGTCATCGTCATGCCGCCTTATTCATTGTCTTCATTGCTGCCGCGTCGTCTTCGCTGCCGCTGAAGAAGCTGAGGGCCTCCTCGTCCTCGTCGTCGTCTTCGTGTCCTCGCTGGACCCGGCTCGAGCGCCGTCGTGGTACTCGTCGGAGGAGGTGTCCTCCTCGATTCCTCTCCTTCGGAGGACTCGCCGAATCCCAAGACCAGGCGTCGCCGCTGCTCTTCGCTTCGTTCCCGTCAACGAGGAATCTGAGGCTCTCTCGCCGTCGATCGAGGGCGCGTCCTCCGACCAGACGGCGAAATCGATCCCTTCGTCCCACCATCGTGGGTATCTTATCTGCCGTGCGGGTGCTACAGCGTTGGCTCTCGGTCGCGTCTTTGTTGGAAGACTGGGAGGAACAGGCGGAAGAGGAAGAGGCCATGGCGAGGAGGAGGGTTTTTCGGCGGAGGAAGAGGGTTTTTAATTGGAGGAAGATGGGGAATCGCTGCATTTAATTTAAATAAGGGGAATAGTGGAGAGACGGTTCAATGCCATAGCGGTTTCCCAGATTGTGCTGCCAAAATCGTCAAATCATGCACTGCGAAGGAGTTGAGAAGACAGGGCATCATGATGAAGGGGTAGCGTGAAGATCCTGTTCTGCAACGCATTCTGTCAACGCGCAACCCGATACAGAAAAAAGAGGGGGGAGAAGAAAAAAACACACAGAGTGGTTTTGGAATTATTATTGCCAAAACCAGGGGCATGTGTTATCGCCATATTTTGGCCAAAGACGGAGATGGGCCGTGATCAAGATGGGCTTGGAAGATACGTATATTCAACGTGTTGTTGAATCGTCCTTGTGCGTGGATTTGGGCTAAATTGCCCGTGTATCTTGTATCATAGTAGGTTCCATTTCAGTTTAGGTTTCGTTTCAGTTTAGGTAAAGATAGAGTTGTAGAGTTATTCCAAAGATAGAAAGTCTCCGGACTATAACTATGTACCTAGGGTTATCAAGAAAGGAGGACAATCACGTTCACAACAAACACAATCTCGGCGCATCGCCACCCCTTGTTTCTAGGGTTTCTTTCGGGTAAGTGTCATGCTGCCTAGATCGCATCTTGCGATCTAGGCAGTATTTTTACTTATGCGTTATTCGGTGTTACTCGTACTGAAGCCTTTTTGATGGCGAGTAACACTACTATCATAGATTTGTCGAGGCTAGCATCTGTGCTTTTCGTTATACTTGTTTGAGCTATGCTACCTCTAGTTATCTCGCTACCTTTGCACCGTTTCCCAAGTGCAAGGGTAGCATCTTGCTTGCTCTTTATTTAGCTGATTCGATCTGTTATGGTTGTACCTTGTTCACCAAGGTTTAGTTTGATATCTACGTAGCCAGGCCTTGCAAACGGGTTGAACGATCCAGTAGTACGTAAGGACATGGTTTACTAGTTCTAGAGAAGTTGTTCCGGTAATTGACTTTACGTCGGTTGTTAGGCCTCCTCTAGGGTTAGTCTTCTATCGTCTTTTGTATTTACTAGGCTCAATTACGTGTAGGACGTTCCAGTTACGTGGTGAAAACATTAAGCTGTCGTAGATCGATTTAACTTGTAATGATCAAGCAAAACCCATGTTATCGTAAATCCAATGCAGAACCATGGGATAATCGGCTCTAGGAGCCGATTCACAGGGAAACCTGGGAGCCGGTCACGGCTCGAATTTTACGTATACTTGTTTACCATGCAGGAAATCAATCGGAGCAATCCTTCACCTTCCTGATCAGGTATAGGTCAGGTGGCACGCCCTCGAACCAAGCCAGGGGCGTGCCGGAGTTTTGCGGGCCGTTGCGAGGGACCAGCCCACCGGTTCAGGAGCCTCCCGGCTCTTCGTGTTGCTCGTCGCTGCTCGCCGGTGAGTTTTGGCAGGCAACATCAACAAAAAATAAAACTTCCTCCTCTCGCCGAAGCACATCGATCAAGCCGGTTTAGAGCTGGAAGGTGTGGCGATGGAGGCGTTGAAGCGCCTCATGAAGCCGAAGCCGACGTCGTAGAAGCTACTACACCATGTTTGTAGAAGCCGAAGCTCCCAAGTTTCACCCCCAGGATAGGTAGCACCCATGCGATCCGTGCAACGCTCACATGACCGGATGAGGAATCGACGTTGTAGTTCGGGAGCTTGGCCCAGGAACCGAGGACAACGCTCACAAGTTTGGCCGCCAGACAGCCTCACGGGAGATCCAGATCTAGAGCCAATTCACCCGTCCCAGAATGCTCTCTTCCTCACCCTAGGAGCTATGCTCCGCAGCCTCTCATGCCTCCCCGATCAGATCATCATCGACCTCTTCAGTGTAAGTGCGATCCTCTTTATACTCAGCTCTGGTCACATGTAAGTGATGAATAATTGAGTACATTTTATGTGGCTTTCCCATTCTATGAGCGGTTAATATCTTACGGCTAGTCCTAGTTGAAACCCTTGTTGGGATCCCCAACTGTATAAGCTTATGCAATATTTGGTCTCAACATGAAATTTGATTAGAAATAGCAGAAAGATCACAAGATAGCAAATAAATATGCATTATTGTAATATGGCATTGAGTAACAAGTGTCATGCTATAGCTATTCTTTAGAAAATATTATGCTTGAAAAACTTTCTTAATTTGGTACATAAAAAATCTATACATTGCTTAAGTATATAATATTATCGTGCTAGGGTAATTCCATCTTCGTACATGTATAGTAGTGTATACCATTGATTTTTCACGAATGCTAGGATGATGCATACTTTGATAGGGTTAGATTTTAAAAGATCCATCCCTATTTTCTACTAATTGTGTAGTTAACACTTGCCCCCACAATTGTTTAGTTGCTGCTTGCCATATATTTATCAGGACTTGTAAGTAGGATACTCTGTTACTAACCCATTCTTGAAATGTCTATTGTTCTCTCTTGGGTAGTTCCGTGCAATCTAAATTAGTAGGTCTAGTGGCAGAATTGGAATAGAAATGATTGTTAAGATTCCTGTACTTGTTGATTCTACTCTTTGTTGTAAACCAAGCATAATCCGCTCACCCCCTACAACGCCGACCCTAAATCCGCTCATCAACGACAACCATGTCACCGACGAGAACATGGAGCTTCTGTTCAAGTAACGTTTCCATACCTCTCACTATCAATCCATTGGCAGTGCTATTTATTTTATTAGCAATATAAACCACATTGCCTAATAGATTGGTAGCAGTTTCTTCAAAGCTGGCAATTGAAACTTAACTAGGCTGGTTTTGACCTAGAAAATATAATAAATGAGCCAAATTGTTGGACTTGGCCTATGTAAAGCACCGAATTGAACTAGGCCGGTTTTGGTTTATGACCATTTGGTTGGTCACCTGCCACATAGGATTGACCACACCGGATCTTAGGTGGCTAGATAGTTGGTGACCATTTTTTAGTCATAGAACCTGTGATCATCTGTTTATGATTAATTTACAAAAAGATCTTTATTATCCGACAATGATTCAGATTTTGATCATATGTTTTTTTCATAAAAAAGTTATAAATAAAAAACAGTGACCATCTAATAGTCAATATGGAGGTTAAAAATAACCTCGGGTGAGGCGACTATGACTAGTGAGCACCCTGTGCTCGCAGAGTTTCACGAAAACGATCAGACGCTGTAATTACGTACTCGGTCCAGAAAGAATCAAAGAAGAGCGACAGCGGTATTTATTTGTGCGACGATCATGTCGCATGCACAGAAACTGTGGAGGTAGCTAGCTGGTGTGCTACAGTGTATGACACCGTACGTAGGCGTACTCGCGCGCGCATGCATCGGAACCGGGAAAGGAGAAGAGGCGTACTCCATACTCGCGCGGGCGCGGAGCCGCGGACCCCGCCGGTCGGCTTGGTTCGATGCTACCGCTGCTGCTGCTACGTACGGCCGCAGGCGTAGTATGCCATACCTTTTTCCACGTATCAATCATGGCAGAGAAGATATCCGTCCTCATGTTCCTGTATACAAATACAACGTACGTTCCCTTGGGAAAAAGAATATCCCTTCACTAATTTACAAAGGAATTTCCACGAGCCTTTGGTGTAAATCCTCACCCACCCGTGCCTCTTTCTGCGTGCAGCAGCATGTTCATCGACTCACAAATACTTGTTGGTGATTGTTTTTCCCCGCGTGTGTCTCGATGGTGTAGGAATTGGACGACGGCTACTGACTTCGATAGTTGCAGAAAACTCTAGTGATTATTTCTTAATTTCTTAAAGTTTTATTTGCAAAGTTTTTAGATAATTATTTTGTCCCGGTTTTCATTTTGTTTCCACATGTATTGCTTTATGTAACTTGATTTGTGATTAATAAAATATGTGGTTGCTCTAAAAGAAATCCTCACCATTTTATTGCTATATGACCCCAATCAGGCGCGCATCGGTCCTATCGAAGTTGCGGCTAAAAGAAGCTGAGGGCCCAAGAAAATCAAAAATTAGCATCCTGGCCGCCAACAAAATAGGGGGGCGGAGACCGTGTCACGCGTGGCTACCTATATAAATTCACCCATTATTACCTCAACTTTGCATTGTTCGTAGTACTTCCTCCGTTTTGTAATTTTTATCATTGTTTTAGTTTAAATTTAAGCTAAAACCACGATGTGAATTATAAAAAAGAGGGAAGTACTTTCGACGTACTACAATAGCAGCTTCGTAGGAAAAAAAAAGATAGCTAATCAGTTACTTCCTCCGATCCATATTATTTATCACTGAAATTGATGTACTACCTCCGTCCCAAGGAATAAGGCGTCCTTGTTTTGCGTGTTTTTTCTTTAACCAAGATTTACTCTAAATATATAAAGAATGTTGATACTCCCTCCGTTTCAAGGCTTAAGGCGTCCTCGTTTTGCGTGTTTTTTCTTTGACCAAGAATTACTCTAAATACGTAAAGAGTTTTTGTATAAAACTAGTATCATCGGAAAGTATTTTTCAATATGAATCCAACGGTACTAATTATGTATAATATAATCAAGATTTTCTTGCTCAATTCTTTTGATCAAACTTTGCTTTGAAAAGCGTGTGCGCCTTAAGCCTTGAAACGGAGGTAGTATAAAATTAGCATAATTGGAAAATATGTTTCAATACGAATCTAACAATACTAATTTTACATAATATAATCAAATTTTAGTTGCTCTATTTGTTTGGTCAAAGTTTGCTTTGGAATGCGTGTGCGCCTTATTCCTTGAAACGGAGGGAGTATCTAGCATCCAAGGGACTATGTGATTGGTTCTTATCTCACTCCTCGTTATGCATGCATATATGGCGGGGTATTGACATTGATTGATCGTTCGAGGGTGTTTGCGAAGGGATTTGGGTCTCGACTGCATGGGCGGTGACACAACAAAATTCTCCATGATTGATTGATCTGTTTCTGGAGCCATTTCATCACTCCAAATACCCAAACGCTTCGGCCCGGCCAGTCAACCTGACCAAAAACAAACAAACAGATTAAAAAACAGCAGACAGGAAACCGCGCACACGCCACACATCAACCCTCACATCAACACTTACTCTTGTTTGTCCCCCATAATATGTGCAAAAATAAATGGAAAATGGCGAACTCGAACTCGATCGATCCGTGCCAAATCTGGCCAACGGGCCGGCCCGGCACGGCCCAGGCCCGGCACGCGGCACGGCCCGCCGTGGCCCGCCAGGCCACGCGTGCCCAGCCTGGCGGCCCGGCCCCAGCGCTACACGGGCGGCCAGCACGCTTGGCCCTGGGCCGTTTGGCCCGCTTTTCCTGTTTTTCATTTTGTCTGTTTTTCGATTTGAGTCCGAAAAAGTGCTAAAAATGTCAAAAAAAACGTGGCGGGCCTCGCGTCACGCGTTCTCGCCAAACGGGCGTGCGTCGCCCCGGCACGCTGCACGGCTCGCCGCACGGCACCCGTGTGCCGCAGGCCGCACGGGCCCGCCACAGCGTCTGCGTGCGTGCCGCCAGCGTGCTGGCCTGCCGGCACGGCACCCGCGTGCCACGGGCCGGCACGGGCCCGCCAGCCGCGTGCCGTGCCGGGCTTAGGCCGGGCCATTTTTCGCGGGCTGCGGGCCGGCACGCCAAAGCCCGGCCCGATGGCCAGATTTGATCCGTGCATGTATGAACACGCACCATGCATCGATCGATGCCTTTCCTCATCTCTGTCTCCCTCCATCTGCGTGTGTGTGTGAGAGAGAGAGAGAGAGAATGCAACCTATGTTTTGGGCTAGGCGAGGAGGAAGCAGTTGCCAAATGCAGGCGTAGTCTGCGCTCCATGCCCTGTCGTCCTTCATCATAGTCCCCACATGCCCTTTCTTCTCCGAGGGAAGGAGGGAGGGAGGGAGCTCGTACGTACGTGTGTCAACCTCACTCGTCCCTCTCCAAAAGATATCGCCATGATCCTCTCGCAAGCCAGCTCGAGCTAGCCCCAACCCCTATACCACCCTAGCTGCGCAGCTACCTAGCATACTCCTAGCCCTCCTTGCTCCTAGCTACCTGCCTCCTTATAAACCCTCTCATGTCTCTCCTCCAACCCCAGCTCAAACCCCATCTTCTTCTTCCTCCTCTTCTTGCCACACTGCTCTCCTCGCCATGGACAAGGCGAGTGTCTGGAGACAACTGCACCACCACCACCATCAGCAGCAGCAGCAGCAGCAGAGCAACGGGGGAGAGGGAAGGGTCGTCGGCGGTGGAGGCAATGCCGTCACCGTCGCGGCCGGTGCGACCGCGGCGTCGCCGCCGTGCAGGCCTACCGGGGCGCGGTGGACGCCGACGCCGGAGCAGGTGAAGATCCTCAAGGAGCTCTACTACGGCTGCGGCATCCGCTCGCCCAACCCGGAGCAGATCCAGCGGATCGCCGCCAGGCTGCGCCAGTACGGCCGGATCGAGGGCAAGAACGTCTTCTACTGGTTCCAGAACCACAAGGCCCGCGAGCGCCACAAGAAGCGCCTCGGCGTCGTCGTCAACGCCTGCTCCGGCGACCCCACGCACCTCGGCGTCATCTCCCCTGGCTCCGGTACGTGTACACCTCGTTCTCGCCCTCGTGCTCGCGCTACGTTTTCTTTGCTTCGCGCACGTTCATTTCTTGCATTGATTCGTGTTCGAGATCAAACTAATGGTGGGTTTCTTGCTTGATGGGTGCGTAGCGTGTTCTGGTGCCGCGCCTGCCGCCTCCTCGTACGGCTTCGGCAACGGCGGTACGGCCGTGCAGATGGATGGGAGCACTACTACTTCTTGCTGGGGGGACAGCGCCGCCGCCATGGGCGCCACCGAGAGAAGCAGCTACGTGCAGCTGCAGGTAATTAACCGCGCGCACACTTTCGCTGGATCGCAATTAACTACTGCTGCTGCTCGATTCGATCATCTCCTCGCCGATCGATCAAAATCCAATCAATCTACTTAACTGGCCGATGAGTATCTAATTGCTAAATGCTGGATGCATGCAGGACTACATGGGCGTGACGAGGAGCACGGGCGCGGGGAACCACGGCGCCGCGCCTTCGCCATGGCCGGCATGCTTCTCCTTCTCCTCCAACCAGACGCCTAGCCAGATGCTGCCGCCGGCGACGCGGGAGCCGGAGACGCTCCCGCTCTTCCCCACCGGCGACGACCAAGAAAGCGTCGACGTCGCCCACAACAGCTACCCGCAGTCCAACTCCAACTTCCAGCAGTGGTGGGGAGCTGCCGGCGCCAACACCACCACCACCACCACCATGACATTCCAGCAGCAACATCATCATCAGCTGCAGCAGCAACAGCTCCAAGATCAGCAGTACAGCTATTACAGCAGCAGCAGCAACCAGCAGCAGCTGATGATGCCCACCAGCCAGGACGCAGGCACCTCCCTGGAGCTCACCCTCAGCAGCTCCCCTTATTACCCTGCAAGGTTCATGTGAGATCAGCCTACAACTGCTCCAAAAGAGTACTGGTGTCACTGTCCTAGCTAGCTATATGGAAGCAACAGTGTTATTAGAAGCATATATGGAAGCAGCATGTCTGAGAGTTGGTTATATAGCAGTAGTACTAGCATATTAACCGGTAGTATGGTCCTCAACCTCAACTGGTAGTAGTGTGATCTGCAGCAGTACTACTCCAGTTCCAGTGGCTTGTGCTGGTTGGTTGTGTAGCCATCCATCCAAAGACCAAAGTGTTTGTGGCTGGGGAACTAGAAAGCAATTGTGTGTTTGGGATTGGGACAGGAGGGTGGTACACCAGCTGGGCCAAGATCCCTTTGGTGCATTCCAGATGGAGGAAAAAGTTATCCTCTTTCTTTGTCTGTCTCTCTCCCAGCCTTGCTGATCACCTGTTGAGATTTCTCCATGCTTTTCTTTCAGCCAAAGAGCATATAGTTTCTGTCTGTACTGTACATGCCACTGCATGCATGCATGCTTGCTTGCCAGTTTTATCATCCCAGCATTTCAGGTATGCTCGGGGACCAGTACACCGGTTGAATTGTTGGGGCAATGTTGGTTCTAAGAAAAGAATCAGTTTCCAGTCAACGCATTATGCTTTTGGTCTGAAGTCAGGCTGGTCACTGGGTTGTTTGATCTTACAGAAAACAAACCATGTGTTTAGCCATTGTTCTGTTTTGCATGATGGAATACAGTTGGTTTGGCTTAATAAACTGGTCTAAACAGCACAGCCTGCAACTACTTCGTATCATTCCTATGAGTTGAGTTATAACATGGCAGACCTGTATCTCTGAACCAAGGCAGTAGCTTACAAAATCTAGATGACTTGCAAAAATAATGCACTTCCAGATGAAGTGCACTTCCCCAGTTGAGCTTCAGTCAGGCTGGTCTGTTAAGCACGAGATTTGATCTCACAGAATATAAGCCTGGTTCCACGAGAACAAAAACATCCAGTAGTACGTACTCCCTCCGTTTCAAAATATAAGATGTTTTAGATTTGTGAATAAAATGAATCTAGACTTCTTTTAGTGTATAGATTCATCCTAAAATTGAGTGAACCTATATACTAAAACAAGTCTAAATACATTTGCTTCACAAAGCTAAAACATCTTATATTTTGAAACGGAGGGAGTAGTTTGTTAAACCATTGTTCTGTTTTCCATGCCGGAAACATTTGATTTTGCTTAATTGGACGGTTTAAACAGTAGACAGAGCAATCAATCACTTTATAACATGTGCATGACTTGAGTATAAACAAGTCAGACTTGATTCTCTGAACCAGAATCAAGGCAGCACTTCACCAAAGCTAGCTGACTTGCAAGAGCAGATAGCTAAGCTCAAGCCGTCAAGCGCATTATCATGGAATGCACTTCCCACTGCCAGATTACAATACCGGTGTATTTCCGAAGCACATTACATACTACTCTTCTCAAGCATAGCTGATCTTCTGCAACTTCTGCCTCTTTTCTTCGTCTCAGAACTATTGCCGCCGTTTCATTGCCATAGCTAAGCCTTGGAGTATTCTTCATATCGGAAGTGATCACTCAACTGGCTTTAAGGGCTTCTCTTGCTCAGAAGTTGTGAGGCTCGATCACAGTTTCCTGCTTAGACCATGGAAGAAACGGTGTTTTCTTCTCCTAGAATGCTTCTGATGTACCCTCGACATGACGTGCGGTGAGAAACAAACCTAGGTCAACACACCACAGGAACAGCGTCACACAACTTCTAATAACATTATCTATGTATAAGTGGATGCATCCGTGGTCAAACTATCTTATTTGGTAATAATACAGATTCCACTAGGCCATCTTAAGGAAGAACCAAATACAAACGTTTTCTATAGATGTGTACCATAAGAGATGCATGGTCCCCCAAAGAGGTTTTATATGCTACAATGCACGCTAAAAGTTCTGAAAAATTGAAATGAAGGAATTCTGTTATTATTCTTTCACAGTAGGAACTATACCTTTGAGTTATTACGAATGCCATAAGAAGAAAGTACAGAATTATCATCTATCAACTTCTCACTCTGATGTGTCAAGCAGTAGTTCTCCCAAATATGCTTCCTGGAACAAACATAAATACTTAAAGTGAAGTTCGGAAATTCTTGGTATCCTTATCAAAGGAAACATTGACAAATAAAAGGTTGAGAGATGCCACCAAAAATATCTAGTCCTTCTGAATAAAGAAATGGATAAAATGGATATTTACGGCTAATATAATAGAGCTAAAACGCAGCAAGAAACCAACACACAGGTAGCTTCCATATACACAACTTGTGGTAAGAACCACATGAATCGTGATGTGTTTGAACTACATGACTCAGGAACTGATAGATACCAAGATGGCACTTTCATGGACTTCAATACAAGACTGGCAGCTATAGTTGAAGCTAACATTATGGCAGAAGGACAAATCATTAAAGACGCCTAGCTATAATCAATAAAGCAGGATCTCAAACTAGTTTAACACTTTTACAGATTTTAAATTACAGAATTCGTAAATGGACTTAAACTAATAGCTGGCAGAGGCACAATCATATTACGTATTTCAATTTTTCTTGCAGCATTTAGTAATGTTCTGTCTGTACAATAAACTACTGAGCCTTCCTAAATCTGTAGTTTATTATAACAGCACCAAAATCTTCATACTAAATAGTAGCCTTTTTCCCACACACTGAATATTACAAATTTTGACAAATTAGTTGCAAAAATACTAATGTCATGAACTCTTTGCAGTTAGTGCCTGTTACATGAGACAGGCAAAAGGTGTACTGTACTACTGTCCTAGACAACCATATAATCACATGGCTGAAGCTTCAGACAGGTAAAATGTGTACTGTGATACTCTCCTACACAACCGTATAACCACATGGCTGAAGGTTCGTGGTGTCAAAGCAATGGTGGGTCACAGCTTACAGTTAATAACGCTTATAAGATCTTAGAAGCGATTTTATTATATATTGAGATCAAACTAATTTTTGTAAGACAATCTTCGAACATTATATTCTCCGTAGATTCAACTGAAACAGATTAGTTTAGACAGGGATCTTAATTCAACTGGGTTTGTCTACACTTATGTACACACATTCAGCTAATCAATAGAAAACAGGTCAAGTTCAATGCAAATCCAGCTACAAATCACAATAAGCTTCAGCTTGGATTCTCAACGTCCTGAGCTAATTCAGAGCCCAATCAATCTCATATATCTTGTTCCCCTCAGCTTATTCAGAAAATGATGCCTATCTAAATTAGTACCTTTTGGTAGATAAGCAGTGCCTGAGTGCCCATTTGTTATGTGGCTTAGGCCAGGGCCACGGCTTCCCAATCTATCTTATATGTTTCCTTAATTATTGTTAGTTATCTTTAGCACTTAATTCTCTTAGAGATATTCCTTGATTCTCAAGTTTGTTATTTCCTAAAATTTAGCAGATCGGCTTGTCCTCCAAGATTGTAAGCGGGCTATATAATGTCTCACACTTTTTATCAATAAAGCAAGCAGGTCCCAATTATCCCTCCCAAGTTTCCCCCTGCTCATGTTGTGCGGCAGCCTCCTCTTGGCTGGGCGTCGCACCTCATCAGTCCAGGGCCATCTCGTACTGGCCTTAGGGCTATTATTCTATCTCCTACCACGTTCATAACACCATTGCGAGAGACAAAAATAGCAAAATTGGCCATCTCGTAACAGCCTTACGGCGATTATTCTATCTCCTACCACGTTCATAATACCATTGCGAGAGACAAAAATAGAAAAATTGGCCATCTCGTAACAGCCTTAGGGCGATTATTCTATCTCCTACCACGTTCATAACACCATTGCGAGAGACAAATATAGCAAAGTTGTCCATCTCATACCAGCCTTAGGGCGATTATTCTATCTCCTACCACGTTCATAACACCATTGCGAGAGACAAAAATAGCAAAGTTATATCAGCACCATTTCGAAGAAACATTATGTCAATGTCAGGAAGTGTTTGGAGATAGGGCTATGGCGGTCATATCTGACTGCCAAACAGTGTGCTGTCCTAGACTGGCTTAGAGATCCTAGCAGACACTTGGAATCAAGAAATGGAATCTCAATTTCGAATTTAGAAATGTTCCTGATTTATTTTTGTAAAGAGAAGGTTTGCTATAGCATAAGTGTAAGATCTAAACAGTGTACAAAAAAGGGCTCATCCACCCCCAAATAACCGTAAGGAAAAAGACACGTATAGAGGAAACCTAATTCAAATGCCTTGACTAAACTTATGTAAACACATTGAGCTATTCAATACACAGCACAGCAGGTCAAGTTCACTGCAATTCAGACTTCGACGCAATAAACTTCAGGTTGGATTATCAATAACTTGAGCTATTTCAGAATTCAAATCAATCTCATATGTCTTTTGACTCTCAGCAATGCCCATCATGGGGTACGTTAAATTAAATAGCAATGAAACAGCAGCAGCATCTCAAAGAATATGTACTGGATGTACCCATGTCAGCGTGAATCCAGTCGATGCTATGAATTCCAGAATACAAAATCCAAAGTAGAAATCAACTCCAGGCACGCCATCGTTTAGAAAGAAATCTTATGCCTTACCATGAGATGTGGCGATGGCCCATCTGGCCTTGCTCTATTTCAGTTATCTTCTTCCTGATAGCCAGCTTCAAATCCTTGACCGTAGCAGTGTTCAATACTGCAACATCTATTTCAGTAATATGACAAAAGGAAAACGAACTGTGGTGGGTTAGCACTTAGCACATTGTACAGGATCGATCTGAACAAAAAATGTGGGATTGGAAGAGGGCCACATCATGTATACCAAACGAGGTGTTGTCCAGCTTCACGACGTTCACTCTCATGGCGCTGCCGAGCTCGAGGTTGATGAGCGTGTCCACGTCCCCTAGCGAGGGCTTCCTGGGGACGTCCGCGAGTATGGGGTCGTCGAGGAGCGCGGCGAGCATGGACTGCAGCCTCGCCTGCTTGGCCTCGGTGCTCTGGTACGCGGCGACCTCCTCCGTCTTCGCGGCCCCTGCCGAATCCATCTCCTCTCCTCCGTAGAGAGCGGACGCGTCGCGCATCTCTGCGGCGGCGGTCGCCCCTCGCCGGAACTGATACGGAGAAGGGGGAGTGAAGAATAATGGCCGACAGGTGGGACCCACAATAGCAGAGCAAAGTATTCTGGCCTTGTGGGCCATTGGTAGCCGTCCGATCGGGCTTCCTGGGCGATGTGGACGGCGATCCCCATCGCGTGACCACTTGAAAGACCTCTCCGTCTATTATCTTCAGGCTTCTAGTCGCATCGGCCGCCGCCGCCAAAATCTTTGTTCCTCCGCCGTCGTCGCCGTCGTCTGTCTCAGGGTCTCAGCGCGTCGCCTGCGGGGGGCAAGGAGCAAGCGCCGTCGTAGTGAGATCGTCCACGCGAAGGTGCGTGCGAGCAGAACCTAGAACTTCTCGGTTTTGTATGTTTGAATACGAGTACATTCGCTAGCTTCCTCCGCCGTGCGTCCGTGCTCAGCTCCGCTGGCTTCTGCTTGGTCGCTTTCCCTGTACGCGCTAGTATCATGTTTCTCGTGCTGCCCCTTAGGTCAGCCGACAAAGCTTGAGGGTGGGCCGACGGCCGAGTCCTTCTGCACTAACCCTAGACCTGTAAGCGCCGGCGAGTAGCAACTTCCGATTTGTGTCTCTAAATCCATTAATCTTCAAATTATTCAATTGGTCGCAAACTGAAACACATCCATGAGTGAGGATAGAGGTGGCATTAGCATGTAATGCACTTATGTTGTTGGCTATAGTGACATAGGAGAACACATAGCGATTGGTGTATCCTATGTGTGATGCATTTATCTTATTGCTAGTGGCATGAAGCAAACGTACGCTGTTAAATTTCATGTGGTCATCAGGAAGTGATGCCATCTAAAATGTTTTTGTACTGGAATTTTGCTGTTAAAGCCATAGGTTGTTTGTATCAATCAAATTGATAAGCTGTGCACTTTGAATTCGTGTTCTTTGTCTTCACAACATTCGGTTGTATAGAGTTTCTGAGTGTGTATTGTGTTAAAATTATATGGATATAGCTGTGGTAGGTACTCTTTGGTCCGTTTTAACCCTTAATTTGAACTCGTTAATAAGATTATTTTTGTAACCAAGTGATCGATCTGATTGGAAATGTTATGGAACAGCTTCCAATATCGGGTTCCTATATCAAAGAGTTAGAACTTAAAACCTCTGAACCGTAATTTACTGAGTCATGATAGACGTGGCATTGGTAAATATATTGTTGTCCTGTTAGTAAGAGATGCGGTGCTATAATTGTTATCATGCAATACACTTATATTATGTTGCTATAGTGACCTAGGAGTTGGGATAAAATATTATTTGGTTGTGCATACATTATGCTGGCCCGAGCGACCTGGGAGGCTGGAAGCCTGGAACACATGCTATAAATTTAGTCTCAGTTCTTTTGGAGCTTTTGGACAGCTTAGAGGTAGAAATAAGCTTAAGCCAAAAAGAACTCGATTTTAAGCCTTTTTCAGGGCAGTCAGCTTCAACCATTCCTTCACAGTGGGGAGAAACTGCCATACCCCAGCTTCCCGCAGCTTCTCGGACCTCAATGAACCGTTATTTGCGTTTACCCCTATTTTGAACAGCTATTTACGTGTAAATGCCACTGCACTGCACACAGTGAGGTTCCTTGGCCGACCCGTTTTTTCTCTGCCCAGCGGAACTCGAACGATAGCCTCTATCTCCCGTCAGATTCATCCTGTACGGAGTACGGACCCCTCTGCCTCCGCCATGGGCGATTCTGGCTGCCACCTATGCCGCCAAAAGCCTCCCTTGATGATCCCTGTTCCATTCCATGGCGGAGGGGTAGCCCACGCCCCTAGCTCACCGGCCCAGATCAAGCCGAGCTCGAGCTCACCGCACAGGATCGATATGCTGCGGTTGGGGCAGTTCCTCCGTGCCACGAGATCCGCGCAGACACGAGGAACCCAAAGATGTTGTCAGCTCCTCCTGAAGACCATCCTCTTAACAGAATCGCTGGGTTCTTCACGAAGTCCGGCCATCCTCCAGTGATCTCTCAACCAGTCTGAGCACATCATTATGTACCGCTTAATCTCCACTTTCCTTTTTCTTTTTCATGACATGCCCATCACCTCTGTTTCCCTGGCAAAATCTCCAGGACCACCACGGCATGGCGTGTTCGTGCTCCACTCCTCCTCTTGTTCTATATACAGAACAGTTCTATTAGTGTCCATTAGGAATTGCTTGCAATGCAAAAGTTTATTCACTTTTTGGACTGTTTTGTGCTAAGATGCAGAACAACACAATAATTAGTTGTGCTGAATGTGGGGTGTCCAGATCGTGCTTTGCTGCTGATTTTGGTTATTTAAATTGGGGAAATTTGAGTGCTTTGTTGCTGCCGTAATGACCTCCAATTGTTATCGTAATATTTAGCATTTTAGGATGTTCAGTAATTGAATCTGTGCTCATATACGTGGAATAACATTACAAACTAACTCTATATCAGTTAATCAGCCCATAAACTCATTCTAGGGGTGTTAGACTTTTCAGCAGACAACTCAAACAACAAGCTGCAAGGCTGGAAGCTGAAAAGAAGTGCGTCATAGTTTCTTAGGAGCTTATTTCACTTTCACTGCTGTTTATCTGGGCAGCTCAAGCCAGAGCGGTTTCTGCACAAGCCGGAGCCCAAAAGAACTAGGCCTTAATTTTGTGGGATTGAAGTAGCGAGTAGTGAAGTATTCAGTTCTACATGCTGGTATCTCCTATGTGTGTTGCATTTATGTTATTTTTAGTGGCCTAGAACAAATTTACGTAGTTATTTTAGTATGCTACGGGATGTAATTCCATGCTCTGGTATATAAATTTGTTACACTGGAAATTTTCTGTTAAAGCCGTAGGATGTTCAGAAGATTTGCAACTTTGAAATTTCGTGTTCTTTAGTCTTGATCCCATCTGATTATGTTTGAGAGTTTTTGAGCTTGTATTCTGTTTAAAACGTACGGGTATATAGTTGCAAATTTAGTTCAGTGCGACAAATTTTGTTCAGTTCAAAATGTACTTCGAAATGTATTTTGTTCAGTTTCCACTCCTATTATCAAGTCATCAACAACAAATTTTCCATAACTAGGTGACCAATCTGATTGAAATGTTACAGATCTGCTTCCAACGTCGAATTTAGTGTATCGCGGAATGCATACCCTTACCTTATCTAACCATTGAAAAAGTACCCTCTGAATGTCATGGGGCGGCATTCAGGGTTTTTATTTCTCCCGCTTGCATTACGTTTCTAGCTTCCACTACTAGTTGTTGAGAATGTGTGCTATGATGCGGCTTCAGTAATAAGCAGAAAAACGTGCTGACATGTCTCTATGCTTTTATGATATCATTCCATGTATGAAACTGAATTTTTGTCTGGTGATGAAGGAGCGGTTTTCTGGCGATGTTTGATTTTGGAAAAGATATCCCATGAAGATATATTTGATGGGACCCTAGTGACACTAATGAGTATATTGGGGAAATATGGGTGGCATTTGGGCCATACCCACTGTATGTGTGTCATTTATTATCCCATGGAAATATGTTTGAAGAGGCCCTAGTGAGTATGACACTAAATGAATATATCTGGAACAGTGTGTGTGGAATTTGGAACCATACGCACGGTATTTGTGTCAATGATTATTATGGATTCTAGTAGGAAACTCCCTTCTCTAAAAGGTTAAATATGTCCCTGTGTTAATAATTTTTATTGGAAGCAAGTGTCATAATAGGTCACGATGATTGAATTAACAATTTCCTTCTCTTAGCGAAGCTCTACCATGTTTTCTTCGTTTGCTGACAGGCTGATATGACTATATTCTGATAAGCATCGCATGCAATTATTGTTTGACAGGTTAGCATCTGACAGCCATGGCGAAACATCACCCCGATCTCATCATGTGCCGCAAGCAGCCCGGCATCGCGATCGGCCGCCTGTGCGAGAAGTGCGACGGCAAGTGCGTGATCTGCGACTCGTACGTGCGCCCCTGCACGCTGGTCCGTGTCTGCGACGAGTGCAACTACGGCTCGTTCCAGGGGAGGTGCGTCATCTGCGGAGGAGTGGGCATCTCGGACGCCTACTACTGCAAGGAGTGCACGCAGCAGGAGAAGGACCGGGACGGGTGCCCCAAGATCGTGAACCTGGGAAGCGCCAAGACCGACCTCTTCTACGAGCGCAAGAAGTATGGGTTTAAGAAGAGATGAAGCGGGGTGGATCTTTTCTCGGGTCGTTTCGGCCTGATCTTCCTGTGCGGTGGTGTTGGTGCGAAGGAGGGATAGGTTTGCTGAGGCGGCGATGGTGCTGTGTGCGCGTTATGGTTTTGGTACTAGTGCGAGAATACATCCCTGATATGATCTGTGTAATGACCATTTTCTGCTGTATGGGACTAACTTTCCACTGCTTATGCAGTGCGTGCTCGACGTTTAATAATCTGTCTGACTTGAAATTTGGACTGAGATGGCTGCGCCCTCTATCATGTTGTACACTCCAACATCTTTTCCGCTTGTAAAGAGCAGATTAGCATGCGCCTCGCAGTTTTTAAATTATGCTGATCCAGCTCAGAAGAAATTTGCAAGGCCTTCAATGACAAGCGCGTGACTCAGCAGACAAAGCTCTGTAATTGGTTCATTGTTTACTAGTACTACCTGCACCGCACCTGCTCTTGTCCAGGCCTGTGCGGTATGAACGCAACGCACAATGAAGTGGCGATATTGTAAAATATTCATTTCGTGTCGAACTCACAGGTATTTAGATTCTGGTACCACCACAAGGCTCAGACCAGAAGTTTTTCCAGATTTAAATAAAAATGTTAATAATGCATTATAAAGTTAGCGGACATAATAAATAATGTAGTACTTAAATTATCGTCATCTCGGGACCCCAAACTGTGCATCTTTTATCATAAAAGTCCTTGTCAAACAAAGTCGGTACTGGGTGGAGTGTTCCTGTCTAGTACGTCTCCTCCCTAAAACACTAACCTTCGACTAATGTGCTTTTGTCTAGCAAGTACTAGTACGTCTCGTGAACCTGCTAGATGAGCTAATACCTAACCAACTAAGACGGCAGTTAGGTGCCGATTAAGGATTTGTCACGAGCCAATTACGTATTTGCCCCTGGGAACTTTTTGACTCGTAGCTCGAGCGGAAACGGACAACCCGGTAATTTCGCTCCGACTTGGCCTCTCCTCGCCGGAGAGGTTGCGTTTATATTTGGATGGCAGATTAATCAATACCGTCTCGGCCCGGGCTGGAAAATCGCAAACTGATTGAGGAAAAAAAAAACGCAAATCGACGCGACGGTAGATAAACAAAGGGGGCAGGAGCGCAGGGCCGCCGACGCCAGCACATCCTCGCCTCACCACCACCTCCCGTCTCCTCCTCCCTCCTCCCCCCATCCACCGCTTCCGCCGCCGCCACGAGGACGGCGGAAGGCGGTGACCCTATCACGAGTTTCCCCCCAATCTGCCCGCCCGCCCGCCTGCCCGCCCGTTCCCTCGATCGGACTCCTCTCGCGTTTCGTCCCGTCCCGTCTCGTCTAGATCGGATTCGATTCGGTTGTCGGGGGTAGCGATGGGGTCGAGGCGGCCGAGGCGCGTCTCGTGGGCCACCGGACACAATCTCTGCAAGGTATTGTGATCGACAAACACTTGGAGACGGATTCGCGCTGCTGCCGGTCCCATTCAAGCATCTACGGATTTCGGTGCTTTATTTGCTGGTTCCATGATTTAAAACCCGGATTGAGTGCTACCACGATCTTATTGCGTGTTTTTGTGTGTTTTTTATTTGGAGAGTCTGAGAGTTCTGAATCGCACAAACGGCAGAGGAGAATGAGATGTGAATTTCATTCCGCCCAATGACTGCAGAGCAAAATCAGTGCCAATGCTGAACTGAAAGGAGACTAATAATAGAGCAGCCCTCTCCATATATATACTTAATGAAATTAATCTATGTCCAACAACTTAATGATACAGATTGTTGCGGGAAAAAACAATCCAAGGGGGAACTTGTATACGATCAATGAAATAAACCATCAGATTCAAACAAACGATTGAACAACGATGCTATAATGCATCTAGTAACTTCATTGACACCACCTGATTTTTTTTTGTTACAACATTTATCCTATATATCACCTATTTTTGACAAAATATACTTATCTTCTTGAGGAACATACTTCAGCTCTTTAATATCCACTCTTCACTAGGAAGAGGGGAGTAGTTTCCGCGCTCCTCAGGTGTCAATCATTACATGATTTAAGTGTTGAATCAAATTTAGGCAGACAGCATTTACTTTAGCCTATTTCTATTTCGTGAACCAATACCAACATTTTTTTTTTCTACCAGTGTTAACATGTGATGCTGAAATTTGCTACCACCAAGCACACTAAAATGTGGTCTGTGTTAGTATGTAGATGTGCAACTAGTGATATAAAGTATAATTGGGGCATATGCAGTTACAATTTTCGTTTAATACTGATCAATCAACCATACATCCAACTTCAGTTTAGTACTGATCAATCAACCATACATCCAACTTCAGTTTAGTACTGATCAATCAGGCTGTGCTTTTATGTATGCAATGTAGTTTCACTGACATGGTAGTGCCTTTTTTCCTATCACTATATTTTACCATTAATAATGTCCTGAACCAGTGACTCAATTCCTAAATAAGTATCATAATGTTCTACAAGCTGAAGTGATTACTCTTTAAAATTTTAAATACATCTGACCCCACAGTATAATACATCTCATGCTGCAATTCTATGTCACAGACTCCTGAAGTTCAGAATGTAACATAATTGAGATTTACTGATAAATAAATACAATAGGCCAGTACCAAATCTTTGCTGAGGACTGGTTAATATACTGAGCTTAAAGGTGGGACTATGATAGGATAGCTTGCTGAAACTAAAATCTACAGTGCAACCCATAGTAAAAATATGCAAAACAAATTAGCTGACATCAGTCTGTTGCATTTTGATCATTTCATGTCATCAATGAATGTGAACTGTTCATGATTTAGTTCAAGCGCATGAAAATTTTATTGACACGCTAGATTCTCTCTTTGGGGTAAATAATCATATTTGACCGATTAAACCAAGTGAAGCTCTCGACGCTTAACACATCGGTCTTAAGAACCAGACACATGTGATGACCATTTACGTGAGACATATGGTTAGGCAAACAATAGCAAAGTTTACTTTATTAATCTGTCCTTCTAATGAGATAAAGCATTTATTGATTGATGCCAGGGAACAATATATACAGTTACCATGCAGAAGCTTGTGCTGTCAGCTAACATCTCTAAGTTGATTGCATTTTGTTCTCTAAAACCACTGGTGAATACATCACACTCATGCTTGTCATTGCACGGTTGTATGCGCATAAATAAGCCTTGTCCATGTTTCGTAATCACTGCGGTACTAATTCCTGGTTAATAGTCCAGTCATTGGCTCCATGGATGATGAATGTCTTTTTAGGCTCAGCATCATGACTGATTTACAGCGTATGCTTGCAGTGATAACAATAGAGTGGTGCATTTGTGTATTTTTTGTTCCAGTAATATCATTCCATTTACTGCTGGGTGATGCACAACATATAAACTGTCGATGTTGTATTCATTGTTTATTGCTGATAGCATGCATCAATAGCTAGAATCATCACTTACAGTTGTGTCCTGCCTCTATGACTGTACTTCTATGTCGCAGAATCGTTCATCAAAATCTTCTTTCTTTTCCTTTGGCAGTAAAACTTTTTTATTAAGCTACTATTACAATTTTTATAGATCATACAAAGTCCTGAACACTGATTCTCGTAAGGGGAAAAAGAAACTACGAAGTTTAAACTGCATCAATATGTCACTCAACTGCTGCTTAAAATCTCTTTTTTTGTCTGAGAGTAGAGTGCCTTGATTGTGCAGCTATTGTCCTGTGAAACCATCTTCTGTATTACCTGATTCAGGTTAAAGCTTGCTGTCCATCCACCTTAGACACCATTATGCAATGAATTAGTTGATATGTGATTCTTTAAAATATTGTGAGTATAAGTCAATCAGCAAACAAACAAGTCTATTTTGATTGTTAACCAAGCCCAGTTTTTTGCTATATTACTTGCCAGTTCTGAACAAAATTAGTTTTGATGGTTCACGTATAGTATTGATCTTATTGCTCATGTACGTTGTATCTGAGTTTAGTAAGTTGCAGTGTAATTTTTAATTCCTGGTTGATTAAACATTGTAAATGTAAATATTAGGAGATGCCATCTCATGCATTTGTAAATCTGCCAGGTAAGGCTTTTTATATCCGAGGATTCCCCTTCTCAAGCTGGATTAAGACCACAAGACAATCTCCAAGCAAAAGGCTCGTGTTTAATACATGCAGCTGGCCCGAGTTCAGATGATTCACTGCCTCCAGGCTTTGAGTCACCACAGCCAACCAATGACCTCAAAATTGACATATCTCAAATTCCTCTTGTTGAGTGGAAATGCCCACCACATGTAAGACCCATGATTTAGACTGCTCTTTTGCACATAATTTCTAGATAACTTCAGTGTCACTAATGTTCTGAACATCATATTTTTGTAGATATTATTGGACACAGATTGGCACATTGCTTTTGGAGAAGAAAGCAAGGAGATTGCTATACAAAATGAGAGAATGTTTGGAGCTCTTGAGGCTATGTATCCACGTGCATCGAACATTCCTCCAAAGTAAGCAAGCTTAACATTGGTTTGTTCATTCTTCAGTTTTGACTCATAATTTGTTATTCATAAAACTCGTTTTGGTAATACAGCCCATTTGTATCTTCCGATGTGCGAGACACTTGTTATGATGATTGCCAAACCCTATTGGTGCCTTTGATCCCTGTTGAAGATGATGATAGTTCAGACCAGTCAGAAGCGCCATTGCTTGATATGCCAAACCATCATCATCAGTCAGAGTCAGAGAAGTATGACCCTACGAGAACCAGTGCGCCACAACTTTCAAATACTCTAATTAGAATTGCACAACAACAGCCCTGTGGATCCAGTGGTGCAACAGGCTACAGTGTTTCCGCGGAGCCAGATGTGTTGGCTGCAGCCTCTGCTGCATTTACCGCAATAATGCAAAGCAACCAAAAAGGAAGCATGGTTGATGAAGATCTACTTGTCAAAATACTGAGTGATCCTGCACAAGTTGAGAGGTTAATGCAAGAATACAGCCAAATTAGACACGAACAATCTAAAAGTAGTTCTGTCGTTGCTCCGGTGCCACCAGGTCAACCACCCCAAATGGCAACGAGTGCTCCAATGAGTGCTTGTATGTCATTTTCTGATCATACGACAACCTTCCGGAATTTTCCTCCACCTCGAATGACAGTAAGTGCTCCATTTCATAACACAAATTCTACACAGCCTCCACCTCAAATTGCGCTTCCACCACAAATGGCTCCAGGACCAATGATGAATAGACCACCTCATGGATTTACTCATGGGACTCCTATTCCCATGAATCGTCCACTAGGTTCAAGTCCTGCTATGAATGCCATGAATTTTCAACCAGGTTCTGGTATGCCTATGAATTCCATGAATATTCCACCTGGTCCTAGTCCGGCTATTAATGTCATGAATCGCCCACAAAATTCAGTTTCATCTATGAGTGCCATAAATCCTCCACCGGGATCTGGTCCGTCTATGAATTTTGCAAGTGCCCCAGCAAGGGGTATCACCTATTACAAAACCCTTATCCATCAACATGGAGGGGAGAGGAAAGAGCCACCTGAACAACAGCAAATGCAACAACAAGTCCAATATGGAATGTACCACCAGTCCGCTCCCTTGCAAACAGATGCTATTAACGGTGTTTCTGTGGTTAATAGAGATACCAAACCGAGGCCAATGAAACTGTGTGCTTATTTCAACGGCCCGAGGGGGTGTCGCAACGGTGCTAATTGTACATTTTTACATGATTCGTCGGCGCCGCCGAGACAAGATGGCTCTAAAAGGATTAAGCTAGACAGCAGAATAGCCGGTCGGAATTGAGCTGTGGCTGGTACTCAAGTTTTGGCTATTCTTTGGTCGATTCTCTTTCACATGCATTGTTCAGTAAAATATTACACCTGCTAGCTTCCTGATCGGTTTGATTGCACTAGCTTTTGAAGGAAAAGGTGTTCCAGAAGAGACGGAAATATTCTACTGAAACAGTATTACCAGTTCTCCGTTGAAGCACTTAAACGTGGCCAGCTGAATGGGCTAGCTGAATGCTACGTTAACCCTGGTCATTCCTGTTTTTAGTTATTTGAAAAACTTAAGTAGACAAACAGACTCCAAAGATTGGTGTTAACGTTGCTCATTTTTGTTTTAATGATTTGGAAAACTTAAGCAGACAAAGAAAGTCTAAAGATTGATATAATATCTGCTGACCTCAGAAGCTATATAATAACATCATATAGTACAAGAGGTAACAGTATAACGGTAAGTTCAGTTAATGTGCATGAGTGGCACTAAAGCAGGAATGATTATGCAGTCACTACTTACTGCCACGTACTATAATTTGTGTTGCAAACTAATATTGGAATGAGTTACTTTTTTCATAGTGCTTTTTTTCTATTTGAGTAAACAACGTGCATTTTTTAAAATGTTTTTGATCCAATTTAATTGTTGTGACAATTAGACCTGACTGGAGGTTGTACATATATTCATTCCAGTGGTACCACATTGAGTTGTGTATCACTGCAAATTCATGTGGTACCCGGTGGTTACATATCGTAGTTCTGTTAATTTTCTATATTATACCGGTCTCTTCCTTTTGGAATTAACCGACTCACATTTTTCTAGATTTGCATGTATTTGTCCACTAAAACATGTCTAGATATGTGTCAATTTAGAGACAAATGTGAGTCGGTTAATCTCGGGCGGAGGGAATATATAATATTTTTGACTAAAAAGTCAATATTGACGGTTTCCATATAATTTTTTGGTTAAAGCAATGTTGACAAAGTTTTTATCAAGTATATATATTTCCAGAAAAGTATATGAACATCTACCAGATGCGATATATATAATTATTTGGATTGGAGGTTGGATAAAAATATATTTTGCAGTCATTCTAATACATGGTTTAGATGGAATTTGACTTTGACTAAAAATAATACTAGGCAACGTATTTTCTCCGTCTCAAAATAGATGTTGTAGATTTGTTAAAATTTGATGAATCTAAACATTATTAGTATATAGATTTATCTAAATTTTGACAAAACTGAGACATCTGTATGGAGTAAAAAGGAGGAGGTATATATGAAGGAATGTGCGTATACTGCTTGTAAGTGTACAAGCAAACGTACGGGTCGTGGATGGATCACGTCGGTACACGCAGATTTTGTCTGTGCATGCTGACTAGCTAAGCTAAACACTACTGAGATAGCTCGTGGTCGTGGCCACTGTGTATTCTGGATCCATGAGCCAACTAATTGCAAATGTCTCTGTACGTGTCCCGATCCCGAGAGTTCGGCATCGACGTGTCGAGTTCGTGCGTCTTTTCGAACGCTGCACGTTCCAGAAAACCAACCACTTGATCACTCGGCACCTGGCAGCTATGTGCGTGCAACTTTCTTCATGTAGCTTCACCGCTCAACGCAAGCGGTCGCTGAGCCGGCCCCTCTCGGTTCTTTCTACTCCGTAGCTACTTGGAGCGTCCCTCCTCCGTGCAGCAGCTGCTCTGTCGTGAATCACAAGCCATGCATGCACGTAAACAGTAGCTCTTCTCCAAGGGGATTTAAAATGCGTCAGGAGCACCGTTCGCTTGTACGCACCAGTGCTATTCCCCTAAGCATTTCAAGCTCTAGAAAAATGTAGAAAAATCCTTAAAATACATATGCTATATCAAAATGTTCAAAAAAAAAATGATATCTATCTAGGACAAATATAATGTTACTTATTTAAGAACTAACTATGAAATTCCTAGTCATTTTAGTTCTACTAAAAAATTTGTTTATAAAAAAAGGTTTATAAAATCATTTTCTTGTATTAAAATAAAAGGATATATTCTTTTATCATCTATAATTCAAGATAAAATCTTTTCTAGCATTATTAAACTACTTAAGATTTTATTCATCATAAAATGTAGTTTGTTAGAGCTAAGATCAAGTAGGATTTTATGAAGCTATTTCTTTAATTAATTAATAACATTAATTCTCAAGTTCATTTAAATACTTCAAACCATAAAAATTCTTCAAATCATCTATTATGCTATCATCAATAAGATAAATCTTGTCTTTAGGATTATAATAGCAAATCATGTCTTAAACTCATCATTAACTCTCATTGGGAGTGAATAATCTCACATCTTTGATTATGCTTAGGAAAACCCTAGAACTTGTTAATGCCATAAAAATTATGTCTGAAATCCATTTATATTTTTATAGTTAAATTTGGTATAATATTCAACAAAGTAGAGGTATAGTAACTCAAGATCATTTGTACTTTATCAATAATACCCTCAATCCAAATCCTTGTAATCTTCAGAATTGATTAACTTAACATAAACAACATTTTCTTCAAAAGTTGTTCTTTTTTCCACTTCAAACAAAAACATTATATTATTTCTTTTAAACATTAAAAACTTAAAATAAAAGCTTTTATAAGAGTTACATGATATTAATCAACCCCAATTATATTTTACTATTGTATTTGCTTTTGTTCTTGTATGTTAAGTCTTAAGTTCCTTAATGATACATTTGTTTGTGAAGTAAACTTGAAGATAAACCAAATCTTAAAGAAATCACCTAAGTTCAACTCATTCACAATATTGGGTATTACTTCGGGGTTTTACAAAATGCATGGCATTACTTATGCATCAAATCATCTTGCTTCTTTAAACATTAGTACTTACCAGACCAATGATGTTGTTTTTAGATATTGGATCTTATATTGCCTCGAAGATCGTGATTGCATAATCTTGTAATCACAAAGGCAAGTTCATACTTGCTCATGTCCTTTGGTTATTTTCTATCAAGTATTTATAATCTATTTTTGTTACCACCTACATTTCGAAAAGGATGGCAGAAAACACTATTTTCATAATTAACTTGAATTATTGGTTACTGATCTAGGGTGATCAGCTAATCTATTATGACTGGCAATGGAACCACCATTGCACGAGAAAGTATCATCTCGGATTTAATAACAAATGTCTCTAGTGATTCTTGCACCGAATAATACGCCTTAACTATAAGATCTGGAGTGGGATGGTGAAGTCAGCTAGATCTTCTTCCTTTCGCATATGAACGGATACACATGACGTGGCTGAAATCCTTGTAGCGTGGTTTAATTCGTAGAGGATTATACAGCAGACAGGTGGGATCCCTCAATGTCCCACGGTAGTTCTGGCATCTATAATGGTCTGTATGTTTTATTGTTGTAATATAAAAGGTGGGAATGGCATACACCAAGGGGTATGCGGGGTCGCAGAGAAGGGCAGTGATTATCTTGGATCTTAGACTGGGCCCGACACCAAGGAAGTGTGGACGAGAATGCAACTCGGATGTGTAACAAGGCTAAGGTCTCTTATGGATAAAGCAACGCGACCTCTGCAGAGTGTATAAAAATATGAGATGTTACTCCCTATTCTAGGAAGGAGCTACGAACACGGCAGTAAAGGAGCTCCATGAAGTTTTAGTAAACATGTGAAGGCTGACGGACATAGCTTTTCAGAATAAAAGCAATCTTTGAAGAAATGTTTTCAAAAAACCGCATAACCTATGACCTTTGGTCTGTGGTTGTATATTGTGCATCAAACACTTCTTTTTAGTGAACTTGCTGAGTAAGCTCCGTACCTTCTTAATCATTGCTAGATTCTAAGCAGATCATGACGTCATCAACACCAAATGATGCTTAACAAATCGTCACCAAAAGGTCAAGTTCTTAAATTAAGTCAATGGAGTCAACATATACATTAACTGAAGTGAAGAAAAAGTTCCAAAATAGACAGGAATACAAATCTCTAGCCCATAAAACCTATTTCTATAAAGCATTGCAGTAGCCGCAATCACAAGACAATTAGTATTAGAAGTTGACTTATTCTTACTATAGTTTATGAGTTGTTATTTCTGGTTCTTCTTTTGTAAGATCTTCTTCCTTTTTAACTCAAGTTGTTCTCTAGATCTTTTGTAAAGAGTTGAGTTGTAATCTATAGTCATGTCTTGGACCCACGATGTTTCTATTGTACCACTCGGAGGGACGTAATACTAGTGAAACAATGGTTTATTGGTGTTATGTCAACGACTATAGTATATATATACTACATCATGCAGTGGTATGCTAGGTCACCGCAGATAGCATCGGAGCTTCAAGAGGGGAGAGGGGATCCATGGCAGGGGTATTAGGACATGCCATGGTCCCTATCTTGGCCCTCCTATGGATCTAGGTGAGGTCCATGTGATATAGGCTTTCTTTTTTCATAAAAACTTGCGTGGAAAAATCCTAGGTCCTGAGTTCGTGTAGTTCCCTGAAAGTCAAAATATGCAAAACAGAGTTTCCTTTCTATAGATTTATAATACAAATAAAAGGGATCTTTAGTAAAAACCCCAACTCATTCTAAAACATGATTATAACCACATATATGAATCAATTATGATGGAATATGGCACAATAAACTACAAAGATCGTAGATGCATTTTACATGCGTCAGTCCCCGGAGCATGTTGTTGGTTGTAAAGCTCTATGGTCGCATTAGGAACCTCCAATTGAGTTGTGGAGATTACCCAACCTTGTTTGTAAAGGTTGGTCGCTCCCTTCAAGGCCACTGCATTGTGTATTGGGAGCTTGACTTTTGTGGTGTGCACATGGGATAATAAGGTGAGCCTTTGTGACGTTGGATGCCTTTGTGGCACCACACCGCTATCCAACAAAGAGTACTTACCCTCTAAAGAAAGGTCTTCAGAAATACATCTCCATGTATCCATTGAAGTTATATCTTACCTTTACTTACTAGTATTGTTGTTTACTTGCTTGTATGCCTCCTTGTTATATAGGAAAATTCACATACTTGCATATCTAGAGAATTTACCTTTGTATCAAGTCTAAACTAAAAAGGAACTAAAAATTGTTCAGCGTTTATTCACCCCTCTCCCCCTAGTCGCTCATCACGATGGGCATGTTTATGAAAAAATAGTTCTGACTTAGCCACATGATCTAACACGAATGGAATCATATATTGTATAGTGTAATAAAAAAGGGACTCCTATATTAGCTGGTTGATAGCACTAGACTACGTGGACAACAATTCGTTGAGATTCCAAACTCTGAGTGATGTAGCAAGATAATTTCCCACAAGGGTGACTCGAGAGTTTATATTGAACTCTCGGGAAACAATAGTTGTACAGTTTTCCCTCCTCTTCTAGCAACGTGCAAAACAAACTCCATTTCCTTGTGTCCCAACTCCACCAAGTGGTTGTTAAGCATAAAGTTTTTATTATAGTTAAAAACAAATGATTAAATAAAATAACTAAAGTAAATATCCAATAAGTAAAGTAAACTAAATAAAATACAAAAAGTAAACTATATGATATGCAAGAGTATGTTGTAATACTGTTGGTAGAACTGCAAACTATATGAAAGAACTAAATGCAAGTATGATAAATGTTTTTGTAATAAATGAGTGTTGAAAAAAAGGAGTTATAAATGCAAGTAAAATGTGTTTCTTATGATTAAAAATGGACCAGGGTTCATAGTTTCACTTGTCTACCCTCTCGTAAACATTGTGGGATCAAAATAGCTCCTCATCAAGTGTCATATTGATGTAGCTTCGTAAATTAATTGATAAGCATTCATATGGGCATAACATCCTCTAATTGAGATGATGCAACACATCCCACTAATACTCCACTAGTTAGAGAAAACTCCACAAACTAGTATTAAGAAAAAATAGAGTATTGCCTTTGCTTACTGACATGATGTTGAATACATAATACCGCCTCAGAAGATATGAGCTCAGCTAAGATTGTCACTAGGAAATAGTAGTACATGCATTGATTTATCCCTAGTGAGGTAAAAATGGAAAGGTAAAAAACCATAGTAGGACCCAAAATTTTCTATCATGTCCAGTTTCATATTACCATGTTACTCCATCTAATGCACATGTTCCACCTCTCATATCCTATCACACAAATTTGATCAGAACAAAGTAATAAAGAACGGGTTACATAATATACATCTACTTATACACAAAACACAATATGAAAATTCCAATCTCAATTACTCAATTTATAAAAAAAATATCAACCATAAATGGATTACATATATATGGCCATAATCATGTAAGGTAGCTCACATGGCACTACAACATCTATAGCATGAGAGAGATAGAAAAAATATACTTCCATAAACCCATAGTTGGGGGTGGAACACTCCCTCTTCAGCATGATGATGATGGAGATGTTGTTGGAGAGGTTGGAGATGCGAGCCAACGGTGCTCCGGTGGTGTTTCTAATGCGGCTCAGATGACTGTAGAGCTTCTTTGGGAGACCCCAAGAGGAAGGTATGATGAGTACAGCAGCAAGTTTTTCCCTCAGTAAGAAACCAAGGTTATAGAACCAGTAGGATGAAGGAAACGACTCAAAGGTGTTGCTAGCAACTGGAAACCTGCACAACACAAACTCAAGACTTTGCCCCAACGAACAGTGAGGTTGTCAATCTCACCGGTTTGCTGAAAACAAAGGATTAACTCTATGGTGTGGAAGGTGATGGTGGTTTGCAGAAAGTAAACAGTAAAAATGGAAGATATATCAATGGTAAAGATTGGACCGGGGTCCATAGTTCACTAGAGGTGTTCTCCTTAAGATAAACAACAAGACATGTTGGGTAAACAAATTACAGCGGGGCAATTGACAGGACAGAGCAAGGCATAACAATGCAATACTAGACATTCATGATCCTATGAGATTTTTTATTGGGCAATACAACAAGATAGACCGCCATCCAACTGCATCTATGACTAGTAATCCACCTTCAGGTTATCATCTGAACCCCCTCCAGTATTAAGTTGCAAGCAATAGATAGCTGCTTTAAGCAAAGTGTGTAAGGTAAACAATCCACTTGTTCCATGAACAAGAGACCGTTGTTTTCTCCCTAGTAGCAACAGCACATCTACAACCTTAGAGATTTTTGTCACTTCCCCAGATTAAATAGAGGCATGAACCCACTATCGAGCATAAATACTCCCTCTTAGAGTCACTAGCATCTACTTGGCCAAGATAGCTACTAGAAACGGAGAGCATGCAAGATCTCAAACAACACAGACATGATAGAATCATAAGATAGAACCATTAATCAATCTGACATAGTAATCTCAATATCCATCGGATCCCCGCAAACACAACATGCATGATTACAAATAGATGATCTTGATCATGAACGGAGCTCACAAGATCTAAACATGGTAGCACAAAGGAGGAGAGACAACCATCTAGCTACTACATGGACCCGTAGTCCAAGGTGGAACTACTCACGCTTCATACCGGAGGCTGGCATGATGATGAAGAAGACCTCCAGGATGATCTCCCCTCCGGCGGAGTGCCGGGAAGAGCTTCAGATCCCCCTCCCCGATCTAGGGACGATGGTGGCGGTGGCTACAAACTGTTTTGTGGAAGATTGATCGGGTACTTAGGATTTTGGTATCGGGGGCTTCTTATAGGCGAAGAGGCGAGGCAGGGGGCACCCAGGGTGGCCGCACCCCCTAGGTGGGGGACATGCCAGGCCGTGCAGCCAGGGGGTGTGGCCCCCTGGTGGCTCTTCTCTGTCTCCCCTCTAGACTTCGTGACGCTCACGGTAAAATATTGACTTCGGCTTTTGTCCCGTCCAATTCCGAGAATATTGATTTTATGCCTTTCTAGAACCAAAAACAGAAGAAAACAGGCAACTGGCACTATGGCAACTTGTTAATAGGTTAGTTCCAGAAAAGATATAAAAACACCTCAAAGTATAGACAAAGCAAAGTAGATACTAAACAAGCATGGAGCATCAAAATTTATAGATATGTTTCCGACATATCAAGCATCCCCAAGCTTAACTCCTGCTCGTCCTCGAGTAGGTAAGTGATAAAAGAATAATTTTTGAGGTGACATGCACCATCAAAACCAAGATCAAACCTTTTTCAAGCATTGAAAGTTGCGATCAAAGAACTCTAAACATGTGCATGAAAGATGGAGTTCTAACAATAGGACATAGTAACTATGCATGCAACATGAAAGGCTACAAACAAAGATCATGAATAGCATGCATTGAAAAACGTTTGTTTGTTTCACATACAGAAAACATGGCATAGTGGCAATCAGCTTGTCCCTCATAGAGTAGCAAATAGATTCATAGGACACCTTCAAAGTTCACAAGGGTGACTAGAAACAAATAGCACAAGAACAAGTAGTATCACAATATGCATCAATCAATAAGTTTTGGGACACTGCACACAGAATGGCAACTATGCTCTCTTAATGGTGCCTAAAGGTAGAAAGTGGAGACTCAAATAATGATGGAAGAAAGGCCCTTCACAAAGGGAAGAAGGGATTTCATGTTTCAAAAAGAGCTTCCAAAAATTCTGGTACTTGTTAGCTTTTAGCCCTCATTGCCCCTATCATAAGCATCTTGAAGTGATTAATATTAAAGTGAACAAACTATGGAGTATATGCTTAACAAAGTATAAGTTGGCAATCTCAAGTCCCTTGAATACGAGGTCCACACCTCATGCTACTCAACTTCAGTCACCTGTAAGTTCTTGTCATAGTAAGTACATGCATATCATAGAGAATCGCCAACAGGGTACCCCTTGCACATGGTATAGGAGCTATCCCATAACCAAAATGACAAGGCAAGCAGAAAATGATCATCTCAGCGATCTTTTTATTTACTATGTGCATAGCTTTTTATTGAGGATGCTTCATAGATAGCTCATTATGGTGATGCTGCAAGTTTCCACCATGATTAGGCATGGATTAGGCTAGCGGCCCAGGCGTTTGTCTAACACAAAATACATAACTCCATGGACTTACAAGCTCCCTCTTTCTTTCACACCGGTGATATCCATATACAAAAGAGCAGGATATCAACTGTTTACAAAGTACAAGTGCAATGTTGAAAACGTTCCCCGTGACAACACGGTTCTGCTAATTCCAACGTATAAGTGCAAGCATATACAACATAGATGACACAATGGTTCAAGTTTATTAGGGGCAAAGAATATAAAGTATGCCATCAAGTTTGTGAGGGCTTTAATCACTAAGTTTTCACATAACAACATACTTTTAATTGGAAGATAGCTGAAAACAAGAATATACTTGGAATGGTGTAACACACCATGCATAGGATTTTATAGTGGACACTTTGGAATAACTTGGTTTGTTTGGAGTTTGGAAGCATGAGTAGAGCTTACTCATACAAGTGGAGGCTAGCAAAAGACTGGGAGCAACCAACTAAGAGAGCAATAATGGCCATAATCATGTAGAGCAACAAAACATTACTAATCAAAGCATAGAATGGTACTACAAGTCAAGGAATAGATGATCATAGAGGCTATGGTGACTTGTTCATAGTCATAACATGGTGTGAGCATGTGCCAAGTCAACCCAAACAAAGCATCAAAGGAGAATACCACAATACTATGCTTTTGTATGCTAAAACAACGTATAATTCTTTCAAGGCACACTAAGCAATCCCAATTGTTTGCAACAAGACATGCTACAACAATAATCACTAAGCATAAGGTAAAAACAACACCTAGAATTTTATGCTAAAGTCCAAGTCACAGTCAATGCAAGCTCCTCTTGCACTTTCAAGCAGGAACTTCCTACTCCTTTCCAACACCAAGCAACTTATTTGAAAACAACACGGAGATAACGGCGGTACAAACTACTTTATTCAAGCAAAGTAAACAAACTAAGCAAAGCAAATGAAAACTAAGATGCTCCAAGAACAACACAACAGTGCATGAAACAATAAAAACGAAGTGTCTAGACAGATCTGAGCTTTTTATTGATGAAGAAGGGGATGCCTTGGGCATCCCCAAGCTTTGACGCTTGTACCTCTTGGATATTTCTTGGGGTGACACCGGGGTGGCATACCCAAGCTTGAGATTTTGTCTATTCTTCATCTCATTACATCATTCTCTCTCTATACCTGAAATTTTTCCTTCATACAAAACTTCACACAATCTTCATTAGCAACATTAGTGTATTCAAAACATAATAGACCCTTAGGCCAAGCTTTAGAACAACAAAAAATTTCACTAAAAACACATGCTACTGTAGCAATTCCTTCAAAAATCTCAATTACCAAAAGAGAACTCAAAAAGAAATCAATAAGAAGCAAATGCAAATAATGGCAGAAATCTGTCAAAACAGACCAGCAGGTAGAAACCGATTTTTTTTTAAATCTTCTTTCTCAAATAAAAAAGTGTTGAACTAACGAAAGTTAGCTAACATACTGGGGGATTTATTCGTAAATTTTTAGCTCAATCCGACTTACAGGGACTCCTCACGAATTTTTATGGTGGAGGATAGAAATCTGTTTCGGGACAGCAGCTCCCCAGATCTTACTTCCCTCTCATTAGAGGTTATTCTTGGCACAAAAGGCAAACAAAAAATATAAGGAGAGTTCATTACTGAAGTAATAACTTCTAAGACTCAAGGAAACTCTTGGGTTATCTTCCAACAAGTACTTTTCTTTAACGCCTTTAAGTTAGGCACAAAAGGTTTGAGAAGATGCTCTCATAAGAAATATGAATTGAAGTAAAAGAGAGAATCAAGAAGAAAATTCAAAACACATTTAAGTCTAACCCTCTTCCTATGCATAGGAATATTGTACACAAATAAATTCACAAATAACAAAGTGACAAGTATGGGAAGATAGAACAAGAGTAACTTCAAAACTTTCAGCACATAGAGAGGTGTTTCAGTACCATGAAAAATTCTACAACCATACTTTACTCTCTCATAATAATTTTCAGTAGCATAATGAATAAACTCAACAATATAACTATCACATAAAGCAGGCTTTTCATGAGCTACAAACACATAATTTCTATCAAGCTCAAAAATAGTGGGATTAAAACCTTCACCGGTTTTATCCAAAGTAGATATTTCAAAAGGATCCATAGGAACATAACATTCATCCTCCTTTGGTAAGCATGGGGGACAATCAAATAATATAAGAGGTAAAGAGTTACTCTCATTAGAAGGTAGGCATGGGTAGATCCATTCTTCCTCCTTTTGTTCATCACTCTCCTCCTCTTTTTCATCTAATGAGCTTCCAGTTTCAACAATTTCTTCTTCCATAGGCTCCTGCAAGGCATTAATCTCTTCCATTTGTGGAAAGCATCTATTAAAATATTCAAGAATATATCCATTTTCTTCCTTGTAATTATCAAAGCAAAATTTGAGTATCTCATAAACCTCGTATTCATAAGGTGCATCATCAGTATTTTCAAGCAAACAAGCAAGTTCAAATGCACCCTTTGAAAGGGCATGTATGCCCCCATGTGTGGTTTTGGTAATTAATGACAATCTCTATGGACTAATGTGTAAATTGAGTTTCACTTGTAGGTTTGTCCATTGGCATCGCTTGGTCCATGTGTTGGTCTCAAGGTTGGAAGATGAAGAAATGTCCAAGAGCTTTGTGCCCATTGGAATCATGAAGAAATAAGGAGCTTGAAGGTCGATCAAGGCATGTGCAAAGAGTTGCATCAAGATGGATCAACCTCAAGTAGGGATGAAGAAGGGAGAGCTCAAGATGCGCCATCTCTAGAAGATCTCATGCTTGAAGCTTGCCATCCTCGTGCTCATGGAATGATGAAGACAAGTTCAAAGAAGAGGTTTCCCCCATCCTCGTGCTCATGGAATGATGAAGACAAGTTCAAAGAAGAGGTTTCCCCATGGAGTATGGGGGAGAAATTTGCAAGTCTTCATCTTCATCAAGCAAGAGCATCCAATAAAGGTGTTCCCACTATAGAAGAACAAGACAGTCTACATCAAGTTCAAGTGGTATGCTCAAGGCAAAGGTATGTTCTTAATAGGGCTTTTCTTTTGCCGGTCTCGTATTGTTAGTTGGGAGACCGGGTTTAGGATAGATAGTCGTGCTATCAAGAGGGGCTATAAAGCGGGTGTCTCGTCTGCCTCGTTCGGAGAGAGCTCAAACCTTTGCATTCATAGCATCATCTTTCTTGGTTGTTAGTTGGTTCTTGTCCATGAGAGGATCTAGATCTTGTGGTCACCATCATAATAAGCTCTAGTTCATCATCTAAGGATTTCACTTGCATATCTTATTGCGGTTTTTTATCTTGCGAGTTTTCCGGCTCCACACCTTGGGGGATACTTCACATATATATTCTATTCGTCATTATCTTTCCAACAAAATTGGTTTCATCCCGTTTGGAGTTCGGATGCAAAAGTTATTGCGTTTCTGGTTTTTTGGCTTCTGGAATTTCCCTGACCGGAAGTTCCGGCTTCCCACCGGAAGTTCCGCTAGGGCATCTTTGCTGCCGAAAGTTCTGGTGGAAGTTCCGGCTCTTGTTCCGGCTCTTGTTCCGCTCATGTTCAGTAACCTTCTATTTTGAATATGTCTATTTGACGGAACTTCCACCGGAAGTTTCGCTCCCACCGGAAGTTCCGGTGAACCGGCGGAAGTTCCGACCAGGATTCGCCAGCTTTTTCGCTCAAGAGTTTTTTGACCGTTGGCTGTGTGCCACGGAAGTTCCGGCCTCCCACCGGAAGTTCCGGCCAGGAGTCGCGAATGCCCATAACGGGCAGATCTGGGAGCCCTTTAAAAGGGGCCCCTCTTCCCCTTCGTGGGTACTAGCTTTTCTTCTTGGTTCTTGGCTTTCTCTCTCTCCTCCATTCTTAACCTTGAAGAAGCTTTCCCTCTCCCTTTCCCTTCCTATGATTCTTGCATCTTTTTGAGGGATTTGTGAGAGGAGATCTAGATCTACAATCCCCCCAAGCCAAATCCCTTTTTTGTGAAGGAATCATTGGGATCTAGATCTTGGAGAGTTTTGTATTCTCCTCTTGTGTTCTTCCTCCCTTATTCCCCCAATAGCTTTTGTAGCTTTGTTGGAATTTGGGAGAGAAGGACTTGCCCTTGCATTTGGTGCATAGGTTTGAGTTCTCCTTGGAGATTCGGCGAGTTCAAGCTTGTGAGATTGTTTCTCTTGGGTTCCTTGGAACCCTAGACAGTTGTGTGGTTGGTTTGTTGACCTTTTATGGTCTTGTAGCCTTTTGTGGCTTTGTTAGCCTTTTGTGGCTTTATTGGCCTTTTGTGGCATTTGTAGCATTTTGTGGCTTTGTTGTTGGGAGCCTCCAATTGAGTTGTGGAGTTCGCCCCAATCTTGTACGGGTTCGGTGACCGCCCTCAAGCGTCCCATAGTGGAGCGAGTGCCCGCCTTTTGTGGTGCGCACTCGGAAGAATAGGGTGAGCCTTTTGTGGCGTCGGTGAGTTGCGTGCTTCCGCATCCGGGGTGAGGCCTTGTGTGGCATTGGGTGAGCATCAAGCCACCACACCTCGAGGTGAGCCATTTGTGGCGTTCGGAGAGCATTCCGCGATCGCACCTCTCCAACTGAGACGTAGCTTCTTTGGAAGTGAACTTCGGGAAACAAATCTTCGTCTCCGCGTCCATCGGTTATCTCTCAACCGAGCCCTTTACTTATGCACTTTACATTGTGATAGCCATCGTGCTTGAAGTATTTATATCTTACTATCACCTTGTTGCTTGTATTGCTTAGCATAGGTTGTTGGTGCACTTAGGTGAACTTAGTGGCTAGGTTTTGTGCTCAATAAATTAAACGTTAGTTTTATTCCGCATTTACTTGAGCCTAAACTGTAGTATTTTAAAATGCCTATTCACCCCCCCTCTAGGCGACTTCCTTTGTACTTTCACCCTTGAAAGCAATAAATTCTTCAATTTGTTTCACATCATAAAAGACATAATTTCCCTTAACATTATCATTATATTCACATTGAAAAGGGAGGTGTTTATACCTCCTAGAGCAACAAGCTTTATCAAAGCAATAAGTAACATTATAAGTAGAGCACACCTCTCTAGCAATAGTATTCAATTTATCAATTTGTTCCCATAGGTGTTTCCATTTTTGTGACAAATGGTGTTCCTTATAATAATACTTTTTTTCTTCCGTGAACCCACCTTGCCAATAAGAACTAGTCTCAAAGAAACCATCCATTGATAGAAAGCATGAGAAAAGCAAGGCAATAACAGACCAACAACTAGAGCAGGAACTAATTTTTTGTCACTTCCCCAGATTAAATAGAGGCATGAACCCACTATCAAGCATAAATACTCCCTCTTGGAGTCACTAGCATCTACTTGGCCAAGATAGCTACTAGAAACGGAGAGCATGCAAGATATCAAACAACACAGCCATGATAGAATCATAAGATAAAACCATTAATCAATCTGACATAGTAATCTCAATATCCATCGGATCCCCGCAAACACAACATGCATGATTACAAATAGATGATCTTGATCATGAACGGAGCTCACAAGATCTAAACATGGTAGCACAAAGGAGGAGATACAACCATCTAGCTACTACATGGACCCGTAGTCCAAGGTGGAACTACTCACGCTTCATACCGGAGGCTGGCATGATGATGAAGAAGGCCTCCGGGATGATATCCCCTCCGGCAGGGTGCCGAGAAGAGCTTCAGATCCCCCCGATATAGGGACGATGGAGGCGGCGGCTATGGACTGTTTTGTGGAAGATTGATCGGGTACTTAAGGTTTTTGTATCGGGGGCTTCTTATAGGCGAAGATGCTAGGTAGGGGGCACCCAGGGTGGCCGCACCCCCTCCCCCCAGGAACGGGCCAGGCCAGGCCGTGCGGCCAGGGGGTGTGGCCCCTGGTGGCTCTTCTCCATCTCGTCTTCTGGATCCGTGTTCCCCACGGTAAAATATTGACTTTGGCTTTTATCCCATCCAATTCCGAGAATATCTACCTTTTCTGGAACCAAAAACAGAAGAAAGCAGGCAACTGACACTATGGCATCTTGTTAATAGGTGAAGGGTTTCGCGGTATAGTAAATCAAAATTTTCTACGGATGCGAACAGAGGGAAAGCCAAGATCTAATCTAGGAGATGCAAACAACAAGAGAGATTGGATTAGATCTTCATACCCTTGAAGATTCGCACAACGGAACGTTCGTCGGAACGTGGGTGATGTAGTCGTACTCGCTTCTCCTCCTCGCGATCCGATCCGATCTAGCACCACAAGTGGCGATGCCTCCGTGAGATGCACACGTGCAGCACCTCGACGTCTCCTCCTTCCTCGGACCAGCAAGTATGGTGGAGAGACGGATTAGATCTACAACACGACGGCGTGGTGTATATGGTGGAGAATTTCTGCAGCAGGGCTTCGCCTACAAACAGTCGGGAGGGAGAGAGGAAAGGCAGCAGGGCGGCTAGGGTTGGAGGGGAAGGTGTGGGGGGTGGTGGGCCCCAAGCCCTATTTATATAGAGGGGTGGGGCGCAGCCCTAGCCCCTCCCCCAAGCCAAACCGGCGGCCCCAAGGAGAAGGAGTGGGGGGCAAGGAAACCCCCCTTTCTAGAAGGTCTATCTCGAGTTTAAAACCCCCTTGGCCGGCTAGGCCCTATGGGGCCTTGTGCCCCTGGCCCAATGCGGCCAGGGCACTCCCTCATAGGCCCATGCCCCCTCCCGGAAGGTGTGGCCACGTTGGTCCCCTTCCGGAAGGTTCTAGAAGCTTCCGGTACAATACCGATTAACCTAGAACAATTCCGAACTCCAAAAACTGCACTGCCTTATATGAATCTTATTCTCCGGACCACTCCGGAACCTCTCGTGATGTCTCGGATCCCATCCGAGACTCCGAACAAAAACTCATAAACCAATTATCCAATCTATCCTAGCATCGAGACACGTTAAGTGTGTGACCCTACGGGTTCGAGAATATGCAGACATGATCTTCTATCAATAATCAACAGCGGGGTCTGGAAACCCATATTGACTCCCACACATTCATCGATGATCATATCGGATGAACCACGATGCCAGGATTCAATCAATCCCATATATATATTCCCTTCGTCTCGCGATATTTTACTTGTCCGAGATTCGATCGTCGGTACCGTCATACCTAGTTCAATCTCGCTCAAAGAAGTACTTTACTCGTTCCGTAATCCGATATCACTTTGTGATTAACTCCTTAACCACATGCTTGCAAGCGGTGTTGATATCGATTACCGAGTGGGCCCGAAGTATATCTCTCCGACTTGGGAGGGACAAATCCCATCTCGATACATACAACCCAACAGATACTTTCCGATCACCTGAGAGACACCTTTATGATCACCCTCTCATAGGATGATGTTTGATGACCTCAAAGCTTTCTTCCGACACCAGGGAGTTGTATTATCTCATGTTCTAAGGAATACAATATTTGACATAAGAAAAGCTTCGCAAAGACGAACACGATGACACGATCTAATTGCTTCGCTTAGTTTGGGTCTGTCCACCATATCATTCTCCCAATGATATGATCTCATTATTAATCGACAACTCATGTCCATGGTTAGGAAACCTTAACCATCATTAATCAATGAGCTAGTCCATAGAGGCGTACTAGGGACACGGTGTTGTTCACAAACCACACAAGTATTAAAGTTTCCGCTTAATACAATTCTAGCATGGAATATAAACATTATCATGAACAAGAATTATAATAATAACAACTTTATTATTGCCTCTAGGGCATAATTCCAACAATAGGTTAGTCCCAGAAAACATATAAAAATACCTCAAAGTGTATACAAAGCAAATCAAAGTAGATACTAAAAAGCATGGAACATCAAAAATTATAGATACATTTACGACGTATCAATTTCCCCCTCCAATCTTCGCAAGATCTCATCTGTTTCATGTTTCTGTATCTATGGTGTGCTCTGCTTTAGGGTCATGACCAAACAACAATATAGTTTTAGGTCAAGATGAAGCCAGTGGCAAAAGAATCGATGGCATCAGGGCTTGGATGGGAAGATGGGAATCCATGGTGCGGGCAAGGTATCTACCCGCATTGTGGTCCCCTATCTGGCCCTCCTCTGGGTCTAGGTGAGCTCTAGGTGCTTAAGGCCATCTTTTTCCATGAAAACTTATGTAGAAAACAATCAAAAGTCAATTAGAGTTCACGAATGTCCCTAGAAGTCAAAAATACGCAAAAAAGGTTTTTGTCTTGTCTGTAGAGCTATAATACAAATAAAATGGATGATTTAGAAAAATCCTCAAAATCACTATAAAACATGATTATAACATCGTATATGACTTAATTATGAAGGACTAGAACACAATAAACTACAAATATCACATTTGCATTTCACATGCATCAATGGTAAACATTTGCCTTTCACATGCATCAATGGTCATCAAGATAAACATGATGGTGCGAGCATGGTGTGACCACTCATACAAAGGGACAATACATACTCTAAAGGTTCATGGCAAGCTCAACTCTTCAAGTATCTAGGATAACTTATAGCATATGGTACATGAAAAGGTTATAGAAGCCATTAGAAGATCTTATGATAGGGGCAATGGAACCAAACACTAATGATGAACTATGATCTAAAGCATGACCTCAAGCAAAATGGTTTGAGGTTAGATTGTTCTTCTTAAATTCCAATGCTTAGATTTTTCTTTTCAGATTATTTTTGTTAGAATGTTCTGCTAATATTGTTCTTCTTAGATTGTTATTCTATATTGAAATTCTTAGATTGTGGTTTAGGGTTTCGAGGATTTTCTAAATCATGTTTATCTTGATGACCATACATACTCCAATGACAATATAATCAACAAAAGTTGAAAATGTCTAACACGTAGGCATGGCTTAGGTTAACGGTCCAAAAATCATGTCAAACTCGACCAAACTAATATCTTAGACAACTTACATCATGAAGTATATGCAATATATAATTTTCATTTCTCTTCATTTTCTGTCTTTCTTTATTTATTTTACCATCCTTTTTGTAGGGTTGTCCTGTCAAGATTGTGTTCACTCCACAACCAACTTCTCTATGCCAAGTATAGAAAAAAGCAACATTTTGGGAATATAAAAAAGTAGCACTTGGGAAATTTACTAGGAATAGCATTGAAATCTATATATAGGTACAGTGACGGACCAAAACAAATTCTAAAGCCCGAGCACACATGCTTAGAATGATGATTTGCTATCTAAATTAACATAAAGTAGCAAGCTAAATAAGTCGTTGTCCAGTCGGCAAGCCCAGGCAGCTGCCGGGCAACAGGGTCCTTGGGTCCGCCACTGTATAGGTAGATACGGTGGACACACTGGAATAACTTGTTTTAAGTTTGTTTTATGTATGAAAGACTAGCAATAGGGACAATGTTGACCAGTATGAATAAGCATGCCAAAGTGTCCATAGTACTAATCATTTAATAACATGAAAGATATCATAAACTCAATAATAAATGAGTACTAGTACTGCATGTGAAACTTAAACTTGGACATATATGAGGTAAATGAGTACTAGTACTGCATGTGACACTTGAAAGATATCATAAACTCAATAATAAAACATGACGTAAAGTGTAGGATAGTGATGAGTTATTCATCCCTTCACCCTTTTTAATAGACTTTGAACTTGATCTTATTTTTATCCCGGTAGCTAAATGATAAGAAATAATAGCATCTTCAGGTGGTGATCTTTTATTAAAATAAAAATTGCTAAACATAACTCAAAAACTAAAACTAGATAAAGATGCTCCAAATTCTTTGCGATACTAATATGTTGCTTGAAAAACAAAGTTTAGAGGTGTGAAAACTGAGAGTTTAGTAGGTCCATTAGGGGTGATTTAGGCAACCCCAAGCTTATGGTTTTCACCATTCTTGGATAGTTCATGATATGATGTTCCTCCATTCCTTCTTAAAATAACTTCACACAAAACTTTCTCCCATTCATTTTCTATGGATGACATTAGTAGTATAAACATAACTTCCATGTTGTTTTCCAAGCCTTGAATAAAATGGAATCTCAAATGTCAAGAGATGTGATTAAGTGGCCAACATTCAAAATATTACAAAAGACCTAAAAATAATCAAGGGAAGTCTCAAAGAAGCCACTCTTGCATACAACAAGCATACAAGTGTAGATCCTAGATTTTAAATCGAAATAGTATAGGAAACTAACACTCAAACCAATGGATTCATAAGCCAAACCAACATCAAATGAACTTGATGAACACTTATCAGTTCATCAGAACATTTAAGAATAAGCCAACAACTAAATGAAATATTACTACCACTAGTAAGCTACCAAGATCAAATCATGAAGTAATAAGCAATGAAATAACTCACTAGCCCATCACAGAAATAAATACTAGTTAAATACACTTGTCATTGTATAAAATAAGCATCGGGTCAACCGACATGCCAAAATGGCATACCACGACCAACTATAGAGCATTTAAATTGCCTAAAAATGCACTAAACATGTTCATAGAAACAACCAATAAAGATGGTTTCACTGAAACCTAAGCTGCGCACACAACATGCAGAGAAGTGAAGTATCAGTACCACTGTGCCTATAGGACACTATAAATAGCCATATATTCAAACCCCAAACCTCACAACTCTAGTACTAGGAGAGATATGAAGTGACAGGGCCAAGTTTAAGAAAATGGGTATACATGGTCCAAAAAATAGTCAGGAACTTTGATTTATGATGGATATATTTTCAGGTATATACGTATTCTACAAATAAAAAACTTTTTCCTCCAAAAAATGGGTGTACAATGTACACCCATTTATATATGGCTATGCCTATGGAGATATGATAGCAAGCGAAACACCAGTAGGAGAAGGCAAGGAGGAGAAGAGCATCTGAACTAAAAGATCTTCATCAACAACAGGGAAGAATAAGCTACTCTTCAAAGGTTGATAGCTAAACCAACATAATAGTAGTAGAGTAGAGATATATCAAGAATCATCTACTCTAGAGGGTTTAGGAATTGATGTGGGGATCAAAACCTATGCATAGTACCAGTAGAGCATGATCATCATGAATCATATTACTAGAAAGCAAGCATAAGCACATTAGTACTCCCTCCATTTCAAAATATAAGATGTTTTAGCTCAGTGAAGCAAATGTATCTAGACCTCTTTTAGTATGTAGGTTCACTCAGATTTGGAGTGAATCTATACACTAAAATAAGTCTAGATATATATTCTTCACAAACCTAAAACATCTTATATTTTGATAGGGACGGGGTATGATTAATTATTTGTGCACACTCAATTAAGAGGCGCCACAACTAGATTAATACATGTTAAGCATTAAGTGCACAAAAAAGCTAGGAACCAATCTTAAACCACAATAACTACAAAGAGAATGAATTAAGAAGAGAAGGTAGATATTGAATCATCAAGCTCATCACATTATAATACACAAATAATCTATAATGTATCATCTATAGAAATTAAACAAATATAGTCAATATGATCTAGACCATCTTTGTAAATCATAAACAATGTTGTATTGTAACCAAACCATAACAACAGTGATCCATGATCACAATATCAACCATATGAACCAAATAATTTGTATAAATACACTACAGTGCACTATCAAATAATGACAAAAACAAATATAAATTCAAACCTATAGCATTGACGAAACTGAATTTTAACACCGACTAGACTGAAATTGAATATAACCCTAATGAAACTGAATTTTAACACTATGAAAAACTTGATAATATGGATGAATTCATCACTAAGATGAACTACAACTAACCTGAACATCTAGAACTCCACTAATTAGCACCTAATAATGCTCAACTACTTGAACATTAGAAATATCACTAAGGAACCCTAGAACGGAAGGGGAATCGTGATAGATAGAGAGAAAAAAGGTTAAAGAGATCAAGAACACATACCTAGATGGAAGCCATGGTAGGGAGCATAGCTCAACCATGCAACAACCAAAGTCGAGGAAGATGATGACGATAACAACATACAGAGTACTCCAAGGTAATCTCAACCCGAGTCATGTCACGCCTATGACAGAAAGGAATCAGAGACGTACTCCAATGCCAAGGAGACGCATGTAACACCCCAGTTCTAGCTAATTACTAATTAGGGTTTGATTGTGCATTCCATAAGCATCATCATTTAAATTGTGCATTGAAGAAAATAAATAAAACCCTAAACCCTAGTTTTCTCCCCTCTTTTCGAAACACTCTCAAATGGTTTGAATTTCAAAAATTACCAAAATGTATGGAACCCAAATTGTTACAAGGGTCTTTGCAATATTTTAACATTTGCAAATGCTTTGGTATTTTTCAAATGATCAAAAACAAATTTGAAATGAATTTGTAAAAGAAAGAAATAAGAAATCTAAATAGAAAAAGATTTCTGAAAAAAATAGAACAGATGACCATGGCAGTCAGCATGACCAGCCATTTCCCTTATCCTCTTCCTGTCTTCACATGCAGCAGCTCATGACCCGCCCATCTCCAGCCCTTCTTTCCCTTTTCTTCTTCCTCCCGACAGAAGGACAACGAGGAGGAGTATCTGCGTGTCGACAACGGCGCCGTCCCCGCCTCGCCGTGATGCCCGATGCAAGGAGATACGTGCTACCGCCCTAGACGACGTCTACAAGACCCCCTCCTGCGCAGAGATGAACCCCATCTTCTCCTCTTCCCTGAATTTCTCTCTGGCTAAACCCAAGCTCGCCGGAGCTCAACCGACCCGGCGTTCTCGACCTTGCCGAGACCTGGTGATACCACCGTTAGAACCATCACCGTCTCCTTGTTCACCTCCTTCAAGCTCGCAAGCTGGGTAAGCCCCAGATGCTCCAATCGGTATCTCCGTCCCCGAATCCAGCCGCCACCGTCACCATCGATTTCGGCCTTCCCAACCCTCTTCGGCCACACCATCAAGCTCTCGGTGAGCCACCTGTTCTCAGAATCCTCTTCCCTATCGCCCTCTTGCTCAGTTCTGCCCTCCCGACGCGAGTCACCATCCGCCGCCGCAGGAGGTCGTCGTCCACCATGGTCCGGTGGCCAAACATTGGCGGCGCCACCACTGTTTGACTCAGTGTGATGCGATGAGTCGAGCACGGCCCTCCTCGCTTGCCCGCGCCCTCCCGATTGATGGATCGATTCACGATCTGAAGATCAGTCCCCATATGACGTCATGCCTACGTCATAACCCCCTTTTGTTTTATTTAATACTTTATGTAATTCTTTTCTGGAAATAATAAATATCCCACGGGGCCCAGTCGTCAGTGACTGAGGGTAGCCTCAGCCCCAGTGAGAAAAGCCCCAGACCCTGTGGTGACGTTAGCCTGAGGTCATAAATGTTTTAAATTGTAAAATCAATAACTTATTATTCATAAGTCAAAACAATAAAAATAATATACTCCCTCCGATCCATATTAGTTGACTCAACTTTGTCTAGATACGGATGAATCTAGACTAGATACTTAACTAGATACATATGAATCATGCATTGTTCAGAAAAATGAGCTCTATCTAATTACACTATAATCATGCATTTTTAAACAACTTAAATGACAAGTTTAGTTAGAACAACATAGTAACCCCTCACAGGTGATTCCGGAGTTTCTCCGAGCTAGGGTTTACGCCCCTCGGAACCCCGTTTAAACCGTCGAGCATGTTTTAGGGTTTCAATTCAATACAATTAAACTTGCCATATCATCATACTTGCTTGAGCATTGCATCGATGCCATGTGTTGATTGTTTCCCCCTTTCTTTCTGGTGTTTGGTTCTTTCCGATAGAATACGAGATCGAGATTGAAGACCAAGATCAAGACCATCGAAGATCGACGAACAATACTTGACCAACTGTAACCAAATCAAGTACAAGGATTCCGAAGATCTATTTATCTGTTATCAACTGGCAAAGGCAAGCATAGCCCCACCATGATATAATCCTATGTTTTCGAAAGTATTTCAATTCTACCATGATGCATATGATTCTACTGTGGTATTTTATCGATAGATAGAGTATCCTATCTGTTGCATACTCCCTTTGAGCTTATATTACCTGATCCACTACTCCTAGCATAACTAGGTTTGGCTTGTGTGCACTGCTAGAGCTATTATATGTGTCTGCTTAGCCATGCATAGCTGTTAGTTCTGGTTCATCCAGATGATGTATTAGATGCAGAGAATCTAGTATGACAGGAGAACGTGATGAGATAATACCAGAGGTGATATAAGTTAAACATGCTAAGGCTTGCATGGGAGGCCACGGTGGAATGTGGTTTTTCTAGTCCCATGCTCGCCACCACTAGGACCTGAGTTCTTGCCTTTGGAACCAAGATGAGCATACAACCACACGGGGCCTGGACAACCTCATGAGCAACTAACTTTCCTAGTAGATTCCATGAGTCACATCGTTCGGGCGTTCCATTCGACATATGCATAGAAAACCTTTTGAAAGATTTGTCGGGTACAGGTGCATTCATAACAAGTAGGTAAGCGTGGCTGAGGTTGCTTGGGGTAGATAGCGCCCCTGGTAAACCAACCTCACCTCACATATTTAAGTACCGGCTTCGGGATTTGACCCGTTACGGCGGAACCATACTTATTGCGTGACTCGTGGTCTCGGTGAAAGCAAGGTAAAGGTCGTGTCTAACCACCCTCTGCCGGCCTTCCAAGGAAGAGGGATAATCATGTGGCATTAAGAGAAGGTTAGTACGTATGGGTAAAGTTGTACACCCCTGCAGGGTAATAATCTTTTCGAAAAGCTGTGTTCACGGTTATGAACGCTTGGTGACCAGATTCTAAGATCATAGGGAACTATAACCTAGTCGTAAAACTTGGTAGATGAACGTGTGATTAAGGATGCTTCCTCATGGGTACGAGGAGGTGATCCTAGATAGGGTTCAGATGATGATGATTTGGTGGATATCAAGATGATGATCAATATTTCAGAGATGTCGCTCTCTTATCTCCTTTTAAAATACTCTGACTAGACGAGTTTCTTCTCTCCCTTGATTTATAAACAAAAATGACTTTATGCAAAACAACTCCACCAGCCATAAGTTTTGCGGAGTACACCCTGTACTCACCCTTGCTTTGTTGATACTTTTAGCAGAGTAAGTGTTCCCCTGAAGACAAGTTCTGTACTACATCGACACCGACGAGTAGCTTCGGGTTCCCGGCCGGCAGCCTGGAATCTATGGGCTGGGACGCCATCGTTATGCTTCAGGCCTCTTAGGTCATTTGTTAAGTTTGTTATACTTAATAGCATAATTTGCCTTCCGTTGTTTGATATTTGTGGCCAGTGACCTTTACTTGTAATAATTTGGTTCTTTGCTCAGTTATGAGCTTGCTGTAATAAATTTTTGTATCGTAGGGTCACTGTTGTGTTACCGATTCTTCACTGGACATTCTCGAGCTCAAGGTTAAGCTTATATCAGACGAAGGTCTGGGATTTGTTTAGCCCTGATCCCGGGAGTGTCACAACGCCAGAGGAGCACCAAAACACGATGGTGTAGCCATCGCAGAATCCTAGAATTAGGGTTAGTTTTAGGCATGGCCATGAGGAGTAGCTATACACAAATCTAGAAGGATAGAAGTGTGGAGAGGACCGAGGAGAAGTGATTGCGATAGAGCATGACGACAAAGCCGGACGGGATGGCCAAGCGATGCTTGCGGCGACACGAGAGCACATGCAAGAGAATAGATGCAGATGCAGATATGAGTGCGAGTGGGTCGGGTCTAGGCCAAACCGGTTCGGTTGAGTCCACTTAACCAGTTGGACTAACATGCGGGCGTAGGGTAATTTGGTCATTTCCAAAATATAGAAAATGTATAAGAATTGATATGAGGAATTTAAATTCTACTTTTGTGAAATTTTTGAAAATAATTTAGTTGAATGAAAATTTAAGGTATTTAAAATACCTAAAACTTAAGGTAATTCAAATCAATTTATAATACAATTAAATTTCATAAATATTATCTAAATAATACTTTTAAATTTTAAGAATATTCAAAGTGAAATTCATCCAAATCAATAATGCACCATTATTAAGACAAAATAAATACACAATAACCCTGTAAGGACAATTTGGTAATTATTCCTAAAACAAGAACAAATCCAAAATCATTGGGGGGATTAACAACACACCAAGAATGCATTTCGCATCTATGCATAATTGCATCAAAATTAGTTCTTTAAACACTGTCCTTGACAATGGTATTCTTTCAGACCACAAGGTCTACGCTCAAGTAGAACATTTGAAATGCATTATCTCACAGTTATCATGCAAGTTGAATCTTGAATGTCCTTTGAAATATTTCATACAAACTACTTTTCAAAGATATGATCACATGTATTAAAATGCAAATACAGTTTTATGAATGAAATAAACTATGAGATGTTGGAATACATATTATTAACAAAAAAAGTCAATTATTTTTGCGCCTTATAGATAGTCTGACCATAGATCTTATTACGGGGCGAACGAGTCAAAAATACTTTCTTCTGTCATATTTCTTTGGATGATAGGTAGAGCTATAATTCAGAGAGGAGTGGCGAGTAGGATCCCATAACATCCTCATCTTGTGATCCAGGGTGCACTAGTAGAAAAAGAGCCATACGTCCATCCTAGTTTGGAGCATTAGTCCCGGTTATGGTTGAACCCGGGACTAATGTGAGCATTAGTCCCGGTTTCAGCGGCTAGAACGCCAGCAATTTTTAGTCCCGGGTCAAACGGGACCTTTAGTCCCGGTTCGTATCATCAACCGGGACTAAAAGGGTACCAACCTCTTTAGTCCCGGTTCGTATCAGCAACCGGGACTAAAGGTGTGACCAGGAAATCTTTCCTACGGATCGCACCCCCGATCCGCGTGCTCCACTCGCAAACATATCTCAAGCGTCCACCTGGCACCAATCCAACGCTCCGAAACCCATCTTCCCTCCAGGAACCGCGCCGCTGTCCCCTACTTAACCGCACCCATCCTCTCCTTCCCATCTCATCCAATTCCCAAATCCTCCAGCCAGAACCAAGCAGCCGTCCCTCGAAGAATCCCCACTCCCCATTCCCTTCCCCAATGGCGCGCACCAAGCAGACCGCGAGGAAGTCGACCGGTGGCAAGGCGCCGAGGAAGCAGCTGGCGACGAAGGCGGCCCGCAAGTCCGCCCCGGCCACCGGCGGAGTGAAGAAGCCCCACCGCTTCCGCCCCGGCACCGTCGCGCTCCGTGAGGAGAGGTCCTAGGTTTCTGTAGCTCTGTCGTCAGGAGTCGGTACTATGGTGTTCCGGTCGGTGGTGTCATAGCTGGTTGTTCGCTTCTGTAATTTACCCAGTCCTATCTGCTCTCCGTTGTGGTTTGGTCATACTATGTAGCCCGGTGTTGCGATGAAATGGCAATGAGAACTGTAGTTATAATTAGTGTTAAAAATGAGAGACGTGGAAGATTAACAAGTCAAATAATTCAAAGGTTTAAGAAAAAATTAAAAAAAAATCAAAAAAATTTTAAAAAAAAATTGAAAAAAAACTTTTAGTCCCGGTTCGTATTACGAACCGGGACTAAAGCTCTCCCCCCCCCCCTCGCACGGAGCAGCGGCCACGTGTATGACCTTTTGTCCCGGTTGGTGGGGCAACCGGGACTAAAAGTTCGGGCTTTAGTCCCGATTGCCCCGTCCCGGTTGGGCAACCGGGACTAATGCCCCTTACCAACCGGGACGCATGGCACCTTCTCCACTAGTGGTGATAACTTGAGTGTCTTTGAAGGGAGGATACCACTGACCAAAACTTTTTATAAAGGATGAACTGTGGGGTCGTGAAGAAAGACTCGAATAACTCAAATATACTACTGTGTTCAGGGTACATACCTAAAAAAGTGTTAATAAGAGCAACAAGGCAAAAGGTGTTTGTAGAAAAGTAGCGCATATCTACAGAGAAAGGGACTCCATGAACATGAAGACTTAACAACCCGTGGACACTAGCGGACATAATTTTTCTAGTAAAACTTACGTTTTCAAAGAAATTGTTATCAATAACTTGTATATGCCTAGAATCTATGATCCACTGTTGTAGATAATGCATGAAACACTCATGTATACCCTTGGTTATATTGTGAGAAGATCAATGAGGCAACTTTCTAGGAACTCGAAGAGGAGAAATACCTCCGCGCGTATATCTAGGTTGAAATTTTGACCACTAAAATATAAATGTATAACATAAAAATTATATTATTAAAAAATATAACATCTAAAGTTTTTAATGTTAAAATTTTTATACTATAAAATTAATATTTTAGTGGACAAATTAACGACCTAGGTATACATGCGTGACTTGTAAACCGAAACGGAGGTAGTATGAGAAACCAGATCTTTTTGGAGGCATAAAATATGTAGACTAAGACATAGAATACGGAGCTAAAGATAAAGATGAAGAGGATCTATAATTACGAAAGATAAGAATATTCACCTCTAGCTCCAATCGGTGACTTTCAAACATTCAAACATGACACAGGAAACAGCAAGTCGAACATAACTCGGTCCCAAATTTCTTCAGAAAAAAAAAAAGAAAACTCAGTTCCAGATCACCATGAATTATTTAACCCACCATAGAGTGCTGTGGATGCAGGCTAAACTGAAAACACATCTCGATCACCGGCGAGACGCATGGGCCTCAACCCTAGCTGGGGGGCGACGCTCGAGAGACATAGCTAACGCGTCCACTGGCTGCGGCCTGAACAGGCAGGTGGACAGCCACTCCACGGCACGGTCGAATGGAGGGTCGCGGCTGTGGAGCCACCACAGCAGGTTCGTCAGCGTGCTGCCGCCGTCGTCGTCGTGCGCCGTCAGCGCCCTCGCCTTCCCCAGCGCCGAGTACTTGTCGTAAATCCCTTCCAAGGCATACACGACGCCCTTCAACCCTTCTCCGACGCCCTGCCTCGACAAGGGCGGCCGGCGGCTAGGCCCAGTCCACCAGCTCGCGCACGAACTCAGTGTCTGAGAAAAGAGCCTGTGTGATCGGCAGCAGCGGCAGCACCTGAAGCCCCAGACTGCGTTCCGGTGGGTGGTCGCCGTCTCTCTTTTTCGCCGACACGACATGGACGACACGGGTACCACTTCTGAACTCCTTATCGTATATCATCGCCCCTTCTTCCTTCGGGACATGCCACCATGTACGTGCCGCCAGTATCTCGAACGCGGTCAGCGTTGTGCCGGCGGTGATGAGGCTACTATCCTTGTAGCTCAGACCGAGGAGCTTGGCGGAGTAATAGGCGTTGACAGCCTCGCCGGTTCTCTCCTGGCTGCGCCCCTCGCCTCGCCGGACTCTGTCAGCCCCCCGGAGGCCCAGGAATGCAGCTTCCAGAGATCGAAGTTCCTCAGCCTGCTGCACCTGGCGCCACGTTCTCTAGACAGAGTCATGAAATCGGCCAGGATCGAATAGACTTCAGACTTGTACCTCCTCCCCCAGGACGGATCGATCTTGACGAGCACGGCGATGGCGTACAAGAAGTAACCCAGCTGATAGTGATGATCGTTGTAGATCCCGAAACCAGAGTCCGCTCCAGCGTCCGTTGCCCTCGAAGCTGCCGTCCAGCCATGGCGTGAGGGTGGCGCTCAGGAACCTGCGCACCTCCGGGATGACGTCCGGGCACCCGGCCTCCTCCGCGATCAGCGCCAGCCTCGCCGCCCTGGCCACCGCCTTGCCGTAGAGGTAGCACGAACTGGTCGTGATGGGGCATGAGGCCAGGCAACCCACGTCCTTGCGCAGCGCGGCCACGATCTCGTCCACCGCGCCATCGTTGAAGCCCTGTTTAGAATGCCATGTCGGGGACAAGCTGCGGGATATTGCGCCAGGATTTAGGAACCATGAATTGCCGACGACACCGACCTGGTCGCCGTCGATGCTCCTGTACCGGAAGTCCTTGAGCACCCGGACGGAGCGATCTTCGTAGAGCACTTGGAGGTGGAGATGATGCGCGAGCATGAGCAGGTCCCCCGATCCCTGCGTGCGCCACGTGTACTCGATGCTGAAGGGCCGGTTCAGCACGGCCTCCCCGGCCGTCGGGAAGCACCCACTGTAGCGATCAAGATCGGCCTCCATGGCCGCGTAAGGTAGGTACGCCACGCGTACGACACCGGAGAACCCGCACGGCGACGACAGCTTCGAGTCGCCGGACCGCGAGAGCTGAACCGGCGCGTCGGCGTACAGGAGAAAAGTCTGGCCGCTGGTCATCCGGAGGCGCCACTTGGTGAGCGTCCGGTCGCAGGGAGCGGCGTCAATGAAGGCGTGGGCGGTGGTGGCGACGGAGATGCCGGCCGTGGCGGACACGGTGACGAAGGGGCTGCCACGGACGAGGAACGCGCGCAGGGAAGGCGACACGTCGAGGGTGACCGAGAGGTCGTCGAAGGCCGCGATACGGTGGTCGACCGCGGAGGCGGTGTCGGACACGGTGAGGTCTGCGACAAATGTCTGGACGACGGAGGACGCGGAGTGGTTCTGCCTCGGGTAGCAAACCGTCAGCCCTCCGGCGGCGGATTTTATCAGGTACGGGTGGATGTACTCCGGCACGTCGCCGTTGTTGAGCGCGAAGTTTTGGACGAAGGAGTTTGTTGGGAGCGGCGCGGAGAGGAGCTCCGGCGCGAAGAACCGGGCCGGGTCCGGCACCACCGTGGACGCCGCCGGCGGGAACATGGTGTCAAGCTGCGGTAGGTGGAGGAGAAGGATGCTGGCTGGAGGGGTTTGGGAAGAGATGAAGTTCGACGGGTGGCTTTATGCTAGTAGCATCGACGGTTCGGCTTTAAACTTAAATGCGAGCACGGCAATGGTGGGCATGTCGGAGCGTCGCCTTGGGTGACGAAACAAGTGATAACTGCTATGTTGACACCGTCCTCTCGTCTGGTTGGCCACCGTATCGGCTCCCCTCCGTTGGCCGTTCCGTGCGGCGAGCCGCGGCGACCCAATGTGGTGGAGTCAAACACAAAACCCTCGACCTACTCATCCATGCGGTGCGGTCCGTTGGCGCGGCTCGTGTGGACTTACAACAGTCGTGCCCCCTGTTTTGTCGTTGCACTTAGGCGTGGACGAGAATTTTTGCACAAGAACATTCAAACACAACAAATGTTCAACGAATTACTAGGTGCCAAATTCCCCGCAAATTTCTCTCAATTTTTAAGCCGGGCAAAAAATGTCTCACAAATTGTATACCACGGAAATCCAATTCAGCTCACACATGCAAATAAACACATTGTGTGAAAATATATTTCAAAATGTTAAAAAAATTAAAAAAATATATTTGCATATACATCCGGACACTAAATGTTCGTACATAAGTTTGCGAGTAAAAATAACATTTTAGATTCCAATGTAAAAAAGTCAAATTTCAGTGCTCCAACTATTCACGAACATGTTTTTTGTCTTTCTACACAAGTCACATAAAATGTTCATTCTTTCTAAAACCTTATGTATGGGTATAGAATGTCCGAATGTATATGCGAATTTTTTTTAGATTTTTTTATAATTTAAATTTTATTTTTTATGTATTTTTCGTAATAGGTTCATTTGGGAGCCAAACATCACTTCCAAATTATTATTTTTAGTTAGGAGATCTTCCAAATTAGATTCGTGTTGATTTTTTTAATGAAAACATCATATGGGAATTGCTAGATTATATGGTATTCAACGATATATGGAGTCGGTATGTCCTTCCTATATGGACATGTACCCCCATCAACCCGCGAAAGAGAACGCCGCGTAGCCCACTAAGAGATCCCACCTCATCATACAACACCAGAACTCCTATGGCGCAGTTGGTAGGTTGTTGTTATTCTAGAGCTCCCGGAGGTAGCCTCTAGGCGATCTAGCCATGGAAAAACAGCCATTGGGTTATGTTCTTAGGTTCGTTTGGTACTTCACGTCGCATGTTTGGGATAGTTTTCGATCTGGCATGGAGCAAGAATTGCTCTTCCGATGCAAGGTCGCATGTTTGATTCCATGCAGCCTATGTTTGTGCTCATCTCTTCTCTCTAGTGGTGACCTTAACAAACTTCACTACCATCACACAACAGCAAATCAAATGGCTATTTATCACTTTAGACATATGTACTACGGGCCCCTAGTTCAGTTCGGTTCCTAGCTACTAAGAATGGTAGTTCATGAGTATGACCCTAACTACAAATTCAGACTACATGTTCGTCAACAACAATTAAAGGGGAGTTCAACCTTTTTTATCTTGTCCAAGCTTCTATTCTCCTTGTTCCATGCCATGAACAGTTTCAACCTCACCAGGAGTAACATTTTCTTCATTCGACATAAGTTTATCAATACCCCACCCTAAGATCCAGTTGTGCAGAATGCAATATGCTAGAACTAGCTTAACTTGAGTGGAGAAATGGTGGAATGGCTTCTAGTCAACAATATTCAATTTGTTCTTCGGAGCAGCAAATTCCCTCTCTGTGGTGACTCGAAGGCTAATGTCTGAGATTGAACAATTCCATGAGAAGCAAATGCCCTCTCTATGGTGACTCGAAGGCTAATGTCTGAGTTTGAACAATTCCATGAGAACTTGTGATTTGTTCCTTGCAGATAATCCATTTAGATGGTACCTAGTTTTCCTGAAGGGTGAAAAAAATCCAAGGTGTACGCATATCCAGCATATCCTAGGTAGAACTTACCATCATGGATTTTAATTCCATTAGCACTTGACAAGCTATCAGCAAGAATGCTTGCATCATAGGATGACCTGTTCCAGCCAACTAGAACACATGTGAACTTGAGATCGAAATCAACAAAAGCAAGCATATTTTGGATAGTGTAGTGCTTTCTTCCCCTGTATGCTGCAGACTATGATCTCAGTACTCTAGCAGTGACATGAGTACCACAAATTGCACCAATACAATCTTGCGATGACACAAAAAAATAGTCATAATATGGAAACCATCTTGCCTGGTTTGGAAGAATGGAAAATACATAATTAGACATCACCTTGAAAAACGAAAACCATATGTAGTTGTTTTTATCATGCTTGGAGTTTGACCATTTGGACATTTGGTGGCTTGATCATCTCTTCTCTCAGCTTCCCAATTGCGAACATGGCTTGATTAAAATTGCGGGATATTGTCTCTATGGATCTCTTCAATGTGATGTGGATCACCCTGAACCGCTTGTTATGCCCTACCACATGCAATATAGCAACTTGCTCTTCCACTGATGTGAATGCTATCCGATAGCAATCCTCTCACTTTAAACCTTTTGAGAAGTTCAAAGAAGGGTGCTGAAAGGATAGAGATGTCGCCTAGAGGGGGGTGAATAGGCAATTTCAGAACTATTACGGTTTTGGCTTGATAGAATGCGGAATTAAACTAACGTTTATTTTACAAGCACAAAACCTAAATACACTATGCTCAACTAAGTGCACCAACAACAAATTAAGCTAAGCAAGATAGCACAAGATAAATATACCACAAGTGATAAGCAAGATATAAGTGCTTCAAGCTCGATGGCAATCACAAGGAAACTAAGCTCGGATATAGAGATAACCGAGGCACACGGAGACGGAGATGTATTCTCGTGTTTACCACCTTTGGGAAGGGGGCTACGTCACATTGGAGAGGTGTGGGGTTCCACAAAGGATTCCTCACGCGCCACAAAGGCTCACCTTCTTCTCCGAGTCTATCCCACGAAGGAATAAGCCCTTTTCTTATGGCTAGCTTTTCCTCCACTTCGGAGATGGCAAGCTCCACAACCACTTCACAAGCTCCACGAAGGAGAAGCCCGGGTCTCTTCAAAATCTTCCACGAAGAGGACACCGCGGTATCAACCGCCAAGCCAACTAGGAGGTCACCCTCCAAGAGTAACAAGCTCACGGTCTCTCACTCGAACAAATCGTAATGAAGAGCTCAACACTTATGCAAGAATGCAAAGCAAGGACACCAAGGGTGCTCAAATCCTTTACTCTCAAATCCCACCAAAGCAACAAGTTCTAGGGAGGAATTAGAGAGGAAGAACAATGGTGGAAACCAACAAATGACTCCAAGATCTAGATCCAATGGGTTCCCCTCACTTAGAGGAGGAATTGATTGTGGGGATTGTAGATCTAGATCTCCTCTTCCAAAGCCCTCAAAAAGATGCAAGAATCATAGGAGGGAAGGGAGAGGAAGAAAGCTCAAAGAGGTCAACAATGGAGGTCAAAAACGTGCTCAAGAGCCTTAGAACTTTGGGGATGAAGCCCCCATTTTATACCCCTTCAAGGGGGGTGACCGTTGGAAGCAAGATGCGTTGGGCGAACACGTTCTGGCGACGAAACCGGCGCCGCCGGATCAGCCGCCAGAATTTCCGGTCAAAACCGAAAGTTTTAGTACAAACTGAAACAACATACAGAACAGTTTTTCGGCGGTTTGCCGGAAATTTCAGGCGGTCACCGGAATTTCCGGCCACAGACTCGGCCCGTCGGAATTCCCGCCGGAATTCCGCTGGAACCAAACAGGACACACGAAAACGACGATAACTTTTGCGTCCGGACTCCGATTTCGATGATCTTGGGCTTGTTTTGACGAGGACAACAAGCCCTATAAGATGGTGTAGAGAAACATCATAGTAAAGCAAAGAAGGATAGAACCAAATAAAGAAAGGTAAGAAGCCTCCCTACACGAAGAACCGATAAAACCTTCAAACTCGAAAACGCCATAGAAGATGCATACGAATTCCGTTTTCAAGGAACTTGGGCTTGTTGAAGAGCTAGCAACAAGGTTAAGAACCTCACATGGATAAAAACCTATAAGAAACAAAATATTAAGATGCAAAGTATGCAAAGGATTGAGCTCCCTATGATGATGTGATCAAGTTACCCAACCGGAAGCCCCTCTTAATAGTGCGGCTATGTATCCTATAACCCAGTCTCCCAACAACCACCTTGAGACCGGTAAAATGAATACCTAGCAATACCATACCTTTTCCTTGCGCATATCGCTTGATCTTGATGACAACACTTCAATCTCCATCCAAGCCGGAATGCATCACTTGATCATTGTTGCTTCGTGAAGACTCATTATTTGCTCCCCCATACACCACTATTAGATAGCTTCATTAATACATGTCTTCACATATCCATTATCACAAATATGGATGGCAAGCTTCAAGCAAATGATCTTCTCGAGATGCTTATCTTGAACTTGCCCTTCTCAACCTTGATGACGATCACCACTTGATGTCATCCTCTCATGGGCTTTATAAGATCTTCACTTTTGAAGCATTTCCATGGAAAGATACCTATGCCATATAGAAAACGCAAAGGCACATATATAATGGGTTAGTTCATGATGCATAATTGACAAGGCTTACCATACCACAAGATCCATGTGGTATATTCTTTATGCTTCATGTGTTGACAAACTTGAAATCACTCTTCACTCTTTGTATAGGTCAACCATGTATCTTCTCATGCTCCATCTCAATATCTTGAGGTACATAAAGAACTCTTAATTTGATTACATGCTCTAAATCTTAGTCAATCATAGCTAAACTAATGAGGCTATCATGACCAGGGCCAGCCCTGAGCCTGTGCAGCCTGTGCATGTGCACAGGGCCCCAAGATGTGAAGGGGCCCCAGATGTGAATACGTATATGGGCTATTCCTTAAAAAAATAAAAATGGAACAAGATCTTATTTATGGCATACGTATATGGGCTTTAATTTGTTTTTCATCCATCAATTTGATTGTATCATTCCATGTTAGAAATAAAATTAATTTTACATGTAAACTAAAGGCCCACCGGGGCCCCCAGATTTCAGGACCGGCCCTGATCATGACATCGTCTTAGAGCCATATCTTGAATTCTTCTATTGAGATCACACTCTCAAGATCTTGATCATATCATATTATTATCTTCAACTCGATGATCTTGATGCCAATACTCAAGGTATATCTTTATCTTTATGGCATCCATACTTGAATCCAACACATAGACTACAAGCATGACCTATGGAATATTCCTTCATATAAAACTCAGTGAAAACATTAGTCCATAGGGATTGTTATTAATCACCAAAACCACACATAGGGGCAATTACTCTTTCAGGTGCTCTTTTCATCAAAGCATTTGAGCCTCTACGTCATTTGAGTTGTAGATGTAGTTTAGATCTGCAATCATCTCCTGACCTCGGACTAGCATTGGACCATGTGTGACTAGTGGAAAGGCAGCACGCCTAAGATCTCTGTTGTGAACGAGTATCATCTAGTCTAAATCACATCTATGAGTGATGTTGCCTGATGGATAAGCCTTAGTCGGTCAACGTATTGAATTCAACCTAACATGAGTACTCGCGAAATCGACATGAATGTTATCTACTCACTATGGGGACATAAAAGGTAGAGTAGCCAGGGTCGGGGAAGAAAAGAGTGCTTTTAGTCCTCCATGGGAAATAGGTAGAGTGGCGAGGTTGAGGAGGAAGAAGATCTCGTCATGTCGATGGAGAAGATGTTGTGGATCTTGTGCTGGAGACGAGGAGACGGGTTGTTGCGCCATTGAACGAGGATGGTCCAGTGCTAGAGTAGATGGAGTCAGCCGGTACATTTGTGTCTCCCCCGCCGCCGATATCAAAAGAAAAAATGGAGATTTCTGGCGGAAGGTGACCGAAAGGAGGAGGTGCGACTGACCTTTGGTGTGGAACGGAGCCGCAAAAACTGGGTCTCCCGCCATATATCGCGGGGCTCACGCGCGCACGGCGTCTCCACTTTTCGCTGCGCCAGGACCTGGCTCCACGAAAACCACTGATTCGGCTGTTCCCCGATGACCTGGCCCAGAGGTGCTTTGTGGTGCGTGTTGGCCATATCGTGCTGGTGTGCCGACCATCCAATCATCGGTTGTTTGCATCTCGACAGCCTATTTGGCAGGGATGTTACCTACCAAACACGTCCCTAAGTGCTTGTTTGGAGAGAGAGGATTGACGCTAGGTTTGAGCAAATCCCGTCCGGCAAAGAATTTTCGGAAAAACAGTATTAGTAATAATTATGTTAAGTTCCCGAAATAAATATGTTAAGAATAAGCACATACAAATTCATGTTTGGATTAGAAAAGCCTTAAACCATTTTCAAAACACTATGCTCATGTGCAACATCCACGTCAAACACATGTTGTCAGACCAACAAGGAGAGCCACCTCAAGGCACCATCTCCTTCTGCAGAAAAGCCTTTTGGTTTTTTCACCACTTATAAGTTTGTTTCATTAGTCCCAACTTGTTTGTCATCCGGAGCCACCCCACTGGGTGCGAGTGCCACAACCTCTAGCTCACACTCCGGAGCTCGAGCTTGTTTTCGTCTTATTTGCTGACTTATTTCTCCGGTACTGTGAGTGCTTCTTGCGGCAGTCTCCACCGAAGCTGGTTAATTTTTAGAACACAATCCTGCAGCCTCCACTGTTCTGCTACCGGCCCTATCGCCATTATTCTTCAGATGTGCTCATTATTCTTGGGAGACGCATACACTAGGTTTTCATCCTCTCATACAGGAACAAACAGAAATCTGACAGCAGAAAACTCCATCCACACCACAACACGAACCTCATTCATTCAGCATCAGTAGCAACAAACACATCAGATCATTCCAAATCCACAACCACTCTTATCAGACCGCTGTTACCCGGTTCGTTTCGATACAAGTCAAGTAGTACTGTAGGATATATATATATTACACACAAAAGAAATCATTACTACCAGTCAAATAGCACAACCAATAAGAAAGAACCAACAAATGTACATATATGATGGAAGCTGCTGCTCTTCTCCTTCTTCAGTATTCCAAGAAAAAAATATTAAGAAACGACTGACGAATTAGAGGGCCTGCGACGAGGAAAAAAAAACAAGGGGCAGTATCTCAGTCATCTCGAGAGTGCTTCTAGATATATATTTGATGGCGCGCTCCACGTCCATCATATATTCCACCTCTTATCTGCACACAATAAGAAATATCATTATGGACGGTACTATAATAGTTCTACGTTTCGATAGAAGTTAATGAAATTGTAGCTAGGGCACGGTAGTCCATTCTGAGCAAGCACAGGACACACTTTGGAAAGCATCGCTAAACAAGCGAAATGTTCAGGAATTTCCTGACATTGCACCCCTTGCGAGTTTCGATTACTGTTAGCTGTAGGTTCCTTATGTTGCTTAATTATGCATTCAAGTAATTCATACAAGTACTGTGATTCAGCAAGTTGATGGACCACCCAGATTAAACTGAAAATTTTCTACACTACTTGGTAACTACTGCGAGTCATCGAACGTGAGGTCGTTATTATGAAATGTCCTCACAACCAAACTCCCAAACAGAAAGGGATATCAGGATAGCATAAGGCACAAAGATTATAGCACTTACCAGATGGATTGTGAGGAACCGCAACGTTGGTTTTCACCTTCTCCTGAGCCTGGGATGATGATCGTTGCATGCGAGGAGATGTATCCTGTTTACCGTTTGTTATGGGCAAAGAATGCCTTTTCCTCGGGTTGCTGTCTTGCACATCTGGGCTCATCTTTGGAGACAAAGCAGCTGCCTTTGCTCTTGCAGATTCTGTGAACTGCATATAACTTGGCAATGGAGTGCTGTTGCTCATGCGGGGTTCTTGATCAACATTGTCAGACTTAGCAACCTTGATCGAGCTCTCTCTCTTTGCATGCTTATAATCCTTTGACAGATTATCAGTGCTGCTTCGTCCTACTGAATTGCTTGGGCTGGTCAGTGACCTTCTGCTTACACGGGACTTCGGTTTTTTGCTCTTGCTCTTGCTCTTATTGGTATTAACAGAGACCTCACTTGATGGTGTGCCGTGAGACTCCGCAAAGGTGGTTCGGCTTATGGGAGTTCCTTCAGGTGACCTAGCATATGTTTCTACAGAATTCTCAATTTGATCATGCAAATCTGGCTTTCTTGGTCCAACATGTGATTGCTCAAGGACAGGATCCAAGGCAATGGCAGGGTTAGCAACATCACCATTTAGTTCTTCCTCTTTCTCTGGCTGTACAACTCCTTCGGAAGTATCCTTGACTTCAGAATGTAAAACATGGTTATCTTTTTCAGCATTCTCAGTGGCATAGTTCCTACCTCCAAGAGCTCCAATCTCCATTACAATCTCACCACCATCAGCTTCTGATCTATCTGGTGAGTCAAGCGTGGAGGAAATTGAAATCTCAGTGCCACATTCTGAAGCAGCAAGTATGATTTTAGCATCACGACCAACTGCGCTTTCTGGTATGCCTGTATGACTGTTTTGCTTGGGTGAGGTGCCGTCCTGCGAATGGGAAGTTTGCACCTTCAATTTGCTTGACCCATCCACAAAAGATGAACTGTTAGACCTACTGACTGTCGAATTTGAGGTCAGCTCTTCAAATTTCATCTGTGCTGCTGCAAATGCTGGATTGCAGGCCTTTCTTGCTGCGCTTCTACCATCCATCTCCAGTGAGTGCTCAAGATTATATGGATCCATAATATCCTCGGTGGAAGATTCAGATTTCTCAGGAAGAGGGCTGGCTTCCCTTGATAGATCAGTTTGGGAAGATTGTTGACCAGAGAGGTCCAAAGATTGCGCCACAACATTCTCTGTCTTTGAATCAGCCATCTGTTCAGCATCGTCATTGATCTCTTCGATCAACTCAGGTACAGGATCATCATTGATTTCTGACCTAGAGGTTTCCTCTGGAACACATTCAGGACCCTCCAATACAATAGAACCAGATGGCCTTAGTGTCTCTTCCACAAAGGCACTAGAATCAGATGACCTTAGTGTCTCTTCCACATCATCAGGCACTAACTTGGGGAATGAGATGTTTGAGTCCAAAGGAACAACCTTTTCTTCATGCTGAGCATCTTCTTCCATCTTTTCAACCACCAACCCACTATTTTCAGCATTCTGCTGCAAGTGGCCTCCAGTGACCGGCAGAATCAGAGCTGTCCACCTCTCCATCCATTTCCAGGTAGCATCAGTTTCAGAAGGATCACATCTTATGTTCATGGATTTTGATGTTGACATGCTGTGCATGAGCTGGCAGAAGATAACAGTGTAAACATGAGGAAATCCAAACTAGAGATAGTAAGATGGCAATCTTAGTGGGCAAAAGTTATTTGTCTTACCTTGAGAGCAAATCCATTCTGAAGCAGTTTCTCACTTGAAGAACAGACCAAAGTGTCCTACAAAAAAAAAAACTCCGCAGTATTAATAAGCAAAACATGGTTGGGTAATGTCTATGCAAGGGGTGCTACTCAGTATTATAACATGAAAAATAAGGATTATCTTGCATGTTTGGGAAAGAGGAAGAGAATTAACACGAGAAGTAATATGCAAAGCATGGAATTTCACAAGAGAACAGCAGATGAAAGTAACACAACTTGGATGCAAAGTTGGAATTTTCATGACACTGCAACAAATAGATGGCATCCTGGTTGCTAGCAGAAGGAACTTGAAAGAATTGCACATAACATCTGAAAGCTTGACCAAGTCTCATTCAACTGGCAGGCACCAAATGAGTTCCTCGGTACTAAACTAAGAAGTCCTATTGATACAGTAGGTGATCTGATGGAAATATGTAAATGAAATTCTATTAAGTAACGTTGATACCATGATGTTCGTCCCACAAACAAGTAATGCAAGTGATAGATATTTCATAAATTAAAAATATATTAATAAGAACCCTTCATGCACCTGTTGTGCTTGATGAGCACGCACAAGCCCTTGTGTTTTAATAATAGCAAGCAAGCATTGTAATGATTCTGCAGCCTGCCTCCTCACTAGATGCCCACGTATCACAGCTTGCAGTTTCACAAGATCCTTATGATTTGATAGTTCATGCCTTGCCTGCAGTCATGTAAACACTTAGTGTTGTACTAAAATTAAACGGGAAAGTATCGTAGTGAACATAATGATAGGTGCCAAATATTGTAACATACGTTGTATGTTCTGATGCCAGACTGAATGACAACAGCAGCAGACTCCACATGATCTTCCTCCTCATGGTCTGGGTTGCTTCTAACAGTAAGTAAGACAGTTTCATCCTGCGTCAGCTCAATTGATGAAACCGGGATACTTTCATCTGGCTTTTCATCAAGTTCCTCAACAGCCTTTTCAGTTGGCTCTTCAATTGGTTTTTCAGATATCCTTTCAGCTGGCTCTTCGCTCGGCAGCTCAGTTATCTTTTCAACAGGCAGTTCAATTGACCTTTCAACTATCTGGTCTGCTGGCTCATCAGTTGGCTTCTCTGCTGGCTTTTCATCGGGCTTCTCTTCGTGTAGAGGCTTCTCATCCAGCTTCTCTTGGTGAAGAATCTTTTCATCTGGCTTCTCCACATCTGGCTTCTCTAGATGTAGGGGCTTTTCTGAGGCATAAGAGTATGTTGAAGAGTAGACGTTGTTGCTTGGAGCAATTTCAGCTTTTGCTTTGCTCGAACTTAGAGTTTCAGGTTCGGATATATCAGAGTTCTTCAAAACTCGATGCCTTGTCGACCTCCTACGAAAGCTCCATCTGCTTTTATCTGATATGGCCTTGCTCTGGAGAAATCAACATGTGTATCAGCCATTAGTATGAAATCGTATAACTGATATAATTAAGACGTATTGCTTGATAATACTTTCACATGAGAAAAAATAGAGAGAACTACAAAGTAACAAGTGAATATAGCAAACTGAGTGTATCTGCAAGGCAGGAAATGCAGTTCTCATCTATGGAAGTAAGCTGTCAGATAGGTAAAAGGACACAAAAGGCAAGCATAAATAAAAATCATCACTATTCTTCAGTCAACATCGGAAATTCAAATCAAACCAGCGCATTAATAGCGTTCTATTATATGTTTCTTTAGTTAATTAATTTCCCGTTTCTTTAATAATTAATAAAGTTTGGTAGCAGTACCGTCTATCCATCAATTTATACCTGTCCTCAGAATCTTCAGCAATATATATCTTGTCAATTATCACAGCTGGTTAATCCAAATTAAACTAAATATGTGCAATTTCGTCAATATAAAAAATGCAATTGCTCCTAATTCAAATACTGCAGCCCCTCTAAGCTGTCATGTCAAGATCCCATTTCCACCACATGTTGGTGCGGAATCTCCGCTAAATAAGTGGATTTCCCAGTAAACCACGTGGGTTTGATTCAAGATCCTCCCAGCTGATCGGTCCAACAGGAATTGCATTCCAGAGCCCAGCCAAAGTCCTCCGGGGGGTGGGACAAGGCGAGCAAAATCCAAACACCGGGGGGGAGGAGGAGGACAGAGATGCAACAGGCCAAGATACAGTACGCACGACCAAGCGCACTTGCATATCATGGCGCAGCACTAGGGCGGAGCAAACAAGCTGCGCGCCATCAGATCAGATCCCATCCTGCATGGGGATCGACAGGACAAGGACAGGAACCTGGAGTCCTAAACCCTATCGCCGCCAGCATGGCAGCTAGAGGTATACATACAGCGAAAAATGGAAAGAAAAGGAAGCCAAAAGGGGGAATTCATAAATTTATCTGTGTTGGAATTAATTTACGGGGGCCTTGGAGCAGCTTAATTAGCTCCACCTCCCAGCGCGACGCCGGTTTGAAAAAAAAAATCAAAATTTCCGCCTACGAGCTGAGCTAGTGGTGGGATCACTGGCGAATCGCCCGAATTGGCGGCCGTTTATGTATCCCTGCCACGAACCAGCCATGGATCTAGCTAACCCCGCGCGCTGAAGGGAGATCTGCCGAAAGCGAAACGCACCAACTCGAACCAACCGAAAACAAAAAAAAGCAAGCAGCTTGAAGGAGCAGCACACGGGCAGTGAGGGGCAGAGCAGAGACGCCGCCGCATTGGGCGGTGCGGCGGGCAGTGTCACCCACCTCGTCGGCGTGGGCGTCGGTCTCGGGGTCGGAGCCGGCGGAGGGGTCGGATCCGGCGCCGGCGCAGATGAGGATCTTGAGGCAGCCGTTCTTGGACTTGGTCATCTCGGCGGACCGGATCGCTCTTCAGTCCCGCCGCCGCCTCGGCTTCCTCGGCCGTGGAGAGTCAGTGCAGAGTGCTCTGCTCCGGGATGGGAGCGTGCGTTTGTAGCTGGAGTGTGGGACTGGATAGGGGGGGGGCGACTCTGCTGCAGCTGCCGCTGCTGCTGCGGGGGCGTTTCTGTGCTGTTTGCTTGCGGCAGCACGCTGGCTGGCTGTTTTTATATTTCCGAGCGTTCGCCTCCCTCCGAGGGCCCTCCCACCTTTCTCTTTCACGCTTCTCTATCTTTAATCAAAGCTGGAATTAGTGTAAGTAACATTTCCCCAAGTCTTGCTCCATTAATAAATTTTTCTTCACGTTAAAAAAACTCTTTCTTAAATTTCAATACAACTTCGGTTTAAAAAAGTGTAATTTTTGCAATTTGCAGAAAAGTGCAAGTCAGAGGAAAGGTGCAAGTTGCATTTTTCACTATACAATAATTGCACTTCTCATGATCGGCTGGACTTAAACAAAATTTGGATCGACACATATGGCATAAAGACCCATAATCCTACCAGACGATAGCAGGGCTAGGGAATTTTTCGAGGGTGTGCCTCTCTCAAAAAAAAAAAATCCAGCTTTTACAGCGTGTGTATGGCAGGTCTATCCTTGATTCGAAAACTGCGTTTTGCGTGGACTGGACAGTAACTTTTTTTGGAGTACACATGTGGTTGGGTGCCATCCATCTGACAGCCCAACATGTCAGTGACTCGAAGTATGTCGAACGATCCTCTTGCAAGTGAGCGCACTGTATTCGGATGGACCCCGACGCACGTACAGTACTCGAGGGAGCTGTTTCGATGGTAGGAGTACTCTTGTGCGTCCTGCTCGTCTAGCTGTGAACGTCCCCGCTGGATCGCTGATTTTACAACTCCACGAGTGGCCCTATTATAGCGCAACGTTAAATAAACCGCTAATATATTATATCAGCGCGTGCGCATGCTCTTTCAACGGGCACGAAAAAATATAGCGCGGACACTAAATATTTTGTCGCGCGTGGACGCGAAGCGGCAAATATCGTGCCCCAACTCAAGCATGCGCTATATGTGAAACCGCGCGCCACCAATCGCCAGGTGTCAGCGCCCAAAAGTTTCCCCTCCCACCGATACTTTCACTTCCACTACCTCGCGTGCGTGACGCTCGTTCCCCTCTCCTTCTGGCGCCGGCATGCCGCCACGTCGTCGCAACGCGTTAGGTTTCCGAGGCGTGCGCCCGTGCCCCAACGGGACGTTCTACGCTGAGCTCGTCCTCGGCACGTACAACACGTCGGAGGAGGCCGCACGCGCGTTCGACGTGGCGGCTCGGCCACCCACGGCGTGACATGAACTTCTCCGAGATCGAGTCGCTAGAAGAGGCCGAGTTCCTTGGGCCCAAGTCAGTCCTCGTCACCGAGGAGCAACACCATCGCCACCATCAGCGGCGCCTCCTGGCCATGGACGAGTGGAGGCGCCTCTTCCCGCAAGACGTCCAAGCCGAGCATAAGTTCTACTCCGCCAAGAGGGCCAAGAGAAGGATATACCGGCGGCCCGCCGCCGTCGCAAGGCGTTCATCAACGCGCAACTCGCCGGCCTGACCACCATCTCGGATGAGGACCCGAGGTGGGATGACCTCTAGACGGAATTCGCCAACACCACCACCTCGGAGGATGAAGAGTAGATTAGGTTTAATTTTTGTTTTAGTCGCACGTGTTCGTCTGATGTAATATATGTTCTTCAAAATTGGTGTGTCTGTTATTTTTATATCTTATTTGGTTATGTGTGCACGATGGAATGGCAAACATACTCCACCTTGGGTATTTTGCCCAAATCTGCCTTTTTTGCGAAACTTCAACCGAATCTGACCTCTGACCCCTAGGGTCGGCGCTATTTAAGCCGGCGCCGAAGATATGCAGGTCGGCGCCAAGTCGGAGCAGCTCGGAGGCAGACCAGGGTGGTCGGCGCAAAGTGCTTCGACTTGGGCGGACATGCACATCTTTGGCGCCGTTTAAAATGACGCTGACGCAGAGGGTCGGATTATGAATTAGTTCCGAAAGGAATAAGATTCGATTGAAATTTTCAGATTTGGGCAGATTTAAAAAGAAAAAAGAAAACGCCTTGGAGGATGAAGACTAGATGCTCTTAATACTAGCTAGAAAGAAATAGGAGTAGCAGGCACCGGTGGTCAAACATGCTTTTACTGCTTGTCGGTACGCTCTGGCGCCGTGCACTGTGGAGATTTCCTCCGCTGCGTCGTACTCGTACGCGGAGACGGCCGGCGAGGACGGACAGACATTTACTGGCAGGTGGTGGTTGCAGGACGATGGACTCGGAAACGACGACGGACAGCGTCAGTAGGTGCGGGCGTTGTGATCGACGGCAACGGAATGGCAGATCGAGGAGCACGAGAAAGTGGTCCGCGGTCCGGCCGGCCGGGATGGGGGATGGCTCGCGGCGTCCGCGCGTGCCCGGCGAGGTGCGGGGCCCGGCCCGTGGCCGGTGGAGTTTCACGTGAGTCTACTCTACTCCAGTCGCCACTGGACCGGCCGGCCGGGTAGAAGAAAAGGCTCGAAAGGGTGCGCCGGCCGGGCCTGGAGTGGCCTCGCTGTCCACTGACGGCTCACGAGCTGTCTGCCACGGGCTCACTGACTGCCATGGTCGGTCCACGACCACTCCGGAGACCGGAGGGATGGTTGGTCTTGGTTTCCTTTCTTTTTTAACTCGGTCCCGGCACCTCGGGTCTCACTCTGACGGGAGCCGTGACGGTGAAGTCTTGCTTTGGGAAAAAGGTAATGTAAAAGGCGCAAGGTGAATTTTTTTCCCCCAACCAAACTAGGTGCCGATCTGGTCCTAGATGGTCACGGTGTGACCCAGTAGGATGTGCCACACCCTGCCACCCTATGTGATCTACCCACGACGTGCTGCATCATCTTAACCGGAACACCACCGTCCCTACTAGATTGAAGTTCTTTTAAAAACATTTTGGAAGAATCAAATTCATCATAGATTTTTTTTTTCTAAGGAAGGGTTTTGGGTAAAAGGAATGGAACCTCTAAAATTCACGTGAGCTGTATTCTTACAGCTTAATCCCCACATGCATTTCACTATTCACCCTAACATCACCCAAAACCCTTCCTAAATGACTATTTCTGTAGTTTTTTCTCTATGTTTAAAGCCATATGTGACCCAAAGAAGCCCTTCACCTTGGTGTAATTCTCTATGTGGGTTTTTAGCCCTTGTAAATTATATTCATTTATACAACTTGTAAATTATATTCATTTATTTATACAAACAAATCCATATGGACCTTAGTGGTGGTTCCCATGGTTGAAAAATGTGCACGCGTATGCTGTATCATCTCCGGTGCAATTTACTTGACATAATATCCGTTTAAACATTTTTTAGAGGTATAGCCAGATTTTCTACTCTCTCTCTCTCTCTCTCTCTCTCTCTCATTTTAAAAAGTTCCTACATCATGTGCATCATCTAAATAGATTACCTGCAAAATTCTTTTGTGCTCATATCTCGTAGGAACCTATTGTACATGAATCAAATCTTATCCTTGAGAAGCTTTTGTTTTTGGACTTGCTCTAGTCTACTCGCAAGTCATGATTGTAAATTAGTACGCCCACTGTCGCTATTTATGTGGCACATATGTTTTACAAACTTGTTTAATCATCAACTTGACGAACAAAACATGTGTCATATGTTACAAACATTATATCGTTAAATTCGTGTTTGAATGTATTTTTTATCCATATACATTTTATTACTTCCTCTAATCCAAATTAATGGGCTATATGCATCTAGTCCAATTTTTTAACTAGATACATACGAATCTATACAAAATTGAATCCAGTAATATGGATCGAAAGGAGTATAATTAATACATGTATAATAGAATTATTGGTCGAAGTTAAAAGCACACGGCACATCTGTTTTGGATGGAGTACATTTTTTCCTTTTCGAAAAGTCAAGTACTCCGGCCTCTCTATCAAAGTTATACATATGCCCTTTTATTTCAAAGAAGGGGGTATACATGTGACTATATGTGCCCAAACAAAGTGGGCTGCATGCGCAACGAGGGATGTCAGACTGCAGGTGGGCCTGCCAGAACCACATGACAGTCTCCCACACATGGATCGACACGTGGCACCTGATTTAAGTTGCCCTTCCCTCGGGCAGCCGGGCAGGGGATGCACGTTACAGCCACGTGCAGTGCCAACGGTATTAAACTTTCCTTTGTACCACTAGTACACGAAGACCTTTCGGTTCAGCATCTTCGTCCTCCTCTGACCCTCTTACTTCTAATGACCTCTCTAGTTACTAATTAACCACGGCCAGAGTGTTGTTGTTGGCACTTGGCAGACCTAATTAACCCGGCCGGCAATGGGTGCATGCGAACACCAGGGTGCTTTTTGGCATGGAGCAAATGATAATGCGCTTGATCTAAAGGCATTTGGGATAGGAAAATTAAACGGAGGACGACGACCACCAGGTGTAGATCTAGGGCGAGAGGCGACCAAAATCCAAAAGTAGACATGATTAGTCCTGGAGGGTAGTACTAACAGCTTTCTTGTTTCCATCATAGCATATGTCTTGTGTGGTGATCTCGTACTTGTGTGTGATCCTCCTAATTAGCTTAGCTAGCTACCGAGTCAACAGCTGTTATGACTCGTGAGTAGTAGCAATGACCATGGACGGCCTGATAGCATTCCATCGGCAGCACTAGCCGTATTAGAGCGAGACTGGTGATTAATTAATTAATTAATCAAGAGCTGGAAGAAAAAAAGTGATTTGGGTGGATGGGAAACGAACACTTCTTTCTTGTGATCCGGATCACATCCGATGCAGATGTTTCACTAGCCGGTGTGAGCTAGCTGCGCGAAAGAAGAAGCTAAAGGTCACTCTCATCTTCTTCCCCATTTGTTAAACCACGGTAGCTAGCTAAATTAAAGCAGGGAGGTAAAGCGGCACGCAGATCCTCCATGGATAACCAAAGTCACCCATGCTCTCATGCTCATGCCCAGCGCAACGGGGCACACACACCACCTTTTCTTTCTTTTTTCTCTCTTTGCAGATCAGTGCAACAATGGTTGCTTGTTTCAGAAGCAGGCGGCAGGGATTGGGGGTGCCATGCTCAATTGCTGAATTGCTCTTGCATGGGATAGATGGATGGATGGATGGATGGCTCCAGTGGCTCTTCAGATGGAGCATAATTTGGTTGGGGTTTGTTGTGGCGGCTAATGAACTCTTCTAGCAGTAGTAGCTTAATCTAATCGGAGGTGGTTAATCGATTGATTAGGGGCCAAGTGGAATGTCTCTGTCAGAGGGTTGGGAGGCAGTGACAGGCTATACTCCATGTTGCTTGTGGAGGAAAAAGGGCAGGCTTGAGGGCACAGGGCCATCCATCCGAGGGGACTGGATCCAGTGACTGCGTGCCATCAAAAATGAGATCCAATGGCAATGGCTTCCCTACTACTATTAGGTCTGCACGCCCAACTGGACAGCACCACCACACACATTATCTACTTGTCCTAGAATAGCACATGTTTTCATAAATGTTCCTGAATTTGCGGGGAAAAAACCCTTTAAAGGAGCACTTATGATTTTACATAAAAGGAAGAGCATAAAAGATAAACTAATGGTCTGATGCTTGAGAGTAGGTACATTATTTCCATATATATCAGCATGATTGAGATTAGGAACATGATTAGCGGTTGGCTACACATGCATGAAGGTTTAAGTTAACTACTAGTGCTAGCTAGCTTGTACTAGGCTAAACCCCGTCCTAATCTGACAAGCTGTACTCTTCGTAACAGTACGATGCGTTGATCTGGATCCTTGATGGCAGTGATGGGATAGCGGCATTATCTTAGTAATATGCTAACGAAAGAAAGAAAGAAAGAAAGGATTAAGAGTACGAAACCGCAATTATTTGGGGCCTTGTCATTTGTTGGAAGGACAGATGAATGCTCATCCGGATGCAAGTGTCTACCTACCTACCAAGCCTTTCGTAAGGTAGGGCCGAAATGAAAAATTCCAACCGATATGCTACGTTATGTACTTGCTGAATAATAATTCGTGAAAAGTCATATCAGGACACTACTCTTCAAACACTTTTTTAAATTTATTTTTGAATAAAACTTCAAATCGTTAAGTAATCGAGTCTCGAGAAGAAGTTTTCAGCAGAAATGATGCCTTAACAGAAAGGGGAAGGTAGTTAATTAAGCAATATATAGTAGTTAAGGGGAGATCAGACCTCGATTTCAAATCAGATTTGCCAGTTCGTCAGGGGCACCTAATTGTAGCTCAACAGCTTTAGCCTTTAGGTGGAGCGTTCTAGTCTAACTGTTAGTTGAGGATATTGTTTGTGGATGCTACAGCTAATTAACTGTTTCTAGGGAGCTACTGCGCATCTTATCTGTAATATACTACGAAGTAGGAGAACCACTGAATAATTCATGCGTTTTTCCATGAAATAAAATCTATAGACTCAGCTAAGGCGACACAGACATTCATGCTAACGGAATAACAGCTGAACTTGTGTGCACCGTACCAAAATGATTTCGAGCGTCGTTGACATATAGAAAATTATTCCAGAATTATAGAAAAACAAATGCCTGTGGATTTTGATGGTTTTGCAAATTTAAATTTAGTTTGAATCTACTCGGAAACTTCAAAAACTTCACTGAAATTTAAAGTGTGCTGCTTGCGAGTTCTTAATACTCTCTCCAACCCATATTAGTTGACTTGGATTTGTGAAAATTTGGATCAACCTTTACTGTTTAGATTCATCCAAATCTAAACAAACTTGAGTCAACTAATATGGATCGAAGGGAGTATCATTTTTGCCAGTACATCATCCCATGAACTCCCATTACCCCTTGGTCCCTTCAAATCATGAATGGGTAAACCGGGTACATGACGCACTTAGTGATGCATTCTAAATGTACTACTTTGGTTCAAGGATTAAGACGAAGCGCATCAAAGGGACAAGCGGTAGTACACGCTCAATAATCCTGATATATATATGGTCCAATTAAGGTGATACCGATCTTTCGCTCCATTGAAAGGCACGATAAAACACGGGAGGCTTATATTACCAGAACAACGACGAGATATCTTAGCATCTAGTCGGAATCTTAGATTGGTGGGAAACCCCCCAGAAAATGACAAGTGTTAGCTGGGTAGCTCTAATCCTGGAGAGACTTTTGCCTGGATAACCAGCACGCAAGGACAGGGAGACCTCACCTCTTTCTCCCTACTTACTTCACAACTTTTCTCTTCTAGGGGATAATGATGCCTCATCTAATTGGTACTACTAGTAGTGTGGATGCTCTCTCTCTCTCCTTTTCTTATTCTGTTAATTAAGCTAGCTAGCTAAGGTAGCACTCTCTCTCTCTCTCTGTGTGTCTTTCCTACCAGCGTCACCTAATTGTTTTGGCAACGCATTCCAGCATGCATGATGACAGAACAGTACACCCTACACTAGAAGATAATCTGGCTGCGTAGGTACAATGCGGTAAGCCACGGACTGAAGGTAAGCATATACTACACTCTGTCTTGACATGACCGTTGTGTGCCTGGCGTCTATGAACAAGTAATTGTGATTAGGACAGGACAACCGAAAATAATTTGGATGGTGCCGAGAAAGAAAAAATAACCTGGCTTGTCTTGTACTCCCTCCGTTTCAAAATATAAAACATCTTATATTTTGAAACGGAGGGAGTATTAGGCTAGATTGTTAGTATTAACTTAGTAGTAATGTAGGTTGTTTCTAGACGTTGACAAGCAGCTGACACCCCGACCGATCACATGATCATGGCATCGAGTAAGCTGACACTGCTAACTCATAATCTACCATACCCCGTGGCTGTGGTCAATGCTGTACTACACCGCTTGTCCTCCGGTGCATCGATACGCGCCCACATGCAAAGCTACCCCAAATCGCCGCGACATGTTGCCACAGTGGAGTGGGAGTCGGCGCGCACATGGACAATGAGGAGACGTTGCTCGCTGAGTAGTAGTACGCCACATGCTGTATCAATGGCGGGTTACCGTGCATCCTGTGAACAGCAGCATATGCGAGTCCCGTCTCGCGTCAGCTGCGTGTCGCTTGTCGTCTTCGTCCTCGCGGGGAGCCTCCAATGGCGGCACATGGCTTGGACAAGCGGATCACGAATCGTCGTCGTCCAGGGACACCGCATGTTACTGCTCGATCGTCTCGAGGGACACATTTATGAATGAATGCTTGATGTTGATTCGTCAAGTCTGTTATTTATCAGTCGGTACTGCCCAATTCAGCTGGGTGGAAGTACCAGTTCTCAGACTGAACTATACCCATGTATGTATGTATGTATGTGCCATTCAAAGACGCGTACAAGGACCTCATACCATGTGCAGATCCAAAGAAAATCCACGCCTGCTTTCATACTACAGTAATAGGACAGAAATGAATAGCAGCGGAAAAGTAATTGAGAATACCAGCTGAATCATAATGCACTCCAGGGTACACGTCGGAGCCAAACGGGGGGACCGTATCGCCGTGCTGTTTGCATTGACCCTTGCCCTGATCCCGTCCTGGGTGAATAAACTTTGGTGCTGGACAACAAGCCTTCGTGTCCACACGCCCATTCAAGCCCGGGATGGTAGCATGCGATTGGATATGGCATAGATCTTTCTGCAGGTGTCTGCTGATGCCAGAAATGACATGTACACTGCTTTGGATAGGGGCATTCCACAGGATTGAACAGAAGAAGAAACCACTCAGAATTACCAATTCAATAATACGCCAGTGCATGTCAACATTCCAGACACACAATCAGAGGGTACTACTACATTCAGAAAAATTCTTTTGGATAGCATGCAGTTGGCCAAAGCGAGAGCCGAGAAATCATTCCTAACAAATGAGAGCTCTCCAATGTGGCTGGGCTGGATCACGTCAGGTGTTAGACATCACTTGACCTGATTTCCACTAAATGCTGGCCAACGCTCAAGACTTGCGAGGTCTGCCTCGGCCTCTCTTTCCGCCTCGTCCGGAGCTTCCTGCTTTTGCGGGAGGGCTCTCGGTTTTCTTCGGGCGGCCTCTGCCCCTTCCAGATGACTTTGGTTCCGGAGTGGCCTTCTTGGCTCCCCTGCCTCTTCCCCTAGCCGACGGCTTGCGGCCACCCCTACCACCCTTGACATTTCCGTCATCGTCATCTGAGCTATCGTCCTCGTCCTCTTCTTCTGATTCGGAAACCTCCTTGGTTTTCTTACGCTTATTGGACTTGGCGCTAGCAGGCGCCTTCTTGGTTGCCTTCACCTCAACTTGCTCTTCCACTGTAGTGAACAGTTCAAAACAATCCATGAATACACGGTGCTAAAACAATATGGTAAGCATTTTATGAGTCAACACAATTCTCCTTTTTTTGGGATGACAATTAACACCATGCAAATGTAAACAAACGCACTCTACTTCAGCAAAACAGTTCAGAACCATCCATGGACATGAGGACACAAGAAATAGCAGAATGGTACTAAGCACTATGGCAAGCATTTTTAGCAGTAAACACAATTCACATGTAAACAAACAGGATTTCTGTTGTATGGATTTACACAAGGTGCATTAGAAGATATAACCATAAAAAAGCATTTGGATGGATCAAAATAACCAAGAATCTAGTAGCTACAGAACCTAGTAAAATCAGTACAACAGTGGTTAGTGTTGTACTGTTGTCAAACATCATGCCAAAAATATGCAGTTCTGTTTTCTAGTGTTACACTGACCAACGTGGCATCTGTGCCATGCTTCTCCATCCATGGGCAGGTCCACGAGGGTGCAAGTGATAATTTATTCAAGATAACTAGAGTTAGGTCCAGTTATTACTAACTTAAATATTAAGCTTAGTAAATTTTTGACAATATCACAGAGAATGTATTAGAAAACAGGATAAAACTTTCTTCTCAAACAGGTCAAGTCAAAAAACAAGGATGGGCTTAAAAATTAAATGTTTCAAGCTTGCAGAACAATACATGTGTAACCTTAAAAAACAAAATAAGATCAATGCAAACCTTGAGTGGGGGCATCGCCGTCATAAATATCCAGCTGAGAGAAAAAAGTTATACATATATTAGCTGGATATTGAAACGATTTAACAGAAAATCCAAATTGTGAGGTTCTAAACTAGACACAGATCCTTAACTGTTACAAATTTAAAATATGTTATTATTAGTCTAAAAACTACAACAGTACAAAACGAGAAGGTGCAGTCTGTGGAAATGTTAATTGGTATCAATATGTGTGGCACATTTTGTTTCGCTGTACCCTCCCAGCTTATTTAATCATATTAGCATGCCTATATTTTTTCAGGAAAACGCAATGACATTGTGTTCTTTTCATTGCATAGAAGAATTCATATTTACAAGTCACCTAGCAGGTAGTGTTATAATCATATTAGCACACCTATATGACTGATCACCTGGGTCTGTTACTATGCTAATTTAGTTGTTGAGGACACGTGTCACACGATATGTACGTAGCTCTATTTATGATTGGATGGTCAGAAGAAAGTCTCTAGAATCCAAAGTCCACCCATACCATCTAATAGATAATGTAGAATACATGAAACATTGGATATTACAGCTATGCTACAACATACAAGTACAGAAAGTTCAGGTGCTCATGAATCAAACCCATTTCATTCTTTAGCTCTAGCATTAAAAATAAAATAATGCATTAAATTTTAAAGGCACGGCAATTTAAGCCGGAAAACAGTTTGTGCATAAAAGCACATATAGCATATACCATATAGTTACCTCATCAAGCTTAGAACCAGCTTTTGCTCTGTCCACAACAATCAAAGACAGTCCATATCCACAACCAACACTGCAGAAAGTGTTCACAACTTAATATTGACTATACTGCTAGCACTCAGAAGTAAGAGGAGATGCAACACATATTGAGTAAGTGCAATACCTTGTAACATGCATTCCATTAAGACTTTCAACCTTTTTAGGATTCGCAGATGATCTATATTAAATTGAAATACATACAAAATAACATGTAAGAGAGGATCAATGGTTAAGAGTTCGCAAGGCTAGTATTTCACATAATATCAGCATTTTAAATATACATACTTTTGTCCATTAGGGCCATAACCAAGCTCTCCAAATTGAGCATTACCCCAGCTTATGCAGGAATCATCTGCACCAACAATGTGGTGCATGTTACCAGAAGCCATGCAGCGAACATTCCAACCACTGAAGCAAACAAAACATCAATTAAATAACATAACTGAGGACAATAGATAAATAATAGAAAGTATAAAAGTATAGCCCATGATGGCACTGGGTATAACTACGGTAGTGTACAGTTATTTAACAGTTTGAAAAATACCTTAAATCCATTAGTGGCTTTGGATACATCCAGTCATCACCTGTAGTCTTCATCTTTCCCCACATGTACATCTGACCACCACCTAATGATCAAATGAAACAACCAAACAATTGATAATAATATCCAATTTTTTGCAAAACAATCAAACACCAGTCTAGTTGGTAGAGTTCAAGGTATAAAAATAATATTTGCCAAAAGATGCTGGTAGCAGTATGTGATTTTAACTCCCATCTAACTGGTAGAAGAAAAAACTTTTTGAATAACAGTAAATCCAGGCAGATAGAAAATAGGATTATTCAAGAATCATTTCATATGTCTCTTTTTGTGCACCTAAACCTAAGCAGAAACTTTTTAAGTAGATAAGTAAATAGTGTACATGCCTTCCGTAGTACAAAGAATTATTCAAGGAAAGCCATACAACCACAACGGGACAATTTGAATAGATGATTACAGCAGCAAGTTGCCAGAATTTCTCATGAATAGGGGTGTTCTATACATTGATTGGTGGAAGAAACATCAAAAGTAAATTTTTTTGAGGGAAAGCCTTCAGGCGCTTTTATTTCACTTTGAAGAAGGATACATCGCTCATTACATCCGAAATAATAAAACTAGGGAGATCGCAGTTCCAAAAAAAGAACTATTCGAATCAAAGCAAAGTATTTAATTTGACCTTCTGAAAGAAATATAACCTAAACTCCACAGCCTCATCCGGAAACTCTTTGTTTAAAAAACACCATTCCGATCATTAAAAAAGACATTTGCTTTAATTATGACAAGAAATGAAACTGGGGGTGATTGTTCAAACAATGTTTTCCCTTGCATGAATTAATGCAAGCATAATACTCCCTCTGTCCCAAAATAAGTGACGTGGATTTGTCTAGATTCGTATGTATCTAGACACGTTTTAGTATATAGATACATTCAAATCTAGAAAAATGAAAGTCACTTACTTTGGGACGGAGGGAGTAGTATAAGAAAAAGGAAGAAGTATTCAGGTATGTTATATGTTGGCAGAATAATATGATTTTACATGTATATGCATGCGATCAGAAAAAATATACCAACGTATGACACAATAATATTGCCCAGGTTGGACAAGTTCGTGCCTGCAACGGGACTAGTTCCATAACCAACTCTATTGTTCTAAGCCATTTCCTGGAGATGCATCAATAATTGCACAATCAGCTCGATATAACCAACGTGGTACAAACATTTGTCCCATGTATTATTATTGGCAATCTAAAACTCAAAAGTGGTCTTCCCTTTTCCTTTCTTTTATGATAAGCCTAGTAATGAACTCTGATAATTCATAGCCTGAATACATTATAAGATAGTGTGTGCACCACAGATAACTGTATCATACCAGCAGTGCATGCAGAACTTGCGGAACCAGCTGAGACAATAGCATTGGGAGGCAGAACATTGTGCCTTTGAAATATTTCAACAAGGCGAGGTTTCCACTCATCCTTTTGTTCTCTGTGGCCCAACCTATATAAGAAGCAAGTGTTTAGATCAATAACATTGAGTGTATCATGATTATAGTAAGATAGGTGACAAGAAGATCTTACCTTCCATACCCGCCAAACCCCCATCTGGCAAAACAAAGAAATAAAGTAAATAACTGTACAAGAAAAGAGAACAAGGTCTTGGAGAAATCATATCTATGCAATACAGAACGGAACTTGGTAGTACAACATTTAGATACAGTGGTAAGTCATATTTGAATCTTTAACCATGTCAAACATATGGGGGATTAAGAACATACGTGTAAACAAATCCACTTGAATCAACTGCAACTGCAATACACAAGTAAAGAAAAGGTGTAGAGATTAGTGTAACCTGAATTCTAAAAATAAACATGAAAAATGAAGTGATGAGAACGAACCTGTATGATTTGTTCCACATGCAACTTTCACGACAGTTTTCTCAGAGAACACGGCTATTGCCTTGGGGCGGGGTTGGGCTTCATACGATAGCTTTACTGACGAATCTTTGGTATTGTACTACAATAGAAGAAGTCAAAACACAATTATTGATAATACTGGGGAGGTTAGCTGTGTTAGTGTAGAAATGTACCTCATTGTCAGTTCCATGACCAAGCTGGCCATACTGGGGAAGCCCTGCTGTACTGAATAGAACAATTGAATAAAACACTGCTTCAAAAAACCACACAAATAACACCTCCTAACTAAAGAGAAATTAGATATCAATTGAAAGATGAATATCTTGGGAGTTTCATAAGTTCAGTAAGACATACAGTATAGAAGAGCCCTCAACTGAAGACAGCCAGACAGTAAAATCACCACCACAAACAGCGTTAGTTACGTCAGTCACAAGACAGGGCACTGGAGATGTCTCAATTTCTGCGGCAATTTCAGAACAACAGAGACAACAAACACATCAGTGTAAAAACTAAAGACAAAAATAAGCTGCGCATAACATTCTGGAAATTAGTCTACAACCAGGATGCTGAAATATATAATGTACATATTATCCTTAGTAGCCCAGCAGGTAAGCATGTTAATCAATCATCATTATTACACGGTATAAAAAGAAATACTGAGATGACACCATTTGTAAAAAATACTTAGGATATGTAATAGATTATACGAGACATTGAAATATAGGACTAATGGCAGGTTAAAAAAATAACACATTGAAAATTGTATACAAAATGTACAAGGCAATTCCCAAAAAGATAAATCCACAATTGCCCAAGCACATAATGATTTTTCACACAACAATTGTACAGTACTGGTGTCATGCAATCAACTAAAGGAAGACATAAAAGAAGAATACCAACCATTCCTTAGGGAACCTGTCCCCAACTGTCCGTGTTTGTTGTGGCCAAATGCGAAGGACTTTCCCTCGTCAGTTACAACAACTGTATGATTTCTTCCAACACTTGCTTTAATTATTTTATATCTGCAGAGTTCACAGCTACACATTAACATCTAAAAAAATGTCGAGGCAACCTATAACACCTTTAAACCATTCAACTAAACCAGATTGCCTGCTCAGTTTATAAACTTAGCAATACCATACAGTACCTACTATGAAACAATTATAATGCAGGTACAAAATTTAGTTGCAGAAACCTATCTTACTTTGATAGTTCAGAAACTACAGTTGGTAGGTTACGCTGAAGAGTATCCCCATGCCCCAACTGCCCCTTCTGCTAGAAAATATTAGTGTCAAGTACAAACCAAACAAAATCAACTTTCATTACATATTTATACCTCATTGCGACCCCATGTATAGCAACGACCATCAGCACCCAAAGCAACAGAATGGCAAGCCGCTGGCAAAACAAAAAGAGACCAATAAGATTGACTAGCAACTTAACAGAAGATAAACAAAGGATGAAAAAGTAACTTGTTTAATATTTAATTAGAGGTTCCTATTGTAATGATTTGGGCATAACTATCCCTTCCTCTGTCCCTCACTCATTCTCACTGATACCAAACCCCAGCTGTCATAGAGTTATAACTGCTTAGTGAGGCTTAAACATACAAGCCAGCCCACGCTCACCCAGAATATTTATATTTACCAACTGTAGATCAACAAATGATCTATTGAATTCCCCTTTCTGGGCTTCTTCACAGAATAATCTTACTCTGCATCCTTTTAGTTAGTCTCCACCATCACATCCAATCACTAGAATTCAAAGTATTTGACAACAAAGCTACTAGTGCCTTCTGTCATCAACTCAGCATAGTATTCGATAGACCTTATTACAAAATCATTTCACAACACATGAAAATCGAGATTTTGAAATCGAAGAACCTTGCAGGCTATATTTTTGCAACAACAATAATTGCATGTACATGACAACTAGCGTGATTCCAATATAAAAAATGATTTTCTGGAGTAATGAGATTGACATAAATAGTGTAATGGATTTTAAATGTAATGGACTGATCTAATTCCCTCAGCTTCTAAGAGACATCACTTGTTTGCCAAGGGATAGCAATCCTAATCGACTAGTGCTTTGCATCCATAGCAACAGCTAACTCGTGTGCCTGGTCACCGCTAACCCTAGGCATGGAAGAATTTTCACTGTGTTTTTCTTCCTCTTGGATAGTTATTATATGTAAGTCTTCATGAAAAAAAAAGATAAAAGTGTGTTCTTCTATCAGCTACTATTATCAACCCACTTTTGAAGCAGTTTACATGGTTCGTTATGCGTGATGTTTCAAACAAGCTATAATCAAATATCATAGTCGATATTTTACTATGATTTGATAACGCGCCCCAAAGGGTGCTAACGTCAAATTCAGACAGATGACTGATTACGAGGCATCACTCATTTCATACACGTGCCTACTACAGCAAGTTTCATTGGTTTACTGGAATGTCCTGTAGATCAGGGTACAGCGAGTCCTTGTGACATAATATAGATCATTAGATTGTTATAGGACCTAACAAAACGGGCGGCGTTCCAGAATAAGTTCATTCAGAAAGTTCAAACCAAGACCAGCGACCGATTTAACTTCCCCTCATCTCGCGCCCGCCCAGCTCTACACATCGAACATTTCAATGCGCAGGCTGGCGCCATTTCCCAACCCACCACCACCACACCACACACGCACAACAGAGAGGGACCAGGGAAGGGACACTCACTGCAGCCGGTGGCGACGGAGCGGATGTCGACGCCGACGAGCGACCGCAGCCGCGTCGGGGAGACCAGGTTGCCCTGCATCGCGCCCGGCAGCTTCCGGTTCATGGCGACGAAGTTGGTCCCGCCGCAGTACAGCAGCTCCCCGCCAGAGCCGGCATCCTCCTCGCCCCCTCCGGCGGCGGCGGCCTTCTCGGGCTCGGCGCTGGCCGACATTCTCGCCGGCGGCGGGTGATTTCGGTCGGAAACCCTAGATTTGGTGGGGAGGAGGCGGAAAGGTGGAGCGCGGTTTGAAATTAAACGATGCTGGGCCAGATTGAAAACTTCTTTTGCGGCGGGATATTTATCTAGTATCTGCTGGTCGCCACAGTACAGTTGGGGCTGGGCAGTGCGGCAACTAGTTACCGAGAATGCGCGGAGATATTTTGTACAGTTGACGTGAATATGACTTGTGGGGCCATGCTAGTTTTCGGGCCACTTGTCACCGAGCGTGCTCTAGTCCGTGTGCAGACGTGCCAGTGACTCGTGCTTATGGTAAAGTAACGATGAATTGCTGACATATGGGCCGTATATCTTTGGGAAGCACCACTCACGCTTGACACGATACATCTTCACCGTTCATTCCATCGGCCATCTATCTAATGGAGATTATCTTACAATAGTCTTTCTATGGCCCCCTTCTTTTCAGCTTTTCGTCAGCTTCTCCCAGAAGCTACCTTCGATGAGCTTCTCCCAAAATCTTATCTGCCAAAATCGTTTATACTTTTAAATTGACATTGAAACTACTAGTTAAGAAATTTGAACGAATTTTAAAGATGAGATTTTGTTAGAAGCTGATCGAGGGTAGCTTTTGGAAGAAGCTGGCCAAGAAGCTGAAAAGAAGGGGCCCTATATTTGCTCCGATCTCTAGCACAGGGCGTATATTGATACTATTCACGAATTATACAAAAATGAGGCCATGTTGTTTGGTGGGCTATATTAGCCTGAGAGAAAGGATTACGCGTGTTTGGTTTCAGCATTCTTATGTGGTCTGGTTACCTCTTCTCCAGATGGTGAGTTTATCACGCATCACAAGACTAAACCACAACAAGCACACACCAATATGCACATGACATTAACATTGTAGCAAGGCAATCACACGGCATACAAAGAAAGTTCACAACAAACAAAGACAAACAAAGTTCACAGGTCGATCAAGGCAAGGGCTAGATCATGCTCTGGGCACTTCCTTCATCACTTCAGTCATGGTGTAGTCGAAGATGATAACCTTGAACAAGTCACCCTTCAACACCTTGAAGGTCATGAAGTACCTCATCTTGATCTGGTGGGCAATGGCGAAGCCAGCCCACCCCTGGCGACATGGGTAAGAACTATCAGGTCCCTATGATTAGTTATCCTAGGCGCATAAAAGCTTATGCCAATGAAGGCTGATACGTCGGAAACGTATCTATAATTTTCGATGCTCCATGCTTGTTTAGTATATACTTTGCTTTGCTTTATCTATACTTTGAGGTGTTTTTATATCTTTTCTGGAACTAACCTATTAACAAGTTGCCACGGTGCTTGTTGCCGTGTTCTTCTGTTTTGGTTCCAGAAAGGCAGAAAATCAATATTCCCGGAATTGGACGGGACAAAAGCCAAAGTCAATAACTTTCTATGAGGAACAAGAATCCAGAAGACGAGACGGAGACGCGAACCAGGGCGCCTAGACCCCCCCTAGGCGCGGGTGGGCCCTGCCCCGCGCCTAGGCAGGGTGTGGGGCCCCTGGCCGCCGCCTCGGCCTCCCCCTTCGCCTATAAGAAGACCCTGATGCAAAAACCCTAAGTACCCGATCAATATTTCACGAAACCTTCTGTAGCCGCCGCCACCGTCATCCCTAGATCGGGGGGATCTGAAGTTCTTCCCGGCACCCTGCCGGAGGGGAGATCATCCCGGAGGACTTCTCTCCGGTATGATGCGTGATACGCCCGATTTGCATCACCTTTCTATATCATAATTTACCTCTATTCATTGATGTTTGCCTTATTGTGAGGGGTATTACTTATGGCTTTTTCATCTGTTTATGCATGTTGGATGATTCCTGGAGGATGGACTGCCGGAGTCTGGATTCTGATGGAAAAGAAGGCGTTTCGGTGCAATTTCGCAAAGATCAGAAAAATACCCGAAAATATGGAAACGCATTATTTCTCCAGAAGAATGAGGGAGCTAGAAGGAGGGACGGAGAAGGGCCTTAGGGGGCCCACACCCCCCTAGGCGTGGGCCCACCTGACCCCGCGCCTAGGGCAGGTGTAGCCCACCTGCCCAGCCTCCGACTCCGCCCCTTCGCCTATATCTTCCCTACGAAACCCTAATACCAGGAAAGAGACCACAGATAGATTTCCGCCGCCTCTGGGGGCGGAAAACACCGAGAGAGAAAGATCTCTTTGACAGACAGATTTCTGTCGGGGGAATTCCTTCCCGGAGAGGGAGACCGTCGCCATCAACACCGTCATCAAGCTAGGCTTCATAGGTATCATCATCATCATCCACACCATCATCTCCACCAGCACCATCACTCCGTCCCGATGTAACAATTGTGTTGGATATTGCTTAGTTCATTAGGGGAAACTTTCAGCTTCATGCGAGAGGAAGAAGATACAGCTGACTTCTTTGTCCCATTCCAAATCTCATGGTTAACGCGTGATATACGACGCAAGAATCACTGGCGACATTGGTTGTTAAGTCCTAGATAATATGTTCCTTTACCACCGGATCTTTCATAGTAGGTTATTACCTCATGGTAAATAACCTATAATCACATTATTATGAAAATAGTGTTTTCTGACCTTTTTCAAATGCAGGTGATGACAACATTGGATTTGTAAAAAACTTTATAGAAAATAATAAAAGGATAAGAGCAAGTGTGAACTTGCCTTTTATGATTGCAAGATTATGCACTCACGGTCTTCGAGGCAATATAAGATCCAATATCTGAAATCTGCATCATTGGTCCGGTAAGGACTGATGTTTAAAGAAGCAATATGCAGTTATGCATAAGTAGTGCTATGCATTTTTTGTAAAACTCCCAAATTGAATCCCCAATACTTTGAGTGAAGTGAATTCAAGTGATTCTTTTCAGAGTTGGTTTATCTTCAAATTTTACTTTACAAGTAATGATCTTTATAAGGAACCTAAGTGTTAACAATCCAAAATATGTAAGTAAAGTATAAGATGATGTGATTATGGTGAATTGTCATGTGGTGACTACGATAAAAGTCCTTGGGATTGAGTTGTTAAGAGTTGAAGAATTTATTATGAGATTATTCTTTGAAGTGGCAAAAAGAATAACATTTAAAGAAAAGATTTCCTTCTTAAAGTTTAAACAATCTTTATTGTTAATAGGATGTGATCAATGCCTTTTGGTGTTTGATTGATTAGTTTGGACTTGAGATGTTTTATGTCTTAATTGAAATAGATCATAGTTAACTATAAAAACATAAGTAGTTTATTAGACATAATGTTTTAAGATTTTTTTAGACTAAAGTTAACTTTAAAAGGGTAAGTAAACTTAAGGTGTAATATGTTTTAATTATTCCCAAGTTTTAGATTTTTGATAGGTATAACTAAGGTGTGGAATTATTCACTTTCTATTTAAGTGAATGATTAGATAAATTTGTTTTGCTATTATGAAAAGAATATGTATTTATTTATTGGAATCATAATTAGATGGTCTTAGTAATTTGTTAGAATTTAAAATTATGTTAATAGTGGTTAAGATATAATGATTATTCACCATATAATATAAATGGGTGATACCTAATGCTTATTTAAAAGGATTCTTAATAAGATTTTTAAAAGAATATTTTAAAGTTAAAAGTTATACTTAAGTTTGATTATGAATTCAAGTTATGGGTTTGGAATTAGTACTAAGACACTAATTACTCAAGGTTTTATAAGAATTGTGATTATTTATTCCTTAAGAATTGTTTTTAAAGAATTCACAAAATAGGTATTGGGTAAGGATTTATTATTTAAAATATTAAAGACTTTCTAATAATATATTTAATATTTTTCTAGTGTAATTTATTTATTCAAGACCTTAAAAATGAATTTTATTTATTTTTAAGTATTATCTTTATTTTATAAAATTCATCAAAGAATTAAGTGTCTTTAAATATTTGATTTATGTTTTATTTTTAAAACTCTAAGTGGGTATTTTTATAAAATAATAGAGTTATTTTGATACAAAAAATGATTTATTTATTTTCAGGGTTTTTTGTTTTATTTTATAAATTTTCATTTAAGATTTAATGGTGTTAATAATTATTTTACCTTAAATTTATTTTAAACACTTAAAATTATATTTTTATTAGGTAGATATTATTTTTGTGGTCATTTTGATATATCATAAGTATTTTTTAGGATTTTTCTATAATTTTCTATAGCTAAAAATGTTTGGAGGTTAATTTAGTAATTCATTTTTTATCTTATATCTAAACCTAATCAACTTGGGTCGTTTGGTTGGATATGTGGGCTGGCCTGGCCCAACTGGACCATGCTAGACCCCTCACCCCCGGTCCACCTAACACTCCACACACACACGCACACACACACACACAGACCTCATCCTCTCCTCTCTTGCTCCCGTGTGATGCCGCCGTCGCTGCCACTCCGGCCGGTTGCCGGCCGACCTCGGCTCCGTCTCGACCTCCTCCCTCTTTTCCTCGCCACCGTAGCCTACGCCTGCACCCCCTTCGCGAACCCAAGGAAGACCCTAGCTCTCTGCTTTGCCTGGGTCAGATGCGCTGGTGCGGCTCGATTCCGGCGAGCCTGGCCATTTTGGCCGGTGTCGATTGTTGGAATTATGCCCTAGAGGCAATAATAAAGATGTTATTATTATAATTCTTGTTCATGATAAAGTTTATATTCCATGCTAGAATTGTATTAAGCGGAAACTTTAATACTTGTGTGGTTTGTGAACAACACCGTGTCCCTAGTACGCCTCTATGGACTAGCCCATTGATCAATGATGGTTAAGGTTTCCTAACCATAGACATGAGTTGTCAATTGATAATGAGATTATATCATTGGAGAATGATATGATGGACAGACCCAAACTAAGCGAAGCAATTAGATCGTATCATCGTGTTCATCTTTGCGAAGCTTTTCCTATGTCAAATATTGTATTCCTTAGACCATGAGATAATACAACTCCCTGGTATCTAAGAAAGCTTTGAGGTCATCAAACGCGTCATCCTATGAGAGGGTGATCATAAAGGTGTCTCTCGGTGATCGGAAAGTATCATTGGGTTGTATGTATCGAGATGGAATTTGTCCTCCCAAGTCGGAGAGATATACTTGGGCCCACTCGGTAATCGATATCAACACCGCTTGCAAGCATGTGGTTAAGGAGTTAATCACAAAGTGATATCGATTAGACGAGTAAAGTACTTCTGTGAACGAGATTGAACTAGGTATGACTGCATCGACGATCGAATCTCGGGCAAGTAAAATATCGCGAGACGAAGGGAATATATATATGGGATTGTTTGAATCCGGCATCGTGGTTCATCCGATATGATCATCGATGAATGTGTGGGAGTCAATATGGGTGCCTGCACCCGTTGTTGATTATTGATAGAAGATCATGCGCATATTCTCGAATCCAGGTCACACATAACGTGTCTTGACGCTAGGATAGATTGGATAATTGGTTTATGAATTTTTGTTGAGTCTCGGATGGGATCCGGGACATCACGAGAGGTTCGGAATGGTCCGGAGAATAAGATTCATATAAGGCGGTGCGATTTTGGAGTTGAATTGTTAAGTTAATCGGTATTGTCTGGAAGCTTCTAGAACCTTGGAAGGGACCAACGTGGCCCCACCTTCCGGGAGGGGCATGGGCCTATGAGGGAGTGTCCTGGCCGCATTGGGCCAGGGCACAAGGCCCCATAGGGCCCCCGATCCTAGAGAGTTTAAATCGTTTAAACTAGAGATAGGGTTTCTAGTAGAGGAGAGTCCATGCCCCCACTCCTTATCCTTTGGGCTTGGGGAGGGGCTAGGGCTGCGCCGTCTATATAAAAGGGGTGGGCGCGCAACCCCTACACCTCTCCTCCAAACCCTAGCCGCCTTGCTAGCTTTCCTCTCTCCCTCCCGATTGTTTGTAGGCGAAGCCTCTGCTGAAATTCTCCACCATATACACCACGCCGTGTTGTAGATCCAATCTATCTCTCCACCATACGTGCTAGTCCGAGGAAGGAGGAGACGCCGAGGTGCTGCGTGTGCATCTCACGGAGGCACCGCCACTTGTGGTGCTAGATCGGATCGGATCGCGAGGAGGAGAAGCGACTACATCACCCACGCCGTTACGAGCGTTCCATTGGCGAATCTTCAAGGGTATGAAGATCTAATCCAATCTCTCTCGTTGTTTGCATCTCCTAGATTAGATCTTGGCTTTCCCTCTTAAGCTCCGTAGAAAATTTTGATTTACTATGCCGCGAAACAAACCCATCGGTGGTATCGAGCTAGATCTATGCGTAGATGTGTTTCACGAGTAGAACGCAACATGGTTGTTGCGGGCATTGATGTTTTCGTTGCAAGCCTGTTGTTTGTGTTCTTCTTATGACGGGATAGTGAGATTGAAGCGGTCCGTGCCAACCTTACGCGACGTCGTTCGAGACCGGCTCGCACTTGACGTGTGGCTTGTACCACACATGCGGTGGTGGATGTCGGTTCTCTCACTATAGTTGTCATGGGATTAACACCGGAGTTTGGCAACCATAATATCACCGTTGTGTCTTTCCGTAGGTAAGAATCGTTCTTAGCATCTACTCCCATAAGCCACGTAAAACATGCAACAACAAAGTAGAGGCGTCTAACTTGTTTTTGCAGTGTTTTTTCGTGATATGGTATGGCCCAAGATGTGATGTGTATATTGTATGCGATGATCATGTTTTGTAATGTTTCACGACTTGCATGTCGATGAGTACACAACCGGCAGGAGCCATATGGTTGTCTTTATAATTGTGTATGACCTACGAGTCAACTTCTTATACGCCATGTAATAGCTTTACTTTATCGCTAAGTAGTTAGCAATAGTTGTAGTTGCTATTCATGGCGGAGGCAATCATGGTGGAGTGATGGAGATCATGCCGGAACGCACAAGATGGAGATCAATGCGCGAAGATTGGCTATACCATGTCACATAAAGTTATATGCATGTGATGTTTATCCTTTTATGTATCTTATTATGCTTAGATCGCGACGGTAGCATTATAAGATGATTCCTCACTTAAAGATCAAGATAAAAACTGTGTTCTCCCCAAGTATGCACCGTTGCGAAAGTTCGTCGTGTCCAAGCATCACGTGATGATCGGGTGCTATAGACTCTACGCTCACATACAACGGGTGCAAGCCAGTTTTGCACACACGGAAATACTTGGGTCTAGCTTGACGAGCCTAGCATGTACAGACATGGCCTCGGAACACAAGAACCGAAAGGTTAAGCATGAGTCATATGAATGATATGATCGACACTTTGTTGTCCACCATTGAAACCACATCTCTTCTCGTGATGATCGGATTAGGTGTGGTGAATTTGGATCGTGTTCACTAAACAACTTGAGGAATGTTGAATTTAGTGGGAGTTCATCTAGTAATTTGATTAAGTTGAACTATTTATCATGAACATAGTCTAAATTGTACTTGCAAATCGTAGATCACATGGCCAAGTCCAACTTCAACTTCAACGTTTTTCTTTGAGAAGGAAAAGCTTAGAAACAATGGGTCTAACTTCACCAATTGGTTCCGCAATCTAAGAATCATTCTGCAGCGGACAAAAGGACTATGTCCTTGGTAAGCGTTAGGTGACCCCCTAACGCAACTTCACGGTGATGAGAAAGTTGTCTATCATCGGCGCAAAGATGATTATGGTGTGATTAAGAGCACCATGTTGTTTGCTATGGAACCGAGCTTCAAAATCGTTTTGAAACCTATCCGGGCCCTTTGAGATTCTCGAGGAGCCGAAACCATGTTTGGACTCAGCCCGCTCGAGAGATATGAGATCTCAGAAGTTCTTTAACTACAAGATGGAGGAAGGAGTTCCGTTAGTGAGCACGCCATAAAGATGTCGGGCTACACTCAACGCTTGAGCAAGCTGGAATGCACGATTCGAGGAGCTCAAGATTGTCGGTTCGCAATCACTCCCTCCCAGCTACAAAAGTTTTGTAGTGACTCATAATCGATTGGCTCCATCGACACGATCATCGAGCTCTTCGCAGTCAAGGCTGCGGAGGTGGACATCAAGAAGGATAATCATGTGTTGATGGTCAACAAGCCCTCCTTTAAGAAAGGTAAGGGAGCAAAGAAGCCCTTCAAGAAGGGCGGCGGCAAGCTCAATGCTCCTGTTGAGAAGAAGCTCAAGTCTGGTCCTAAGCCGGACACTGAGTGCTTCTATTGCAAGGACAAGGGTCACTGGAAGCGCAACTGAAGTACTTAGCGGACAAGAAGGCTGGCACCATCAAAGGTATATTTGATATACATGTTATTGATGTTTTCCTTACTAGCCCTTGTTGTAGTGCCTGGGTATTTGATACCGGTTCAGTTGCTAATATTTGTAACTCGAAACAGGAGCTACGAAATAGACGGCGGCTTGCAAGGGATGAGGTGACGATGCGCGTTGGCAACGGATCAAGAGTTGATGTGATGGCCGTCGGCACGCTCTCCTTAGTTTTACCTTCGGGATTAGTTTTAAACCTTAATAAATGTTATTATGTGCCTGCGTTGAGCATGAACATTATTTCTGGATCGTGTTTATTGCAAGACGGTTATTCATTTAAATCGGAGAATAATGGTTGTTCTATTTATATGAGTAACATCTTTTATGGTCATGCACCTCTTGTGAATGGTTTATTTCTTCTAAATCTCGAAGGGATGAAACACACATCCATAACATTGAGGCTAAGAGATGCAAAGTAGATAGTGATAATACTACTTATTTGTGGCTTTGTCGTCTAGGTCATATTGGTGTAAAGCGCATGAAGAAACTCCATTCGATGGACTTTTGGAGTCTCTTGAGTTTGAATCATTTGACACATGAACCATGCCTCATGGGCAAGATGATCAAAACCCGTTCTCGGTATGATGGAGCGAAACGGACTTGTTGGAAATCATACATACCGATGTATGCGGACCGATGAGTGTTTCGGCCGCGGTGGATATCGCTATTTCCTCACTTTTACCGATGACTTAAGTAGATATGGGTATATCTATTTAATGAAACATAAATCTGAAACATTTGAAAAGTTCAAGGAATTTCGAATGAAGTGGAGAACCATCGTAATGTAAAGATTAAATTTCTACGATCCGATCGTGGAGGTGAATATTTGAGTTATGATTTTCTCACGCATCTTAAAGCAAGTGGAATCGTTTCACAACTCACGCCACCCTAACACCACACAACATGGTGTGGTGTGTCGAGCCAGGAATCGAACCCTATTAGATATGGTCCGATCAATGATGTACATTCTTGATTTGCCGTTATCATTTTGGGGTTATGCATTAGAAACCGTTGCATTCACTTTAAATAGGGCTCCATCTAAATCCGTTGAGACGACACCGTATGAGCGTGGTTTGGTGCTAAACCTAAGTTGTCGTTTCTTAAAGTTTGGGGATGCGAAGCTTCGTCAAGAAGTTGATGCCGACAAGCTCGAACCCAAAGCGGAGAAGAAATGCGTCTTCATATGATACCCTAAGGAAACTATTGGGTATACCTTCTATCACGAGAACCGAAGGAAAAGTGTTTGTCGAAGAACGGTTCCTTTCTTGAGAAGGAGTTTCTCTCGAAAGAAGTGAGTGGGAGGAAAGTAGAGCTGACGAGGTTATTGAACCTTCTCTTGAATTGGAGAGTAGCGCAGACTGAAATTGTTCCGGTGCCGCTGCAACAATAGAGGAAGCTAATGACAAGGATCATGAAGCTTGGACGATGTCACATCGAACATCGCAGGTCGACAAGGTCGCGTGCCCTCTGAGTGGTACGGCAACCTGTCTTATTTGTCTTGTTGGTAGAAGACAGTGAACCTACGAACTATGAGGAAGCGATGATGAGCCCAGACTCTGAGAAATGGCTGGAAGCCATGAAATCCAAATTGGGATCCATGAGCGAAAACCAAGTATGGACTTTGGTGGACCCTCCTAGCGACCGAAAGGCCGTTGAGTGCAAATGGATCTTCAAGAAGAAAACGGACGCGGATGGTAATGTTATCGTCTATAAAGCACGGCTTGTCGCAAAAGGTTTTCGACAAGTTCAAGGTGTTGACTACGATGAGACTTTCTCTCCCGTAGCGATGTTTAAGTCCATTCGGATTTTATTAGCAATTGCTGCGTTTCATGATTATGAAATATGGCAGATGGATGTCAAGACTACTTTCCTCAATGGCAACATTGATGAAGAGTTGTATATGATGCAACCCGAAGGTTTTGTTGATCCTAAGGATGCTGATAAAGTATGCAAACTTCAGCGTTCCATTTATGGACTGAAGCAAGTATCTCAGGAGTTGGAACCTTCGTTTTGATCAAGTGATCAAGAGCTTTGGATTTTTTCCAAATTGCTACGAAGCTTGTATCTACAAGAAAGTGAGTGGGAGTTCGGTGACATTTCTGGTACTATATGTGGATGACATATTGATTATTGGAAATGACATCAACATGCTTAACGATGTGAAGAGTTATTTGAACAAGTGTTTTTCAATGAAAGACCTAGGTGAAGCTGCTTATATATTGGGCATCAAGATCTATAGAGATAAACAAAGACGCCTGATAGCTTTAAGCCAGAGTACATACCTAGACAAAGTTCTGAAAAGGTTCAGAATGGATAAGGCAAAGAAAGGTTCGGTGCCTATGTTGTCAGGTAAGATATTGAGCAAGGCTCAGTGTCCAGCTACGGTAAATGATAGGGAAGCTATGAGCAAAGTGCCTTATGCCTCGGCCATAGGTTCCATCATGTATGCCATGTTGTGTACTAGACCGGATGTGTCCAATGCTCTTAGTTTGACGAGAAGATATCAAAGTGATCCGAGTGGAACATGGACACCGTGAAGAACATCCTAAAGTACCTAAATAGGACTAAAGAAATGTTCTTAGTCTATGGGGTGATGAACGACTTGTCGTAAAAGGTTACGTCGACGTTAGTTTTGACACCGACAAGGATGATTCCAAATCTCGCATGGATACGTTTATATTTTGAATGGAGGAGCTGTGAGTGGAGAAGTCGCAAGCAAAGCGTGATCGCGGGATCTACAGTGGAAGCGGAATACATGGTCTGCAGAAGCGTCAAGTGAAGGAGTTTGGATCGAAACTTCATCACGAGCTTGGCGTGGTTCCAAGTGCATTGGACCCTTTGGAGATATTGTGACAACATGGCGCCATAGCACTTGCTAAGGAACCAAGATATCATCCAAAGACCAAGCATATCAACCGCAAGTTTCATATAATCCGAGATTATATTGCGGATGGAGATCGAAGATTAGCAAAGTACATACAGATCCCGAATGTCGCAGATCCATTGACTAAACCTCTTCCACGTGTAAAACATGATCAAGACCTCGGTGCCATGGGTGTGAGATTGTTGCGGATGTAAACTAGATTATTGACTCTAGTGCAAGTGGGAGACTGTTGGAATTATGCCCTAGAGGCAATAATAAAGATGTTATTATTATAATTCTTGTTCATGATAAAGTTTATATTCCATGCTAGAATTGTATTAAGCGGAAACTTTAATACTTGTGTGGTTTGTGAACAACACCGTGTCCCTAATGCGCCTCTATGGACTAGCCCATTGATCAATGATGGTTAAGGTTTCCTAACCATAGACATGAGTTGTCAATTAATAATGAGATCATATCATTGGAGAATGATATGATGGATGCACCAAACTAAGCGAAGCAATTAGATCGTATCATCGTGTTCATCTTTGCGAAGCTTTTCCTATGTCAAATATTGTATTCCTTAGACCATGAGATAATACAACTCCACGGTATCGGAAAGCTTTGAGGTCATCAAACGTCATCCTATGAGAGGGTGATCATAAAGGTGTCTCTCGGTGATCGGAAAGTATTTGTTGGGTTGTATGTATCGAGATGGAATTTGTCCCTCCCAAGTCGGAGAGATATACTTGGGCCCACTCGTGTCGATATCAACACCGCTTGCAAGCATGTGGTTAAGGAGTTAATCACAAAGTGATATCGGATTACGGAGCAGTAAAGTACTTCTTGTGAACGAGATTGAACTAGGTATGACTGCATCGACGATCGAATCTCGGGCAAGTAAAATATCGCGAGACGAAGGAATATATATATGGGATTGTTTGAATCTCGGCATCGTGGTTCATCCGATATGATCATCGATGAATGTGTGGGAGTCAATATGGGTGCCTGGACCCTTGTTGATTATTGATAGAAGATCATGTCTGCATATTCTCGAACCCGCAGGGTCACACACTTAACGTGTCTTGACGCTAGGATAGATTGGATAATTGGTTTATGAATTTTTGTTCGGAGTCTCGGATGGGATCCAGGACATCACGAGAGGTTCCGGAATGGTCCGGAGAATAAGATTCATATAAGGCAGTGCAGTTTTTGGAGTTCGGAATTGTTCCGGGTTAATCGGTATTGTACCAGAAGCTTCTAGAACCTTCCGGAAGGGGACCAACGTAGCCCTACCTTCCGGGAGGGGGCATGGGCCTATGAGGGAGTGTCCTGGCCGCATTGGGCCAGGGGCACAAGGCCCCATAGGGCCCAGCCGATCCTAGAGAGTTTAAATCATTTAAACTAGAGATAGGGTTTCTAGAAGAGGGGAGAGTCCATGCCCCCCACTCCTTATCCTTTGGGATTGGGGGAGGGTCTAGGGCTGCGCCCCCCTATATATAAAGAGGGGTGGGGGCGCACCAACCCCCTACACCTCTCCTCCAAACCCTAGCCGCCTTGCTAGCTTTCCTCTCTCCCTCCCGACTGTTTGTAGGCGAAGCCCTGCTGCAGAAATTCTCCACCATATACACCACGCCGTCGTGTTGTAGATCCAATCTATCTCTCCACCATACTTGTTGGTCCGAGGAAGGAGGAGACGTCAAGGTGCTGCACGTGTGCATCTCACGGAGGCACCGCCACTTGTGGTGCTAGATCGGATCAGATCGCGAGGAGGAGAAGCGAGTACGACTACATCACCCACGTTTAACGAGCGTTCCGTCTTGAATCTTCAAGGGTATGAAGATCTAATCCAATCTCTCTCGTTGTTTGCATCTCCTAGATTAGATCTTGGCTTTCCCTCTGTTCGCTCCGTAGAAAATTTTGATTTACTATGCCGCGAAACCCATCATCGATGGCCCTCCTCTACGCGCCTATCAAAACTTCACTAGACTACCCGATTCGATTTGTGTTCCATGCCCCAATGTGCTCACTACCAGCCCCAAACCTTAATTCCTCTTTTGTTGTTACTCCGGCGGGACGGCGAGGTTCTTAGCAACCCCGGTGGTACGGCGTGGGCGTTAGGATGCTGGGGTCTTGTTGGTGGTGTGGTTGATGCAGCGCAGCGTGATGGTGCTCCCCGTGTTGTTGTACCGTCGCACTATGATCCGACTCTCTGTTGTCACTACCACTACGGCTTCTTCGGCGAGCTTGATCTTGCCAACAGGTTGGTACCACCTTGCCCCTCTCACAAACCTCTCTCTATCTTAGTATATATCTTAACTAGGTTCATTTTCCTCCTTATTTTGATGCTTGATGCTTCATAACAGTTTGTTTGGTGAACAATTGTGAGCATGTGACCCTTAGCTTGATTGAGTGTTCGTGATTCTAGCGGTATATGGAATGCTTGAGAAATACACATTATTAACGCACTTAAAAAAATGTTGAATTGTGGTGGTTTGATTCTATGCTGCTGAAGGTAGTGTTACAGCCCACTTGTATCCTACTTGATTTCTTCTCTCTGTGGTGATCTCTAATTAGAGATCCCCTAATATATATTCTAGAAACGGTTCTCTGATGTATATTTGATAACATTAGCAAGTTGTTGTGGTTGTTTAATTTACTTAGAATGGATTTCTTGCTTATGGATTAAAATAACTGAACTCTGAACCTTTTGGTTCAGGATGTTGTTGGCAAAGCTTCTGTTATTGACTTGACAATGGTTAAAGTTGAATAGCAGACTTGATTACTAATAGTGATTAGGGAATCTGATTACCCGAGGCTTGATTATTTTGTGATTCCCCTGGTTGCTGGACATTAAATTGGTCAGACATGAAAATTGTATGCTGAGCTAATCCTGACTTCAGTGGTGCTTGTTTATTGTTTGAATAACCAGATGTTTGTCTCTAGGTGTGGAACTTTTGTTTATATGATGAACTGAACCTATGGTTCAGTAATGATCTTGGTCCCTTATTGTACATATTCTCTTAGAATGATTCCTAACCCAAGGTGGCTAGGAAAATGATTTAAATGACTATTGATAGTTGCTTTATTGTGTTTGTAAGCTGATAAAGGATAGAACTGCTACAGAGGTGCTACCATGATTTGGAATGTGCCTTGTAGTAGCTCATCAGTAGATCTGCTTTTATCTAGTTTTAAACTAGAAAGCACCAGCTTGGTCTATGATGCATAGCCTGAGACTTAATTTGATAAAGACAAATAAGTTTGCCTTATAGATGATTCCTAGACTACTTGTCTAGGAAAATGATAAAATCATTTACTTGAATGACTTGAGGCTAGATGATTAAAGATAATTTGTAGAATGGATTTATTTGGCTGGCAAATACTCTATTGACCTATTGGTCAAATGATGTGGTTCATTGCCCTGGTGGCTTGCTTAATAAGATTTGAACTGTGCAATTAGTTTTGGTGGCTCTTATTGCTGTGATCTTACTACTGTGGTGCCTCCCTTTGGAGGGTGCACAGTAGTATGAGCATGGCATATATAATCTGATGCCTTTGCCCCTGCCAATGATGCAAAGGCTGAGGCATTGATATGAATAAGAATAGATGGTATTATATGGCTTTTAATAACTCCATGAGGATTTTGGCACATCATCTCTTTGCAAACCTGAGAGTAATACTCCATCCAATCCTCCTAGATGAAAATCTAGTGGAAGGGTAGATGGATCTAATTGATGGTTATTATTTCCCTTGTGTTTCCAGATCTGTATATAAGAGATAAGGATAGATGCTGCATAATCTAGTGGGTAATTCTGATGATATTTTTACCTGCTGGTTATGATTGACTTATGGCATGTTGTAAATCTTGATCAACTACTTCTTAGGCTACTGCTAGCATGCTCTTCCTCAAACTGTTGTTGATCTTCTGCTGGTAAGCTTTTGGAACTATTTCCTTCCTTCCTTGTGGTGCTGATCTGCTACTGGCCTCCTTTTTGATATTCTCCTCCTCCTCCTAGTATTGTTTGATCCTGACCTGCATCTGGATGGCTCATCGAAGCAACCAGATTGCAAGGAATATAGGATTGAAACTAGGATGGTTGATTTGTGTTGGTTGTATTGGCTGTTACTTACTATGGTGAAGAATTGAATGTGTGTTCTTGAGAAGAACATGCACTGTGAATAGAACTGGGTGGATGTGGAACGGATGTAGTAGCAGTACTGGTACGGTTGGTGTTCCTTTTCTATGATTGGCACCTTCCCTGATGTGTTCCTGTGTTGACAGCAAGGTGTGCTTGCATGCAGTGACTATGTTGTGTGCCTGTTGGTGTCATCTGTGGATCAGATCAAGTGAAACTTGATATTTGCTGTCAATTCACCTTTTTACCACTTCATGTGGCTTTGGTGAAACTTGCCCCTGTACCAGCATGTGATGCACTAGTCTGAGGATACCATTTGATAAGAACAAATATTATTTATTTGGTGAAATTTGCCCCTTCTGATTTAAGCTCAATGATGAGACAGATAGTGCATTACACTGTAATTCCGAGAGCAAATTATTATACTAACCCCTCACTTCTAGCATGTTTTGTTGATCTTTTGTTTTGCAGGAAATAAAACAAAGAAGAAAGAAGATACCATATTTAGTTTAGGTTTTCTTTTTCACATTATTGTATTTTTTTTGTTTGAATAATGTAAAGACATTGTATTATTGTATTTCTTTCAATAAAGTTTATATTTACTTATACCAGTTTGTATTATGATTATGAAATATCTTGTAATAGTTTAAGATTTAAATTTAAATCCAAGTTATATTTGAATTGTATGATCTCATATTTGAAGTCTTGAATGTAAATTCTTTTCCCCAAAATTATAAATTCAGCAAAGGTCATGTCCAAATTCCTAACCCCCATCTAAGATGAACTAAACCCCACTTCTCCAATGGCAAGAGAAACACTTATCTCTTTGTGTTTTAAATTTCAATTCAAATAATTGTGAATATTGAATCTTATTCATAAATAAGCATTCACCTCTTATCTTTTATTATAATTTAATTTCCAATTCTTATTCTATTTCAAATTCTTTTAATATTCAATTCTATCAAGTAAATATTCAGATTTGAATTGTCTTTCCCTAAAATACAAAAGTAAAATAGAGGTCATGTCAAAATCCATCGCACCTGTCCTGGTGTTTCCATCAGAACAAGAGAGATCTTGATCCCTCTACAGCTCTTTTAGTTTTGTGCGAAAATTCCCCGGATTTTGTTATGCATGAATGCAATGCATAACCCTGTGTCCTCTTTATTTCTAGGTGCTAATGCTGGGATGTTACAAGAATTCACATGTGTCCTCGAGAACGTTTGGTCCTTATAAGTATTTCCACCGGCTTGTCCTTTGCTAAGAAAGGATTGGGCCACTTGCTCCGCTTGTTTGTTACTCTTGTTACTTGCTCTTTGTTTTGTTGCCTTGTCAAGAAAACCACTAAAAATCCGTTTGCTAAGTATTCACAGGGATTTCCTGCTCCATACCACTATTCAGCACCTTCTGCTCCTCTATGGGATCGACACTCCTATTTATCGAAAGTACTACGATACACCCCCTATACTTGTGGGTCATCAAGACTATTTTCTGACGCCGTTGCTGGAGAGTGAAGCGCTATTGAAGAGTGGAACTGGTAAGGGAAACTTTTACTGTGAGTATTGCTTTTGTTACTGCTTGTTACTTTGTTTCCAATATGGATAACCCACTTGGTTTTTTGTTTGGGAAAACTACTACCACTGCTATGGTAGTAGATGAACCACCTCCTGTTGAAATAGATCCTTTTAAGATACCTACAAGTAATGTTAATCATGTTATGGATAATTATTATTTTGGGGATGAAACTATCCATCCTGGTGATCACTTGCTTCTTATCCATGAATTATGCGGGTTGTTTAAGTGTGCAGGTATCACAACTGAACAGGTGAAGAAAAAGTTACTCTCCATATCCTTGAAAGGGAGAGATGAAGCATGGTATAAGCTGCTAAAGAATGGACAATCCATGGAATGGGAGGAGATGACATCTCTCTTTTGATCTAAATTTTATCCTCCCAGTGAAATCCATAAGGATATAAGTCTTATATATAACTTTTGGCCTCTTGATGGTGAGAGTATAGCTCAAGCTTGGGGGAGATTGAAGTTACTAATGCTTAAATGTCCTATTCATGAACTCCCTAACAATATTATTCTCAATAACTTTTATGGTAGGCTTTCTCTTCATGATAAAGATTTACTAGATGCTTCTTGTGCTGGATCATTCACACGTATGAAGGAAGAAGCTGAATGAGATCTCTTAGACCGTATTCAAGATAATACCGAGGCTTGGGATAATGACAAAGGAAGAAAGTCAGGTATAAACTATGATTATGAATGCATTAAATCTTTTATGGGTATTGATAACTTTCGTGATATTCGCAATGAGTTTTGTCTTTATTCCAAAAGTATTCCCAAAATTTTTAAGGCCTTTGACTCTTACATAGAAATCCCCAAGAATAAGTGGAATAAGTACCATGCTCCGTATAAAGACATTGTTAGTCATGTTCCAGTTAGAAGTACTCAAGTTTGTACCACTAATCACAGTGTGCCTGAACCTTATGTTCAGAAAATGCATTTTTCCAGCTAAGATAAAGGATTATTCTATGATTATTAGTGCAAATAATAAAGGGACCATGAAAACTGCGGAGCCTGGTAAGAAATTGAATGTTGAACCTGTGGTAGCTATTGTGAAAGACCGTGTCACTAGAAATAGAGAGGATGAGCACATTGTCTTCTATTAAGATGCTTCCAATATTATCTCTCATCCTAGTAAAGTTAGAAAGGCTAGTGTTCCCGTGCTTTCTGTTAAAATTGGTGATCACTGCTACTATGGTTTATGTGATATTGATGCTAGTTCTAGTGCTATTCCTTATAAGCTTTACAGGGAAATTATGCATGAGATTGGTCCTTGTGAGCTTGAGGACATTGATGTGGTTATCCACCTTGCTAATAAGGAAACCATTTGCCCCATTGGCATTGTAAGAGATGTGGAGGTTCTTTGTGGTAAGATTAAGCATCCTGCTGATTTTCTAGTGCTTAATTCAGCAGCTAGTAAAACTTGTCCTATCATTTTTGGTAGACCTTTTTAAACACTTGTGGAGCTATTATTGATTATAAGAAGGAAAAAGTTTCAACTAAGTTTGATGGAGATTCTTATGAGTTTAACTTTTCCAAATTTGCTAAAGCTCCTTGTGGAAATAGCTTGCCTAATAAAGATTTCAGGATGAAACAACTTGCTTCTATTGATCCGGTTTATGACCTTGGACCTCTTTTTGATGACAGTAAGTATGCTTACTCTGATGATAAAGTTGTTTCCAGTGATAGTTATATTGTCAACTTTATTCAAAGTGCTACTGCTGTTGTTGCTGATGTTGCAAGGGCTGACTGACCCTCCTACAAACACACACATTCGCCACTACCTAAGAAGGGTGCCTCTTCTGCAAGCCCTTGGTCTTTGTCGGCCGACGCTGTTGCAAAGCTTGGTCACTTGTGCATCATATATAGGAGGATTTTGCTATGGCTGTTCTTTTGTTGCATCATGCGAAAGAGAAATTTGCTGCTACCCTTCTTTCGCTTTGCATCATAGGAAGAAATAATGTGCTACTATCCTTTTTGTTTTGCATCATAAGGAGGAATTTGCTTAGCCCTGGTTTTTGATTTAGGAGGAATTTTCCATTACCTTTCTTTTGCTTTGCACCATAAGAAAAAAGTAATTTGCTATGATCAGTTTTTCTATTTGCGTCGACTATTCTTTGGATTTTTGCATAATATAGCAAGGGAGAATTCTGATGCAACCGGTGTGTGACCAACGGAAACGGTCACAACAGTAATCTCGTTGGAGCTCTTCAGCGTTCGTGGGCTCTGCTTTTTTGCTGCATTTTTTTGCTATGGGAGACGACGCTGCTGCTGGGCAAGCGCCATCATGCCACACTGCTGGGCGAGCGTCACCGTGCTTGCCGTTGCACGGGAGCGTCTTGGTTGTGGCTGCCTGTGGGATGGCCGCTTGCCGGCAGAACTTCATGCATGAGCGATTGGAGGAATAGGGCAAGAAGGATTAAGTCTGGGGAGACGACATAGACGCGTCGACCATCGAGTGGTCAAGCGGCTTCGAATCAGACGGTTCCGGACCTGGAGGATCGGGGCGTTGGATCCTTCGGAGGACGCCCAGTAGCTGCCATAGACGCCCTGGGAGGTCCTTTCTCACCTCTCACCGTGTTTCTCACCGATAAATGATCAATGTACCCCCCAGTTGGACAACTTTCTACCCATGGTGCTGCTCACACGTAGAGCGCCGTCACCAGATCGACGTTGCTCTTGCATAGACACTGCCACAGCTCGCAACCATGTTTTGTACAAGGTGGCGCCGGATAATCCTGGAATAAATCCAGGTAAATACAAACGTCCATGCCAAGTCTAGGACTTAAACCTGGGTGGCCTGGTTCCATCACATGGAACCCAACCATCAGAGCCGTGGTAGGCGACGTACCTGTCAACAGCGAGACGCGTGTGGTAACTTTGTTAATCTCAAAATCTGTCGGCTCGGTCCTTCAGAAATGCTTATAGAGATAGGGTGCGTGTGCGTGCTATCATAGGGGGTAAGCATGTGTTTGGTAGCCCGGGTGGACAATCTAACCTCAGACAAGCCGAGTCTAGCTATGCTGACTAGATACTGTAGGGGTTCGTAGCATGGAAAACAAAAAATTTCTACCGCATACAAACAAACAAGCCAAGATCTATCTACTAGATTGTAGCAACGAGTCGATAGAGAAACTCACCCTCGAAGATTCCAAAGTGGTTAACGAGAGCAGATTCTCGTGGGTGATGTAGTCGTACACTTCCGATCTCAAGATCGCGTAGACGATCCTTCCGTTGCGTTAAGCGCTCCGCTGATCGGTCACACGTTCGGTAATCGATGAAGACCTTCCTCTCCCTTGTTCCAGCAGGCATCGGAGGTTGTAGCACTCTCCTCGCGATTCCGGCAGCACGACGGCGTGGTGCCGGAAGTAGAGGGGAGATATCGCAGGGTTTCGCCTTAAGCCGGAGCGAGTATGGTGGACTATGAGAGAGCCTCGGTGATCTAGGGTTTAGACGCACCAAGGAGAGGGAGCTAGGCCAGCGGCTAGGGCAAGGGGATTTCCCCAACTCGGCGACTTGGCAAACCCTAGGAGGCGGCAACGACAATGGTGGAGGCCGGCGGCTAGGGTTTAGGTTTAGAGGAGAGAGGTGTTGTGTATCTAGGAGGGGAGCCCTGCCCCTCCTTTTATAGGTGGAGGGGCCGGCCAAGGGGAGGGGAGTACCTCCCCAACTCGGCTTCAAGGTGGGCCGGCGGTGGAGGGGAGGAACTCCTTCCCAACTCGGTTTCCACCTCCCTCTCCACTTCCCAAAAATAGCCGTTTGACTTTCAAATTGGCGTTTGACTTTTTCAAACTAGGATTTGATTAAACCCTTTATTTTGTTCAGCGATGACACCTAGTACATGATGCAATCATACCAACTTGATATAACACATTCATGTACCTTCCCCTCGAGTGCTTGGACATTAGAACCTTCTAGAACATTCCTGATGAAAACACCGGAACCATTCTCCAACCCCGAAACAGGACTTTCCTTATATGAATCTTATTATCCGGACCATTTCGGATCTCCTCGTGATATCCCGGATCCCATCCGAGACTCCGAACAACATTCGTTCTCTTACTCATCATTTCATAACTACTCAACAACATCGAATCCTTAAGTGTGTCTCCCTACGGTTCGTGAATTATGCGGACATGATCGAGACACTTCTCCGAACAATAACCAATAGAGGAATCTGGAAATTCATATGGCTCCCACATATTTCTACGATTACTTTGCGATCGAATGAACCACTTACATACGATACCAATTTCCCTTTGTCTCACGATAGTTTTGTAGGGTTTCGTAGCATGGAGAACAAAAATTTCTTATCGCATACAAACCAACAAGCCAAGATCTATCTACTAGATTATAGCAACGAGTCGATGGAATAACTTACCCTCGAAGATTCCAAAGTGTTTAACGAGAGCGGATTCTCGTGGGTGATGTAGTCGTACTCTTTCCGATCTCAAGATCGCGTAGACGATCCTTCCAGCGCTGCGTTCCGGCAGCGCTCCCGCAGTCGGTCACACGTTCGGTACTCGACGAAGACCTTCCTCTCCCTTGTTCCAGCAGGCAGCGGAGGTTGTAGCACTCTCCTCTCGATTCCGGCAGCACAACAGCGTGGTACCGGAAGTAGATGGGAGATCCCGCAGGGCTTCGCCTTAAGCCGGAGCGAGTATGGTGGAGTATGAGAGGGCTATTAGTAGTCTAGGGATTAGACGCACCAATTAGAAGGCTCTAAACCGAAGGCTAGTGCAATTAGAAGCTCTAAACCAAAACGGCTCTAAACCGGAGATTAGAGGATAGGAACTTGTGTATCTAGAGGAGGAGGCCCTGCCCCTCCTTTTATAGGTGGAGGGGGCCGGCCAAGGGGAGGGAGTCCCTCCCCAAGTCGGCCTTGGGTGGCGCGCCGGCTTGGAGAGGAGGGACTCCTCCCCCAAGTCGGTTTTGCCTCCTCTTGCTTGTTTCCCACAGTTTCCTGTTTTAGCCGTTTGACTTTTCAAACTTGCTATTTGACTTTTCAATTTAGGATTCAATTTAATCCTTTATTTGGAACAGCAAGAACACTTAGTACATGATGCAATCATTCCAATATGCAATGACTCATTCATGTACCCCTTCCCCTCCGGAGTGTCGGACATTCCGGAACCTTCTAGAACATTCCTGATGAAAACACCAGAATCATTCCCGAACTCCGAAACGGGACTTTCATTATATGAATCTTATTCTCCGGACCATTCCGGATCACCTCGTGATATCCCGGATCCCATCCGAGACTCCGAACAACATTCAGTCTCTTTCTCATAATACCATAACTACTCAAAACAACGTCAAATCCTTAAGTGTGTCTCCCTACGGTTCGTGAATTATGCGGACATGATCGAGACACTTCTCCGAACAATAACCAATAGAGGAATCTGGAAATTCATATGGCTCCCACATATTTCTACGATTACTTTGCGATCGAATGAACCACTTACATACGATACCAATTTCCCTTTGTCTCACGATAGTTTACTTATCCGAGGTTTTGATCGTCGGTATCTCTGCATACCTAGTTCAACCTCGCATCGATAAGTACTCTTTTCTCGTTCCGTGATATGTGATCCCTTGGGAGCCGGTCACATGCTTGCAAGCTAATTGGATGACATTCCACCGAGAGGGCCCAGAGTATATCTATCCGTCATATGGATGGACAAATCCCACTCTTGATCCATGTGTCTCAACCAATACTTTCCGAACACTCAATGTCACCTTTATAGCCACCCAGTTACGGTGTGGTGTTTGATGTCATCAAAGCATCCATCCGGTAAAGGTGATATGCATGATCTCATGGTCAAAGGAATTAGGTTACTATGTATCAGAAAGCATATAGCAATTGAACTATTGAAATGACTTGATCTTTATGCTACGCTTATCTATAGGAGTATGTCCACCATATCATTCTCCTAATGATATGATCTCGTTGTTGATAACATCTCAATGTTCGTGATAGGGAAACCACAATCATTAATCAACCAACAAGCTAGTGAAGTATAGAGGCTATACTAGGGACTTCAAATTAAGTTTACAAATCACACAAGTATCAATGTTTCCTTGTTAATACTATTATAGCATGAATGTAAACATTTATCATAAACACAAAGATATAATAATAACTACATTTATTATTGCCTCTAGGGCATATCTCCAGCCTCCCACTTGCACTAGAGTCATCTAATCTAGATTACATGGTAATATACCAACACCCATGGCGGTTTGGTGTTGGTCATGTTTTGCCCTGGAGAGGTTTAGTCAACGGATCCGCCACATTCAGATCTGTGTGTACTTTTCAAATCTTTATATCCCCATCCCGGATATGTTCTCGAATAGCGTGAAAACGTAGCTTGATGTGCTTGACTTCTTGTGTGACCTTGGTTCTTTTGCATTGGCTATGGCGCCCATGTTATCACAAGAGATAGACATTGGGTCCAACAGACTAGGAACCACACCCAGCTCTGTAATGAACTCTTTCATCCATATCGCTTCTTGTGAAGTCTCCGAGCAGCCATGTATTCCGATTCGGTTGAAGATCTCGCCACAACGCTTTGCTTTGCACTCCTCCAGCTAATCTGCACCATTCAAAATAAATACGATCCGGATTGTGATTTAGAATTATCCGGATCGGTGTTCCAACTAGCATCGGTGTAATCATAACAACGAAATGTTCATCACCTCCATAAGAAAGAACCATATCCTTAGTTCTTCTCAAGTACTTAAGGATGTTTTTGATCATTCCAATGATCCACTCCTGGATCACTTTGATATCTGCTAGTTAAACTAACAGCATATGCAATGTCGGGTCTAGTACATAGCATGGCATACATTAGAGATCCTATGGCTGAGGCATAGGGAGTCTTACTCATCCTTTCTCTATTTTCTGCCGATGTCGGACTTTGAGTTTTACTCAAGGTCGTATTGGGCAACATGGGAAAGAACCCTTTCTTGCTTTCTTCCATTCCAAACCTCTTTAGAACTTTGTCCAAATATGTACTCTGTGACAATGATATTTGGCGTTTCGATCTATCTCTATAAATATTTATGCCTAATATGTAAACTGCTTCGTCAAGATCCTTCATTGAAAAACTATTATTCAAATATTCCTTGACACTATTAAGAAGGTCTACATCATTCCCAATCAACAATATGTCATCCACATATAGTATTAGGAATGCTACAGAGCTCCCACTCACTTTCTTGTAAATACAAGCTTCACCATAAGTTTGTATAAAACCAAAACTTTTGATTACCTTATCAAAACGTTGATTCCAACTTCGGGATGCTTGCTTCAATCCATAGATGGACCGTTGAAGTTTGCATACCTTGTTAGCATCTTTAGGATCGATAAAACCTTTGGGTTGCATCATATACAACTCTTCATCAATGTCTCCATTGAGGAATGCTGTTTTGACATCCATTTGCCATATCTCATAATCATAATAGGCAGCGATTGCTAACATAATCCTCACAGACTTTAGCTTCGCTACTGGTGAGAAAGTCTCATCGTAGTCAACTCCTTGAATTTGTAGAAACCCTTTTGCGATAAGTCGAGCTTTGTAGACAGTAACATTACCATCAGCATCTGTTTTCTTCTTGAAAATCCATTTGTTCTCGACAGCCTTTCGGCCATCCGGTAAGTCAACCAAAGTCCATACTTGGTTTTCGTACATGGATCCAATCTCGGATTTCATGGCTTCTTGCCATTTATTGGAATCTGGGCTCATCATCGCTTCCTCATATGTCTTGGGTTCATCGGTGTTCTCCACCAACATGACATTCATAACGGAATCATACCAATCTGGAGTGGTACGAGTTCTCGTTGACCTCCGAGGTTCTGTAGCAACTTCAACTGAAGTTTCATGATCACTATCATTAGCTCCCTCTCTAATTGGTGCAGGCACCACAGGAACTTCTTCCGGTGCTGCGTTACTCACAATTTCGAGAGAAGGTTCGACAACCTCGTCGAGTTCTACTTTCCTTCCAGTCACTTCTTTCGAGAGAAATTCCTTCTCTGTAAAGGATCCATTCTTGGCAACGAAGATTTTGCCTTCGGATCTATGATAGAAAGTATACCCAATAGTTTCCTTCGGGTATCCTATGAAGACGCATTTTTCCGCTTTGGGTTCTAGCTTGTCCGGCTGTAACTTCTTTACATAGGCTTCGCATCCCCAAACTTTAAGGAACGACAATTTAGGTTTCTTCCCAAACCATAATTCATACGGTGTCGTTTCAACGGACTTAGATGGTGCCCTATTTAAAGTGAATGCGGCTGTTTCTAATGCATAACCCCAAAATAATAGCGGTAAATCTGTAAGTGACATCATAGAACGAACCATATCTAAGAGAGTTCGATTACGACGTTCGGACACACCATTACGCTGTGGTGTTCCCGGCGGTGTCAATTGTGAAAGTATTCCGCATTTCTTCAAATGCTCGCAAAACTCGTAACTTAGATATTCACCTCCACGATCAGAACGTAGAAATTTAATCTTCTTGTTACGTTGATTCTCTACCTCACTTTGAAACTCCTTAAACTTCTCGAAAGTTTCGGACTTATGTTTCATGAAATAGATATACCCATATCTACTCAAGTCATCCGTGAAGGTAAGAACATAACGATAACCACCGCGCGATGCTACACTCATTGGACCACACACATCAGTATGTATGATTTCCAAGTCCTTAGCTCGCTCCATCATACCAGAAAATGGAGTCTTAGTCATTTTCCCATCAGACATGCTTCGCATCTTTCAAGTGATTCAAAATCAAGTGATTCAAGAAGTCCATCGGAATGGAGTTTCTTCATACGTTTCACTCCAATGTGACCAAGACGACAGTGCCACATATAGGTCGAATTATCGCTTGATTTCAAACGTTTAGCCTCAATGTTGTTGATATGTGTATTTCCACTATCGAGATTCAATAAGAATAGACCATCTATCAAAGGTGCATGTGCATAAAACATATTACTCATATAAATCGAACAACCATTATTCTCGGATTTAAACAAGTAACCGTCTCGCAATAAACAAGATCCCGATATAATGTTCATGCTCAACGGAGACACCAAATAACAATTATTTAAGTATAAAACTAATCCCGATGGTAGATGAAGGGGTAGCGTGCCGACCGCGATCACATCAACCTTTGATCCATTTCCCACGCGCATCGTCACCTCGCTCTTCGCTAGCTTCCTTATTCTGCAAAGACTTTTCGAGTTACAAATATGAGCAACCGAACCAAGATCAAATACCTGTGCACTACTACAGTACTAGTGAGATACACATCAATAACATGTATATCGATATACCTTTCTTCTTGATGTTGCCGTTCTTCAAATCCGCCAAGTACTTTGGGCAATTCCAAAGTTGACCTTCTCCCTTGCGGTAAAAGCACTCAAGATCGGCTTAGGTCCAGCCTTGGTCTTCTTCGGCGTGGTAACTTTCTTACCACCCTTCTTGAAGTGTCCCTTTGCTTAGACTTGCCTTTCTTGAATTTGGTGGTCTTATTGACCAACAACACTTGGTGCTCTTTATTGATCTCCACTTCGCAGATTTCAACATGGCAAAGAGTTCGCAACGTCTTGTTCATGTTACGCATGTTGTAGTTCATCACAAAGTTCTTGTAACTTGGTGGTAGTGATTGGAGGACACGAAATCCCCAAAGCATTAGGAATCACTATACCCAAGCTTTGAAGTTTGTTTGTGTGCCGACATCTTAAGCACATGCTCACTTGTGAGCTGCCCTCTTCCATCTTGCGGTTAAAGAACTTTTAAGAAGCCTCATAGCTTTCAATTGCCGCAAGAGTCTCAAAAATCAATTTGAGATCCTCGACAATATCATATGGGTGCGAATCTTCAAACCTTTTACAAGCTCGATTCCAAACCATACAAGATAGCACACGAACTATGGAGTACCGATTCTTCCGAGCGAGGTAAACATTCTTTACTTCATCGGGAGCATCATCTGCAGTGGGTCACCCATGGTGCATCCAAAGACATAGGTCAAATTACCACCGTGAGGACAATCCTCAAATTGCGGAACCAATCCAAGTTGCTTCCATTGTTTTTCAACTTTTCTTTCTCTAGGAACGCATTAAAATTGATGGTAGGGGCTGCCATTGATCTACAACATATTTACAATAGTTTAGACTAAGTTTATGACAAATTGAGTTCAAATTAATTAATAAAGTTAATCTAGGTGAACTCCCACTCAAAACAATATCCCTCACATTGTTTTAGTGATCACACGAACCAAATCCACCACATCAACACCGATCATCACGAGAGTTGATATAGTTTCAATGGCGAACAATCGTCATGTTCATCATAACTACTATATGATTCATGCTTTACCTTTCGGTGATCCGTGTTCCGAGACCATGTCTGTACATGCTAGGCTCGTCAAGATCAAACCTTAGTTTCCGCATGAGCAAATCTGGCTTGCTCACGTTGTATACACTTGCAGAATCTAACACACCCGATCATCACGTGGTGCTTCGAAACAACAAGCTTTAGCAACGGTGCTAACTAAGGGTGAACACTTTATGACTTGAAATTCATGTGCATGAGGGATCATCTTATAATGCTACCGTCATCTACTAAGCAATACAAGATGCATAAAGGATTAACATCACATGCAATTCAATATATATGTGATATGATATGGCCTTTCTTCTTCGTGCTTCCGATCTCTATCTTCAACCACGAATATGATCACCATCATCACCGGCATTGCATCAAGGTCAATGACGCCTCTCCATGGTTGTCGTCCACCGGTCTTCAACTATTACAACTACTTTGAATAGACACGCGGGTCTTAACATAAATTAAAGACAACCATATGGCTCCTGCCGGTTGCCAACTTACAATAAGGAACATTGCATACATCAAATATAATCACAATCATGGCCATATCACATCACTGCACACCCATGCAAAACAAAGTTAGACGCCTCTACTTTCTTTGCATATTTTACGTGGTTTGGGGCTTTCAATAAGTGTCGTTCTAACTTACGAACAAGAACCACAACATTGATACTAGTATTGTTAATCACCCGTTGTAAATTGGATCTTAACTATGCTAGGAGAAACAGCACCATAGCCACTTATGCAATACAAGTTGCATGTCAAGCGTGGAGCAAGTCTCATGAACGATGCCATGTAAGGTTAGCCCGGGCCGCTTCATCCCAACATACCGCAAGATGCAAAGTACACAAGAAGCAATCGACAATAAAAGCATCAACGCCCACAATGACCATTGTGTTCTACTCGTGCAACAGATCTACATATAGACACGGCTCTGATACCACTGTAGGGTTTCGTAGCATGGAAAACAAAAAATTTCTATCGCATACAAACCAACAAGCCAAGATCTATCTACTAGATTGTAGCAACGATTCGATGGAATAACTTACCCTCGAAGATTCCAAAGTGTTTAACGAGAGCGGATTCTCGTGGGTGATGTAGTCGTACTCTTTCCGATCTCAAGATCGCGTAGACGATCCTTCCGGCCATGCTCAAAGATCGGTCACATCGGTCACTGACGAAGACCTTCCTCTCCCTTGTTCCAGCAGGCAGCGGAGGTTGTAGCACTCTCCTCTCGATTCCGGCAGCACAACGGCGTGGTACCGGAAGTAGAGGGGAGATCCCGCAGGGCTTCGCCTTAAGCCGGAGAGAGTATGGTGGAGTATGAGAGGGCTATTAGTAGTCTAGGGATTAGACGCACCAATTAGAAGGCTCTAAACCGAAGGCTAGTGCAATTAGAAGCTCTAAACCAAAACGGCTCTAAATCGGAGATTAGAGGATAGGAACTTGTGTATCTAGAGGAGGAGGCCCTGCCCCTCCTTTTATAGGTGGAGGGGGCCGGCCAAGGGAGGAGTCCTCCCAAGTCGGCCTTGGTGTGGCTTGCTTGGAGAGGAGGACTCCTCCCCAAGTCGGTTTTGCCTCCTCTTGCTTGTTTCCCACAGTTTCCTGTTTTAGCCGTTTGACTTTTCAAACTTGCTATTTGACTTTTCAATTTAGGATTCAATTTAATCCTTTATTTGGAACAGCAATAACACTTAGTACATGATGCAATCATTCCAATATGCAATGACACATTCATGTACCCCTTCCTCCGAGTCTTGGGACATTCCGGAACCTTCTAGAACATTCACGATGAAAACACCGTAATCATTCCCGAACTCAGAGGACTTTCCTTATATGAATCTTATTCTCCGACCATTCCGGATCACCTCGTGATATCCCGGATCCCATCCGAGACTCCGAACAACATTCGATCTCTTTCTCATAATACCATAACTACTCAAAACAACGTCGAATCCTTAAGTGTGTCTCCCTACGGTTCGTGAATTATGCGGACATGATCGAGACACTTCTCCGAACAATAACCAATAGAGGAATCTAGAAATTCATATGGCTCCCACATATTTCTACGATTACTTTGCGATCGAATGAACCACTTACATACGATACCAATTTCCCTTTGTCTCACGATAGTTTACTTATCCGAGGTTTTGATCGTCGGTATCTCTGCATACCTAGTTCAACCTCGTTACTGATAAGTACTCTTTTCTTGTTCCCGTGATATGTGATCCCTTGTGAGCCAGTCACATGCTTGCAAGCTAATTGGATGACATTCCACCGAGAGGGCCCAGAGTATATCTATCCGTCATATGGATGGACAAATCCCACTCTTGATCCATGTGTCTCAACCAATACTTTCCGAACACTCAATGTCACCTTTATAGCCACCTAGTTACGGTGTGGTGTTTGATGTCATCAAAGCATCCATCCGGTAAAGGTGATATGCATGATCTCATGGTCGAAGGAATTAGGTTACTATGTATCAGAAAGCATATAGCAGTTGAACTATTGAAATGACTTGATCTTTATGCTACGCTTATCTATAGGAGTAAGTCCACCATATCATTCTCCTAATGATATGATCTTGTTGTTGATAACATCTCAATGTTCATGATAGGGAAACCACAATCATTAATCAACCAACAAGCTAGTGAAGTATAGAGGCTATACTAGGGACTTCAAATTAAGTTTACAAATCACACAAGTATCAATGTTTCCTTGTTAATACTATTATAGCATGAATGTAAACATTTATCATAAACACAAAGATATAATAATAACTACATTTATTATTGCCTCTAGGGCATATCTCCAACAAGTTTACTTATCCGAGGTTATGATCGTCGGTATCTCTGCATACCTAGTTCAACCTCGTTACTGATAAGTAATCTTTTCTCGTTCCTGTGATATGTGATCCCTTGTGAGCCAGTCACATGCTTGCAAGCTAATTGGATGACATTTCACCGAGAGGGCCCAGAGTATATCTATCCGTCATATGGATGGACAAATCCCACTCTTGATCCATGTGTCTCAACCCATACTTTCCGAACACTCAATGTCACCTTTATAACCACCCAGTTACGGTGTGGTGTTTGATGTCATCAAAGCATCCTTCCGGTGACGGTGATAAGCATGATCTCATGGTCGAAGGAATTAGGTTACTATGTATCAGAAAGCTTATAGCAAATGAACTATATTAAATGACTTGATCTTTATGCTACGCTTAAATATAGGAGTATGTCCATCACATCATTCTCCTAATGATATGACCCTGTTGTTAATAACATCTCTATGTTCATGATCAGGAAACCATGATCATATATTAACCAACAAGCTAGTTTAACAAGAGGCTTTACTAGGGACTCTTTTATGTTTACAAATCACACAAGTATTAATGTTTTCTGTTAATACAATTATAGCATGGTATGTAAACATTTATCATAAGTATGAAGATATGATAATAACCACTTTATTATTGCCTCTTGGGCATATCTCCAACAGTCTCCCACTTGCACTAGAGTCAATAATCTAGTTTCAAACCTTTGTGTATTCAACACCTATGGCTTTCCGGTGTTGTATGTACACGATTGCTAGTGGTCAATTGATCTCCGGATCTGACACTTCCAGGTCCGTGTGTAATTGCATGTCTTTGCGTCTCTACGCATCACTCATTCTCTAATGAGATGGCTTCGTACAAATTTGGTCCTTTGGTGTGACCTTTAGTTCTTTGGGGTTAAAACATGTTGATAATATTGTCGTACAATATATCTTCATAGTACTATCCCACTGTGAACTACACCTAGTTTGATAACAAACTACTTGACACAAATGCCCTCTTTTGCTGCTATAATAGCAGTCATATACTTAGCCTTTTTGTTGTAGTATCTGTCACGATGTCTTAACTTTGGAATTCATCCAAATTCATTATGGAACTTTACTTTCCATCATATTGTGCCACCATTAGTTTAGATTGAGATAAACTTAATTTGTACTTTGTGACAAAACTAGTATCAATGTAGTACTTTTACAATGAACTAACCATCTATTTGTCATTTCTATAAATAATATACTCTTAGTTCTTCCAAAAGATCATACGAATATCCTTACTATTGTCCAATGATCATCTTATGAATCATTCTGGTATATGCTCATAACATTTAGAGCATAGGACATATCTGGATTTGTACATATCACAGTATGGTTGATATAAATACTCTTTGTGATTTCATACATGAAGTATCAATCTATACTTGAATCTTTGTTTCACTTATCAAATGTCAATACACTTGAATATATCATCAATATTGAACTCATTTAATCCTTTCTGTGTGACAAGAACCTTTCTTGTAGTTTCTATATTGAACTCATTCAATACATCATCTATGTACTTTCGGCACAACCATATTAGCGTCTATTGATGCCAAATATTTGGGTTTTGCCTAAGTCTTTCATCGGAATGAAATTCTTAATATGTGTTAATAAAAGATAAATCATTTACAATCAACAATATGTCTTCCACATAATGTATTAGAAACATGTCTTAGCGCTCCCACTTAATTTCTTGCAAATGCAAGCATCTTCATCGTCTCCGACGAATTTAAACTCCTTTAACAGTTTCATCATAGTGAAGATTCCAACTCTGCAATGCTTACTTCAACCATTGAAGTTTGTATATGCATTTAGCATCCTTTGAATTAACAAAACCCTTTGGACCGTGTCATGCACACGTCCTAGGTAACCCTTCTATTAGAAGAACTTGTTTTGTTTATCCAACACATAACAAAATTATATGTCGTGGTTGCTACATTAATCCGTCCAGACTAAATATCGCTATAAAAGATCAAATCTTGTCATAGTCAACCTTTGAACATTGTTGTGAACTCTTTCCCAATATGTCGACCATTTCATAGATGCGAAACATCCATGTCTATTTCTTTATAGATCCAAACACAACTGTAAGGTCTTACACCTTTCTCGAGGGTCCTTCAAGTTCAAAACTTGATTTCTCGTGTATGGAACTATCACGGATTTTATGGCTTCAAGCCATTTTACGGAGTCAGGGCCCATCATCGCTTCTTTGCATGTAGTACGTTCATTATTCTCAAATAATGATTCAACCCTCAAATCTTGGTATTTGATTGTTTACTTGACCTACTTGGTTCAATAGAAACTTAGATCTCCGTGACCACAACCCTTGAGGCACGTGAGCCATGAGCATTGTTGCTGCCTCCGGAACACTTTTCGGTGTTGCGCAACTCTGCACATATAGCTAAGGTTCTTTTAACCTCATCAAAGTTCTATTGTCCTCCCACTTAACTTTTCTCGGAAAATTCCTTCTCAAAGAAACTTGACGTTCTAAGGCGACAAATACTTTTGTCTCCGATGTTATGGAGGAACTGATATTCGAAATAACATACAAAGACAGGTTCATCCGACTTTGGTTGCAAACATCTTTCTTATGCATAGCATACCAATGTTTAAGAAAGGACTACTTGGGTTTTATCCCAAACCATAACTTTATATGGTGTCAGTTCAACGGATTATGATGAAGCTCTTTTCAGTGGAAAAATGGTAGTCTCCAACGCTTTTAATCTTTAAAATATAATGGCAGTTTAATGAATTACACCTTTGATCTTACCATGTCAAACAAGGTTTAATTACACATCTCAAACGCTCCATATTCTTATGGTTCGGGATACGCAAATCCACGGAACGATTCCTTAAATCTTAGGTATTATGCTAAACTTGTAACTCAAATATCTTCCTTTATGATCTTATCATAAACTATTTATATTCTTGTTACAATGATTTTGCACTTCATCTTGAAAGTCTTTGAACTTTTCAAATGTTTCATACTTTATCCTTATTAAGTAAATATTCATATATTCACTCAAATTTTCGGAGAAAGCATATGAAGTTGAAATCCATCGCTCTTGACTACACATAATGGACTTCGTACAACAATATGTGCAACTTCCAATAAGCTAGTCATTCGTTCCCTTTTTGGCCTATGAACGAAGTTTTAATTACCTCTAGGAAAGTTTCACAAGCGTCATGTGATCAAAAATCAAAAGACTCCAAAATTCCATCCACATGGAGTTTCTTCATGTTTTCTTTCCAATATAATTTAAACGGCGATGTCACTTCCTAAGCGATCTTTCAATCAATTTGTCTTTCGACATTTTTAGCACTAGTTTTATGGATGTGATTTCTCCAACGAGATTTGTGAATCATCCATCTTTTATGGATTACAGCAATTATTTGAACAACCCTTTTGTTCTCATAATACCTGATAAAACAAATCTTGAAGGCAAGCTTTGATGTTTAACGAGCAACACAATAACCCTTTATTTGTTCTCGATGAACATCATCACATATTCTTTTGCTAGTTACTTAGGCCATTGTAGTTCATGAATTGTGTTGTTTCGTATGACCATTCACACCAACATATTCAGTATCAAATACTTAAGAACCGCATTGTTTAATAAGCAAAGAATATAGCCATAACATGTATATCATCTATATACTTAAACTAAACAATTTTAGTCTTTTCTTTTCTGCCATATATTTATGAGATTCTCTTTCAGTATTTCCTTTTCTGTTTGAAAGAATCTATCAACATCAATAGTGGAGTCATACATATGACACATAGTCCAAAGCGTGTATAATTAAATACCAATGTCTTTGGACTTGCACTTTGAAGTAGATCACCATCATCAAATGTTTGGTGTGCTTTCAAATTCCATTCTTTAGTAATCTCTTGGTGCAGTAAACATTTTACCTACATCAAATATTCATCCTTATCATGGAATTATCCATGATCAAGCTACTTTTAGCTTATAACGGTGAATCGCGAGTATAATGTTGCTCTCCAAAACCTTTTGGTGGATTAGGACAACTAATGTCTCCAACCCTTTGCAAATTCTCATCAAATATGAGAACATGACTTTTGCCATATTATACTCTATCATGTTGCAACCAAAACTTCGTTTCAGATATCACAATATCTTCCACACATCATGGTTTCTGAAACAACTCTTTCAGATCCTAGACAACCTTGATATTAAGACAATTCTTTGAATATCAAGAATCATGGAGACAAACATGATACTCATACACTAACTCTTGGAATTGTCACTCTTGTTTTAATACCAATTATTAAACTTCATGGAGTAACTTAACTTCTGAAAGTTTGCAATAGGACTTTTAAACTTTAGATTAACACTTCAAAACAATACGATACCAGTTCGTAAAGTAACTAACCAGAATTCTATAGTTCTATCATCTCAATTATAACTAAGCGCAAGGTGGTAAACGGATGCCAATGACTACAACAACTATGCAAATTCACTTTGATTTAATTTATGATAAATAGTGTTCAACTTTTAATCATATTGCCGTTGAACTCCCACTCAAAACAATATTCCTCACATTGTTTTAGTGATCACACGAACCAATTCCACTACATCAACACCGATCATCACGAGAGTTGATACAGTTTCAATGGCGAACAATCGACATGTTCATCATATCTACTATATGATTCATGCTTTACCTTTTGGTGATCCGTGTTCCGATACCATGTCTATACATGCTAGGCTCGTCAAGATCAAACCTTAGTTTCCGCATGAGCAAATCTGGCTTGCTCACGTTGTATACACTTGCGGAATCTAACACACCCGATCATCACGTGGTGCTTCGAAATAACAAGCTTTAGCAACGGTGCTAACTAAGGGTGAACACTTTATGACTTGAAATTGTGTGCTTGAGGGATCATCTTATAATGATACCGTTGTAAACTAAGCAATACAAGATGCATAAAAGGATTAACATCACATGCAATTCATAATATGTGATATGATATGGCCTTTCTTCTTTGTGCTTCCGATCTCCATCTTCAAGCACGAACATGATCTCCATCATCACCGGCATTGCATCAAGGTCAATGACGCTGCTCCATGGTTGTCGTCCACCAGCTTCAACTATTACAACTACTTTGAATAGACACACGAGTCTTAACAGAAATTAAAGACAACCATATGGCTCCTGCCGGTTGCCAACTTACAATAAGGAACATTGCATACATCATATATAATCACAATCATGGCCATATCACATCAGAACACACCCCTGCGAAACAAAGTTAGACGCCTCTAATTTTCTTTGCATGTTTTACGTGGTTTGGGGCTTTCAATAAGTGTCGTTCTAACTTACGAACAAGAACCACAACATTGATACTAGTATTGTCAATCACCCGTTGTAAATTGAATCTTAACTATGTTGGGAGAAACAGACACCCACAAAGCCACTTATGCAATACAAGTTGCATGTCAAGCGTGGAGCAAGTCTCATGAACGATGTCATGTAAGGTTAGCCCGGGCCGCTTCATCCCACCATCCCGCAAGATGCAAAGTACACAAGAAGCAATCGACAACAAAAGCATCAACGTCCACAATGACCATTGTGTTCTACTCGTGCAACAGATCTACATATAGACACGGCTCTGATACCACTGTAGGGGTTCGTAGCATGGAAAACAAAAAATTTCTACCGCATACAAACAAACAAGACAAGATCTATCTACTAGATTGTAGCAACGAGTCGATAGAGGAACTCACCCTCGAAGATTCCAAAGTGGTTAACGAGACCAGATTCTCGTGGGTTTCCACCTCCCTCTCCACTTCCCAAAAATAGCCGTTTGACTTTCAAATTGGCGTTTGACTTTTTCAAACTAGGATTTGATTAAACCCTTTATTTTGTTCAGCGATGACACCTAGTACATGATGCAATCATACCGACTTGATATAACACATTCATGTACCCTTCCCCTCCGGAGTGCCGGACATTTCGGAACCTTCTAGAACATTCCTGATGAAAACACCGGAACCATTCTCCAACCCCGAAACAGGACTTTCCTTATATGAATCTTATTCTCCGGACCATTACGGATCTCCTAGTGATATCCCGGATCCCATCCGAGACTCCGAACAACATTTGGTCTCTTACTCATCATTTCATAAATACTCAACAACATCGAATCCTTAAGTGTGTCTTCCTACGGTTCGTGAATTATGCGGACATGATCGAGACACTTCTCCGAACAATAACCAATAGAGGAATCTGGAAATTCATATGGCTGCCACATATTTCTACGATTACTTTGCGATCGAATAAACCACTTACATACGGTACCAATTTCCCTTTGTTTCACGATAGTTTACTTATCCGAGGTTATGATCGTCGGTATCTCTGCATACCTAGTTCAACCTCGTTACTGATAAGTACTCTTTTCTCGTTCCTGTGATATGTGATCCCTCAGAGCTACCACATGCTTGCAAGCTAATTGGATGACATTTCACCGAGAGGGCCCAGAGTATATCTATCCGTCATATGGATGGACAAATCCCATTCTTGATCCATGTGTCTCAACCCATACTTTCCGAACACTCAATGCCACCTTTATAACCACCCAGTTACGGTGTGGTGTTTGATGTCATCAAAGCATCCTTCCGGTGATGGTGATAAGCATGATCTCATGGTCGAAAGAATTAGGTTACTATGTATCAGAAAGCTTATAGCAAATAAACTATATTAAATGACTTGATCTTTATGCTACGCTTAAATATAGGAGTATGTCCATCACATCATTCTCCTAATGATATGACCCTGTTGTTAATAACATCTCTATGTTCATGATCAGGAAACCATGATCATATATTAACCAACAAGCTAGTTTAACAAGAGGCTTTACTAGGGACTCTTTTATGTTTACAAATCACACAAGTATTAATGTTTTCTGTTAATACAATTATAGCATGGTATGTAAACATTTATCATAAGTATGAAGATATGATAATAACCACTTTATTATTGCCTCTTGGGCATATCTCCAACAGATACAAGTGCTTTTACAATGTGGTGTTTGGCAGGTTGTGTTAGGTGATCTATGCTTAGTTGAGATTGTGTTTGGTGACAACTTATGGAATGAGCTAGGCTAGCTATTATTAAACAACAATAAATCCCTAGCTAAAAAGATAAAAAAGCAATCGGGTCCCCGATTACAAAACCAAAAAGCAACCGGGTCCTTGCTGGTCGGGCTCCGGCGCTGCAACGGCCATGCGTCGCCCACCGCCGGCGAGTGAGCCTCCGCCGTGCGCCGCTAGGACAACCAGCACCTTCGTCGCGAGCTTGGTGGCGAGGCCGACCTGCAGCGGTGATGCGGCAGCGCGCGGAGCAGCGTGGTGGCGAGGAGGTGTCTGTCCATGGCGGAGCGTGGTGGCGAGGCCGTGGCTAGCCGTGGCGGAGCCTGGAGGCTCGTCCGTGCTAGAGAGGAGGCCGGGGCATCTCGCCGTCGAGGAGGACGCCGGGTCGAGCTCCGCCAGGACGACCACCTCGTCAAGGGATAGGCCCCCCCTATGCGTCGAGGAATTGGCCCGCCATGCGCCAGGAGGTGGAAGCTCGCTGGGGACGAGGACGGGAGGCGGCGGAGCTCGCCGCGCCTCTGCAGCCTGCAGGGAGAGGACGAGACGGAGCTGGGGGACAGGGGTGACGAGACACGGAAGGGCATCATGCGGGAGGGGAAAAATGAGGGGTGCGGGCCTCGACTCCTGTCGGCCCGTCACGCGCGCAGGACGAGCTCGGCAGTGCCGAGTTGCGAAGCTTAATTCGAGCTTCTCAACCGGGAAGGGCTCAGGGGGCTTTTTCGTACGAGGTCGGCACTACTCGAGAGAACCGACCCGAGCTAACAAACAACGAAACGTCAAATGAGGGGAGAATTTTTGGATTATCCCGGTCTATTAGCTGTGTTAAAAAAATAACAGGTGGCTCCGAACGGGCCGTGGCCGACCCTTGTTCTTGGTCTTTTTAGTTGGTGGCCGACGCGGACTAGAGATGGAACAAAAACCAGGGGTCGGACGGGCGTCGATCGGAGTGTTATAATTCGCCCTCGATCCTCGAAACGTAGCTCCACACAAATTAAGCAAAACAAGGCCACGCAGCGAAACCCGCCGGCTCTACTAACGAACCTCACGATGGCACTGCGCTCTCTTGTGAGAAAGATGCCAGCCGTTGGCCTCAGGTCGCCGGCGGCGGCGGCTTCTCGCCACATGTCCCACGCTCTCCCCGTAAGTCAAACTGCCTCTCTATTGCTCGTAATTTGCTCCAATTATCTGATTCGATTTACTACTAGTACTTAGATCTGAACCGTGGCGGTCGATTATAATTTACTTATAGTGGATATGAGATCACACTTACAGATTCGAAAGTTAATCGCGGCCCCCTTATGAAATTTAGTGGATATTCTTCTCGAGCGTAACAATATTTAGCATGCAATGGTTGAATCGCAATCATAACCACACTGATTCGAAAATAGCTCCCCTCCTGTGAATCCTAATTGGTACCCCGCCCTCAGTTTCTCGAAATATAAGCCTTTTAATCGTAATTCAAATTGAACATTTAGAAAAGTTTAATTTGTTCAATTTTGGAATAGAGGGAATAGAGGTGGTACTTTGTAACATAGGCATGCAGATTTTCTTGCCTGAGATATGAAATCATGTCGTAACATATTGGCCTGCATGATCTATTAATTCATAGTATATCAGTCAAAGAACTCTTGGTTCCCTTTGTATAACTTTTCATGTAAACACGCTTTCCCTTTTGGCAGAAAAAGTACAACGATCCTTCTCCGAGGCTGAACAAGTTATGGGAGACGATAGACCGAAAGATTGCTGAGCATGAGAAAGCTCATAAGTAAGCGACTGTATCTCTTACTTAGATTATTCGATCAGACATTATACTTATGTCTCTTGTTGTTATTCTGCTTCAGTTTGAATACATCTTCACTTAACAGAATTGCCTGTGCCTTTCATGTGCAGAGATATGATGGCAATGGTTCACAGAGGCTGGGACAAATGCGATAGGCAAACAAAGACATATGCCTATGCGGTCCATGCCGTCTCGGCATTCCTAGTGCTTAATGCATCTGCTTCAGCCATCCGGTCCCGGTTATGATGATTAGTACTCCCTTCGTTTTAAAATATAAGATGTTTCAGCTTTGTGAGTGAAATGTATCTAGATTTTTTTAGTGTATAAGTTCATTTAAGTTTAAAATGGACCTACTATTAAAAAAAGTCTAAATACATTTTATTTATAAATCTAAAACATCTTATATTTTGAAACAGAGGAAGTACTACTATTGCGAGACGATTAGTTTGTACTACCTTCGTTCCATAGTGTACATGTTGAGGCATAATGTACACATTATCAACAATGTAATTTATCGTACCATACCAAAGTGCTCTAGCTTACCCAATACTTTTCTGTAGGGAAACATCAATGTTAGAAGTTGTATATGGTCACCTATGAGGCTATGGCCTAAACCAGTATACCATATGTGTACATTATATATGTCCGAGACAAATTGAATCATGTAGCGAATACTATATAGTATTCTCTCGCCATGGGCTCTGCTAGATATGCTATGGTCCGCAAGGATTCTGATGGTTCTTCTAAGCAATAATGTGTATGCTTTCAAAATTATATTTTATTTATTAGTTTGTGTGTAAAATTTATTTGCCAGTTACAATATATATGATATGTGTGAATCTCTAAACATGAAAGTAAGCCTCTTGGCCTCTGCATCCTTAGAACCGCACATTTCCTGAGGTGGAAGCCACTACATGTGTCACGTTTCATGGAGACGCCAACGATGGAGCATATGACAGCAGTCAAGCATATCATGTGCTATGTGGCAGGAACTCTGAATTGGGGAGTGCACTACTCCTGTGGCATTGGCGTCTCGGTTACAACGACAGTGACCTGGGAGGCGACGTTGACACACGCAAGAGCACCACCGGAGTTATGTTCTTCCTCGGCAGTAATCCGGTGAGCTGGCAATCACAGAAGCAGTGAGTGGTGGCTCTTTCATCCTGTGAATCTGAATATGTTTCAGCAACCACCGCAACATGTCAAGGGATTTGCTTGTAGAAATCAGAGTTGAAGAGCAGAAGCCTATGGTGCTGAATGCCGATAACAAATCGGCATTTTCTCTCAGCAAGAACCCTGTCTTTCACGATCGAAGCCAACACATCGAAAATCAGGTATCACTTTATTCGGGAGTGTGTTGAAGCCGGGAAGATTCAGATCGAGTTCGTCAGGTCTAAAGAACAGCTAGTCGATGTGCTTACAAAAGCACTTGGTCGAGCCAAGCTTCAGGAACAACGAGCGGAGATCGGAATGGTGGAGATCGACAAGACGCACAAGCTTTAGGGAGTGCATGTTGAATAAATCTTGTGCTGCTAGTTTTCAGTTAATTTGTTTTCTGCAAATAATCTTGTCGTGACAGAAGTCCACGTACTCATTGTCATTGTACAAATTCAGTTAGCTGTCAGGTTAGCCTAGCTAGTTGTTTCAGTCAGCCCAGTCGTGGGATGGCATGACAAGAAGTGGTCGGCTGGTTTAGTTAGCTAGGAATTAGTCCACGTTTTACACGATCTGATCGTGGGATGGTGTGATCGTTGTGGATAGATGCGAGCGATTTGGTCGGGCCTCTAGAGTGGCACCCTTATCTTTCTGTAATTGAATACTTAGGCCTCCCACAACGTGGTCGATTCCAAAAAACTCGAAAAGCTTGCCACCTAATCATCGATGCCCTTAGAAGCAATTCGGGATCTGGCCTCACAGCGTTTGGGAATCTGTCGATGCCTGAAAAAATATGGGGGACCTACCTCTCTTAGCGTTACTCCTCATATTCTTCTCGGCGCATGGCCAAAAAATAAACCACATTTCTTCGGGAGCCATGGCATTGCGGCTGACAGTTTAGTACTACTAATATTTTATTCATCGTTGTGTTTGGTCATCGGAGCATCTAGCAGCCGAGGGCACTGACCAAGCCACATCTAGCAGCTGGATGCTCCGATTCCTTGAAAAGAAATTTGGGCACCACGTTGACAACCGAGGGCACTGACTCCAGATGCTTTAAAAACGATTTTGGACACCGATTTCTTATGAAAGGCCTTAAGGAGATAAGAAAAGGTTACAAGCCGTATTCAACAACAACAACAAAAACATGTGTCCCTCTCGAGTGTCTTGTGAATTCCGTGTGAGTTTGCAGATTCGGTGGTGTCAGTCAAGAAATCTGTGCTGTGAATACACGACCTTTCCCTTTCGATCTTCTTCTTTGGTTGGTTGAAGTGTGTGCGCACCTACTACGTCATTCGTTTGTCGACACGAGCCCACTCTCGCGCGCGTCCAGAATCCTAGATCCGCCTAGCGCAGTCAGAAAACGAGCACGCCTTTCTCCTCTCTCACCCGACCCAGCCGATCCTAGCCGTCGGTATCCTCATACCACGGCTGCCGACGCACGCAGCTCCACCCACCCACCCCCACGGCCCCACTGCATCGCCGCGGTCCCCAACCGCACCAAACGCCACCATCGGACCAACCCCATCTCGACCGCGCGAGACAGCGACCCGAGCCGCACATGTTCCCAGACGCGGCCCCAACCTCCCGCTGATACTCGGCCCCACGTCCCGACCCGACGGCAACTGCAGCGCGGGCCCGTCGCACGTAATATATCCCGGCGAGGCCTCCCGTTTCCGGAGGAGGGAAAAATCCAAGGCTCCGTCCGTCCGTCCGTCCGTCCGGAGGCGGAGAGAGGCGGCGGCGCCCGATCCACACACGACACATCTCGAGGCGCGCGGCGCACGTTCACTCCCGTGAGCCTCACCACTACTTCTCCTCCTCCTCCACCACCGCAGTTCCTATCCCCCTCCCTCCTGTACTCTCTCTCCCCCCTCGTGCGCCGCCTAATAATAGCAGGATACTGGGCAGGGCGCACACTCCGGGCGCCATGGGAGCCCTCGAGGAGGCGCACCTCGCCGCCGCCGCCGCGTGCGGGTGCGACGACGACGACGACGAGGATCTCGTGGTGCGTGGCGATGGCGGCGGCGAGGAGGAGGCGGGAGACGCCATGGAGGCGGCGGTGCGCGCGCTGCTGGTGGGCCTCGGCGAGGACGACCGCCGGGAGGGGCTGCGCAGGACGCCCAAGCGCGTCGCCAAGGCCTTCCGCGACGGCACCCGAGGTATGCCCGCCTCCTTATCCCGTCCCCCCGGAGCCCCTGGATCCGTTCGTAATCTCGCATCGTCACCGTAGTTCTGTGAAAGACTTTGGCACCCCTTTTGATCTGTGATCTGTAAGCTGCCCTGCCCCAACTGTATCTACAGACCAGCGATCTGTCCACCACACCCGACCTGGTGGGAACTTGAGCATGGTAATAACTTGGATCTCAGAACGAGGGGTATGGGAATTGTTCCCCGGTTATTCCATTTCGTAATCGTAAGTCTGGTAACCTTGCTCGACCGAGGGTTTAAGGTGGTACTAGTTTGCTGCGAATGGTTTGCTCATAAGTCGTCATCATTGCTGTTATAGCTGGTGGAATGAAGACATCTCTCTCTTCTATTGATAGCCCACTTTTGAAAAACAAAATCAGTGATTGACCACCTATCCAACTTAGGTGCAGTGCCCATCCACCATGTAGCAGGAATTTACATAAGAGAGCTTCGAGTGGGCTGGCGGCAATGAACCTCTGATGGCTGTAGCGGGTCCGAGTGTGACAGTTCTGTTCTGACTTTGCAATACGACTAAAAAAGGCGGTCAACATCGTCTCAGGGGCAAACACTGGGAAATTCTGTAGTAACTAAAACGTTTTGACTCCGGATGCAACACGTGGAAATTCTACAGTTAACCGTCGTTGTTGTCGTTTAGTTACGATTATACTTGGCCCGAAAGGATGAGCACATAGGATTTGTGTAATTAAGATTTAGAATGATGGGAGTCTGGGGTTTGTCATATATAATACATTATCAAACAATTGTTGACTTCTGAATACTCCGTTGGATTATTGCAGGCGAACAAGTGGTGATTGTATGACTTTTTCTTCTCAATGTACTTCAATTATTTCCTAATTAGCGGGTAGCGCCAAAAAGTATGTTTTGTAACGAGCTGTTAGTTATTGACTTGTCGTGTTCTTTGAACACCTGGAGTGTAAATCTACCTAACTCCTTTTATATTTTATTTTAAAATACTCTACTTATATATTATGCAACTTATGTTTATTTTAACTTTCCATATCATGAGTCTTTGGTGTCGATGTTCTCACCTTCATATTCTCTTTTACCGTATGAACATATCTGGGAACTTGTAGAACTCTAAAGGAAATCGACTGCTTTCAGCATTTCTTGGACATATCTATGCCAGCTGAGAAATGCCAAGAAATGCAGTTCTGAGTGTTTGGGAATCTAGAAAGGCTACGAGTTATTGAAAACTAAGTTCACTTTGGTTTCTTGGAGGGTCCTTTTGGCCACAGATGAAAGAGCAAGCGCCCCCTTAGAAATATTTGAAAGAAAGCATTTGTATATCTTGGTTATTCGACAATTTCAATTAAACAGTGAAAACTATTATGTTACTTGGGATGATAAGGAGGATTGCTGCTGATATATTGTATAGTAGTACAATACTATTGCCAATCATTGCTGGCCATAGTAAATTGCTTTTTCAAAGAAATACTGCTGTTTGGATTACAATTCTCGTTGTTAACCCACAAAAGAAGAATTACCCCTGTCTCAGAATCAGATATCAATGCAACTTTTTATACACAAATCAAGGGTAGGGCTAGTCGGTTTATGAGCTATTGTGTAGTGCTTTGGTTGGAATGCAAATTGTTTTGCTTAGACTTGTGCTTTGCCAATTCCATATTTTTTGGTATTATATAATTTAATCACATTGAGCAAAGTTTTACTATTTAATTATCCAGATGTCACTTACTATCCACCTTAGTATGTAGATGATGAATCTTGTCTTGTTTTATAACAAATCTTTATTCTTTGTTTTACATTTTTCATGATATGGATGGGCGTACCAGTTTTGTATTGAACCATTCATGCTTAATTTATCTGAAGATGACAGTGTTGAGCATATGCAAGTGTTGTCCTGGCGTTGCCTGGTTTTACTCTTCAAACATATCTGTTTGAACTCTTAGATAATTCTTAGGTCATGTGTAGAAGCTTGTCGTGAGGTTAATATGCAAGGGCAGAAACTATTGCCCCTATGATTAACAGTATTTAACGATTATATTCTACCTTAGGACTTGTTTGGTCCAGGGGCCTGTCCCTTACATGTGGTAGTCAAACTAAATTCCATGGAGATGGGCTGGGATCCAAGTCCATCCCAGTCTGTCCAAACAAAGCCTAATTATGCACTGTCTATTCTTTCCAGTGATGATATTCAAGGTTGTTACTATTTGTATTATTACTTTAAAACTGCGATGCACTTGCTTCTTGAGGCTTATTTGGTTAATAGCTAAAAAATACTCTTGCAGGCTACAAGCAGAAAGTAAAAGAGATTGTGCAAGGTGCTCTGTTTCCTGAGGTTGGTGTTGACAAAAGGACTGGTTCTGCTGGAGGAACTGGAGGCCAGGTTGTTGTTCGTGATATCGATCTTTTTTCATACTGTGAGTCGTGCTTGCTTCCATTCAGCATACAGTGCCATGTTGGCTATGTACCCTCCGGCGGAAGGGTTGTTGGGTTAAGCAAGCTTTCAAGAGTAGCTGATGTCTTCGCCAAGAGGTTTCAAAGCCCTCAAAGATTAGCTAATGAAGTTTGCAGTGCATTACATGCTAGCATACAACCTGCTGGTGTTGCTGTTTCTCTGCAGTGTTGGCACATACCTTTGCCAGAGAACTTGAAATGCAAGTCATCTCAAGGTTTAATTAGAACATCACATTCATCCTGCTCCGGAGTTTTTGAGGGCGAGAACAGCTCCTTTTGGAATGACTTTGTGGCTCTTCTCAAGCTTAGAGGCATAGACATGGAGATGGACAGCCATTCTGCTATTCTACCTTGGTGCCCCTTAAAGCCTAACGAGGTTCCACTCTGCAATGGGCACGGCAAGAGGATGACAACCAATGGCGCAATTTCACCAAAATCTGGATCCAGTCCCTCTAATATGGTTTCTGCTGTTAGCTCAATGCTCCTATCCCTTGGAGAGGACCCCCTCAGGAAAGAACTTCTAGGCAGTCCTCAGCGGTATGTACAATGGCTGATGAGGTTCAGAGCATGCAGTCTCGATGTGAAGCTGAATGGTTTTACTCTCAACGGTGCCAGTGTATACGAGAGACCAGATGTAGGTGCTACTGATCATCGCGCAATCAGTTCTGAGCTGCATCTGCCATTTTGTGCCCAGTGCGAGCACCACCTCCTGCCATTCTATGGAGTAGTGCACATTGGTTACTTTGGCAGCGAAGACGGCGAAGCCATTGATCGCTCCCATTTTCAGGCTCTGGTTCATTTCTACGGGTGCAAGCTTCAGGTTCAGGAAAGGATGACGAGACAGATAGCTGAAGCAGTTTATTCCGTTTCAGACCGTGGAGCCATAGTTGTTGTAGAGGCGAACCACATCTGCATGATATCAAGAGGGATAGAGAAAATCAGGAGTAGTACAGCAACAATTGCAGTTTTGGGCCATTTTCTGACCGATTCTTCTGCCAAGGCATCTTTTCTACAGAACATTATAGACAAGGCTGATCTGGAAGAATAATACCCTTCAATCATATCATATACCGTTAGAGTCTCAGTCAAAGAATACTTGAATCTAATTACTAGTCTGTCATTCCAGCAACACACCGCAGATATGGTTTTGAAGCCTTTATCCAGCTATGGCATGGTTGCCATTTTACCAGCCATTGCATGTGGGTTTGGTTGCATGGAATGTTGTGCCTGAAGATGTAACCAGAAGCACCAAAAAGAAAGTTTTGGTTCCTCCCGTGTTGTACCATTTAATTTGTGAACGGCTTCTCAAAATTTGTAGCGATATAGGTGCGGCGGCTGTGCCGAGCAAATACAGTATGTGTTCTTTAAGTGGGTTCTGTCATGTACTAGCAATTTTGGTGAGATAATTGCAGTTGTGCCTTGTGTGGCGCTGCTCCCTTTTCCTTATGATGACGGCTATTGCATCTGGTATTGTTGAGCACCAGGTTTTGGCGTTTTGGAGCTGCATGAACTGGATTCCGGTTGAGGTTAACAATGGTTGAAATGCTGGAACCTCAGAGGACTCGATTTCTGCAGCTTCCAGGACATGATAGAGCTTTTCTTTGTTAACGTCATTTTCTGATGAAAAGTGAAACTGGATGTGTGTAATACCGAGAATGAGTCATCTAGCATTTTTTCCTCGATTCAGAACGGTCATTACATGATCACCAACTTGTTGAACAGTTCTTCCAACTGGCAAACCTGTGTGGCTATGTGCATCTTCTCGAAGTGAGAGTCCAGTAGTAGTAGTAGGCAAGAAAAAGGTCCTTTCCTTGTGGTGGACAAAAAAACAAATCGTAGATCTGAGTCGCGTTAACAGTTCAGTGCGCATGCAAGGAGGATCACACGTTCCACGGGTGTTCTGGATTCAGTTCCGTCCAAAGCCCAACAGGAGGGAGCGAGACCGGCGGATTCAGTTTGGACTGGTTGGTGGAACTGGAACACGCACGCGCGCGAGGCCGACCTCCCCGGCCGGCGCGCGGCCACCACCAACCCTTCCAAGCACCAAACCAAACCCCGGACTCGCAGCCTCGCTATTCTCTCCCTGCCACGACACACCACGCGGCGACGGAAAGCAACGTGCAACCGAGATGAGCAGAAGAGCTCGATCGGTGGCAATCCCATACCGCAGCGAGCGCGCCGCCGTGCGTGCGTGCGTGCGACAATTGGACGCTGGCGAGCTGTGTCAGGCGGCTCGTGTCTTTGCCAACGTGCGACCAAAGGCGGCGCCATGGCTGCGTAATGATAGCGGTGTGATCTGTCGATCTCGACCTCCGACGACGGCGACGATCTTAATGTGCCTGTCCGGCGTGTCCGTGTCGCGGCGCGACCGGTCGGTTAAGCTGATCCTTCTTCTGTCGCCGTGTCAGAACGCAGATCACTGGAGGACAGTCGAGCACGCACGCACGCACGTACGTCCTCGCGGTTTACGCGCGCGCGCGTGCCGGAACGATCGACCTCGATCTTGACCTCTCATGTGTTGCTCGTCGTGACATGGCCGCGATTGCTCGTCAGGAAAACAAACTACCGGCCAGTCAAGTGCCCTGCTGAGCTAGCTGACATCCCATGCATGTCAGGAAAACGGTGTGGCGCTCGACGGATGCATGAGGGCTTTGGTAGTTACGCACCTAACACGAGTAGCCGAGGGCCGGCGACTCCCTATCCCTTGGCAGCAGATGCGCGAACGCCACATGCGTGCTCCCATGGTTAGCTGCATGCGCGCGCTGGCCTGCCTGCCTGCGTAGCTCGCTAGCTGCTCGTCCCGTCTTCCGCCCAGACTCCCGAACCCCCGGCCGGCCTGTATAAAATGCTCCTACGTAGCACGTCCCACAGAAACCACAACGATCCCAGCACCTCACGAACCAAACCAACGAGTCCAACATACATACGAGACGCACGCCGGCTAGCCGCGACGCCCACGTACGCACACCACACCCGCCCGGATCGATCGGATCGGATGGCGCCGGTGAGCAACGCGCCGTTCCTGCCCACGGCGGCGTGGGGGGAGGCCACGCTGCGGCCCTCCTTCGTGCGGGACGAGGACGAGCGGCCCAAGGTGGCGCACGACCGCTTCAGCGACGAGGTGCCCGTCATCTCGCTCCAAGGCATCGACGGCGCGCGCAGGGCCGAGATCCGGGACCGCGTGGCCACGGCGTGCGAGGGGTGGGGCGTCTTCCAGGTCGTGGACCACGGCGTCGACGCGGACCTCGTCGCCGAGATGGCCAGGCTCTCACGCGAGTTCTTCGCGCTCCCCGCCGAGGACAAGCTCCGCTACGACATGTCCGGCGGCAAGAAGGGCGGCTTCATCGTCTCCAGCCACCTGCAGGTACACACGCACCTCACACATGCATGTCATGCCACGTGGAAATAAAGATCGGACATAATAAGAATTTCTAATACTGAAAAACCCACGAACTATGCATGAGCGTGCAGGGCGAGACGGTGCAGGACTGGCGCGAGATCGTGACCTACTTCTCGTACCCGGTGAAGGCGCGGGACTACGGGCGGTGGCCGGAGAAGCCGGCGGGGTGGCGGGCGGTGGTGGAGCAGTACAGCGAGCGGCTCATGGCGCTCTCCTGCAAGCTGCTGGGGGTGCTGTCGGAGGCCATGGGCCTGGACACGGAGGCCCTCTCCAAGGCGTGCGTGGACATGGACCAGAAGGTGGTGGTCAACTTCTACCCCAAGTGCCCGCAGCCGGACCTCACGCTGGGGCTCAAGCGCCACACCGACCCCGGCACCATCACCCTCCTCCTCCAGGACCTCGTCGGCGGCCTCCAGGCCACCCGCGACGGCGGCAAGACCTGGATCACCGTCCAGCCCGTCCCCGGCGCATTCGTCGTCAACCTCGGCGACCACGGCCACGTCAGTACTCTCTTAATTCCTACGTGTCTGCCATGCTTTCATCCACGATCACCGGTTAATTCGACATTGCTGTAACTGTATATGCTATTGTCGTGTGGATGCAGTACTTGAGCAACGGGAGGTTCAAGAACGCGGACCACCAGGCGGTGGTGAACGGGGAGAGCAGCCGGCTGTCGATCGCCACCTTCCAGAACCCGGCGCCGGACGCGACGGTGTGGCCGCTGGCGGTGAGGGAGGGGGAGGAGGCCATCCTGGAGGAGCCCATCACCTTCACCGAGATGTACCGCCGCAAGATGGAGCGCGACCTCGACCTCGCCAAGCGCAAGAAGCAGGCCAAGGCCGACCAGCTCAAGCAGCAGCTGCAGATGCAGATGCAGCAGGAGGCGATTCTTGTCGCCGCCGCCGCTCCCAATAAGCCCGCCACCACCAAGTCCCTCAACGAGATTCTTGCCTAGATCATACTGATCCGGCGGCGATTACTTGATTCATGCGTGGTCGATCTCGTAATTAAGAGATTATTTTGAAGTAATATCATCCGTATATATACATATTTGGTGTGTACGTACGTAGCTGCTGGCAGTAGCCGAACCTGTAATAACGTCTAGTGTGTCGTGCGTGGAGCCGTGATGGAGGAGCTGCCACGGGTATGATGTGTGTATGTGCAGAAATTAAGCGTGTATGGTACTGGTTTCAGATTCCTTTTCTGAATGCTACATTCTTTTCGTGACCACAAGTTGTCCGCGAACATACATACGTATATAGATAACAATTACACGGGGCATCTCTTCTAACAAGATGTCTAAAGACATCAAGAATACGCACAACCAAAAAAAAAAAAACAAAGATCCCGTCGCAGCTATGAACCACTTGGAATGCAATAGTAACATTCAAACCGCCACCAAAGAAAACACATGTTTTTCAAATGAGATTCTTCAAAAGTAACACCTTCAAGAAGAAAACAATGCACAAACATTGTCGTCGTCCGATTGAAGATCTTGGTTTTTCACCCTAAAGAAACCCCAAGTTTTCAAAACAATTCCTACGGCAAGGGCATTGCCAGGTATAACCAATGAAGTCCAGGCCTTTGAGTTTTCACCCTGAAAACCGCGACTCCCTACTCGAGGAGCACCACCAAGAACACAGTCCACCAGTGTTGCCACCCATGCTTGCCAAGGCTGCTGCAAGTCACCAAACACCCAACACAAAGGGAGAACCTGTGCCGCATTGTCTCCATCGCAACTAGTACCCTCTCCGCCATTAACAACCTCCGGTCGCAACCACCATGACTTTCTTCACCTCTATTAGTTTCATGGAAATCTATTTGAAGACATGTCCCATGACACTGATATGAAGGCGAAGTTTCACGCCTCGCCAAATAACAAGGACGCGCACGGCCGCATCAATTCCGCTCAATATATCCAGTAACATCATGCGCCGAACTACGGAAATCTCTGAGAGGAAGACATAACTTGTCGACGGTCATATCAAGGAGGCCAACATCAAGCAGATCGACACCATGATGCTCGAAGAACAGCAAGATCTAACCACCTTTATTCCGCTGCACCATCATCTCTAGTAGAAGGCAAAGGCGATCTTCGGCAGCCTGTGCCGTCCAAAGAATCCGGCAAGCAGAGCCGCCGTCAACCTAGGCACACACTACCACCTTGATTCCCGTCACGCTTTGCCACAGGACGAGCCCGACCGCCACCACCATGGCCCCTGACTTAGCGCCATGGCATGGCATGGAAGTGCTCCGCCGCGTCCACCCCGTCGCACAAGGGAACAAAGAATCCCCGCCACTACCAGCGCTGCTAGGGCTTTGCCCGACCACACCCCGTGGCGGCGACGATAGAGGGTGGAGGAGTGGGAGGGGACGAAGGGCGGTGGGATCTAGGCCCCCCTGCCGCCACGCTGGGGTGACACGGGAGGGATATGATGGCCCAGGACTACATTCTAGTGCTTCACATAATAGAGTTAGGAGTACTTTAGATGATGGATCAACCTTAAGCTAAATACCAGGGACCCGACAAGATTTTGCACTCGACCCAAGCATGATCGAAAAGACTGAGAATATATAGTTGAATGTAAGTGCAACTTGGAGGTGAGTCACAAGGTGTGCTCAGATCCTCTCGAAACAGGCATACGCCTAGCTATATAAATATAGCAACCGCGATTGAGTCCGCTGCTGGGCCAGACAGCACATCGCCGCATCGCCCAAAGGAAACAACAAAGAAAAATAGAAAGAAAAGAAAAATAAAAAGAAGAGAAAAGAAAGCCGGCAAGAGAGGTGTCAACACCCGGATTTTTAATCCCAGATGCCTGTTATGCCATACATCGCAATCCCAGGATTACCATTTTTGTGAGACATAACAGAATTGGATACCACAGTACATCATCCATTATAAACCATACATAAGTTCTTACACAAATAGGGATCTCATGATCCAGTTATTAATACAACTTCAAGCAGCGGAATACGTAATAATAACGGTAGCGTAGGCGAAGCTCCATCTTTGGGGTTCACAGGCAATGCTGACGATGGGAGATAATCATAGTTGTCGTAACCTGCCTGGGGTCCATCCTCCAGGTACTCCTCTTCATAGTCTGGCCACGGGAATAGCCAGGGACAAAGCCATGAGTACTCTTTAAGTACTCGCAAACTAATACTAACAAGTGAAAGGTTTTTTTTGTAATAGGACACTAAGCTCTAGGGTTATTTTGCAAAAAGCCAGATTTATCTCTACTCAGTTCAGAAGAAGAGAGCTAATTGAAGTTTATAACACCTAAGTGGGAACTTGTATCTCATGCCACAACCCTGTTGTGGTCAAGTCCAAGTCTCAGTTTATTTCACAAGTCTTTTGAAAACATCTGACGGGGAACAGATGGCCCTAATCTGTCCATAACCGCGAACGCGGCTATTCGAATAGTTTGACACTCTGCAGAGATTGTACACTTTCACCACAACATTCGATACATCCATCAGGAACAAATCCTGAATTCACTATACTCAGTATGCGGATAATCAATCCTAACCTTTCAATTACACGCCCTAGTATAAGCACCTCTCCTGTGAGTTTGTCCTCCCAACCATGACCAACTGTCATCTTGGGTACTGCACAGGTGGACAATCTTCACAAGGTAGCCTCAGCTCAGACCTTGGCCGTGAGGGAACTAATACTAAGGTATATAAGTTTTCAGTCAAGCCCTACCCAATCTTCGGGTATTGTGGTTGTACGATAAAATTGGAATGGTATCGCATCCAGACAACCATCAGTTTTTAAAGGGCTAAGGCTCATGCCTCATCATTTTCACCACCAAAATCATCAAGTGTTCGGAAACACATGTCCAAAACATTTCAATAGAATGATCCATCATTCCAAGGTTTTCATAACAATTTTTCCACCAAGTATTCCCATCTAAAGTTGATCAAGTTTTATGCTTAGCACTAGCATCTACAAGTGGGGGTAAGCACTAATGAGGGGTGGTACACTAGTGGAGTTTAACTAAGTTTAATCTTATGCCTTAGGATGACATCAAGATTATCTAGCTTAGGCCAAGTTTTATGCTCTTTATGCAACCTTCAATTATCTTTCTAAATCTACCATTTACTTAAGAAATCTCTAAGTACTAGCTTTGATAAAGAAATAAAGTAATCAAGCTTGTAAGTAAAACTATGATTGGTTTATCAAGTAGATATGATCACATATGCTTAAGGCATATAGTAGGTATAGTAACAAGTAGTGGTTTGTGGCATCAGTAGGTTAGCTTGCATTGGTCCACTTAGTTAATAAAGCTTGCAAGTATTGGCTTGCACAATGTCAGTATAAGTTTGCCTTGTGCAGAGCAGTGGTTGAAGTTCTCCTCGGCTTCTTCTTCGTAGTATCCTCCTTCCTCTTCGTATCCTTGGTCGGTACTAGCGCCTATAAATAAATACGATGTACACAATCACCAAACAATACTTAACTACTTGCAATCATCACACAAAAGGGTCCTATAGATGATCTAGCATCATCACTAACATTACAAGATTAAAGCTTGGTTTAATTCCTTTTTTTAGAAAAGTAATTTCTACTCATTGAAAAATTACTTAAGATTTAATATTCTCCAAACCAAACATGGGATCATGTTGACACATGTCATCACCACATATTTTAGTCCATGGGAATGTGATTTAAAGTGGTGTCACAATTTAATAAGGTTTTACCTTTTTATTTTAATTAAATAAAGTGACTAGAAATGCCTATGTAGCATTCTTTTATTACTTGAACATTATTTATGTAAGTAAACCTATATATTTTTATATATTCTAAAACGTATGGTTAAATGTGATTTTTGAGAGTTGGAATCAACTCAAAAGCTATTACGATTTTAATTTGAAAAATGTTTGAATGCAGAAAAGCTTCTGTCTTGTTATTTTTACCAAGGATGATCTACAGATCCAAATGACTTGAATCCAACGGGCTTGGATTCAGCATTCCCAGAACTTTCTAACAAAATTGGTTACATTAAATTTGGTTCACTGAATCGACCTGGGTTGATTTTTGAAATTGGGTACAGAAGTGTGTTTGAAATAAAATGGAAAAGGTTAAATTGAATAAGCTGGCTGAAGGAAAGGTTAACGGCGGCCGGTGACACTCAGCGAGGGGTCACCGACAGGGGTTCCACCAGTCAGTGGCTCTTTAAACGCGAAGCGGTACGGGGCACTATGGGACGTTTGATCTGGTTCTAATCCAACGGCTGAGAGTCATCGTCGACGTTGAGCACGCCGGCGAGACAGAAACCTAGCGCGGCCAGTGGGGGTTGCTGGGGGCTCACCGGGGTTCGGGCGAGGGTCAGCGAGGTGGGCGAACGACAAAGTCGACAACGGCGAACTCCGGGGTGGTCGCGGCAGCTCCTGGGGTGGACAAAATCGACGACGCCCTTCTTCTCCAGAGGCGGCCTGCTCCGGCGCAATTCCGGCGATGGGCTGCTCGCCTTGCTCCGGGACTGAGGTGGGATGGTTATGGGTGAGAGAGGAGTGGAATGGTGTGAAGAATTCGAGCGGGCGTGACCTCTATTTATAGTATCTACGGTGAGACCGAACGGCATGGGCGGGCGACGGTGGCGACATGGCTACGGGCTGCTAGAGGCATGGCCGGCGGTGGCGATCGCTTGGTGGTCTCCTGGCGATGCTCTATGGCTTTAATGCACGTGTAGGGGCGGTGCGGTTTGGTCTGGAACACGCGACGCTCTGCGCGGCAGAGGCGGCGTCTTCGACGGCGAGCGGGGGCTACGGGGCACGAGAGGTGCAATGGGCATGTCTGGCATGTTCCTGGGATGGTGGCGATCGTGTATGCACGCGGCGAGGGCGGCGCGCGGTCTGTGGGCTTCGGTCGAGCGTGGCTCTCTGGCGTAGGCTCGACACGGTTGGCAGAGGCATGGGCGCAGCGTTCCTGGGTGCTGTGTTCGACGTCTTCGCGACAGAGCGGGTCGAGAGGGGGCGGTGAAGCATGGGTGATCTCCCAGACAAGGTTGGCACGGCTAGTTTCCTCCCTAGCTTGCTGTCGACATGTGGGTGGCAAGGGTGGCTTCGACTGTTCACCATTGATGGTTTTGGCAAGCTCACAGTGGTGCTAGTTCTTGGTTAATCTTGCTAGATGATCTACTGAGCTGGTTGTGAGCTAGATAGGGAACCAGTTAGGCTCAAAACATGGCACACTATAGTGTTTTGATTTTGTTTGATTTGTGTCTGCCAATTGTTTGATGAAATGGCCGCATGAATTCAAGTTTTGAATTTTGAAAAGATTTTTGGTGTGTGTGCTAGGTTGATGCTGGTGAGTCTGCAGATGCTTGGGTTTTGAAAGTTGAGCTTTTTTGAGTGGTTTTTGAAAAAGTGGGATCTTCCCATATGATAAAGATTCAATTTTGAATTATCATTTAAACTATGCATTTGAAAGTTTTTGGATGATCACAAGGTGGGCCTTGATACTTTGTTATGAGTACAATCAAGGGGTGCAAAGATCCAGAAAATTTTCTGTTAGGTTTTGAAAGTTTGAGACAACCAAAGTAGGCATGGGAGTTAAATTGGTCAAAATGACCATTCCCTTATTTTATTTGTTTTGATTTACTTGTCTTTGAGAAAAGTTTGGGAATTTTATAGATGATGTTTATTTCACCTAATAAACATTTTACAAGCAAAGAAACACACAAACAAGGTGGTTCAAAAGAATTCAAAATGAAATGCATACTCTCATGCATGCATTCATATTTTTATTTAGAAAAGTTTTTGTTAACCCTAAATTTGATGATTAGAGTTTGATGATCCAAGTTTAGTATTTTTGGCATGTTACAAACCTTCCCCCCTTAAACAAAATCTCGTCCCGAGATTTGAAAAAGGACGAAAAATATTACCTAGGATTTGAAGAGATCGGGAAACTCTGTCCTGATGTGATCTTCGCGCTCCCAGGTAGCTTCCTCTTCTGTGTGGTTGCTCCACTGGATCTTGAGAAACTTGATGCTTAGGGTTCGGGTAGTCCTGAAATCTTCTTCCAAAATACGGATGGGTACTTCGGTATAGGTCAGGTCATCGTTGATCTCTATGGTCCGATGGTCAATATTTTTGAACACTTCGGTCTTCTCGGGGACTTCGAGACACTTGCGAAGTAACGAGATATGGAACACATTATGCAGAGATGACATCTCTTCGGGTAGTTCCAACTGATACGACACTTCTTCTCGATGGTTCAGAATCTTGAAAGGTCCGATATATCTGGGGGCTAACTTTCCTTTGAGTTGGAAACGTTGTATTCCCTTCAATGGCGAAACTTTCAGATAAACAAAATCTCCTATGTTGAAGGCGAGGTCTCTACGCCTCTTGTCGGTGTAACTCTTCTGTCTGGACTGGGCGGTCTTGAGGTGCTCACGAATCGTGTGAACCTTCTCTTCTGCTTCTCGTAGGATATTGGGTCCAAAAATCTGACTCTCTCCTACTTCCGACCATTTCAAAGGGGTGCGACACTTACTTCCGTACATGAATTCAAATGGGTCTATTTGCAAACTGGCTTGATAACTGTTATTGTAGGAAAATTCTGCAAACGGCAGACAGTCTTCCCACTTGGATCCATATTCTAACACACATGCTCTCAGCATATCTTCGAGTATTTGGTTTACTCGCTCTGTTTGTCCATCTGTCTGAGGGTGATACGCGGTGCTGAAATCTAGGCGGGTTCCTAAACCTTCTTGGACTTTCTTCTAGAATCTCGAGGTAAACTGAGTTCCTCGATCCGATACGATGTTCTTGGGGACTCCGTGCAAACTAACTATTCTAGCGATGTATAACTCTGCTAGCTTCGAACTCTGATATGTGGTTTTAACGGGCAAGAAATGGGCGACTTTGGACAATCTGTCCACTATGACCCAGATAGATTGATTTCCCCTACTAGAAGTAGGCAGTCCAGTGATAAAGTCCATTCCAACGGAATCCCATTTCCATTCCGGAATCTGCAAGGGTTGCAACAATCTAGCGGGTCTTTGATGTCCTGCCTTGACTCGCTGACAAATATCACACTTGGCGATATAGCTTCCGATTTCTCTCTTCATCTTATGCCACCAAAATTGCTCTTTTAAATCTTGATACATCTTAGTTCCTCCGGGATGGATAGAATAAAGAGTATCATGAGCCTCCTTCATAATAACTTCTTTCAACTCAGAATCTGCTGGTACACAAAGGCGTCCTTTGTACCACAGAACTCCTTCTTCGTCTATGGTGAATCTAGGTACGTTGCCTGTACCGATACGACGCTTGATTCCGTCGATACTAGCATTTCCTTTCTGCGCCTCTTTGATCTGACTGATCAAAGTGGGCTGGAGTTCTATGCTAGCCAAAAAATCCTTCACTTACTAATTCCATTCGAAAATCTTCCATATCTTTGTGCAAACTTGGTTGCTCCTTCAAAATCATGGAGTTCAAGCGACACGACAATCCGCTAAGGGCATCGGCTACCACATTGGCTTTACCAGGGTGATAGTGAATGTCCAGATCGTAATCCTTGATTAGCTCAATCCATCTTCTCTGTCTCATATTCAGCTCCTTCTGAGTGAATATATATTTCAGACTCTTGTGATCCGTATAGATCTCACAACGGTTTCCCATCAGGTAATGCCTCCATGTATTCAGGGCTAGAACTACGGCTGCGAGTTCGAGGTCACGAGTTGGGTAATTTTGCTCATGTTGCTTTAGTTGTCGAGATAGATAAGATATAACTTTGCCTTCTTGCATTAGCACACATCCGAGACCAATCTTGGTTGCATCACAATACACATCGAAGGGCTTCATGATATCTGGCATGATCAAGATTGGGGCTGAAATCAATCTTCTCTTGAGTTCTTGAAAACTCGATTAACATTTGTCGGTCCATTCAAACTTCTTGTCTTTCTTCAGCAATTGGGTCATGGGTCTGGCGATACTCGAGAATCCTTCTACGAATTTGCGGTAATATCCCGCCAATCCGAGAAATGCACGAACTTGGGTTGAGTGGTTGGGGCTTGCCAATCTTCTACACCTTTCACTTTGGCAGCGTCAACGGCAATTCCTCCGGCTGATACAATGTGACCGAGGAATCCTACCTCCTGTAACCAGAATTCACATTTGCTAAACTTTGCATTCAACTGATGCTCTCTAAGGGTTCCAAGAATGGTCCTTAGGTGTAGCTCATGTTCGTCTTCCGATTTGGAATAAATCAGAATGTCATCGATGAAAACAATGACAAACTTATCCAGGAAGTCCATAAAAATCTTATTCATGAGATTCATGAAATAAGCGGGGGCATTGGTTAATCCAAAGGACATAACGGTATACTCGTGTAATCCATATCTGGTGGTAAAGGCAGTCTTGGGAATATCCTCTGCCCGAATTTTGAGTTGATGATAGCCAGTCCTAAGATCAATCTTAGAAAACACTTTGGCACCGGTCAACTGATCAAACAAATCTTCTATCTTGGGCAAGGGGTACTTGTTCTTGATGGTGACGTCATTCAACTTCCTATAATCCGTACAGAAACGGTTACCTCCATCCTTCTTGTCCACAAACAAGACAGGTGATCTCCATGGTGACGCACTTGGTTGAATCAATCCTATTTCCAGCATGGCATCCAGTTGCTTCTTGATTACGCTAGCTCGACGGGTTCATACTATAGGGTCTCGGGCTATGGGTCCGTTCCGGGATTAGTTCAATGATAAACTCGATATCCCGATCCGGGGCATACCGAGCAAAACATCCGAAATACATCGGGTATTCACGACTATCCGGACTTGGTCAATGGTGGGTTGGGCTATACTCTTGTTACACTTGAATTGACGAGGTAAGGTTTTATATATGCTCGATCGATATTCCTACTGCATCGGGTCATGGTTATGGCTTTCTTGGCAGTTAATCAATCCTTTATGTTTGGACATCCAATCCATTCCTAGTACTACTTCCAAACCTTTAGTTCCGAGTACTATCGATTAGCATAAAAATCTATGCCATGGATTCGGATAGGGACGGCTTTGCAAATTTGCCTAGCCTTGGTGGTTGATCCGAATTTGAACGATCATAACATGCTTGATTTTGTTGGTTGAATTTTACTAGTGCATGCAAATTCTTGGTGACAAATGAGTGCGATGCACCAGAATCAAACAACACTTGTGCAAGTCTGAATTAACAGAAAACATACCCAACACGACGTCTGGGCGCTCTCGAGCTTCTTCAAAGATGCATGAGAAAAAGAGCCATTGCGGTTGAGTGAATTCTGGGAAATCTCCTTCGTGGTCGAACACGACGTTGCTGAGTCAGGCGTTGGCATTGGGTGTCATGACATTCTTCTTGTTGGGGCACTCATTGGAATAGTGGCCTTTATTTCCACAGTCATAACAAGTCACTTGCGACTTGTCCTTTGTCACAGCACATCATTGCTTCGATCCCGGGCAGTGTTGGTGTTGGCGGTAGCATTGTTGTTGTTGAACTTGGGTGGGACACGGTTGAAATTGCTAGAGTTGTCGGGGTTGTTGTGGTTTCCTCCGGGCCTAGGGTTTCCACGGTTGGGATAGGTCAGACGGTTCATCGGGGGTCTGTTGGTTCTTGGGGCAAATCCTGGAGATGGGTTAGGGCGATACTTTGGGGTCTGATGGGTTCCTGGCTGATGCATCATACGACGCTTGCGGTTCTCATTGGCTTGGTTGATCTTTCCTTCCATCTGGATAGCAGAGTCGACAAGGGCTTCAATATCCGCAAAGTGGATATTGACTAACACTGTCTGCATCTCATCGTGCAGACCATTCAGGAATCTTTCTTTCTTCTTGGCTTCGGTGTCGATCTCATCCGGGGCATACCTAGCTAATGTCAAGAATTTTTCACGGTATTCCACTATGGTCATCCTTCCTTGATTCAGTTCTCTGAACTCGTCTCTCATTCTCTTGATCAAACCCGGTGGCACATGGGTTCTGCTAAACTTGACCTTGAATTCCTCCCAGGTCATCATATGGCCTCCGATCATTGCGCGAACACTGTTCCACCATGCCCTGGCATCTCCGGCTAGATAGTGGGTGGCGAATAGAACTTTCTCGTTGGCTTCCACTCCGGTGACTTCTAGGTTATTTTCCATGGTTTGCAACCAATCATCGGCGTCTAGGGGTTCTTCCGACTTAGTGAAAACAGGTGGGTTGGTATTCTGGAAATTCTTGAGTTTAGATCCATGGTTGTTCTGATTTCCGTGGCCTTGGTTGTTGTGGGCTAGCTGGGCTATCTGTTGCAGGGTGGCTAGGTTGGCTTGACGTTCCGCTCTTTCAGCTTCGCGGTCAGAAGTCAACATTTGCAGAATCTACAACATCGGGTCCGGGGATGAACCACTTCCTCCACGTGGCATCTGAAGATTGAGCTAGATCGTGAGAAAAGAGGGAAATTTCTAAGGGTTTGGGTCTTTAAAAAGTTTTTAAAGTTTGACTCAGATTTTTCTAGCAACTTGCTTTTTCATTCATTCATTCATAGCACCCGATACAACACACACCACAAAAAATAAAAACAGATGGTTGTAAGAACCATTCTGAAAACTACGATATAGTGGGACCTAATACTACTCACTACGCTAGTGCTCAAGTGCTACTACTCCTCGGAATCTGTGGCTTCATCATCCTCATCATCATCGATGAAGGCGAAACCGTCCTCATCGGTGAAGAAGTCCATAGCTTGATCCTCCAGAAAATCATCGTCATCGCTGAGATGGAGTAGGGGTCTCCACGAAGATCCTCTCCGGCATTCTCCCTTTCTTCCAACTGCATGTCTCTCTCGTGGATGGTCTCCTCCAAATATGAGATACGGTGGCGAAGACGGGCAATGATGCGCTCCTTCTTATCGAGCTGACGGCGGCGAGACTTGCGATCCTTTGCTAACATGGCGATGGTCTGATCCTTCGTCTTGATGATGGAAGACTTGTGGTTGGAGTAGTCACGACAGTTATCCAACTCCTGCTGACGATCGTACATCATGAAGCTAAGGTGGTCCAATTGAGTCTTCAGTTCGGGGTGGTATGGTGCTTCCAGTGGTTGTCCATTTGCATCACGCCTCGGGCAAAACTCAAAGCGAGTACCCTTGATCTGATTGATGCTCTGCCCACACAGACGGGAAAGAGCTTCCTGCATGGCCCTGGCAAGTCCATCGAGCCAGTTGTTCTCTCTTAAGGTAAACTGAATTCCTTCCGCAGTGGGAGGTTCAATCTTTCCTCAGAGACTTGCAACAATTAGCCACTGCAGATATTCTCCTCCTTGATCATTGAGCTGAGCTCCGAAGAACTCAAAAGTGACGCTCCAGGAGTTCCGAAAGCTGGTCCAAATCCCTCTCAAAGATAAGGTCTCCTCCATTCCCCAACTGATAAAACTTGCTGTACTTCACGTCCATCTATAAAAATATAGGATGAGTAATTTAGTAGAGTGATTAAGTGTGTCAATATTTTATGTATATTGCAAGAGTTTTTGAGGAACATGAATTTTCATGAAAGAATCAAAGGGATAAGAATAAGAATAAGTTTTTGTAAATATTTGTTTTCTTTGGTTTTGAAACTAAGTTTTTGATTCAACGTCCAATCTAACTAGGGTCTCCTATGGTCAGGATGGCTCTGATACCAACTTGTCAACACCCGGATTTTTAATCCCAGATGCCTGTTATGCCATACATCGTAATCCCAGGATTACCATTTTTGCGAGACATAACAGAATTGGATACCACAGTACATCATCCATTACAAACCGTACATAAGTTCTTACACAAATAGGGATCTCATGATCCAGTTCGTAATACAACTTCAAGCAGCGAAATACGTAATAATAATGGTAGCGTAGGCGAAGCTCCATCTTCGGGGTTCACAGGCAATGCTGACGATGGGAGATGATCCTAGTTGTCGTAACCTTCCTGGGGTCCATCCTCCAGGTACTCCTCTTCATAGTCTGGCCACGGGAATAGCCAGGGACAAAGCCATGAGTACTCTTTAAGTACGCGCAAACTAATACTAACAAGTGAAAGGTTTTTTTTGTAATAGGACACTAAGCTCTAGGGTTGTTTTGCAAAAAGCTAGATTTATCTCTACTCAGTTCAGAAGTAAGAGAGCTAATTGAAGTTTATAACACCTAAGTGGGAACTTGTATCTCATGCCACAACCCTGTTGTGGTCAAGTCAAAGTCTCAGTTTATTTCACAAGTCTTTTGAAAACATCTGACGGGGGAACAGTATGGCCACTCTAACTGTCCATAACCACGGACGCGGCTATTCGAATAGTTTGACACTCTGCAGAGATTGTACACTTTCACCACAACATTCGACACATCCGTCAGGAACAAATCCTGAATTCACTATACTCAGTATGCGGATAATCAATCCTAACCTTTCAATTACACGCCCTAGTATAAGCACCTCTCCTGTGAGTTTGGCCTCCCAACCATGACCAACTGTCATCTTGGGTACTGCACAGGTGGACAATCTTCACAAGGTAGCCTCAGCTCAGACCTTGGCCGTGAGGGAAGGTATATAAGTTTCCAGGCAAGCCCTACCCAATCTTCGGGTATTGTGGTTGTACGATAAAATTGGAATGGTATCGCATCCAGACAACCATCAGTTTTATAAAGGGATAAGGCTCATGCCTCATCATTTTCACCACCAAAATCATCAAGTGTTCGGAAACACATGTCCAAAACATTTCAATAGAATGATCCATCATTCTAAGGTTTTCATAACAATTTTTCCACCAAGTATTCCCATCTAAAGTTGATCAAGTTTTATGCTTAGCTCTAGCATCTACAAGTGGGGGTAAGCACTAATAAGGGGTGGTACACTAGTGGAGTTTAACTAAGTTTAATCTTATGCCTTAGGATGACATCAAGATTATCTAGATTATGCCAAGTTTTATGCTCTTTATGCAACCTTCAATTATCTTTCTAAATCTACCATTTACTTAAGAATTCTCTAAGTACTAGCTTTGATAAAGAAATAAAGTAATCAAGCTTGTAAGTAAAACTGTGATTGGTTTATCAAGTGGATATGATCACATAGGCTTAAGGCATATAGTAGGTATAGTAACAAGTAGTGGTTTGTGGCATCAGTAGGGTATCTTGCAAGGGTTAGCTTGCATTGGTCCACTTAGTTAATAAAGCTTGCAAGTATTGGCTTGCACAATGTCAGTATAAGCTTGCCTTGTGCAGAGCAGTGGATGAAGTTCTCCTCGGCTTCTTCTTCGTAGTATCCTCCTTCCTCTTCGTATCCTTGGTCGGTACTAGCGTCTATAAATAAGATGTACACAATCACCAAACAATACTTAACTACTTGCAATCATCACACAAAAGGGTCCTATAGATGATCTAGCATCATCACTAACATTACAAGATTAAAGCTTGGTTTAATTCCTTTTTTTAAGAAAAGTAATTTCTACTCATTGAAAAATTACTTAAGATTTAATATTCTCCAAACCAAACATGGGATCATGTTGATACATGTCATCACCACATATTTTAGTCCATGGGAATGTGATTTAAAGTGGTGCTACAATTTAATAAGGTTTTACCTTTTTATTTTAATTAAATAAAGTGACTAGAAATGCCTATGTAGCATTCTTTTATTACTTGAACATTATTTCTGTAAGTAAACCTATATATTTTTATATATTCTGAAAGGTATGGTTAAATGTGATTTTTGAGAGTTGGAATCAACTCAAAAGCTATTATGGTTTTAATTTGAAAAATGTTTGAATGCAGAAAATCTTCTGTCTTGTTATTTTTACCAAGGATGATCTACAGATCCAAATGACTTGAATCCAACGGGCTTGGATTCAGCATTCCCAGACCTTTCTAACAAAATTGGTTTCATTAAATTTGGTTCACTGAATCGACCTGGGTTGATTTTTGAAATTGGGTACAGAAGTGTGTTTGAAATAAAATGGAAAAGGTTAAATTCAAATAACTGGGCTGCGCGAGAAAGGTTAACGGGCCGGCCCAGCGACACTCTGTGGCGCGGGGCTCAGCTGACAGGGGGGGTTTCACCAGTCAGTGGCTCTTTAAACGCGAAGCGGTACGGGGCACTATGGGACGTTCGATATGGTTCTAATCCAACGGCTGAGAGTCATCGTCGACGTTGAGCAACGCCGGCGAGACAGAAACCTAGCGCGGCCAGTGGGGTCTTGGGGGCTCACTGGGTTCGAGGCGACGCTGGCGAACCATTTAAGTCGACGACGGCGAACTCAGGGGTGGTCGCGACAGCTCCTGGGGTGGACGAAATCGACGGCGCCCTTCTTCTCCAGATGCGGCCTGCTCTGGCGCAATTCCGGCGATGCGCTGCTCGCCTTGCTTCGGGAATGAGGTGGGATGGTTCTGGGTGAGAGAGGAGTGGAATGGTGTGAAGAATTTGAACGGGGGTGGCCTCTATTTATAGTCTCGACGGTGAGACCGAACGGCATGGGCGGGCGACGGTGGCGACATGGCTACGGGCTGCTAGTGGCATGGCCGTCGGTGGCGATCGCTTGGTGGTCTACTGGCGATGCTCTATGGCTTTAATGCGCATTAGGGGCGGTGCGGTTTGGTTTGGAACACGTGACGCTCTGCGCGGCAGAGGCGGCGTCTTCGACGGCGAGCGGGGGCTACGGGGCACGGGCGGTGCAATGGGCATGTCTGGCGTGTTCCTGGGATGGTGGCGATCGTGTATGCACACAGCGAGGGCGGCGCGCGGTCTGTGGGCTTCGGTCGAGCGTGGCGCTCTGGAGCAGGCTCGGCACGGTTGGCAGAGGCACGGGCGCGGCGTTCCTGGGTGCTGTGTTCGACGTCTCCGAGGCAGAGCTGGTCGAGAGGGGGCGGTGAAGCATGGGTGATCTCCCAGACAAGGTTGACACGGCTAGTTTCCTCCCTAGCTTGCTGTCGACATGTGGGTGGCAAGGGTGGCTTCGGCTGTTCACCATTGATGGTTTTGGCAAGCTCACAGTGGTGCTAGTGCTTGGTTAATCTTGCTAGATGATCTACTGAGCTAGTTGTGAGCTATATAGGGAACCAGTTAGGCTCAAAACACTGCACACTATAATGTTTTGATTTTGTTTGATTTGTGTCTGCCAAGTGTTTGATGAAATGGCCGCATGAATTCAAGTTTTGAATTTTGAAAAGATTTTTGGTGTGTGTGCTAGGTTGATGCTGGTGAGTCTGCAGATGCTTGGGTTTTGAAAGTTGAGCTTGTTTGAGTGGTTTTTGAAAAAGTGGGATCTTCCCATATGATAAAGATTTAATTTTGAATTGTCATTTAAACTATGCATTTGAAAGTTTTTGGATGATCACAAGGTGGGCCTTGATACTTTGTTATGAGTACAATCAAGGGGTGCAAAGATCTAGAAAATTTTCTGTTAGGTTTTGAAAGTTTGAGACAGCCAAAGTAGGCATGGGAGTTAAATTGGTCAAAATGACCATTCCCTTATTTTATTTGTTTTGATTTACTTGTCTTTGAGAAAAGTTTGGGAATTGTTTAGATGATGTTTATTTCATCTAAGAAACATTTTACAAGCAAAGAAACACATAAACAAGGTGGTTCAAAAGAATTCAAAATGAAATGCATACTCTCATGCATGCATTCATATTTTTATTTAGAAAAGTTTTTGTTAACCCTAAATTTGATGATTAGAGTTTGATGATCCAAGTTTAGTATTTTTGGGATGTTACAAGAGGATCGACGAAAACAGGGATGACCCGCAACTGTTGCGCCCTCCAAAGAATTCCACCATGCTCCTAGCGCTCTGACGCGTCGCATATCAAGCAACACCTCCAAGAAGGAAGCGACGACAACGACGCTGCTGCCCGGACTGGTCCTAGGGTTTCCCCCGATAGGCCATGGGAGGTGGGGAAGAGATACACCCGACGCCCTTCAAGAAGGATGGAGACACCCGCAGGTGACGTCACGTCGGTGTCAAGACGACAAGGATTTCTCCCGACCCCTCAAAAAACCACGCTCCCAGCCGCTTCGAATTGCTCCACCAAGCTCACCGCCCACCAGCATACGGCCCCACAGTTTTGCCGTCACCCCCCGTCATCTCACCGTGACCCATGATGTGATGCTGGTAGACCCGAGAAGAGGCGACCTTAGCAGGGGTCGGCGATACAGTAACACGCGGGAGGGAAAAACCTCCACCGCCGGGAGGCGATAGCCGACCGGATGTAGCCACAGGGACAAACCAGGCCCTCGCTGGCCTGGCCGAGCCTAAACTGGCTCGTGAAGCCCTGCCACCACATTGCAGCATGGGTGTCACCGCGGCCGCCGAACTAACTCCAATACCTACTCCTCCGTCCACCAGTGGATCTGCCGCCACCACAGATCCCCACCGCCAAGCAGCAACGCCGTCGCCACCGTGCTCACCCGGCCCCGCCGGACCGCCGCCGATCTGAGCAACCCCACCTGGGACAACAAGGCCAGTCTCACCTTGACGAGTCCGACGACATGGAAGGAGAGGGCCGGTAACTCCAGGCATGAAGGAGCAGAAGGCCGACCCGCACAGCATACAGGGCGCCTCCGTGACACCGGCAAGTCATGCCCTTCAGAACATAGCCAGTTCTGACCGGCGGCACCAGCGCAGGGCCTACCTGGCCTGCAACTGGCCCTGCCACGTACGGCCAGGGAGGAGACGCTTGCCGGCCTTGGCCCGCCAGGCTTAGATCGGGCCCGCCTGGCCCAGATCTGGCCGACGAGGCTTCGCCGCTGGCACCCCTGCCGCCCGCTGCTTCCTCCAGCCCCTAAGCACCCGCCTCACTAGTGCAGAGCCCCCCTTTAACTCCGGTTGGGAGGGTCCTCTAACAGCGGTTCCTCAACCGCTGTTGAGGGTTCGGTGTTAGAGGGGGGGGGGCCCTTTAACACCGGTTCTTATACAAACCGATGTTAAAGGGTGGCGCACGTGGGGCTGCCGCAGGCCTCAGCCCCCCCTTTAACACCGGTTCGGGGCTGGAACCGTGTTAAGGTTCAGCATGACAGATTTAGGGTTTCTGCATGGCAGAAAACAGCCTAAATCTCTGCCACGGTAGACTTCTGCCTCTTCCCTGTTCTGGGCGTATTTCTGCGGGAGGGTGGGGGAGGGGGAATCGATCGGGAGCGGTATACACATAAATCGTCATCGGTACATACGAGTACATGAATAATTAAGCAACTATTATTATACACAAACATTGTCATCGGCACATACATCGTCATCGTTCATTTTGGTGGATATCTAAAGAGTTCTCCGCCAGGCGTGACGACCTCATCAAGTATGAACCCCGCCAATTCCTCTTGAATGGCTCGTATGCGTTTAAATGGTAGGAGTTGGTCCCGCATCCGTTCGATCTGAATATATATGAAGAATGGGCCATCAATATATATAAGAATAAAACTCAACACAATTGATGGTAATAAAATAATGTTGTGGACTTTGTTTACTTACTCTAAGTTGTTCTAGTGCGGCTTGGCCCGTCGCACATATCGTGTTGCGAATGAACTCGCAAACATAGTACCCACATAAGTTATTGCCGTGTCCCTGATGCGCGCACTTTACGAGAATAGAGAGTTCAATCAAAATAATAATCAATAAAGCATGATATAATGGAATTGGAAGCAGAATCAAAGAGATACGCAAACCTAGCTAGATAGTATTACTTACATTTTGGTCTACAAATTTTAGTTCTTCTGACCATTCACCCACGGCCCTGCCCGTGAACCTTTTCCAAACCCTGTCCGGCAAAGAAAATGGATAAATGAGTAATTAATTACTTGTTGTCACGAAAGTTGCCGATCTAGTGCGATAATATGATTGAAATTACCTCTGGAGCATCTCTCTAAAGTCTGCCCATATCTCTTTTTCTTTTCGTAACGAGTCCATGACAAGGACTTTTCCTGAGTCGGGTTGAATGACTAGCAGAATAAAGTGGAACCTACGCACGCATAACTCATCATCAGTTACACTTAACATCAAGTAAGCCGAAATAGAATGTGTACAAGAGAGAGGGTAACAGTACTCACGAGAAGTTGTAAGGCAATAGTATTTCCCTTTTGGTTTGTTGTCTCAGTAAAGACCTTAGCAAGTAATTTTCTGTTTGCCCGGGTTTGGTTCTTACCACTTCTTCATGAACTCTATTTGGGTCAACGAACCCAATGTCAAAAGGGCCTCCTTTCCTGCATTCCATAACCTTATTCCTGCATAATAGTATATACATATATGGTGAGCATATATATACATATACATGCAATTAATGAAGTGAATGATGAAATGGATCGTATGGGCACCTAGAGGGGGGGGGGTGAATAGGTGCTAACCAATTTTTAATACTTTTTCAATTTTAGGCTTGACACAAAGTAAATTCTCTAGATATGCAACTACGAGAATTTCCCTATATGTAACCCTAACTACTAAGCACGTAAAAGAGGAGCGAGGAAACCGTAGTGGAGCACGCGGAGACACAGAGATTTGTTTTACCACAGTTCCTTCCTTGTTAAGGGAAGTACATCTGCGATGGAGGGGTGGGCGGTTCTAAGACCACCACGCCACAATAGGCCGCACCCTATTCTCCGATGGATCTCGCCACGAGAGGCCTGATCCACCTTCTCCACTATTGGATCCCTTCGAGGCGGGAACCGGTGCCTTTTACAACACTATCGGGGCACACACCCACAACCGAATTGGGGGCTCCCGAGATGACAACAAGCTGCCACAAGAACAAGGTTTATCAATATAAACAAAAACGAGGATCTAGATATTTGCAAGAAATACTAGATCGGAGGTTCTCCAAATGAATGGAGAGGAGATGAAGCGCTTGATTGCTGATGATGAAGATCGAGTTCTCCTCCTTCGATTCCCCAAGGGATGGGGCCTTTGGGTGGATCTAGGTGGAGCACTCTTGGATGAAGCTTTCAGATCTGATCTGTTATTTTTCGAGATGAATCACGAGTTCTGGCAGGAGGGGGATGGCTGGCTTAAATAACCCCTCCCTAGATCTGGCCGTTGCACAACTTTGGGGGCGGATTATCCGCCCCCACTTGGGGCGGATTATCCGCCCCCTGGGAAAACTCCGCCCCAAGGGCGGATTCTCCGGGGGAAACTCCGCCCCCTCTCCGGGGCTTGCGCCTTGGTGAAGCTTGGTGAAGTTCTTGGGGGGCGGATAATCCGTCCCCCCTGAGGGGCGGATTATTCGGCCAGACCGAAAAGTCCGAGCAAAACTCCGCCTGCTGGGCTTGCGCCTGGCGATGAGTGGGGCGGATTATCCGCCCGAGGCGGATTATCGGCGGCGGAAAATCCGCCAAAATTCCACCCTTCGGGCTTGCCTGCTTGTGCAAAGGGAGGCGGATTATCCGCCCCAAAGGCGTAGTCCTTTTCCCTTTGTTCTCAAATAGAGCTGCAACACTTCAACACACGTTAAATGATCCTTGGTATTGTTATCTAACACACAAAACACTAGGGATTAAGAAATGTTCTTTCAATCTCCCCCTTTTTGGTGTTAGATGACAATACTAGGATTTGCAATAAAACCGGCAACTGCCACCTTAAATAATGAAAGACGCTCCCCCTAGATGTGTGCATATTTAAGATTTGCATTTGAATACAAATACACACACTAGGTAGAACACTACTTTAAGGTTTGGGAAAAAATGTCATACCACCGGAATATATAGCCAAGGCATACATAGATAATCCCATGAATCCATATGCCATCAAATATGCTCCATAATTCCAGAATTCCATGGGGTCCATGATAGATAAATCCAGAAATCCATGAATACCAAACATAGTACCAAACTGTGGAGTACGACATAGTCTTACACAAACAACCACAAATAGCAAACAAGTTCACGCTAGAAAAGGCACAAGCAAGCAAATAAAAACGACTAAAATCGAAGAGCTTGTGCCCGACCCTTGCAAATCCATGAGACCTAATAGAACTACTTCTCCCTCTTTGGCATCGAAACGCAAAAAAGGAAGAAGAGCGATGCTAACGCCCCTGGAGATCACTCCGCCTCATCCTCGTCGTAGTCATTCCCGTCCCCTTCCTCTTCATCATACTCATCATCGCCATCACCGGAGGAGTGGGTGCCCTCGGGAGGAGGAAAGAGACAACTCTCGAGCTCGCCATAGTTGATCCTCGAGGTGTTCCACCGAGCATACGGATCCGGAGCAAAGGAGGAGGTGGATTGCCGTGGCACCGAGACATGGTGGAGGATAAGGCTGCGTGTGATCCTCTCATGATCCTGCAGACGCCTCATATTGGCCCTTGTGAATGTCAATACCCATGCAAAGAATGTTCCGCTGGAACCAATTAAGCTGCTTTACCTCACGTGCCATTGGGGACACCGTGGAACGACGACCACTAGCCCGAGCATCACGCATGAAGGTCTCCGGGGCAGTGGAAGGGTGATGAGTCTTCTGAGCCTTGTTGTAGATTTTCTTTGGCTTATGAACACCATCCAAAGCAGTGCCAAAATCCTCATGGGGCAACATATGCTTGACGAGCATCATTATGAACGGAGCATAAGGAATAGAGAGCCTGTTGATCATAGCATCCGTCATCTCATGAAAAATATAGTCCATGACATCTAGTTTATAACCTGTGGCTGATCCAGTGTTGGTGGCACACTCGTGAGCAAACGCAAGGAGAGGAACTAGGTGACCACGGATCCTGTCATTGTTGCCACCACTAGGAGCGATGCAGTCCCTAAAAATGCCAACAAGGGCTGCATACAGGGGAAAGAGACCAGCAAAAGTACCAGCGACTCCATGAGAGGAAAGGCAAGGAGCAAGTGCAGTGTCCTTGGATGGCTTCAATGGAGTAATGATGCGGTGACCAGCGGGAGTGTCATGACCAAGGAAATCATACCCAAGAACCTGCCCAAAAGTGCGAAAGTCTGACTGAAGCATTGTAGTCCCGGTCATCCACTTCATAGTGCGACGCTCATCACCGCAGATCACAAGTGTGGAGAAAAACTGGCGCACCACAGAAGAGTCATAATTGCATTGAATGGTCATGAGGTGGTGAAGCCCCATCTTGTTGGTCACATCTAGTGCCTCAATGAGCCTTGTCTTGGATTGAGCCTCAGTCAAATTGATGGGACGCATGGGGCAAATCTTGAGAGTAGCATAGACATCATCATGAATAGACCGAAAGTGAGCATTAAAAAACATTTCGTCCTCGGGGGGACCATAGCTGTCAGCCTCATCATAATAATCAGTCTAACGAATAGTGGCGTACTGAAGACTGTCCATAGCCTTGTAGTTGGGCCGAGATTGTTTGCCCCTGCGAGATGCGGACCTCTTAGTTTTCTTACTTGCCTATGCCATCCGTTCAGCCTCTCTTGCTGCTCTGCTGACCTCGGTCTCGTCAATGAATTTCCCGTCTGCAGTGGGCTTGAGATAACGGGGACGGGGACGACGGACGAAGGTCTTGGTCGGCTTGGAACCACCTGTGAATAGCATTAGAGGGATAGCATGGAGATAAGTATACACACAAGTCCAGGAGAAAAACATGAAGAAAGAGTAGCAGTGCAACCCCATAACCAAGGAAATGCATTGGTAGAAGCAGAACCAAAACAGAAAACAATTTGCTCTCCAGGCCGGATTATCCGGCCCTGGCAGGGGCGGATAATCCGCCCCCGCAGAAAATTTCTGGATGGGCTCAGATCTGCCATGGCAAAACAGATCGGGTACTAGGGTTGCAAGTCTACTGATTCTAGCATGTAAGGAACAACACCAAGAACCTTCTACAACGAGATTTCCACCAAATAAAAGACATCCCATACAAAAGGAGAGAGGTGAGGGAGTTACCCTCACTCATTGGAGGAAAATCACGGAGGAGAAGATACCCGGAGGCGAGGTGAAGAAGATCCGGGGAGAGCCCGGAGAATCCGGTGGTCGAATTGACCCCCGGGAGAGGCGGATGCTCCGGCGGCGGCTGGGGGACAGAGGTAGGGTTGGGGGAGGAATGGCTGCTCTGTTTGAGCCTGCCCTCCCCGACCCAGCCTATAAGGGGAAGATTTCGCCTGGGGCGGATAATCCGCCCCCACTTAAGGCGGATAATCCGCCCCCCTAGAAATTCTATAAAGAGCAGAATCAGGCCAGAGCAACGTAGCAAAACTCTCGATGGTGTTGTAGAGGAATTGTGTGAAGGAATAGATGGTTCAAGAAGGGAGAGAAAGGCTTGGGTTGAGAGCATCAAACTGAGATGGTACTACACACCCAAATTTGCAAGAATCAAATCAATCAAAAGCCAAATTTGAGTGTGTTTTCCATAAGAACAAGAGATATGCAAGAAAATCCAACGAGACCCATGAAAAACCAACTCTTCGCGAGGAAGAGGCGTGGCAAGCCACCATGTTGGAGCGCATGGCATGACACCGCGAAGATGTATCTTGAGTTCAAAACCAATGCTCATCGATGACCCACATATCACAAAATGATATTAAGGGAAATGATTTGACTTGCTTTCGGCATTATGGGGGGAGGGTTGGCCCAATCAATTAGGACCACACTCCCCCTATGTCTATGCCCGCATCTAAACCAAATACATGAATAAGAGCAAGTGAGTGTGCAAGGGTAGTCAAGCCAAGCTCCTTGAATCTATGATATTTAGCTCATTCCTCAAATAACAAAATCTTGCTTCATCAAGGGGCTTCGTGAAAATATCAGCAAGTTGGTTCTTCGTGCTCACAAAGGATAGAGCAATATCTCCACGAGCAACATGATCCTGAATAAAGTGGTTGCGAATCTCTATATGTTTTGTTCTTGTATGCTGCACGGGATTGTAAGAAATTTTCATAGCACTTTCATTGTCGCATAAAATAGGCACTTTGTCACAATTGACACCATATTCCTTTAAAGTTTGCCTCATCCATAACAATTGAGTACAAGCACTTGCAGCAGCAACATATTCAAACCGGCGGTTGAGAGTGAAATACAATTCTGTTTCTTTGATGACCAACACACTAGAGACCTGCCCAAGAATTGGCATGCACCAGAGGTTGATTTCCTATCATCTTTGTCACCATCCCAATCTGAATCAGTGTAACCACATAGAGAGAAACTTGAACCCTTGGGATACCATAACCCAAAATTTGGGGAATGAACCAAATATCGGAAGATTCGCTTGACTGCCACTAAGTGGCTTTCTTTAGGAGCGGCTTGGTACCTTGCACACACTCCTACACTTAACACGATATCAGGCCTAGATGTGCAAAGTTAAAGGAGAGAGTCGATCATGGATCGGTATAACTTTTGATCCACGCCTTTACCCTTGGGATTGAGCTCAAGATGACACTTTGTTTGCATTGGGGTAGCAACGCCATTGAGATCCGTCATCTTGAACCTTTTAAGCATGTCTTGGATGTACTTAGCTTGATTAATAAAGGTTCCCTCTCTAAGTTGTTTGATCTCAAATCCAAGAAAGAACCTGAGCTCACCCATCATGGACATCTCAAACTCCGTCACCATAAGCTTCGAAAATTCATCGTTAAAAGCTTGGTTAGTAGAGCCAAAAATAATGTCATCTACATAAAGTTGGCATACAAAAAGCTCCCCATTAACCTTCTTAGTAAAAAGAGTGGGATCGATTTGCCCAACTTCGAATCCACGGTCTAGCAAAATCTCTTTAATGTGCTCATACCACTCACGTGGGGCTTGTTTAAGGCCATAAAGCGCCTTATCGAGTTTGTAGACATGGTTCGGAAATTTGGGGTCCTCAAACCCCGGGGGCTGCTTGACGTATACTAACTCATGTAGAGGACCATTAAGGAAAGCGCTCTTAACATCCATTTGTTGTAATTTAAAATTATGATGGGCTGCATATGCAAGAAGGATACGGATGGACTCAAGGCGAGCCACATGAGCGTAGGTCTCGCCAAAATCAATTCCTTCTACTTGAGAGAATCCTTGAGCCACGAGTCGTGCTTTATTCCTCACAACAATGCCATTTTCATCCTGTTTGTTCTTGAATATCCACTTGGTGCCGATAACATTGCGGCAATCCTTTGGCTTTTCTACGAGCTTCCAAACTTTGTTGCGTTCAAAGTTGTTTAATTCTTCATGCATTGCAACAACCCAATCGGGGTCTTCAAGAGCATCAAAAACCTTCTTTGGTTCAACCATGGGAATGTGAGCTTGATGATCACAGAAGCTTGCAAGCTCTCTTCTAGTGGATACCCTTCGTCGTAGATCACCAACAACCTTGTCAAGAGTGTGACCTCTTAGTTCAAGGTTGCGATCAGCACGAGCCTTGCGACGAGCCTCAATGTCCTTATTGTTTCTAGGAGGAGTGGATTCAATTGTTGTATCCTTGTCTTGATTACTGCCTTGCCCTTGATCTTGGTCACTGTTACTGCCAGAAGATTGTTGCTGAACATTTTCTTCAAGCCCGGATAATCCGCCCCTTGGAGGGGCCGGACTATCTGTGGCATCCCGCAAAACCACTACTAGAAAATCGCATTGTTTTTGTGTATTGCATCATCATGACCGCATGCTCATGTCATCATGCCACATTGCATTTGAGCATCGTCATCATCTTGCATTTGCTTGCATAAAACTATTTTTGAAAAGCCTGGTTTTGTTTTCTAAACGCCTCTGCTTTTTATTCAAACGCCAAACCCGGTCTCCGGATTATTTTGTTTCTGCTATCGGTTTGCAAACGCCGCTTAAAACAAATAAAAGGTTTAATTATTTTTAGTGGGCAGTGAACGGGCGAATGACCCAACGACCACCCCGTAAAAATAAAACGGCCCACCCCAAAATTCCTAAGTCACCCAACCTAACCTACCCAACCCTCTGGCCACCTCACCCCAACCAGTAGCAGCTCGCCACCTCAGCTCACCCTTTCCCCCTAGCCAATCCCCTTGTGCCACCTCTGCCACTCCCTCACCCCTCTCTCTCACCCAGGGCCACACACAACACACAAACGCACCCAGTACCAACCGCCAGCCCCACACCTGATCCTCTCACAGCCCCACACCCGCGCCCCAACTGCACGCACCCGGTCCACCCCCCACACACGCCCCACCTGCCGCTGACCCCTGGGCCCGCAGCCCACTTCTCCCGCGGGACCCACCCCTACCCCGCGTGCCCCGCACTCTCCCTCTCCCTTCTCTTCTTCCCCGCACGCTCCCTCCCCGCTCCCTCTCCTAGCTAGCCCGACACACCTCCTCCATCCTCTGCCGCCTCGCCTCCCCACCCCTTCTTCTCCCGCATGACCCGGCCACCCCTCCGTCCCCAACCGCTCCACCTCCTCTCTCTCTCGCCGCCCGCCTCGATCCTCCACCCCATCGCCAGCCCTCTCCTCGCCCGGCCCGACCCCACTGGCCACCAAGACGCGCCTCTCCCCACCGCAGCATCCTCCGCGTCCGCCCACCAACCGCCGTCCTCCCCCTCGACCTCGCTTTCCAGCCGCCCTCGCCGCTCCGCCCAGGCTCTCCTCCGTCCTGCTCATCCGCCAGACGCGCAGCCTGACCCGCCAGCCTTCCCCATCGCTGTTCACCTTCTAACCGCCGCCACTGGCCTCCACTGCGCCCCACCTCCAGGCTGCGTTCCCGAGCCCGCTGCCGACCTCGCCTGCCGACGCGCCTCCGTGCTCCCGCGACCCACCGCCTGCCCGCCTCCTCCCGACCGAGCCTGTCCTGGCCACGCGCCAGCACGCTTCGCCGCCAAGGCTGCCGCCTCGCCGCCTCCGGCCTCGCCGCCGCCAGCAGCTCGCCGCCGCCTTCCGCAGGCGCGCCGCCTCCCCAGCGACCGTCTGCTGCCCCGCAACCGCCTCCGCTGCCGACGCCGCCAGACCGCCTTTCCGATTCCACGTGTTCCCGTTAGCCAACCCCGCATGCTCCCTGTTCCAAGAATACCCAGGATCGATCTGTGGTTGAGTAGTGTGGGGTGGAGTGGAGATGATGTCTGGAGGCGATGAATGATATTGTGGTGGTCACGACTCCCGAAGAATAGATCCAACAAGTGTACAAGAACCTCGCCACTGAAAAATACTGATGGACAACAAGAACTCCGACATGGAACGTCAAGGCCTCCTTCACAGACCCGACAAGATCTCCATCGTCCATGGAACCGGAACACCCAGACCTTCGTACAAGGATGCTCAATGACAAGACCGGCTCAATGCCGATGGGCTCGAGGGGTGTACATGGTGCCACTGGATAACCGCCAGGGTCGACATCGGAACCACAAGGCCGCTGCAGTGAACTCGACAAGATCCACCACATGAAGACCGTACCGAACCGGTGACCTCGACGAACCTCCGGCAAGAACTTCGACAGGGCCAAGATCTACCGCAACCGAGTCAGGCACCGACAAGTGAAGTCAGAACCACCAAGCCTTCCTCGCGGATGCACCGAGTTCTCCAACGAGGACACCAAGGCCGTCAACATGACCTGAAGACCCCGAACGCCAAGAACCACCCCAGTAGTCCGAGAACGATCCCGTCGCACCCTGGACCCTGAGACCGACCCCGAACCCCGGAACCCCAAGACCGTCGAGACCCCTCAATGTGTGACCCTTACCCGAGAACCCTATTTTATAATTTGCCAACTATATAAATTGTTGCATATTAATTGTTCATGCATGCATCCTTGTCTGTTGTTTGGGGGCCTTATGCCGATTCACCTCATAACTAAATATGGGTCCCATATGCGGGCAAATCTAGCCTTATATTGGCCTCATTTAAACATGTGTAGCGAACCGGTGCCATCTGTTGTCTTGCTAAACAACATTTAATTTGCGGGGTAGATAAATAACTGGAACCGTTTAATTAATTGTCGGGACCCCGGTTCCGCTTAATCTGACCTAATTGCATCGCACCTTTGCCATGTCATGCATCATACATGCATCATGCCCGATCTTCTGCCGTTGTATTAAATAGTGCATCCGGTGTTTCTTCTAGTGTTTTGCTTCTTCGCGGATAAGGCCGTTGAGTTGATGTGAGCTTCGCCCCGATCTTCGGTTGAACCCTCGGCAATGTTTTCAGGCGAGCATCTCCCCCTTTCTACCTATCTTACTTTTATAGTATTTATTCCCTCCGGTTGATCTATTGCTATCTGTGTTGCGATGCTCTAGTTTTCGTACCCGTGATATCCCTTGCAGCCCTATATTGCCATGGCCACCTCCTATTACCTGTTGTTTGGTAGATAGTTGGACTTGCGCGTCGTAGTCGCTTGCTCAAGTATTGATGCGCGTCGTCAAGTACCACAGCCGTTGGAGAAGAGCCGCATGTTCAATGTTGGAGATGATCATGGCTTTAATTATTGTTTCACTTAATTACTGTTTAACAACTAAAATTGAATTAAGCAGAGGCATCGGTGGGTGATAGGTAAGATTTGGTTTCCGACCGCCCACTTGTGTCCTGAGACCGAGTTCTTGACACTGTTCGAGATCGAGCGCTAACCACGGGGGAGATATGGGCCCCCATTGATTATTACCTGATTTCAAAGTATTGTCTGGGGCCACAAACTAGTTTGAGGTTTTATTTACTATCCTACTTATGCCATGTTTACCGCTTTATTTACGTTTGTGCGAGGAGCACACTGATCTTAGGAAGCGGAGTGTTTTCATGATATCGGGTCCCGTTTGGGGATTTCTTGCCGCCATCACATCGACGAAACCCCAAGTCCGTCTCGGAGACCGGCCGACTTCGTTGCAGGTGTCGACTTGGTGGGGTGGCCCCCATGTACTTGCATTGGGTCTGGGAACGTCGTGACTTAGGCCCCGCCGACATACCGATGGGTGTATGTTAACTGATCTGGCAACAAGGGTCGAAGTGCCTGTGGATACTTTGGTGCACCCCTGCAGGGTTAAATCTTTTCGAGAAGCCGTGTCCGCGGTTATGGACGACTTAGAGCACCGTGCTTGATCATAGACAACTATAACTAAAGTTTACTGTTATAAATTGATTTGTATCCGATATGACTAGTAATCAGCTGCACTACAACGGAATGGCTAAGTAAAAGTACCAACAACTGCTGGGTTTTGGGTTATCTCATGCTAATTGTATCTGACTAGTAAGTGCTGCCACTATAACGAAATGGTTAACTAAAAGTGCCCACTGCTTACTTTATCAGGATGATTATCTAAACCTGACTAGTAAAGTGCCGCAACTATAACTGAATAAGTAAAACTGCCAACTGTGTGAGTTCCTCGGTTGCCTTCCTCGTTTGGTCTCGAGGGGGAAACGCCAGGATGGGTTTGTGTGTTGGTAGTATTAGGTTGGTTCCGAATAGGTCTTTCTCACCCCTCTCTGATAGCCGCCAGTTGTATCGAGTCTCTATAGGTTGTTTAGTGCATGCTGCCGCTGCCGCTTAGTCCACCATACCTATGTAGGCGAGGACCGCCGAATTCTAGCCTCGCTGCATCGCCTCAAGATCGACGCTCCTCTTTTCCTTTGCCCTTTGTCGGCACCCTTTGTTTAAACAGGTTTTGAGATCGACGTCGTTAGGTGGTTACCCTTCCCGCTTGGCTCAAGGTGGTTATGGACGCCATCGGTTATTCTTCAGGGCTCTTAGCCCCATTTGCATCTTGTCCGTAGTCGGACGCTCCATCGTTTTCGAGGTGATTTGGATCTTTGTACCGTATATTTGTATTCTTGACTCATGGAGTCGTGTTGTATATATCTGTTCTGTGGGTCCCATCGAGGACTGTTGTGTAATGTTATTACTTTGTTTTCCACCCGCACGAAAGTGCCTGGTGGGCACCTTTGAATCGTTTCTATGCGGGTTTGGCGAGTTTTGCTAAAACTTGCATAGGTCCGATTCTGAGGGTGTTACACTATCCGGCCTGGGAGGTGAAGTACCAGAACCATCTTCCTGAGAAAGCCTGACTGGAGTTGGAGACCCAGGGCCGGATACTTCACCCCTGGGGGACGGAGAATCCGGCCTGGGATCTTCAGGGATGTTGATTTCTCCTTCGGATCCCCTGGAATGAGTTGGAGTGCCAGGGGCGGATTGTTCGCCCCTTGGAGGGGGCGGATAGTCCGGCCTGGGACTACCAGCTTGTCCATTGGACAGATGCGCCTTCAGCAGATTGTGGTGTTGGTGCAGGATTATCTCCAACAGTAGGAGCTTGTTGATCTTGTGTAGATGAGGGCTCCACATGTGTGGAGCATTGTCCTTCCCGATCCGCCACAAGGGGTTCCTCAATGGGGCGGAAAAATCCCACGCCCATTCTTCTTATGGCATCTTGGGGTATTTCAACATCTGCATCACAAACATCAACTTGCCCTACAAAGGAGTTATTTTCATCGAACTCCACACTAAGATTCTACAACAATCCCAAAGGAGCTTGTTGTAGACTCTATAAGTGTGGATTCGCACCCTAACCAACAAAAATACCTTCTAAAGCCTTGGATTCAAATTTTACAAACGGACACCTTTAATAAGAAAGAAACACTTACACCGAATACCTCAAGTATGAGATGTTGGGTTTGTTACAGTAAGTATTTCATATGGGGTCTTGTCCAAGATCTTCCGAAGGTAGAGCCGGTTTGATGAGTGACAAGCGGTGGATATGGCTTCACCAAAATTATAAGGATACTTGAATTCAGCTAGCATAGATCTTGCCATATCCATCAAAGTCCGGTTCTTCCTCTCAGCTACACCATTTTGTTGAGGGGTGTACGCAGCGGAATATTGGTGTCTAATCCCCTCTTCGCTAAGAAACTCGTTTAAAGTGTAGTTCTTGAATTCTGTGCCGTTGTCACTTCTAATTGCCAAGATGGGAACATTGTGTTGACGTTGAACTTCATTGGCAAAGTCGATGACAGTTTGTTGAGTCTCACTTTTCAGCTTGAAGAAATATACCCATGTATATCTTGAGTAATCATCGACGGTGACCAAGCAATATTTCTTCCCACCAAGACTTGCATGAGAAGGAGGACCAAATAAATCCACATGAAGTAATTCCAAGATCCTCTTTGATGACACAATAGTCTTCCTCTTGTGGGGAGAATCATGCATTTTTCCTTCAACACAAGCCCTGCAAACACGATCTTTGGCAAAAGAGACATTGTCTTTTAGTCCAAGTATGTGGCCACCCTTTTTGGAGACTTTGCAAAGTTCTCATGTTGACATGGGCTAAACGGCGATGCCATAGCCAGCCCACGTCGGCCTTTCCGAATAGACACATCAGACCCGAAGTGGTTTTCCCTGAGAAGTCCACCACATACAGGTCATTTTCGACGTATCCAACGAAAGCGACCTTTAGAGACTTGCTCCATAAGAGTACCACCAAATCATCATCGATAAAAACAGCAAAACCCATCTTGCCAAGGGCACGAACAGAAAGAAGATTGTAGCCAAGGGTCTCAACAAGCATGACGTCCACGAGAGAGATATCGTGGGCAACCACAACCTTGCCAAGACCCAATACCTAAGATTTAGACTTATCACCATAGGAGACTGTGAAATTATCAAGATTTGGACGCATCTCCGTGATGATCTCCTTGCTTCCGGTCATATGACTAGTGCAGCCACTATCCAGCACCCATTTCGACCCACCGGAAGCATAGCCCTGCAAGAAAATTACTTCTTGGTTTTAGGTACCCATTTTTCAATGGGTCCTTTCATGTTAGTAACAAGGGTCTTTGGGACCCAAATAGACCAAGCAATATATTCATCAAAAGGACCAACATAATAAGCATAAACATCGCCATAGTCATCACAAAAGAGTTCATAGTTCGGATTGTGAGACCCTGCAAAACCAATATTATTAGCTTGTCTTGTGTGACAACCTTCTCAGAAGTGCTTGTCTTTAATTGCACATTCTTGGTCTTGTTCTTCTTGGTTTTCTTCTTCTTGGACTTGGTGACATACACAAGTCCCTCTTTGCCATGATTTGACCTTTGATTGCCAAGGACTTCATCAAGCACACCTTTGTCCTTTGTAGTGATGTCCTTGATCACTCCTTTTTCCACACTAGAATTTTTCTTGTTACTATATGTTGAGTTGGACGAACTAGGAGTATCATATTCGGCCAATCGACTTTGAAGCTGATCATGTGACTCATGGAGAATAGAGAACTCGTTTTTCAACGCCTTGTGAGCATTGTCAAGTTTCTCCAATTCCTCGGAGAGTCTATCATGAGTAGCCCCAAAGTCAATCCTTTCCTTCTTTAACTTTTTTGCCTTGGTGACAACATTGTCACGTTCCTTAACGAGTTTAGTCACAATTTCTTCATGTGACTCTTCCATAGACTCAATCCTCTCTTCAAGAGAGACCCGAGCTTCTTCTTCTTCTTCAAGAGCATTTTTTAGGGATGCAATTTCCATTGCATCCTCCCTTTCAATTCTGCCCTTTTCTTCGAGGAGTGCTACGTTTTGGGCCAGCTGATCCATAAGAGCCTCAAAACGAACTTTGTGCTCACCTTGCAGGTTAGTATAGAAATAATCCAAAGCAATAATCTGTTCTTTAACCTTAAGACTAGCAGGATCATCCATGTCTATCATAGCCTTGGGAAAAGAAGAGTTAGAAGAAGTTACCTCGGAGCTTCTTGCCATGAGGCAAGTAGCATTCTTGTTGATGATGTTTTCGTCGAGTCGAAGAGAGATGTTGATGTAGATGTGGTGGCTATAGCAGCCACCTCTTGAGAGCTATCGTCCTCGTCCTCATCTTCACTCCCCGATGAATATTCTTCTTGAGCCACTAGAACAATCTTTGGTTGCTTCTTGAAAGGAGCATTCTTCTTTACAAACTGTTTCTTACGTGGAGCTTTTGATTTGTCCTTGAAAATGAGTCTTCCTCCATTATCCTCTCTACTTTGATATGGACACTCAGCTACGAAGTGCAGCCGGTCACCACAATTAAAGCATGTTCTCAGCTTGGGACCATTTTCTTTTCTTCCATAGGCTCCACTCTTGCGATCTAGTTCTGCTTTAGCCTTGGCTGGATCTTTCCAAATGTTTCTTGCATAAAGAGCCAAGTATTGTCCGTGGATCCTTTTTATATCTTCGACGATCGGACCTTCTACCGCATATTCATCATGATCAATCATACTAGTCTTCAAGGCCATGTTGACCCCCTTTTGCATCCCCATAGCTCGAGCACGAGCATCTTCGGCATTCTTGGCAGCCACTTTGAAGGCGGCCATTTCTTGCATTACCTCATTGGATGACATGAGGTGATAGTTATGCCTACCTTGGAGACTTTTCAAATCAGGCTCAAATGGCATAAGAGCACCGACATACTTGCGCTTGATCCAAGCATCATCAACATGAGCTGCACCGTGGTTTCTAAAGGTTGTGGCTATTGCCTTGAGCCTCCTATACATGTCCTCGTGGTCTTCTCCATCCAAAGATATAAAATCCTTCACTTCATTGCTCAAGGCATCATATCTATTCCTTCTCATACTTTCATTTCGATGAAGAGCTCGGTGAGAGCATCCCAAGCTTCTTTAGCTAAGATGCTGAATGTGTGGCATGTCTTTGTCACCCACACCAAGCTGTATCATGTGTAGAGCTATAGCATTGAGTTGGCTATCGACCACTTATCTCCTTGTGAGATTGTTAGGATTTCCAACGTGAAGACCATTTTCTATGATCTTCCACAACTCTATGGAGGAACTGCACACATGAGATTTCATCAAAAATTGCCATTGAGAGAAAGTAGATGCTGAAAGTTTGGGTGGATCACCCCTATTATGTATATGTGGGTGAGGAATAGGCGGATCAGGGGAATACACATGAGAAACCTCATTGTATCCATCCTTGCCGCTATCCTTTTTCGAGGAGGAGCTCTTACTAGTATCATCACCTACCACTTCGTTATCTTTGGAAAAAGTTTTACCCGTTTCCTTGGATTGCGGAGTGGTATCCTCAGAGTTAGATGGAGGTGATGCTGCGGATGTGGAGAGACGCATTATCAATTTACGCATCTCTTCCATCTTAGCCTCCATTGAACTCACCAAGGTTGTTTCCAATGTCTTGATATCGTTCATGGTGACTACCTCCGGAGCATCACTCCCATCTCCCTTGGAACCCATACTTCTCTTAGGAGGTTAAGCCCGAAATAAGAGCCGAGGCTCTGATACCAATTGAAATGGATCGTATGGGAACCTAGAGGGGGGGGGTGAATAGGTGCTAACCAATTTTTAATACTTTTTCAATTTTAGGCTTGACACAAAGTAAATTCTCTAGATATGCAACTACGAGAATTTCCCTATATGTAACCCTAACTACTAAGCACGTAAAAGAGGAGCGAGGAAACCGTAGTGGAGCACGCTGGATGTGGATTTGTTTTAACGCAGTTCCTTCCTTGTTAAGGGAAGTACATCTCGTTGGAGGGTGGGCTGTTCTAAGACCACCACGCCACAATAGGCCTCACCCTATTCTCCGATGGATCTCTCCACGAGAGGCCTGATCCACCTTCTCCACTATTGGATCCCTTCGAGGGAACCGTGCCTTTTACAACACTATCGGGCACACACCCACAACCGAATTGGGGCTCCGAGATGACAACAAGCTGCCACAAGAACAAGGTTTATCAATATAAACAAAACGAGGATCTAGATATTTGCAAGAAATACTAGATCGGAGGTTCTCCAAATGAATGGAGAGGAGATGAAGCGCTTGATTGCGATGATGAAGATCGAGTTCTCCTCCTTCGATTCCCCAAGGGATGGGGCCTTTGGGTGGATCTAGGTGGAGCACTCTTGGATGAAGCTTTTCGGATCTGTTCTTTTCGAGATGAATCAAGAGTTCGGCGGGAGGGGATGGCTGGCAATACCCCTCCCAGATCTGCCACGTTGCACAACTTTGGGGGCGGATTATCCGCTTCCACTTGGGGCGGATTATCCGCCTGAAAACTCGCCCAAGGGCGGATTCTCTGGGGGAAACTCCGCCCCCTCTCTGGGGCTTGTGCCTTGTTGAAGCTTGGTGAAGTTCTTGGGGGACGGATAATCCGGCCCCCCTGAGGGGAGGATTATCCGGCCAGACCGGAAAGTTCGGGCAAAACTCCGCCTCTCCGGGCTTGCGCCTTGGCGATGAGGTAGGGCGGATTATCCGCCTCGAGGGAGGATTATCCGCGGGTCGGAAAATCCAGCCAAATTCCCCTTCCGGGGCTGCGCCGCTTGGCAAAGGGAGGCGGATTAGCTTCACTGTGGGGCGGATTATCCGCCCCCAAAGGCAGAGTCCTTTTCCCTTTGTTCTCAAATAGAGCTGCAACACTTCAACACACATTAAATGATCCTTGGTATTGTTATCTAACACACAAAACACTAGGGATTAAGAAATGTTCTTTCAAATGAGATGAGATATAAATTACAGAAATAGTACTTACACACAATAAAGGCTGATGGCAGCTTTGTCGAGTTCCTTCTGATTGAATAGAAAATGCAAGTCTTGAATGTTGAAGTCGATCCCGTCGTCTCCGCAGAAGAAAATCTCATCTCTTATATGCGCCGTGATCCATTATTCTTTTGTCGTCTTGCAGAAATCAAGGTACCACTTGTGCAATTTTCGCATCTTTGTTGGTAGATTCTTGAGCTCCTCTTTCTTGACGAGATTCTTCCCATACTTCCATGGCTGTATGGGGTTGGCATCGCATTTAGGCAAGTTGTCTCCCATGACGTTCAAGTATGCAATGTAAGTCATCCCCATCTCATTGGCCTTTCTTTGTAGCTCTGCCTCGTAAACATTTACGGGAGGAGCGTCCCGTGTGTCGAACATTTGGAGCCAGGCGCATGATTGGTTTTCCTGCTCTCCGAGCATGGGAACTGTTTTCTGGGGTGCCTCACGACTGCTACTTTCAGTCTCCCTACGGCGCCTTGCATCCGCCTTCAAAATCAAGGCCAGAGTCGTGCACCAGTGGGGTTTCAGGTTTCAAAAGATTTTTGTAAAACTTCTCCACCACCGCCGGATCTATTTTCTCCTTTGGCTCGGCCCGTCTAGGTGCAAAGAATTTCTTGACCTGTTCTTCCGAGATCCTATTGGTCTCCTCGTCGCTGCGATTCCACGGTAAAACCGGCAATGGCTTGGCGGAAGGCTGGGACATAGTTTTTGAGCTCTTTGGCGACGGTTTCTATGATTTCTTTGTGGAAGTGCTCTTGATGCTCTTCGTGGAAGGCTCTTCCGCTTATTGAGGAGATGGCTGAACCGGAGATGGCTGGCCGGAGATGGCTGCCGCAGAGATGGCTCAAGCGCCGGAGATGGCAAGCAGCCAGAGATGGCTGAGCAGATTCTCGATTGCTGGAGACGCGGGGTGCCAGTGACCTCCAATTTGGAAGCACAATGTGTCCCTTCTTCCAAAGAATGGTTGTTTTCACTGCAAATTTGAGTTGAGTTTCCCCTTCACCTGTAGCATGGTCAAGCTGTGCTTCCTCATATTCCTTCACAACCTCATCCACCCCGATAATAGCATAACCATCTGGAATCGGTCGGCAGTGGTAAGTTCCACCAACTACAGGAGGTAAGGCATAGCCGATAGCCACCTTAATGGATAAGCCCATTAATCTCACATGCAGCTCAGCGTGTTCGCTCTCCGTGATCTCATCCACGGGGTATCGAGGACCCTCCATTTCAAGCGTGGGCTGCACGTTCTCCGTGGAAGCCACACTGCTTTTCCGCGCAGAGTCCGGCCGCAGCTTCCAATGCAGATCTTCGTGCCGAGATGGGCCGTAGCTTGATGGTTTCTGTGCATTCACTTGCGCTGCAGCCGCAAGTGCATGTTCTATCTGTCATCCGCTCCAGACGCTCTTTTCTTTCTGCGCGCAATCTGTAAGAGTCGCTCCAGTCGGCAAACCCATCCTTCCACGTCATACCCCCTGTGCCTCGTGCATGTCCAGAGTGTTCTTTTTTACCGATGGCGCGTGTGAGCTGGTCATTCTCTCTGTCGAGATGGAAGGTCCTGGCGGATGTTTCCTCGTATGCCGTGATGAGTTCAGTGACGGGTTTGGCAAGGAGGGTTGGGAAGATACACAATCCTGTTTCTAGGTCCAACCTTGCCCCGATTCCGTAGAAACAAGTCTTTGCACATAGGTCCCACCCATCTGTCTGGGGTGTGATCCCTCTAGCGCGCAGGGCCTTCTCAGCTTCCTCCCACTTAGGCCTCTGAGATATGTAGCCACCTGACCCCGTCCTCTGGTGATATTTCTTCTTCAGGGCATTAAGCGTATTGGTTTCTGACCTCTTTTTAGCTATAGCACTTTTTTATATGTCTCAAATTAGGGCCAGTGAGGTCTTATCTTCGCATAATATGCGTCTTCGAAATTTGGAGTCTCGCCAGATTTGACAAATTTGTTCAATTTTGTCTTCGATTCGGAAAGCGCCACCATCTTCTTTAGAGTCCACTCTTTGACCTTTTCCTTTATAACCGGTTGTTTTCATCCTCCTCTGGCGGAAGGGTGAAATTTACCAACAACGAATTCCAAAGCGTTTTGGATCTGTCATCGACAAAGGTACCGCCGCCTTCTTTGGCTTATTCCAATTTTCAATTATGATTGGGATTTGGTCCCTAACATGAACTCCACTGACGACGCATAAATTTGTCTCAAGGCCTTCTTGGCTCCATCGGCTGCCATCAACACGGACCGCTTCGATCGTGAACTTTGCACGATCTTTCAACCGGCTCGTGCCTCGCTCTTTTCGTAGAAAAAGATGGTTGCTTGGTCGATCCAGAGGGCTAAAAGAAGAAAGAAGCGTTAATTAATACATGTAGAAGAAGATTGTTGGTGGAAGTCAGCAGAGGCTTAATCAATGCATATACCTCGCCGGACTTTGTAACCACTAAATTGCGTTCACCGGAGTCTTCATCTTCTCCATGACTAGTACTTGAGCTGTCGTCATCATGTCCCTCCAAGTTCAGATATTGTGAGGTGTCCTCATCAATAATGTTCTCCATTATTTCTTCTTCTTCAAGGTTTCTACTAAGTGGATCCATAGTTTCTAAAACAATAATATTATCTAGAGTAAGAGTGTAAACATTCAAGTAAAATTGGATTCATACACAAATATACATATTATTCATACAAAAATACACAAATAAATACACAAATGAAATTAAAACCCTAAGGATGCTTGATCATTTTAAACGAGTTCCGAGGGGTCGAAACCCTAATCAAGATGAGTCAGGGGGGGGATTCCGTTTCGCGCGCGCATTTATTACACTTTATCCATGTGACTTGGCCAGCCCAGCTCGTACCATCACTCTCATTTTGGGTGATGATAGGGAGAAGTCCAAGAAGAGACCGTTCGGGAAGTAGCTCCCCAATCCCGACGCGTACCGGTCCAACCTACCAAAATTCTACATCTATGGATACGCGGGTTCGAGTTACCACAACCTACTAAGTCCAACCAACCGCCCATTTCATTATTGGCACATGGTTGTACACGGAAGTTACAAAATAAAGAAGCCAATCATTTTATCTTGATACCTGGGTGCCTTTCCGCAATGATACCACCAAAAATTATCAATCCCATCACACCCAGGAGATTCATTGATTAAGTTGTTTTAGTTTTCGCAAACCAACACATTTAGAAACAACTTTCAGTGATGTAACCCAGCCCTCGTCCATCATAGCATGGCTAAGCACATCTACCAACAGTGGTTCATCTACAAGGAAAGCCCTACCTCATAATAGGACATAGCATAGCGATAGTATTATCCTACACATGCATCTACAAAATACACGACAATGCATTGAAAATAGTAGGATAACATCATGAACAAGGTAGCATCTACTTGGCTTTATAGTTGTTGGAATCGTTCAAGCACTCGTAGCAATCACACACGTTGCACTCCTCGCAATCTATCGAGCAAACAATTTCATACAACATAAACAATAGCACATAGAGATCAAACAAATGCAACAAATGCATGCATGGCAATTTAATAAGTCACAATGGTTGTTACTTTAGTTCTATAAACAATACTGAAGTATATGATGAATGCAAGAGGCCAATTAATGCAATGGAGTATTTGTTATTAATAATTACTTGCCAATATAGGGTTTTTAATAGTTCTATTGTAACGCCTGTTCTAACTGTCGAATTAAATTTGTTTCTTGGGTTTACTGGATAGAGGACATTAATACGAACCAGTAGGCGTTGGATTCACCCTAATCAGAGTTACAAATCTTTTCTTATGATTTAAATAGTGTTTAATGGGTTTTAAATCATTTAAATAGTTTCTGTTGTCTAAAAATCAAACTAAAATCAGATATATAATCCCCACGGGGTTGTGATTCCAGGGACATATTATTTTTAATTTTCTGAACATTATTTATTTTCTTATGAATTTATTACTCTAAATAAGCCATTATACCATTTATTTAATTGCTGGAAAACCTTATATTATTTGGCTTAACCATTTGCATATTGATGATCTACACACAATTGTGAATCCATAGGTATATTATTTGTGATTTTTGGACCAGTAGATATTTTACTATGAATTTATTAACCTAAAAGACCATTAAAACTAATTAAATTATTACAGTAAACACGTACTGTAAAAGTTAAATCCAACTTGATATTAATAATCTACTCAATTTTCTGAATTCATTGATATATAATTTGCTATTTTTGGATCTACGAATCTTTTTATATGATTTTTGCAAGATTATACAATTTTCTGCAATTTTTATCTTTTCTTCTATTTTTCAGGAGAGTCAACGTTGACTGGCGCTGTGTCATCGCTGACGCGGCAGACAGGTGGCGCATTCTGGTTTGCTGGTACCCTTTCGACCTGGGGAAAGATGGTGGCCGTCGGATCTTAGATTGATCGGGCGGTGCAGGGCGTCCGAGGCGAGACTCACCAATGGGGTGACGTGGAGGCGGCAGGCTCGTCGGGCAGCGGTGCTAGTGGCGGATGCGGCGGTCTCCGGCGATGTCGAGGTGGCCTACGAGAGGCGGGGTACTATGGCGAGAAGGTTGGTGGCCTTGGCGCGGTGGATTGCTTCCTCGGGCGACAGAGGCAGACGGCTGGAGACGGGCAGCGTCGGCGGTGCTCCGGCGAGGAATTGGGCGCGGTCGGCTGCTCCTGCACGGGGAAGAGGTTGTAACACCCTCAGAATCGACCCTATGCAAGTTTTAGCGAAACCCGCCAAACCCGCATAGAAACGATTCAAAGGTGCCCACCAGGCACTTTCGTGCGGGTGGAAAACGAAGTAATAACATTACACAACAGTCCTCGATGGGACCCACAGAACAGATATATATAATGACTCAAAGAGTCAAGAATACGTATATATAGTACAAAGATCCAAATCACCTTGAGAACGATATAGCGTCGACGGACAAGATGCAAATGGGGCTAAGAGCCACGAAGAATAACCAATGGCGTCCATAACCTGCCTGCACCAAGCGGAAGGGTAACCCCGCTAACGACGCCGATCTCAAAAACCCGCTTAAACAAAAAGGGTGCCGACAAAGGCAAAGGAAAAAGAGGAGCGTCGAGGCCAAGACACGGCGAGGCTAGAATTCGGTCCTCGCCTACATAGGTATGGTGGATCGAGCGGCAAAAGATGCACTAGACAACCTATAGAGACTCGATACCACTGGCGGTTATCAGAGAGGGGGTAAGAAAGACCTATTCGAACCAACCTGATGCTACCATCAAACAAACCCATCCTGGTGTCTCCCCCTCGGGACCAAACGAGGAAGTCAACCGAGGCACTCACACAGTTGGCAGTTTTAGTTATTCAGTTATCGTTGCAGCAATTACTAGTCAGGTATAGATAATCATTTTGATAAAGTAAGCAGTGGGCACTTTTAGTTAACCATTCCGTTATAGTTACAACACTTACTAATCAGATACAATTAGCATGAGATAACCCAAAACCCAACAGTTGTCGGTACCTTTATTTAGCCATTCCGTTGTAGTTGCAATACTTACTAGTCAGGTACAATGGTCGCAAGCGACACTCCAAACAAGCAATTGTGGGAAGTATTAATTAGCCATTCCATTATAGTGAAGCTGATTACTAGTCATTATAAAGTCAAATTTATAGCAATAAACTTTAGTTATGCTTGTCTATGGTCGAGATACTGTGCTCCAAGTCGTCCATAACCGCGGACACGGCTTTCAGAAAGTTTTACCCGGCCGGGGTGCACCAATAGGAACACACGCTCGATCAACCTCGGAAAAACCAAATCAAAACCCAACGAGGCTTTCACGACAAAGCAATCACAGGATTCAGAAATATTTGAGGGCCACCCTTAAAGTAGAACCATAGCAAGCGGCTCGAGACGGACTTAAGGTTGTGGGGACGCTGTGAACGATCGGGAACCCAAAGTGTGGCTGGGCTTGTCGACACCATGAATCGTGCCACGATCCTAAACAGTACTGATGTGCTCCTCGCACAATCGTAAATACTGAAGTAGCATGGCATAAGTACAGGATAGTAAATAAAACCTCAAACTAGTTTGTGGCCCCAAGAAATAAGATGAATCAAGCTCGCTCGCTGGGGTCCCATATACCTCCCGGATGTGGATAGCGCGATAAATCAAGGAACATGTATCAAGTACTCGGGGTCCTACGGGACACAAGTGGGCGTTCGGAAACCAAATATTATCTATCACCCACCGATGCCTCTACTTACTTCAATTTTAGTTGTTAAACATGAATTAAAGTGAACGATAAGTAAAACTAGGATCATCTCCAACAACAACATGCGGCAATACATCAACACCGTGGCACTGAGCGACACGCAACAACACTTGAGCAAGCGACTACGACGCGCAAGTCCAACTATCTACCAAACAACAGGTAATAGGATGTGTCCAAGGCAATATAGGGCTGCACGGTATATCACAGGTACGGAAACTAAAGCATTGCAACACAGATAGCAATAGATCAACAGGAGGGAATAAATACTATAAAAGTAAGATAGGTAGAAAGGGGGAGATGCTCGCCTGAAAACATTGCCGAAAGATTCAACCGAAGATCGGGGCGAAGCTCACATCAACTCAACGGCCTTATCCGCGAAGAAGCAAAACACTAGAATAAACACCGGATGCAATATTTAATACAACGGCAGAAGATCGGCATGATGCATGTATGATGTATGGCATGGCAAAGGTGCGATGCAATTAGATCATATTAAGCGGAACCGGGGTCCTGACAATTAGTTAGATGGTTCAAGTTATTTAGAACTCCCGCAATTTAAATGTTGTTTAGCAAGACAACAGATGGAACCGGTTCGCTACACATGTTTAAATGAGGCCAATATGAGGCTAGAGTTTGCCAGCATATGGTCCCCATATTTAATTATATGGTGAATCGGCCTAAGGCCCCCAAACCACAGATATGCATGCGAGATGAATGACAATTTAATATGCAACAATTTGTATTATATTATAAACTAGGGTTCGGGAAAAGGTTCACACATTAGGGGGTCTCGACGAACTTGGGGTTCCGGGGTTCGGGGTTCGGTCTCAGGGTTCGGGGTCCAACGGAAACGTTCTCGGAGAGCGGAGTAGATCTTGGCGTTCCGGGGGGGGGGGAGTTCTCGGGGTTCCGTGAGGTAGACATTGTCGCATCCGTGGCCTACGGGTCATGTCGACGGTCCTGGCGTTCGGGCTGAAGTACTTGTCGCGTCGGGGTCTCGGTGTCCTTGGGTCCGATTGTGGATCTCGGCGTCCTCGAGGGGGTACTGCGATCCGCGTAAGGTCTTGCGGTTTCCGTGTCTGCGGTTCCATGAAGGCGTGCTTGTCATCCGTGATGGCGAACTCAATGTCCCGAGAAGATCTTGGCGTTCCGTGTAGACGACCTCGACGTTCGGGATCTTGACGGGCTTGGCGCCGATGGTCGTTGGCGTTCCAGGATTACATACATGTCTTCGGAAGATCTTGGCGAGGCTTCGTATCACCGCAATGTGGAACAACTCATCCTCCTCACCTCATCGGACCGCAAAAACACGTATGCAGGCAGAACTTGTCGGATCCCAGATTGATGTTAGTTCCTCTTCGGAAGATCTTGGTGTTGGACGTACTCGCCACAAGTTTTAACAGCACAGCATGCACGCGCGTCGGAGACAGGCAAAAGAACACGGCAGGGAGGAACCGCAGCGGGGCTGCTTGCGTGGCAACACGGACGGAGGGTTCGCCGGCTGGGTCGCTGGATGCACCGCATCGCTGCAGAAACAGAGGGGCCGAGGAGGGAGATCCAGGGAGAGGAGACGCGGCTCGACATCGGAGAGGAGCAGAGGGAGAGGGCGGCTCGGGGCGATGGGCGAGGACGGCAGAGGGCGGGTTGACCGGTGGCGGGCTCGAGGAGGCAGGCGGATGTGGCAGCGACGGTTACCGGAGGCCGAGGCGGCCGGACCAGAGGGCGACAAGGGGAAGAGGGCGACGGTGGTCGCGGAGCTTGGCCGGCGGCGGGGCGAGGCCGGATGCGGGGACGGGGAGCAGAGGTGGCGAGGCGGAGGCGGAGGGCAAGTCGCTGGCGGGCGGCTCGCAGCGGACGCGGACGAGGAAGGCGGACGTGGCGAAGGCGGAGGTCACAAGGGCGGGGCTGCAGGAGGGCGAGGCGAGCGCGGCGAGGTTTGGTGGCGGTGGAGGCGCGCGGAGGCGGGAAGGCGGATTTCAGGGAAGAAGAGGAGAGGCAGGTGGGTGCGTGCGTGGCTGGGGGAAGAGGACGGGGGGGAGAGAGGAGGCAGGAGTGAGAGCGGGGCCAGGGTGGGGCCGCGGGCCAGGGGGTGGGACAGGGGAGGACCGGGTCCAGGGGGAGGCAGGGAGTGGTGGAGAGTGTGTGGCTGCGTGTGTGGTGTGAGTGCGTGTGTGTGTGCGCTGGAGGGAGAGAGAGGAGAGAGAGGGGGCAGGTGGCAGATGGGGATAGGCTAGGGGGAAGGGTGAGGTGAGGTGGCGGCAGGTTATTGGTGGGGGTGAGGTGGAGGGGGTGTGTGGGTAGATAGGTGGGTAGCTGTAGGATTTAGAAGGGCGGGTTAGGTGGACCGATTTAATCTGGGGGGTGGTCGTTCGGGTCATTCGGCCCGTTCGACTGCCCCGCTAAAAATAATGCAATATTTTATTTACTTTGAACGGACCGTTTGCAACCCGTGTTTAGTCAAAACAAAATATTCCGGAGACCCGGTTTTGGTTTTGAATTAAAAGACGGGGCGTTTCGAAAACAAAACCAGGCTTTTCCAAAATAGTTTTATGCGACCAGATGCAAGATGTTGACAATGCTCAAATGCAATGCGGCATGATGACATGAGCATGCGGTCATGACGATGCAATGCACAAAAACAACGCGATTTTCTAGTAGTGGTATTGCGGGATGCCACAATTCGACACCACTAACAATGGATCTCGCCCTCGAGATCCGCCTCATGGTACCGGAAGGAAGGTCGGCGATCTGCGTATTCTCGCTTCGTGTAGATCCTCGCGACACCACTAACAAGAGGTCGTTGTCCGTGATCGTCGAGAGAACACTCCGGAAACAAAAGGTCGAAGGTAGAGGTTTCAACAAATAAAGCCACCCCTAACTTCCGTGGACGGAGTAAAATTGCTGGATCCACTGATTCGATGTACAAGAGCGAATGATAAGAGTAGTCGGATGGTGATCAGTCCATCGCGCACCCAAACCATTACTCTGCGACCGAATAGGCGGATTATGCAACCAACTCTCGGAATCAGACTGAAGATCTCGACAATCGAGGTTCGGAACAAAGGAGTGATGCAGACTCTGCATCGGATCCGGCGTGGATGATGTCGTTGCGTCGGGAAACACCGGAAGGCACAAACAAAGAACAAGGAATGGTACCACAGTAGACGGATTCCTCAAGCAGCATGAACACCGGATGTAGCAACACCGTTATCAAAGGAGGAAGCGAAACCCTGAAGGTACGACGAAAACCCAGCCACGAGAAATCCTGGACTCGACGAGAGAGAAGAGAGCGGATTCAAAACACGTAGGGGTAAGAGGAGAATAGCAGAGAGGTAAGGAGTAAAATCAGACCTACTCAGAACTATCCAACCGATTTTGCAAAAATAGTTTTTACACTCTACTTCGGCCGTTAGCTAGGTTATCCTACAGGCTGGACTTGTGGGGTATCGCAACTGCTGAGCTCTGATACCACTCTGTAACACCCTCAGAATCGACCCTATGCAAGTTTTAGCGAAACCCACCAAACCCGCATAGAAACGATTCAAAGGTGCCCACCAGGCACTTTCGTGCGGGTGGAAAACGAAGTAATAACATTACACAACAGTCCTCGATGGGACCCACAGAACAGATATATATATAACAGCGACTCAAAGAGTCAAGAATACAGATATACAGTACAAAGATCCAAATCACCTTGAGAACGATATAGCGTCCAACTACGGACAAGATGCAAATGGGGCTAAGAGCCCTGAAGAATAACCAATGGCGTCCATAACCCTGCCCAGGCCAAGCCGGAAGGGTAACCCTGCTAACGACGTCGATCTCAAAAACCTGCTTAAACAAAAAGGGTGCCGACAAAGGGCAAAGGAAAAAGAGGAGCGTCAGTACTGAGGCCAGTACACGGCGAGGCTAGAATTCGGCGGTCCTCGCCTACATAGGTATGGTGGACTGAGCGGCAGCGGCAGCATGCACTAGACAACCTATAGAGACTCGATACCACTGGCGGTTATCAGAGAGGGGGTAAGAAAGACCTATTCGAACCAACCTGATGCTACCATCAAACAAACCCATCCTGGTGTCTCCCCCTCGGGACCAAACGAGGAAGTCAACCGAGGCACTCACACAGTTGGCAGTTTTAGTTATTCAGTTATCGTTGCAGCAATTACTAGTCAGGTATAGATAATCATTCTGATAAAGTAAGCAGTGGGCACTTTTAGTTAACCATTCCGTTATAGTTACAACACTTACTAATCAGATACAATTAGCATGAGATAACCCAAAACCCAACAGTTGTCAGTACCTTTATTTAGCCATTCCGTTGTAGTTGCAATACTTACTAGTCAGGTACAATGGTCGCAAGCGACACATCAAACAAGCAATTGTGGGCAGTATTAATTAGCCATTCCATTATAGTGAAGCTGATTACTAGTCATTATAAAGTCAAATTTATAGCAATAAACTTTAGTTATGCTTGTCTATGGTCGAGATACTGTGCTCCAAGTCGTCCATAACCATGACACGGCTTTGAAAGTTTTACCCGGGTGCACCAATAGCAACACACTCGATCAACCTCGAAAACCAAATCAAAACCCAACGAGGCTTTCACGACAAAGCAATCACAGGATTCAGAAATATTTCAGGGGCCACCTTAAAGTAGAACCCGCAACGAATCCGGCCCGAGACGGACTTAAGGTTGGGGGACTATGAACGACTGGGAACCGAAAGTGTGGCTGGGCTTGTCGACACCGGAATCGTGCCTCGATCCTAAACAAGATGTGCTCCTCGCACAATCGTAAATACGAAGTAGCATGGCATAAGTACAGGATAGTAAATAAAACCTCAAACTAGTTTGTGGCCCCAAGAAATAAGAGAATCAAGCAAGCTCGGGGTCCCATATACCTCCCGGATGTGGATAGCGTGATAAATCAAGGAACAGGTATCAAGTACTCGGGGTCCCACGGGACACAAGTGATGCTCGAAACCAAATATTATCTATCACCCACCGATGCCTCTACTTACTTCAATTTTAGTTGTTAAACATGAATTAAAGTGAACGATAAGTAAAACTAGGATCATCTCCAACAACAACATGCGGCAATACATCAACACTGTGGCAGTAATCGATGACACGCAACAGCACTTGAGCAAGCGACGACGCATAAGTCCAACTATCTACCAAACAATGTAATAGGATGTGTCCAAGGCAATATAGGGCTGCACGGTATATCACAGTACGGAAACTAAAGCATCGCAACACGTATAGCAATAGATCAACATGAGGGAATAAATACTATAAAAGTAAGATAGGTAGAAAGGGGAGATGCTCACTGAAAACATTGCCGAAAGATTCAACAAGATCGGGCTAAGCTCACATCAACTCAACGGCCTTATCCGCGAAGAAGCAAAACACTAGAATAAACACCGGATGCAATATTTAATACAACGGCAGAAGATCGGCATGATGCATGTATGATGTATGGCATGGCAAAGGTGCGATGCAATTAGATCATATTAAGCGGAACCGGGGTCCCGACAATTAGTTAGATGGTTCAAGTTATTTAGAACTCCCGCAATTTAAATGTTGTTTAGCAAGACAACAGATGGAACCGGTTCGCTACGCATGTTTAAATGAGGCCAATATGAGGCTAGAGTTTGCCCGCATATGGGCACCATATTTAATTATATGGTGAATCGGCCTAAGGCCCCCAAACCACAGATATGCATGCGAGATGAATGACAATTTAATATGCAACAATTTGTATTATATTATAAACTAGGGTTCGGGAAAAGGTTCACACATTAGGGGGTCTTGACGAACTTGGGGTTCCGGGGTTCGGGGTTCGGTCTCAGGGTTCGGGGTCCAACGGAAACGTTCTCGGAGAGCGGAGTAGATCTTGGCGTTCCGGGAGGGGGAAGTTCTCGGGGTTCCATGAGGTAGACATTGTCGCATCCGTGGCCTTCGGGTCATGTCGACGGTCCTGGCGTTCGGGCTGAAGTACTTGTCGCGTCGGGGTCTCGATGTCCTTGGGTCCGATTGTGGATCTCGGCGTCCTCGAGGGGGTACTTGCAGTATCCGGGCAGAAGGTCTTGCGGTTTCCGTGTCTGCGGTTCCATGAAGGCGTGCTTGTCATCCGTGATGGCGAACTCAATGTCCCGAGAAGATCTTGGCGTTCCGTGTAGACGACCTCGACGTTCGGGATCTTGACGGGCTTGGCGCCGATGGTCGTTGGCGTTCCAGGATTACATACATGTCTTCGGAAGATCTTGGCGAGGCATCGTATCACCGCAATGTGGAACAACTCATCCTCCTCACCTCATCGGACCGCAAAAACACGTATGCAGGCAGAACTTGTCGGATCCCAGATTGATGTTAGTTCCTCTTCGGAAGATCTTGGTGTTGGACGTACTCGCTACAAGTTTTAACAGCACAGCATGCACGCGCGTCGGAGACAGGCAAAAGAACACGGCAGGGAGGAACCGCAGCGGGGCTGCTTGCGTGGCAACACGGACGGGAGGGTCTGCCGCCGGCGGGGTCGTCGGGATGCACCGGGTACTGCGCAGGAAACAGAGGGGCCGAGGAGGGAGAGCCAGTGAGAGGAGACGCGGCTCGACGTCGGAGAGGAGCAGAGGGAGAGGGCGGCTCGGGGCGATGGGCGAGGACGGCAGAGGGCGGGTTGACCGGTGGCGGGCTCGAGGAGGCAGGCGGATGTGGCGGCGGCGGTTACCGGAGGCCGAGGCGGCCGGGCCAGAGGGCGACGAGGGGCAGAGGGCGGCGGTGGTCGCGGAGCTTGGCGGAGAGGCGAGGCCGATGCGGACGGGAGCAGGTGGCGAGGCGGAGGCGGAGGCAAGTCGCGCCGGGCGGGCGTCGCAGGCGGACGCGACGGCAGGGGAAGGCGGACGCCAGCGAAGGAGGTTCGGGCTGGGCTGCAGGAGGGCGAGGCGAGCGCGGCGAGGTTTGGTGGCGGTGGAGGCGCGCGGAGGCGGGAAGGCGGCTTTCGGGGAAGAAGAGGAGAGGCAGGTGGGTGCGTGCGTGGCTGGGGGAAGAGGACGGGAGGGAGAGAGGAGGCAGGAGAGAGAGCGGGGCCAGGGTAGGGCCACGGGCCAGGGGGTGGGACAGGGGAGGACCGGGTCCAGGGGGAGGCAGGGGGTGGTGGAGAGTGTGTGGCTACGTGTGTGGTGTGAGTGCGTGTGTGTGTGCGCTGGAGGGAGAGAGAGGAGAGAGAGGGGGCAGGTGGCAGATGGGGATAGGCTAGGGGGAAGGGTGAGGTGAGGTGGCGGCAGGTTATTGGTGGGGGTGAGGTGGAGGGGGTGTGTGGGTAGATAGGTGGGTAGCTGTAGGATTTAGAAGGGCGGGTTAGGTGGACCGATTTAATCTGGGGGGTGGTCGTTCGGGTCATTCGGCCCGTTCGACTGCCCCGCTAAAAATAATGCAATATTTTATTTACTTTGAACGGACCGTTTGCAACCCGTGTTTAGTCAAAAAAAAAATATTCCGGAGACCCGGTTTTGGTTTTGAATTAAAAGACGGGGCGTTTCGAAAACAAAACCAGGCTTTTCCAAAATAGTTTTATGCGACCAGATGTTGACAATGCTCAAATGCAATGCGGCATGATGACATGAGCATGCGGTCATGACGATGCAATGCACAAAAACAACGTGATTTTCTAGTAGTGGTATTGCGGGATTCCACAGAGGTGGTCAGGGCGACGCGATCAAGTGAGAGGGAGAGGTCATACGGAAAAGAGAGGGTCGGGGGCGACTGCCTCGTCGAGGACCTCGAGCTCCGAAGCTCGACAATGGAGGCGGCGGCGGCGAGATTCATGGCGGCGAGAGAGGTGGGTGACAGGGCCGACGATTTAGGGCACCCACGGACGACTCCTCCCTCACTCCGAGGGAGGTGGCGGTCGGCGGTGGCTTCTCTCTGCTCCGATGGGCGGTGGCGGTGGGGGCGCTTCTCTCTGCTCCGATGGCGCTGTGGCTGCAGTGGCGGTGGCGTGATCTGGCTCGGGGAAGAAAGGAAGGAAGGCGAATTTTACCCCTTTAACACCGTTCGTGCTCGAACCGTGTTAAAGGCGATTCTGCCACAAGATTTATACCCATTAACACCGGTTCCACCAGAACCGTGTTAAAGGGGTGTGTAAAACGAAGAATAGCTTCTTTAACACCGATTCGTGTCTGGAACCGGTGTTAAAGGGGGGGGGGCATTTATTTCATGCATTAAAGCGGCATTTTTAATTCAAAAAATATGATATGAATTTAGAAAATTCATATCTTTTTCATTTCAACTCAGGAAAATATGAATAATATATCATAATTTTCAGAAAAATAATATCTATCCATTCATGTAAATCATTTTATATTTACTTTACATGAAATTTTTCAAAATAATTAAAACACTTACATATAAATTTTGATTATTCAATTCAAACAAAAATAAATTGTTAAATCCTAAAACTTTGAACATAAGAAATATTAAGCATCTAAAAATAAATCTAACCCTATTTTATTAGATCAAATCATATTTTAATGCCGCATCTTTTGTATTAACATTTTTGAATTGATTGGATATTTAAATGTCGCATCTTTTGTATACACTTGAATCTCACCAAGCCTTGCTCAACTTGCATAGTTTTTTTTGATAAAATAGCATATTGTGAACCTAAAAATGATTTTTGTAAAAAATCATGAGCATCGTATCATGTACCTGTAGTTCATATCTGACCCACTTCCTGCCGATTCGGTAGGAATTTGTCTTTTTCACCAGAGGTGGACGGAAAGGTTTCAGATCCCCCTGTTGGTACATTGTGCATATAAGGTGGTCTAGTATTTTTCAAAATGTGTTGGTGGTTTTTTGAATTAGCCATTTGGTGGTTGCTTCACAAAACCGTCCGTTTTTTATGCTCGGAAAATGGAAAATGCCTTTTTGGTGCGATAAAAAGGAAAACTTTCTCTTGCAACATTGTTTGCCATGACATGATGCACATGTATGCACAATATGACCATATTATCACAAACTATGCCTTGATTCTAGCCATAACATTGGTCATTTGACCCGAAAGCCAAGAAACCTCGAATGAGATAGGTCATTTTGTGAAGGTTTTTTCGAGACATAATCAATATACCAAGTTTGAGATTTTTCCTTCTAACTATGTCACATAATATAACACCACGCGAAGGTTTCGCACTGTTTCGATCTTTTTTTATTTTTTTATCCCCGTTTTAAACTATCGACAAACTTTGTCGAACAACGGGCATGATGATTCTTAGCTCGGGGCCAAGCCTCGCTCAACTTGCATTGTTTTTTTTAATAAAATAGCATATTATCAACCTCGAATGAGAATGCAACTAATAGTAAGTTATATAAAGCCGAACTGGAACTGAAAATTAAGATACATAAAAGAACTGAAAATTAAGATACATGGCCAGATTAAGTAACAATCGGCCGAACTTGTTTCCGGAATGTTAGAGTGATTCAGTCATGCTCCTGTCTACACTGTAATACTTGCCACTGTAGTCGTCGTACTCGCCGCCGCCGTCATCGCTGTCATCGTCGGGGTCGCCGTAATTGAACCTCTGGAGAGTACGCATGGGCTGGACTTGAGGGTAGCGCAGACGGGGGTTAGAGTCGGCGGCAGTGTCATAGGCCATGACGCTCTGGAGAGTCCGACCGCGCCACCATAGCCGACGGCCGACCTCGTTGAAGTTAGGAGGAGGTGGGCCGTCCTCCTCGTGCCTGGCGAGCGCCCTCTCACGCCGATCCACGAAGAAGGCTTCCCAAGTAGGGAAATAGTCGGGATGCCATCTGGGATTCCTCCGCTGCTCCGGCGTGAGCTCGAAGTAGTAGTGGTTCGTGATGGCCATCCGGCGCGCCACACCTAGAGGGACAGGAGGAACCGGCACGCCTCCGACGCCAAAGATCCACCGACGGGACATAGTAGCTCGTGAGGGGTAGTTCGAGGCGCAAAGCGCCTCCGCCTCTCTGGGGGTTAGTGCTACGGTGGAAGCCATGGGAAAGAGTAATGAGGTTGCCGATATGAGTCTAGAGATGTGCAATGACAATGGAGGCCAACCCTACATATATATAGAGAACTAGCGGGAAGAACTGGAGGGAAGAAAAATGGCGGGAAGAAAAATGGCGGGAAGAAGAACTGGCGGGAAGAAAAATGGCGGGAAAAAATGGCGGGATGAACCTTTAGTCCTAGTTGGAGACACCAACTGGGACTAAAGATGAACCTTTAGTCCCGGTTGGAGACACCAACCGAGACAAAAAACGAGTCAGCACTAATAATAGGGGTGAGTGTCGACATTATGTCGTGCGGCGTGTACCTTGTCCCAGATGGTGTCACCAACCGGGACTAAAGATGAACCTTTAGTCCCGGTTGGAGACACCAACCGGGACAAAACACGAGTCAGCACTAATAATAGGGGTGAGTGTCGACATTATTTCGTAAGTGTCGACACTATGTCGAGCTGCTTGTACTATAAATAGGCATCCTTGTGAGTCCAGTCCTCCAGCCAGTTTGAGGCTATGCCTTACCTCCTTTCGAGAGCAGGGACACCACTACGGCCAGTTTCAGGGAGATGCCGACGGAGCCCAGTCCTCCGGCATCTCCGAGAAACTGGTCATAGAGGCACTCCCTAATATGTGAAATTAGTTAGCTCCCAGGTGTATTGATCTAGTTAGAGAAGTTACAAAGCTGCAAGATGGTTTTCGAGAGCAGGGACACCACTACGGCCAGTTTCAGGGAGATGCCGACGGAGCCTAGTCCTCCGGCATCTCCAAGAAACTGGTCATAGAGGCACTCCCTAATATGTGATCGCGCGCGTTTGGAGATCAGATCTTAATGGTAAGTACGAATCGGGACAAATTCTTCTCATAGTCCCGGTCCATCCACAAAACATGACTAACACTCAAGACATGTATTAATATTAAAAACATGAACTAGAGTTACATAATATGAGCATGAACTTCTTGGCATATGTCCTTCCTTATGATCGCTTCAGACGTAACCATGGAGCATCTTCTTTACTTAACGGAATGCTTGGGTCAGTTTTCACTGTGAAGGGAGGAATTTCATCAAACTTATTATAATCTTCTGACATGTCTGTCTTGTCCTCGATTCCCATGATGTTTCTTTTCCCTGAAAGAACTATGTGACGCTTTGGCTCATCATATGATGTATTCGTTTGCATATTTTTTCTTTTTTTTTTGGTCTGGAGGACATGTCCTTCACATAGAAAACCTGAGCCACATCATTGGCTAGGACGAATGGTTCGTCTAAGTTCTTGTCTACCTTCATAAGATTGTTGAGATCCACCGTTGTCATTCCGTACTTCTTGTCTACCTCAACCCCTCCTCCTGTTAGCTTGACCCATTTGCATCGAAACAAGGGGACATTAAAATTAGGTCCATAGTCAAGTTCCCATATCTCCTCTATGAACCCATAATACGTGGTCTTTTGCCCATTGTCTTCTGCTGCATCGAAGCGGACAACACTGTTTTGGTTGGTGCTCTTTTTATCTTGGCCTATCATGTAAAATGTATTCCCATTTATCTCGTACCCTTGGAAAGTACATACAGTCGAAGATGGTGTCCTGGCCAACAAGTACAGCTGATCCCCAACAGTGGTGTTATTCGTGAGAAGTCTTTGCAGCCAGCAGCCAAAAATCGCCATGTGTTCACTTATAATCCATTCATCGATCGTCCGGTGTTTGAGGCGTATTAAATTCTTGTGTTCATTGATATACGGGCAACCAAGATAGATCTTTGTAAAACCGTGTAGTGTGCTTGATTGAGAGAATGCCCGCCCTACATATCATTGCTTTACATCCTAGGGTGCCTTTTCCACGCAGTCTCCCTCATGTCGTGATTACGGAACACCAATCGCCTTATGGTCGAATAAAATCAACACAGAACTCAATGACCTCCTCTGTTACATAGCCCTTGGAGATGCTTCCTTCTGGCCTAGCACGGTTATGAACATATTTCTTTAAGACTCCCATGTACCTCTCAAAGGGGAACATATTGTGTAGAAATACATGACCGAGAATGGCAATCTCTTCTACTAGGTGAACCAGGAGATGCGTCATAATATTGAAGAAGGATGGTGGGAACACCAACTCAAAGCTGACAAGACATTGGGCCACATCTGTTTGTAACCCTGGTAGGCTTTCTGGATCGATTACCTTCTGAGATATTGCATTGAGGAATGCACAGAGCTTCACAATGGGTACTCAGACATTTTCAGGTAGAAGCCCCCTCAATGCAATCGGAAGCAATTGTGTCATAATCACGTGGCAGTCATGAGACTTCAGGTTTTGGAATTTTTTCTCTGCCATATTTATTATTTCCTTTATATTCGACGAGAAGCCAGACGGGACCTTGATACTGCTCAGACATTCAAAAAAGATTTCCTTCTATGCTTTGGTAAGAGCGTAGCTGACAGGAGTTAAGTGGCATCGTTTACCCTTCTCGTTCTCAGGATGCATAGGCTCTTCAGGGGCTTTCGGACGTTGCTGGTCCTGCCGTGCTTCCGGTGTATCTTTTGTCTTCCCATACACTCCTAGAAAGCCTAGCAGGTTCACGCAAACATTCTTCGTCACGTGCATCACGTCGATTGAAGAGCGGACCACTAAGACTTTCCAATAGGGTAGGTCCCAAAATATAGATTGCTTCTTCCACATGGGCGCGTGTCCGGCATCGTCATTCGGAACAGATAGACTGCCAGGACCTTTTCCAAAGATTACTTCTAGGTCCTTGACCATACCAAATACCTCCTCACCGGTACGGAGGACAGGCTTCCTCCGGGGTTCCGCCAGACGTTTGAAATGCTTGCCTTTCTTTCTTACTGGATGCAGGTTCGGAAGAAATCGGCGATACCCTAGGTTCACAACCTTCTTACATTTATCGAAATATACACTTTCAGTATCATCTAAACAGTGTGTGCATGCATTGTATCCCTTGTTTGTCTGTCCTGAAATGTTACTAAGAGCAGGCCAATCATTGATGGTTACGAAAAGCAATGCTCGTAGGTCAAATGGCTCCCCTTTGTGCTCATCCCACATACGTACACCTGGTTTGGCCCACAGTTGTAAAAGTTCTTCAACTAATGGCCTTAGGTACACATCAATGTCGTTGCCGGGTTGCCTCGGGCCTTGGATGAGCACTGGCATCATAATGAACTTCCTCTTCATGCACAACCAAGGAGGAACATTATAGATATATAGAGTCACAGGCCAGGTTCTGTGACTGCAGCTCTGCTCACCAAAAGGATTCATGCCGTGCATTTTAGACCAAACCTTAAGTTCCTTGCGCCACGTGCGAAGTCCGGTACTCGCTTCGACTTTTCTCCACTGACCCATCAACGGGGTGTCTCAACATCGCTTTTTCTTACGGTCTTCCATGTGCCATCGCAACAACTTGGCATGCTCTTTATTTCAAGAGACGCTTTTAACCGTGGTATTATAGGAGCATACCACATAACCTTGGCGGAACCTTCTTCCTAGGGGCCTCGCCTCAACTTCGCCAGATCTCGTCTGATCTTATACCGCAGTGCAGTGCATACCGGGCATGCATCCAAATTCTCGTACTTCTCACCGCGGTAGAGGATGCAGTCATTAATGCAGGCATGTATCTTCTGCACGTCTAATCCTAGAGGGCAGACAACCTTCTTTGCTTGGTATGTACTATCGGGCAACTCATTATTTCTTGGAAGAAGATTCTTCATTTTTACCAACAACTTTGAAAATGCGCTGTCAGTCACACCATTCTCTGCCTTCCATTGCAGCAAATCCAGTGTGGCACCTAGCTTTTTGTGGCCATCTTCGCAAGTTGGATACAACAATGTTTTGTGATCCTTTAACATCTGCTCCAGCTTCTCCTTCTCCTTTTCAGTTTCACATTCTTCCTTTGCATCAGTAATGGCCCGACCAAGATCGTCATCAGCGGGCCCATCTGCTCCCTCTTGATCTTCATTATCTACCCCCGTTGCATTATCATCATATTCAGGATACATATTATGATAGTTGTCATCATCCTCTTCTTCTTCGTTGTCTTCCATCACAACCCCTTTTTCTCCGTGCTTGGTCCAACAATTATAGCTGGGCATGAAACCGGATCGAAGCAGGTGGGCGTGAATGGTTCTGGTATTTGAGTAGTCTTTCTTGTTCTGACAGTGAACACATGGACAGCACATAAAACCATTGTGACCACAGTTTGCATTAGCCACAACGATGAAATTTTGGAGGCCCGTAATGTACTCGGAAGTGCGGCGGTCACCGTACATCCATTGCCGGTTCATCTACATTAATATGTAGTATATATCAAAAAATAATAGGGAGATGACCATTTATATATATAGTACATCAATGACACATGAAAGGATAGTTGCCGACCTCGACCGAGACGGAAAGAGCAACAAGAAAACTTATTTTGAGCTCTCGGGCATTTCACCGAACACCTCTTGTGCATATGAAAAAAAAAACTAGCACTCTTCACACCCTCTTGCTAGGCTCCAAAATGTGAAAGAATGGAAGAGTGGGGTGTGTGTGGGCTGGGGTGGTGTCTTATATAGCCCCCCTTTAACACCGGTTCATGCCACGAACCGGTGTTAAAGGGGGGGGGGGCTGCGCGGGCCACTGTTGCAGGGTCCTTTAACACCGGTTCGTGGCATGAACCGGTGTTAAAGGGGGGGCTCCTTTTTTGCCGCAGGGGCCACGCTGGTACGCCCCCCCCTTAACACCGGTTCGCTTTTTCGGGATCAACAAAAGACCTCGTTTCCACTAGTGCCTCCATCCGTCCCCGCCGCCACCCGCCGCCGTGGGCACTCGCCGCCGCCTAGGATCGAACGCCACCGGACAGTCCCGCCACTGCCGCCATCGCTTCGCAGGCCCTGGCCAGACGAGAGGCTGCCGCCAGCATCAAGACGGGCTTAGCCTGACGGCATGCGCCGGCGGCGACGGGGGAGGGAGGGAGGTAAGAGGGCGGAGGGGGAGACGGACGCGAGCACCCGCCCGGTCGCCCGCGGGGGACGACGTGGACGAGTCGGTTTTTCCACCGGTGTGCTCGGATCCCACCGTGGATGTCACTAGCTTTGTCCTTGTTGTTGATGAAGACCATTCTCTAGATACTGCGTTTGGTTGCATAGCTCGTCGATCTGCTCATTGAACACGTCTAATTTAAAGATCTGCTCATAGAACTTTTTTCTCCATGAAGACGATATGTGCCCCTTCTCACGTGACATATAACAATGTGTTCTCCTTTTGTCCATTTCTTCGTTATTTTCTCAACCTGGGGAGTATAGCTTGGTTCTTAATGGGTAGTGGCGTTTTTTTAACCTTGAGGTTAATCTTGAGCCCGCTCTTCTTATTTAGAGTTATTTTTTCAATGGCCAAGATTTAACATGATGCCCTTTATTTATTTTTCACTTGAATCAATTGACGTTGGCTGAATCCTTTACATTGTCTTGGCCCTTCCTTTTTTCCCTTCTCCTGGACTTCTTTTTGTTGGATTTGAATTCAAGTACTCCTTTTTTCACGAGGGATTTTAGTTTGTGGTACGATAAATTAAAAGGGAAAAACGTTTTGAATAGAACCCAAAAAAACATGTCTAACCATCGAAATAAACAAAAAAATTACCAGATTTTAAATCCTACTAAACATTTACTAGAAAATAACTTATTATTGAGAACCATGAAAGATAGAGGAGCTTGATTACAGAATTGTATCCTTACTTAAGTTCAGCCAACCATTTTTTTCTTCCAAATTCACCCGAGTGGCTACGCTGAAAAGAGAGGATAATTTTCACCCTTGTAACAACTTGCTAAACTGAACCTTGAACTCATCCATCTGCGTCGGCAAGAGCAGAGAGACCGACAGTTGTACCCCGTGGCCGCTCTTGGCGCGCATCAGAGCCACATGACCGTCATCATTCATCCTGGCATTCTCTGTCCGTCTTGGCTTTCCCCACCCGAAGTCTGCGACCTCGTAGGCGTCGAAGCCCGACGAACCCGAAACGTGCATTAGACGGTCCATGTCAACTGTGAACAAGGATGTCACAAAATCCCACCCAGCCATTGGGTCGTTCTTCATCTTGCGGACCTCATCCTGTAGTGCTGATACTGCGGCCACCAGGGCATGCTCCCCGCGGAGTTCATGCGCAGGGAGCCTCGCGCAGCACCCCGTGAGGCATGCGCCCATGTACCTTCTGTTGATAGGAGGGTTAAGACGGCTACGGACATCGGCGAAGAAGAAGAAGAAGACGTCGTCATCCTCCGCGAAAGGCTTGCACCGGGCAAAACATGTCCAAGCGAGTGCGGCTACGATAGCAAAGGTAGACGGCGGACAAGGAAGCGGTAGAGGCTCCACCCCATTGGATTTGTTGAGATGGATGATTTGCTGCCTGATGCGTTGGATGTCCATCTCCTCCAAGGTGAATGTCCAACGCCGGCTGTACCGCGGATGATCATCGTCTCCTGTGGCCGGCCATGGTGTTGTTGCCTATGACGGACAAATGTGATGGTTTGTCAAGAAAGGCTGTGAAACAACGCATATATGATTTGTGATGCATTAGTTGTACCATTTAGGCTTTGTGTGAGTTGAGATTGATACTTTATCTATGTTATGTTTTTGATATATTATACTTTCCCCTTTCCAAAATAAGATGCATATAGTTTTTGGTTAAAAAATTATGAACATTTATATTTTCAAATCAATATTGTTAGATCCATCATAAAATATATTTTTCTATTATAAATGTTCGGTATTGTAGATATTCATATTCTTTTAATATAGTCGGTCAAATTTTAATTTTTTTACTCTAATCTAAGTACGTATCATATTTTAGAATGTGGAACGGGGGTAATAGATTTCGTGCATCAGTAGATTCGGTAGTCGACAAAGAGGCTAGGCTCGTTCCTTGTAAGGAAAGAAGGACATACCAACGGCAAATTTGGCGAGTGCTTGCGCAAGACACTTCTCGCGAGCTCGTCGCCACGAGGCACGTTGACGAGGGAGCGGTCGAAGGTGGGTGCCGCCGCGGCAAGCGTGTCGCCACGGCACGCTGTCGCCCATGCCTCCACGAACGTCCACAGGGACCGCCCGTCGGCGACGGCGTGGTGCATCGTCACACCGAGCGCCATGCCCGTGCCGCCCCCGAAACACGTTGCCTGCACGGCCAGCACGCGGGCCGGCAGCTCGCTCATGTCCACCTCGGGCACAAGCAGCCTTAGCACGCTCACGTCGTGATCTTCATCGCTGGCGAGGCGTCGGAGGTCGGCGTCGGACTCCGCGACGACGAACCTGACGCTATCAGCGGCTGAGCAGCTGATGCCGACGTCGCCGGTGTCCTTGAGATGGACGAGCTTGCCGGCGAGCGGCCCGAACCTGCCCAGTGTGGCGGCAAGGGAGGACCGGAGAGACTTGAGAATGGTGTCGAAGTGCGGGGCGTCGGCGGCGTCATTGTCCCCCTCGAAGTCGAACAGAAGGACGTGCTGCAGCACCGGGAAGAAACTGACCCACTGCGCTTCCATCGCGGTGAGCTTGATCGGCTCCGGCGGCGCCGTGATGGTCGGAGGGACGGCTACGTAGCTGGTGTCAATAACTCTCACCGGAGACATGATCGATCGATCGTGCGTATGTGTGGTATGACCGTATGAGAGGAGCTGATCCAGCGCATTTTTATATACAGCGCATTTATATATACAGATAGTTGATACACATATAGAAGCGTGACCATGCACTATGTGCAACAAGAACGATTCATAACATATGCGGTCCGATACATAGTGGAGCATGCTGTCTAGGGGTGTGCAAAAACACAAACCGGTGAAACTAGATTTAAACCGGCTGCTAAAAGTGTAGTTTATTTTCTTTCACACCTCCAATCTACACCTCCGAACCAGTGAAACAGTTGAACTAGATAAAAACCGGTTAAACCAGCCAAACCAATTTTGCACAGTGTGTCGGAATGGCGAAACGACCTATGAACTTAGTTGGCTTCTATCCTGAACACAATCAAGTAAAAGAGGAGCAACACCTCTAGATGGGCAGGATAGAGGCAAAAAATAAAATAAAAAAATCTCGCGTTCACTAGTGTAAGACTTTATAGTTTTTTCTTTCAAAAATACGTATATCTAAACACGTTTAATTGTTTAGATTTATATATTTTAGGACGAATCTAATCTATTTTAAAAGATTTAGAAGGTAGTTTTATTAGAGCATCGGGGTCCCACTCCCACTGCACATGCGGTTCAATAAGCTGATTCACGCCGAACCGTTCTTCCATTTGAATCGCACCAACATAGTGGCTGGTCACACTGTTACCATTAATAGTCAGAGATAAAAAATAATACGGAAGTTGTGGATGACGTTGTTGATATACCTCGCGGTTGGCGTGTGAGCTTATATAATTAGATAATCAGATACGTACATATCTATGGTACTGTATAGCTAGCTAGCTGGCTACAGATTGTTTTTGTTTATCTACAACCGGCATCTTCTGAGACCAACACTATACTCAGCTTTATGCCTTTATATCACAAACAGTTGATGTTTTGGACATCGAGACATTCAACATATATCTTTGATCACTAACTTATTTTGTAATACATATTAAAAAATATAAATTTAAAAGGTTCCGACGAAAATCTAGCTTTTTTGAACCCAGGAGCGCCCCGAAGGGCGTAGAAGCTTATATTAAAACCAAACAGCGAGTGTAGAGTTCTATCACAAAGGACCCCATAAAATTGAAAAATACACATAGGCCCCTGATAAATGCAGAAAGGACCCTCCTGAGAGATAAACCAACGCCATCGAGTCCTTCTCTCTCCCCTCCGTTGAGCGCGAGGCCGGTGACGCCGCCGCCGGACACCGAAGCGGGGACGAACCACTTGCTTCGGAGGCGGCGATGAACGCGGCGGCCGACCTCAGAAAGGGCCTCCATTCGGAGGTTGCTGATTTGCCGGAGATCCTTGCCGGCTTGGATGACGAACGGCTTAAGCGTCGCCGATGTGTTGCTCTTGCTCAGTGAAGAAGCTTCTCTACTCCTGCGCCGTTGAGCCTCGAATCTCCGTCTCCGTCGGCGATGAGAAACAGCCAGCCCCCAAGCCCCACTCCTGCCACGGGTGGGCAAGGGCCAGCAGGGAAGAAGACGAAAATCTAGCTATGCATAGGATTTCAAATTTAAATACGAAATAAATAGAAATATATTCATAGTCAAAGTTGTAAAAAAAAAACACTTTCAGCAAAATAGGTAGTATGTCCGCATTAATTGTTGCACACAACCATCTCTGTTACTTAGTTTTCCATTCAAAGTATTACACCTCAAGGATAACACAAAGTCAATACATTTTTCGATGGAGGCCACTTTATTATTTAAAAGATTTAACTATTACACTTGATCTCTGCATAACTAAGATGAACACAACCACATCATGTCAAAGTCGAAACAAGTAAAAAAAAAGGTGAAATACATGTTATCATCAAGAAACCGCATAACACCTAGGGAGATGTAGGACCGATCCGTATGTCATGCTACCATCCATGTTGGATAATAATATATCTTGTTATGTCCTCTAACAGTATAAACACCTCCGAAACAGGTCGTGATTATCCACACGTTATAGAACAATCGCAAACGGAGTGTTCTTGATGATCACAAGAGCATCTTATTGTATAGGATGGTATCTAGATCAAATATATGATCTAGAAGATGGATTTGGATGCCTATGTGATGTGCAGATGATAGAAAGATGCATTTCTAAAAAAAATTGTGCTGTTGTCCATATTTTCTTGATAATTTGTGCAAATCACTCTCTTCACCCCTCATTAAGTATTCTCTTTACCCACTAATCTATTAATATTTGATCCTAAACACTAGACTATAAACTTTGTAGATTCCTAAGTTTGCTTGGCAAAGATCTATATCTGCTCCTCCTCCTTGTTCTTCATGTTCTTGAGTTGTTTCTCAAGTTTTTGCTCCCTTTCTACCTCTAGATCTCTCTGTAAAGTGAGCGTGTTTTTTTGTCGAAGCTAGAATGGTGAGTTGTGAGGCTTGGGGTATTGGGTACATGGATGTTTATAGTGTCCTAGGATGCATAGCAGGGTGACACCTCACTATTTTGCATGGGTGAATCATGCTTTAATAACTATGCAACCATCCTTGTAGTTTTACTTTATGTGCATGTTCATCCCTCCTTCATGGGAACATGAAAACTCAAGTGGTGACTCGTCACTTGCGTGGATGACTAAGCTACCAGGTGTCAAGCTCTCATGAGCTATCTTGGTGGCCAAGGTTCATAAGGTAGCTTAGGCTTGAGGCAACTTGGAAGCCAAGTTTCCCATGTGGCATTTTGAAAGATTTATTTTTGGATCATGACAAGTGGCATTTGTCACTAGATGGGATTTGGGCTGAATTGGACATGTGGTTGCTTTGCATATCAAGTGAAAACTTAATTTTCAATTAAAATTGATCATTGTAGGCCTTAATATTTTAGTTCTTCCCATTTGAGAGAAATCTCAAATGAGTTCCTGGTGTTTTGGAAGTACTTCATAAGATCTTGACCAACTCAAAATTGAGTTGAGATACTTATAAATAATTTAGGATATGATTTCAGTAGTTTTTCTACTGGTAGACAATGATCTTGGTGAATTGATGTTCTTATGATGAAAATCATAGATTCATATTTATGTGTCTTACCCAGGGCAATTGTTTGTCTTCACTAGTAATATTCATTAGTAGGCAAGGTTTAGGGTTTACTCTACTCTAATGCATGTGATTATCTTGCCAGCATAACACTAGGGTTTAGTGTTAGAGGAATGGCTTGGATTCACAAGGGTGTGAGGTAAAGGTCATCTCTATACTTGTATTTCTAGGGTTACAATCATAGATGAGAAATGGTCTTGTAACCCTGGTTTAATCCTAGGGTATGCTTAGTAGAGTTGAGTCACTTGTTATGCATGCAATCATAGGGTTGATTTTTATCTCATGGATTACTATGATATATTAGATATATGCCCTAACTTTAGAATATAGTATGCGTCATCCACTTAATTCCCTCAGCATTAAGTAGGAATTATACTCATCCAAAGAATTGGATATAAGAGAGGCTTTAGGAATAGAACATTAAGGAATAATCAAAGGTTGGTCCAATGACTTAGATAAGATGATTTCTTGACTAGCTTCAAGTATTTATATTCTCACTAGCCTATTACTAATGAGTCGTCAACAAGGTTTACTCCAACTAAGATGTAGTTGAAGTGACCGGTTTTTCCAGCTAAAGTTGCTAATAGCTTGTGATACAGAAGTTCAGATATTGTCTTGCTTAGGATCCACTAGGATCCATAGTCAACTCAGGATATTATCAAAGTCTACATCATCAACTCCCAAGGTGAATTGATGGTGATAAAGTGGTCTTGACAATGGGTCAACTTGATAAGCCCTTAGAATGGTTACTTGTTTATCCATAATACTCACTAAGCTGAATTTCATAGGATGGTACTTAAGACTTATCATTAAGTGCCTTTATCATCCTTGATTATCAAGATTGAAATGTTGAATAGAGAATACTGTAACATCCCAAAAATATTGAACAATGATTATCAAATTCAAATCACCAAAATTAGGGCCAACAAAAACTTTTGTCAATTCAAATCATTAGGAATGCATGTGTGTATGTGATGATTGTATGAATGAAGGAATGGACTTGTGTGATTGATCTAAATAGCAAGGAATGGTTGGGTGAAAACAACATCATCTAAAACATTTCCAAGCAGAAACAAATCAAGAGAAAATAAAAAACAAAACAAATAAAGCAAATGGTAATTTTTGCCAATCTTGCTCACTAGACCACTTTGAGCGTTTCTAGTCCAAGATTTCAAACAGAAACAATTCTAATTATTTTCATCCCTTGCTAGACCAAGTAAAAGTGAATCAAAGCCCAACTTTTAAACTTGCAGAAACAGTTGGCAACTTGATTCAAATCACATTCCAAAATTGAATCTGATTCATATGTGAAGATCACCCCTTTTTCAAAAACCAACCAAACCAGTACCCCTTGACCAATCCCACTAACCAGAGACTCCCTAGTATGTAACCAACACACCCACCAAGTTTGAATCTATTTTGGCCATATCATCAACCACCTTGTGATCACCAAACCAACAAACATCAAACACTATTAGGAGCAGTGATTTTGGCCTAACCTGTTCCCTCTCTGGTTCACATCAAGCTATTAGTAGATCGTCTAGCCCATTTAACAAGCTTTAGCACCACTGTGAGCTTGCCATAGCCATCAATGGTGACCATGTCGAGCTCAACTTGCCACCTCTCAGTCGACAACAAGCTAGGAGAAGCAACAAGCCTAGCAACCATGTATGGACACTCTCCACCGTCCACCACCACCCCCTGTCCAAGCTTAGAGCGCAGCCAGCCCCTGCACCACATAGCCCGAGCATGCCAAGCCTCTCTACGAGCGAGCCAAGAGCGCGCCAGAGAGCCAACCGCGACACACGCCCACAGACTACGCGCCTCCCTTTCCGCATGCAAGCAGGATATCCACCACCCCAGGAACACCCCAGACACGCCCGTTCGCCGCCGTGCGAACCGTAGACGCTGTGCGCCATTAAAACCACCGTCGGGCCTGCTCAGAGCACCGCGATGTTCCAACCATTTCGCACCACACCACGCCGTGTAGCCATGCCGTTGAGCTTCGCCAGGGAACACAGCACCGCCCCCTATCGACGCCCATGCCATTAGCCCACTGTGCCGACGACCACGACGAGCTCAACCCGCGCCCGTCGGTCCCCTTCAGGCACTATAAATACATGCCACCCTAGCCTGAATTCTTCACACCATCTCACTCCCCTCTCTCTCAGAAGCACCCCACCTCACCCCCGGAGCAAGGCGAGAAGCGCATCGCCGGAATTTCGCCGGAGTCTGTCGTGGAGGAGGAAGAAGGGCGCCGTTGATTGGAGCCGCCCCAGGAGGAGCTACCGGTACCAGGAGGATCGCCGTCATCGACTTTGTCGTTCGCCCCCGTCGCCGACCATCGCCTGAGCCCCGTTGAGCCTCCCACGACCCCCACTGGTCGCGCTAGGGTTCTGTCTTGTCGGCGTTGCCCGACTTGGACGATGAACCGTAGCCGTAGGATTAGAGCTTGATCGTGCGGTCCACATCCCCCCATACCGCTTCGCACCCCTCTGTCTCACTGACTAGTGGGGAAGTTCACTTAAATCCACCCGCAAGTGTGCTATGCACCGTGGGCCGGCCCATTTAACATCCCGCGCGATCCAGTAATTCAAATTTAGATTTATTCTTTTAGTTTCAAATCCAGTTCTATACCTAGTTTCAAAAATCAACCTAGCTCGATTCACTGAACCAAATTGCATGAAACCAATTTTGTTAGAAAGGTACTGGAATGCTTAATCCAAGCCTGTTGGATTCAAACCATTTAGATTTGTAGATCACCCATGGTAAAAATAACAAGGTAGAAGCTTTTCTGCATTCAAACATTTTTCAAAATTCAACCATGAAAGCTTTTGAGTTGATTCCAACTCCCAAAAATCACATTTAAACAGAACTTTCAGAATATATTAAAATATATAGGTTTACTTGCAGAAATAATGATCAAGTAATAAAAGAAAGCCTCATAGGCATTTCTAGTCACTTTATTTAATTAAAATAAAAAGGTTAAACCTTATTAAATAATGACACCACTTTAAATCACATTCCCATGTACTGAAATATATGGTGATGACATGTGTCAACATGATCCCATGTTTTAGTTGGAGAATATTAAATCTTAAGTAATTTTTCAATGAGTAGAAACTACTTTTCTAAATAAAATAATTTGCCTTAATGATTGTAATGCTTGTGATGATCCTATATCATCTAGTGAAAACCTTGGTGTGATAAATATAAATAGTTAAGTATTGTTTGGTGATTGTGTACCTCGTATTTATTTATAGACGCTAGTACCGACCAAGGATACGAGGAGGAAGGAGGATACTACGAGGAAGAAGCCGAGGGGAACTTCAACCACTACTCTGCACAAGGCAAGCTACCAACTAATCAAGTTTCACCATGCAAGCTTATACTAATATCTTAGCAAGCCTAACACTACCAATTGACTTAGTGTAACATCCCATCATTAGAGCTTAGAAATAAGCTGAACACAGATGTGTGCATTGCATCATGCATAGAAAATATGAATAATTTTCGTGCTTTTGAACAAAACTTGTCAAAGTGATTGAAGCTTCTCTTAACTTGATGGAATTGAAGTAGAAGTTGACTGCGATAAGTTTCAATATGACCTTTGCTAAAACCTTATTTTGGGTAAACATGATTTGATCTAAGGGCAGATCAAATGTAATAGAATTAAACCCTAATACATTACTTAATGATTTACATTTGATCCTTAAGTGATCATATCATAGTATTCATTATAATCACTCATGAATACCAAATTATAAATATAACACAAGTAATAGGAATGTAACAACTATATCTTAATCTCATCTACTTATACCATGAGTATCATGGTAATACCTAACTTTAACTCTCTAGTGAGATTGAGTAGGAAAGAAACTGTAACATCCCAAAAATACTAAACTTGGATCATCAAACTCTAATCATCAAATTTAGGGTTAACAAAAACTTTTCTAAAATAAAATGAGAAAGCATGCATGTGTGTATGCATCCCATTTTGAATTCTTTTTGAATTGCCTTGTTTAGGTGTTTCTTTGCTTGTAAAATGTTTCTTAGGTGAAATAAACATCATCTAAACAATCCCCACACTTTTCCCAAAGACAAATAAATCAAAACAAACCAAATTGGGTGAATGGTCATTTTGACCAATTTAACTCCCATGCCTACTTTGGCTGTCCCAAACTTTCAGAACTTAACAGAAACTTGTTTGGATCTTTACACCCCTTAATTTTACTCATAACAAAGTATCAAGGCCCACCTTGTGATCATTCAGAAACTTTCAAATGCATAGTTTACAGGACAGTTCAAAATTGAATCTTTATCATATGGGAAGATCCCACTTTTTCAAAAACCACTTAAACAAGCTCAACTTTCAAAACCCAAGCATCTGCAGACTCACCAGCACCAACCTAGCACACCCACCAAAAATCTTTTCAAAATTCAAAACTTGAATTCTTGCGGCCATTTCATCAAACACCTTGCAGATTCAAATCAAACAAAATCCAAACACTATTGTGAGCAGTGATTGGAGCCTAACTTGTTCCCTCCCTGGTTGCAACTAGGCTTTAGTAGATCATCTAGCTCAAATGCAAACCTCTAGAATCACTGTAAGCTTGGCAATGCCATCAATGGTGAGCAGGCCGAGTGCACCCTTGTCACCCCCATGTCGACAGCAAGCTAGGATAAGAACCAAGCCTAGCCAACATGTCTGGGAGCAAGCCAACACCCCGCCGCCACTCCCTGTCCAGTGCTCGAACCTTGCCAACCCCTAGACCACACGCCCGAACCATGCCAAGCTCGCCAGCAACCATGCCGAGAGCGTGCCCCGTGCGCCACGCTCGACGACGCCCACAGACCGCGCGCCGCCCTCGCCACGTGCATACGTGATCACCACCGTCCCAGCAACCCTGCAGACACGCTCGTTCGCCGCCGCGCGGACCACGCACGTTGTGCGCATTAAAAACCTCCGTCGGGCACGCGCAGAGCACCGCCGCGTTCCGACCAAACCGCACCGCCCCACGCCTCGCCACCATGTCGTTCAGCATCGCCAGGGAGCACCGCACCGCCCCCTACCGTCGCCCACACTGCTAGCCTTCTGTGCCGTCGACCACGACGAGCTCAGCTTGCGCCCGTCGGTTCCCTCTCACCACTATAAATAGAGGCCACCCCCAGCCGAATTGAGCACACCACCTCACTCCCCTCTCACCCAGAACCACCTCGCCTCAGTCCCGAAGCAAGGCGAGCAGCGCTTCGCCGGAATTGCACCGGAGCCCGCCGCTACTAGAGAAGAAGGGGGCCAGCGATTGGATCCGCCAAAGGAGAAGCTGTCGGTACCAGGAGGTTCGCCAGCCGCGTTAGGTTTCAGTCTCGCCGGTGTTGCCCGACATGGATGACGACCCTCAGCCGTTAGATTAGAACAAGATCCCACGGCTCACATCGCCCCATACCGCTTCACACCCCCTCGTCTCACTGATGCGTGGGGACATCGACTTAACCAGCCCGCGTAAGCGCTGTGCTTAGCAGGCCGGCCCAGTATCGCTTCCCGCACAGCCCAGTCATTTGAATTTAACCTTTTCCATTTTATTTCAAACACACTTCTGCTCCTAGATTCAAAAATCAACCCAGATCGATTCAGTGAACCAAATTGAATGAAACCAATTTTGTTAGAAAGGTCTTGAAATGCTGAATCCAAGCCCATTGGATTCAAGTCATTTGGATCTGTAGATCATCCTTTGTAAAAAGAACAAGGCAGAAGCTTTTCTGCATTCAAACATTTTTCAAATTTAAACCATAATAGCTTTTGAGTTGATTCCAACTCTCAAAAATCAAATTCAACCATACCTTTCAGAATATATAAAATATATAGATTTACTTACAGAAATAATCTTCAAGTAATAAAAGAATGCTACAGAGGCATTTCTAGTCACTTTATTTAATTAAAATAAAAGGGTAAAACCTTATTAAATTGTGACACCACTTTAAATCATATTCACATGGACTAAAATATGTGGTGATGACATGTGTCAACATGATCCCATGTTTGGTTTGGAGAATATTAAATCTTAAGTAGTTTTTTAATGAGTAGAAATTACTTTTCTAAAAATAAAAGGAATTAAACCAAGCTTTAATCTTGTAATGTTAGTGATGATGCTAGATCATCTATAGGACCCTTTTGTGTGATGATTGAAAGTAGTTAAGTATTGTTTGGTGATTGTGTACCTCGTATTTATTCATAGACGCTAGTACCGACCAAGGATACGAGGAAGAAGGAGGATACTACGAAGAAGAAGCCGAGGAGAACTTCAACCACTGGTCTGCACAAGGCAATCTAACACTTGCAATTATGAGAGTAAAATAACCTATGCAATGCACTAAGCATGCTTGGTTAGATACATTTGATGATACCCAATCCTAGTTTTACTTGCAAGCTTATTACTTTATTTCTTTATCAAAGCTCTTACTTAGAGTTTACAGGAATAAATGGTAGATACTAGAAGGATAATTGAAGGTTGCATAAAGAGCATAAAATTTGGCCTAAGCTAGATAATCTTGATGTCATCCTAAGGCATGAGATTAAACTTAGTTAAACTCCACTAGTTTACCACCCCTCATTAGTACTTACCCCCACTTGTAGATGCTAGTGCTAAGCATAAAACTTGATCAACTTTAGATGGGAATACTTGGTGGAAAAATGGTTATGAAAACCTTGGAATGATGGATCATTCTATTGAGATGTTTTGACATGTGTTTCCAAACACCAGATGATTTTTGTGATGAAAATGTTGAGGCATGAGCCTTAGCCCTTTATAAAACTGATGGTTGTCTGGATGCGATACCATTCCAATTTTACCGTACAACCACAGTACCCGAAGATTGGGTAGGGCTTGACTGGAAACTTATATACCTTAGTATTAGTTCCCTCACGGCCAAGGTCTGAGCTGAGGCTACCTTGTGAAGATTGTGCACCTGTGCAGTACCCAAGATGACAGTTGGTCATGGTTGGGAGGCCAAACTCACACGAGAGGTGCTTATACCAGGGCGTGTAATTGAAAGGTTATGATTGATTATCCGCATACTGAGTATGGTGAATTCAGGATTTGTTACTGACATATGTATCGAATGTTGTGGTGAAAGTGTACAATCTCTGTAGAGTGTCAAACTATTCGAATAGCCGCGTCCGCGGTTATGGACAGTTGGAGTGGCCATACTGTTCCCCCGTTAGATGTTTTCAAAATGACTTGTGAAATGGATTAAGAATTTTGACTTGACCACAACAGAGTTGTGATATGAAATACAAGTTCCCACTTAGGTATTATAAACTTCAACTAGCTCTCTTGCTTCTGAACTTGGTAGAGATAAATCTGGCTTCTTGCAAAACAACCCTAGAGCCTAGTGTCCTATTATAAAAAACTGAAGGATTTCGCGACATAGTAAATCAAAATTTTCTACGGATGCGAACAGAGGGAAAGCCAAGATCTAATCTAGGAGATGCAAACAATGAGAGAGATTGGATTAGATCTTCATACCCTTGAAGATTCACACAGCGGAACGTTCGTCGGAACGTGGGTGATGTAGTCGTACTCGCTTCTCCTCCTCGCGATCCGATCCGATCTAGCACCACAAGTGGCGGTGCCTCCGTGAGATGCACACGTGCAACACCTCGACGTCTCCTCCTTCCTCGGACCAGCAAGTATGGTGGAGAGATGGATTGTATCTACAACACGACGGCATGGTATATATGGTAGAGAATTTCTGCAGCAGGGCTTCGCCTACAAACAATCGGGAGGGAAAGAGGAAGGGCAGCAAGGCGGCTAGGGTTGGAGGGGAAGGTTTAAGGGGTTGGTGCGCCCCCACCCCTCTTTATATAGAGGGGGGCGCAGCCCTAGCCCCTCCCCCAAGCCCAAACCGGCTGCCCTAAAGGATAAGGAGTGGGGGGCAAGGAAACCCCCCCTTCTAGAAGGTCTATCTCGAGTTTAAACCTCTCTTGGCCGGCTGGGCCCTATGGGGCCTTGTGCCCTATTGTCTGACCAGGGCACTCCCTCATAGGCCCATGCCCCCTCCCGGAAGGTGGGGCCACGTTGGTCCCATTCCGGAAGGTTCTAGAAGCTTCCGGTACAATACCGATTAATCCGGAACAATTCTGAACTCCAAAAACTGCACTGCCTTATATGAATCTTACTCTCCGGACCACTCCGGAACCTCTCGTGATGTCCCGGATCCCATCCGAGACTCCTAAAAAAAATTCATAAACCAATTATCCAATCTATCCTAGCGTCGAGACACGTTAAGTGTGTGACCCTGCGGGTTCGAGAATATGCAGACATGATCTTATATCAATAGTCAACAACGGGGTCTGGACACCCATATTGACTCCCACACATTCATCGATGATCATATCGGATGAACCACGATGCCAGGATTCAATCAATCCCATATATATATTCCCTTCGTCTCACGATATTTTACTTGCCCGAGATTCGATCGTCGGTACCGTCATACCTAGTTCAATCTTGTTCACAGCAAGTACTTTACTCGTTCCGTAATCCGATATTGAAGGGTTTCGCGGCATAGTAAATCAAAATTTTCTACGGATGCGAACAGAGGGAAAGCTAAGATCTAATCTAGGAGATGCAATCAACGAGAGAGATTGGATTAGATCTTCATACCCTTGAAGATTCGCACAGCGGAACGTTCGTCGGAACGTGGGTGATGTAGTCGTACTCGCTTCTCCTCCTCGTGATCCGATCCGATCTAGCACCACAAGTGGCGGTGCCTCCGTGAGATGCACACGTGCAGCACCTCGACGTCTCCTCCTTCCTCGGACCAGCAAGTATGGTGGAGAGATAGATTGGATCTACAACACGACGGCGTGGTGTATATGGTGGAGAATTTCTGCAGGCTTCGCCTACAAGCGATCGGGAGGAGAGGAAAGATAGCAAGGCGGCTAGGGTTTGGAGGAGAGGTGTGGGGTTTGGTGCGCCCCACCCTCTTTATATAGAGGCGCAGCCTAGCCCCTTCCCAAGCCCAAAGGATAATGAGTGGGGGCATGGACTCTCCTCTTCTAGAAACCCTATCTCTAGTTTAAACGATTTAACCTCTCTAGGATCGGCTGGGCCCTATGGGGCCTTGCCCCCGGCCCAATGCGGACAGGACACTCCCTCATAGGCCCATGCCCCTCCCGGAAGGTGGGGCCACGTTGGTCCCCTTCGGAAGGTTCTAGAAGCTTCCGGTACAATACCGATTAACCGGAACAATTCGAACTCCAAAACTGATCCTTGCCTTATATGAATCTTATTCTCCGGACCATTCCGGAACCTCTCGTGATGTCCCTGATCCCATCCGAGACTCCGAACAAAAATTCATAAACCAATTATCCAATCTATCCTAGCGTCGAGATACGTTAAGTGTGTGACCCTGCGGGTTCGAGAATATGCGAACATGATCTTCTATCAATAATCAACGGTAGTGCAGGCACCCATATTGACTCCCACACATTCATCGATGATCATATCGGATGAACGACGATGCCAGGATTCAATCAATCCCATATATATATTCCCTTCGTCTCGCGGTATTTTACTTGCCCGAGATTCGATCGTCGGTACCGTCATACCTAGTTCAATCTCGTTCACAGCAAGTACTTTACTCGTTCCATAATCCGATATCACTTTGTGATTAAATCCTTAACCACATGCTTGCAAGCGGTGTTGATATCGATTACCGAGTGGGCCCGAAGTATATCTCTCCGACTTGGGAGGGACAAATTCCATCTCGATACATACAACCCAACAGATACTTTCCGATCACCTGAGAGACACCTTTATGATCACCCTCTCATAGGATGACGTTTGATGACCTCAAAGCTTTCTTCCGGTACCAGGGAGTTGCATTATCTCATGGTCTAAGGAATACAATATTTGACATAGGAAAAGCTTCGCAAAGATGAACACGATGAAACGATCTAATTGCTTCGCTTAGTTTGGGTCTGTCCATCATATCATTCTCCCAATGATATGATCTCATTATCAATTGACAACTCATGTCTATGGTTAGGAAATCTTAACCATCATTGATCAATGAGCTAGTCCTTAGAGGCGTACCAGGGACACGGTGTTGTTCACAAACCACACAAGTATTAATGTTTCCGCTTAATACAATTCTAGCATGGAATATAAACTTTATCATGAACAAGAATTATAATAATAACATCTTTATTATTGCCTCTAGGGCATAATTCCAACAGATATCACTTTGTGATTAACTCCTTAACCACATGCTTGCAAGCGGTGTTGATATCGATTACCGAGTGGGCCCTAAGTATATCTCTCCAACTTGGGAGGGACAAATCCCATCTCGATACATACAACCCAACAGATACTTTCCGATCACCTGAGAGACACCTTTACGATCACCCTCTCATAGGATGACGTTTGATGACCTCAAAGCTTTCTTCCGATACCAGGGAGTTGTATTATCTCATGGTCTAAGGAATACAATATTTGACATAAGAAAAGCTTCATAAAAAGCGAACACGATGACACGATCTAATTGCTTCGCTTAGTTTGGGTCTGTCCACCATATCATTCTACCAATGATATGATCTCATTATTAATCGACAACTCATGTCCATGGCTAGGAAACCTTAACCATCATTAATCAATGAGCTAGTCCATAGAGGCATACTAGGGACACAGTGTTGCTCACAAACCACACAAGTATTAAAGTTTCCGCTTAATACAATTCTAGCATGGAATATAAACATTATCATGAACAAGAATTATAATAATAACATCTTTATTATTGCCTCTAGGGCATAATTCCAACAAAAACCCCCTTCACTTGTTAGTATTAGTTTGCGAGTACTTAAAGAGTACTCATGGGTTTGTCCCTGGCTATTCCCGTGACCAGACTATGAAGAGGAGTACCTGGAGGATGGACCCCAGGAAGGTTACGACATCTAGGATCATCTCCCATCGTCATCATTGCCTGTGACCCCGAAGATGAAGCTTCGCCTATGCTACCATTGTTATTACGGCATGATATCCTTATTTATGTAAGACCTTATGTATGGTTTGTAATGGATGATGTACTGTGGTATCCAATTCAGTTATGTCTCGCAAAAATGGTAATCCTGGGATTGGGATATATGGCATAACAAGCATCTGGGATTAAAAATCCGGGTGTTGACAAGTTGGTATCAGAGCCATCCTGACCATAGGATACCCTAGTTAGACTGGATGTTTGAATCAAAAACTTAGTTTCAAAACCAAAGGAAGCAAATATTTACAAAAACTTATTCCCATTCTTATCACTCACTTCTTTCATAAAAATTCATGTTCCTCAAAAACTCTTGCAAAATACATAAAATTTGACACACTTGATCACTCTACTAACTTACTCATCCTATATTCTTAATAGATGGACGTGAAGTACAACAAGTTTTATCAGTTGGGGAATGGAGGAGACCTTATCTTTGAGAGGGATTTGGACCAGCTTTGAACTTGGGCGTCCGCACCCCGAGTTCTTCGGAGCTCAGCTCAATGATCAAGGAGGAGAAGATCTGCAGTGGCTAATTGTTGCAAGTCTCCGAGGAAAAATTGAACGTCCCACTGCTGAGGGAATTCAGTTTACCTTAAGAGAGAACAACTGGCTCGATGGACTTGCCAGGGCCATGCAGGAAGCTCTTGCCCGTCTGTGTGGGTAGAGTATCAACCAGATCAAGGGTACCCACTTTGAATTTTTCCCAAGGCGTGATGCTAATGGACAACCACTGGAAGCCCCATACCATCACGAGCTGAAGACCCAATTGGACCACCTTAGCTTCATGATGTACGATCGTCAGCAGGAGTTGGATAACTGCCGTGAATACTCCAACCACAAGTCTGCCATCATCAAGACGAAGGACCAAACCATCGCCATGCTAGCAAAGGATCGCAAGTCCCGCCGCCGTCAGCTCGATAAGAAGGAGCACATCATTGCTCGTCTTCGCCACCGTATCTCGTCTTTAGAGGAGACCATCCACGAGAGGGACATGCAGTTGGAGGAAGGGAGAATGCCGAAGAGGATCTTCGTGGAGACCCCTACTCCTATCTCAGCGATGATGATGATTTTCTGGAGGATCAGGCTATGGATTTATTCACCGATGAGGACTATTACGCCTTCATAGATGACGACGAGGATGATGAGGATGACGACTACACCGACACCGAGGAGTAGTAGCACTTGAGTACTAGCGTAGTGAGTAGTATTTGGTCCCACTGTATCGTAGTTTCCAGAATGGTTCCTAAAACCATCTGTTTACCTTATTGTGGTGTGTGTTTGTATCGTGTGCTATGAATGAATGAATGAATGAAAAGCAAGTTGCTAGAAAAATCTAAGTCAAACTTTAATTTTTTTTCAAAGTCCTAGAACCTTAGAAATTTTCCTCTTTTCTCATGATCTATCTCAATCTTTAGATGCCACGTGGAGGAAGTGGTTCATCCCCGGACCCGATGTTGCAGATCCTGCAAATGTTGGTTTCTGACCGCGAAGCTGAAAGAGCGGAACGTCATGCCAACCTAGCCACCCTGCAACAGATAGCTCAGCTTGCCCACAATAACCAAGGCCACGGAAATCAAGACAACCATGGATCTAAGCTCAAGAATTTTCAGAATACCAACCCACCTGTTTTCACTAAGTCAGAAGAGCCCCTAGATGCCGACGATTGGATGCAAACCATGGAAAATAACCTGGAAGTCGCCGGAGAAGGAAGCGAATGAGAAAGTTCTGTTCGCCACCCACTATCTAGCCGGAGATGCCAGAGCATGGTGGAACAGTGTTCACGCAATGACCGGAGGACAGATGATGACCTGGGAGGAATTCAAGGTCAAGTTTAGCAGAACCCATGTGCCACTGGGTTTAATCAAGAGGATGAGAGACGAGTTCAGAGAACTGAAGCAAGGAAGGGTTACTGTAGTGGAATACCGTGACAAATTCTTGTCATTAGCTAGGTATGTCCCGGATGAGATTGACACCGAAGCCAAGAAGAAAGAGAGATTCCTGAATGGTCTGCACGATGAGATGCAGACAGTGTTGGTCAATATTCCCTTTACGGATATTGAAGCCCTTGTCGACTCTGCCATCCATATGGAAGGAAAGATCAACCAAGCCAATGAGAACCGCAAGCGTCGCATGATGCATCAGCCAGGAACCCATCATACCCCAAAGTATCGCCCTAACCCATCTCCAGGATTTGCCCCAAGAAAAAACAGACCCCCGATGAACCGTCCCACCTACCACAACCGTGGAAACCCTAGGCCCGGAGGAAATAACAACAACCCCGGCAACTCTAGCAATTTCAACCGTGCCCCACCCAAGTTCAACAACAATGCTGCCACCAACACCAACACTGCCCTGAGGACTGGAAGCAATGTTGTGCCTATAGCAGCAAAGGACAAGTCGCAGGTAACTTGTTATGACTGTGGAAATAAGGGTCACTACTCCAACGAGTGCCCCAACAAGAAGAATGCCGCAGCACCCAATGCAAATGCCCCAGCTCAGCAACAGCGTCGTGTTCAGCCAGGAAGAAGGTTTGCCCCAGGGAATTCACTCAACCGCAACGGCCGTCTTTTCCTCATGCATGCTGAAGAAGCTCAGGAAGCGCCAGACGTCATGCTGGGTATGTTTTCTGTTAATTCAGTACTTGCAAGAGTGTTGTTTGATTCTGGTGCATCGCATTCATTTGTCACCGAAGAATTTGCATGCACTAGTAAAATTCAACCAACAAAACTGAAGCATGTTATGATCGTCCAAATTCCCGGTTCAACCACCAAAGCTAGGCAAATTTGCAAAGTCGTCCCTATCCGAATCCATGGCATAGATTTTTATGCTAATCTGATAGTACTCGGAACTAAAGGTTTGGAAGTAGTACTAGGAATGGATTGGATGTCCAAACATAAAGGATTGATTATGCAAGAAAGCCATAACCATGACCGATCTGAATATCACCAAGCATATATCTGAAACCTTACCTCGCCAATTCAAGTGCAACAAGAGTATAGCCCAACCTACCATTGACCAAGTCTGGATAGTCTGTGAATATCCCGATGTATTTCTAGATGTTTTGCCCGGTATGCCCCCAGATCGGGATATCGAGTTTATCATCGAACTAATTCCCGGAACTGGACCAATAGCCTAGAGACCATATAGTATGAACCCATCGGAGCTAGCAGAACTGAAGAAGCAACTGGATGCCATGCTGGAAATTGGATTGATTCAACCAAGTGCGTCACCATGGAGATCACCTGTCTTGTTTGTGGACAAGAAGGATGGAGGTAACCGTTTGTGTACGGATTATCGGAAATTGAATGATGTCACCATCAAGAACAAATACCCCTTGCCCAAGATATAAGATTTGTTTGATCAGTTGACCGATGCCAAAGTGTTTTCTAATATTGATCTTAGAACAGGCTATCATCAACTCAAAATTCGTACAGAAGATATTCCAAAGACTGCCTTTACCACCAGATATGGATTGTACGAGTATACAGTCATGTCTTTTGGATTAACCAATGCCCCCGCTTATTTCATGAATCTCATGAATAAGATTTTTATGGACTTCCTGGATAAGTTAGTCGCTGTTTTCATCGATGACATCCTGATTTATTCCAAATCAGAAGAAGAACATGAGCTACACCTAAGGACCATTCTTGGAACCCTTAGAGAGCATCAGTTGTATGCCAAGTTTAGCAAGTGTGAATTTTGGTTACACGAGGTAGGATTCCTCGGTCACATTGTATCGGCCGGAGGAATTTCCGTTGATCCCGCAAAACTGAAAGATGTAGAAGATTGGCAAGCCCCAACCACTCAAACCCAAGTCCGTGCATTTCTCAGATTGGCGGGATATTACCGCAAGTTCGTAGAAGGATTCTCGAGTATCGCCAGACCCATGACCCAATTGCTGAATAAGGACAAGAAGTTTGAATGGACCGACAAATGTGAAGCGAGTTTTCAAGAACTCAAGAGGAGATTGATTTCAGCCCCAATCTTGATCATGCCGGATATCACGAAGCCCTTCGACGTGTATTGTGATGCATCCAAGATCGGTCTCGGATGTGTGCTAATGCAAGAAGGCAAAGTTATATATTATCTATCTCGACAACTGAAGTAACATGAGCAAAATTACCCAACCCATGACCTCGAACTCGCAGCTGTAGTTCTAGCCCTGAAGACATGGAGGCATTACCTGATGGGAAACCGTTGTGAGGTTTATTCGGATCACAAGAGTCTGATGTATATATTCACTCAAAAGGAGCTAAATATGAGACAGAGAAGATGGATTGAGCTAATCAAGGATTAGGATCTGGATATTCACTATCACCCTAGTAAAGCCAATGTGGTAGCAGATTGTCGTGCCGCTTGAACTCCATGATTTTAAAGGAGCAACCAAGTTTGCACAAAGAGATGGAAGATTTTAGAATAGAATTAGTAAGTGAAGGATTTTTGGCTAGCATCAAACTTCAACCCACTTTGATCAGCCAGATCAAAGAGGCGCAGAAAGGAAATGCTAGTATCGATAGAATCAAGCGTCGTATCGGTACATGCAAAGTACCCGGATTCACCGAAGACGAAGAAGGAGTTCTGTGGTACAAAGGACGCCTTTGTGTATCAGCAGATTCTGAGTTGAAAGAAGTTATTCTGAAGGAAGCTCATGATACTCTTTATTCTATCCATCCCGGAGGAATGAAGATGTATCAGGATTTGAAAGAGCAATTTTGGTGGCATAAGATGAAGAGAGAAATCGGAAGCTATATCGCCAAGTGTGATATATGTCAGCGAGTCAAGGCAGGACATCAAAGACCCGCTGGATTGTTGCGACAATTGCAGATTCCGGAATGGAAATGGGATTCTGTTGGAATGGACTTTATCACCGGATTGCCTACTTCTAGTAGGGGAAATGACTCTATCTGGGTCATAGTGGACCGATTGTCCAAAGTCGCCCATTTCTTACCCGTCAAGACCACATATCAGAGTTCGAAGCTAGCGGAGTTGTACATCGCTAGAATAGTTAGTTTACATGGAGTCCCCAAGAACATCGTATCGGATCGAGGAACTCAGTTTACCTCGAGATTCTGGAAGAAAGTCCAAGAAGGTTTAGGAACCCGCCTAGATTTTGGCACCGCGTATCTCCCTCAGACCGATGGACAAACGGAGCGAGTAAATCAAATACTCGAAGATATGCTGAGAGCCTGTGTGTTAGAATATGGATCCAAGTGGGAAGACTGTCTGCCATTTGCAGAATTTTCATACAACAACAGTTATCAAGCTAGTTTGCAAATGGCCCCATTTGAATTCATGTACGGAAGGAAGTGTCGCACCCCTTTGAACTGGTCGGACGTAGGAGAGAGTCAGATTTTCGGACCCGACATCCTACGAGAAACGGAAGAGAAGGTTCACAAGATTTGTGAGCACCTCAAGACAGCCCAGTCTAGACAGAAGAGTTACGCCGACAAGATACGTCGATACCTCGCTTTCAACATAGGAGATTTTGTATATCTGAAGGTGTCGCCATTGAAGGGAATGCAGCGTTTCCAACTCAAAGGAAAGTTAGCCCCCAGATATATCGGACCCTTCAAAATTCTGAACCGTCGAGGAGAAGTGTCGTATCAATTGGAACTACCCGAAGAGATGTCAGCCGTGCACAATGTGTTCCATATATCATTACTTCGCAAGTGTCTCGAAGTCCCAGAGAAGACCGAAGTGTTCAAGAATATCGATCATCGGACCATAGAGATCAACGATGATCTGACCTATCCCGAAGTACCCATCCGTATTTTGGAAGAAGCTTTTAGAACTACCCAAACCCGAAGCATCAAGTTTCTCAAGATTAAGTGGAGCAACCACACCGAAGAGGAAGCTACCTGGGAGCGCGAAGATCACATCAGGGCGGAGTTTCCCGATCTCTTCAAATCCTAGGTAATCTTTTTCGTCCTTTTTCAAATCTCGGGACGAGATTTTGTTTAAGGGGGGAAGGTTTGTAACATCCCAAAAATACTAAACTTGGATCATCAAACTCTAATCATCAAATTTAGAGGTAACAAAAACTTTTCTAAAATAAAATGAGAAAGCATGCATGTGTGTATGCATCCCATTTTGAATTCTTTTTGATTTGCGTTGTTTAGGTGTTTCTTTGCTTGTAAAATGTTTCTTAGGTGAAATAAACATCATCTAAACAATCCCCACACTTTTCCCAAAGACAAATAAATCAAAACAAACCAAATTGGGTGAATGGTCATTTTGACCAATTTAACTCCCATGCCTACTTTGGCTGTCCCAAACTTTCAGAACTTAATAGAAACTTGTTTGGATCTTTACACCCCTTGATTGTACTCATAACAAAGTATCAAGGCCCACCTTGTGATCATCCAGAAACTTTCAAATGCATAGTTTAAAGGACAATTCAGAATTGAATCTTTATCATATGGGAAGATCACACTTTTTCAAAAACCACTCAAATAAGCTCAACTTTCAAAACCCAAGCATCTGCACACTCACCAGCACCAACCTAGCACACCCACCAAAAATCTTTTCAAAATTCAAAACTTGAATTCTTGCGGCCATTTCATCGAACACCTTGCAGATTCAAATCAAACAAAATCCAAACACTATTGTGAGCAGTGATTGGAGCCTAACTTGTTCCCTCTCTGGTTGCAACTAGGCTTTAGTAGATCATCTAGCTCAAATGCAAACCTCTAGCATCACTGTAAGCTTGGCAATGCCATCAATGGTGAGCAGGCCGAGTGCACCCTTGTCACCCCCATGTCGACAACAAGCTAGGATAAGAACCAAGCCTAGCCAACATGTCTGGGAGCAAGCTAACACCCCGCCGCCACTCCCTGTCCAGTGCTCAAACCTTGCCAACCCCTAGACCACACGCCCGGACCATGCCAAGCTCGCCAGCAACCATGCCGAGAGCGTGCCCCGTGCGCCACGCTCGACCGACACCCACAGACCGCACGCCGCCCTCGCCGCGTGCATACGTGATCACCACCGTCCCAGCAACCCTGCAGACACGCTCGTTCGCCGCCGCGCGGACCACGCACGCTGTGCGCATTAAAAACCTCTGTCGGGCACGCGCAGAGCACCGCCGTGTTCCGACCAAACCGCACCGCCCCACGCCTCGCCACCATGTCGTTGAGCATCGCCAGGGAGCACCGCACCGCCTCCTACCGTCGCCCACACTGCTAGCCTTCTGTGCCGTCGACCACGACGAGCTCAGCTTGCGCCCGTCAGTTCCCTCTCGCCACTATAAATAGAGGCCACCCCCAGCCGAATTGAGCACACCACCTTACTCCCCTCTCACCTAGAACCACCTCACCTCAGTCTCGAAGCAAGGCGAGCAGCGCTTTGCCGGAATTGCACCGGAGCCCGCCGCTATTGGAGAAGAAGGGGGCCAGCGATTGGAGCCGCCCCAGGAGAAGCTGCCGGTACCGGGAGGTTCGCCGTCGTCGACTTCGTCGTTCGCCCGCCTCGGCGACCCTCGCCTGAGCCCCGGTGATCCCCCAACGACCCTCACCCGCCGCGTTAGGTTTCAGTATCGCCGGCGTTGCCCGACATGGACGACGACCCTCAGCCGTTAGATTAGAACAAGATCCCACGGCTCACATCGCCCCATACCGCTTCGCACCTCCTCGTCTCACTGACGCGTGGGGACATCGACTTAACCAGCCCGCGTAAGCGTTGTGCTTAGCAGGCCGGCCCAGTATCGCTTCCCGCGCAGCCCAGTCATTTGAATTTAACCTTTTCCATTTGATTTCAAACACACTTCTGCACCTATATTCAAAAATCAACCCAGATCGATTCAGTGAACCAAATTGAATGAAACCAATTTTGTTAGAAAGGTCTTGAAATGCCGAATCCAAGCCCGTTGGATTCAAGTCATTTGGATCTGTAGATCATCCTTGGTAAAAAGAACAAGGCAGAAGCTTTTCTGCATTCAAACATTTTTCAAATTTAAACCATAATAGCTTTTGAGTTGACTCCAACTCTCAAAAATCAAATTCAACCATACCTTTCAGAATATATAAAAATATATAGGTTTACTTAAATAAATAATGTTCAAGTAATAAAAGAATGCTACATAGGCATTTCTAGTCACTTTATTTAATTAAAATAAAAGGGTAAAACCTTATTAAATTGTGACACCACTTTAAATCATATTCCCATGGACTAAAAATGTGGTGATGACATGTGTCAACATGATACCATGTTTGGTTTGGAGAATATTAAATCTCAAGTAGTTTTTCAATGAGTAGAAATTACTTTTCTAAAAATAAAAGGAATTAAACCATGCTTTAATATTGTAATGTTAGTGATGATGCTAGATCATCTATAGGACCCTTTTGTGTGATGATTGAAAGTAGTTAAGTATTGTTTGGTGATTGTGTACCTCGTATTTATTCATAGATGCTAGTACCGACCAAGGATACGAGGAAGAAGGAGGATACTACGAAGAAGAAGCCGAGGAGAACTTCAACCACTGGTCTGCACAAGGCAAGCTAATACTTGCAATTATGAGGTTTAACTAAACTATGCAATGCACTAAGCATGCTTGGTTAGATACATTTGATGATACCCAATCCTAGTTTTACTTGCAAGCTTATTACTTTATTTCTTCATCAAAGCTCTTACTTAGAGTTTACTGGAATAAATGGTAGATACTAGAAGGATAATTGAAGGTTGCATAAAGAGCATAAAATTTGGCCTAATCTAGATAATCTTGATGTCATCCTAAGGCATGAGATTAAACTTAGTTAAACTCCACTAGTTTACCACCCTTCATTAGTACTTACCCCCACTTGTAGATGCTAGTGCTAAGCATAAAACTTGATCAACTTTAGATGGGAATACTTGGTGGAAAAATGGTTATGAAAACCTTGGAATGATGGATCATTCTATTGAGATGTTTTGACATGTGTTTCCAAACACCAGATGATTTTGGTGAAGAAAATGTTGAGGCATGAGCCTTAGCCCTTTATAAAATTGATGGTTGTCTGGATGCGATACCATTCCAATTTTACCGTACAACCACAGTAACCGAAGATTGGGTAGGGCTTGACTGGAAACTTATATACCTTAGTATTAGTTCCCTCACGGCCAAGGTCTGAGCTGAGGCTACCTTGTGAAGATTGTCCACCTGTGTAGTACCCAAGATGACAGTTGGTCATGGTTGGGAGGCCAAACTCACACGAGAGGTGCTTATACTAGGGCGTGTAATTGAAAGGTTAGGATTGATTATCCTCATACTGAGTATGGTGAATTCTGGATTTGTTCCTGACAGATGTATCGAATGTTGTGGTGAAAGTGTACAATCTCTACAGAGTGTCAAACTATTCGAATAGCCGCGTCCGCGGTTATGGACAGTTGGAGTGTCCATACTGTTCCCCCGTCAGATGTTTTCAAAATGACTTGTGAAATGGATTAAGAATTTTGACTTGACCACAACAGAGTTGTGATATGAAATACAAGTTCCCACTTAGGTGTTATAAACTTCAACTAGCTCTCTTGCTTCTGAACTTGGTAGAGATAAATCTGGCTTCTTGCAAAACAACCCTAGAGCCTAGTGTCCTATTATCAAAAAACCCCTTCACTTGTTAGTATTAGTTTGTGAGTACTTAAAGAGTACTCATAGCTTTGTCCCTGGCTATTCCCGTGGCCAGACTATGAAGAGGAGTACCTAGAGGATGGACCCCAGGAAGGTTACGACAACTAGGATCATCTCCAATCGTCAGCATTGCCTGTGACTCCGAAGATGGAGCTTCGCCTACGCTACCGTTGTTATTACGTATTCCGCTGCTTGAAGTTGTATTAAGAACTGGATCATGAGATCCTTATTTATGTAAGACCTTATGTATGGTTTGTAATGGATGATGTACTGTGGTATCCAATTCTGTTATGTCTCGCGAAAATGGTAATCCTGGGATTGCGATGTATGGCATAACAGGCATCTGGGATTAAAAATTCGGGTGTTGACAGAAATCAAAGTCAAGATCATTCATCATATATATTTCTTTCCATAACAATCCTTATCATCTCTATTGAATCCTATCTTTATATTTGTTGTTCATCAATATTGAGTAATCAACTATTGATTCACCAATTCTTAACTTATCAGTTCTTAACATATCAACTCTTGTCCTTATTATAGCATTCACTTAAGGCTTATAAAGAAAGAAATAAGAGGAGGTAAATAGTGATGCTAGTTCTAGATGTCATCTATAGGATGGGGGTGATTGAAGAGAATAAGATCAATGTGATAGCTGATGGAGTTAACTCACTCCTGAAATAATAGAGGAGTATCTGAGGTAAAGCTTACAAGGATGAATAATGAAGATAGTTAATAGGAGTAGTCCTATTGGATCAAGTAGGTATAGTCAATGGATTATATATCTTAATCCAATAGAGCTAAATGGAAGATAATTATAATACAACTGTAATGTTGTATGGATGGAAGCCTTGTTTAGCAAATGGAAACCTGAACCATAAAGGATCAAAGGATTATAATGATCATGCCTTATTCACCAATATTGAATGCTTATACCATGTATAAGTGACATTGGTGGATAAAACATGATTGAACCATAGTATAGATTTATTATCCTAGATTAGTCATTACAAGTCACATTAATATAATGTGAGGTTGGAATGTTAGATACTGGAGTTAAGAAGTGGCAAGATAGTATGAATAAGATGATGCTAGAGTAACATTGGATTATAAAAGTAGTATTTTCCTCTTTGGAAATACTAAGCACTTGATGTGAAGTAGGATTTGATGTATACATCTATTGAAGTGATATTAGTGAAGGATGATTAAGGAAGAGTATAATTGGAGTTTGAAGTAACCACTTGTTGGATTGGAGATTATCAGCAGTAGGATAATTTGATATAGCCAAGTATAGATGTGAGAAGATTATGAAAGCTTAAGTGTTAAGCTTATTGCAATTATAAATATATTTAGAGGAATAAAGGTAGATAAGAATATTCTGTAAAGCAAAGCTCATCATGTTAGCACATGATGATGGACATAGAGAAGTAATATATCTAGGAAAGGAATTCCTTAATAAGAAGTCAAGAATTATGAAATATGGAAGGTAGGAATTCTTGGTAAACATGCAAACTAAATCTTTAACCAAACATAATATCTATTTCATATAAATGATCTATCATCTTATTTCCACAAAGATTTATAGGAATAGTTTCCTATAGCAAATCACATAAGCACATCTTTGTCATTCCTAACTATCATAATTATATGTACTTAGGAGTTATCCTTATCAATTATTTTCCATAAGACCTTCTAGGAAATAACTTTCTTGTATAAAAGATGAAGTCATTCTTGAACACCAACATAAGGACAATCCGTCTTAACCATTAATCTTTATTCACATCAACAAAATAAAATAAGTCTAGTAAGTACCTTAAACCCTAGGGTGAGTAATTACAATTCAAAACTCTAAACTTATTAATAAGTTTTCTCATCGACATTTCATAAATATTCTATCTACAATCATTAGACAAAGTCTTTAATTCATTTCTCTAACTACTCATCCCATATGAGTATGGAATAAGTGGGGATCCAATATTATAAACCATCCTATCCTATACTATGTGATTAAATACATATAAATAAACCCTATGAATATTATTAAACATTCTAAAATTTAATTACTCCAAATAAAAGTGAAAACAATGTTATAGAAAAGAATATATATAAAGGAAATAAAGAAAATATCACAATACATAATAAAAGTTCACAAATTGATTCTTAATAACTTTATTGTTGCTGCAAGTATTCAACAAATAAAATTCCAAAAAGAAAAGTTCAAACCAAATATAAAAATACAAACCTGAAAACAAAACAAAAAATGAAAAAAGAATAAAACCAGGAAAAAACAGAGGAAACACCAAATCTGGCCCATGGCCCATCTCTTCCCTCGCTAACTGACGCTCACGCGCATTACAAGTGCTACTGCGGCATGACCGCCAAAGCCCTTGGCTCCGGCCTCTATTCTCGTCGTCTTCCTCGCCGTAGCTGGCACTGCATGACCTTCTTTGATCTCCGCCGTGCTGCGATGCGTGCCGCCGCTGGTGGAGGAGGGGATAAGAACGCCCGCGTCCTCGTCTATCCATCCATACCAGTAACACTCGCCCTCGTCAACTGTCTCGTGAATTCCTCTTTCGGTCGAAACCCTAGCTTCGACCTCGTCGGAATCATCTAAGCCTTCCCGTGATCCGTTGATCAAGCACACAACTTCGCCTTGCCCATCCGAGCCTCTTAGTCAAAGGAATCAGGGCGAGCCGACGGGAATCAACGCCGCGAGGTCACCTTCCCGAAGTCCGGCCACCGTGGTCCTCGCTAATTCTGACCATCTCCCGTCTCGCCAACTACTCCACTACATTCCTGGTAATGCTCTGAGCATGATAGTGCTCCCCTTTTCTCTCTCTTGCTCTGAATCTTCCTCCCCGCGAGAGTCCTACGTCGCCGCCGCTCGCCGTCGTTGCACCGCCGTCACCGGTGACCATTTCGAGGCGGCACCGCCACTATAATGCACCCCGCGACGTCCTCTTCCCGATAAGCCCCAACACCAACTCGCGCAAACAGCAAATCCATAGAATCGAAAGCTTCTGTGAGGATCCCCATTGATGATGTCACCATGATGTCATGGTGATGTCATATTTAAATTTCTTTTATTTCTTTTCAGTAATAATTCTGTAATAAATAAAAACAATAAAAATAACATGTCAAAAGGTCCCACCAGTTAGTGACTGGGGATAGGATAGGCTCTGGTGAGAAAAACCTTTCATTGCATGCTGACATCGGTATTACCTAATAAAGCCATTTAGTTATTTAATTAAGAAATTCATAAAATGATCCAATCTTATAAAATCAATAACTTTTGTTTTATAATTCAAAAAAATATGATTAATATATGAAAATTTTCAGAAAAATAAAATCTACAACTTAAAACTATTATCAAATATTATTATGATGATTATTTAAATAAATATTATTTAATAAAGGTTTTCTAAGTAATAAAATTTAGATAATTCATATTTAAATAATGGTAAATGTTAAAAATATAAATAAAATACCAAAAATCTTAGAAAAATAATAATTAGAGTTTAAAACTATAATAATGCGTTATTATTCCCCTTAATTAAATAATTATTATTTATTAAGTATTTATATAGTAATAAACCTTATTAAAATCATATCTTATTATTTATAAATCACAAAAATAAATGTAATATACCAAAATGATCACAAAAATAATAACTACATGTTAAAAATGTGATATTCCACTTTTGAGTTAAATAAAAGTTAAACAACTTTAATAACTTAAATATAAACTTATTTCCTTAATTGATAATTCACATTAGGGTAAATAAAAATTGCTAATAGTTCTAAACATTAGCTAACTAAATATAATAAATAGTATTAGCCTTAAATACTAATTTTATGAAGTCAAAATGGTTAACACATTTGAAATACAATTTTATTAAATTATCTCTCAACCATTCATATAAATTATTTTATAAAAGGATCCTTATCCAATCTAAAAACTCCAAGAATAATAGTAATGAGATAAGAACCTATTCTTTTACTTTAACCAAAAGTTTATAAACAAATCAAAACACTATAAGTGAGTTCATAAGTAGTAAATAATATGGTTTACTTATTCACTAAGCTTAACCACACCCTTATAGTGAGGTAAGTTCCTTGATACCATTATAATGTAAAGAAACCACTACTCCAATAGAAGTAATGCCATTCTTAAGTAACTCTAAGTCTATCTACATTCTTAAAGTTACCTTTAGTTTGCAAAGCTTTAAGTATGATGCTAAATACTTTATTATATGTTTTATAGTTAACTTTGGTCTGTTATAATTAAGTATAAAGCATCTCAAATCCAAACTATTCAAACACAAACAACATCATTCACATTTACTTAACCACAAAGATTGTTTAGACCTTAGGAAAGAATTCTTTTCTTCAAATGTTATTCTTTTTGCCACTTCAAACATCAAATGACAATTAATAATAAAACACCTTACTTTATATTCTACTTATATACTTAGGATCAATAACACTTAAATTCTTTATAAGTAACATTACTTGTAAAGTAAAACTTGAAGATAAACAATTAAGATGTAAGCAACCTTGAGTAGCATTCCATATGTGTGTATTTTATTGTTATATAGATACATGTTGTTTCACACACACTCACAAGCCTTAATAAGAAGCACATGTATGAAACTTAATCTAAAAGCGCAACACATTCCAAGGAAGCCCTTTCCAATATCCAAACCCTAGAACAACGTTATCCTCGGGATTCTCGTTTATCAACTTGCATTACATTACTTATGCATAAAAGCATCTTTCTTCTTTAAACATTAGTCCTTACCAGACCAATGATGTAGATTTCAGCTATTGGATCTTATATTGTCTTGAAGACCGTGAGTGCATAATCTTGCAATCACAAAAGGCAAGTTCACACTTGCTCATGTCCTTTGATTATTTTCTGTAAAGTATTTTACAAATCCAGTGTTATCATCATCTGCATTTGAAAAAGGCCAGAAAACACTATTTTCGTAATAATGTGATTATAAGAGTTCCGGTGGTAAAGGAACATATTATCTAGGACTTAAAAACCAATGTCGCCAGTGATTCTTGCGCCGTATATTACGCGTTGACCATGAGATTTGGAATGGGACGGAGAAGTCAGCTGTATCTTTTCCCTCTCGCATGGAGCTGGATGTGTGGGTCGTGGCTGTTATCACTCGTAGCATGCATATTATATGGTAATTCGTAGAGGATATGCAGCATATGGGTGGGAGCCCTCAACGTACCACGATAGTTCCGGCATCTGAACGGTATGTACTGCCATTGCCGTAATTCAATAGGTGGGCTGGCGTACACCAAGGAGATATGCGGGGTCGCAGAGAAGGCAGTGATTGGCTTGGATCTTAGTCTGGGCCTCACACCAAGGAAGTGTGAACGAACCTGCAATTCGGATGTGCAACAAAACCTAAGGTCTCTCATGGGTAAAGTGACGCACCTCTGTAGAGTGTAAGAACTGTAACTTGTTACTCCCTATTCCGGGAAGGAGCTGTGAACGCGGCGGGAAAGGAACTCCATGAAAGTTCTGGTAAACCCGTGAAGGCTGACGAACATAGCTTTTCAGAATAAAAGCAACCTTTGAATAAATGTTTATGAAAACTTGCATTGCCTACGACCTATGGTCTGTGGCTGTAGATATAGTGCATAAAACACTCCTTTTCTAGTGGACTTGCTGAGTACGCTCGTACTCAACGTATCTTCTTAACCCTTGCTAGGTTCTAAAGCCAGTATAGACGACGTCTACATCAACTTATGCTCAAGGAATCATCATTAAAAGCTAAACTCTTCAATGAAGTCAAGGGAGTCAGCAGATACATCAAATCAAGTGAAGACGAAGTTGCTGATTAGATAAAAATATAATTTCTAACCATAGAACCTACTTCTGTAGAGTATTGCAATAGCAACAATGCAAGCCTAGTAGTTCAGCTACTAGTTTTATAAGTATGGTAGCTATGAGTTATTTATTCCTGATTCTTCTTTGTAAGAAGTTTCTTTCTCTCTCTTTAACCTAGAGTGTTGTCTGGATCTTGTGTAAAGAGTTGAGTTGTAACCTATAGTCATGTATTGGACCTGCTATGTTTCTGTTGTACTACTCTGAGGGATGTAATACCAGTGAACGGTGTTTCATTGGTGTTATGTCATAGACTATAGTGTACTACATCATGCATTGGTATGCTGGGTCACCGCACTTAGCAAGCATATACTTGAAATTATGCAAGCTAACACTTGCAACTATGAAAGTTAGATAACCTATGCAATGCATTAAGCATGCTTGGTTAGATACATTTGATGATACCAAATCCCAGTTTTACTTGCAAGCTTAGTATTTTAGTTCTTTATCAAAGCTCTTTAGTTTGGTTTACTTAGTTACTTGTAGATCCTAGAAAGATGTTAAAGGTAGCATAAAGAGCATAAAACTTGACCTAAGTTAGATAAATCTTGATGTCATCCTGAGGAATGAGATTGAACTTAGCTAATTCACACTTGACTTCCACCCCTCATTAGTATTTACCCCCACTTGTAGTTGCTAGTGCTAAGCATAAAACTTGATCACCTTAGATGGGAATACTTGGTGAAAATGATTATGAAAACCTTAGAATGATGAGTCATTCTAATGAAATGTTTTGACATGTGTTCTTGAACACCAGATGATTTTGATGATGAAAATGTTGAGGCATGAGCCTTAGCCCCTTTATAAAACTGATGGTTGTCTGGATGCGACACCATTCCAATTCTACCGTACAACCACAATACCCGAAATTTGGGTAGGGCTTGACTAGAAATTTATATACCTTAGTATGGGTTCCCTTGCGGCAAGGTTTGAGCTGAGGCTACCTTGTGAAGATTGTCCACCTGTGCAGTACCCAAGATGACAGTTGGTCATGGTTGGGAGGCCAAACTCACATGAGAGGTGTCTATACTAGGGCGTGTAATTGAAAGGTTAGGATTGATTATCCGCATACTGAGTATGGTGAATTCAGGATTGTTCCTAATGGATGTATCGAATGTTGTGGTGAAAGTGTACAATCTCTGTAGAGTGTCAAACTATTTGAATAGCCGCGTCCGCGATTATGGACAGTTGGAGTGGCCATACTGTTCCATCATCAGATGTTTTCAAAATGACTTGTGAAATGATTCGTGACTTTTACTTGATCACAACAGGGTTGTGACATGAAAATTTCAGTTCCCACTTAGGTGTTATAAAACGTTCAAATAGTCTTCTTTTCTTTTGAACTCAGTATATATAAATCTGGCTTTTTGCAAAACAACCTAGAGCCTAGTATGTCCTACTCAAAACCCCTCCACTTGTTAGTATTAGTTTGCGAGTACTTAAAGAGTACTCATGGCTTTGTCCCTGGCTATTCCTATGGCCAGACTATGATGAAGAGTATAAAGAGGACGTACAGCAGGAAGGTTACAACAACTAGGATCATCTCCCATCGTCAGCATTGTCTGTGACCATGAAGATGGAGTCTCGCCTATGCTATCATTATTATTACGTTATTCTGCTGCTTGAAGTGTATTAAGACTGGATCATGAGATCCTTATTTGTGTAAGACCTTATGTATGGTTTGTAATGGATGATGTACTGTGATATCCAATCTGTTATGTCTCGCAAAAATGGTAATCCTGGGATTGCGATGTATGGCATAATAGGCAACTGGGATTAAAAATCCGGGTGTTGACAAGTTGGTATCAGAGCCATCCTGACCATAGGAGACCCTAGTTTAGAATGGACGTTTGAATCAAAAACTTAGTTTCAAAACCAAGGAAGTGAGTATTTATGAAAACTAATTCTCATTTTTATCACTTAGCCTCTTTCATGAAAATTCATGTTCCTCAAAAAAATTCTTTCAAACTTACATAAAATTTGACACACTTGATCACTCTACTAACTTACTCATCCTATATTCTTATAGATGGACATGAAGTATAGAAAATTTTATCAGTTGGGAAATGGTGGAGACCTCATCTTTGAGCGTGACTTGGACCAGCTTTCGGCTGGAGCGTCCACACCCCGAGTTCTTCGGAGCTTAGCTCAATGATCAGGAAGTAGAGGAATTGCAGTGGCTAGTTGTTGCAAGTCTCCGAGGAAAGATTGAAGCGCCGACTTCAGAGGGAATTCAGTTCACCTTGAGAGAGAACAACTGGCTCGATGGACTTGCCAGGGCCATGCAGGAAGCTCTTTCCTGTCTATGTGGGCAGAGTATCAATCAGATCAAGGGTACCCACTTTGAGTTCTATCCATGGCGTGATGTTATGGGACAACCACTGGAGGCCCCATATCACCATGAGCTGAAGACTCAACTGTACCACCTCAGTTTCATGATGTATGACTGGTAGAAGGAGTTGGACAATGCCCGCTCCTACGCCAACCCCAAGTATGCCATCACCGCCAAGAAGGATCAGACGATTTCCATGCTAGTGAAGGATCGCCAGTCTCGTCACCGTCAGCTCGACAAGAAGGAGCGCATCATTGCCCGTCTGTCGTGGTATTGCTGACGAGTACGCCATGGAGGGGTCCTCACAGTGCGTGTTTAGAGACGTGGGGGAAGGCGAACGGTTGATGGGTACGAGGTAACACAGCTTACCCAGTTTCAGATCCCACAACGGTGGTGGAGTCCTACTCCTGCTATAAATCACTATAATGGCAATACGCCGAGTTACAGAGATAGGTTCGCTATGCGAGGTGTATGCTAATCGCTAATTGGTCGTCTGAAGTTGTGTCCTAAAGTGCAGTGACCCAGCATACCACTGCATGATGTAGTACACTATAGTCATTGACATAACACCAATGAAACACCATTCACTAGTATTACATCCCTCAGAGTAGTACAACAGAAACATAGCAAGTCCAAGACATGACTATAGGTTACAACTCAACTCTTTACACAAGATCCAGAGAACACTCTAGGTTTAAAGAGAGAGAAAGAAACTTCTTACAAAGAAGGATCAGAAATAAACGACTCAAAAACTATCATACTATTAAGACTAGTATTTTAACTATGGTCTGACATTGCTGCTATTGCAATACACTACAGAAGTAGGTTCTATGGCTAGATATTCTATTCTTATCTAATCCCCAACTCCGTCTTCACTTGAGTGGATATATATATATGTTGACTTCCTGGACTTCATTGAAGATCTTTAGCTTTTGATGATGATTCTTGGAGCATGACTTGATGTAGACGTCGTCTTAATGGCTTCAGAATGTAGCAAGGGTTAAGAAGATACTTTGAGTACGACCGTACTCAGCAAATTCACTAGAAAAGGAGTGTTTGATGCACTATATCTATAGCCACAAACCATAGGTCGTAGGCCATGCAAGTTTTCATAAACATTTCTTCAAAGGTTGGTTTTATTCTGAAAAGCTATGTCCGTCAGCCTTCACGGGTTTACCAGAACTTTCATGGAGTTCCTTTCCCGCCACCTTCACAGCTCCTTCCCGGAACAGGGAGTAACAAGTTATAGTTCTTACACTCTGCAGAGGTGCGTCACTTTACCCATGAGAGACCTTTGGTTTTGTTGCACGGCCGGGAGTATGTCCCTGTTCAAACTTCCTTGGTTTGAGGCCCAACCTAAGATCCAAGCCAATCACTGCCTTCTCCGCGACCCCGCATGTCTCCTTGGTGTACACCATGCCCACCTATTGAATTACGGGAATGGTTTGTACAGACCGTTCAGATGCCAGAACTATCATGGGACGTTGAGGGCTCCCACCCATATGCTGCATATCCTCTACGAATTACCATAAATAATATGCACGCTACGAGTGATAAAAGCCATGACCCGCACATCTAGCTCCATGCGAGAGGGAAAAGATACAGCTGACTTCTTCGTCCCATTCCAAATCTCATGGTCAACGCGTAATATACGGCGCAAGAATCACTGTCGACATTGGTTGTTAAGTCCTAGATAATATGTTCCTTTACCATCGGAACTCTTATAGTAGGTTATTACCTCATGGTAAATAACCTATAATCACATTATTATGATAATATGTTCCTTTACCACCGGAACTCTTATAGTAGGTGATGACAACACTGGATTTGCAAAATACTTTACAGAAAATAATCAAAGGACATGAGCAAGTGTGAACTTGCCTTTTGTGATTTCAAGATTATGCACTCACGGTCTTCAGGACAATATAAGATCCAATATCTGAAATCAGCATCATTGGTCCGGTAAGGACTAATGTTTAAAGAAGCAAGATGCAGTTATGTATAAGTAATGATATGCATTTTGTAAAACTCCCAAAGTGAATCCCCAATACTTTGAGTGAAGTGAATTCAAGTGATTCTTTTAAGAGTTGGTTTATCTTCAAATTTTACTTTATAAGTAATGATATTTATAAGGAACCTAAGTGATAATAATCCAAAATATGTAAGTAAAAGTATAAGATGATGTGATTATGGTGAATTGTCATGTGGTGACTATGATAATAATCCTTGGGTTTGAGTTGTTAAGAGTAGAAGAACTTATTATAAGATTGTTATTTGAGGTGGCAAAAAGAATAACATTTGAAGAAAAGATTTCCTTTACAATGTTTAAGCAATCTTCATTGTTAATAAAATGTGATTAATGCCTTCTGGTATTTGATTGATTAGTTTGTACTTGAGATGCATTATGTCTTAATTGAAATAGACCAAAGTTAACTATAAAAACATAAGTAGTGTATTAGACCTGAGCTTTGAGACTAAAATTAACTTTAAAAGGGTAAGTAAAATTAAGATGTAATATGTTTTAATTATTCCCAAGTTTTAGATTTATGATAGGTATAACTAAAGGTGTGGGATTATTCACTTTCTATTAAAGTGAATGATTAGATTAAATTTGTTTTGCTATTATGAAAGGAATATGTATTTATTTAATGGAATCATAATTAGATGGTCTTAGTAATTTGTTAGAATTTAAAGTTATGTTAATAGTGGTTGAGATATAATGATTATTCACCATATTACATAATACCCAATGTTTATTTAAAAGGATTTTTAATAAGATTTTCAAAGGAATATTTTAAATTTAAAAGTTATACTTAAGTTTGATTATGAATTTAAGTTATGGGTTTGGAATTAGTACTAAGACACCAATTGCTCAAGGTTTTATAAGAATTGTGATTATTTCTTACTTAAGAATTGTTTTTAAAGAATTCACAAAATAGGTATTAGGTAAGGATTTATTATTTAAAATATTAAAGACTTTCCTAATAATATATTTAATATTTTTCTAGTGTAATATATTTATTCAAGACCTTAAAAATAAATTTTATTTATTTTGAAGTATTATCTTTATTTTTATAAAATTCATCAAAGAATTAAGTGTCTTTATATATTGGCTTTATGTTTTATTTATAAAAATCTAAGTGAGTATTTTTATAAAATAATAGAGTTATTTTGATACACAAAAATGATTTTTTATTTATTTTTAGGTTTTTTTATTTTATAAAATTTAATTTAAGATTTAATGGTGTTAATAATTATTTTACTTTAAATTTATTTTAAACACTTAAAATTATATTTGTATTATGTAGATATTATTTTTGTGGTCATTTTGATATATCATATGTATTTTTAGGATTTTTCTATAATTTTCTATAGCTAAAAATGTTTGGAGGTTATTTTAGAATTTCATTTTTTATTTTATTTCTAAACCTAATCAACTTGGGCCGTTTGGTTGGGTATGTGGGCTGGCCTAATCCAACTGGACCATGCCAGACCCATCACCCCCGGCCCACCCCTCACCACACACACACACCGCCGTACACGCACGCACCGCCCCCCTTCCTGGCTGCTTCCGATGCCCGCCACCGCCACCAACGTCGCTGCCTGCCTCACCGACCATCGCCGGTACCTCCCAGCGCCGCTATGCCTCTCTCTCTCTTCCGATTCCCCTCTTCTAAGGTGCCCGGTACCCGCGCGCCATCACCCTAGGAGAAACCCTAGCCTCCCCAGGATCTTCTTAGCCAATTCCGGATCCTCAGTACCACTGCACGTCAGCGAGTCCTTGCTCTGGTTCTTCTCACCACCCCCACATTGCCCCCCATACAATACTGCTTCTAATGCTCGCCTACTCATCAAACCCTATCCCATTAGGCCCGACTACTGGCACTGCCCCTGCACATCTGCACCCTCTGCTGCTCCTGCCATGGATGGCCATGGTCTCCCTCACTTTCGTGAGGTAGTAGACTGCGGCTGGCCCCTACTGCATCGAGCTCGAAAGCTTTCTTCACGACCCTAACTACCACTGTGAGTTATCTCTTTTCTCCCTCTCATTTATTTTCAGTCATGTGTTCATTGATGGATGGATATAAGTGATGTAGTCAGGATTATGTTATCAGTAGCTACAAGATTAATTGGTTGTTAAAATTTGCTGCCTTTGTTCTAAGGCACATGGCTGAACTAAGATACAATACTACCAGTATTGGTATAGATATAGGTCTGGCAATTCTAGAAGTGGTTTGTGGTGAGAATCTGTGACTATGTGTACTGCTAATGATCTTCTAATTGAGTTAAGTGTGTTAGATGGTTGCAGCTTGTCATAGTTTTATGAAAGTGATTATCCAGTAATAGCCAAAGTGATGTTCTGTTAGTACTGTCTAGGTTGTGATGATTGATGGCCTGGCCAATGAGCCATCATGTTCTTCTGTGGGGTTTTTGATTGAGCTAAAGGTTCAGGTGTTGCTAGCTTGATAGAATTAGTTAATTACTTGTAAACCATCATCTCTAGTTTGTTTCTAATCTATTTAGCACTGTATGTTCTAATAGATATAGAGTAATATACCTTGGGTATGTAGTACTGATTGTAATTTCATGGTTTGCTTGTAGAACACTAATAAGATCATACTCTTGTTTATGTAAATATTCTAGTATGTATATTGTAGAATAATTATAGCTATGTTGGCTAGCTATATTTTATTTCAGGACAGATTCCTCTAAGTTTCTGGTGATTAGAAATAGAATTCCTGATATAGACATGTTATTTAGAAAATTACATATGTGTAGGCTGGTAATTTATTTCTAAGTAGATGGTTTGGTATTCTAGATGATCTTTGATCATCTGAAGATATGAGATATCTTCAATAGCAATTATATGCCTTTGATTGTAAATATTTAATGGTTCTGGATGATTGTGCTTTCTTATGCAATTTCTTGTGTGTTGGATTAATCTTATTGGATGACCTTGACAAGATCAACTATTATACTTGTATCTAAGCTTTGCTAATGATGCAAAGGCTGAGGCACAACTCTGGATAAGGACAGATATTGTGCTATGGTTTTCATTTTTTGATGATGATTTTGCATAACACCTCTATGCATGACTGAGAGACATCCTCTATTTTCTATACTTTATTACCTCCTCTACTTGCCCTTTTATCTAAAACAGATAAGAACAGATATGCTATGCACCATATCCTCCAAGGCTCTTATTTTTTTCCTACCTTGAGCTTCCTGAAGCTTGTTCTTCTAAGTTTGTGCTCTTGGACTCTTAATTTCCTACTTGTCATTGGCTTGATGATCTGCTGCTGATAAGCCTCTGGGAATCCTTTCTTCACCTTAACCTTCTTGTTGACCAGCTCCTCACCTTCCTCTATTCTTCCTCTGATGACGGTGCTAGCTATACTTTGTGGATAGATTTTGTATATAGTTGCTGGACAACTGTTGGTGGGATGTTCTGGATAGTTTGTATGGTTGTGGTGATGGAAATAGTTTGTCATAAACTGGGATGAGCTAGATGAACTATGGTGGTGCTCTAAAGTGAGGATGTGGATGTGATGAAACTGGTGAGGTGCTTGGGTGGTGTTCTTGGCTAAGTGTGGTGGAAATGGAATAGCTAGCTTTGCTACTACGGCTGGTCTCTTCCTTTCTATAGCTGGTGCTCTCCCTGAGGTGTTGACAACACATCAACTGCATGTGATGTGTAAGCTGCTACAACTGGGCCCCACTGGGTGCAAGTTTCCATACATGGAGACTTGGTGCCGTAGATTGGTTCCAATGAGTGATGGTATTATCCTAGTTTGGCTAACTCTCTACTGGACTGGTGAAACTTGCCCCAGGCCAATGATGCATAGTTCTGAGGCCAATTTCTTTGACTAAGAACAGATACTAAGCATTGCTTTTTCTTTTTAACTCGATGATGAACCTGGCATATCAATTGTATGCCCTTCTGAGAGTAATCCAATACACTGACCACCTCTCTGTCTTGTATTTGCATTGTTTTGTTTTTGTCTTATTGTGCAGGAATAAAAACAGGAAGGATTGGAGAAAAAAAGATAAGAGGATAAAGAGATCTAGCTAGATTTTTAGTTCTAATTTTTCTTTTACTTATTGTAATCTTTCTCTTTCATTTAAACATTTGTAAAAATTATAATATTTGTATAAAGTTATTCTTTTCTATTTCATTTATTAATTGTATTATTCCATATATGTTGTAATAAAGTAAATCTGTTTTTGCAAATTTCAAAAAAAAATTTACAAGACTTGTTACTTATTTGTAATTCCCATTTTTATTCAAAAGGGTGAAGACACTGTAATATGGTATGATGTAAATAAGAGTACCTTTCTTTGTATTTTCCTATTCTTTTATTTAACTATTTCTGTAAGTTCCTTCTTAAATGTAAACATTGTAATATTATTTATATGATAAGAAAGTAAATGTTTTCTCCATTATTGAATCTTGGACATAATTATCTGTATCTTATTTATGAACACTAGTTCAATCCTTTATTTGAAATAGCATTCTATTAGGGAATTACTTAATATTCATTTTCATTTTCTTAGTTTTATCTATATCATTTGGTTAATCAAATTGGAATTATTTCCCTTATAAGTAAAGGACTCGACAAAAGTCATGTCGGAATCCATAGCACTTGCACTGACGTTTCCCTCAGAACAAGAGAGACCTCACTCACTCTGTAGCCCTTTTTATTTTGCGCAAAAATTTCCTAGATTTTCTTATGCATGAATGCAATGCACACACATGTGTCCTCTATAATTCTAGGTGTTAATCCTGGGATGTTACATAAAGGCCCCCATAGGCCCGACTTATATAGTCGCCAGGTCCTAGGGTTACAGGGAAAAGTCCTAGCCGGACAGGTTACAGAGTTCTACACCATCTATTACTAGTCTTGCGTGTCTTATACTCTAAGGCTCCGGGTACGCTGGTGACTCCACCGTAGCCTTCCTTTATCCGGCATGGGCCTCCCTTCTGGATCCATCTAACTGGGCCGCCTAGAAGGCCATGGGCCATGCTACCAACTGTGGGCCACCCGGGTTATCCGGATAGGAGAAATGCTATGAGGATACCCATATAGCATATCCCCAACACCGTCTTCACCACAGGATCACGGATTTGGAGGAGACCATCCACGAGAGAGACACGAAGCTGGAGGAGAGGGAGAATGCAGGGGAAGACCTTCGTGGAGACCCCTACTCCTATCTCAGTGAGGATGATGACTTTCTGGAGGATCAGGCCATGGATTTCTTCATCGATGAGAAGGACTTCGCCTTCATCGATGATGATGATGAGGACACCGACTCCGAGGAGTAGTAACACTTGAGCACAAGCGTTAGGAAAGTGTATCCGGTCCCTTTGTATCGTAGTTTCATAGAATGGTTCTTAAAACCATCTGTTTTTCCTTGTTGTGGTGTGTGTTGTATTGTGTGAATGAATGAATGAAAAGCAAGTTGCTAGAAAAATCTGAGTCAAACTTCAAAAACTTTACAAAACCCCGAACCTTAGAAATTCCCCTCTTTTCTCATGATCTATCTCAATCTTCAGATGCCTCACGGAGGAAGCAATTCATCCCCGGACCCGATGTTGCAAATTTTGCAAATGTTGGTCTCTGACTGCGAAGCCGAAAGAGCCAAACGTCAAGCCAACTTAGCCACCCTTCAGCACATCACCCAGATGGCCAATAACAACAACCATGGCCATGGAAATCAGGACAACAATGGATCCAAGCTCAAGAATTTCTAGAACACCAATCCACCTATATTTACTAAGTCTGAAGAGCCCCTAGATGTTGATGATTGGCTGCAAACCATGGAGAACAACCTAGAAGTTGCCGGAGTGGAAGCCAACAAGAAGGTACTGTTTGCCACCCACTACCTGGCAGGAGATGCAAGAGCATGGTGGAACAGCGTTCGTGCCATGAATGGAGGTCAAATGATGACTTGGGAAGAGTTAAAAATCAAGTTCAGTAGAACCCATGTGCCACCGGGTTTGATCAAGAGGATGAGAGATGAATCCAGGGAACTTAAGCAATGCAGGATGACCATAGTTGAGTACCGTGACAAATTTCTGTCATTGGCTAGGTATGCACCGGATGGGATAGACACCAAAGACAAGAAGAAGGAAAGGTTCTTGAATGGTCTGCATGATGAGATGCAGACAGTGTTAGTCAATATCCCCTTTGCTGATATTGAAGCCTTAGTTGACTCTGCCATTCAGATGCAAGGCAAGATCAACCAAGCTAATGAGAACCGCAAGCATCACATGATGCATCAGCCCGGAACCCACCATACACTAAAGTATCGCCCCAGCCCATGTGGCGCCCCGCAAAAACCACTACCAGAAAATCGCGTTATTTTTGTGCATTGCATCATCATGACCCCATGCTCATGTCATCATGCCACATTGCATTTGAGCATCGTCATCATCATGCATGGTTTTTGTCTAAACTATTTTCGAAACGCCTAGTTTTGTTTTCTAAATACTCCCGTCTTTATTCAAATTAAAACCCGGGTCTCCGGAATATTTTGTTTTGTCTGCCAACGGTTTGCAAAGGCCTCGTTTTGTTATAAATAAAATAGTTAAATTATTTTTGGGAGGCAACCAGCTAGGCCCGAGGGCCCGGCCGGCCACCTCCAAACCCTAGTCTAAAAATATCTAGTCCTAAACTTTTCCTACCTAACCCTAACCTACCCAGCCCCCTCCACCTCACTTCAGCCAACCACCACCCTCCACATCACATGGCCCAATCCCCCACCCACTCGCCACCACCTCACCCCACTCACCAATCCCAGCCGCCACCCCCTCACCTGACCCCGCCACCTGCTCCCGGGCCCACCCCGCGGTAGCCCGCCCCCAGGCGCGCCTCCCCCGCTCCTCTCCCCCACCTCGTTTTCCCCCGCATCCTCCCTCTTCCTCCTCCCGCCGCCAGGCACCGATGGCGCCCTCTCGCGTCGCTGCGCCCGGCTGCCTCGAGCTTCCTTCCTTGCCGCTGCAACCTCCATCGTCATCAGCAACGCCGAGCGCCTCCCCACCTCCTCTGGATCCCGTGCATCGCCGCCGTGGGAAACCGCAGTCGCCCTCCGCCGCGGTGTCTCCCACCGGACCTCTCCTTCCCCGGTCGCGAGCAGCCGCCGCGTCCTCTGATGCGGCACCGACGCGGGTCGGCGCGCCCTGCCGCTCGACCTCCTTGCGAGCACCCTCTCCGGCGTGGCCCGCCTCCTCCTCGGCCGGCCTAACCTCGTCTTCGCCTGGCCCGTGTGCCTTCCCCGAGGCCTCCCCCTGCAGCCGCCCGCCCTCGTCCCGGACCACAGCATCTGGCCAACCGCCGCCAGAGCCCTGCTCGTCGTCCTTCGCTCCCTGCCGCCATTCGCTCGTCCTCTCCCTGCTGCGACCTCGCTCCATGCCCGACGCCTCTCTCCTCTGCAGGTGTGGCCTGCTGCCACTGCAGCGCCGACAGGCCCCGCCTCCCTCTGCCGCGTCTCGCACCGCCTCTGCCTCGACCTGGCGCTGCCGCAGAGTCCCCCTCTACTCGGTCGTTGCACCGTGTATCATGTTTGTTTTTGCCCTGCAGTGCTGGCCATCTATCTTCTTGCACGCTTGCCGCCCCTCGTCATGTTCACCCCGTGCACGCAGATAGCAAAAGTCTACCTCGCTGCATGCCCGACACAGGAATCATCTTCAGGAGATCCATGTTAATTTGTCGGTGTGTTCTAGCAACTGCTTTGAGTCGCGACCCTCGCCAACCCGAGTCAGCTGGACAAGGCCTCTGTCAAGATCTTCGTCATGGGACACCAAGATGTACCGCATTGAGACCAAAGGCCCCGAAGCTTGATTCGAAGACCGATCCCGGCGAGACCGAACCCCGTCGAACCCCGAGACCCCGGATCCAAAGCCCAAACCCTGTCGACCCCGAACCAAGATCGGCGAGCCCCCTATGTGTGACCCCTCTGAGCCCCAAGTTCGTCGAACCCCAAAGTGTGACCCTCTTTTCTGTGACCTATATTTTATAAATAATATTACTTGTTGCATATAAAATTGCCATGCTTGCATACATATTGTCATGTGGTTTTGGCGGCATTATGCCAATTCATCTCATAATTAAATATGGAGTCTATATGCGGGATATCTTTGTCTTATTCCGGACTTCATTTAAATTGGCATAGCGAACCGAAGCCATGTTTGGTCTTGCTAATCCAACATTTAATTTGCGGGGTAGATAAAAACATGAACCATCTAAATAATTGTCGGGACCCCGGTTCCGCTTAATATGATCTAATTGCATTGCACCTTTGCCATGTCATACATCATACATGCATCATGCCCGATCTTCTGTCATAGTATTAAATAGTGCATCCGGTGTTTGTGCTAGTGTTTTGCTTCTTCACGGATTAGGCCGATGAGTTGATGCGAGTGACACCCGTTCTTCGGATGAACCCTCGGCAATGTTTTTCAGGCGAGCATCTCCCCCTTTCTACCTATCTTACTTTTATAGTATTTATTCCCTCCCGTTGATCTATTGCTATCTATGTTGCGATGCTCTAGTTTTCGTACCCGTGATATCCCGTGCAGCCTTATATTGCCTTGGACACATCCTATTACCTGTTGTTTGGTAGATAGTTGGACTTGCGTGTCATAGTCTCTTGCTCAAGTGCTGTTGCGTGTCGTCCAGTACCACAGTTGTTGGAGTATTGCCGTATGTTTAATGTTGGCGATGATCATGGCTTTAATTACTGTTTAATAACTAAAATTGAAAGTATCTAAATGCAGAGGCACCGGTGGTTAATAGACAATATTTGGATTTTAACCGCTCACTGGTGTCCCGTAGGACCCCGAGTTCTTGACACCTGTTCCGAGATCGAGCGCGCTAACCACAGGTGGGGTGTGTGGGCACCCCCATCGATTAGTACCTGATTTCAAAGTATTGTACCGGGGGCCACAAGTAGTTTGGGGCTTTATTACTATCCTGTACTTATGCCATGCTTTACTGCTTTATTTACGATTGTCGTGGAACACCTGTATTTAGGACCGTGACACGTTTTCATGACGACAAGCCAGTCACACTTCGGGTTCCCGATCGTTCTACCGTCTACACAAACCCCGAGTCCGTCTCGAGACCGGCCGACTTCGTTGGTATCTTAGTGGGGTGGCCCCATGTACTTGCTTTGGGTCCGGAAACGTCATGACTTAGGCCCGCCGACATACCGATGGGTGTATGTTAACGATCGCAAAATGGTCGAAGTGCGTGTGGATACTTTGGTGCACCCCTGCAGGGTTAAATCTTTTCGAAAAGCCGTGTCCGCGGTTATGGACGACTTGGAGCACAGTTCTCGATCATAGACAACTATAACTAAAGTTTACTGTTATAATTTGACTTGTATCCGATATGACTAGTAATCAGCTTCACTACAACAGAATGGCTAAATAAAAGTACCAACAACTGCTGGGTTTGGGATGTCGCATGCTAATCGTATCTGACTAGTAAGTGTTGCAACTACAACAGAATGTTTAACTAAAACTGCCCACTGCTTATTATATCAGGATGACTCATGCTATCTATATTTGACTAGTAATTGGTGCCACTATAACGGAATGAATAAAACTGCCAACTGCGTGAGTTTCTCGGTTAACTTCCTCGTTTGGTCTCGAGGGGGAAATACCAGGATGGGTATGTTTGGTGGTAGTATCAGGATGGTTCCGAATAGGTCTTTCTTATCCCTCTCTGATAGCCGACAGTTATCTCGAGTCTCTATAGGTTGTTTAGTGCATGCCGCTTCGCCATCCACCATACCTATGTAGGCGAGGACCGAATTCTAGTCTCGGTGTCTTGGCCTCAAGATCGACCGCTCTCCTTTTCCTTTGCCCTTTGTCGACACCCCTTTGTGTAAGCAGGTTTGAGATCGGCGTCGTTAGCGGGTTACCCTTCCGGCTTGGCCTGGGCGGTTATGGGCCTTGGTTATTCTTCGAGGCTCTTAGCTCAATTTGCATCTTGTCCGCATTTCGGACGCTGTATCGTTTTCAAGGTGATTTGGATCTTCTTTGTATATCTGTATTCTTGACTCATTGAGTCGCCGTTGTATATATCTGTTCTGTGGGTTCCATCGTGGACTATTGTGTAATGATATTACTTCGTTTTCCACCCGCACGAAAGTGCCTGGTGGGCACCTTTGAATCGTTTCTATGCGGGTTTGGCGGGTCTCGCTAAAACTTGCATAGGGCCGATTCTGAGGGTGTTACAGCCCATCTCCAGGATTTGCCCCAATAACTAACAGACCCACGATGAACCATCCGACCTATCCCAACCGTGGAAACCCAAGGCCCGGAGGAAATCACAACAACCCCGGCAACCCCAGCAATGTAAATCATGCACCACCCAAGTTCAACAACAACAATGTCGCCAGCAACACCAACAATGTCGCCAGCAACACCAACACTGCCCCGAGGACTGGGAGCAATGTTGTGCCTGTTGCAGCAAAGGACAAGTCCCAAGTGACTTTTATGAATGTGGAACCAAGGGTCACTATTCAAATGAGTGCCCCAAGAATATTGCCATAGCCCCCAATGCAAATGCCCCAGCGCAGCAGTAGCGTCGTGTTCAGCCTGGAAGAAGGTTTGCCCCAGGGAACTCACTCAACCGCAACGACCGTCTCTTTCTCATGCATGCTGAAGAAGCCCAAGAAGTGCCAGATGTCGTGCTGGGTATGTTTTCTGTTAACTCAGTACTTGCAAGAGTGTTGTTTGATTCTGGAGCATCGCACTCGTTTGTTACTGAAGAATTTGCATGCACTAGTAAGATTCAACCCACCAAATTGAAGCATGTTATGATAGTTCAAATACCTGGTTCAACCACCAAAGCTAGACAAATTTGCAAGGTCGTTCCTATCCGAATCCATGGCATAGACTTTTATGTTAATCTAATAATACTCGGAACTAATGGTTTGGAAGTAGTATTGGATGTCCAAACATAAAGGATTAATTGACTGTTCCAAGAAAGCCATAACCATGACCAATACAACCAGAATATCAGTAGAGCATGTATCTGAAACCTTGCCCCGTCAATTCAAGTGCAACAAGAGTATAGCCCAACCAACCATTGACCAAGTCCGGATAGTCTGTGAATACCCCGATGTATTTCCAGATGTTTTGCCCGGTATGCCCCCCAGATCGGGATATCGAGTTTATCATTGAATTAATCCCTGGAACCGGACCCATAGCCCAGAGACCATATAGTATGAACCCGTCTGAATTAGTGGAGATGAAGAAGCAACTGGATGCTATGATGTAGATTGGATTGATTCAACCTAGTGCGTCGCCATGGAGATCACCTGTCTTGTTTATGTACAAGAAGGATGGAGGTAACCGTTTATGTACGGATTATCGGAAGTTGAATGATGTCACCATCAAGAACAAGTACCCACTACCAAAGATACAAGAACTGTTTGATCAGTTGAATGGTGCCAAAGTGTTTTCTAAGATTGATCTTAGAACTGGTTATCATCAACTCAAAATTCGAGCAGGGGATATTCCAAAGACTGCCTTTACCACCAGATATGGACTGTATGAGTATATTGTCATGTCATTTGGATTAACCAATGACCCCGCTTATTTCATGAACCTCATGAATAAGTTTTTATGGAATTCCTAGATAAGCTTGTCATTTTTTTCATCGATGACATTTTGATATATTCCAAATCAAAAGAAGAACATGAGCTACACCTGAGGACCATCCTTGGAACCCTTAGAGAGCATCAACTGTATGCTAAGTTTAGCAAGTGTGAATTCTTGTTATAGGAGATAGGATTACTCTGACATATCATATCAGCTAGAGGAATTGCCGTTGACCCTGTAAAGGTGAAGGATGTGGAAGATTGGCAAGCCCCGACCACCCAAACCCAAGTCCGTGCATTTCTCGAATTAGCGGGATATTACCGCAAGTTCGTAGAAGGATTCTCGAGTATCGCCAGACCCATGACCCAATTGCTGAAGAAGGACAAGAAGTTTGAATGGACGGACAAATGTGAAGCGAGTTTTCAAAACTCAAGAGGAGATTGATTTCAGCCCCAATCTTGATAATGCCGGATATCACTAAGCCCTTTGATGTGTATTGTGACGCATCCAAGATCGGTCTCGGATGTGTGCTAATGCAAGAAGACAAAGTTATATCTTATGTATCCCAACAACTGAAGCAGCATGAACATAATTATCCAACCCATGACCTTGAACTAGCAGCCGTAGTTCTAGCCCTGAAGACATGGAGGCATTATCTGATGGGAAACTGTTGTGAGATTTATTCGGATCACAAGAGCCTGAAATATATATTCACTCAGAAGGAGATGAATATGAGGCATAGAAGATGGATTGAGCTAATCAAGGACTATGACCTGGACATTCACTATCACCCCGGTAAAGCCAATGTGGTAGCGGATGCCCTTAGCATATTGTCGTGCCGCTTGAACTCCATGATTCTGAAGGAGCAACCAAGTTTGCACAAAGAGATGGAAGATTTTAGAATGGAATTTGTAAGTGAAGGATTTTTGGCAAGCATAGAACTTCAACCCACTTTGATCAGTCAAATCAAGGAGGCGTAGAAAGGAAATGCTAGTATTGACGGAATCAAACGTCGCATCGGTACAAGCAAAGTACCTGGATTCACCGAAGATGAAGAAGGAGTTCTGTGGTACAAAGGGCGTCTCTGTGTACCAGCAGATTCGGAGTTGAAGGAGACTATTTTGAAGGAAGCCCATGATACTCTTTATTCTATCCACCCCGGAGGAACGAAGGTGTAGCAGGATTTGAAGGAGCAATTTTGTTGGCATAAGATGAAGAGAGAAATCGGAAGCTATATCGCCAAGTGTGACATTTGTCAGAGTGTCAAGGCGGGACATCAGAGACCCGCAGGACTGTTGCAACCATTGCAGATTCCGGAAAGGAAGTGGGATTCTGTTGGAATGGACTTCATCACCGGATTGCCTACTTCTAGTAGGGGAAATGACTATTTGGGTCATAGTTGACAGACTGTCCAAAGTAGCCCATTTCTTACCAGTAAAGACCACTTACCAGAGTTCAAAGCTAGCGGAGTTCTACATCGCTAGAATCGTCAGTTTGCACGGAGTCCCCGAGAACATTGTATCGGATAGAGGAACTCAGTTTACCTCGAGATTCTGGAAGAAAGTCCAAGAAGGATTAGGAACCCGACTAGATTTTAGCACAGCGTATCACCCTCAGACTGATGGACAAACGGAGAGAGTAAATCAAATACTCGAAGATATGTTGAGAGCCTGCGTGTTAGAGTATGGATCTAAATGGGCAGACTATCTGCCGTTCGCAGGATTTTCTTACAACAACAATTATCAAGCTAGTTTGCAAATGTCCCCATTTGAGTTCATGTATGGAAGGAAGTGGCGTACCCCTTTGAATTGGTCGGAAGTAGGAGAGAGTCAGATCATCGGACCCGATATTCTATGAGAAGCAGAAGATAAAGTTCACAAGATCCGTGAGCACCTCAAGACTGCCCAATCCAGACAGAAGAGTTATGCCGACAAGAGACATCGAGACCTTGCTTTCAATATCGGAGATTTTGTGTATCTCAAAGTGTCGCCCTTTGAAGGGAATGCAGCATTTCCAGCTCAAAGGAAAGTTAGCCCCCAGATATATCGGACCCTTCAAGATTCTTAATCATCAAGGAGAAGTATCGTATCAACTAGAACTGCCTGAGGAGATGTCAGTAGTGCATAATGTGTTCCATATATCGTTACTTCGCAAATTCCTTCAAGTCCCAGAGAAGACTGAAGTTTTCAAGAACATTGATAACCGAACCATAGAGATCAACGATGACCTGATGTATCCCGAAGTACCCATCCGTATTTTGGAGGAAGCTTTCAGGACCACCAGGACCTGAAGCATCAAGTTTCTCAAGATTCAGTGGAGTAACCACACGGAAGAAGAAGCTACCTGGGAGCGAAAAGATCACATCAAGACGGAGTTTCCCGATCTTTTTAAATTTTAGTTTTCTTCTTTCTTCTTTCTTCTTTCTCAAATCTCGGGACAAGATTTTGTTTAAGGAGAGAAGGTTTGTAACATCCCAAAAATATTGAACAATGATTATCAAATTCAAATCACCAAAATTAGGGCCAATAAAAACTTTTGTCAATTCAAATCATTAGGAATGCATGTGTGTATGTGATGATTGTATGAATGAAGGAATGTACTTGTGTGATTGGTATAAATAGCAAGGAATGGTTTAAAGGTGAAACCAACATCATCTAAAACATTTCCAAGCAGAAAAAAATCAAGAGAAAATCAAAAACAAAACAAATAAAGCAAATGGTCACTTTTGCCAATCTTGCTCACTAGACCACTTTGAGTGTTTCTAGTCCAAGATTTCAAACAGAAACAATTCTATTTCTTTTCACTCCTTGCTAGACCAAGTAAAATTGAATCAAAGACCACCCTTTAAACTTGTAGAAATAGTTGGCAACTTGATTCAAATCACATTCCAAAATTGAATCTGATTCATATGTGAAGATCACCCCTTTTTCAAAAACCAACCAAACCAGTACCCCATGACCAATCCTACTAACCAGAGACTCCCTAGTATGTAACCACCCACCAAGTTTGAATCCAAAATTCAAATTTGAATCTATTTCGGCCATTCCATCAAACACCTTGTGATCACCAAACCAACAAACATCAAACACTATTAGGAGTAGCGATTTTGGCCTAACCTGTTCCCTCTCTGGTTCACAGTAAGCTATTAGTAGATCATCTAGCCGATTTAACAAGCTTTAGCACCACTGTGAGCTTGCCATAGCCATCAATGGTGACCATGTCGAGCTCAACTTACCACCTCTCAGTCGACAGCAAGCTAGGAGAAGCAACAAGCCTAGCAACCATGTCTGGGACACTCTCCACCGTCCACCGCCACCCCCTGTCCAAGCCTAGAGCGCAGCCAGCCCCTGGACCACATAGCCCGAGCTTGCCAAGCCTCTCTACGAGCGAGCCAGAGCGCCAACCGCAACACACGCCCACAGACAACGCGCCTCCCTCGCCGCTTGCAAGCAGGATCGCCACTGCCCCAGGAACACCCCAGACATGCCCGTTCGCCGCCGCGCGGACCATAGACATTGTGCGCCATTAAAACCACCGTCGGACCCGCTCAGAGCACCGCGACGTTCCAACCATTTCGCACCGGCCCACGCCGCATAGCCATGCCGTTGAGCTTCACCAGGGAACACATCACATCCCCCTATCGATGCCCATGCCATTAGCCCACTGTGCCGATGACCACGACAAGCTCAGCCCGCGCCTGTCGGTCCCCTTCAGGCACTATAAATAGAGGACACCCCAGCCCAAATTATTCACACCATCTCACTCCCCTCTCTCTCAGAAGCACCCCACCTCACCCCCGGAGCAAGGCGAGCAGCGCATCACCGGAATTTGGCCGAAGTTTGCCGCGGAGGAGGAAGAAGGGCGCCGTTGATTGGAGCCGCCCCAGGAGGAGCTGCCGATACCAGGAGGATCGCCATCGTCGACTTCGTCCTTCGCCCCCATCGCCGACCATCGCCTGAGCCCCGGTGAGCCTCCCACGACCCCCACTGGCCGCGCTAGGATCCTGTCTCACCGGCGTTGCCCGACGTGGACGATGAATCGTAGCCGTAGGATTAGAGCTTGATCGTGCGGTCCACATCCCCCCATACCGCTTTGCACCCCTCTGTCTCACTGAATGGTGGGGTCGTTCACTTAAACCCACCCGCGAGTGTGCTGTGCATCGTGGGCCGACCCAGTTAACATCCCGCGCGATCCAGTAATTCAAATTTAGGGTTATTCTTTTAGTTTCAAACCCAGTTCTATACCTGGTTTCAAAAATCAACCCAGCTCGATTCACTAAACCAAATTGCATGAAACCAATTTTGTTAGAAAGGTACTGGAATGCTTAATCCAAGCCTGTTGGATTCAAACCATTTAGATTTGTAGATCACCCATGGTAAAAATAACAAGGTTGAAGCTTTGCTGCATTCAAACATTTTTAAAATTCAACCATGAAAGCTTTTGAGTTGATTCCAACTCTCAAAAATCACATTTAAACAGACCTTTCAGAATATATAAAAATATATAGGTTTACTTGCAGAAATAATGATCAAGTAATAAAAGAATGCCCCATAAGCATTTCTAGTCACTTTATTTAATTAAAATAAAAAGGTTAAACCTTATTAAATTATGACACCACTTTAAATCACATTTCCATGTACTGAAATATGTGGTGATGACATGTGTCAACATGATCCCATGTTTTAGTTGGAGAATATTAAATCTTAACTAATTTTTCAATGAGTAGAAATTACTTTTCTAAATAAAATAATTTGCCTTAATGATTGTAATGCTTGTGATGATCCTATATCATCTAGTGAAAACCTTGGTGTGATAAATAGAAATAGTTAAGTATTTTTTGGTGATTGTGTACCTCGTATTTATTTATAGCCGCTAGTACCGACCAAGGATACGAGGAGGAAGGAGGATACTACGAGGAACAAGCCGAGGAGAACTTCAACCACTGCTCTGCACAAGGCAAGCTACCAACTAATCAAGTTTCACCATGCAAGCTTATACTAATATCTTAGCAAGCCTAACACTACCAATTGACTTAGCAAGCATATACTTGCAATTATGCAAGCTAACACTTGCAACTATGAAAGTTAGATAACCTATGCAATGCATTAAGCATGCTTGGTTAGATACATTTGATGATACCAAATCCCAGTTTTACTTGCAAGCTTAGTATTTTAGTTCTTTATCAAAGATCTTTAGTTTGGTTTACTTAGTGACTTGTAGATCCTAGAAAGATGTTAAAGGTAGCATAAAGATCATAAAACTTGACCTAAGTTAGATAAATCTTGATGTCATCCTGAGGAATGAGATTGAACTTAGCTAATTCACACTTGATTTCCACCCCGCATTAGTGTTTACCCCCACGTGTAGTTGCTAGTGCTAAGCATAAAACTTGATCACTTTAGATGGGAATACTTGGTGAAAATGATTATGAAAACCTTAGAATGATGAGTCATTCTAATGAAATATTTTGACATGTGTTCTTGAATACCAGATGATTTTGATGATGAAAATGTTGAGGCATGAGCCTTAGCCCCTTTATAAAACTGATGGTTGTCTGGATGCGACACCATTCTAATTGTACCGTACAACCACAATACCCGAAATTTGGGTAGGGCTTGACTGGAAATTTATATACCTTAGTATGGGTTCCCTTGCAACCAAGGTTTAAGCTGAGGCTACCTTATGAAGATTGTCCACCTGTGCAGTACCCAAGATGACAGTTGGTCATGATTGGGAGGCCAAACTCACATGAGAGGTTCCTATATTAGGGCGTATAATTGAAAGGTTGGATTGATTATCGGTGAATTTAGGATTGTTCCCGACGGATGTATCGAATGTTGTGGTGAAAATGTACAATCTCTGCAGAGTGTCAAACTATTCGAATAGCCGCATCCGCGATTATGGATAGTTGGAGTGGCCATATTGTTCCATCGTCAGATGTTTTCAAAATGACTTGTGAAATGATTCGTGACTTTGACTTGATCACAACAGGGTTGTGACATGAAAATTCAAGTTCCCACTTAGGTGTTATAAAACGTTCAACTAGTCTTCTTTTGTTCTGAACTCAGTAGAGATAAATCTGGCTTTTTGCAAAACAACCTAGAGCCTAGTATGTCCTACTCAAAACCCCTCCACTTGTTAGTATTAGTTTGCGAGTACTTAAAGAGTACTCATGACTTTGTCCCTGACTATTCCTATGGCCAGACTATGAAGAAGAGTATCAAGAGGACGGACATCATGAAGGTTACAAAAACTAGGATCATCTCCCATCGTCAGCATTGCCTGTGACCATGGAGATGGAGTCTCGCCTATGCTATCGTTATTATTACGTTATTCCGCTGCTTGAAGTGTATTAAGACTGGATCATGAAATCCTTATTTGTGTAAGACCTTATGTATGGTTTATAATGGATGATGTACTGTGACATCCAATCTGTTATGTCTCGCAAAAATGGTAATCCTGAGATTGCGATGTATGGCATAACAGGTATCTGGGATTAAAAATCCGGGTGTTGACAACTAGATAAGTCCGGGTTTAGATAAGTCAAAGTATGGTTTATGGACTTCGATAATTTTACTTGGTACATGACTCTTGTGAATCACAAGTGTTGGTAGAATGAATGATGTTTAAGAGAATATAGAAAACATTAAGATAATAATAGATTTGATCTTCCTTCGGTGGAGTGATCATGTGCTAAGAATTATTCACCACGTGTGTTAAATAAGGTTTAGAGAATATAAGTTAAACATCAAGTTTTTATTTATTTATTCAAATTTCTTGTGTGTTGATTCAGTTTTATTTATGAATCTTACACCTATATTTTTTAACTTAAAATTTTACCAAAGATTATTTCAAAGTTTTAACACTCAGCATGATGAACCAGTCCTAAATCATCGAACCTCAGTCACTTTGACAAGTTCTATCAAAAGGTTTTTATATGCATGGATGTAATGCACACAACTATGTTCTACCTATGACAGCATCATGTTAAAGCAACACGTCACCAACAACTTACTGTTGACGTACAGGTGTAGTTTTCTAATCGTCACTTACTGGAGCACCGTCATTGTACACAGATTATGTGTACGCCACTGGAATGTCGCTGGTTAGCCGCGCCTCGTCTGCTGAAGTACCTGCATCGATCGATGAAAATCAATTTGGTTGTTAGCGCTAACCGTTCGGGAGGCGAGTACTGTCGACGTCAGTGGTAAGGTGTTACCAGTGACTGTATATTGCTGACAAATGGCTCTATCATTGATGTAGTTGATTCCTGACCGGTCACTGCTAAGCCTTTTCGTGCTAGTGCGTCGGAGGACTACTATGAGCCCATAGAGGAGGAGATGGCGAAGGAGGAGGTGCTCCGGGCCGCTATTGAGCTCTCCCAACATGAGGAGGAGGCAGTGGCGAAGCCAGCATTCTCGTATTGGGTATGCGAATTTACAAACTTTTTTTAATGTTTGTATGTGTTTTAGCTGTTCAAATAATATGTTCATAGTACTAACAATGTTATTTAGGTACATTGCAAGAACAAGGAGAAAATTACAAAAAACAACTGTGGGAGGATAAAATACAATTTAACTCTTTGTCGTTAAATATGAAAAGGCTGCTATAATGAATCGACAAATACAAGATATTGATTATCAATTCTTAGCCGGAGATAAATGAGAAATTAAGAAGTTATCCACCAGTTCTAGGTACATGGGCTAGCCTTTTCGACTAAATATTCTGAATCGTGCAAATGGGGGAGCAACGGCAGCATTAGAAAGTGGAGATAGGTCCAGATAAAGAGCACAGGTCGTGGGAGGCATCGGGACATATGTGTATGTGTCGATTGTGGAGGTGTTTCACACGTAAAAATGTTAACAATGCACATATACATGTATATATGAGCTTATAGAATTGTTTTATTTTGCAAATAATATTGGATATTCATTGCATACCCTTGAATAAGCCTAGCTACGCCCCTGGGAGGAGGTCAAGTAAACTGGCCTCCACCAAGCCATGGAGGAGTCAACATCAGGGCCGGTCCATAGCATGGGGCGGAGGGGCGACCGCCCTAGGCCCCCAGTCATAAAGGGGCCCTGGTCCATGTATTGCATTGTTAGGGTGATATGCTAGTGTGTATCTTTCTCCATTCAATTACTTTCCAGTTAGTCGTATTTAATTTTGCAACTCAATCAGCGTGCCCTTATTTGGGGATGACATGTGTTTTTTACTCCTTAATACTACTTAAATAGCACACATGCAAATGCCACCTATGAAATAAGTTCACTATTTCTTGTTTATTCTTGGCTTAGAAATATTTCCTGAAATTTTGACTATCAAAATGAATATCATAAGCTTCAAGGCACAAACTAATTCGCGGGAGTGTTCGTATAAAAATCTAAAATTTAAATAAAACTCGTAGTTATTAGTAAAGCGGCGAATATAGCGTGCACGCTATATCCCGTGCTTGTTTCTCTCGTTGATCTCATGCTTTTAGATTCGTGCTAAGATATATCATCAAGTTTCATTATTTTTGGCAAAATCTAAACTGATTGAAACTCACCAAAACGAGTTGAAACAGTGCACGCTATTTAGCGTGCACGTCAAAATCACATTTCCGTAGTTATTAGCCTTTGCATGGCAACACATTTTGAGAATTTCACAGTGGTATGTTTCTACCAAATATATAGACACATGGTTTTTTTTCAAAAGTGTGTTTGATATGTACCAAGATGCTATTATTATGTTATTTTATTTTCTTAAAGTTCAAATTTGAGAAGTTACTCTATTTGTTTGAAAATCCATTCTATAATGGCACTGTAATCTTTGAATTCTATCTTTGATATGTGAGATTTTTTGAAATTTTGGAACCTTTAGATTTGTGAGAATTTCCCAAAGTTTATAAAAAATAAAACATGGTTTAAAATTTTGGAAAGAGAGTTGTAACACATATAGTAGAACAACCTAAATAGAACCACCCTAGTTGGGATATTTCTTTGAGCGTATATTTAAAAGATCACTATCTTGACATTTAATGATATTAAAATATATACATCGACACACATAAAAGAACAAGCCTTATGCATTACTACTAAGGATAATTAATTAAATGAGGAATTTTATTACATCATATAATTTAAATTTAGAATAGTCAAACTATTGATTGATACATTACAACTTAATAACAAAGAATACTATAACGGGAAATACATTGGTTATGTGTGCTATCTAACTAAATAAAACTATGATAATCCCATTGTAAGAAATATAAATTTAAATAAGTATAACAGTTTAGTATAAAACATATTTCTTGTATTTGCCTCGGGCCTATTTTTTATTTAGACCGGCTCTGTCAAAGATGATGGCAGTTGCACCGCCTGTGACCCCTCTTACTGAGCCACCGTTGCCTCCACCTCCGGCCGAAGGAGCCTAGCCATTGTTGGAGGTCTTTATCACCATCACCATTGACGGGGACTAGGCCACAGGCCGCCATCGATGACATCACCACTAGCACACCCTCCTAGAGTAGAATGAACTATTTTAATGTTTTTATTGTTTAGCTAGAAAATTTCTTTTGTTTAATATATAGAATTATATATGTTGTGCCCACTTGTTTTGCTGGCCGCTGATGGGTGAAGTGGCTACCCCAAACAAACAAAGCTAGGGCATATACTATCCGCGGACCACCACAAACTGATCGATTTAGACATAAGCAGCGTCAGAGCACTGTTGGAGTTGCGCTAACGACTATGACGATGACCTCGAGGTGAACCATGCTAACATCAAAGCACGATTCTAAACAAGTGTCCTGCACTTGCTGTTTTTTTACAATCACAGTTGAGTGATATTTTTGGATGGTTATATTTTCTTAAATTTATTTATAATTATTTTGTTTGTAACAACCAACTAGGAGTAATAATTTTGTAACTTGTGGTGGAAAATACATTTATTTTCTGCGCAAATAGTAGAGACTGCAATTGAGATATCGTTTTAAAGTGTTTGTTTCTACGAGTATTGTTTTAGATAGAATTGGCCCACTAAGGTAGAAGGAGAAAAGAAGGCAAGTGGGCTAGCCCAATCCACACGAGTCCGGACTCCGGACTCCATCCCAATTCCCAAAGACGGCCGACTCCGAACCGAGTTAGAGCATCTCCACTCGCCTACCCAGGACGCCGATCCGGACGCCGAAATTCGGTCCGGACACCGAAAATCGGCCCAGTCGCGTACCCATGGACCTGTTTTCGTCCGGATTTCGGAGTGTTTTGGTCCGGCCTATCCAGGCCGAACCCAAGTTCCCGGGTACGCCCTGAGGATGCCGGACACCGCAAAAAAGGGCGTGGGCCAGCTCTGCCGGCGAGACAGTGCCATTCCCACCCACTCCACTCGCCCAGACTGCCGTGAAGAGCTCCCAGCGTCCCCTGTCACCATGACTTTGCCGGCGGAGCTCCACTGCACCGAGACATGCCCACGCCTCTAGATACGCTCGCCGTAGTTGCCGCCCATCCTCACGCCATCTTGGTCGCCGCTTTCGCCGTCCGAACTTTGCCGTAGCTCTGCTTCGCTGCATGCTCCCACCACCACGCCCGCCAAGTGATCGGCATTTGGCCGAATTCGGCCAAGGACTCCGACGAGGACGAGATACTCGCCGTTGACTCCGACGAGGACGAGATACTCGCCATGGACTTCGACAACGAGGAGATGCTCGCCGTACTCCTGGAGGAGGAGAGCGCCAAGGTCGCCGAAGGTGAAGAGCACTTGCAGATCCTCGCATCGCTCGCCTAGCTGTACATGCAGATGGCGAAGCCGAAGCGCGGTGGTTTGGCGCCAGGTCGCCGGAAGTGCAAGGCGAGACAAAGGATAGAGGGCTACTGCATGTTGTACACCGACTACTTCGCCGACCAGCCACTCCATGGAGAGGACGTGTTTTGCCGCCGTTTCAGGATGAGCCGGAAGCTCTTCCTCAAGATCGTGCATGCCATCCGGGAGTTCGACCCCTATTTCATTTGCAAGAAGGATTGCACCGGCTTGGTTGGGTTTTCCTCTCTTCAGAAGTGCACCGTGGCAATGAGGTTGCTTGCATATGGAGCACCGTTGATGCTGTCGATGACTATCTTCGCATCGCCGAGTCCACCGCCATTGATTGCTTGTACAGGTTCTGCAGGGCAGTGATTGCAGTGTTCGGGGAACAGTACTTGAGATCACCCACTGTTGAAGACACTGCTCGGATCCTCGCGGTCAATGAAAGTAAAGGATTTTCTGGTATGCTTGGAAGCATAGATTGCATCCATTGGGAGTGGAAGAACTGTCCATTTGAATGGCAAGGAATGTACAAAGGCCACAAAGGAGGTTGCACTGTCATACTTGAGGCAGTTGCAACACATGATATTTGGATCTGGCACTCCTTCTTTGGCATGGCAGGATCGAACAACGACATCAACATCCTCAACTCCTCAACTGTCTTTTCCAAGCTTGTTGAGGGTCATGCTCCCCCCGTGGAATTTGAGATCAATGGGCACCACTACAACAAGGGATAATATCTAGCAGAGGGCATCTATCCAAGATGTCCAACATTTGTGAAGACTATCTCAAGCCCAATGCTCCCCAAACATTCTCACTTTGCCAAGGAACATGAAGCTTGCAGGAAGGACGTGGAGCGGGCATTTGGTATGCTCCAGCAGAGGTTTGCAGTTGTCCGGTTCCCTGCTATGACTTGGTTGAAAGATCAGATGTGGGAAGTGATAAACTGTTGTGTGACCTTGCACAACATGATCATTGAGGATGAGAGGAAGGATCCAGTAAGTTTGCTCGAGGAGGACGAGCCATACTACAGATAGGGTCCTCTTGCTGAGCCTGATCATCAGGTGCCTCCAACCTGGGCTACATTTATCGCAATACGTCAGGAGATCCGAGATCCGGCGATGCATCAACAGCTGCAGGATGATCTTATTGAGCACATGTGAATACGTAGGGGCAACACGTCGTAGATTCCAGCATGAACTAGGCCGAACTTCGCCGAAATATGTTGTATTTTCACTTCTGGCTAAACTATATTTACATTTTTACGCCGAACTGTGTTTAAAATTTTGCCGAACTTTGGTCTTAAATGTTCTGTATTCATTGTATGACGAACTATGCGAAATCTGGACGAACTTGAGCCGAATTTCAGCGGATGCGGGCGTCCCAAGAACTCGGCCTGGGTACGCGAGTGGGGAACTGCGCGTACCCAGGCCAAAAACTTGCACCGTCCGACCAAAGTTTGGTCCGGATTCCGTCCTGGGTTCGCCCAACGTGTGGAGATGCTCTTAGCTAGCCGCCGCCTCCTCTCCTTCAGAAACCCCCAACACCCCAATACTTGAAAAACTCGACGAGGCGGAGCTGATCCACCCGAAACTCGAAATCCCTCGGCGAGGCAGAGCAAATCCGCCCATGGCCGATAAGAAGGAGGAGTTTTCTTCGGTGGTGGAGCCCGATTCGAAAAGCGTGGGCTCGGAGGCGATCGACGGGTGTGGCATGAAGCGGAAGGCGGAGGAGACCTGGGAGGCGGCGACGGTGGACGTGGTGGTGGTGGATCGTTCGAGTTCATAGCAGGTGGTGCTGGTTCCTCAGGATTCGTCGGAGGACGACGACATCGACCCGGCCGACTACCACTACGACTCCGATGAAGACCCAGAGGTTAGCAACGCCAAGATGAAGGCGCGGTTCGAGGCACGTCAGCGGGCGCGCGAGGCTCGCTACCCCAGTCTGACTTACAAGGATTACTCCGTTGTGGAGGTTCCTCATGAAGATGACAAGGACGACCTCGGTGACGTGGATGATGATTGATGAGGCTGCACATAGTGAGATTACTGCTCCTGTGATTCAACCGAGATGGAGGATGCTATCTAAGTTAAGCTTAGGCATCGATAAACCAATGGCATGTCCGTGACTGATAATTTGTTATACAGCCCCTGCCGCCAAGTACTTTCCGACGACACCGATGAGAAAGTTCCGACGAGACGACACGCACGTATCCGATAACTTTCCCGAGATGCATGTGCTGCTAGCTGATCGATTCTTTTGATCCAACTAGTACACTCACGCACGCACACGCAAAACAACTTTGATTGTCAAAGGCTCTTGTCGAGCCTTGCTTTCTCTCTTGTATTGCTCAACCCGCGGTGTTGTTTACAGGCCAGGATACACGCATATATATATGCCAAGACTAGACAACCGACTCGGTAGCTAAACCTAGTCTAATACATATACGTATAGTACCTGGACACCTACACCTACTCCGACTGCAATTCCAATACGTGTAGGACATGTGATTATCTAACAATCACCCCCTAATCACGATGTGCTTCTTTACATCGACCTGGATTCCAAATACGCTAGCTACTTCGTGTAGGCATTACTGTTGGCTTTACTTTTGCCACTTTAACCATCATCTTCGATAGTGCTTTCGTCGTCTCTTGTGGCACCCATGTCGCCGTTTTTTCTCTTATCGGTTTCTCCATGGCTTCACGCCAACAACCCTTTTTGTCGGCGCCCTTCGCCATGCCTTCACGCCGACGACTGTCCTTTTTGTCTGCGCCTTGAGACATTATACTTGGTTCGATCAAGTACTTTCTCATCGATGCCTTGCATATTTGATCTACCGCTTGCCGATGCTCTTGGATGCAATAGAACAAATTTGTAGGAGATAGCTCAAATTGATTTTCTTCTAGCTTCTCTATACCACGGGAAAAGCATCTTGATGGATCTGCACCCCCTATTATCGAGTCTCCTTTATCCGTCTGGCCACCAGTCCACACTCTTGGACCATCGCCTTCTGGCCTTGCTGGCCTGTTTGCTGGGCTCGCTTCAGCTCCCCCTCCTTTTCTTATAATTGCTGCGCAAACAAGTGCAGGTATCGCTACGCATGCATCTGTGCACCCTTCCAGTTCCGTATCTTCTGGCCACGGACTAGCCTTTTCTTCAAACTCTTTGTCTTCTGGGAGAATCCCTAGTGCTTCTGGCCTGATGTCCACGCTTGGAGCTCCCCCTAGGCCTTCAACGTCTTCTGGGCCCGAACTTGCTGACAAGGATAAGCTTGGTTGATCCATATTTTCTTCATACTCAAGATCCCACATGACGTAAAAAGTTGGATATCCCGGTTCGTTGTAGCCCCAATTCCATGACTTGCCTTCCTCAAAGATTACGTCTCCCTTGAAAACGACCTTATTGGTATAAGGATTGCACAAGCGGTATGTCTTTGAGACTTCATAGCCTGTCATGATCATTGGAATACGTTGCTCCGCCAATTCCGCCTTTACATGCGCCACACATCCAAAAGTACGAAGATGATCAACCGAGGGCTTCCATCCGTACCATGCTTCGTACGGTGTTGTACTAACTCCACTCTCAGTAGATTCCATGTTCAGCAAATACACAGCCGTATTGACTGCCTCACCCCAGAATTTTCGTGGAAAGCCTTTACTCTTCATCATGCTCCATGCCATGGTCAACATAGTTTGATGCAGCTCACCCCCCTCATCAATGCATAGGACTCTTATCTTTGCCTCCACCTTGAACTCTTCGGCTTCCTTGATCTTCTCGAATGCTTGTTGAGCTTGATCCTTACTTTTCAGCAACACAATCCACATGTATTTACTATGATCATCCACCACAAGCATGAAGAACTTATTGCCGGACGGAGTTGCGGGTGAGATTCCAACGCATAGATCGCCATGAACAAGTTCTGAGGCTTCACTTGCCTCAAACGCGGCTTCACATGGGAACGGGGCATTCTGTTCCTCGTGATGCACATACGGTAGATCGTGATCCACTTGCGCCACAATCTCTGTAGCCGGTGATGGAGGATCCTCCTCATCCTTCAACTCAGTTACTTTAAGCATCAGCATCATCGGTCCATCATATCCTTCCTAGGCGATGAGAGCCCTCTCCTTTTCCTTTGGTGCTTTCCGGCAATCAGCCTTGAAGTGACCGAGCTTGCCGCAGTTATGACACCTTACTTTCTTTATGTCAAACTTCCTCCGCGGCGGGGTGTCGTCTTCATACTCCTGCCCCGCGATGTTATTTTTCGCTGGGCGTTGCTTCTCCATGCCGCTCGTGGAGCCTCCTTTCTTTTCTTTTGAAAGAGTCATCCACTGCTGCTTTGTGAGCATCAGGTGCTCAACCTGTTCTGGATCACCGAAGCTGATCCGTATTCTCTCATCGTGTGCCTTAAATCTTCCGACGAGATCCTCAATCGTCAATGTATTCAGGTCAAGACATTGTTCGATCGATGTAACGATCTGCATGTAGCGCGTCGGCGCCGCACGCAGGAACCTTCTGACGTTCTTGATCTCATCCAATTTCTCGCCATATCCCCTGATTGCGTTGACAAGGGTAACGAAACGGGCGGCAAACTGATCAACCGTCTCGCTCTCCTCCATCTTCAGATCTTCATAGCTTTTTGTCAAAGTTTGAAGATGTGCTTCCTTCACGCGGGCATGACCTTGGTGCAAGATCTTGATCGTCTCCCATGCATCCTTCGCCGATTTCTTTCCGACGAGGTGCTGCATCACGTCCTTCGGCACGACAGAATAGAGTGCCGTTAACGCTTGGCGATCCTTCCGGTACTTCACGCCTCCCTTGACATACTCGTCGCCTCCTGGATCGACGGCCTCCCAAACCTCCTGAGCCTCCATGGCCACTTCCATGTTGAGTGCCCATAGCCCATAGTCCTTGCGATCGAGGCGCGGATACAAAGCCGCCCCCACCGTCTCTGTCACCGGTGCCGATGTCGAGCTCTCGCCAAACTTCACCATCGCCATGACCTCCTAGTACTTTCAGCAGATCACGGGCGACGACGTTGGCTCTGATACCAAGTGTTAGCACAACCCCTGCCGCCGAGTACTTTCCGACGACATCGACAAGAAAGTTCCGACGAGACGACACGCACGTATCCGATAACTTCCCCGAGATGCACGTACCGCTAGCTGATCGATTCTTTTGATCCAACTAGTACACTCACGCACGCACACGCAAAACAATTTTGATTGCCAAAGGCTCTTGTCGAGTCTTGCTTTCTCTCTTGTATTGCTCAACCCGCGGTGTTGTTTACAGGCCAGGATACACACATATATATATGCCAAGACTAGACAACCGACTCGGTAGCTAAACCTAGTCTAATACATATACGTATAATACCTGGACACCTACGCCTACTCCGACTTGCAATTCCAATACGTGTAGGACACGTGATTATCTAACATAATTTATGACTCTTTTCTGTGTATTACTACCTCTGTTTCAAAATACAAGTATTTTTAGCAAATTGTTTTAACTTGCTTAAAAGGCTTATATTATCAAACAGAGGGAGTAACATATTACTATCTGTTGAAGATTCGAGACCTTAGGCTCTGATACCATGTCAAGCTTCATGCACTAGCCAACACAACCAAAAGTTCGAACTGATGGAAAGAGCTAGTGCAATCCACTTATACACTTCAACACTATCATCCAAGTTCCTAAATCAATTGTGTTACTTGAGAACCGTTTGGGGCATGTTATTGTTTTCTGATGCCATGTGTGATTGATTCTGAGCGTATCTATGCCTGTTGGTTAGATTGTTTCAAGGTAAAAGTCTATTCTAAACCCTTAACTCGTAGAGGTTTCGCTGGTTTAAATTCTAAAGTTGAAATCTCCATAAACTAGTGTTTGGTGTACCGGGAAATCACTGATCCTTACCGGATTACACGCTACTCACTACAACAGTCATTTTAGGGCACTTCAAAGTGTCTCAATATGAAAATAAAAATCAATGAAACAAAAAAGAAAGTCATCATGGAATAAGAAGATACTAACTAGAATAAAAATTTAAACCAGGTGGAGAAAAATTGACGACTACAACATGAACAAACATTTATACTCAGCATAAGAAAGGAACATTTATACAACATGGACAAACATTTGACGACTACAACATGAACAAACATTTATACCATACCAAAAATGACATATGTGATGCGAAGAAAGTGAAGTACTGTAGAAGATCAAGGAGAGGATGGTGGTATCGTATACCTGGAGATGTTGATCGCCACCAACTATGATACGCATGGCCTACCTCCTCCCGCCGACAATGATACACATATCCTGCCTCGCAGGCAGGGCAGGCATGGTTGCTTTGTCGGTATGACATGGTACCTGACCACTACTTGAGCGCCACCGTAGCAGGAGCCTTCAATTCAGTATTTATTTATATATTATGTCGCCTTTGATTTCCAATTTTTCACAACGTTCTGTTATTATCTGTTCATGCACTTCGAATCATCTGGTAATGTTCTTACAGGCACGAGCTACGTGCCATAAAAAAAGAAAAGGTAAGAAGGATGGAGACCGAAAATGCAAGCCCAAAGACGTGATTAATGTTGAGGTAGAGATATGCAAGAATCAAAGCGCAGTAGACAATCCTAAACATTACCAGATGATTCAGAAACTCGGGATACATAGTTAATGTTGCTGATAGTGAATTCACATCAAGACCAAGGCTGGAAGTAGTAGTAGTATCTAAATTGATGTCTAGTTTACTTCAGAGTTTATATTTTCAGTGAATGACCCAGGCTTCAAAACCATTTTATAGAAGGTCCAGATGCGTTTAGTCGTCGTGGTGCCTGTATTTTCAGTCAATGACCCAGCCAACACTTATTATGGATCAAAGGGAATAGCAAATTTTAGAATAGAGGAATTTTGTGATAGCACGGCAGCATGTGCTAGTAGATTAACATAGCAGATGTTTGTTGGCTGCACACTGACATGTAACTCGGATGCGAACTTGGCCTTGTGGCCTTAATCTTGATGTGAATTCCATGCATATTGTGTATTCTTGTGTGGGCTCTGCTGTTCATACAAATTTAAGAAATTCACAGCTTTCTGTTTGCGCAGCCCAGATATGCACTTCAGCTTTATAATGTGCCAACGAATGACCACGGTTTCATTATGAATTTGGCCCCTATCATGTGTAAGCTATATCTCAATGTGAATTGCATAAGTTAGAACTCAAATTGAATCGCATAAGTCAAATTGAAGTGCATGAGTTTCATCTCAAACTGAAATCAATACCCCAGTACTCAATAACATCTGCACACGACCATGTTCAGACAAAACATTCTTCCATAAATTCAGGAACAGCATAGTAGCTTTGCAACAGATTCATGTTACAAAAATAACAGAAGAGTAGCTACACCGAGTCACTGATGGTCCCAAAATATCTACAAAACTACCTAAATCCTCACATCATGGCATCATAATCATCCAATGCACCATTATACTCCATGACCTTCTTCTTGATCTTCGAGGTATCCACCCAGGTGATCAAGTCTTCCATGTTCCTGGTTACAAGAAAGGCTGGATCCGTGACCCTCTCAGGGCCTACACGCACATGCCCTTGTTCAATGTAGGTGACAGCCTCTGTAAGGTGTTCCGCAAACTTGAGCTTCACCAAAACTGTTGCAAGTCTCCGCCTACAATAGTTTAGAAAGCGACATAGTTAGTGGAATATGATATGTCATGTTGCTCCCTACAACAAAGCTACTATGGTTATTGAGTGATTCATGGCAATACAATCTTTAAAAAACAACTAACAAATAAAATGCAGCATTTGATGAAGCTAACAACAATTGAAGGGAAAATAGTTCCTACTATAACTCAGGGAGATAGAGACCTGCAGAAGACGCTCACTGAAAGATTCTCGCATTTGACCAAGCTCTTCTTTGTTGGAATTACACCCATATTATACCTGAAATTTGAGAAAACTTCCTTAGACCATATAAATGAGCTGTCAGTAAAAGTATCAAGTAAAAACTGGAAGCAGCAAGCAAGAATTGCATGATTGAATCGAACAGAAACAACTTCAGATGTTCATAATATAATAAGATGGCATACTGAAGCAGCATGATATATAGACAGTATTTGTGTCGCTTTCCAATGCCCGGGAGAGTGTCATCAGTATCCAAACATAACCAATCCAATGCCATGTTGAACGAACTAATTATTAGAGTGCACACTCCGAAGAATATGATGAGACGCCAATAATCATGTAGAGGGTTAGCAAGTCTTTTTTACCACATCATTTTTAACTAGGACTATTTTAAAATAACTGCAGGAGAACTGCTATATCCACTCATTGATTTAGGGACAGGCAGGCTAAGTGGACCAAAGATCTGAAGCAAACAATGATAGCCCAAGAAACCTCATATGAGTTACATTTTTCTTAGCCTTGATCAAAATGAATACTGTTTGCACAATCAAAAATAAATCCTGAATAAATCATCAAGTACTAATGGTTGAGTCAAAGGAAATAGATGTTTATAATAAGATGGCCCACTGAAGCAGCATGGCATATAGACGGTATTCTTGTCTTTCTCCTAATGGGTGAGAGAGTATCAATAGTGGGGTATCGAAACGAAAGCAATCCATTGCTATGTTGAACGAACTTATTATTAGAGTGCACACTCAGACATTAGCAGAAGCAGAAAATATGATGAGATGCCAATGATCATGAAGATGGTTAGCAAAATAGCAAGTCTCTGCTACCACTTCATTTTTTGGTTGTTATTTAAAGTAACTGCAGGAGAACTAATATATTCATTCATTGATTTAGAGACAGGTCAAGTGGACCAAAGATCTGAAGCAAACAATGATAGCCCAAGAAACCTCATATGAGATACATTTTGTTTAGCCTGGATGAAACAAATACAGTTTGCACAATCAAAAATAAATAATCAAGTACTAATAACATAGGTCAAAAGCAACATTAATTTGATAGACCTTACATAGAGCCATGACTCTTATATATTTCTAAATCTATAACAATCCAGTTGGCAATCACAGATAAACATGGAGGACTCGTAATGTCGTGGTACATGATGGATACAGTGTACAGTTAAACTGTTAAACAAACACAACCACAGATCCCTTTCAGGATCGAGAAGAGAACATGCGGCAACTTACAGCTTGTCGATGAGCATGTCCGTCATCTCGATTCTGAAAGGGTCCCTCGCATCCATTTGCTTTATAATGTTCACCAGCTTCTGCGCCATACAGCAGATCCCATTGTACCTGCGCCACCACAGAATGAACGACCAGCACTTAACATATGCTCGAGCAGTAATCCAAGCACAACCACCTACTGAATCGAAACACGAACATGACAAGCTAATCAATTCCGCAAGCAATTGACCGATGGTTCGTAAAGCAGAGGAACAGGAGGGGGTTGATTGGGTGAGAGAGGGAGGGATGTACTTCTTGTAGTCGTCCCTTTCCACGAGGCTGTAACGCGCTGCGTGACGGCGGCATCGCGGTGGCCGCCCTCCCGCTTCCAGTCGAGGAAGTTGACCTTCTTTAGCAGCTTCTTCTCGTGGAACTTGAACTTCCTCTCCTGTCTCACCCTTGATGTGAGGAATGCGTCTGTCGAGCGGAAGCAGCGGTTGCGCCGGTGGATGATTCTGGGAGGAGCGCGTCCGGCGGCGTGCGTACTTGTTTGCTCGTGAGCGTCAGGACTAGGGATCGTGGTGGCATGAAGGGGGTGTGGCTCCGTCTTGGGCTGAGTGGGCTCGTTTGACTGTTTGGGCTCAGCGAGTGGGATCTGGTTGGATGTAGATATTCAGCTTTGGGGGAGAATATATGTTCGCCAACACAGTCTTAATAAGGAGATGTTCGTGACTTCTAATTTTTAGTCAAAGCGAGTTCTCTATCGTGACCGTGCATCTTTTGTAATGGTTTGAACTTGTTAGAATTAGTTGTATCTTTTGGAAGCCGTAAACTTGTTGGATTAAGATGTAATGTATGTATATATGAATGCTCATGTTAATTCAGCTACAGTTGTATTCTATGTGTTGTGAGTTATTTGTTATGCTATTTGTTTGGTTGAGATTTAATATAGATATATTAGATATTTAGTGCGGGCCGAAATAAAAAATTGGCATATAGCATGCGCCGACATGGATTATGAGACATTGCCGTTATTCCGTAGTCTCACGGCTGCCACGACATGTATGCAGTACCGCCCTACATGGGCCGTAGCGTAAATGTCTTGCTGCCGCGAAAGCGCTACCTCGGCGGACCACGTTGTGCCGCGCCAAAAAATTCGCAGCCGTTGCACAATCCCCGACACAGTTATCCCTAGCGGCTTTTCTTTGTCGCGCCAGTGGTTATGCCTCGACGTTTATAAGCGCCAGCGCCCGAGCTCCGTGTTGTAGTGTACTCCTTTTGTTCGGAATTATAGGTCCTACGACGTATACCTATGTTGTTAATTTAACCAACAAAATAAAATTTATATATCACAAAAGTTATATCATTATAAAATATAACCTCTAAAGTTTCTAATGGTATAATTTTTATGCTATACTATTTATATATTGTTGTTCAAATTGGCAACCTATTTATTCACGCTGGACTTATAATCCTAAACGGACGGAGTACGTTCGCCGACGATATTCCTAGTAGCGCCGACACATGTTCTAAATCGTTTGATGGCGGTAAGTAGCACCAACGCGCCAAATTTTTTGTCCGTCGACGATTGTGTTCGCTATTATAGTCCTTTTCCTAGTCGTGTAAATATAAAACATGATTATAACAGTAGATATGATGCAAATATGGTGGAATACATCACAATATACAAAAAAATCATGTAGTGTGCATTTTACATGCATTAAGCTCCTTGTGGGGTAAGACAGTCAATACTTATGGAAAAATGCTACTATAGTTGAACCCTACATTTAATTTAGGTATATTGTTGAATTTATTTTATTAATCCTATAGAGGAACAAAATACCTAGAATACTTATATTTATTTTAGGTATCGTCATAGAACTTCCGTGGTAGTAGGTCTGCGGCGCGGGCGGGAGCTCGGAGGATGTGGGCGAGCCATCATCCCCCGGCCTGTGCTGACATGCTTTCCTACAGGTGGCTTGTCGACGACACAGTGGAAGGTGCGGGCGCTACTACCACGGAATCGATGATGGACCATGTAGGAAGGTCTACAATTTTGGTGGGCGGTGAGGGAGAAGCCGAATGGCGCGGTGGCGCGAGAAGAGAAAAGGGAGGGGTTGCAACTTTCCTCCCGCCAAGTGCCGTTGGTGTGTTTTGGTATGCACAGAAACCGACACTTGCAACGGAAATGTACGGCACGAGATCCGGTTTTACGGTCACGTGTCCATATCTTGATAAGTTGTTACTCTGTTGTCTCTCTCTCTCTTTTTTTCTATGTGTATTGATTTTTAATAGGTCGGTGAAATTTTCGCAAAAAGAAAAAAATAATTTGAAAGGAAATAGAGTGTAGTAATTGAACCGGCGGGACATGCGCAGCAGCTACTAGCTGACAAAATGGATGTGGTGTAGTAATAACCAAGGTGCCCTCCCGGCCGCCCGGGCGCGCGAACGCAACATATGCGCAGAGAAGAGTATATATACCTGACACGGCTGACAAGATGAGTCGCTGAGCGTGATGCACCTTTGAACTGCTCGCGCGGTACGGTAGTGATTCGACCGACCCGCTGTTCGCAAAAAAAAAGGAGAGAGCTCGAGATAGTACTGTGACTGTGCGGCCGGGCCGGGCCGACCGGCCGTAACAAACTCTCTGACACCGCTCCGGGCTCTGTGCGCGCGGCAGCCAGCCAGCCAGCTGGGTGTATAAAAGCATTGAATGCCACCACCAAATGCACCTCGGCCGCTTCGTCCCGTTCATCCACATCCACACCACCACCACCACCACGCTCCACACGCCGCGCGACGCCTTGGCAGCAGCAGATCCTTCCTTCCTTCCTTCCTTCCGGTGGCGGTACGGTACGGTGGGTGCCTCCCTCCCTCCCTCCCTCCCTCCCTCCTCCTCCTTTCTCCCCTGCTGCAGCCGTGTGGTGGGTGCTCCCTCTCTCTCCTTTTCTGCCATGCCTTTTTTCCTTCTTTTCTTCTCTTCACTTGATGCTGGATCCGACCATCCGTGGTTTGATTTTCTGGCTTGGATCATGTACCTGCTGTTCGATCGTGGATCCGTGTTCCTCCGTGCGTCTGTGGCTAGCGTGTAGTAGGTGCCAGGGCTCGCGGGCGTCTTCATGTGTGCCCGTCTACTCATGCGCCTGTGCGATGATGATGCGGGCTCATCTTAATTAATCTGGCGTTTGAATCTTAATTAGACGGTTGATGAACTTGAGTAGGAAGGCAGGTCGTAGGAGACAGTGATGGATCCCAAGAAAGCCGACTTAATTAGGTGTTCAACCTGCTTGCATTGGCTTGCTTGGATTGTGTGTGTGTGTGTGTGTGTGTGTGTGTGTGTGTGCAGATTCGTTCGTATCTGTTCAAAGAATTCAGATAAGATGCAGTACTGCAGGTCCTGGATGGATCGATGTATGGAGACACAGTGATGAATCGATGTATGGCAATGCAAGGCTACTTAAATTAATTAGGTTTCAACCTGCTTGCATTGGCTTGCTTGGATTTGGATGTGTGTGTGTGTGCAGATTCGTTCGTATCTGTTCAAAGAATTCAGATAAGATGCAGTGCAGGTCCTAGATGCGTTAGTTCGTCTTCATCTGGATCTTGATGGATCGTCTTCATCTTCATGTCTGTGCCCGTCTGCTCATGCATGCCTGTGCGTCTGCGATCATGATGTGGGCTCATCTTAATCTGGTGCGTGTTTGAAATGAACCTTAGACCGACGGTTGATAAACTTGATTAGGCAGGCAGAGTCGGACGCAGGAGACACGGTGATGAATCGATGTATATATGGCAATGCAAGCAAGGCTACTTAAATTAATTAATTAATTAGGTTTCAACCTGCTTGCTTGCATTGGCTCGCTTGGATGCTGCTGTGTGTACGCAGATTCGTATTTGTTCAAACTAATAATTCAGATAAGTTGCAGTGCAGGTCGTGTTCATCTTCACCTTCTTCAGTCGATCGCTAGCTGCTTGATGCATGGATCTTGCTTGTTCATTGCTTTGTTCAGTCTGCAATTTAATTTCCGTATCATCATGCGCATATATATACTCTAGTCTAGTAGTACTGGTTACATCTGGTGGACTAATAACTATCGTCCCATCGACATGCTTGTGCTTGCAGATCGATCGATCTAGAGGCGGGCGGCACAACATGGATCTTAGTCCCGAGTCACAGCAGAGCCTCCTTGTGGCCGGTACGAACCCAACTAGTATTGATGATCTCTACTTAATACTACATATATACACACGCGCCACATCTGAACAATGTATCGGCTAGCTGCTAGGGACCGAGATCAGCATCCCACAGGATGTTACTTTCATATGCTTCATTCTGTTTTTTCTATCTCCGCATGCATGCAGGCGACTTCCATACGCTTCTCGGCTTGGCAGCTCCACTGTAAGTAATAAATCCTGTGACGACAGAGTTCCTGGCCATGAAACTTGGCAGCAGTACCTACCTTTTGCCTCTGTGTATATTGTAACAACGCCGGAGTGTACGCCTCCCTGCGCAGGTACACAGCCTTGCCGGCCATCTGTCAGACCAAGACCGTGGGTAGGCGCTCGCCGCTGCCCAACATCGCGGCGTGTTTCAGCTGCGGCGTCGGGATGCTCTACGCGTGCGCACGCAACGACCAGCTCGCCATTGCCGTCAACGCTATTGGAGCCAGCTTTCAGGCGATCTACATCGTCTTTTTCATGTGCTATAGCGACGCCCGGCGGCTGGTTCTTTTGCAGTGCCTGGTGCCCACGATTGCTTACCTGTGTCTGCTCGCCGTGTACCTTGCCGGAGCGGCCAATGACAACACCCTCGCCGTCCTGGCAGGAACCTCCGGCTGTTTAGCCCCGCTCACCATCGCCTACCTCCTGGTAACGCGCGCGCACATACCCATCTCCTGGCATGCATACATTATTTCTAGGTTGCTTGTTAGTGCAAGTATGATCTACTCGATCAGCCAGTAACAAACATTCAACTTGCAGCACAACAAGGTGAGGCCGAACGGGACCATGGAGTTCATGCCCCATCCAATTGTTCCCGCCTTTGCACTGGTTAGCACGCCGCTATGTATCCTCTACGCTTTCGCCGGGAAGGACCGTAAGCTGTATATTGCGGTGAGCCATATTCTTTCGTGCATCTGGCTAATCAGCTAGCTACTAGCATTGATCCTTGCTAGCTAGCTTTATTATATTAGGAGGAATATCTATCCATCTATGGGAATGAATGAATGAACGTATGAATACCTGATCAATGTGCAGATTCCCAACAGCGTCGGCCTGGTGTCAGCACTCCTTCAGGTGCTCCTGCACTACTTCTTCTTGATAATGGACCAATTCAGGTCCGACGTGCACGCTGCCCTTCGGGAGTGCCTTGTTGGCTTGTGACCGTTGCATTGCAGCAGCAGAAGCTAGCAAAGCAACCATCTTAAATTATTTCATCTAACTACATTCCACTATTGTAATGTTATATTCCATCTACTACCATTATTCCATTAGCGTCTCCGAATGAGTTAAGTTAAAGACTACATGTATCGAGTCACTACGTACGTCGTTGGATCTTGTATGCATGCATGCATTAATCATTAATTACTCCCTGGCTCTCTCTTGATTTTGATCACTGCATCGTTTGTGCATGCCTCTACGTGCTTCATTTAGTAAGACCGTCTCGTTCTGACATATATCTACGACGTACTAATTGCTTCACAGCGGCTAACTTTGGCTAGATGATCGCAAGCAAATAACAATGTCATGTCTCTCATGTATATTATACTCCATCCGTTTCAGAATATAAGACGTTAGTTATAGAGTTTTCCGACAGCAACCAAACTGTACAATAATAGTACCCTTCGAACTTGTCGGAAACAGCGGTATAGAATTTGGCTGGAATTGATCCGCGGGCATCGCCCAGCTGAACCCTGGCCGGAGTCCTTCCGTGATCCATCGTCCAGGTACACACGTGCGTTGCCGGAACCGATCCCAGCTGGCCCGGCGGCAGCACCAGACGATCCCGCCGGCCCAGCTACGCACGTCGATACTAGGAGAGCTTGCCGGCAGCTCGCCCTCGACCTCCCGGCTGGGCAAGAGGAAACACCCGGTAGCTCCGGCAGCTCGACCTCGACTTCCCGGCTGGGCAAGAGGAAACGCCCGGTAGCTCCAGCAGCTCGACCCCTCAACCTCCCAGCTGCGCAAGGGGGAATGCTGGTAGCACCGACAGCTCAACCCCGACTTCCCAACTGCACAAGAGGAAACTTCGGCAGCTCGCCCCGACCTCCTAGCTGCGCAAGAACGCCTACAACTCCGGCAGCTTGCCCCCGACCTAGCAGCTGCGCAGCCTTTTGCCGGCGACATCGCCTTCTCTCCGGCCACCAATTCCTTCCCCACTTGCTGCTCAGGAGCTTCCCCACGTGCCCAGGTTCCCAGGTAGTCGCCCCCCTCCTGCTCTGCTCCTTCTGGGGGGCCAGGAAGGTGATATCGAACGCCGGCAAGGCCCAGCACCTCTCCGCCGGCGATCTGCAGCAACAATACGTCACCATCTTCCTCCTTGCCGCCCGGGGAGTTCCTGCTTGCCCAGCACCTCGCCGCCAACAGGCACAAGAAGGAGCCTACTCCGGCAAGGGAAGGGAGGGCACGGACCTCAATTGCAAGAATGACGCGGCCACTTTTTAACCTCAACTTCACTCCACCACCTGAAGAATAAGAGGACGATCAGAATCAACATGCAAATAAAACTCCTAACAGGCGTAGATAAAACTATTGCAAGAAGCAGTTAAGACGATTTCAGAAATGTTTTGAACTAAGTAAACATTCATTGGACAAACTTATCTTGGGAGCATAACTAGACAATGTAGTACAACATCAGTCACCAACATCCATAAGCAACATCAAGGAGCAATGCATTACTACAAGGAATACTAAGGCTCTGCGAGATGAATCGATATACAGAAACAATATCAGTCATGTTTGTGTTTGTTAACTTAATGTACTCCTAACTACAGCAGTAATGCATTACTACAAGGAGTACTAAGAGGAGCTTACGCTACTCTGTTATTGCAGACCAAAAATACTTCATAAAGTAAACATTCTTCAGATTTAAACATGCCGCCGAATAATTTACTAGTGTCACTAGTCCAACAGTGTATCAACAATTTTAAAGAGCACGTATCTCACTACAACAGATTGTATCAACAATTCTAAAGAGCACATTCCATCTACTGACAGGAGTATAGCACCACTAGAGATGCAACCGTCTAGTACCTCCAAGTTAACTTGTCATTAAAATTCAGTTAGCTTGTCATAAAATTCAGCACTACTGCAAGCAATACTACAGATCAAAAATAAATTTGGAGAGCACAACTGAAACTAAACCTTAACAGACTGAAAATGGAAACACATACTGAGTAATTATGCTACTCAGGTCAATGGCAAGATCAACTCAGATTCTCAGTAGCCAACAAACATCAACAATGACAATGGATATTTGTACAGAAGCTGGAGCAAGATGGACTTACTGGTCACGGTGGTGGTCGTGGTCGTGTTGGTTGACAGCGGCCCGGTGCTCACCGGCAGCAACTTGTCGTGGAGGAGCAGCATGTCGTGGATGTGGTCTCGGGGAGGAGCTCGGGCGACAGCAGCTCCGGAAGAAGCTCCTCAGTGTCTCCTTGTCACGGATGCAACCGCCAGCCACCACGATTGGAGCTCGGCCCTAACCATGGATGGACAGATCGAGCACCACCTCTGCAGATGCGGCCTCCAGCACGGGCAGGTCGGTGAAGAGGATCCACCGGTCCCTCCCCGCCCCGACGCGCCGGAAATCGTCGTCGTTCCCCGTAGATCGAGCGCAAAAAAAATGCGAACTTTTATGGAGGGGCGGCAACGACACAGGCCATGGAGAGGCGGCGACGCGGGCCATGGAGGGGCGGCGGAGAGACGGAAGTTAGGGGCGGCGGCGACGCTGGAGGGGGGCGGCGATGGAGGGGAAGGGAGAGACTCAGCGCGACGCGAGATGGAGAAGAGTGTGACCGGTCACGGGCGACACATATATTCGGAAACTCGGGAGTTATCCATGTGTAATTTTGTTTGAACGTGACAACCTAAAATGTCTTATAGTACGAAACAGAGGGAGTATGTTGCAACCCAAGAGATTATGATTTTCGAGGCCTCCCCTTATGAATATGATGAGGGTGTCTTCACAAAGATTGCTCCGTTTGGCCGGATGGATCCCTAGACATGCCTTAGGGCGGGTCATACAAGGGAGTACATATATACACTAAAAAATGAATCTAGACACTAAAAAATGTCTAGATACATCTCATTCACAAACCTAAAACATCTTATATTTCCAAACGGAGGGAGTACATATATACACATGCGCCTAGCTATCACACACCACATCTGAACAATGTATCGGCTAGCTGCTAGGGATCGAGATCATCCCACATCATATGCTTCATTCTGTTTTTTCTATCTCCGCATGCATGCAGGCGACTTCCATACGCTTCTCGGCTTGGCAGCTCCACTGTAAGTAATAAATCCTGTAACGACAGAGTTCCTGGCCATGAAACTTGGCAGTACCTACCTTTCGCCTGTGTATAGTAACGCCGGAGTACGCCTGCCTGCGCAGGTACACCGCCTTGCCGGCCATCTGTCAGACCAAGACAGTGTGGGTAGGCGCTCGCCGCTGTCTAACATGTATTCATTTAGGTTGTTTTATTGTTTATTTAGTGTTTTGCGCTTATCAATGAAGAAACCTTATATTACACAGGATCATCATGACAATATTACATTCAATACACGGATCGAGTTCGTGCACTACATACAAAAGTTGTTATTCGATGCTACCGGCCAATTCCTTCAAAGTTGCTATTTTTACAATCCCTACTAGTAAGGTGTCCGTGCGTTGCTACGGCCCTATAATCTGTACACATTAGTGTTGCTTAGTTATTTGTGTCACTTTTTTTTTTGAAAACATCATTCACAAAAATAAATAATGATGTTTTCTCTTTTATAGGAAATAGATGATTTCTCAACTATGTGTATACTCAATGTTCAAAGTTTGATTTAGCTATTAATTTTATACACATGCAATACAAATTTATGACAACACTTTATGCTCGAAGGATCTAACTTTATTCTTTTAAACAAAGATAGAGAAATTTAATTGGTTGCTAAATAAGGCCATGCATTGTTCGGGAATCAGCCTTGTCGACAAGAATTCATCAACAATATACACAATCATGCACACATGTTGCCACTGGAAATTTCTTTTCGGACAAGATCGTACGCTAAACTTTATTAGGATGAAGATAAAGCACCAGAATTCATCAATAATATACACAATCATGCATATATGTTGTCGGCGGGGATTTATAACCGGACAAGATCACACACTGAACTTTATTGAGATGAACATAAAGCACTGTAGTTTCTAATTTTACATTCCTATCAAATTCTCTACTCACTGGTAAGCATCTCGAGGCTCAAGCCATGTACTATTATGCACCAATATATATATATATATATATATATATATATATATATATATATATATATATATATATATATATATATGCTTAAGAAAATAAACCAACCATTCTATTAAGCACGAGTGTCTATTTGTATAGGAAAGGTGATTATTTAGGCATTTGCCTAGTAGGAATAAGCACCAATGCATAACAAAAACCGGTTTATTTTCTAAGCACTTTCTTTGAGCACCTTGCAATATTGATGGCATGTGCATATACATGACCATCATACCTTATTGACTAATTGTACGCTTTCGTCCATCTTCTCCTTTAATCTAGAACTCCTTGGTTCCCTTTAATCTAGAACTCCTTGGTTCCATTACCCCCAATGTCTGTATCCTTAAAAAATTAAAAGGTGCGAAAAACATACAAAACACTATGCTTGGTGCCAACTAAAAGCACACAAATGTTTATGTTAGAAAACAACTCCAGTAATATATACTCCCTATGTTCCAAAACATAAGATGTTTTAGCTTTTTTCTGAAACACATGTGTAGGTTCACACATTTTGGTCTGAACCTACGCACAAAAAGATGCTTAGATACATACGTTTCAAAAGAAGGCATCTTATATTTTGGAACAGAGAGAGTACATGAACATGGTTATCATTAAGTAATGGCTATTGTATGTCAAAATATGAAATATATACAACTTAGTTGTCTGGGTTTGAAAACCTCAAAGTGGAACATCAAATATTGCTAACATTGGTGACACAAGCATATATATATATATATCAGTAAATACATTGAAGTCATAGATTGCACACTCGATGACAATTATTTTCAAGTGAAAAGATAATGCAAGTAAACCTCATAAGAACAGTGTGCATCATGAAGCATGCAAGCTAGCTATGTCAAATAGGTGATGCACGCTGACAGTGAAGTTTGTAAAGCAGCTAATAGTGAAAACATGGGATGTCGACTGATTGAGGCTCCCCTGGCTTCCTCTTTTTGCTACTCCCAGTCTCAATTCTTCTAGAGTAACTATATTTGATGCCTCACCAAGGATAAGTATGCATCAAAAGTGTAAAGTATGTTTTCAGTATATCCTCCACAAAAAAGTACAAACTAAAAAAATTGTCCAACCTCTCATTAACTGGCTACTTTCCATCTTTGTTTAAATTTCCGTGGCTTTGTTAGTTCATATTTTCCCTCCTTGATGTATTATTCTTTTATTTTGCCCCTAGAACCTCCTATTATGAAGTGCTCATATGCCAAATTGAAAAGATCCTCATCGTGTAAACTGCAATTGCAAATCCAGCAAAGTGATGACCGAGAGTAACAGTATATGTTTTCTTTTCAATGACATGCCAAAGGACAAAAAGGCATATGTTCCTCACATATACACATCCTGCATCGGCATATTGTAGACCTAGAAAGATGAGACGAATTAACGAAATATGTTGTTTTGTTGATTTTGCACTCCAGTTCCAATAATCGGAACAACAGAGGACACAAATCTTGAATGGAAAAACAAATGCCTTTTCACGTGCCTCACCTAAGGGGTTCAACTCCCTACCATACCTTTTCACGTGCACTACATCCTTAAATGATAATATAGAATCGCATGGCACCGGTCTCGGCGGACCCAAAATGCCATATAATTGAGGCCATGTCCAAGTGTTATCCCAGGGACCTCATAATATTTAGATTTTTCACTTTAATCTAATCTACTTGTTGATCAAAATTTTCTATGAAACATCGCTCCGATTTGTGGTAGGTGTACAACATCTAGAATTGTAGCTTGGCCAAAGTTAAATGTATACAAAACATCAAAATACTCTGCCTATCTGCTTGCTGCAACTCAGATGGCACTTAGGAAATCAGAACGAAAACATAATTAGTCCCACGAGTTGGTATGCCATTCGTTTGCTACACCCGCTGGATTCTATATAGCCAACATTTACCTTCATTTACAGCATAGACAGAGGGCTTGCCGGCATGCAAAAATACAGTACTCACGAAAGCCACTGGCGAGACTGGACCAAAAGCAAGACACAAATTAAGCATTTAATCGGGCCAGAAGACAACGGCTAGGTGATGAAAGTGGCCAATTTGGCTCCATTTTTCACTTATCGCCTAAAATGTCCAAGAAAAAATTGCATTTTGTAGAAAATACATATAATCCATCTGACTCAAGATACAAAGGTGATGTGAAGACATTTAGTAAATAAACTCTCTATCAAGTAATTTAAGAGATATCTGCCTTGGTGCAATATTCTGAGAGGAGTGAGACAAGAAACTGGGAGGAAACTTTGTCATGAAAACTAAATCATACCATGTTGTGTTGTTTCCCGTTCTTTTGTTATTCTTTCCTCAACTGAAACTTCACTGCCAAAAGCTGCTTGACATCCTTACTTGATCACCACCAAGGCATGAGAATAGTAAAGTACCTAATGAGAAAATAAGAGACACGAAGTACCAAATGCATGTCAATATGTTTACAGATACATGATCAAATGTGCCCTGATCTCCATTGATGTGTCATTTTGCATTAAAAAAATGTCATAACACATGGTTATGGACTTAGAGCATTAGTTGTCGCAATACTTACCTCAGGTTTGTTAGTTGCTGCGTGGACTGAAGTTAAGTCGTATGTCCTCCGTATCCAAATTTGCCATCTATTGGTCGAGCATGGTTGCACCCTAGAAGTCCTTCCCCCTTCTCAATGCCACATGAGCCATACTCCCACGATACCGTACTTTTCCGTAAATAGCATAGAATTGGTGTGATGAAAACAAAAGATATCCAAATCGGATTGGACTGCAAGATTGATATACACCATGAACTTATCTTGGGATTCTGATGGGTCAGAACTGGTTGTATATGCCTTTAACATGATTCAGGACTTGAACATGGACAGATACAACGTGAGAATCACTTCAGCATCCTATCTTGCATGTAAGTTTTCCAACAAAACGAATAAGAAATAGTTGCAGACATTGCAAGCTGACATCTCGTCGAACATGTGGAATGCAACAGTGTATTCATTGGGTTGTACCTAGACACAGATGCATGTCTTCTAGGTATGTCCACGGATGGATGTCCGACCATGTCAACCTGAAAAGGATGTCTGGCCATCATAATGATCAAAGAGATGTATTCTAGGGAAAAAAGTGTGCATTTGATTTATTTTGGTATGAGCAACAAGCTAAAGTGCCGACCAAATTCTTGAAACAGTTTAATTCATACATGATTCAAACAGATCAAGAAAGAAATATTTCAGACATGTCCATTGATGGATCTACGGGCACTCACCATGAAGAAAGAAATATTACAGACATGATTCAAACAACTTCAGTACATAGTTATGCACCTTGGGCATCTATCACTCCAACGAATCATTTGTTAAGCATAATATACCTCTTTTTATTTATTTGGTCATAACAATATTAGATCTGGAGCTCTGATCATCTCACTTTATTATCTATCTTCTCACCTACAAAGACATCAGACAACTACTGCATAAGATATGACGGCAGCAAGATAGGAAACTAAGAATAATGAACTGATACAAAGGGCTGTGAAAATAGAACCACATCAAAAGCATCAATCCGGCAATCAAACACAGCGATCTAACCAGGAAGCAGTCTTCAGCACTAATAATTGTGAAGGAAACACAACTATAAGATTTGAAGTCACGCACCATAGTCATCTTCCTTGGGAGGGGCTACGCATCAGTCTGTACTCTTCCCACATCTGGTTGTTCTGTGTAAGAAGGTTTGAACTTTTAACCCACGGCTCATTCGGCGACGGGTCTGCCACTGAGAAGAGGTCGAGTGGCGTGATCCAGTGCTAGGGCGCGACAACTCTCTAGATTTAGTCGGGCGTGTCCTGCATCCCTTCGTCACATTGGTGAGCCTTCGAGGAGCCGGTGCAGTCACGCTCTATCTTACTTTGCGTCTCATAATATGATTGTTATAAGTAGAGTAAGGTTGCTAAAAGAAACATTTGCAGATATGACTTGTCTTAAATCTGTACTTAACCAGTGTCCAGTGATACCTTTGGTCTTAGATGTGAAGGTGGTAGATTGGCCATCAGCGCTTAGATGTTTTGTAACAATGACATCAAGCACAGATCCATGACAAACTAAAGTCAAAAGTAAATTAATTTTCAATACAGTACCTACCGGAAGCTCATGTTCGCTAATTGGTTTCAAGTAGGGTATAATGTACAGAAAATGGTAGATAAGTAGAACCGACAATCAATTTTAAAAACCACATGTTGGCTCATTAATATAAAATTAAGGTCCTGCAATAAGACGAACTAAACAATCTCCTGCAATTCCCCCTAAAAAACACATCCAGCAATCACAGAAACCAGAACTAAACTCATGAGCAATTACCTGGGAGACGTCGATGGAGATGTGCATCAATGGAAGCGAAGAGGGGACGGCGCCGACGCTGAAGACCAGGCGGTGGCCAATGACAGAACCCTGAGTGGAGGCAGCGGCACCCACGGAAGGTCCAGCGGTGGCAGATCCCTATGACGGAGTGGGCGAGAAGGGGAAACCAGATTTCGTGTTGTCCTTATGAGATAAGGGCGGGCATAAGCGTGGTGGTTTCCCGCACGCGACGAATCAGGTGAGGTCGGGGAGGGTGTGGTGGGGATTTTGTCCACCATCGGAGACTGGGATCCACGGCGGCGTGTGAAGGAGGGTGGACAGGGGCTGGCGAATCGAGCACAAAACTGTAGACCTCGGTGGCTCTGTCTTTGGGTGATGACAGCCTAAGGCACCTAGCGGAAGCGTAGGATCTGGGAAGGCCACACTTAAAATGCGTTATACCATGCGTGATTTCCGTGGTATCTGGAGATTCCTACGGAATACTACCTCCATTTCAAGGTTAAAGGCGCACACGTTTTCAAAGCAAAGTTTGACCAAAAGAATTGAGCAATAAAATCTTGATTATATTGTACATAATTAGTATCGTTGGATTCGTATTAAAAAATACTTTCTAGTGATACTAGTTTTATACCAAAACTCTTTACATATTTAGAGTAATTCTTGGTCAAAGAAAAAACACGCAAAACAAGGATGCCTTAAGCCCTGAAACGGAGGGCGTAGCAATTAAAGAGAGGTTAGCGAGAATGCGGAGTTTTTTTTGCGCGTTGATGAGCGAGGGCGACGAAAGGTTTGACGAAAAGAAGCGACGTAGTGGGAATCGGAAGAAAACAGAACACCTTCCTATTTTTTAATAGTAGAGATTGTCTATACACAGCCGAATAGTATTCCCCTTTTGGGTTTAGGACTTCTGCATCCAAGAATCCCGCCAATTCCTCCTGAATTGCTCGTACGCGATCCTTTGGCAGAAGACCGTCCCGTAGACGTTCGATCTGATTTAAAAAAGGAGTCAGTCTATATGAATTAAACTAAACACAATTTGTTTGTAATTAAAAACTATAAAAATTGTTTACGTACGTGGAGTTGCTCTAAATTCCTGCACTTCTCATCGCATGTCTGCCGGATGAACTCGCAAACATAGTATCCACATAGATTGTTACGTGGTCTCTGCGTCAGACACTTTACGAGAACAGAGTTCAATCAAAATAATAATCAAGCATGATAATAACTGTATCAAAACTAGAATCAAAGAGATGCGTGGATATAGCTAGTGGTGCTTACATTTAGTGGTTGAAACGTAAGCTCCTCTTTCCCAACACCCCTAGCCTTGTTGGTGAACCGTTTCCAAGCACTGCCCGGCGAAGAAAACGAATAAAAGAAGTTATTAATTACTTGATATCATAAAATTCACGAATGTTACCGATATAGTGTCGTAATGATTAGAATTACCGCTGGAGAATCATCTGCATGTCCTTTCACGACTCAAGGGGTTTATGTTTCGAGTCCATGACTAGTACACGCCCTTTGTCAAGTTGAATGATTAACAGAATATAGTGAAAGCTGCAAATGCATAACTAATTAATTATATACTTAACATCTAGTAAGCGAAATAAAAAGTGTATACAAGACAATAACACTCACTCGAAGTTGTAAGGAAAAAGTATTTCCCTTTTGGTTTCTTGAAACCTTAACGCGTGTACTATATTATCCTCCGTATCCTGGGGGCTTATTTTGAGATTAGCTTCATGAACCCAATATGGGTCAATGAAGCCAATGTCATAGATTTGTCCTCTGCTGCATTCGAGAATCTTCATTCTGCATATTACAGTATGATTATATACATGCAATAAACAAGGTGAGATAGCTGGAGACTAAATTAATTACAGAATTAGTACTTACAAACAATAGGCACTGATGATCGATTTGTCCAAGGCGTCTTGATTGAATAATTGAAATAGTTCATCAAATTCAATGAATATCATGTCATCCTTTTCTTTCCCACGATGCTTTTTTGTAACCCTCAACACTATCCAGTTAGCCCCGGCCTTTGTGGCATGCATGTACCAGTTATGCAATCTTCGCATTTTTGTTGGAAGATTGTTTACCTCCTCAGGTTTAACTAGAGGTTTGCCGTACTGGTATTTGTATGCTACTTCACTCACGGGGAAGAACTCTAACTGGGATAAGTACTGGGCAATACTCATACCTTGAGCAGCGACAGCTTCTCTGTATTCTGCAACTACCTCTGGATCATCTCGCTCTCGCCCCATATTTGCTCGACCCCACATTGGTTTGGGAAATCACCTTGAGAGGGGCGCAAGTATGTTTTGCTTGTTCTCCGAGCTGGGCAACAGATTTCTCGCTTGCATCAGTACTGATCTTCGAGGCTTTTTGTGCAGCATGTGACTTGAGAATAGAACGCTCATAGTTTGATGACAGCTTTGGCTCGGGTTGATGAAGAGTCTTTAGCATTTTCAACACTTTGCCTTTTTCTTCTTTGGTGCTGGGGAACTCTGGCTCTTTCGGCCGCCTCAGCTTAGCAAAAAACGTTGTCGTTTCCGCATCAACGATCGCCAGCCTCTTCAAGACAATCATAAGCTCTCTTGGGAGGAACCTTTGGTACTTTTGGAAGAGGCTCTTGTTTACGTTCGGCGATCGCTACCACGACGACAAGAGCGTGACGCTTGCGCTTTTATCCCGAGGCGCCGCGATGGCACATGACGATGGCTGCGCCGATATTGGTGAGGCGACGGGCGGGTGAAGCGAAGACGGCTTCAGCGGCGGCGACCTCGGCGGAGACGGGTGAGGCGGCGAAGATGGCCTTGGCGTGTGATTTGAAGCACGATACATTCCTTCGCCATAGAATGGTGACGCGTTTTTGCCTCCCAAGATGCCACATCCCCTTCACCTGCAGGGTAGTGAAGATCCAAAACTTCAAAGGTGGGCATGATTTCATCCACCCCGACAACAGCGTAGCCCTCTAGAACCGGACGACAGTGGTAAGTTGGTGTGGGTCCAATTGGTAAGGCATAGTCGACTGCCACCTTCATTGATATGTTCACAACTTTGACATGTAGCTCGCAGTGTGTCATCTCTGTGATATCATCCACTGGGTAGCCAACAGGAGCCATCATCGGTGCACCATCGTTATCGCCATTGTCATCACCCGGGACCTCGGTGGAAGCCACACTGCTTTTTCGATTATTCGATAGGCCGGTAGCATCGAATGCGCAGTCTTCGAGATGGGCCGGTAGTACTTTGCTCTTTAAGTGCGTTAATTTCAACTTGTTATTGCTTTAATCGTTCTTCAATTAAACGCATTCGCTCTTTCTGACTATCTGCTTCAACTTCTGCCCTGTCCTTTCTCCTCTGACGGCTTCTATCAGGATATTTCTTCCTCTCTTCGGGAAACCCAGTCCTCCATGGTTGTGAGCCTCTTGTGCCTCGTGTTCGTCCATCATGTTCCTTATTTCCAAGGGCGAGTGTGAGCTCATCATTCTCTCTATCGGGAATGAAGTCCCCATATTTAACAACCTTTACTGCTTTTCTCATCCTCTCGATTGGCAAGGGGTCTTATTTATGTCGTGTGTTATATATACACCTCCCTTCCGAGTCCAACGTGCCCCCATGCCCGTAAAACCAATTCCTTGCACGTTCTACCCAATCGCATCTCTGGGTGATCTTTTTCGACGCAGATTCATTCTCAAGTTTCTCCCACTTAGGAATGCCACCAGAGCCACCTTGCCCCATAGTATGGTGATACTTCTTGTTAGCGACATTGACTTATTCGCTGAGACATTTTCTTCGCTTTTCGATGTCTTGTATTCCACAAACTCAGCCCGAATGGTTTTATCTTCTCAAACTGAATATTCTTGAAATCGAGTCTTCTCTTTCACGACATAGTCAAGGTGCAATCTTTTCTTCCAGTTGGTGAAACATGGGCCATCTTCTTCAAAGCCCACTCCACGACCTTAGCCTCCATGGCTCTCCCATGTTGTAAGGCGTTCTCAATCTGGATCCTCCGCATTTGGATCCAGCTCTATCTTCGGTAGTTTGAAATTAACCATGAGCCTCTTCCACAATTAATCTTTGGCGTGGTTAGGGACAAATAAACATGTTCCCTCTTCATCCGCATTAGCCGGCCTATTCCAATTTCTAAAGGTGATCGGGATTAAGTCCCTAACGATTACTCCGCATTGTGCCACAAATTTGTTTGCATAACCGGAGCCGTCGGTTTGCCGTCTTCAGAGATATCTTCGATCCTGAACCTCTCATGGTCTTGCAACTTTTTGGTTGGGCCTCGTCTGCTCTTTTCAGTAGATTCCTTCGATCCGGAGGGCTAAAAGAAGAAAGATCGTCGTTACTATTTCTATATAGATATCAGATGATTAATTAATGAATTGATTATATTACATGCACCTCGCCGGAGCGGTCGTCTTCTTGATTACACAAGGCATCGCCTTCTCCCTCGCGGAAGGCAACACCTTCAACCTCAAACAAGTCGTCTATTCTGGTAAAAAGAGGATCACCCTCACCGGAGTTGTTCAGAAACATTGATACGTCCAAATTTTCTTCCCCACGGATCACACCTTGGATCAACTCTTCCTTTTCTTCGTCTCTGACGTGTGGGTCCATATTTTCTGCATAGGTGGCAAAAAGAATAAGTCAAAGCGGCTAAAGGAGAAAGTTAGGTACGGTGTTGAGAGATATAAACCCTAATTCAGAGAAACCCTAATATATACATACACAATAATTAAAATGAAGAGAAACCCTAAACCTAGCTACATCGTCGGAATGCCCTGGCGAAGGCACATCGTCGAACCCACATGCACCTAAGGGGTATTAATGATTCCTTATCTAATAATCCAAACACCAAAAAGAAAGGGAAACAATCAACACATGGCATCGATGCAATGCTCAAGCAAGTATGATGATATGACAAGTTAATTTGCATTGGAATGTAACCCTAAGACATGCTCGACGATTTAATCGGGGTTCCGAGGGGTGAAAACCCTAACTCGGGGAAACTCCGGAACATATGAGAGGGGTGCATTTGTTCTTCTAATTATACTTGTAATTTAAGTTGTTGAACAATGCATGATTATAGGTTAAATAGATAGGTTTCATTTTTCTGGACAATTTGATATATTATTTGTATTTTTTTGACTTATAAACAATAAAATATTGAATTTACAATATTAAATCATTTTGTCCCGGTTGGTAACTCAAAGGACGGAGGCGGCGTCGGGCAGCCTTCCGACATCGTGGGGATCGGGTCCAAAACATATATGGCGTTGTCGCGCCCGTCCTTTACTTCCTTTATATACACAAAATGAAAATACATATACATATACAAAATAGTATAGGCTTCGCCATTTTGCCTTGCTTTGGAGAGCTCATTTTTGAGTATGTTCGTAAGCGTCCGCATTAGATTTTGCTTTCGGCGATCCATACGTATTACTTGTTCATTTCGGAGCACCTTTGTGTTTCACACTTGAGGGAGCAGATTAGATGCATACACAATATATATACACAATATGATAATATCTAAAAAAATAACTAGAAAAAAATAAAAAAACTTAGGCCCCCGATCCCTCCTCTGCTCGCCCCTGTAGTCAACGCCGCCACGCCCAAGCTCGCGCCGCCGCCGCACCCGCGCTGCACCACGCCACGCGCGAGAAATCCCGTCGACGATGGCAGGGGAGAGGGAGAGGAGGGGACGGAGGCAGGCTGGAGAGGGAGACGACGCACCTTCTGGCGGCGGCGGTGCCGCTGCTGGCCTAGGACGACGACGCACGCGGCGGTTGGAGGCGACGGCGGGGCGGCGGCGTCGATCCCTGTGTGTTGTGTGTGGGAGCAGAGAATGGAGAAGGGAAGAAGAGGAACGGACGCGTCGTGTATAAAGGGGATGGGGAATACGTCCCGGTTGGTGGCTCCAACAGGGAATAAAGGGTCATACGTCCCGGTTGGAGCCACCAACCGGGACGTATTCCCCAATTTTTTCAGCAGATAAAGGGGGGCGCGCGCAGGGGGTCTTTAGTCCCTGTTGGTGGCTCCAACCGGGACATATGCCCTTGTTTTCAAAAAAATTCAGGTATTTTCTCTCTGTTCACGCCTTATTTTTTATTTTGGGGTTTAAATTTGTAATTTTTTTAAATGATAATTACTTTGAAATTTATAAAAACTTTAAACATAAAAAGTGTTTGAATTTGAATAACTAATTCGAAACCATTTTCTGTTTTTAAAATTAATTAATGTAACCATTTAAACTATGAACAATTTAAAATTAATAATGAAATAACTTATATTTTTTGAATATAATTTGGAATTTAGAAAAACTTTAAACATAAAAAGTGTCTGGATTTGAATAAATAATCCAAAACCATTTTCTATTTTTAAAAAATAATTAATGTAACCATTTAAAATTAAAAATGAATTAACTTATATTTTTTGAATATTATTTTAGAATTTAGAAAAACTTTAAACATAAAAAGTGTCTGGATTTGAATAAATAATACAAAACCATTTTCTATTTTTAAAAAATAATTAATGTAACCATTTAAAATTAAAAATGAATTAACTTATATTTTTTGAATATTTATTTGGAATTTAGAAAAACTTTAAACATAAAATGTGTTTGGATTTGAATAAATAATTCAAAACCATTTTCTGTTTTAAAAAGTAATTAATGTAACCATTTAAAATATGAACCATTTACAATTAAAAATGAATTAACTTATATTTTTTAATATTAATTTGGAATTTAGAAAAACTTTGAACATAAAAAGTGTTTGGATTTGAATAAGTAATTCAAAACCATTTTCTGTTTTAAATTTGGATTTGAATTAACTTATATTTTTTATATATTAATGGGCGAAAAAAAAGGACGGAAAATAATGGGCGGAAAGAAAATTTGATTAGGATAGAACTGGAATTAAAGTACATAACGCAACTAACACAAAGTTACATAGAAGAACTAAAAATTAAGATACATGGCCAGATTAAGCCATAATCGGCCGAACTTGTTTTGCAATGTTGGAATAATTCAGTCATGCTCCTGCTTACACCTGTAATACTCGCCACTGTAGTCGCCGTACTCGCCGCGGCCGTCGCCGCTATCGTCGTTGGGGTCGCCGTAGTTGAACCTTGAAGGTTGAGTACGAGTGGGCTGGACTTGAGGGTAGCGCGGGCGGGGGCTAGAGTCGGCGGCCGTGTCATAGGCCATGACGCTTTGGAGAGTCCGGCCGCGCCACCACAGCCGACGACCGGCCTCGTTGAAGTTTGGAGGAGGTGGGCCCTCCTCCTCGTGCCTGGCGAGTGCCCTCTTACGCCGATCCATGAAGAAGGCTTCCCAAGTCGGGAAATAGTCGGGATGCCATCTGGGATTCCTCCGCTGCTCCGGCGTGAGCTCGAAGTAGTAGTGGTTCGTGATGGCCATCCGACGCGCCACACCTAGAGGGACAGGAGGAACCGGCACGCCTCGGCGCCAAAGATCCACCGACGGGACACAGAGTGGCCGGGGGGTAGTTCGAGGCGCAAAGCGCCTCCGCCTCCCTGGGAGTTAGTGCTACGGTGGAAGTCATGGGAAAGAGTGATGAGGTTGCAGATATGAGTCTAGAGATGTGCAATGACAATGGAGGCCAACCCTACATATATATATAGTGAAGAACTGGAGGGAAGAACTGGCGGGAAAAAATGACAGGAAGAAAAATGGCGGGAAAAATGGCGTGTCGACATTATGTCGTGCGACGTGTACCTTGTCCCAGATGGTGTCACCAACCGGGACTAAAGATGAACCTTGTTCTCCATACCAATGTCCACACACATGCATAATATGGGCACAACATCACAAACTATGCCGTGATTCAGCACATAACATCGGTCATTTGGACCGAAAGCCATAAAACCTCAAACATGATAGCTCATTTTGTGAAGGTTTTTTCGAAACATGATCAATATACCAAGTCTGGTATTTTTACTTTCAACTATGTAACATAATATGACACCACGCGAAGGATTTTCATTGTTCGGATTTTTTTTGAATTTATTATGCCCGTTTTGAATTATCTGAATTTCTAACTATTGTTCCGTGCGACAAAAAGGAAAACTTCCTCATGCAACATTGTTCTCCATACCAATGTCCACACACATGCATAATATGGGCACAACATTATGTCGACATTATGTCGTGCGGCGTGTACCTTGTCCCGGATGGTGTCACCAACCGGGACTAAAGATCAACCTGTAGTCCCGGTTGGAGACACCAACCGGGACAAAACACGAGTCAACACTAATGATAGGGGTGAGTGTCGACATTATTTCGTAAGTGTCGACACTATGCCGAGCTGCTTGTACTATAAATAGGCATCCTTGCGAGTCCAGTCCTCCAGCCAGTTTGAGGCATCTCCAAGATGGTTTTCGAGAGCAGGGACACCATGCTGCGGCGATTCGAGGAGATGCGACAGAGCCTGATCCTCCGGCATCTCCGAGAAATGGTCATAGAGGCACTCCTAATATGTGAAATTAGTTAGCTCGAGGCGTATTGATCTAGTTAGAGAAGTTACAAGCTGCAAGATGGTTTTCGAGAGCAGGGACACCACTGCGCCAGCCAGGAGATGCCGACGGAGCCGGTCCTCCGCATCTCCGAAAAACTGGTCATAGAGGCACTCCCTAATATGTGAAATTAGTTAGCTCCGAGGTGTATTGATCTAGTTAGAGAAGTTACAAGCTGCAAGATGGTTTTCGAGAGTAGCGACACCACTACGGGCCAGGAGATGCCGCCGGATCCCTCCCAAGCATCTCCAAGAACCGTCATAGAGGCACTCCTAATATGTGATCGCTGCTTTGGAGATCAGATCTTAATGGTAAGTACGAATCGAGACAACTTCTTCATAGTCCCGGTCCAGCCACAAAACGGGACTAACACTCAAGACATTTATTAATATTAAAACCTGAGACTACAAAACCGGGACTAAAGGCCACAAACCGCGAAAGATATCCTTCGGTCAAGCCACAAACCGCGAAAGACATGAACTAGAGTTACATAATATGAGCATGAACTTCTTGGCATATGTCCTTCCTTATGATCACTTCAGACATAACCATATAGCATCTTCTTTACTTAACGGAATGCTTGGGTCAGTTTTCACTATGAAGGGCGGAATTTCATTAAACTTATTATAATCTTCTGACATGTCTGTCTTGTCCTCGATTCCCACGATGTTTCTTTTCCCTGAAAGAACTATGTGACGCTTTGGCTCATCATATGATGTATTCGTTTGCATATTTTTTCTTTTTTCGTGCGGAGGACATGTCCTTCACATAGAAAACCCGAGACACATCATTGGCTAGGACGAATGGTTCATCTCTATAACCAAGATTGTTGAGATCCACGTTGTCATTCCGCATAACTGGTCTATCTTTACCCTTCCCCATTCAGTTGACCCATTTGCAGTAAACAAAGGGACCTTAAAAGAGACTCCATAGTCTAGTTCCCATATCTCCTCTATGTAACCATAATACGTGTCCTTTTGTCCATTCTCGCCTATTGCATCAAAGCGACACCACTATTTTGGTTGGTGCTCTTTTATCTTGGGCGATTGTGTAGAATGTATTCCCATTTATTTCGTACTTTGGAAATTGAATACTGAGAAGATGGTGACGACCAACAAGTATAGCTGATCTCCAACGGTGGTGTCATTCAAGAGATGTGTCTGCATCCAACCACCGAAAGACTTCATGTGTTCATCTGTAATCCATGATTCAGGCTTCCCCGGGTTTTTGGAGCGTACAATATTCTTGTGTTCCTCGATATACGGAGCTGCCAAGGTGGAATTATGTAGAACTGTGTAGTGTGCTTTAGTGAAAGAATCCCCGTCCCTACATATCATTGCTTTCTTTCCCAGCGTGCCTTTTCCACTTAGTCTTCCCTCATGACGCGAGTCAGAAACACCAATCGGCTTAAGGTCAGGAATAAAGTCAACACAAAACTCAATGACCTCCTCTGTTCCATATCCCTTGGAGATGCTTCCTACAGTCTAGCACGGTTATGAACATATTTCTTTAAGACTCCATGAACCTCTCAAAGGGAACATATTGTGCAGAAATCGGACCGAGAATGGCAATCTCTTCCACTAGATGAACCATGAGATGCGTCATAATATTGAAGAAGGATGGTGGGAACACCAATTCAAAACTAACAAGACATTGTACCACATCCTTCTGTAACCTTGGCAGAATATCTGGATTGATTACCTTCTGAGATATTGCATTGAGGAATGCACACAGCTTCACAATGGGTACTCGAACATTTTTCGGTAGAAGCCCCCTCAATGCAATCGGAAGCAACTGCGTCATAATCACGTGACAGTCATGAGACTTCAGGTTTTGGAACTTTTTCTCTGCCATATTTATTATCCCCTTTATATTAGATGAGAAGCCCGACGGCACCTTGATACTGTAAAGGACTTCAAAAAAGATTTCCTTCTCTGCTTTGGTAAGAGCATAGCTGGCACGACTTAAGTGACGCCCTTTATCCGTCTTGTTATGTGTATGCATGTTCTTTGGGTCTTTCATAATTTGTTGGTCCTCCCGTGCTTCTGGTGTATCTTTTGTCTTCCCATACACGCCTAGGAATCCTAGCAGGTTCACGCAAATATTCTTCGTCACGTGCATCACGTCGATTGAAGAGCGGACACGCAGGACTTTCCAATATGGCAGCTCCCAAAATATAGATTTCTTCTTCCACATGGGTGCGTGTCCTGTAGCGACGTCGTTCGGAACTGATTGACCGCCGGGACCCTTTCCAAAGATTACTTCTATGTCCTTGACCATACCAAATACATCATCACCAGCAGGGAGTTCAGGCTTCTTCCGGTGATCTGCCTCACCTTTGAAATGCTTGCCTTTCTTTCTTACGGGATGATTGGTCGGAAGAAATCGTCGATTCGCCAGGTACACAACCTTCTTGCATTTATGCAAATATGTACCTTCAGTCTTATCTAAATAGTGGGTGCATGCCTTATATCCCTTGTTTGTCTGTCCTGAAAGGTTACTAAGAGCAGGCCAATCATTGATGGTTACGAATAACAACCCTCGTAGATCAAATGGCTCCTGTTTGTTCTCATCCCACGCACGTACACCTGGTTTGCCCCACAACTGTAAGAGTTCTTCAACTAATGGCCTAAGGTACACGTCAATGTCGTTGCCCGGTTGCTTCGGGCCTTGGATGAGCACTGACATCATAATGAACTTACGCTTCATGCACAACCAAGGAGGCAGGTTGTAGATACATAGAGTCACGGGCAGTCTTTGTCAGCTCTGCTCCCCAAAAGGATTCATGTCATCCGTACTTAGACCAAACCATAAGTTCCTTGCGTCACCTGCAAAGTCTGGGAAGTCTCTCTTGATTTTTCTCCACTGTGACCCATCAGCAGGGTGTCTCAACTTCCCGTATTTCTTACGGTCTTGTTTGTGCCATCACAACAACCTGGCATGCTCTTTGTTTCTGAACATGCGTTTCAACCTTGGTATTTTAGGATCATACCACATAACCTTAGCAGGAACCCTCTTCCGGAGGGGCTCTCCCTCAACATCACCAGGGTCATATTGTCTGATCTTATACCGCAACGCATTGCATACCGGGCATTTATCTAAATTCTCACTCCTTACGGCGGTAGAGGATGCAGTCATTAATGCATGCATGTATCTTTTGCACATCTAATCCCAGAGGACAAAGAGTCTTCTTTGCTTCGTAGGTACTCTCGGGAAGTTCGTTATGTTTTGGAAACTTCGGCTTCATTATTTTCAGCATCTTTTCAAATGAGGATTCAGTTAGACCACACTCTGCCTTCCATCGCAAAAATTCCAGTGTGGTACCGAGTTTTGTGCTACCATCTTCACAATTTGGGTACAACAATTTCTTGTGATCTTCTAACATGCCCTCTAACTTCAAATTCTCATTTTCTGTTTCACAGTCTCGCTTTGCATCGGAAATGACCCTACCAAGTTCATCCTGGTTCATCTGATGCCCGTTCTTCACCTCTTTCCTCTCCATTGTCTTCCATTGCAGTATCACTGTATTCAGGAAACATATGATGATAGTTGTTATCATCATCTTCTTCTTCACCATCTTCCATCATAAACCCTGTTTCCCCGTGCTTGGTCCAGCAATTATAGTTGGGCATGAAACCTTTCATAATCAGGTGGCAGCGAATGATTTTCGAGGAAGAGTACTCCTTGTTGTTCCGACATTGAACACATGGACAACGTATAAAACCATTCTCTTTGTTTGCCGTAGCCACATCGATAAATTTATCCACGCCTTTCATATACCCGGCTATGCGCCGGTCACCGTACATCCATTCCCGACCGTTCATCTGCATCATATAAGTAAGTTTATCAAAAAACAGGACATCATAAATAGTGAAATAACCAATTCACATCGACACATGAATTGTATCAATGACAGAGAAAAGATAAGATTGCTAACCTCGATCGAGGGAAATAAAGAGGAGAAAGCTCAAGTGCGTCTCGGACACCTTCTATATTTTTGTTCTATGAGAAATTGAACGGGATTATTCACTCAAACATTTCATCAAACACCTTCAATGCATGCATAGAAGAAAAAACTAGCACCCCTCACACCTTCCACCAAGAGAAAAACAGAGTGGGCGGAGAGGGGCTGCATTTATAGAGGCGGAGAATACATCACGTTGGAGCCGGCAGGACTAAAGGTGTGTGCCACGCCACGTGGCTGTGGCCAAACCTTTAGTCCCGGTTGGTGGCTCCAACCGGGACGTATTCCCCCTTGCCAACCGGGACGCATGCCTCCTGGCCCCGTGCCCGCTCGAACCGGGACGCGTGCCTGTATTTGTCCCGGTTGGTGGCGCAACCGGGACTAATGCTCTGAGGGGGCGCGAACGGATGGTCCTTTTTCCACTAGTGAACCCTGGAAGTAGGGTAATTGTGCAAACAGTTACCCCTCCTTCTTCTGAAGAAAATCTCCATCCAGGTCCTACTTTTCATGGTCTTTTCTTATGCTTAAATGGAACCAAAGAGGGATTTCTGAAAGGTTGCAGGCCATTCATAGGTACTCTTCATTTACTTGCTAATTGTGTATGTTGGTGTTGTTTTATGTTTATTTCCCTAAAGTGTGATTTGTAATGCAGGTTTGGATGGATGCTTCATCAAACTGTGCACTCGTGCTCAAATTTTAGCTGCAACAGGGCGAGATGGGAATAAGAACATGTTCCATATAGCCTTTGCAGTCGTTCCAAAAGAGGACACAACCAATTGGTGTTGGTTTTTTACTCAGTTGAAGTATGCTTTAGGTGGTGAACAAGGAGAGTTTGGACCCTACACAATTATTTCTGACAGGCAAAAGGTTTGTCCTGTAAAAATGCTTGTCTTATTTAATTGCTAGTCATATATAAATGCTAGTCATATTTAATTGCTAATCATATTTAAATGTTTGTCCTATTTAAATTGCTTGTCCTATTTAAATGCTTGTCATATTTAAATGCAGGGACTTCTCAAAGCAGTGACACAAGTATTTCCTTCTGCCCATCAAAGATATTGTTTAAGACACATTTATGCAAATTTTCAAACAACTGGTTTCAGAGGATAAGACTTGAATAAATGCATGGATAGAGCTAGCTATGCCTACCATAGGTCTCAGTTTGAGGCTGCAATGGAAACTTTAAAGCTTGAGAGTGAAGATGCATGGAAATGGTTGAGTAAGATCCCACCACACACATGGGCAAGGCATGCATTTGACACCAATTGTAAGATAGACCTGGTTGTTAACAACCTCAGTGAGGTGTTCAACAGATATATCTTGGATGTGAGAAAGAAGCCTATAAGAACAATGCTTACTGGAATAAAAAACAAGTTAATGGTTAGGAATCATGGAAAGAGAGTTGGTGGCCAATCTGCTAGGTGGGAGATCACACCTCACTTCATTGAGCAGTTAGAGCTTGCAAAGACATACTCCAGACCTTGCACACCAAGAATTTCAGGCACTGATCTATGGGAAGTGACAAATGGAAAAGGTGACCTGATACATGCTGTGGACTTGGTGGCTAGAACTTGTGGATGCAGGAGATGGGATGTCACAGGGCTTCCTTGCAATCATGCTTGCTCTGCTATAATCAAGGCCAAGCAAAAACTCAAGAAGGCGTGTGAGCTTTCTTCAAGAAAACAATGTACATTGAAGCATTCAAGCCTATGATCTTTCCAGTGCCTGGGAAACATGATTGGACAAAGACCAACACTCCTGACATTGTACCTCCTGACTTCATGATTAGTAAAGGAAGAAACCAAGATAAGAGAAGGAAGGGGAAATTTGAGAAGCCCAAAGCTAAAGATACCTCAAGGATGGGAACAATTACCTGCTCAAACTGCAATTTGCAAGGCCATAGGTACAAGTTGCACTAAAGATCTGAGGGAAGATCTACTTTCTAGAAAGAACAAACATGTGGTTAGTAACCTGCATTGCTGTCATTTGTTTTAACTTGTGGTAATTGTTTTAACTTGCATTGCTGCTGACTGACTGGTTTATCTTACAAGCAGAATATAGATGAAGATGCTCCTCCAAGAGCTCCTCCAAGTGCTCCTCCAAGAGCTCCTCCAAGTGCTCCTCCTAGAGCTCCTCCAAGAGCTCCTCCAAGTGCTCCTCCAAGAGCTCCTCCAAGGGCTCCTCCTAGAGCTCCTCCTAGAGCTCCTCTAAGAGCTCCTCCAAGTGCTCCTCCAAGAGCTCCTGGTCCAAGTTCTTCAACAAGCTGGAGCACTGCTGCAACAAGAGGTCAAGGACTAGCTCCACCAAGATCTACCGTAAGAGCCACAGAGTCAGAGTATGAAGCAGGATATCCAGCATACAAGAGGTCAATGACATGGGCTTACATGAATTGTGGTTATGTTCCACCAGATCAGGAAGATGGCCCTTCATACTGAATCATGTTGGTTCATTTTATCAGTTAACTATGCTGTAAATGACATGTTTTGAGTTAATGTTTTGAGAGTGAGATGGACATGATGTAATCCATGCCCATTTGAACTGTTGGTCCATTTATGCAGTGTTGTTATGTAGTGCTGCATTTGAACTGTTATGTAGTGCTCCATTTGAACTTTAAATTAGCTGCATTTGGTCCATGTCCATTTGAACTGTTATGCAGTGCTGCATTTGGTCCATTTATGCATCTATGAGAATCAAATTATGCAAATGCCATAAATGGGCGGCGCCGCCATAGAGGTCACTACTCCGGTGACCACAAATGGGCGGCGTCACCGTGCTCATCATAGCAAATATTAATAATCCATTAGACATAGATAGCAAATATTTATAAAAGCTAAAAATCCATTACATAACATGATTTAGAATCCACTTCAACACAGATAGAAACTACTAGAGGAATAATCCATTACATAACATGATGTTCAACATTCAGTACAAACTACTAATTCATTACAAGAACATGCAAACAACTCATTCACCACAGATCTAGACTATCTTCTTCATCTTGTCCTTCTGATCATGGGAGAGCTTGAGAAGATCTGCAACATAGTGCTCCAGCTTCTTCTTTTCTTCCTTTAAAGCAACATAATCTTCATTTGCCTTGGGCCTCTTTGCCAGCTGAGTATGCAGCTTCTTGTTTTCTTCCTCGAGTGAGGCAACCAGTTGCTCTGCATTCTCCCTCTTGGACACTTCAAGCTCATAGTCATGGTTAGACAAGTCTGCAACATACTCCAAAGCCTTCCCCAGTTGCTTGTGCAGCTCCATGTTCTTCCTCTCTAACTCCCTTTTCTCCGAGACCAGCTGAAAATTCTTAGTGGCATACTCCACGTTACCATGCATTCTATTTTCACTCTCAAAATCATACATACCCCATAGCTTGAGCAGACTATTTTTGAGTGTAGCTGGCCACGGCCGATCTACCCAATCCACTTTGTCACACATAGCCTCGTCCTACACAAATAATCAACAAGAGCCAAAAATAACTTAAAACAATTTTGGGGTCACAACAACTAAATTATCTATAGCTAAATTATATATGTAGCTAAAAACAAGAGCTAAATTATCTATGTAGCTAAAAACAAGAGCTAAATTATCTATGTAGCTAAAAACAAGAGCTAAATTATCTATGTAGCTAAAACAAGAGCTAAATTACACAAAGAACCAACAAGCCATGCTATTTAATTAACTATGTAGCTTAATTATAAAGGCAGAGGTAAGGAAAACTTAAAACAATTTACTGGTCATATACTAGTATCTAATTTACTGGTCATATACTATAATCTACTTTCCACCTAATTTACAGGTCTTATTCAAATGGTGTCCAGGTCATATTAAAATGTTTCTGTACATAAATAATGGTCAGGTCAAAATGGTGGTCATTGCACATACCTTGTTTCCACAGGCCAAAAACCTCCTCCCTGTGTTCTCTCTGTCATTGTACTGATCAAAGCAAACATAGCGGTACATGGGCATGTCATGCTTTCACCTCAAATCGCAATCATCATAGCCGGTGTACTCTTGGTCGAAAATGGTTTCTGGGATCTAAACAAAGGCAGAGGGAGCAAAGATTAAACCCTAACCCTAACATTTCAGGCCAAATCGAGGAAAATCCCCAAATTTGACAAACCCTAACCCTAACTGTATGGACTTACCGGCTTGCGAGGACTGAGGCCGTGCTGCTCGGCGAAGTCAGAGAGCAGGCTGTCCTGGCTGCTCTCGGAATGATTGCCGGATGGCATGGTGACGGCGGGGTGCGGCGGCGCGGCAATGCGACGGCGACGGACGAGATTGGGGAGCGACAGGTGCTGGGAGTGGCTAGGTTTCTAGGTCGGGGTCGGGCCGAACCAGGTGCTCAAGCGGTAGCTCTCTAACGGTGGCCAACGGCCGTTTAGGCCTAGTCAGCATCTGACAACGGGCCCGCGACGTTAAAACGCTATCAAACCAGTTTTTGAGCAATCTGTCGTTGGCTGTCCCAAACATTGCACTTACTTGTTAAAATTACCAAAGTCTGCACCAACTCGTCACCGCTGCCCCAAATGTGGTATGAATATGTAATTTACTCCCACATTTCAGAATACAAGACAAACAGACATATTAGTCCTCTCGACATTTTTTTTGAAAAGAGCGTCACTCATTGTCATGATGTAAGTTTCCACCATGTCATGCATGGGTTTAGCTAGCGGCCTAGGAGCATTTTTCTTTCCTTATGCTTACTCCAGTGTATAGTGCAGGACAAATCAAGAACAAACATGATATTTCAATAACAGATATTGTAATCTTGTGGCATGACAGCATGGTTTGGCCAACAAACAACTTATAAAATGTAAAGCACATAAAGTTTCATAGTGGTATCTCGCCAAACCTTACTTTCTTATGAGATTTAAATTACACAAAAGAGATGATTTTGAATATTTTGGAGAATCAAGATGCATATTATACCTATAAGTAGCTTTTGCCACAAATAGGTAGATATGTCTAATCTAGTTTAAGGGGTTTGGGACACGTCTTAGCTTGCATTGTGAAGGCTTAGCAAAAAGAGATCTAAAAAGTGTGTCATCTAGTTCATAATGCAACATTTATTTTCTCACCTTCCTCCTTATAGTTGAACAAAAATATAAATAAGCAAAGAGTACAAATTAATAGACACAAACAAACCATACTTCATGTAAAGTATTTGAGCTTAGTAACTAGACATAATATGAATTTTAGCCTTTTGATTTTATCCCCCCTTTTCTTTTATTTGAAGGCATTCATATTTAGTTTCTACACACGACGACTGAACCTGCAACATACGGCTTCTGGTGTTGCTACACTAGTGGAAAAATAGCCTATAGTCCCGGGTTGTAAAGGCCTTTAGTCCCGGTTTTGCATCCGGGATTGTGAAATCGAGACTAAAGACCCCTATCTTTAGTCCCGATTTGATACAACTCGGAACTAGAGGACACCACATGGCTATTTTTGCAGTGCATGGGAAGAAAGTTTAGTTCCGGGTTGTAATACAGCCCGGGACTAGAGATATTTTTTCAATTTTTTCAATTTATATTTTGAAAATTTATTTTCAAATTTTTTCTTGAACTTTTGAATTATTTGACTCGTTAATCCTCTCACTTGAAACATTTTTAACACTAACTATATTTAATCTTAAGTCAAATTACACTTGTGGTCAAACTTTCTAGTCTGTCATCCATCCTTACACTACTCCACACCCAGCACGCTTAACTTCTCTGTTCCATCAGAATGTCCTTGCGCGAAGCCCATTTATAACTTGTTGTCAACACTACCATATCAATCCTATTAGCCCATATCAATATAGCATACATCTTTATTTTTCGAAATTACAACTATTTAAGTAAACAACAATAAATAAGTAATAATAATATTTTAATCTAATGAAAGTAAAAAACTAAATAAAATAATATTTTATTTATTTTTTTGCCATTTATTCATTTAATATGGCATAAATAATATCTTTAAATTTGTAAACCGAAATTTGACAAATAGCATATCCATTATTATCATAAAAATGTGAGGAATCCAAATATGGCATAAAAAATTTGCTATAAAATTAATTTTTTAAAATAACTTTTTTCCTTTTCGAATTTTAAAAATCTAAAAGAATGCCAAATGGCCTAAGCATGTTGTAATCAAACTCAAAAAAAAAATTCGCACATTTTGATAGGTTGTACGTTTTTTTTCTGACATCGTACGCAAAAGTTATAGCCATTTTAAGTTACCCGCGTCCGCACCCCTTTAGTACCAGGCCGTATCACAATCCGAGACTAAAGGTGTTGTCCACGCCCGCACTCCTTTAGTCCCGGGCCGTATCATGACCCGGGACTAAAGGTTCAGAATGACCCGGGACTAGAGTTTTCTCGGGCTCCTAGCCGCTAAAAATGGTACAAACCGGGGCTAGTGCTTATACTAGTTCCGGCCCGTAATAAATCGGGACTTGTGTTAGACTCTGGACGGAACCGAAGCCCCCTTTTCTACTAGGGCTACCTACGGCAATAGTCGTTGCTACCCGCGGCATCCAGACCTGCTACATGCAGTGAGTGGCGCAGATTCCTGCAGCGAGCAGCCCTTCTACACACGGCGACTAGATCTGCTACATACCACTTCTGGTGTTGCTACCTAAGGCGAGCGACGCTGCTATAATGGAATATTTTTTTGCTACAAGTTTTTACTCCGACGGTGTATCCGACGAAGTCAGGCTTTTGCTAGAGTAGCATAATCATCTTGGTACATCTGATTTTCTGATTTTGCTACAAAACGCCAATTTTTTGCTATGCGGTATCCGGCGACGTCTTCGGTGAAAGTCTCCGGTGAAGTCAGTTTTGTTACGTTAGCACAAATATTATGCTACATAGCCTCTGGTGGAACTCCGGTAAGGTCTCTGGTGAGATCTGTCTTTTTATTTTGTCTCATGGGCAACCTTTTTTTTGCTACCGTGTAGCAAAGCGGGACATTATGTAGCAAAAAGGAGACATAACGTAGCTAAAGCGGGAATTGAAAGGACACGTGTGACCCGGGATCAGAAATTTTGACCCCGGGGACGCGTAGCACCGCCCTTTTGAGATCAGGCAAGTACAAATATCGACCATCAAACACTTTTGGATGTTACTCCATATGTTTAAAAATTAGTGAGTTGAATTTATATAAACTTACATATATCTATACATGTCTTATTATATAAATACATAAATAAATCAACACAAATCTAATTCACTTATTTCAGGACAGAAGTACTTTTCTGCGGGTGGCCAACTGAAAGCGGGCCGGGACCTATGTTGTCTGGAAATTTAAAGGACACGTGTGATCCAGGATTAAAATTTTTGATCCCGAAGACGCGTAGCACCGCCCTTTTGAGATCGGGCAAGTACAAATATCAACCATCAAACAATTTTGGATGTTACTTCATATGTTTAAAAATTAGTGAGTTGAATTTATCTAAACTTACATGTATCTACAGGGCCGGCCCCTGACATGTCGGGGGCCCGGTGCAAGAAAAAAATAGGGCCCCTATTCATAAATAATAGGATTTTTTTTAACAATAACAGCTTAAATATATCTAACATAATTCTTTCTAGATGGAGACTATATGACAAGAGTTACTCATGACCTTTTTTTAAGAATGGTTTGTGATGATGTTCAATTCACAAATTAGCTACGTTTGTCAAAGGAAATGACCAAACATATACTTTCGAGACGACATCTTAGCACACAAGAGGAAAAATAAACACAACATGAATTAGTAGTACTCCCTCCGACCTAAACTAGTTTTTAACTTAGATTTGTTTAGATTCGATATATCTAGACATATAGATTCATCCGTATTTTAACAAATTTGAGTCAACTAATTTGGATGATAGGAAAGGAAGTACATAGAATTAAGATATGAAAAAAATATACCTAGAACAAGGTTGAAGATTGATGTCTCGCTCGCCTACAGCTTGCCGCCGCCGCACAGGCCCCTGTTTGTTGCCCTGCACTGCTGGCTGATGTCTTGGGCTACCGCCACTACATATCCCCTATACTTAGGGCATGTACAATGCTAGAGAAGGCATGCCTTCTCTTAGCTCTCCACATCATTTAGAGAAGACACAATATATAACTTGTACAATGCATTATATCTTGTTGCTATCTCTAGCAATTAATAAGAATTAACTATTTTTAGTAAAAAAATGGTTGACTAAGAGAAGGCATATGGTACAATGGAGAAAAATAGTCTTCTCTTATTGCTAAGAGATCATCCCTTAGCTAAGGGAAGACAACCCCCTCTCTCTTGTTTCTCTCTCCTCCAACTAAGCAAAAATCCAACGTGGCGAGCATAAGGGAATGCTGACGTCACCGCATTGTACGTGCCCTTATTCCCAGGGCCTGCAAAATCCTTTGCCCTACCGGCCTGACTTTTTTCCCCAGTTCTTTGTCTCTTTCAAACCTAGGAGAATTGGGGAACGAAGAAAATCCTTTGCCCTACCGGCCTGACTTTTTTTCCCAGTTCTTTGTCTCTTTCAAACCTAGGAGAATTGGGGAACGAAGAAGGGGAGAACAAATCAAATCGAGATGGATGAACAAGAACTACTACCCTGAAAGAATATATAGGAGGGGATTGTAATTATCCTTACAAATCCGAGGGGGATTTCTTGAGAATCTGTGAGGCATGATCTCCTCCTTCGTTAATTCCGTCAAAAGGGCTCAAAATCTTGATAGGAAAGCTGTGGTCGGCGGTGATTAGGGAGCGGGAAAGGAGAACGAGGAGGCGGGAGGGAGGGCCCTGGCGAGACGAGAAGTCCAATGCGGCCTGGAGTCAATACGGTCGGTACTTTTCTTCCTTTAGCGATAAATTTTTTCCAGAGAAAAAGGGTGTGTAGCAGTCGTACCTGGGGAAGGGCCCCTAGCGATCGGAGGCCCTGTGCGGCCGCACCGGTTGCACCGGCTCAGGGCCGGACTTGTGTATCTAAACATGTTCTATTGTATAAATACATATATGAATAAACCAAATGTAATCTACTTATTTTAAGACGGAAGAAGTACTTCTCTACGGGGTGGCCACGGCGCCGCCGACTGAAAGCGGGCCGGGGCCTAAGTTGTCTCATCCAGCGTATAGCATTGCCGCCGTATCCGCGTACGTTTGTTACTTGTATTACCTCCAAAGTCCTAGGTGAAGATGGAGACAGTTTAATTAGTCAGCTTCATATCTATATCCCCTATCCCTACTACTCGTACTAGCTAGTAGAAACTATATATCGAGCATCTCGTCTTCTACATACGGCAAGGAAGCTGCCAACGAGCGAGATCGATCTGGTGTTCTGGTCGGTAGGCATCATGGCTAATAACGTGGAGAACCAGAATAATTTCGTCAACGAGCCGGTCGTGGCGGAAGTGGAGCCAGACGAGTGCGCCAGGTGCACGGTCATCCTGATCGTGGCCATACTCACCCTCTCCCTCACAACGATCGGATGGAAGCTGATCAATGTCTACGTGTACGACCAATCCCCTGAGTCAAGCAGGTCGACCATTACCGCCTTCGTCGTCGGGCTCCTCATTGCCACCGTCGCCTTCTTCGCCATCAACGTCCTCTTGTGTATCGTCGCCGAGTGGGAGCTTGGGAACCCAAAGGGGTTTAGATTTGTGGATACCTTGCTATCCATCATTCAATCCGACTAAGCCCCTCCCAATTATGTATTTTTGATTGGCCAGGCCGGGATAAAATCGATCAATTTGTTGATCAATTCATATGTAATTGCCCCTCCTAATTATTAATTGTTACTTTTCATGCAATCCGCATGACGTACGATATATGTATTGCCTCTGATCCAGTATAATCCCCACCTACACTCATACAAATACGGCCACATATAATATGAACTCGTATCCACATTGAGTATTACCTACGTATAGAGCTACGGATTAGGATATCTGGATACACGCATTCCCACACAGACCCGACTCCTTACAACATTGACTTCACGTGGAGGAGAGTGACTAGGTAAATCATGTTTATTGTGTTTCAAAAAAAGATGGGTTAACTATTGTACCAAATGAACATAATGAGATGATCCCGACTCAAAATCTCACTGGTCATATGATGTGCATTGATTATAAGAAACTTAATAAGGAAACTAGAAAGTATCACTACCCTTTACTATTTATAGATCAAACTTTAGAGAGACTTGTTATGCATCCTCATTTTTGTTACTTAGATGGTTATTTTGGTTTCTCTCAAATAACTGTTCATCCAGATGACCAATTAAAGACAACATTCACATGTCCTTTTGGTTTATATGCTTATCATCGCATGTCTTTTGGCCTTGGTAATGCTTCTACCACCTTCCAAAGATGTATGACTGCCATATTTGCTGATTATGTTGAAAATATTATGAAAGTATTTATGGACGATTTCTCGGTCTATGGAACTTCATTTAACCTCTGTCTCCATAATCTTAGTAAAAGTTATGTAGAGATATGAAGATACTAATCTGGTCTTGAATTGGGAGACTCAAGAAGGTATAGTACTTGGTCATAAGATTTTAGGTAAAGACATAGAAGTCGATAAAGCAAAGATAGAAACAATAGAAAGGCTTTTCCCTCCTCGTGATGTAAAAGGTATAAGAAGTTTTTTAGGCCATGCAAGATTTTATAGAAGGTTTTAGACTTTTCTAAGCCAAACATGATTTTCTGTAGCCCGGTTCTTAACAGAAAAGCTGGTAAAACCGGTTCTCCTAAAAATCCTCTTAAAACTTGTTTTCTATAAACTGACCGCTAATATTCGCTATCCAAACAACCACTCAGAGGCACAACGAACATGAGACGACCCATCTTCCCATCCCGGTCACATCTCATACAGAAGAACTGGATGAGGGGTACGTCCTAGTGAAGGCGCTCGCTGATGCGGATGTCCTTGAGATCAGAGATGTTCTTCAGCGCCGTGTCGAAGCGCCGGAGGAACATGGGAAGTAGGCATGCTGGATGAGTGGCACGCCATGGAAGTAGCGCACCCTCGCTCATCTCGTCGCCGGAGAAATTTAGACAAGATGCGTGACGTGGAGCTCCTATCTCTGCCGGCGTCACCGAGTACGGCGAGGGTCACTGGATCATGGTCGCAGGAGGTGGTCGTCGGCGGCGAAAAAAGGGGGTAGGCTCTAAGCATCGCAACTCCATCCCAAGATTCGAATCCATCACCGCTCTTTCTACCGGCCTGCCCCGTCCATCTCCCGCTCTAGCACCACACATGAAAAAGTCAATGCTCCTATTGGCGTCAATGGCGACATCCAGACTCGACTCGACGAAGATAACACTAGATTCCAGTGTAGATCTTCGATTTCCGACGAGCCGGTTTGATTCAGACTGTCTTCTTGCGAAATTGTGTCCTGTTGACTACCTCCATGGAAAGACACGGGAACAACTCCATGGCCAAACTCGCAAGAAGCTGGCGGTGCAAGAACGCGGCGCACGGGTAGGGTTGGCGCGGGGCGGGTCTGCATCGAACGAGGCTCCCGGTTTTTATACCGACGGACAGACTATATGGAACACAATCGAATCCGGTCTTTCCTTAGTGTTACGGGAGATCGAGGGACGACGGACGATGGACGAAAACACGGGGTTACGAAAACAACCTCACCTTAAATTAGTAGATACTAGCTGAATGCCCGTGCGTTGCCACGACATCTTCAGATTGAGTGATGTAACTATGTAGCAATGAAGATATAAGAAGTCTCAATATAATAGCGTCATCGTTTGTGTCCTTTATTTTTTCTGAATCATGGACATAATTTATCTTTTGTCCGGTAATGATCCCCAAAATTGACACATATCTCTACTACTATTAAAGGCAAAGACGTCAAGATGGTGGTACGTCGCTCTACAACTGCCCCTCAACTTCACAACAAATTACTAGGCTCTGCCACCGCAGAGAGGCCCAGCCGCTCACCCATACGTCCTGGTGATTCCCCTCGCCATTTCCCACTCGCGCCGCTACGGTTCCTCATGACCCAGAATCCCCGCCGCCAAGATCCTTCCTCCCATCTCATCGTTGCCCGAGCTGTCTCCACCGCCACCACCACCAGCAGACCACTTAAGCCTAGGCTTATCCGTAGCCGGGGAAGCAGCCGACGCCGTTCTCCGACACAACGAACCGGTCGCGTCCAGACCGAATCGGCGAGATTGGCGTCGGGCTGGTGTGGTGTGGGTTGGGTTCATGGCTTCCTCATCCTATCAAGAACCACTTCGAGATTGCGTAGGGGCAGGTGTCCGTCGGGAGGCGTTCGTGGACACCTTCGACCACCGGAAGAGATTGTTGGGGTTCCTGGTCATCCCAGCGAGTTAGACTTTAGGGAGGACGATGGTGTGTAGGTGTGGTGCTGCTGGAGTGAGTTGTGCAGGTCGACATGGTGACCACCGCACCGGCGTGAGGCTCCTTTCCATCCCAGATGTGAGTATATATGTGGTCAACTTCTGCTGTACTGTTGTTTATTCCATCTTTTTTAGTGGTTGTTTATTCCATCTTGTTCATGTGAGATTCTTATACATGCACTTATTTAGAATATTTAGTCTGCACAAAATTATTGATATTGTCTTTAGATAGGTAAACTACGGCAGATGAGTGCCTCTCATAAGCTCAATAAGAAAAGCTCGAAAAACATTTGTGTGGCATTTCAAAACATGAGGTAGATCCAACTGAAAGCGTGAGCTGCATCGGCGACACTTGGGTAGAAGCCGGTTCCCTTGTGGTGGTGCTATGTCAGCGATGCGGCGACTCAGCTCTGGCTGCTCCTTGTTCTCGCCATCCATCCCACCAGCCAGGTATTGCCATGGTTTGGGTTTCTGAATAAGGCTCGATTTCAAATATATGAGGACTGAAATTGTACCGTGTAATCGACAATGGTGTTTTGGCAGAAGGCTTGTGTGAGGCATACATATTCCTTTCCTTCAATTTTCTTGTTTTTGTTTTGTCTAATTTCACATAATTATCCATTACTGAATGTACCTTGTTTGGGTTTGCCTAGCTCTCGAGTTGAATCCTCAATGCTCGAGTTGTAACTATCTGCTAAGTGTCATCAGATCAGGTTGATCGATTCCATGCTGAGATGAGCGCCACACATACACAACGATGGAGTTTAAGGACACCAGCCCAACAGACGAGACCATGCGCTACCGAGCTTTCTGTCCGACCAGTTCCCTTTGAACCCCTTTGTGGGGATAGCTGAGATGAAATCATGGGATGAGTTCATGTGTGCAACTGATATTAGGGGCTTAGCTGAACCATTCTATATGGTTACACATCTGATCATTCAGCTATGTTGCTTGTCTGATCTTGCTCTAACTACATAAGAAGATTGGGTTTGATTGGAGGCTCAAAGCTATATATGGGTGAAAATCGGGTACATGTAAATATATACCAATGGGGCGTGATGCATATACTAATTCAGTATGTCATGCTGTGTCAAATGGTTGCACTTCAGACCATCTGTTTTAATGTACTGCTTCAATCCATTGTTGTTTGTGTGGTTTGTGAGAACAGTATGCAAGTCAAGAAATACTAGATAGCTGAGTGCTTTTAGGTTCAAATATTCCGGTATTTGTTCCCACCTGATGTGTTTTGCGCGAAGCAACACCAAGCTACTTGAACTTAAACTTCCGCCATGGAGAGCCTTCATTGAGTAATTGATCTAAGTTATTTGATTAGAATCATGCTTGTGCTGGCATAAACACACTCTCATTATGCCACTGTTTCTAATTTTGTTTGTACTTCTACTTATATTAGTAGTCTGATAATGTCGAGTTATATATTTAGGTAGTACGACAATCAACTATTTTGGTATGCTTATTTTGTGCAATTTTAATTTTTTAGGGGAGCTATTAAAAAGGAAATGGAGAAAATAAAATATTTATGATTTTATCAGCCCATGATACGTGATAAGACGATCCAATATAGCTAGGATCAACAAGATAATCACATAGCTTCATATTTAGCTTTTTGTTAGCTGCTTGCACGCTTCATGTCTCTAAAGACTACAGTGAGCCAGTTTCTGTTTCATAATCTGTATGGATGCAGGATGTAGATGCAACACTTCCATATTTCCCATGTGATGTATATTTTTCATTTATAAGGTGATTTTTTTTTACCTTTGTAATAGTTTCCTTAGAAGTAGTCAAACCTGGGTCGTCAATTTGTTGGAACCATTAGATTTTATAATAATAGATGTAGCCATTAGATTTCTACTAGGGTCGGAGGGAAGCAAAGAAACTCATATTCTTTTCTTTATGTAACGTTCATGTCTGTAAGGAGGTCAAACTCCTGGAAGGTGAAAGTGATGAAATATATGTCCCATTTCTTTTGTACTTTTTAAATATCGATTTGTGTCTGTACTTCGGCAGTGAATCTCATATTCAGTTCTTATATGTGGCAATGCATAGTTGTGCAATACGGCTAAATGGCTGATAAAGCATGTATACTAATTTCCATTCCTTCTATTGACTTCTACAGTCATCCAATCATTCGCAGTCCCTATATATTGCTAGAAATAATCCCATTTTCAGTGAATCACATGAATGTTGTTTCCTTTTGTTTTTCCAATTCAGTACAACTATTATTTGTTAGTTCCTTGATCCCTGGAAGACAAACTCATATTTGTGTTTTTCACTTAGCAATTGTAACTTCCCATGTTAATTTTATCCTATTTTAAGACATTTGAGGAGGCAGACAGAAAGCATGGTGGTAAATTTGGGCAAACGTGAGTGGCACATCTGGTTCTTTGATATCCAGCTTCAATGGAGAAATTGGCTCTCCAGTACATCAAGTAAGATATTTTTATGTTTAAAAATTGATATGAATTTCCTTCTCCATTTAGTGATATGAAACAATGTTGTGCAAAGAATCACATAATTGAAAAATGATAAATCAAACTTCAGCAATATACTTTTCAGATACAGATAGTGCCAAAGAATGTGTGTTGTCTCATCTGAAAGTAGTCACTACTCACTACACGAAGCTATTCTCTGTGTTTTTTAAACAGATGTGCTCAAAGAATTGATGATTCAATTCGAAGCAAGCTACTTCATGTGAGGGGCCAGGAGGCTATTTTTATCTTGAGTAAATAAACAAACTAGAGATTTAAAGGTTTTTTTGTTGTAGAATACAATTTTATCTCTTTGGATCATCGGGGCCCTTATTTTAGGCTTGGTCACTTTACCTTTATAATTTTAAAATATTTCTTGCAGTCATTAGGCATCTCAGATAGTTGGAGTGGTTTCACAGTGGAGATATGTGCAACGACATTGTGGATTTCCTATGGCATACATTTGTTTAATAGAAACCGGGACAAAGAAAAATATCTGCTAACTCCCCACCAGGGATTCCGGAAGCGTCTTTTTCACATCATTAGTCTCAGAGCTATGCACAGAATACGTTCGGGGTATATTTGCATGGTTGCATATACCAACGTTTTTTCCAGTTGCTTAGGGCCTAGCAGGTAACTATTTCCAATATTTTTATACCACTATTGTGAGAGGAACTTGAGCTTTAGAATCAAGTTAGTATGGTGTAAATAGTATGGCTCTTTTCTGCTAGCAGGAAAGGATGAGATGGATGTTACTAGCCTACTAGGAATCTGGAGATCGACTGCAACACTGGATGCTACTATGCTTACTGAAGCTTCTCTATAACACAATTTGGCGTTGTTAGTCCAGTGATGTGTTTCTTCCCTTCTTGCAGGTTTAGTGTTAGGAGGTTGCTCAAAAGTGATGATTTCTCAAAGAAGGAAAATGCTTCACTTAGAGATGAAGCAAATTACATTTTATAAAGGAAAAGATGAAAATTCTGTGGATGTTAACTAAATAAAGGTTGGGCTATTTATTTACCTATGTATTTGCAGGCCATGCATTCATGATATTTTTGGATTTTCCACCTAAGAAACAGTAGGAGGGGGGTGAATAGTTCAACCTGATTAAGCATTAAGGTAAAAGGCAATCTGATGTTCACCATGGGAGCAAGTAAAATGTCACCATCACTACATGTATGGCTCCTACTAAGAAATCCAAGTCTGCGTGGTATGCGCCATGTAGTCATTAATTTTTATCACTAACTACTTTTTTTTTGCTACTTTAGATTTATTGTACAACTTTCTTACCTTACTAACTGTAGTGTTACTGCCATAATGCATTTATTTATTTTGCACCATAAAAAGACTGTCTTATGAGCCACATTGTTTTGTGGAGTTTCATGTCAGATAATATTATTATGTTTGCTCCTGGTACTTATGGAGCTAAGCAAGTTCTCGGAATGTAACGAATTTATGATCGAAACAATTCTTTTCTTGAAAGAAAATAGCAGGGGTTGTTCAAAATTTGAGCATTGTGTCTTATCTATCTATCTACTATACATACCCTCAGCAGGATCGCCTGTAGTTGGTCCATGCATCACTCCCAATGCATATTTCCCTGTATATTATCAATTCATACTTACAAGTTGGCTGAGTTTGTTTTGGTTAACACATTAGCAATACTCACTGATACTTTTATCATAAAATAAAATGGTGTTTACTAGGAGCTAGCTATCCTGATTACAGGTTAGGGACATAACTTTTGTGACCCACTCAATAGTAAAGATTGACAATGCTTACTGAAATGACACGTGCATTTGTATCTTCTTCCTTTGCAGTGTGTATATGTTCTTTCATTTATTCATTGTTGAACTGTAGCCTCTTTTTTGTATCTTTTTTATGTGCCGTAGTGTGACATGACTTCGGGTGAAGAAGGCGGAGCAAAAAAAATTGGAGATGTAACTTGAGGCAAAGCTGGCGACCAATGAGTGTCGAGTGGAGTGGAAGACTACATACGATTATCTCGTGGTATAAGATAGCCAACCCGATAAGAAGCAAGTCATTAGGGTGAATGATCAAAAGAATGTGAGGATACATGTAAGACTAAGATGGCGTGATAAGGGAAAATAGGAGGACACCAGTCTTCTCGCACATGTCTTGATACACGAGTGCACACAACATAATACATTTTGTTTTTTCAAAATCTATATACACTATTTTTGAAGGGAATATGCCCTGAGAGGCAATATTAAAGTGTTTATTATGTGTATTCCAAGTATATGATAGATGTTTATTTTGCATGCTATAATTGTATTAATACGGAAACGTTAATACATGTGTGTTTAATAAACAAACAGAAAGTTCCTAGTTATGCCTCTCTCATAAACTAGCTCGTTGATTAACAAGATGATCAAGGTTTCCTGATCATGGACATTGGATGTTGTTAATAACGGGATCACAACATTAGTGTAATGGTGTGATGAACATTCATCCGAAGTATAGCATTACGATCAAATCCATTGAGTTTATATTGCTATAACAACTTACGAAGTGATCATAATCCTTAGACCATGAGATCATGTCAATCACTAACACCGGAAGAGTTTCTTGATAACATCAAACGTCACACCGTAACAGGGTGATTATAAAGATGGATTCAGAACTAATAAAGTGTTATGTTGAGGCTCATGGATCGAGAGTGGAATTTGTTCATCCCGATGACGGATAGATATACTCTGGGCCCTCTCGGTGATATCACATTGATTAGCTTGCAAGCAAGTGATTTGATCACTAGAATGTTATATCACAGGAACGAGAAAAGAGTGCATGTCGGTAACGAGATCAAACTAGGTATGGAGATACCGATGATCGAATCTCGGACATGTAATATATCGTGAAACAAAGGGATTAAGATACTAGCGTAAAAGGTTCCGACGATCACAAGAAAGTCATCGTTGAATGTGTGGGAGTCAGTATGGGTCTCCAGATCCCGCTTCTGATTATTGATCCGAGAGGGGTCTCGATCATGTCCGCATTATTCACGAACCGTAGGGTGACACACTTAAGAGACACCGACATCCAATTGGAGCAAATGTTTCATGCCGAAAGAATGAACAAGCGCAGGAATTTATTTCACTAGATACCGAAACAGGTTTTCGGGTGAAATTGCATAAAGTGGTTATGCATGTGAAATACAATTCTAGCAAGGGTTATTTGTGAATGTTTTTCATTAAAGTAATTGACAAAATTCTGAATAAAATAAAAGAGTTTTATTTAATAAGAGTTTGCATTAAATTTGGTGGAAATTTAATGGGAATTTGAGTGGACTTTTGAGTAGAGGGAATTTAAAGGAGATTTGTGAGTGGAGTGTCCACCCACATGAAGAGGGTTAGGGCAAGGGGGCAGCCCCCATGCGCCGGCCACCCCCTTGGGGTTCCCCCCCTCGTCCTATAGAAGGAGCCCCCCTCCTCACTTGTCTCACACACCTCCTCGTGAAGGATCTTTCTCCCCCTCTAGAATTTATCCCCCATGGTCTCGGACTAGCGAGATACATGTTCCCGGTGGCTATTCGGCAAGAAAGAGTTGTGCTTCCGTTGCATCGCTGGAGCGAGGAGGCGGAGGTTGCTCGGTGCCTCGAACGTGTGTGCGAGCACGGATGCACTGCTGATTTGCGTCGCTAGGTCTTCCTCTCGATCTTGAGATCGGCAAGAGATCGTCTACATCAACCACGAGTTAAACTCATTAAGCTTTGTCGGTCTTCAAATGTATGTTCTCTACGGATATACATCCGCCGTTGTTTGTATCTAGTAGATAGATCTTGGTATATAGTTCGCATCGTAGGAAAATTTTTGTTTTCTATGCTGCGAACCCTTCAATTTTTGTAGCAACACACATGTCACTTGAGATAGAGGAATTGATAAACCATTTGAGTATGTCTCTCTCAATATCATTGTTTTCCATAGCTTTTGGTCCATTTGAGTTGTATTGTCCTCTATGATGTCTATGTAAATCACATCACTAGATATTAATTTAGAGAATACATGTGATACAGTAATAAGTAAAAAGAAGTAGAAAAGGTATTGATAAACCACCAAAAAGTAGATATCGAAAACGAATTTTCTCATTTACCAAAAATTCTAAGAAAGAATCAAGAGAATAATAAGAAAATGGTATACAAATTTTCCCAAAACCTAAAATATATATTTTTCTTATAATTCTTTCACGTATGAACCGACAAACATCAAATGCAACGTCATAGCAACATCCCTCTAGATTTCTGTGATGACGCATGTCAAAAGCATGCCATTTAGTTTGTGTAATCCAAATTGCATGTATCTTCTCTGATGGATTGTGTTGTTGAAATGCTGATTAAAAAGCTTTCCTTGTTCGCATATATTCTATAACACCATAATTTTCACATGCTGTAAGAAAAGAAATTTTAAAGATCGTGGCAACACACGTGCATTCAACTAGTTTTGAAGTAATATGTATCGATAAATCTGCACCATTTCAACATTAAAAAATGAAAAATAATATGTTGTTAGGTTAAGTAGAAAATCAAAATGGACATTTCTAAGTTTCCTTCCATTTTCTACAATGGCTATTGGCTAACAACATGGATTAAAAGAGACTAATCATACTTAAAGCAAGCGCTTTCATACTGTACAGCTTAGGGCACATATAGAAATTTAAGTATAGTTGTAATTTAGTTTCATACTGTATTTGATAAGTAAATTCTATCGATTACTCATGATTTCACGGTGATCCCTCTTCTCTATATACTAAATAGAATCTAGATTTATTCAAATTTTGACAAATCTGAGACATCTATTTTGAGACGGATGGACTACTTGTAACTGTTATAACGATGAACACCAAAAAATATCTAAGTACATGTACAGTTTATGTTCATTCTGCACTGAGACTGAAATCCATCAAATATTCGTGATTTTGACGATGATCCCCAAAAATGAAGAGACAATCATTGGATTAGCTTCATATCATAGAAACCAAGTTTATGGTTTCTGAACGCTAAGTGGCACTATTTTAAGATTCGGCTTACATGTGAATTTATTTATATCTTTTGAGATGGTTGATGTATTTCTTTTCTCTTGGCTGTAGTAGAAATATTGTCTAACAAGAAAGCGTAGAAAGCAACAGATCGATTCAGAATTTATCATGCCAGCTTATACTTTGCTGCTACCTACACGTTTTGCTTAGTTAATACTTTCAGCTGATCGATGTTTTCTATGGGTTAACGCTTGCACCACAGACTAATTAGAATAACAACCTAGCTTCGTAAAGCGGCACGTACCAGACCAATAAAATCGATGACCGTCATTTCTTCTCCTCGCTGCGCAGCGGTCTAGAATGGCTGGTGCACTTGGAGATTTGCAGCCTCCTGTTGCGTATGAACGCAGGCATAGATGAAGTCCCTCGCCGTCCGTGACGAAGATGACGGGTTCCTGCGCCAGTGTCTTCGGCTGCTTGTCTACGACAGTCCCACGCCTAGCTCCGCACCGGGCAGCAGAATTACATAGTGCAGCGCGCGGCTCGCCAACGCCGTCGCGGGGATTGGTGAATCAGGAAGTGTGTAAGGTCGGGGAAACCTAGTGCAGCGAGACCACGAGCTGGCCAGCGGCAGTGTGACAGAACAGGAGGCGTCGTGCCGCGATGCACCCGCATGCAGTAGCTGCAGAGCGGCATGTGGCGCTCGGGGAGGTTCAGAGCAGCGCTCAGGGCTCAGAGATGTCCTTGGTGGAGCTCTGGCAGGTTCAGAGCGGTAGCGGTACGGGGAAAGCGCCGGAGGGCTGGCGGGGGCAGGGGGATCCACGCCGATGGCGAGGAACCTGGTTGCGCAAGGGGGTGGCGGCAGATCGTGGCCAGGAACCTGGCTGCACAAGTGGGTGGCGGCAGATCAGGGGCTTGAGAGGTCACCACAGAGCATGCGTCTGCGAGGGGATATCTCTCCGGCCGGTCACCTTCTAGACTATGGTGGCAGGGAGACCAAGTTAGTGAAGGCGCCAAAACCCAGCAACTAGTTACATTACCTTCACTCTCCCCACAACACGGGGTCAGGCGAGGAAGAGCTATGGCCATCACGCTGATGGTTTCAACCTGCAACGACAAATGGCGCGGGAGGAGGTGTCGTACGGGACGACACTGCTGCCTGTTTTGCTCCATCTCGGGCTGGAAACATAATAAATCGATCCGATCTCCAGATGCGATGCGTCGAGAGCCGTGCATGCGGCAAGATGATCAGAGAGGTCTAACAATATATAGGAACACGGCGCCAGCTATTCTGATTTGGTCTAGATCAAACTATGTTCGATCAACGTGGGACTACTTATAGCTAGAAGAAACGATCAGGCCAGCTAGCCATATTTGGTTCGGATCAAACTCTATTCATTGGACGTGCTAGGAGGACTACCTATAGGCGGAAACCGCGGAAGAAACGATCGGACCCAATACAAATACTAAGACCAACAGAACTACAGTGGAGTAATAATATTCTTGATCGTGAGATGGACGAAGACGCATAGTGGGACGGACGAAATCGCATTGTGACGAAAACCACCTTAGCTTAAATTATATAGTAGAAGAAGAAGATAGATAGATAGATAGATAGATAGATACTAGATGAATGCCCGTGTGTTACTACGGCGTCTAATAAATTCCGCAAAAACTTTCTAGTCATTTTGTTTTAATGATATTTTTCTGTTCTAGTTTCCATTGTTGTTCATCTACATTTTATGGTATGCAATAAAATAATTGTTGAACAGCTATTCTTGTATCTATGTGTAAATACGAATTTCTCATTTACACGTGTACATCTTTTTGTAAGCCTTATCTATCTTTTTGTCGTTGTACAACATGCTCCTAATCCATCAGATCATTACATTTATATGAATATAAAAATAAAATTCTCTATCAAACAGATTCACGTTAGTCTGAATAATAATAATCTTAAAAATATGCGTTCGTCCTCTCATAGCTCACATGTCACTACCTGCTAACTTGGTAATTTTTTTTGTTTTGGAGGAAAATTTCTGCTAGGTGTAGTATGCCCAACAACTATTTTTCACTTCTTTGTGCCCTAGGCCAAGTCAAAACCAAGTCCAATTAGCTTAGCTCGCTATAATATATATTATTGTATTAATTAATGGCGACATGCTTGCAGTACAACATGGAACAAGGAGATATTTCCTCATTTGTGAATAACGGTAAAGCACCAATTTAATCTGATTTCTAAAGAGCCACATGTATGTAAACATTAAAATTCAATCTACTAAGCTTGTTTCTTGAATCGAGCGACTCCCCTATTGAATATATTAATAGATCAATACAACCGAAACGTGATCATATAGAGCACATGAGAAAAGAAAAACTAAATGCATCATAATGAATTAGAATGACGTATAGATATACTTCCAAAATCATTCTTGCAGTCGGGCTCTCTTATAACATTCGTAAAGGTCTATTCGTAAATTTCTATCCATAGTGTCAATAATTAGATGTGCCTAACCATCATAAGTGTAGCATTAAAAAATAGAAGATGCTTTTTTTGGAGCACTGCAAACTTTCTTTGCTTATGATTGAGAAGACGTAACCCCAGAATTTCTCATAATATAGTTCTTGGACAAAATAAAGTAGTATACGGCAAAACCAGAGCTTTTAGACCAGCCCATATCATGCTGCGAGATAAACCTATGTGTCACAACTGTAACAAAAAAGATGCAAAGTTTTACTGTCCATGGATTTGATAATATCCATTTTGTTTAACAGATTCGGGACTAAGAATCCCAGCTAAAGAATCGGTTACCTGTTTTCATTGACACTTAAAGTTCGAGACTGGATCCATGTATTATTTGGCGGACCAAATATTCATGTAGACAGAAAACACTCAAACATTATTTGTTTTACCAACCATATTGCCGATCTACAGAAGAGGTGCAATCACAAACATAGTACAAATTTGATAATCTCTATAGTGAGACCTGCACATCGAAAAGATCAATAATTAGGGGCTAGCTGCAAAACCAAATGAAGCAATATGAAAACTACATACGGAGGAACAAATTGATCACAAATTCTACATGGATTGCAGTGTTGTTGGAACATGACGAGAGCAAAAGTATTGCTAATTTCTACGCTGCACCATGAATTTCATGTAAAGGAACACGCACCATTCAGTGAAATACCTAAAACATACTGCAGCTACTACATTGCTAGGCCTTTGTTTACATTCAGTCCATCAGAACATCCAAGATCATGAGCAAAAGTGTGCACAATTCCAAGAATCACGCTAGCCATCTAGTGAAGAAATCTGGCAGACAGGAATCAATTCCAGATCTGCTACGGGGCAAGGTCCATTGACAACTAACTGAAATCAAGAGCATGTCAAAGCTTGCAAAACATGTGTTGCGGACATATGTAGAACCTGGATGATGAATTCGGCCCCCCGGGTCTGCTCGCAGGTCGCCACAGGCTGGATTGAGGCACGCCTCCCTGCTCCCAGCCTCTCGGAGGGTCCTTCTGCCTCCCCTGCAGGACCAGCGGTGGCGCATGATTAAACTCTCATGGTGCCTGCCCTCGGCCCCGCGGGTGGGACTGCTGCTGCTGTGCCCGGTCGCCACGATTTTTCGGTTGTGGTCGATTTAGTGGGACGGCAAGCTGGAGAAGCCTGGCCGTGCCGTCGGGGACCCTCACCGAGTGAGCCTAGAGAGATAAGCAGAGGGAGGGGACTGGAGGAAAGATCGAGGAGAAGGGAAGATGGGTGGAGGTGCAAGGGGCCCATGGCGGGATTCTGGGAGGCCTGAACAAAGAGGCGGTGGCGACGTCCCCCGCTGGCAGATGCGGCAATGGGCGGAGGGCGCCGGATAGAGAGAAGGCGTGGGGCGCTTGGCTCGGGATGGAGACGGAGCCGGGCGCTCGGGCGGATGCGGCAGGGAGGAGGGTTGACCGGAGAATCCGCATATGCGGCAGTGGGCGGAGGGCGCGGCGGAGGGAGAGGCACTGGTTTCCCTCAGCGGCGGCAGACCAAGGAATGAGAGAGGCACGGCTTACTCTCGTGGCCGGCGGCGGATAAGGAAGAGCCGTGTCCCCTTGACAGCGGTGGGCGAGGAGGACTAAATTGCAAAACGGGATATGACAGATGAAACGTCATGGAGTGCGGGTTGATTACTTTTTTCGGAGGGTGTAAATCACAAAATAGACACGACGGACGAAAATTCTGTGACGATAAAAACCACCTCTAGACTTTTTATATAGTATAGATAGATAGATATAGATATAGATAGATATATAGAGATAGATATTTAAAAATTAGTGAGTTGAATTTATCTAAACTTACATGTATCTAAACATGTTTTATTTTATAAATACATATATGAATCAAGACAAATCTAATTCACTTATTTCGCGATGGAAGAAGTACTTATCTACGGGTGGCCACGTACGGCGCCGCCGACCGAAAGCGGGCTGGGGTCTAAGTTGTCTCATCCAGCGTATAGCATTGCCGTATCCGCGTACGTTTGTTACTTGTATTACCTCCAAAGTCCTAGGTGAAGATGGAGACGGTTTAGTCAGCTTTCCTTCATATATCCCCTACCACTAGTAGAAACTATCGAGCATCTCATCTTCTATATACGGCAAGGAAGCTGCCAACGAGCGAGATCGATCTGGTGTTCTGGTCGGTACGCATCATGGCTAATAACGTGGTGGAGAACCAGAATAATTTCGTCAACGAGCCGGTCGTGGCGGAAGTGGAGCCAGACGAGTGCGCCAGGTGCACGGTCATCCTGATCGTGGCCATACTCACCCTCTCCCTCACGACGATCGGATGGAAGCTGATCAATGTCTACGTGTACGACCAATCCCCTGAGTCAAGCAGGTCGACCGTCGCCGCCTTCGTCGTCGGGCTCCTCATCGCCACCGTCGCCTTCTTCGCCCTCAACGTCCTCTTGTTTATCGTCGGCGAGTGGGAGAATGGGAACCCAAAGGGGTATAGATTTGTGGATACCTTGCTATCCATCATTCAATCCGACTAAGCACGACCAGTATGTATTTTCGATTGGCCAGGCCGGGATAAAATCGATCAATTTGTTGATCAATTCATATGTAATTGCCCCTCCTAATTATTAATTGTTACTTTTCATGCAATCCGCATGACGTACGATATATGTATTGCCTCTGATCCAGTATAATCCCCACCTACACTTATACAAATACGGCCACATATAATATGAAATCGTATCCACATTGAGTATTACCTACATATAGAGCTACGGATTAGGATATCTGGATACACGCATTCCCACACAGACCCGACTCCTTACAACATTGACTTCACGTGGAGGAGAGTGACTAGGTAAATCATGTTTATTGTGTTTCAAAAAAAGATGGGTTAACTATTGTACCAAATGAACATAATGAGATGATCCCGACTCAAAATCTCACTGGTCATAGGATGTGCATTGATTATAAGAAACTTAATAAGGAAACTAGAAAGTATCACTACCCCTACTATTTATAGATCAAACTTTAGAGAGACTTGTTATGCATCCTCATTTTTGTTACTTAGATGGTTATTTTGGTTTCTCTCAAATAACTGTTCATCCAGATGACCAATAAAGACAACATTCACATGTCCTTTTGGTTTATATGCTTATCATCGCATGTCTTTTGGCCTTGGTAATGCTTCTACCACCTTCCAAAGATGTATGACTGCCATATTTGCTGATTATGTTGAAAATATAATGAAAGTATTTATGGACGATTTCTCGGTCTATGGAACTTCATTTAACCTCTGTCTCCATAATCTTAGTAAAAGTTATGTAGAGATATGAAGATACTAATCTGGTCTTGAATTGGGAGACTCAAGAAGGTATAGTACTTGGTCATAAGATTTTAGGTAAAGACATAGAAGTCGATAAAGCAAAGATAGAAACAATAGAGAGGCTTTTCCCTCCTCGTGATGTAAAAGGTATAAGATGTTTTTTAGGCCATGCAAGATTTTATAGAAGGTTTTAGACTTTTCTAAGCCAAACATGATTTTCTGTAGCCCTGTTCTTAACAGAAAAGCTGGTAAAACGGGTTCTCCTAAAAATCCTCTTAAAACTCGTTTTCTATAAACTGACCGCTAATATTCGCTATCCAAACAACCACTCAGAGGCTGCTTGAACATGAGGGCGACCCATCTTCCCATCGGTCACATCTCATACAGAAGAACTGGATGAGGGTACGTCCTAGTGGAGGCGCTCGCTGATGCGGATGTCCTTGAGATCAGAGATGTTCTTCAGCGCCGTGTCGAAGCGCCGGAGGAACATGGGAAGTAGGCATGCTGGATGAGTGGCACGCCATGGAAGTAGCGCACCCTCGCTCATCTCGTCGCCGGAGAAATTTAGACAAGATGCGTGACGCGGAGCTCCTATCTCTGCCGGCGTCAGGGAGTACGGCGAGGGTCACTGGATCATGGTCGCAGGAGGTGGTCGTCGGCGGCGAAAAAAGGGGGTAGGCTCTAAGCATCGCAACTCCATCCCAGTATTCTGAATCCATCACCTGCTCTTTTCTACCGGCCTGCCCCGTCCATCTCCCGCTCTAGCACCACACATGAAAAAGTCAATGCTCCTATTGGCGTCAATGGCGACATCCAGACTCGACTCGACGAAGATAACACTCGATTCCAGTGTAGATCTTCGATTTCCGACGAGCCGGTTCGATTCAGACTGTCTTCTTGCGAAATTGTGTCCTGTTGACTACCTCCATGGAAAGACACGGGAACAACTCCATGGCCAAACTCGCAAGAAGATGGCGGTGCAAGAACGCGGCGCACGGGTAGGGTTGGCGCGGGGCGGGTCTGCATCGAACGAGGCTCCCAGTTTTTTAGCGCTGACGCGGACAGACTATATGGAACACGATCGAATCCGGTCTTTCCTTAGTGTTACGGGAGATCGAGGGACGACGGACGATGGACGAAAACACGGGGTTACGAAAACAACCTCACCTTAAATTAGTAGATACTAGCTGAATGTCCGTGCGTTGCCACGACATCTTCAGATTGAGTGATGTAACTATGTAGCAATGAAGATATAAGAAGTCTCAATATAATAGCGTCATCGTTTGTGTCCTTTATTTTTTCTGAATCATGGACATAATTTATCTTTTGTCCGATAATGATCCCCAAAATTGACACATATCTCTACTACTATTAAAGGCAAAGACGTCAAGGTGGTGGTACGTCGCTCTACAACTGCCCCTCAACTTCACAACAAATTACTAGGCTCTGCCACCGCAGAGAGGCCAACCGCTCACCCATACGTCTGGTGATTCCCTCGCCATTTCCCACTCGCGCCACGGTTCCTCATGACCCAATCCCGCCAAGATCCTTCCTCCCATCTCATCGTTGCCCGAGCTGTCTCCACCGCCACCACCACCAGCATACCACTTAAGCCTAGGCTTATCCGTAGCCGGAGAAGCAGCCGACGCCGTTCTCCGACACAACGAACCGGTCGCGTCCAGACCGAATCGGCGAGATTGGCGTCGGGCTGGTGTGGTGTGGGTTGGGTTCATGGCTTCCTCATCCTATCAAGAACCACTTCGAGATTGCGTAGGGGCAGGTGTCCGTCGGGAGGCGTTCGTGGACACCTTCGACCACCGAAAGAGATTGTTGGGGTTCCTGGTCATCCCAGCGAGTTAGACTTTAGGGAGGACGATGGTGTGTAGGTGTGGTGCTGCTGGAGTGAGTTGTGCAGGTCGACATGGTGACCACCGCACCGGCGTGAGGCTCCTTTCCATCCCAGATGTGAGTATATATGTGGTCAACTTCTGCTGTACTGTTGTTTATTCCATCTTTTTTAGTGGTTGTTTATTCCATCTTGTTCATGTGAGATTCTTATACATGCACTTATTTAGAATATTTAGTCTGCACAAAATTATTGATATTGTCTTTAGATAGGTAAACTACGGCAGATGAGTGCCTCTCATAAGCTCAATAAGAAAAGCTCGAAAAACATTTGTGTGGCATTTCAAAACATGAGGTAGATCCAACTGAAAGCGGCGAGCTGCATCTGACGACACTTGGGTAGAAGCCGGTTCCCTTGTGGTGGTGCTATGTCAGCGATGCGGCGACTGTCGTGGCTGCGGCTGCTCCTTGTTCTGCCATCCATCCCACCAGCCAGGTATTGCCATGGTTTGGGTTTACGAATAAGGCTCTGATTTCAAATATATGAGGACTGAAATTGTACCGTGTAATCGACAATGGTGTTTTGGAAGAAGGCTTGTGTGAGGCATACATATTCCTTTCCTTCAATTTTCTTGTTTTTGTTTTGTCTAATTTCACATAATTATCCATTACTGAATGTACCTTGTTTGGGTTTGCCTAGCTCTCTGAGTTGAATCCCTCAATGCTCTGAGTTGTAACTATCTGCTAAGTGTCATCAGATCAGGTTGATCGATTCCATGCTGAGATGAGCGGCCACACATACACAACGATGGAGTTTAAGGACACCAGCCCAACAGGACGAGACTGTCTGCTACCGAGATTTATGTCCGACCAGTTCCCTTTGAACCCCTTTGTGGGGATAGCTGAGATGAAATCATGGGATGAGTTCATGTGTGCAACTGATATTAGGGGCTTAGCTGAACCATTCTATATGGTTACACATCTGATCATTCAGCTATGTTGCTTGTCTGATCTTGCTCTAGCTACATAAGAAGATTGGGTTTGATTGGAGGCTCAAAGCTATATATGGGTGAAAATCGGGTACATGTAAATATATACCAATGGGGCGTGATGCATATACTAATTCAGTACGTCATGCTGTGTCAAATGGTTGCACTTCATACCATCTGTTTTAATGTACTGCTTCAGTCCATTGTTGTTTGTGTGGTTTGTGAGAACAGTATGCAAGTCAAGAAATACTAGATAACTGAGTGCTTTTAGGTTCAAATATTCCGGTATTTGTTCCCACCTGATGTGTTTTGCGCGAAGCAACACCAAGCTACTTGAACTTAAACTTCCGCCATGGAGAGCCTTCATTGAGTAATTGATCTAAGTTATTTGATTAGAATCATGCTTGTGCTGGCATAAACACACTCTCATTATGCCACTGTTTCTAATTTTGTTTGTACTTCTACTTATATTAGTAGTCTGATAATGTCGAGTTATATATTTAGGTAGTACGACAATCAACTATTTTGGTGGCGTTCATTTTGTGCAATTTTAATTTTTTAGGGGAGCTATTAAAAAGGCAATGGAGAAAATAAAATATTTATGATTTTATCAGCCCATGATATGTGATAAGACGATCCAATATAGCTAGGATCAACAAGATAATCACATAGCTTCATATTTAGCTTTTTGTTAGCTGCTTGCACGCTTCATGTCTCTAAAGACTACAGCGAGCCAGTTTCTGTTTCATAATCTGTATGGATGCAGGATGTAGATGCAACACTTCCATATTTCCCATGTGATGTATATTTTTCATTTATAAGGTGATTTTTTTTACCTTTGTAATAGTTTCCTTAGAAGTAGTCAAACCTGGGTCGTCAATTTGTTGGAACCATTAGATTTTATAATAATAGATGTAGCCATTAGATTTCTACTAGGGTCGGAGGGAAGCAAAGAAACTCATATTCTTTTCTTTATGTAACGTTCATGTCTGTAAGGAGGTCAAACTCCTGGAAGGTGAAAGTGATGAAATATATGTCCCATTTCTTTTGTACTTTTTAAATATCGATTTGTGTCTGTACTTCGGCAGTGAATCTCATATTCAGTTCTTATATGTGGCAATGCATAGTTGTGCAATACGGCTAAATGGCTGATAAAGCATGTATACTAATTTCCATTCCTTCTATTGACTTCTACAGTCATCCAATCATTCGCAGTCCCTATATATTGCTAGAAATAATCCCATTTTCAGTGAATCACATGAATGTTGTTTCCTTTTGTTTTTCCAATTCAGTACAACTATTATTTGTTAGTTCCTTGATCCCTGGAAGACAAACTCATATTTGTGTTTTTCACTTAGCAATTGTAACTTCCCATGTTAATTTTATCCTATTTTAAGACATTTGAGGAGGCAGACAGAAAGCATGGTGGTAAATTTGGCAGACGTGAGTGGCACATCTGGTTCTTTGATATCCAGCTTCAATGGAGAAATTGGCTCTCCAGTACATCAAGTAAGATATTTTTATGTTTAAAAATTGATATGAATTTCCTTCTCCATTTAATGATATGAAACAATGTTGTGCAAAGAATCACATAATTGAAAAATGATAAATCAAACTTCAGCAATATACTTTTCAGATACAGATAGTGCCAAAGAATGTGTGTTGTCTCATCTGAAAGTAGTCACTACTCACTACACGAAGCTATTCTCTGTGTTTTTTAAACAGGTGTGCTCAAAGAATTGATGATTCAATTCGAAGCAAGCTACTTCATGTGAGGGGCCAGGAGGCTATTTTTATCTTGAGTAAATAAACAAACTAGAGATTTAAAGGTTTTTTTGTTGTAGAATACAATTTTATCTCTTTGGATCATTGGGGCCCTTATTTTAGGCTTGGTCACTTTACCTTTATAATTTTAAAATATTTCTTGCAGTCATTAGGCATCTCAGATAGTTGGAGTGGTTTCACAGTGGAGATATGTGCAACGACATTGTGGATTTCCTGTGGCATATATTTGTTTAATAGAAACCGGGACAAAGAAAAATATCTGCTAACTCCCCACCAGGGATTCCGGAAGCGTCTTTTTCACATCATTAGTCTCAGAGCTATGCACAGAATACGTTCGGGGTATATTTGCATGGTTGCATATACCAACTTTTTTCCAGTTGCTTAAGGCCTAGCAGGTAACTATTTCCAATATTTTTATACCACTATTGTGAGAGGAACTTGAGCTTTAGAATCAAGTTAGTATGGTGTAAATAGTATGGCTCTTTTCTGCTAGCAGGAAAGGATGAGATGGATGTTACTAGCCTACTAGGAATCTGGAGATCGACTGCAGCACTGGATGCTACTATGCTTACCGAAGCTTCTCTATAACACAATTTGGCGTTGTTAGTCCAGTGATGTGTTTCTTCTCTTCTTGCAGGTTTAGTGTTAGGAGGTTGCTCAAAAGTGATGATTTCTCAAAGAAGGAAAATGCTTCACTTAGAGATGAAGCAAATTACATTTTATAAAGGAAAAGATGAAAATTCTGTGGATGTTAACTAAATAAAGGTTGGGCTATTTATTTACCTATGTATTTGCAGGCCATGCATTCATGATATTTTTGGATTTTCCACCTAAGAAACAGTAGGAGGGGGGTGAATAGTTCAACCTGATTAAGCATTAAGGTAAAAGGCAATCTGATGTTCACCATGGGAGCAAGTAAAATTTCACCATCAACTACATGTATGGCTCCTACTAAGAAATCCAAGTCTGCGTGGTATGCGCCATGCAGTCATTAATTTTTATCACTAACTACTTTTTTTTGCTACTTTAGATTTATTATACAACTTTCTTACCTTACTAACTGTAGTGTTACTGCCATAATGCATTTATTTATTTTGCACCATAAAAAGACTGTCTTATGAGCCACATTGTTTTGTGGAGTTTCATGTCAGATAATATTATTATGTTTGCTCCTGGTACTTATGGAGCTAAGCAAGTTCTCGGAATGTAACGAATTTATGATCGAAACAATTCTTTTCTTGAAAGAAAATAGCAGGGGTTGTTCAAAATTTGAGCATTATGTCTTATCTATCTATCTACTATACATACCCTCAGAAGGATCGCCTGTAGTTGGTCCATGCATCACTCCCAATGCATATTTCCCTGTATATTATCAATTCATACTTACAAGATGGCTGCCTTTGTTTTGGTTAACACATTAGCAATACTCACTGATACTTTTATCATAAAATAAAATGGTGTTTACTAGGAGCTAGCTATCCTGATTACAGGTTAGGGACATAACTTTTGTGACCCACTCAATAGTAAAGATTGACAATGCTTACCGAAATGACACGTGCATTTGTATCTTCTTCCTTTGCAGTATGTATATGTTCTTTCATTTATTCATTGTTGAACTGTAGCCTCTTTTTTGTATCTTTTTTATGTGCCGTAGTGTGACATGACTTCGGGTGAAGAAGGCGGAGCAACAAAAATTGGAGATGTAACTTGAGGCAAAGCTGGCGACCAATGAGTGTCGAGTGGAGTGGAAGACTACATACGATTATCTCGTGGTATAAGATAGCCAACCCGATAAGAAGCAAGTCATTAGGGTGAATGATCAAAAGAATGTGAGGATACATGTAAGACTAAGATGGCGTGATAAGGGAAAATAGGAGGACACCAGTCTTCTCGCACATGTCTTGATACACGAGTGCACACAACATAATACATTTTGTTTTTTCAAAATCTATATACACTATTTTTGAAGGGAATATGCCCTGAGAGGCAATAATAAAATGTTTATTATGTGTATTTGAAGTATATGATAGATGTTTATTTTGGATGCTATAATTGTATTAATACGGAAACGTTAATACATGTGTGTTTAATAAACAAACAGAAAGTTCCTAGTTATGCCTCTCTCATAAACTAGCTCGTTGATTAACAAGATGATCAAGGTTTCCTGATCATGGACATTGGATGTTGTTAATAACGGGATCACAACATTAGTGTAATGGTGTGATGAACATTCATCCGAAGTATAGCATTAAGATCAAATTCATTGAGTTCATATTGCTATAACAACTTACGAAGTGATCCTAATCCTTAGACCATGAGATCATGTCAATCACTAACACCGGAAGAGTTTCTTGATAACATCAAACGTCACACCGTAACAGGGTGATTATAAAGATGGATTCAGAACTAATAAAGTGTTATGTTGAGGCTCATGGATCGAGAGTGGAATTTGTTCATCCCGATGACGGATAGATATACTCTGGGCCCTCTCGGTGATATCACATTGATTAGCTTGCAAGCAAGTGATTTGATCACTAGAATGTTATATCACAGAACGAGAAAAGAGTGCATGTCGAACGAGATCAAACTAGGTATGGAGATACCGATGATCGAATCTCGGACATGTAATATATCGTGAAACAAAGGGATTAAGATACTAGCGTAAAGGTTCCACGATCACAAGAAAGTCATCGTTGAATGTGTGGAGTCGATGGGTCTCCAGATCCAGCTTCTGATTATTGATCCGAGAGGGGTCTCGATCATGTCCGCATTATTCACGAACCGTAGGGTGACACACTTAAGAGACACCGACATCCAATTGGAGCAAATGTTTCATGCCGAAAGAATGAACAAGCGCAGGAATTTATTTCACTAGATACCGAAACTGTTGGAGATATGCCCTAGAGGCAATAATAAATATAGTTATTATTATATCTTTGTGTTTATGATAAATGTTTACATTCATGCTATAATAGTATTAACAAGGAAACATTAATAGTTGTGTGATTTGTAAACTTAATTTGAAGTCCCTAGTATAGCCTCTATACTTCACTAGCTTGTTGGTTGATTAATGATTGTGGTTTCCCTATCATGAACATTGAGATGTTATCGACAACAAGATCATATCGTTAGGAGAATGATATGGTGGACATACTCCTATGGATAAGCATAGCATAAAGATCAAGTCATTTCAATAGTTCAATTGCTATATGCTTTCTGATACATAGTAACCTAATTCCTTCGACCATGAGATCATGCATATCACCTTTACCGGATGGATGCTTTGATGACATCAAACACCACACCGTAACTGGGTGGCTATAAAGGTGGCATTGAGTGTTCGGAAAGTATTGGTTGAAACACATGGATCAAGAGTGGGATTTGTCCATCCATATGACGGATAGATATACTCTGGCCCTCTCGGTGGAATGTCATCCAATTAGCTTGCAAGCATGTGACTAGGTCACAAGGGATCACATATCACGGGAACGAGAAAAGAGTACTTATCGGTAACGAGGTTGAACTAGGTATGCAGAGATACAAGCGATCATAACCTCGGATAAGTAAACTATCGTGAGACAAAGGAAATTGGTATCGTATGTAAGTGGTTCATTCGATCGCAAAGTAATCGTAGAAATATGTGGAGCCATATGAATTTCCAGATTCCTCTATTGGTTATTGTTCGGAGAAGTGTCTCGATCATGTCCGCATAATTCACGAACCGTAGGGACACACTTAAGGATTCGACGTTGTTTTGAGTAGTTATGGTATTATGAGAAAGAGACCGAATGTTGTTCGAGTCTCGGATGGGATCCGGATATCACGAGGTGATCCGGAATGGTCCAAGAATAAGATTCATATAAGGAAAGTCCCGTTTGAGTTCGGGAATGATTCCTGTTTTCATCGAATGTTCTAGAAGGTTCGGATTGTCCAAGACTCAGGGGAGGGTACATGAATGTGTCATTGAATGATTGCATCATGTACTAAGTGTTTTTGCTGTTCCAAAACTGAAAAGTCAAAATGCCAGTTTGAAAGTCAAATGGCTAAAACAGGAAACTGTGGGAAAAGGAAACTGTGGGAAACAAGCAAGAGGTGTTGGAACCAACTTGGAGGAGGAGTCCCTCTCCTCCAAGCCGGCGGCCAGCCTAGGCCGAGTTGGGGAGGGACTCCCCTCCCCTTCCCTGGCGCGCCAGCCCCTCCACCTATAAAAGGAGGGGCAGGGCCTCCTCCTCTACACACAAGTTCCTATCCTCTAATCTCCGGTTTAGAGCCGTTTTGGTTTAGAGCTTCTAATTGCTTTAGCTTGTGGTTTAGAGCCTTCTAATTGGTGTGTCTAATCTCTAGACCACTAATAGCCCTCTCTCATACTCCACCATACTCGCTCCGGCTTAAGGCCTGCGGATTTCCCTCTACTTAGGTACCACTGCAGTGTCTTTAGGAATCGCGAGGAGAGTGCTACAACCTCCATTTTCTTTGGAACAAGGGAGAGGAAGGTCTTCGTCGAGTACCGAACGTGTGACCGACTGCGGAAGCGCTGCCGGAACGCAGCGCCGGAAGGATCGTCTACACGATCTTGAGATCGGAAAGAGTACGACTACATCACCCACGAGAATCCGCTCTCGTTAAACACTTTGGAATCTTCGAGGGTAAGTTATTCCATCGACTCGTTGCTACAATCTAGTAGATAGATCTTGGCTTGTTTGTTTGTATGCGATAGAAATTTTATGTTTTCCATGCTACGAACCCCTACAGTGGTATCAGAGCCGTGTCTATATGTAGATTTGTTGCACGAGTAGAACACAATGGTCATTGTGGGCGTTGATGCTTTTATTGTCGATTGCTTTTTGTGTACTTTGCATCTTGCGGTATGTTGGGATGAAGCATCCCGGGCTAACCTTACATGACATCGTTCATGAGACTTGCTCCACGCTTAACATGCAACTTGTATTGCATAAGTGGCTTTGCGGGTGCCTGTTTCTCCTAGCATAGTTAAGATCTAATTTACAACGGGTGATCAACAATGCTAGTATCAATGTTGTGGTTCTTGTTCGTAAGTTAGAACGACACTTATTGAAAGCCCCAAACCACATAAAATATGCAAAGAAAGTAGAGGCGTCTAACTTTGTTTTGCAGGGGTGTGCAGTGATGTGATATGGCCATGATTGTGATTATATTTGATGTATGCAATGTTCCTTATTGTAAGTTGTCAACCGGCAGGAGCCATATGGTTGTCTTTAATTTATGTTAAGACCCGCGTGTCTATTCAAAGTAGTTGTAATAGTTGAAGCCGGTGGACGACAACCATGGTGAAGCGTCATTGACCTTGATGCAATGCCGGTGATGATGGAGATCATGTTCGTGCTTGAAGATGGAGATCGGAAGCACAAAGAAGAAAGGCCATATCATATCACATATTATGAATTGCATGTGATGTTAATACTTTATGCATCTTGTATTGCTTAGTAGACGACGGTAGCATTATAAGATGATCCCTCATGCACATGAATTTCAAATCATAAAGTGTTCACCCTTAGTTAGCACCGTTGCTAAAGCTTGTTGTTTCGAAGCACCACGTGATGATCGGGTGTGTTAGATTCTGCAAGTGTATACAACGTGAGCAAGCCATATTTGCTCATGCAGAAACTAAGGTTTGATCTTGACGAGCCTAGCATGTACAGACATGGTCTCGGAACACGGATCACCGAAAGGTAAAGCATGAATCGTATAGTAGATATGATGAACATGACGATTGTTCGCCATTGAAACTATATCAACTCTCGTGATGATCGGTGTTGATGTAGTGGATTTGGATCGTGTGATCACTAAAACAATGTGAGGGATGTTGTTTTGAGTGGGAGTTCACCTAGTTTAATTTCATTAATTAATTTGAACTCAATTTGTCATAAACATAGTCTAAACTATTGAAAATATGTTGTAGATCAATGGCAGCCCCTACCATCAATTTTAATGCGTTCCTAGAGAAACAAAAGTTGAAAAACAATGGAAGCAACTTCGCGGATTGGTTCCGCAATTTGAGGATTGTCCTCACAGCTGGTAATTTGACCTATGTGCTAGATGCACATTTGGTGACCCACGCACGGTGATGCTTCCGATGAAGTAAAGAATGTTTACCTCGCTCGGAAGAATCAGTACTCCATAGTTCAGTGTGCTATCTTGTATGGTTTAGAATCGGAGCTTCAGAAAAGGTTTGAAGAGTCAGACCCATATGATATTGTCGAGGATCTCAAATTGATTTTTGAGACTCATGCGGCAATTGAAAGCTATGAGGCTTCGAAAAGTTCTTTAAGCGCAAGATGGAAGAGGGCAGCTCGTCGGTGAGCATGTGCTTAAGATGTCCGGGCACGCAAACAAACTTCAAAGCTTGGGCATAGTGATTCCTAATGCTTTGGGATTTACTGTCCTCCAAATACTACCACCAAGTTAAGGTGAACTTTGTGATGAACTACAACATGCGTAATACATGAACAAAGAGTTGCGAACTGTTTGCTATGTTAAAGTCTGCAGAAGTGGATATCAAGAAAGAGCACAAGTGTTGATGGTCAATAAGACCACCAAATTCAAGAAAGGCAAGTCTAAGCAAAAGGGACACTTCAAGAAGGGTGGTAAGAAAGTTATCACGCCGGCGAAGAAGACCAAGGCTGGACCCAAGCCTGAACCGAGTGCTTTTGCGCAAGGGAGAAGGTCCTTAAGCGTAATTGCCCAAAGTACTTGGCGGATCCAAGAACGGCAACATCAAGAAGAAAGGTATATCCGATATACATGTTATTGATGTGTATCTCACTAGTACTCGTAGTAGTGCTCGGTATTTGATCTTGGTTCGGTTGCTCATATTTGTAACTCGAAACAGGTGCTGCAGAATAAACGGAAGCTAGCGAAGAACGAGGTGACGATGCGCGTGGGAAACGGATCAAAGGTTGATGTGATCGCGGTCGGCACGCTACCCCTTCATCTACCATCGGGATTAGTTTTATACTTAAATAATTTTTATTTAGTGCCTGTGTTAAGCATGAACATTATATCGGGATCTTGTTTATTGCGAGACGGTTACTTGTTTAAATCAGAGAATAATGGTTGTTCGATTTATATGAGTAATATGTTTTCTGCACATGCACCTTTGATAGATGGTCTATTCTTATTGAATCTCGATAGTGGAAATACACATATCAACAACATTGAGGCTAAACGTTTGAAATCAAGCGATAATTCGACCTATATGTGGCACTGTCGTCTTGGTCACATTGGAGTGAAACGTATGAAGAGACTCCATTCCGATGGACTTCTTGAATCACTTGATTTTGAATCACTTGAAAGATGCGAAGCATGTCTGATGAGAAAAATGACTAAGACTCCATTTTCTGGTATGATCGAGCGAGCTACGGACTTATTGGAAATCATACATACCGATGTGTGTGGTCCAATGAGTGTAGCATAGCGCGGTGGTTATCGTTATGTTCTTACCTTCACGGATGACTTGAGTAGATATGGGTATATCTATTTCATGAAACATAAGTCCGAAACTTTCGAGATGTTTAAGGAGTTTCAAAGTGAGGTAGAGAATCAACGTAACAAGAAGATTAAATTTCTGCGTTCTGATCGTGGAGGTGAATATCTAAGTTACGAGTTTGGCGAGCATTTGAAGAAATGTGGAATACTTTCACAGTTGACACCGCCGGGAACACCACAGCGTAATGGTGTGTCCGAACGTCGTAATCGAACTCTTTTAGATATGGTTCGTTCTATGATGTCACTTACAGATTTACCGCTATCATTTTGGGGTTATGCATTAGAAACAGCCGCATTCACTTTAAATAGGGTACCGTCTAAATCCGTTGAAACGACACCGTATGAATTATGGTTTGGCAAGAAACCTAAATTGTCGTTCCTTAAAGTTTGGGGATGCGAAGCCTATGTAAAGAAGTTACAGCCGGACAAGCTTGAACCCAAAGCGGAAAAATGCGTCTTCATAGGATACCCGAAGGAAACTATTGGGTATACCTTCTATCATAGATCCGAAGGCAAAATCTTCGTTGCCAAGAATGGATCCTTTCTAGAGAAGGAATTTCTCTCGAAAGAAGTGACTGGAAGGAAAGTAGAACTCGACGAGGTTGTCGAACCTTCTCTCGAAATTGCGAGTAGCGCAGCACCGGAAGAAGTTCCTGTGGTGCCTGCACCAATTAGAGAGGAAGCTAATGATGATGATCATGAAACTTCGGTTAAAGTTGCTACAGAGCCTCGGAGGTCAACGAGAACTCGTACCACTCCAGATTGGTATGATCCCGTTATGAGTGTCATGTTGGTGGACAACACCGATGACCCCGAGACATATGAGGAAGCGATGATGAGCCCAGATTCGAATAAATGGCAAGAAGCCATGAAATCCGAGATTGGATCCATGTACGAAAACCAAGTATGGACTGTGGCACCCCGCAAAAACCACTACTAGAAAATCGCATTGTTTTTGTGCATTGCATCATCATGACCGCATGCTCATGTCATCATGCCACATTGCATGGATCATTATTTAAATTGTTGTATTATAATTATTGCATTGTATTTGGTTCTTGATATTTTATTTGAGCTTGCTATTTCCATCTTCCTCTATTTTGGCCTCCCTCTATTTTACTCTCTAGTTGGTGCTATTTGATATGGAACCATAATGGCAAATTGGTTCTTATTTGCTTGAATCCTATTTCCTTGCAAAATGCCCAAAATGGCTAAGTGGGCATCATCTCTTACTTCTATCTATTTCGCTATTTTATTAGCCTCTACTTCAACATGACGACCATGTGGATTCTATCTAGATTTCTTGTTGTATTTGTTCATGCCACCTATCTACTCTCTCTACTCCTTTATATTGTTCCATACCATTCTACCACCTCAACTTCATTACATGTGGTCTTTGTCCTTCCCTCTTATTTCTTGTCCACATGTGAAAAAGGGCCTATGTGATTTCCCACACACAGTGATAGCCACCTTACGTGCTATGATTGTGTGCCTATTTGATCATGTGCTCATTCTTTTTCTTGTGGACAATATAAAACCCATGAACCTCCATCTATCAATTTTCTCATTGAACTAAAAGATATTTTATTTTATTTTATTTTATTTTTAGAAGTCAAGCGCTTGAAGTTTCTTTTAAAAAATGTTTTTGCAGGCTTTCAAAATATTCCCAAATCTTATATCCACTCTTTTAAAATTAGGAGACAAGAATTCAAAGAAGAAGAAAGTACGAAGGAGAGAACCAGATAGAAGCCTAGACGTCCACTTCATCTTTTCCTTCCTGGCCCAACACTAGCCTAACATTTTTTTCTGTTTATCTTCCCCAAGCTCACATGTACGGCAGCACATCCATGCCCCTCCTGTCGCTGTCCTCGTGATGGACGATGGAGCCACGCGCCCCAAGTCCTTGATGCTCCCCTGGAACCCTAGGCCCTCCTAGCTACTCTCCCATCAGCCGCCGCCACCTCCAATCCTTGCTCCTCTTCACCAAAAAAAAAAAATCCCCAAGATAAAGCATCACCAAAGCCATGACCGAGAGCATCGGGAGCTCGACTCCCACATGGCCGCCTCCCCATCATGTGTGATCGTGGCTCTGAGGTCTTGCCAAGGCCATCACCGTCCTCTGCAGCAGAAGATTGGAGCTGGAGCTCGACGACCTACACACGCTCACCATGGCCGCCGCACGTCTCTTCTTCCTCTACGACGTCGTCTGCGTCTTCGAGAACATGCCCCTTTGCCTGCCTGCCTGCCCGCGGTGAGCTCCTCTGTCCAACTGAACCTTCCCTGACCTGTTTCCACGCCTAAGCACGTACGTCATGGCCGTCAGGGAATCAAGCTCGCGCTCATGCTCATGCATCTCTGCTGTTGCTTCTTGTTGTTGCACTGCCTCGCACACATAGTACTTGCGATCACACGGTCGCTGGGCGCTGCCTTCAATTGGCCACCATCATCGTCTGCTGCTGTCCGTCGGAAAGGTTCAGAGCCGAGTACTGAAGGTTCAGTTCGTTAGTAGCGAGCTCTCAGCAAACCCTGATCCATCTGTTCAAAGGAGCTGAGCGTCTATCAAATCGATAACCTGATCAGTAGCCTAGTGGCAGTGTTCCTGTCACCGTCGACAGTGATCCAAGATCAAATCCTAGCTAAGCCTGCTTTCTTTTGCCAATCTGTTTCGTCACTAAACTCAACACCGTCAGGTTTTTCTTAACAGGTGAACGTATCATGTTAACACCAACACGAGTGGGGCTAGTGGTAGCAGCCAAGTGCCTCCACTACATTTCAGAGATTAAACCACGACTCTCCCATGTATTTTTTTTTATTGTTTTCCTCATCACAGTTCACGTCAAATTCTGGTGCACCTCTTAATCTCCACATCTGTTTCATAGCCCCAATCGTCTAATGCTTGAGCCTTGTACCGATGGATCATAGGATCAAATTCACTTCTTGCAATTAAGCCAACCTTTATTTAGCTCACCATCAGATACAGCCCAGATCTCTATTCCCTTCTCTGTCTTTGTTCTTTATTTTTGTTTATAAGTTGCAAATCTTGGTTATTTTGAAACTTTTGAGCTGTAAGTTTAAATGAAAGATGCTATATATGAAACTTGATTAGAGAGATTTGAAGCACAATAATATGCCATCCATATGACTATTTGCATCTTGCATCGTATCGAACACTGGTAGTTGCAGTTCCACCTAATATAATCTTTCGGCGTATTTCGAATTCTGACTAGGGTTTCTCTACTCCCCTTAAATACGGAGTAGCTCATCCATTCCATGTTACTGCCATGCTAATGAACATTTAACCTTGACGGTAGAAAAAAAACTTGAACCCTAAATTGTGTTGTCGGGACCCCGGTTTCCCTTAATTTGGATAAGATGCATTACATCATACTTGCCATGACATGCATCATATCATTATCATGCCGGTTCTTCCGTACTAGTTGTAATTATTGCATCGCTTGTTCCTTTTAGTGCTTTGCTTCTTCACGGATTAGGCCGATGAGTTGATGCGAGTGTCGACCCGATCTTCTTATGATCCTTCGACAATGTTTTCAAAGTAGCATCTTCCCTTTCTACCTATCTTACTTTTATAGTATTTATTCCCTCTGTTGGTCTATTGCTATACGTGTTGCGATGCTCTAGTGTTTCGTACCGTGATATCCCTTGCAGCCTTATATTGCCTTGGACACATCCTATTACCTGTTGTTTGGTAGATAGTTGGAGTTGCGCGTCGTAGTCGGCTCAAGTCTTTGCGTGTCGTCAATGCCACAATTGTTGATGTATTGCCGCATGTTGATGATGGAGATGATCATAGTTTTACTTATCGTTCACTTTAATTCCTGTTTAACAACTAAAATTGAAATAAGCAGAGGCATCGGTGGGTGATAGATAATATTTGGTTTCCGAACGCCCACTTGTGTCCCGTAAGACCCCGAGTACTTGATACCTGTTCCTTGATTTATCGCGCTATCCACATCCGGGAGGTATATGGGACCCCCCTGAGCCAGAGCTTGATTCAGTCTTATTTCTTGGGGCCACAACTAGTTTGAGGTTTTATTTACGATCCTGTACTTATGCCATGCTACTTATGTATTTAAATTGTGCGACAGATAGCACACTGTACTGTTTAGGTAAGCGGAGTGATTACGCGGTATCGACACCCCGAGTTTTCGGGTTCCCAGTCGCTTACAGCCATTGGCGCTAACCTTGAGTCCGTCTCGAAGCTTGCTTGCCGTTGGTCTACTCAATGGGTGGCCCCTGAAATATTTCTGAATCTGTGATTGTTCGATCGTGAAAGCCTCGTTGGGTTTTGATTTGGTTTTCGAGGTTGATCGGCGTGTGTTGCTATTGGTGCACCCCGGGTAAAACTTTCAAAGCCGTGTCGCGGATATGGACGACTTGGAGCACAGTATCTCGATCATAGACAAGCATAACTAAAGTTTATTGCTATAAATTTGACTTTATAATGACTAGTAATCAGCTTCACTATAATGGAATGGCTAATTAATACTGCCCACAATTGCTTGTTTGGATTGTCGCTTGCGACCATTGTACCTGACTAGTAAGTATTGTAACTACAACGGAATGGCTGAATAAAAGTACCAACAACTGCTGGGTTTACGGGTTATCTCATGCCAATTGTATCTGACTAGTAAGTGTCGCAACTACAACGGAATGGTTAACTAAAAGTGCCCACTGCTTATTTTATCAGGATGATTACCTAAACCTGACTAGTAATTGCTGCAACGATAACTGAATAAATAAAACTGCCAACTGTGTGAGTTCCTCGGTTGACTTCCTCGTTTGGTCTCGAGGGGGAAACACCAGGATGGGTTTGTTTGATGGTAGTATCAGGTTGGATCCGAATAGGTCCTTCTTACCCCTCTCTGATTGCCGCCAGTTGTATCGAGTCTCTATAGGTTGTTTAGTGCATGCTGCCGCTGCCGCTTCAGTCCACCATACCTATGTAGGCGAGGACCGCCGAATTCTAGCCTCGCTGTGTCGGCCTCGATCTTGGCTCCTTCTTTTCCTTTGCCCTTTGTCGGCACCCTTTTGTTTAAGCGGGTTTGAGATCGGCGTCGTTAGCGAGGTTACCCTTCCGGCTTTGGCAAGGGGTTATGGACGCCATTGGTTATTCTTCGTGGCTCTTAGCCCCATTTGCATCTTGTCCGTAGCTGGACGCCTATCGCTTTTCAAGGTGATTTGGATCTTTGTATATTATATTCGTATTCTTGACTCTTTGAGTCATTATATATATCTCTCATGGGTCCCATCGAGGACTGTTGTGTAATGTTATTACTTCGTTTTCCACCCGCACGAAAGTGCCTGGTGGGCACCTTTGAATCGTTTCTATGCGGGTTTGGCGAATTTTGCTCAAACTTGCATAGGTCCGATTCTGAGGGTGTTACAGAGTGGTATCAGAGCTCAGCAGTTGCGATACCCCACAAGTCCAAATCAGAGGATAACCTAGCTAACGGCCGAAGTAGAGTGTCAAAACTATTTTTGCAAAACCGGTTGGATAGTTCTGATTAGGTCTGATTTTACTCCTTACCCCTCTGCTGCTCTCCTCTCACCTCTGCGTGTTTTGAATCCGCTCTCTTCTCTCTCTTCGAGTCCAGGATTTCTCGTTGTTGGGTTCCATCGTACCTTCAGGGTTTCGCTTCCTCCTTTGGTAACGGTGTTGCTACATCTGGTCTTCATGCTATCCGAGGAATCCTTCGCCTGGTGGACTTCTCTTTGTTCCTTCTCGTGCCTTCCGGTGTTTTCCGACGCGACGACATCATCTACGCCAGATCCGATGCAGAGTCTGCATCACTCCTTTGTTCCTGAACCTCGATTGTCGAGATCTTCAGTCTGATTCCGAGAATGGTTGCACGCTTTTCTACTGATTGTGCAGAGTAATAGTTTGGGTGCGTGATGGATTGGCCCCCATGCCGACTACTCACTCTATTCGCTTGTGTACATTGAAGTGGATGAGAATGCATCGGTTCCCTCTTTCCATCGAAGCTAGAGGTGGCTTTATTTGTTGATACCTCTACCTTCGACCTTTTGTTCCCGGAGTGTTCTCTCGACGATCACGGACAACGACCTCTTGTTAGTGGTGTCGCGAGGATCTACACGATGCGAGAAGATTCAGATCGCCGCCCTTCTTCCCGGTACCATGAGGCGGATCTCGAGGGCGAGATCCATTGTTAGTGGTGTCGAATTGTGGCACCCCGCAAAAACCACTACTAGAAAATCGCATTGTTTTTGTGCATTGCATCATCATGACCGCATGCTCATGTCATCATGCCACATTGCATGGATCATTATTTAAATTGTTGTATTATAATTATTGCATTGTATTTGGTTCTTGATATTTTATTTGAGCTTGCTATTTCCATCTTCCTCTATTTTGGCCTCCCTCTATTTTACTCTCTAGTTGGTGCTATTTGATATGGAACCATAATGGCAAATTGGTTCTTATTTGCTTGAATCCTATTTCCTTGCAAAATGCCCAAAATGGCTAAGTGGGCATCATCTCTTACTTCTATCTATTTCGCTATTTTATTAGCCTCTACTTCAACATGACGACCATGTGGATTCTATCTAGATTTCTTGTTGTATTTGTTCATGCCACCTATCTACTCTCTCTACTCCTTTATATTGTTCCATACCATTCTACCACCTCAACTTCATTACATGTGGTCTTTGTCCTTCCCTCTTATTTCTTGTCCACATGTGAAAAAGGGCCTATGTGATTTCCACACACAGTGATAGCCACCTTACGTGCTATGATTGTGTGCCTATTTGATCATGTGCTCATTCTTTTTCTTGTGGACAATATAAAACCCATGAACCTCCATCTATCAATTTTCTCATTGAACTAAAAGATATTTTATTTTATTTTATTTTATTTTTAGAAGTCAAGCGCTTGAAGTTTCTTTTAAAAAATGTTTTTGCAGGCTTTCAAAATATTCCCAAATCTTATATCCACTCTTTTAAAATTAGGAGACAAGAATTCAAAGAAGAAGAAAGTACGAAGGAGAGAACCAGATAGAAGCCTAGACGTCCACTTCATCTTTTCCTTCCTGGCCCAACACTAGCCTAACATTTTTTTCTGTTTATCTTCCCCAAGCTCACATGTACGGCAGCACATCCATGCCCCCTCCTGTCGCTGTCCTCGTGATGGACGATGGAGCCACGCGCCCCAAGTCCTTGATGCTCCCCTGGAACCCTAGGCCCTCCTAGCTACTCTCCCATCAGCCGCCGCCACCTCCAATCCTTGCTCCTCTTCACCAAAAAAAAAAAATCCCCAAGATAAAGCATCACCAAAGCCATGACCGAGAGCATCGGGAGCTCGACTCCCACATGGCCGCCTCCCCATCATGTGTGATCGTGGCTCTGAGGTCTTGCCAAGGCCATCACCGTCCTCTGCAGCAGAAGATTGGAGCTGGAGCTCGACGACCTACACACGCTCACCATGGCCGCCGCACGTCTCTTCTTCCTCTACGACGTCGTCTGCGTCTTCGAGAACATGCCCCTTTGCCTGCCTGCCTGCCCGCGGTGAGCTCCTCTGTCCAACTGAACCTTCCTGACCTGTTTCCACGCCTAAGCACGTACGTCATGGCCGTCAGGGAATCAAGCTCGCGCTCATGCTCATGCATCTCTGCTGTTGCTTCTTGTTGTTGCACTGCCTCGCACACATAGTACTTGCGATCACACGGTCGCTGGGCGCTGCCTTCAATTGGCCACCATCATCGTCTGCTGCTGTCCGTCGGAAAGGTTCAGAGCCGAGTACTGAAGGTTCAGTTCGTTAGTAGCGAGCTCTCAGCAAACCCTGATCCATCTGTTCAAAGGAGCTGAGCGTCTATCAAATCGATAACCTGATCAGTAGCCTAGTGGCAGTGTTCCTGTCACCGTCGACAGTGATCCAAGATCAAATCCTAGCTAAGCCTGCTTTCTTTTGCCAATCTGTTTCGTCACTAAACTCAACACCGTCAGGTTTTTCTTAACAGGTGAACGTATCATGTTAACACCAACACGAGTGGGGCTAGTGGTAGCAGCCAAGTGCCTCCACTACATTTCAGAGATTAAACCACGACTCTCCCATGTATTTTTTTTTATTGTTTTCCTCATCACAGTTCACGTCAAATTCTGGTGCACCTCTTAATCTCCACATCTGTTTCATAGCCCCAATCGTCTAATGCTTGAGCCTTGTACCGATGGATCATAGGATCAAATTCACTTCTTGCAATTAAGCCAACCTTTATTTAGCTCACCATCAGATACAGCCCAGATCTCTATTCCCTTCTCTGTCTTTGTTCTTTATTTTTTGTTTATAAGTTGCAAATCTTGGTTATTTTGAAACTTTTGAGCTGTAAGTTTAAATGAAAGATGCTATATATGAAACTTGATTAGAGAGATTTGAAGCACAATAATATGCCATCCATATGACTATTTGCATCTTGCATCGTATCGAACACTGGTAGTTGCAGTTCCACCTAATATAATCTTTCGGCGTATTTCGAATTCTGACTAGGGTTTCTCTACTCCCCTTAAATACGGAGTAGCTCATCCATTCCATGTTACTGCCATGCTAATGAACATTTAACCTTGACGGTAGAAAAAAAACTTGAACCCTAAATTGTGTTGTCGGGACCCCGGTTTCCCTTAATTTGGATAAGATGCATTACATCATACTTGCCATGACATGCATCATATCATTATCATGCCGGTTCTTCCGTACTAGTTGTAATTATTGCATCGCTTGTTCCTTTTAGTGCTTTGCTTCTTCACGGATTAGGCCGATGAGTTGATGCGAGTGTCGACCCGATCTTCGGATGAACCTTCGACAATGTTTTCAGGCGAGCATCTTCCCCTTTCTACCTATCTTACTTTTATAGTATTTATTCCCTCCTGTTGGTCTATTGCTATCTGTGTTGCGATGCTCTAGTGTTTCGTACCCGTGATATCCCTTGCAGCCTTATATTGCCTTGGACACATCCTATTACCTGTTGTTTGGTAGATAGTTGGAGTTGCGCGTCGTAGTCGCTGGCTCAAGTGCTGTTGCGTGTCGTCAATGCCACAGTTGTTGATGTATTGCCGCATGTTGATGATGGAGATGATCATAGTTTTACTTATCGTTCACTTTAATTCCTGTTTAACAACTAAAATTGAAATAAGCAGAGGCATCGGTGGGTGATAGATAATATTTGGTTTCCGAACGCCCACTTGTGTCCCGTAAGACCCCGAGTACTTGATATCTGTTCCTTGATTTATCGCGCTATCCACATCCGGGAGGTATATGGGACCCTCCTGAGCCAGAGCTTGATTCAGTCTTATTTCTTGGGGCCACAACTAGTTTGAGGTTTTATTTACGATCCTGTACTTATGCCATGCTACTTATGTATTTAAATTGTGCGACAGATAGCACACTGTACTGTTTAGGTAAGCGGAGTGATTACGCGGTATCGACACCCCGAGTTTTCGGGTTCCCGATCGCTTCTGACCATTGGCTAACCTTGAGTCCGTCTCGAGCTTGCTTACTTCGTTGGTCTACTCAATGGGGTGGCCCCTGAAATATTTCTGAATCCTGTGATTGTTCGATCGTGAAAGCCTCGTTGGGTTTTGATTTGGTTTTCGAGGTTGATCGAGCGTGTGTTGCTATTGGTGCACCCGGGTAAAACTTTCGAAAGCCGTGTCGCGGATATGGACGACTTGGAGCATGATATCTCGATCATAGACAAGCATAACTAAAGTTTATTGCTATAAATTTGACTTTATAATGACTAGTAATCAGCTTCACTATAATGGAATGGCTAATTAATACTGAACACAATTGCTTGTTTGGATTGTCGCTTGCGACCATTGTACCTGACTAGTAAGTATTGTAACTACAACGGAATGGCTGAATAAAAGTACCAACAACTGCTGGGTTTTGGGTTATCTCATGCCAATTGTATCGACTAGTAAGTGTCGCAACTACAACGGAATGGTTAACTAAAAGTGCCTTGCTTATTTTATCGGATGATTACCTAAACCGACTAGTAATTGCTGCAACGATAATCGAATAAATAAAGCATCAACTGTGTGAGTTCCTCGGTTGACTTCCTCGTTTGGTCTCGAGGGGGAAACGCCAGGATGGGTGTGTTTGATGGTAGTATCAGGTTGAATCCGACTAGGTCCTTCTTACCCCTCTCTGATAGCCGCCAGTCGTATCGAGCCTCAATAGGTTGTTTAGTGCATCTGCCTGCGCTTGATCCACCATACCTATGTGGCGAGGACCGCGAATTCTAGCCTCGCGTGTCTTGGCCTCGATCGACGCTCCTTCTTTTCCTTTGCCCTTTGTCGGCACCCTTTTGTTTAAGCGGTTTGAGATCGCCGTCGTTAGCAGGGTTACCCTTCCGGCTTGGCCTGGGCAGGGTTATGGACGCCATTGGTTATTCTTCAGGGCTCTTAGCCCCATTTGCATCTTGTCCGTAGCTGGACGCTCTATCGTTTTCAAGGTGATTTGGATCTTTGTATATTATATCTGTATTCTTGACTCTTTGAGTCGCTGTTATATATATCTGTTCTGTGGGTCCCATCGAGGACTGTTGTGTAATGTTATTACTTTGTTTTCCACCCGCACGAAAGTGCCTGGTGGGCACCTTTGAATCGTTTCTATGCGGGTTTGGCGAATTTTGCTCAAACTTGCATAGGTCCGATTCTGAGGGTGTTACAGAGTGGTATCAGAGCTCAGCAGTTGCGATACCCCACAAGTCCAAATCAGAGGATAACCTAGCTAACGGCCAGTAGAGTGTCAAAACTATTTTTGCAAAACCGGTTGGATAGTTACGATTAGGTCTGATTTTACTCCTTACCCTCTGCTCTCCTCTCACCTCTGCGTGTTTTGAATCCGCTTCTCTCTCTTCGAGTCCAGATTTCTCGTTGTTGGGTTCCATCGTACCTTGTGGTTTCGCTTCCTCCTTTGGTAACGGTGTTGCTACATCTGGTCTTCATGCTATCCGAGGAATCCTTCGTCTCGTGGATTTCTCTTTGTTCCTTCTCGTGCCTTCCGGTGTTTTCCGACGCGACGACATCATCTACGCCAGGTCTGATGCAGAGCCTGCATCACTCCTTTGTTCCGAACCTCGATTGTCGAGATCTTCAGTCTGATTCCGAGAATGGTTGCACGCTTTTCTACTGATTGTGCAGAGTAATAGTTTGGGTGCGTGATGGATTGGCCCCCATGCCGACTACTCACTCTATTCGCTTGTGTACATTGAAGTGGATGAGAATGCATCGGTTCCCTCTTTCCATCGAAGCTAGAGGTGGCTTTATTTGTTGATACCTCTACCTTCGACCTTTTGTTCCCGGAGTGTTCTCGGCGATCACGGACAACGACCTCTTGTTAGTGGTGTCGCGAGGATCTACACGATGCGAGAAGATTCAGATCGCCGCCCTTCTTCCCGGTACCATGAGGCGGATCTCGAGGGCGAGATCCATTGTTAGTGGTGTCGAATTGTGGCACCCCGCAAAAACCACTACTAGAAAATCGCATTGTTTTTGTGCATTGCATCATCATGACCGCATGCTCATGTCATCATGCCACATTGCATGGATCATTATTTAAATTGTTGTATTATAATTATTGCATTGTATTTGGTTCTTGATATTTTATTTGAGCTTGCTATTTCCATCTTCCTCTATTTTGGCCTCCCTCTATTTTACTCTCTAGTTGGTGCTATTTGATATGGAACCATAATGGCAAATTGGTTCTTATTTGCTTGAATCCTATTTCCTTGCAAAATGCCCAAAATGGCTAAGTGGGCATCATCTCTTACTTCTATCTATTTCGCTATTTTATTAGCCTCTACTTCAACATGACGACCATGTGGATTCTATCTAGATTTCTTGTTGTATTTGTTCATGCCACCTATCTACTCTCTCTACTCCTTTATATTGTTCCATACCATTCTACCACCTCAACTTCATTACATGTGGTCTTTGTCCTTCCCTCTTATTTCTTGTCCACATGTGAAAAAGGGCCTATGTGATTTCCCACACACAGTGATAGCCACCTTACGTGCTATGATTGTGTGCCTATTTGATCATGTGCTCATTCTTTTTCTTGTGGACAATATAAAACCCATGAACCTCCATCTATCAATTTTCTCATTGAACTAAAAGATATTTTATTTTATTTTATTTTATTTTTAGAAGTCAAGCGCTTGAAGTTTCTTTTAAAAAATGTTTTTGCAGGCTTTCAAAATATTCCCAAATCTTATATCCACTCTTTTAAAATTAGGAGACAAGAATTCAAAGAAGAAGAAAGTACGAAGGAGAGAACCAGATAGAAGCCTAGACGTCCACTTCATCTTTTCCTTCCTGGCCCAACACTAGCCTAACATTTTTTTCTGTTTATCTTCCCCAAGCTCACATGTACGGCAGCACATCCATGCCCCCTCCTGTCGCTGTCCTCGTGATGGACGATGGAGCCACGCCCCAAGTCCTTGATGCTCCCCTGGAACCCTAGGCCCTCCTAGCTACTCTCCCATCAGCCGCCGCCACCTCCAATCCTTGCTCCTCTTCACCAAAAAAAAAAAATCCCCAAGATAAAGCATCACCAAAGCCATGACCGAGAGCATCGGGAGCTCGACTCCCACATGGCCGCCTCCCCATCATGTGTGATCGTGGCTCTGAGGTCTTGCCAAGGCCATCACCGTCCTCTGCAGCAGAAGATTGGAGCTGGAGCTCGACGACCTACACACGCTCACCATGGCCGCCGCACGTCTCTTCTTCCTCTACGACGTCGTCTGCGTCTTCGAGAACATGCCCCTTTGCCTGCCTGCCTGCCCGCGGTGAGCTCCTCTGTCCAACTGAACCTTCCCTGACCTGTTTCCACGCCTAAGCACGTACGTCATGGCCGTCAGGGAATCAAGCTCGCGCTCATGCTCATGCATCTCTGCTGTTGCTTCTTGTTGTTGCACTGCCTCGCACACATAGTACTTGCGATCACACGGTCGCTGGGCGCTGCCTTCAATTGGCCACCATCATCGTCTGCTGCTGTCCGTCGGAAAGGTTCAGAGCCGAGTACTGAAGGTTCAGTTCGTTAGTAGCGAGCTCTCAGCAAACCCTGATCCATCTGTTCAAAGGAGCTGAGCGTCTATCAAATCGATAACCTGATCAGTAGCCTAGTGGCAGTGTTCCTGTCACCGTCGACAGTGATCCAAGATCAAATCCTAGCTAAGCCTGCTTTCTTTTGCCAATCTGTTTCGTCACTAAACTCAACACCGTCAGGTTTTTCTTAACAGGTGAACGTATCATGTTAACACCAACACGAGTGGGGCTAGTGGTAGCAGCCAAGTGCCTCCACTACATTTCAGAGATTAAACCACGACTCTCCCATGTATTTTTTTTTATTGTTTTCCTCATCACAGTTCACGTCAAATTCTGGTGCACCTCTTAATCTCCACATCTGTTTCATAGCCCCAATCGTCTAATGCTTGAGCCTTGTACCGATGGATCATAGGATCAAATTCACTTCTTGCAATTAAGCCAACCTTTATTTAGCTCACCATCAGATACAGCCCAGATCTCTATTCCCTTCTCTGTCTTTGTTCTTTATTTTTGTTTATAAGTTGCAAATCTTGGTTATTTTGAAACTTTTGAGCTGTAAGTTTAAATGAAAGATGCTATATATGAAACTTGATTAGAGAGATTTGAAGCACAATAATATGCCATCCATATGACTATTTGCATCTTGCATCGTATCGAACACTGGTAGTTGCAGTTCCACCTAATATAATCTTTCGGCGTATTTCGAATTCTGACTAGGGTTTCTCTACTCCCCTTAAATACGGAGTAGCTCATCCATTCCATGTTACTGCCATGCTAATGAACATTTAACCTTGACGGTAGAAAAAAAACTTGAACCCTAAATTGTGTTGTCGGGACCCCGGTTTCCCTTAATTTGGATAAGATGCATTACATCATACTTGCCATGACATGCATCATATCATTATCATGCCGGTTCTTCCGTACTAGTTGTAATTATTGCATCGCTTGTTCCTTTTAGTGCTTTGCTTCTTCACGGATTAGGCCGATGAGTTGATGCGAGTGTCGACCCGATCTTCGGATGAACCTTCGACAATGTTTTCAGGCGAGCATCTTCCCCTTTCTACCTATCTTACTTTTATAGTATTTATTCCCTCCTGTTGGTCTATTGCTATCTGTGTTGCGATGCTCTAGTGTTTCGTACCCGTGATATCCCTTGCAGCCTTATATTGCCTTGGACACATCCTATTACCTGTTGTTTGGTAGATAGTTGGAGTTGCGCGTCGTAGTCGCTGGCTCAAGTGCTGTTGCGTGTCGTCAATGCCACAGTTGTTGATGTATTGCCGCATGTTGATGATGGAGATGATCATAGTTTTACTTATCGTTCACTTTAATTCCTGTTTAACAACTAAAATTGAAATAAGCAGAGGCATCGGTGGGTGATAGATAATATTTGGTTTCCGAACGCCCACTTGTGTCCCGTAAGACCCCGAGTACTTGATACCTGTTCCTTGATTTATCGCGCTATCCACATCCGGGAGGTATATGGGACCCCCCTGAGCCAGAGCTTGATTCAGTCTTATTTCTTGGGGCCACAACTAGTTTGAGGTTTTATTTACGATCCTGTACTTATGCCATGCTACTTATGTATTTAAATTGTGCGACAGATAGCACACTGTACTGTTTAGGTAAGCGGAGTGATTACGCGGTATCGACACCCCGAGTTTTCGGGTTCCCAGTCGCTTACAGCCATTGGCGCTAACCTTGAGTCCGTCTCGAAGCTTGCTTACTTCGTTGCGGGTCTACTCAATGGGGTGGCCCCCTGAAATATTTCTGAATCCTGTGATTGTTCAGTCGTGAAAGCCTCGTTGGGTTTTGATTTGGTTTTTCCGAGGTTGATCGAGCGTGTGTTGCTATTGGTGCAGCCCGGCCGGGTAAAACTTTCTGAAAGCCGTGTCCGCGGATATGGACGACTTGGAGCACAGTATCTCGATCATAGACAAGCATAACTAAAGTTTATTGCTATAAATTTGACTTTATAATGACTAGTAATCAGCTTCACTATAATGGAATGGCTAATTAATACTGCCCACAATTGCTTGTTTGGATTGTCGCTTGCGACCATTGTACCTGACTAGTAAGTATTGTAACTACAACGGAATGGCTGAATAAAAGTACCAACAACTGCTGGGTTTACGGGTTATCTCATGCCAATTGTATCTGACTAGTAAGTGTCGCAACTACAACGGAATGGTTAACTAAAAGTGCCCACTGCTTATTTTATCGGGATGATTACCTAAACGACTAGTAATTGCTGCGATAACGAATAAATAAAGCGCCAAGCTGTGAGTTCCTCGGTTGACTTCCTCGTTTGGTCTCGAGAAACACCAGGATGGGTTTGTTTGATGGTAGTATCAGTTGGATCCGAATAGGTCCTTCTTACCCCTCTCGATTGCCGCCATTGTATCGAGTCTCTATAGGTTGTTTAGTGCATCTTTGCCGCCGCTTGATCCACCATACCTATGTAGGCGAGGACCGCGAATTCTAGCCTCGCCGTGTCTTGGCCTCAAGATCGACGCTCCTTCTTTTCCTTTGCCCTTTGTCGGCACCCTTTTGTTTAGCAGGTTTGAGATCGACGTCGTTAGCGGTTACCCTTCGGCTTGGCACAGGCAGTTATGGACGCCATTGGTTATTCTTCAGGGCTCTTAGCCCCATTTGCATCTTGTCCGTAGCTGGACGCTCTATCGTTTTCAAGGTGATTTGGATCTTTGTATATTATATCTGTATTCTTGACTCTTTGAGTCGCTGTTATATATATCTGTTCTGTGGGTCCCATCGAGGACTGTTGTGTAATGTTATTACTTCGTTTTCCACACGCACGAAAGTGCCTGGTGGGCACCTTTGAATCGTTTCTATGCGGGTTTGGCGAATTTTGCTCAAACTTGCATAGGTCCGATTATGAGGGTGTTACATGGACTTTGGTGGACTTACCGGATGGCCGGAAGGCTGTCGAGAACAAATGGATTTTCAAGAAGAAAACAGATGCTGATGGTAATGTTACTGTCTATAAAGCTCGACTTGTCGCAAAAGGGTTTCGACAAATTCAATGAGTTGACTACGATGAGACTTTCTCACCAGTAGCGAAGCTAAGGATTATGTTATATGTTAGCATATTATGATTATATGATTATGAGATATGGCAGATGGATGTCAAAACAACATTCCTCAATGGAGATATTGATGAAGAGTTGTATATGATGCAACCCAAAGGTTTTGTCGATCCTAAAGATGCTAACAAGGTATGCAAACTTCAAAGGTCCATCTCTGGATTGAAGAAAGCAAACAGAAGTTGGAATCAACGTTTTGATAAGGTGATCAAAAGTTTTGGTTTTATACAAACTTATGGAGAAGCTTGTATTTACAAGAAAGTGAGTGGGAGCTCTGTAGCATTCTTAATACTATATGTGGATGACATATTGTTGATTGGGAATGATGTAGACCTTCTTAATAGTGTCAAGGAATATTTGAATAATAGTTTTTCAATGAAGGATCTTGGCGAAGCAGCTTACATATTAGGCATAAAGATTTATAGAGATAGATCGAAACGCCAAATATCATTGTCACAGAGTACATATTTGGACAAAGTTCTAAAGAGGTTTGGAATGGAGGAAAGCAAGAAAGGGTTCTTGCCCATGTTGCCCAATACGACCTTGAGTAAAACTCAAAGTCCGACATCGACAGAAGATAGAGAAAGGATGAGTAAGACTCCCAATGCCTCAGCCATAGGATCTCTAATGTATGCTATGCTATGTACTAGACCCGACATTGCATATGATGTTAGTTTAACTAGCAGATATCAAAGTGATCCAGGAGTGGATCATTGGACAGCGGTCAAAAACATCCTTAAGTACTTGAGAAGAACTAAGGATATGGTTCTTTCTTATGGAGGTGATGAACAGCTCGTTGTTAATGGTTACAACGATGCTAGTTGGAACACCGATCCGGATGATTCTAAATCACAATCTGGATACGTATTTATTTTGAATGGTGCAGCAGTTAGCTGGAGGAGTGCAAAGCAAAGCGTTGTGGCGAGATCTTCAACTGAATCGGAATACATGGCTTTGCCGGAGGCTTCACAAGCGATATGGATGAAAGAGTTCATTACAGAGTTGGGTGTGGTTCCTAGTGCGCTGGACCCAATGTCTATCTTTGTGATAACATGGGAGCCATAGCCAATGCGCAAGAACCAAGGTCACACAAGAAGTGAAGCATATCAAGCTGCGTTTTCACGCTATTCGAGAACATATCCGGGATGGGGATATAAAGATTTGCAAAGTACACACAGATCCGAATGTGGCGGATCCATTGACTAAACCTCTCCCGAGGAAAAACATGACCAACACCAAACTGCCATGGGTGTTCGGTATATTACCATGTAATCTAGATTAGATGACTCTAGTGCAAGTGGGACTGTTGGAGATATGCCCTAGAGGCAATAATAAATATAGTTATTATTATATCTTTGTGTTTATGATAAATGTTTACATTCATGCTATAATAGTATTAACAAGGAAACATTAATACTTGTGTGATTTGTAAACTTAATTTGAAGTCCCTAGTATAGCCTCTATACTTCACTAGCTTGTTGGTTGATTAATGATTGTGGTTTCCCTATCATGAACATTGAGATGTTATCGACAACAAGATCATATCGTTAGGAGAATGATATGGTGGACATACTCCTATAGATAAGCATAGCATAAAGATCAAGTCATTTCAATAGTTCAATTGCTATATGCTTTCGATACATAGTAACCTAATTCCTTGACCATGAGATCATGCATATCACCTTTACGGATGGATGCTTTGATGACATCAAACACCACACCGTGAATCGGGTGGCTATAAAGGTGGCATTGAGTGTTCGGAAAGTATTGGTTGAAACACATGGATCAAGAGTGGGATTTGTCCATCCATATGCGGATAGATATACTGGGCCCTCTGGTGGAATGTCATCCAATTAGCTTGCAAGCATGTGACTAGGTCACAAGGGATCACATATCACGAACGAGAAAAGAGTACTTATCGGTAACGAGGTTGAACTAGGTATGCAGAGATACTGGGATCATAACCTCGGATAAGTAAACTATCGTGAGACAAAGGGAAATTGGTATCGTATGTAAGTGGTTCATTCGATCGCAAAGTAATCATAGAAATATGTGGGAGCCATATGAATTTCCAGATTCCTCTATTGGTTATTGTTTGGAGAAGTGTCTCGATCATGTCGCATAATTCACGAACCGTAGGGAGACACATAAGGATTCGACATTGTTTTGAGTAGTTATGGTATTATGAGAAAGAGACCGAATGTTGTTCGAGTCTCGGATGGGATCCGGATATCACGAGTTGATCCGGAATGGTCCGGAGAATAAGATTCATATAAGGAAAGTCCGTTCGGAGTTCGGGAATGATTAGGTGTTTTCATCGGGAATGTTCTAGAAGGTTCGGATTGTCCGGCACTCAGAGGGTACATGAATGTGTCATTGAATGATTGCATCATGTACTAAGTGTTTTGCTGTTCCAAAACTGAAAAGTCAAACTGCCGGTTTGAAAGTCAAACGGCTAAAACAGAAACTGAAATCAGAAACTGTGGAAACAGAGCTGTGAAACAAGCAAGAGGTGTTGGAACCAACTTGGAGGAGGAGTCCCTCTCCTCCAAGCCCGGCCAGCAGCCTAGGCGAGTTGGGAGGACTCCTCCTTCCTGGCCTTGACCCTCCACCTATAAAAGGAGGCAGGGCCTCCTCCTCTACACACAAGTTCCTATCCTCTAATCTCCGGTTTAGAGCCGTTTGGTTTAGAGCTTCTAATTGCTTTAGCCTGCGGTTTAGAGCCTTCTAATTGGTGTGTCTAATCTCTAGACCACTAATAGCCCTCTCTCATACTCCACCATACTCGCTCCGGCTTAAGCGAAGCCTGGGATTTCCCTCTACTTAGGTACCACGCCCGTTGTCTTGCGGAATCGCGAGGAGAGTGCTACAACCTCCGCCTGCTGGAACAAGGAGAGGAAGGTCTTCGTCAATACCGAACGTGTGACCGATTGAAGCGCTGCAAACGCAGGCACGGAAGGATCGTCTACACGATCTTGAGATCGGAAAGAGTACGACTACATCACCCACGAGAATCCTCTCTTGTTAAACACTTTGGAATCTTCGAGGGTAAGTTATTCCATCGACTCGTTGCTACAATCTAGTAGATAGATCTTGGCTTGTTTGTTTGTATGCGATAGAAAATTTTTGTTTTCCATGCTACGAACCCCTACAGAAACAGGTTTTCGGGTGAAATTGCATAAAGTGGTTATGCATGTGAAATAGAATTCTAGCAAGGGTTTATTTGTGAATGTTTGTCATTAAAGTAATTGACAAAATTCTGAATAAAATAAAAGAGTTTTATTTAATAAGAGTTTGTAATGGGAATTTGAGTGGACTTTTGAGTGGAGGGAATTTAAAGGAGATTTGTGAGTGGAGTGTCCACCCACATGAAGAGGGGAGGGCAAGGGGGCAGCCCCATGCGCCGGCCACCCCCTTGGGGTTCCCCTCCTCCTCCTATAAAAGGAGCCCCCTCCTCACTTGTCTCACACACCTCCTCGTGAAGGATCTCTCTCCCCCTCTAGAATTTATCCCCCATGGTCTCGGACTAGCGAGATACATGTTCCCGGTGGCTATTCGGCAAGAAAGAGTTGTGCTTCCGCTGCATCGCTGGAGCGAGGAGGCGGAGGTTGCTCGGTGCCTCGAACGTGTGTGCGAGCACGGATGCGCTGCTGATTTGCGGCGCTAGGACTTCCTCTCGATCTTGAGATCGGCAAGAGATCGTCTACATCAACCACGAGTTGAACTCGTTAAGCTTTGTCGGTCTTCAAGGGTATGTTCTCTATGGATATACATCCGCCCGTTGTTTGTATCTAGTAGTTAGATCTTGGTATATAGTTCACATCGTAGGAAAAATTTTGTTTTCTATGCTGCGAACCCTTCAGTGGTATCAGAGCCGGATCTATGCGTAGATACTTTACACGGGTAGTACACATATGAGTATGTGGACGATGATGATCATGTTGTTGCTCCTTTGTTGTAATTTTGGATATTGGTGGCATAGTGGGATGAAGCGGCCCGGACAAACTTTACATGTCCTCGCACATGAGACCTGTTCCACGCTTGACATGCAACTAGTTTGCATAAGTGGCTAGCGGGTGTCTGTCTCTCCTACTATAGTCAATATCTATTTTGCAAGCGAGTTGTCAACAATTTGATTATCCTCGTTGTGGTTCATGTTCGTAGGTAAGAACGGTTCTATCTCGAAATCCCTAAGCCACGTAAAACTTGCAATGGATAAATTAGAGGCGTCTAGTTTAGATTGTTGCTGGGCTAGTGTTATGATATGGTAGTATTGTAAGTAGAAGTATGAGATGATACTCTTACAACACACATAGCGTGTAAAATCCATAGACCTTGGATTTACACATATAGGTATGATAGTGATCATACCACGATGCACATGATAGAGATCATCTGCGGGAACCATATAATTTCACTAATAAACATATGATGTTTGATAGCATCTTATATTGCTTGTTTAGCGCTTTGTTAGCATAATAAGATGATCCCTCATTTAAATATCAAGATAAGAATGTGTTCTTCCTTTAGTATGCACCGATTATGTTTTCGTCGCTCCAAGACATCACGTGATGATCGGGTGTTCTTGGCTCAAAGACCATATTTCGGTGTAAAAGCGATTAAACACGCGAATACTAAGGTTCTAACTTGGCGAGCCTAGCATGTACGACATGGCCTCGAACACGGACCGAAAGGTTAAGCATGAGTCATATAGTTGATATGATGCCCATTTGATGCTCGCCTTTGAAGCTATACCGACTCACGTGATGATCGGACTTGGTGTAGTGGATTTGGTTCATGTAATCACCAAAAGGCACGAGGATGTCGTTTTTGAGTGGGAGTTCATTCGTAATATAGATTAGTTGAACTCAATCTATCATACACTTAGTCTAAACTTTAAAATTCTGTTGTAGATGGCACCACCTTTTAATTTCAATGTGTTCATGGAGAAAGAGAAACTAGCAGCGAACGGTAGCAACTTTACCGAATGGGCCATGAATTTGAGGATTCTCCTCTCTGCTGCACAAAAGCAATATGTGCTAGAAGCGCGTTAGGCCCCCACCTTTTTTGATGCCCCGACGAGGAGAAGAATGTCTATCGGACTCGTCGGAGGACCACAACTTAGTTCATTGCGGCATATTGTATGGGCTAGAGCGGAACTTCAAAGCGTTTCAAAACGGCAATGCATTTGATACAATGGGTGAGTTGAAAATGATTTTCGACACACATCTTGCTGTGAGAGCTACAACGCTTGTAAAAGTTCTTTAGCTGCATGATGGAAGAGCACACTCCATTAGTGAGCATGTACTCAAGATGTCGGGTTACGCCGATAAGCTTGTGTCCTTGGGAATATCGATTCCCATTGACTTAGGCATCCATCGTGTTCTCGGTCTACGCCACCTAGCTATAAGAGCTTCGTGATGAACTATAATATGCAAGGCATGAAGAAGTCTCTCCCGAGCTTACATCAATGCTTAAAACTGCAAGTGGAGATCAAAAGGAACATCAAGTGTTGATGATCAATAGGAACAATGGTTTCAAGAAAGACAAGAAGGGAAAATGGAAGGAAGTAAGGCGGCAAGCCTGTTGCAGCGCTGAAAAAACCCGAGTTGGACCTAAGTCGATTCGAGTGCTACTATTGTAAGGGGACTGCCCACCGAAAGCGCAACGGCCCCAAGTATCTGGCAGACAAGAAGGCCGGCAAGGCAAACAAAGGTATATATGATATACATGTTATTGATGTGTACTTGACTAGTGCTCGCAGTAGCACCGGGTATTTGATACGGTTCGGTTGCTAATATTTGTAACTCGAATCAGGGGCTGCAGAACAAGCGACCGCTAGCAAGGAGTGAGGTCAAGATGCGTGTCGGCAATGGATCAAGCGTTGATGTGATCGCCGTCGGAACGCTGCCTCTCCACTTACCGTCGGGATTAGTTATAAACTTGAATAAATGTTATCGGTGCCTGCGAGCATGAACATTGTATCCGGATCGTGTTTGATGCGAAGTGGTTATTCATTTAAATCCGAGAACAATGGTTGTTCCATTTATATGAATGAAATCTTTTATGGTCATGCACCGATGATGAATGGTTTATTTCTATTAGATCTCGATGATAATGTTACACATATTCATAATGTTGATGCTAAAAGGATTAAACTTAATGATGATATATCCGCATATATGGCAATCGCCGTCTAGGTCATATTGGCGTTAAGCATGAAGAAGCTCCATTCGGATGGACTTTTGGAATCACTTGATTATGAATCATTTGATACATGTGAGCCATGCCTTATGGGCAAGATGACTAGAACGCTGTTTTCGGTTCAATGGAACGGGCGTGATTTATTGGAAATCATACATTCGATGTATGTGGTCCAATGAGTGTGTCGGCCGAGGTGGATATCGTTATTTTGTTACTTTCACGGATGATTTGAGTAGATACGGTTATATCTACTTGATGAAACACAAGTGAAACCTTTGAAAAGTTCAAGGAATTTCGAGAATGAAGTGGAAAATCATCGTAATAGAAAGATCAAATTTCTACGGTCCGACCATGGAGGTGAGTATCTAAATTCTGAGTTTAGCACTCACATGAAAGAGTGTGGAATTGTTTCACAACTCACACTGCGGAACACCACAGCGAAATGGTGTGTCGGAACATAAATGTCGTACTTTATTAGATATGGTTCGATCTATGATGTCTCCGACGGACTTGCCGTTGTCATTTTGGGGTTATGCACTAGAAACCGCTGCATTCACTTTAAATCGGGCACCATCTAAATCCGTTGAAAAGACACCGTATGAATTGTGGTTTGGAAACAAACCTAAGGTCATTTCTTAAAGTTTGGGGATGCGATGTTTATGTGAAGAAACTTCAACCGGATAAACTCGAACCCAAAGCGGAAAAATGCGTCTTCATAGGATACCCTAAAGAAACTATTGGGTATTCCTTCTATCAGATCCGAGGGCAAGGTTTTTGTTGCCAAGAATGGATCCTTTCTAGAGAAAGAGTTTCTCGAAAGGTGTGAGTAGTCGGAAGGTAGAACTCAAGAGGTTGTGGAACCTTCTCTTCAAAGTATGGCGAGTAGCCTGGCGGAAGTTGTTCCGGAGTTGGCTCCACCGTTGAAGAGGGAACTAATGATAATGATCATGAAACTCGAAAGATTACTACCGAACCTCGCAGGTCAAACAGACGTGCAGCTCCCGAGCAGACGAAATCTGTCATGAATTTCATGGTTGATGAAAATGATGACCTGACGTATGAAGAAGCGATGATGAGCCGGATTCAACAAATGGTTAGAAGCCATGAAATCCGAGATGGAATCCATGTATGAAAATCAAGTTTGGAACTTGGTGGAATTACCTCACGACCGAAAGGCCGTTGAGAACAAATGGATTTTCAAAAGGAAAACTGATGCTGATGGTAATGTGACCGTCTATAAAGCTCGACTTGTCGCAAAGGGGTTTCGACAAATTCAAGGAGTTGACTACGATGAGACTTTCTCTCCCGTAGCGATGCTAAAGTCGATTAGGATTATGTTAGCAATTCTGCATATTTCGATTATGAGATATGGCAGATGGATGTCAAAACCGCGTTTCTCAATGGTAATATTGAAGAAGAGTTGTATATGATACAACTAAAGGGTTTTGTCGATCCTAAGGATGCTAACAAGGTGTGCAAGCTTCAGCAATCCATCTATGGATTGAAGCAAGCATCACGAAGTTGGAATCTCCGCTTTGATGAGGTGATCAAAGAGTTTGGATTTGTCCAAACTTATGGAGAAGCTTGTATTTACAAGAAAGTGAGTGGGAGCAATGTGGCATTTCTGATATTATATGTGGATGACATATTATTGATCGGAAATGATATAGATCTTTTAAACAGTGTTAAAATTTATCTAAACAACAAATTTTCAATGAAGGATCTAGGTGAAGCGTCATACATATTAGGCATAAAGATCTATAGAGATAGATCTAGGCGCCTATTAGGGCTATCGCAAAGTACATACCTTGATAAGATTTTAAAGAAGTTTAAAATGGACGGAAGTAAGAAGGGGTTCTTACCTATGTTGCAAGGCAAGACATTGAGTAAGACTCAAAGTCCGGCTTCGGCGGAAGAAAGAGAGATAATGGACAAAGTCCCCTATGCTTCAGCCATAGGCTCTATAATGTACGCCATGCTATGTACAAGATTGGATGTGGCACATGCTATTAGTTTGACTAGTAGGTACCAATCGGATCCAGGTTCGGAACACTGGATAGCGGTCAAGAATATCCTTAAGTATTTACGAAGAACTAAGGATATGTTTCTTGTATACGGAGGTGAAGAAGAGCTCGTCGCTAAGTGTTATGTCGACGCTATCTTTGACACCGATACGGATGACTCTAAGTCTCAATCCGGATACGTATTTCTCATGAATGGCGGAGCGGTTAGTTGGAGGAGCTCCAAACAACCTGTGCTAGCGGGATCAACAACGGAGGCCGAATATGTTGCTGCTTCAGAAGCGGCTCAGGAAGCAGTTTGGATGAAGGAGTTCATATCCGAACTAGGAGTGGTGACAAACGCGTTGGACCCAATGGTGATCTATTGTGACAACAATGGTGCCATTGCCAATGCCAAAAAGCCAAGGTCTCACAAGCATTCCAAGCATATTAAGCGTCGGTTTCACTTCATCCGCGAGCATGTCAAGGATGGAGATATAAAGATTTGTAAAGTACATACGGATCTCAATGTAGCAGATCCGTTGACTAAAACTCTCCCTAGAGCAAAACATGATCAACACCAGAACTCAATGGGTGTTAGATTTATCACTATGTAACTAGATTATTGTCTCTAGTGCAAGTGGGAGACTGAAGGGAATATGCCTTGAGAGGCAATAATAAAGTGTTTATTATGTGTATTCCAAGTATATGATAGATGTTTATTTTGCATGCTAGAATTGTATTAATACGGAAACGTTAATACATGTGTGTTTAATAAACAAACAGAAAGTTCCTAGTTATGCCTCTCTCATAAACTAGCTCGTTGATTAACAAGATGATCAAGGTTTCCTGATCATGGACATTGGATGTTGTTAATAACGGGATCACAACATTAGTGTAATGGTGTGATGAACATTCATCCGAAGTATAGCATTACGATCAAATTCATTGAGTTTATATTGCTATAACAACTTACGAAGTGATCCTAATCCTTAGACCATGAGATCATGTCAATCACTAACACCGGAAGAGTTTCTTGATAACATCAAACGTCACACCGTAACAGGTGATTATAAAGATGGATTCAGAACTAATAAAGTGTTATGTTGAGGCTCATGGATCGAGTGGAATTTGTTCATCCCGATGACAGATAGATATACTCTGGGCCCTCGGTGATATCACATTGATTAGCTTGCAAGCAAGTGATTTGATCACTAGAATGTTATATCACAGAACGAGAAAAGTGCATGTCGATGCGAGATCAAACTAGGTATGGAGATATCGATGATCGAATCTCGGACATGTAATATATCGTGAAACAAAGGATTAAGATACTAGCGTAAAAGGTTCCGACGATCACAAGAAAGTCATCGTTGAATGTGTGGGAGTCAGTATGGGTCTCCAGATCCCGCTTCTGATTATTGATCCGAGAGGGGTCTCGATCATGTCCGAATTATTCACGAACCGTAGGGTGACACACTTAAGAGACACTGACATCCAATTGGAGCAAATGTTTCATGCCGAAAGAATGAACTAGCGCAGGAATTTATTTCACTAGATACCGAAACAGGTTTTCGGGTGAAATTGCATAAAGTGGTTATGCATGTGAAATAGAATTCTAGCAAGGGGTTATTTGTGAATGTTTGTCATTAAATTAATTGACAAAATTCTGAATAAAATAAAAGAGTTTTATTTAATAAGAGTTTGCATTAAATTTGGTGGAAATTTAATGGGAAATTGAGTGGACTTTTGAGTGGAGGGAATTTAAAGGAGATTTGTGAGTGGAATGTCCACCCACATGAAGAGGGGAGGGAAAGGGGGCAGCCCCCATGCGCCGGCCACCCCCTTGGGGTTCCCCCCTCCTCCTATAAAAGGAGCCCCCCTCCTCACTTGTCTCACACACCTCCTCGTGAAGGATCTCTCTCCCCCTCTAGAATTTATCCCCCATGGTCTCGGACTAGCGAGATACATGTTCCCGGTGGCTATTCGGCAAGAAAGAGTTGTGCTTCCGCTGCATCTCTGGAGCGAGGAGGCGGAGGTTGCTCGGTGCCTCGAACGTGTGTGCGAGCACGGATGCGCTGCTGATTTGCGGCGCTAGGACTTCCTCTCGATCTTGAGATCGGCAAGAGATCGTCTACATCAACCACGAGTTGAACTCGTTAAGCTTTGTCGGTCTTCAAGGGTATGTTCTCTACGGATATACATCCGCCCGTTGTTTGTATCTAGTAGATAGATCTTGGTATATAGTTCGCATCGTAGGAAAATTTTTGTTTTCTATGCTGCGAACCCTTCAATTTTTGTAGCAACACACATGTCACTTGAGATAGAGGAATTGATAAACCATTTGAGTATGTCTCTCTCAATATCATTGTTTTCCATAGCTTTTGGTCCATTTGAGTTGTATTGTCCGCTATGATGTCTATGTAAATCACATCACTAGATATTAATTTAGAGAATACATGTGATACAGTAATAAGTAAAAAGAAGTAGAAAAGGTATTGATAAACCACCAAAAAGTAGATATCAAATTTTCAGAAAACGAATTTTCCCATTTACCAAAAATTCTAAGAAAGAATCAAGAGAATAATAAGAAAATGGTATACAAATTTTCCCAAAACCTAAAATATATATTTTTCTCATAATTCTTTCACGTATGAACCGACAAACATCAAATGCAACGTCATAGCAACATCCCTCTAGATTTCTGTGATGACGCATGTCAAAAGCATGCCATTTAGTTTGTGTAATCCAAATTGCATGTATCTTCTCCGATGGATTGTGTTGTTGAAATGCTGATTAAAAAGCTTTCCTTGTTCGCATATATTCTATAACACCATAATTTTCACATGCTGTAAGAAAAGAAATTTTAAAGATCGTGGCAACGCACGTGCATTCAACTAGTTTTGAAGTAATATGTATCAATAAATCTGCACCATTTCAACATTAAAAAATGAAAAATAATATGTTGTTAGGTTAAGTAGAAAATCAAAATGGACATTTCTAAGTTTCCTTCCATTTTCTACAATGGCTATTGGCTAACAACATGGATTAAAAGAGACTAATCATACTTAAAGCAAGCGCTTTCATACTGTACAGCTTAGGGCACATATAGAAATTTAAGTATAGTTGTAATTTAGTTTCATACTGTATTAGATAAGTAAATTCCATCGATTACTCATGATTTCACGGTGATCCCTCTTCTCTATATACTAAATAGAATCTAGATTTATTTAAATTTTGACAAATCTGAGACATCTATTTTGAGACGGAGGGACTACTTGTAACTGATATAACGATGAACACCAAAAAATATCTAAGTACATGTACAGTTTATGTTCATTCTGCACTGAGACTGAAATCCATCAACTACTCGTGATTTTGACGATGATCCCCAAAAATGAAGAGACAATCATTGGATTAGCTTCATATCATAGAAACCAAGTTTATGGTTTCTGAACGCTAAGTGGCACTATTTTAAGACTCGGCTTACATGTGAATTTATTTATATCTTTTGAGATGGTTGATGTATTTCTTTTCTCTTGGCTGTAGTAGAAATATTGTCTAACAAGAAAGCGTAGAAAGCAACAGATCGATTCAGAATTTATCATGCCAGCTTATAATTTGCTGCTACCTGCACGTTTTGCTTAGTTAATACTTTCAGCTGATCGATGTTTTCTATGGGTTAACGCTTGCACCACAGAGTAATTAGAATAACAACCTAGCTTCGTAAAGCGGCACCGTACCAGACCAATAAAATCGATGACCGTCGTTTCTTCTCCTCGCTGCGCAGCGGTCTAGAATGGCTGGTGCACTTGGAGATTTGCAGCCTCCTGTTGCGCATGAACGCAGGCATAGATGAAGTCCCTCGCCGTCCGTGACGAAGATGACGGGTGCCTGCGCCAGTGTCTCCGACTGCTTGTCTACTATAGTCCCACGCTTAGCTTCGCACCGGGCAACAAAATTACATAGTGCAGTGCGCGGCTCGCCAACGCCGTCACGAGGGTTGGTGAACCAGGCAGTGTGTAAGGTCGGGGAAACCTGGTGCAGCGAGACCACGAGCTGGCCAGCGGCGGTGTGACAGAATAGGAGGCGTCGTGCCGCGATGCACCCGCATGTAGTAGCTGCAGAGCGGCATGTGGCGCTCGGGAAGGTTTAGAATCAGAGCAGCGCTCAGGGCTCAGAGATGTCCTCGGTGGATCTCCGGCAGGTTCAGAGCGGCAGCGGTACGGGGGAAGCGCCGGAGGGCTGGCGGGGGCAGGGGGATCCGCGCCGGTGGCGAGGAACTTGGCTGCGCAAGGGGGTGGCGGCAGATCGTGGCCAGGAACCTGCCTGCGCAAGTGGGTGGCGGCAGATCGGGGGCTTGAGAGGTCACCACAGAGCATGCGTCTGCGAGGGGATATCTCTCCGGCCGGTCACCTTCTAGACTATGGTGGCAGGGAGACCAAGTTAGTGAAGGCGCCAAAACCCAGCAACTGGTTACATTACCTTCACTCTCCCCACAACATGGGGTCAGGCGAGGAAGAGCTATGGCCATCACGCTGATGGTTTCAACCTGCAACGACAAAGGCGGCGGGAGGTGTCGTGACGGACGACATCGCTGCCTGTTTTGCTCCATCTCGGGCTGCAAACATAATAAATCGATCCGATCTCCAGATGCGATGCGTCGAGAGCCGTGCATGCGGCCAGATGATCAGAGAGGTCTAACAATATATAGGAACACGGCGCCAGCTATTCTGATTTGGTCTAGATCAAACTATGTTCGATCAACGTGGGACTACTTATAGCTAGAAGAAACGATCAGGCCAGCTAGCCATATTTGGTTCGGATCAAACTCTATTCATTGGACGTGCTAGGAGGACTACCTATAGGCGGAAACCGCGGAAGAAACGATCGGACCCAATACAAATACTAAGACCAACAGAACTACAGTGGAGTAATAATATTCTTGATCGTGAGATGGACGAAGACGCATAGTGGGACGGACGAAATCGCATTGTGACGAAAACCACCTTAGCTTAAATTATATAGTAGAAGAAGAAGATAGATAGATAGATAGATAGATAGATAGATAGATAGATACTAGATGAATGCCCGTGTGTTACTACGGCGTCTAATAAATTCCGCAAAAACTTTCTAGTCATTTTGTTTTAATGATATTTTTCTGTTCTAGTTTCCATTGTTGTTCATCTACATTTTATGGTATGCAATAAAATAATTGTTGAACAGCTATTCTTGTATCTATGTGTAAATACGAATTTCTCATTTACACGTGTACATCTTTTTGTAAGCCTTATCTATCTTTTTGTCGTTGTACAACATGCTCCTAATCCATCAGATCATTACATTTATATGAATATAAAAATAAAATTCTCTATCAAACAGATTCACGTTAGTCTGAATAATAATAATCTTAAAAATATGCGTTCGTCCTCTCATAGCTCACATGTCACTACCTGCTAACTTGGTAATTTTTTTTGTTTTGAAGGAAAATTTCTGCTAGGTGTAGTATGCCCAACAACTATTTTTCACTTCTTTGTGCCCTAGGCCAAGTCAAAACCAAGTCCAATTAGCTTAGCTCGCTATAATATTATTGTATTAATTAATGGCGACATGCTTGCAGTACAACATGGAACAAGGAGATATTTCCTCATTTGTGAATAACGGTAAAGCACCAATTTAATCTGATTTCTAAAGAGCCACATGTATGTAAACATTAAAATTCAATCTACTAAGCTTTTTTCTTGAATCGAGCGACTCTATTGAATATATTAATAGATCAATACAACCAAACGATGATCATATAGAGCACATGAGAAAAGAAAAACTAAATGCATCATAATGAATTAGAATGACGTATAGATATACTTCCAAAATCATTCTTGCAGTCGGGCTCTCTTATAACATTCGTAAGGTCTATTCGTAAATTTCTATCCAGAGTGTCAATAATTAGATGTGCCTAACCATCATAAGTGTAGCATTAAAAAATAGAAGATGCTTTTTTTGGAGCACTGCAAACTTTCTTTGCTTATGATTGAGAAGACGTAACCCCAGAATTTCTCATAATATAGTTCTTGGACAAAATAAAGTAGTATACGGCAAAACCAGAGCTTTTAGACCAGCCCATATCATGCTGCGAGATAAACCTATGTGTCACAACTGTAACAAAAAAGATGCAAAGTTTTACTGTCCATGGATTTGATAATATCCATTTTGTTTAACAGATTCGGGACTAAGAATCCCAGCTAAAGAATCGGTTACCTGTTTTCATTGACACTTAAAGTTCGAGACTGGATCCATGTATTATTTGGCGGACCAAATATTCATATAGACTGGAAAGATCAGAAAACACTCAAACATTATTTGTTTTACCAACCATATTGCCGATCTACAGAAGAGGTGCAATCACAAACATAGTACAAATTTGATAATCTCTATAGTGAGACCTGCACATCGAAAAGATCAATAATTAGGGGCTAGCTGCAAAACCAAATGAAGCAATATGAAAACTACATACGGAGGAACAAATTGATCACAAATTCTACATGGATTGCAGTGTTGTTGGAACATGACGAGAGCAAAAGTATTGCTAATTTCTACGCTGCACCATGAATTTCATGTAAAGGAACACGCACCATTCAGTGAAATACCTAAAACATACTGCAGATACTACATTGCTAGGCCTTTGTTTACATTCAGTCCATCAGAACATCCAAGATCATGAGCAAAAGTGTGCACAATTCCAAGAATCACGCTAGCCATCTAGTGAAGAAATCTGGCAGACAGGAATCAATTCCAGATCTGCTACGGGGCAAGGTCCATTGACAACTAACTGAAATCAAGAGCATGTCTAAGCTTGCAAAACATGTGTTGCGGACATATGCAGAACCTGGATGATGAATTCGGCCCCCCGGGTCTGCTCGCAGGTCGCCACAGGCTGGATCGAGGCACGCCTCCCTGCTCCCGGCCTCTCGGAGGGTCCTTCTGCCTCCCCTGCAGGACCAGCAGTGGCGCCTGATTAAACTCTCATGGTGCCTGCCCTCGGCCCCGCGGGTGGGACTGCTGCTGCTGTGCCCGGTCGCCACGATTTTTCAGTTGTGGTTGATTTAGTGGGACGGCAAGCTGGAGAAGCCTGGCCGTGCCGTCGGGGACCCTCACCGAGTGAGCCTAGAGAGATAAGCAGAGGGAGGGGACTGGAGGAAAGATCGAGGAGAAGGGAAGATGGGTGGAGGTGCAAGGGACCCATGGCAGGATTCTGGGAGATCTGAACAAAGAGGCGGCGGCGACGTCCCCTGCTGGCAGATGCGGCAATGGGCGGAGGGCGCCGGATAGAGAGAAGGCGCGGGGCGCTTGGCTCGGGATGGAGGCGGAGCGGGCGCCAGCGGATCTGGCGGGGAGGAGGGCTGGCGGAGAATCCGCAGATCTGGCGGGGCGGAGGCGCGGAGGAGAGGACTGATTTCCCAGCGGCAGACCAAGGAATGGGAGAGGCACGGCTTACTCTCGTGGCGGCGGATAAGGAAGAGCCGTGTCCCTTGACAGCGGTGGGCGAGGAGGACTAAATTGCAAAACGGGATATGACAGATGAAACGTCATGGAGTGCGGTTGATTACTTTTTCGGAGGTGTAAATCACAAAATAGACACGACGGACGAAAATTCTGTGACGATAAAACCACCTCTAGACTTTTATATAGTATAGATATATATAGATATAGATATAGATAGATATATAGAGATAGATATTTAAAATTAGTGAGTTGAATTTATCTAAACTTACATGTATCTAAACATGTTTTATTTTATAAATACATATATGAATCAAGACAAATCTAATTCACTTATTTCGCGATGGAAGAAGTACTTATCTACGGTGGCCACGCATGGCGCCGCCGACCGAAAGCGGGCTGGGGTCTAAGTTGTCTCATCCAGCGTATAGCATTGCCGTATCCGCGTACGTTTGTTACTTGTATTACCTCCAAAGTCCTAGGTGAAGATGGAGACGGTTTAGTCAGCTTTCCTTCATATATCCCCTACTACTAGTAGAAACTATATATCGAGCATCTCGTCTTCTATATACGGCAAGGAAGCTGCCAACGAGCGAGATCGATCTGGTGTTCTGGTCGGTACGCATCATGGCTAATAACGTGGTGGAGAACCAGAATAATTTCGTCAACGAGCCGGTCGTGGCGGAAGTGGAGCCAGACGAGTGCGCCAGGTGCACGGTCATCCTGATCGTGGCCATACTCACCCTCTCCCTCACGACGATCGGATGGAAGCTGATCAATGTCTACGTGTACGACCAATCCCCTGAGTCAAGCAGGTCGACCGTCGCCGCCTTCGTCGTCGGGCTCCTCATCGCCACCGTCGCCTTCTTCGCCCTCAACGTCCTCTTGTTTATCGTCGGCGAGTGGGAGAGTGGGAACCCAAAGGGGTATAGATTTGTGGATACCTTGCTATCCATCATTCAATCCGACTAAGCACGACCAGTATGTATTTTCGATTGGCCAGGCCGGGATAAAATCGATCAATTTGTTGATCAATTCATAGGTAATTGCCCCTCCTAATTATTAATTGTTACTTTTCATGCAATCCGCATGACGTACGATATATGTATTGCCTCTGATCCAGTATAATCCCCACCTACACGCATACAAATACGGCCACATATAATATGAACTCGTATCCACATTGAGTATTACCTACGTATAGAGCTACGTATTAGGATATCTGGATACACGCATTCCCACACAGACCCGACTCCTTACAACATTGACTTCACGTGGAGGAGAGTGACTAGGTAAATCATGTTTATTGTGTTTCAAAAAAAGATGGGTTAACTATTGTACCAAATGAACATAATGAGATGATCCCGACTCAAAATCTCACTGGTCATAGGATGTGCATTGATTATAAGAAACTTAATAAGGAAACTAGAAAGTATCACTACCCTTTACTATTTATAGATCAAACTTTAGAGAGACTTGTTATGCATCCTCATTTTTGTTACTTAGATGGTTATTTTGGTTTCTCTCAAATAACTGTTCATCCAGATGACCAATTAAAGACAACATTCACATGTCCTTTTGGTTTATATGCTTATCATCGCATGTCTTTTGGCCTTGGTAATGCTTCTACCACCTTCCAAAGATGTATGACTGCCATATTTGCTGATTATGTTGAAAATATTATGAAAGTATTTATGGACGATTTCTCGGTCTATGGAACTTCATTTAATCTCTGTCTCCATAATCTTAGTAAAAGTTATGTAGAGATATGAAGATACTAATCTGGTCTTGAATTGGGAGACTCAAGAAGGTATAGTACTTGGTCATAAGATTTTAGGTAAAGACATAGAAGTCGATAAAGCAAAGATAGAAACAATAGAAAGGCTTTTCCCTCCTCGTGATGTAAAAGGTATAAGAAGTTTCTTAGGCCATGCAAGATTTTATAGAAGGTTTTAGACTTTTCTAAGCCAAACATGATTTTCTGTAGCCCTGTTCTTAACAGAAAAGCTGGTAAAACCGGTTCTCCTAAAAATCCTCTTAAAACTCGTTTTCTATAAACTGACCGCTAATATTCGCTATCCAAACAACCACTCAGAGGCACAACGAACATGAGACGACCCATCTTCCCATCCCGGTCACATCTCATACAGAAGAACTGGATGAGGGGTACGTCCTAGTGGAGGCGCTCGCTGATGCGGATGTCCTTGAGATCAGAGATGTTCTTCAGCGCCGTGTCGAAGCGCCGGAGGAACATGGGAAGTAGGCATGCTGGATGAGTGGCACGCCATGGAAGTAGCGCACCCTCGCTCATCTCGTCGCCGGAGAAATTTAGACAAGATGCGTGACGCGGAGCTCCTATCTCTGCCGGCGTCAGGGAGTACGGCGAGGGTCACTGGATCATGGTCGCAGGAGGTGGTCGTCGGCGGCGAAAAAAGGGGGTAGGCTCTAAGCATCGCAACTCCATCCCAGTATTCTGAATCCAGCACCTTCTCTTTTCTACCGGCCTGCCCCGTCCATCTCCCGCTCTAGCACCACACATGAAAAAGTCAATGCTCCTATTGGCGTCAATGGCGACATCCAGACTCGACTCGACGAAGATAACACTCGATTCCAGTGTAGATCTTCGATTTCCGACGAGCCGGTTCGATTTAGACTGTCTTGTTGCGAAATTGTGTCCTGTTGACTACCTCCATGGAAAGACACGGGAACAACTCCATGGCCAAACTCGCAAGAAGCTGGCGGTGCAAGAATGCGGCGCACGGGTAGTGTGGCATCCCGCAAAACCACTACTAGAAAATCGCGTTGAATTTGTGCATTGCATCGTCATCATCATGCATTGTTGCATAAAACTATTTTCGCAAAGCCCGTTTTGTTTTCTAAACGCCCCGTCTTTTATTCAAACGCCAAACTCGGGTCGCCGGAATATTTTGTTTTGCCTGGTATCGGGTTGAAAAAGCCTTGTTTGAAATAAATAAAAATATTTATTATTTTTAGCGGGGCAGTCGAACGGGCCGAACGACCCGAACGACCACCCCAGGATTTAAATCGGTCCACCAGGCAAATCCTACAGCTAACTAAAACTCTACCCACACCCCCTCCTCCACATCACCCCAACCAACCCCCTCTTGCCACATCATCTTGTCCATCCTCCACATCCAATCATAGCCCTCCACCTAGACCCTCTCTCTCACACCCTTCCCACCCACCAAACACACCCAACACCCACACTGCCACGCACGCCAGGCACACCCCACTCAGCCGCCCTCCCTGCCCCTAGGCCCCACCACACCTGGCCACCCACTCCCCCACCAACCGCGCTAGCCGACCCCACCTGGCCCCGCAGCCCGCGTCCCCAACCTCCCAACCTCCTTCCTCCTCCTCTGCCCTCTTCCGTCCCAGTAGTGCCGTCGGCCCGCCCGCTTGCCCGCAGCTCCACCTCGCTTCCTCCGCAGCCTCCGCCTCCTCTCCTTCAAGCGCCCGCCCACCACCGCCTTCGCGACCGCCTCCTCCTTCCTCGCCGCCCGCCTGCTGACCCGCCTCCCTCCTCTCCGTCCCAGCGGCCGCCGGCGTCCCCGCGCGCCCAGCGCGCCTGACAAGCTTCCACCCGTCGCCGCCCTCATTGGGCCTGCCCTCGCCCTCCTCCTCTGCAGACGCCGCCCCTCCTCCGCGTCCTGCTCCGTCGCCTCTCCGCCCTCCGCGCCGCTCCGCCTCCGGCGACGCCGCCCTCGCCAGACCAGCGCCCCTCCGCTCGGCCGGGCCAAGCCACCTCGCCTCGCCAACCGTCGCCCGCCCAGCTCTCTCGCGGCGACCTCCGAGCTGCCACGCACTTTGTGGACCCCGCGTCCCGAGCCGCCGCAGTACCCGACCTCGCTGCGCAACCGCTGACGCCATCGGCCTCCTCCTCGGGATCCTGCGTCCCCTGTGCCCCGCCTGGCCCACCTCGCCTCGAGCTCGTCCCTTCTAGAGATGCACCGTCGACACGCCAATATCGTCCATCAAGACGCACAAATCCCGAACCGATGACCGAAGGGAACCATCTCGGAACGCCATGGTACCCTTCGCAAAAACTGATGCCAAGAGCAACCGGACGTGGAGAACCCCGACAAAGCGGCAAGGACTTCATCGACGACAGGACCCGGAGATCGATTCCGCCGAACGCCAAGTTCTCCCTCTCGGACCCGAAGACGCCAAGACCCCGGGTCCCAAGATCTCCGCCGTGAGACGACAAGACCGTCGACACGAACCGACGACCGCGGATGCGACATGACCGTCCCCAGAACGCCAAGTACTTCCCTCGGACGCCAAGGCCCACCGTCAAGATCGCCACCGAACGCGAAGTCCTTCTTCCCGGATGCGACAAGATCTACTCCGTTGTTCGAGAATGTTCCCGCCGAGATCGAACCCCAGATCCGAACCCTGAGACCGAACCCCGAACCCCGGAACCCCAAGTTCGTCGAGACCCTCTAATGTGTGAACCCCTTCCCGAAACCCTATTTTATAATATAATACAACTTGTCGCATATTAATTGTTCATCTCGCATGCATATTTGTGTGGTTTGGGGGCCTTATGCCGATTCACCTAATAATTAAATATGGGACCCATATGCGGGCAAACCTAGTCTCATATTGGCCTCATTTAAATTTGTGTAGCGAACCGGTAACTTATCTTGCCATGTTAATGCAACATTTAAATGGCGGGGTAGTCAAATAACTCGAACCTATTAATTAAATGTCGGGACCCCGGTCCCGCTTAATATGACCTAATTGCATCGCACCTTTGCCATGCCATGCATCATACATGCATCATGCCGATCTTCTGCCGTGTATTAAATAGTGCATCCGGTGTTTCTTCTAGTGTTTTGCTTCTTCGCGGATAAGGCCGTTGAGTTGATGTGAGCTTCGCCCCGATCTTCGGTTGAACCTTCGGCAATGTTTTCAGGCGAGCATCTCCCCCTTTCTACCTATCTTACTTTTATAGTCTTTATTCCCTCCTGTTGATCTATTGCTACCTGTGCTGCGATGCTTTAGATTCCGTACCTGTGATATTCCTTGCAGCCTTATATTGCCTTGGACACATCCTATTACTTGTTGTTTGGTAGATAGTTGGACTTGCGCGTCGTAGTCGCTTGCTTAAGTGCTGTTGCGTGTTGTCAAGTGCCACAGTTGTTGATGTAATTGCCGCATGTTGATGTTGGAGATGGTCCTAGTTTTACTTATCGCACACTTTAATTCCTGTTTAACAACTAAAATTGAAATAAGCAGAGGCATCGGTGGGTGATAGAAAATATTTGGTTTCCGAACGCCCACTTGTGTCCCGTAAGACCCCGAGTACTTGATACCTGTTCCTTGATTTATCGCGCTATCCACATCCGGGAGGTATATGGGACCCCCGAGCGAGCTTGATTGATCTTATTTCTTGGGGCCACAAACTAGTTTGAGGTTTTATTTACGATCCTGTTATGCCATGCTACTTATGTATTTAAATTGTGCGAGATAGCACTTTGTCTTTAGGTAAGCGGAGTGATTACGCTGTATCGACACCCAGTTTTCGGGTTCCCGATCGCTTCTGACCATTGTCGCAAACCTTGAGTCCGTCTCAAGCTTGCTTACCGTTATGGGTGTACTCAAGGGTGGCCCCGAAATATTTCTGAATCCTGTGATTGTTCAGTCGTGAAAGCCTCGTTGGGTTTTGATTTGGTTTTTCCGAGGTTGATCGAGCGTGTGTTGCTATTGGTGCACCCCGGCCGGGTAAAACTTTCTAAAAGCCGTGTCCGCGGATATGGACGACTTGGAGCACAGTATCTCGATCATAGACAAGCATAACTAAAGTTTATCGCTATAAATTTGACTTATAATGACTAGTAATCAGCTTCACTATAATGGAATGGCTAATTAATACTGCCCACAATTGCTTGTTTGGTTTGTCGCTTGCGACCATTGTACCTGACTAGTAAGTATTGCAACTACAACGGGATGGCTGAATAAAAGTACCAACAACTGCTGGGTTTAAGGGTTATCACATGCTATTCATATCTGATTAGTAAGTGTTACAACTATAACGGAATGGTTAATTAAAAGTGTCTACTGCTTACTTTATCAGGATGAATATCTAAACCTGATTAGTAATTGCTGCAACAATAACTGAATAAGTAAAACTGCCAACTGGGTGAGTTCCTCGGTTGACTTCCTCGTTTGGTCTCGAGGGGGAAACACCAGGATGGGTTTGCTTGGTGTTAGAATCAGGTTGGTTCCGAAGAGGTATTTCTTACCCCTCTCTGATAACCGCTAGTTGTATCGAGTCTCTATAGGTTGTTTAGTGCATCTTTGCCGCTTTCGATCCACCATACCTATGTAGGCGAGGACCGGAATTCTAGCCTCGCTGTCTTGGCCTCGATCGACGCTCCTCTTTTCCTTTGCCCTTTGTCGGCACCCTTTGTTTAAGCAGGTTTTGAGATCGACGCCGTTAGCAGGTTACCCTTCCGCTTGGCTGGCAGGGTTATGGACGCCATTGGTTATCCTCAGGGCTCTTAGCCCCATTTGCTTCTTGTCCGTAGTCGGACGCTCTACTGTTTTCAAGGTGATTTGGATCTTTGTATATTATATCTGTATTCTTGACTCCTCGAGTCACTGTTATATATATCTGTCTGTGGGTCCCATCGAGGACTGTTGTGTAATGTTATTACTTCGTTTTCCACCCGCACGAAAGTGCCTGGTGGGCACCTTTGAATCGTTACTATGCGGGTTTGGCGAATTTTGCTCAAACTTGCATAGGTCCGATTCTGAGGGTGTTACAGAGTGGGTTGGCGCGGGGCGGGTCTCCATCGAACGCGGCTCCCGGTTTTTTAGCGCTGATGCGGACAGACTATATGGAGCACGATCGAATCCGGTCTTTCCTTAGTGTTACGGGAGATCGAGGGACGACGGACGATGGACAAAAACACGGGGTTACGAAAACAACCTCACCTTAAATTAGTAGATACTAGCTGAATGCCCGTGCGTTGCCACGACATCTTCAGATTGAGTGATGTAACTATGTAGCAATGAAGATATAAGAAGTCTCAATATAATAGCGTCATCGTTTGTGTCCTTTATTTTTTCTGAATCATGGACATAATTTATCTTTTGTCCGGTAATGATCCCCAAAATTGACACATATCTCTACTACTATTAAAGGCAAACACGTCAAGATGGTGGTACGTCGCTCTACAACTGCCCCTCAACTTCACAACAAATTACTAGGCTCTGCCACCGCAGAGAGGCCCAGCCGCTCACCCATACGTCCTGGTGATTCCCCTCGCCATTAACCACTCGCGCCGCTACGGTTCCTCATGACCTAGAATCCCTGCCGCCAAGATCCTTCCTCCCATCTCATCGTTGCCCGAGCTGTCTCCACCGCCACCACCACCAGCAGACCACTTAAGCCTAGGCTTATCCGTAGCCGGAGAAGCAGCCGACGCCGTTCTCCGACACAACGAACCGGTCGCGTCCAGACCGAATCGGCGAGATTGGCGTCGGGCTGGTGTGGTGTGGGTTGGGTTCATGGCTTCCTCATCCTATCAAGAACCACTTCGAGATTGCGTAGGGGCAGGTGTCCGTCGGGAGGCGTTCGTGGACACCTTCGACCACCGGAAGAGATTGTTGGGGTTCCTGGTCATCCCAGCGAGTTAGACTTTAGGGAGGACGATGGTGTGTAGGTGTGGTGCTGGAGTGAGTTGTGCAGGTCGACATGGTGACCACCGCACCGGCGTGAGGCTCCTTTCCATCCCGGATGTGAGTATATATGTGGTCAACTTCTGCTGTACTGCTGTTTATTCCATCTTTTTTAGTGGTTGTTTATTCCATCTTGTTCATGTGAGATTCTTATACATGCACTTATTTAGAATATTTAGTCTGCACAAAATTATTGATATTGTCTTTAGATAGGTAAACTACGGCAGATGAGTGCCTCTCATAAGCTCAATAAGAAAAGCTCGAAAAACATTTGTGTGGCATTTCAAAACATGAGGTAGATCCAACTGAAAGCGGCGAGCTGCATCTGACGACACTTGGGTAGAAGCCGGTTCCCTTGTGGTGGTGCTATGTCAGCGATGCGGCGACTGTCGTGGCTGCGGCTGCTCCTTGTTCTGCCATCCATCCCACCAGCCAGGTATTGCCATGGTTTGGGTTTACGAATAAGGCTCTGATTTCAAATATATGAGGACTGAAATTGTACCGTGTAATCGACAATGGTGTTTTGGCAGAAGGCTTGTGTGAGGCATACATATTCCTTTCCTTCAATTTTCTTGTTTTTGTTTTGTCTAATTTCACATAATTATCCATTACTGAATGTACCTTGTTTGGGTTTGCCTAGCTCTCTGAGTTGAATCCCTCAATGCTCTGAGTTGTAACTATCTGCTAAGTGTCATCAGATCAGGTTGATCGATTCCATGCTGAGATGAGCGGCCACACATACACAACGATGGAGTTTAAGGACACCAGCCCAACAGGACGAGACTGTCTGCTACCGAGCTTTCTGTCCGACCAGTTCCCTTTGAACCCCTTTGTGGGGATAGCTGAGATGAAATCATGGGATGAGTTCATGTGTGCAACTGATATTAGGGGCTTAGCTGAACCATTCTATATGGTTACACATCTGATCATTCAGCTATGTTGCTTGTCTGATCTTGCTCTAACTACATAAGAAGATTGGGTTTGATTGGAGGCTCAAAGCTATATATGGGTGAAAATCGGGTACATCTAAATATATACCAATGGGGCGTGATGCATATACTAATTCAGTACGTCATGCTGTGTCAAATGGTTGCACTTCAGACCATCTGTTTTAATGTAGTGCTTCAGTCCATTGTTGTTTGTGTGGTTTGTGAGAACAGTATGCAAGTCAAGAAATACTAGATAGCTGAGTGCTTTTAGGTTCAAATATTCCGGTATTTGTTCCCACCTGATGTGTTTTGCGCGAAGCAACACCAAGCTACTTGAACTTAAACTTCCGCCATGGAGAGCCTTCATTGAGTAATTGATCTAAGTTACTTGATTAGAATCATGCTTGTGCTGGCATAAACACACTCTCATTATGCCACTGTTTCTAATTTTGTTTGTACTTCTACTTATATTAGTAGTCTGATAATGTCGAGTTATATATTTAGGTAGTACGACAATCAACTATTTTGGTGGCGTTCATTTTGTGCAATTTTAATTTTTTAGGGGAGCTATTAAAAAGGCAATGGAGAAAATAAAATATTTATGATTTTATCAGCCCATGATACGTGATAAGACAATCCAATATAGCTAGGATCAACAAGATAATCACATAGCTTCATATTTAGCTTTTTGTTAGCTGCTTGCACGCTTCATGTCTCTAAAGACCAAGTTAGTGAAGGCGCCAAAACCAAGCAACTGGTTACATTACCTTCACTCTCCCCACAACACGGGGTCAGGCGAGGAAGAGCTATGGCCATCACGCTGATGGTTTCAACCTGCAACGACAAAGGGCGCGGGAGGAGGTGTCGTACGGGACGACACTGCTGCCTGTTTTGCTCCATCTCGGGCTGGAAACATAATAAATCGATCCGATCTCCAGATGCGATGCGTCGAGAGCCGTGCATGCGGCCAGATGATCAGAGAGGTCTAACAATATATAGGAACACGGCGCCAGCTATTCTGATTTGGTCTAGATCAAACTATGTTCGATCAACGTGGGACTACTTATAGCTAGAAGAAACGATCAGGCCAGCTAGCCATATTTGGTTCGGATCAAACTCTATTCATTGGACGTGCTAGGAGGACTACCTATAGGCGGAAACCGCGGAAGAAACGATCGGACCCAATACAAATACTAAGACCAACAGAACTACAGTGGAGTAATAATATTCTTGATCGTGAGATGGACGAAGACGCATAGTGGGACGGACGAAATCGCATTGTGACGAAAACCACCTTAGCTTAAATTATATAGTAGAAGAAGAAGATAGATAGATAGATAGATAGATAGATAGATAGATACTAGATGAATGCCCGTGTGTTACTACTGTCTAATAAATTCATAAAAACTTTCTAGTCATTTTGTTTTAATGATATTTTTCTGTTCTAGTTTCCATTGTTGTTCATCTACATTTTATGGTATGCAATAAAATAATTGTTGAACAGCTATTCTTGTATCTATGTGTAAATACGAATTTCTCATTTACACGTGTACATCTTTTTGTAAGCCTTATCTATCTTTTTGTCGTTGTACAACATGCTCCTAATCCATCAGATCATTACATTTATATGAATATAAAAATAAAATTCTCTATCAAACAGATTCACGTTAGTCTGAATAATAATAATCTTAAAATATGCGTTCGTCCTCTCATAGCTCACATGTCACTACCTGCTAACTTGGTAATTTTTTTTGTTTTGAAGGAAAATTTCTGCTAGGTGTAGTATGCCCAACAACTATTTTTCACTTCTTTGTGCCCTAGGCCAAGTCAAAACCAAGTCCAATTAGCTTAGCTCGCTATAATATTATTGTATTAATTAATGGCGACATGCTTGCAGTACAACATGGAACAAGGAGATATTTCCTCATTTGTGAATAACGGTAAAGCACCAATTTAATCTGATTTCTAAAGAGCCACATGTATGTAAACATTAAAATTCAATCTACTAAGCTTTTTTCTTGAATCGAGCGACTCCCCTATTGAATATATTAATAGATCAATACAACCGAAACGATGATCATATAGAGCACATGAGAAAAGAAAAACTAAATGCATCATAATGAATTAGAATGACGTATAGATATACTTCCAAAATCATTCTTGCAGTCGGGCTCTCTTATAACATTCGTAAAGGTCTATTCGTAAATTTCTATCCAGAGTGTCAATAATTAGATGTGCCTAACCATCATAAGTGTAGCATTAAAAAATAGAAGATGCTTTTTTTGGAGCACTGCAAACTTTCTTTGCTTATGATTGAGAAGACGTAACCCCAGAATTTCTCATAATATAGTTCTTGGACAAAATAAAGTAGTATACGGCAAAACCAGAGCTTTTAGACCAGCCCATATCATGCTGCGAGATAAACCTATGTGTCACAACTGTAACAAAAAAGATGCAAAGTTTTACTGTCCATGGATTTGATAATATCCATTTTGTTTAACAGATTCGGGACTAAGAATCCCAGCTAAAGAATCGGTTACCTGTTTTCATTGACACTTAAAGTTCGAGACTGGATCCATGTATTATTTGGCGGACCAAATATTCATATAGACAGAAAACACTCAAACATTATTTGTTTTACCAACCATATTGCCGATCTACAGAAGAGGTGCAATCACAAACATAGTACAAATTCGATAATCTCTATAGTGAGACCTGCACATCGAAAAGATCAATAATTAGGGGCTAGCTGCAAAACCAAATGAAGCAATATGAAAACTACATACGGAGGAACAAATTGATCACAAATTCTACATGGATTGCAGTGTTGTTGGAACATGACGAGAGCAAAAGTATTGCTAATTTCTACTGCACCATGAATTTCATGTAAAGGAACACGCACCATTCAGTGAAATACCTAAAACATACTGCAGCTACTACATTGCTAGGCCTTTGTTTACATTCAGTCCATCGAACATCCAAGATCATGAGCAAAAGTGTGCACAATTCCAAGAATCACGCTAGCCATCTAGTGAAGAAATCTGGCAGACAGGAATCAATTCCAGATCTGCTACGGGGCAAGGTCCATTGACAACTAACTGAAATCAAGAGCATGTCAAAGCTTGCAAAGCATGTGTTGCGGACATATGTAGAACCTGGATGATGAATTCGCCCCGGTCTGCTCGCAGTCGCCACAGCTGGATTGAGGCACGCCTCCCTGCTCCCAGCCTCGGAGGGTCCTTCTGCCTCCCCTGCAGGACCAGCGGTGGCGCATGATTAAACTCTCATGGTGCCTGCCCTCGGCCCCGCGGGTGGGACTGCTGCTGCTGTGCCCGGTCGCCACGATTTTTCGGTTGTGGTCGATTTAGTGGGACGGCAAGCTGGAGAAGCCTGGCCGTGCCGTCGGGGACCCTCACCGAGTGAGCCTAGAGAGATAAGCAGAGGGAGGGGACTGGAGGAAAGATCGAGGAGAAGGGAAGATGGGTGGAGGTGCAAGGGACCCATGGCGGGATTCTGGGAGGCCTGAACAAAGAGGCGGCGGTGACGTCCCCCGCTGGCAGATGCGGCAATGGGCGGAGGGCGCCGGATAGAGAGAAGGCGCGGGGCGCTTGGCTCGGGATGGAGGCGGAGCGGGGCGCTCAGGCGGATGCGGCAGGGAGGAGGGTTGGCCGGAGAATCCGCAGATGCGGCAGTGGGCGGAGGGCGCGGCGGAGGGAGAGGACTGATTTCCCACAGCGGCGGCAGACCAAGGAATGGGAGAGGCACGGCTTACTCTCGTGGCCGGCGGCGGATAAGGAAGAGCCGTGTCCCCTTGGCAGCGGTGGGCGAGGAGGACTAAATTGCAAAACGGGATATGACGGATGAAACGTCATGGAGTGCGGGTTGATTACTTTTTTCGGAGGGTGTAAATCACAAAATAGACACGACGGACGAAAATTCTGTGACGATAAAAACCACCTCTAGACTTTTTATACAGTATAGATAGATATAGATATAGATAGATATATAGAGATAGATATTTAAAAATTAGTGAGTTGAATTTATCTAAACTTACATGTATCTAAACATGTTTTATTTTATAAATACATATATGAATCAAGACAAATCTAATTCACTTATTTCGCGATGGAAGAAGTACTTATCTACGGGTGGCCACGTACGGCGCCGCCGACCGAAAGCGGGCTGGGGCCTAAGTTGTCTCATCCAGCGTATAGCATTGCCGTATCCGCGTACGTTTGTTACTTGTATTACCTCCAAAGTCCTAGGTGAAGATGGAGACGGTTTAGTCAGCTTTCCTTCATATATCCCCTACTACTAGTAGAAACTATATATCGAGCATCTCGTCTTCTATATACGGCAAGGAAGCTGCCAACGAGCGAGATCGATCTGGTGTTCTGGTCGGTACGCATCATGGCTAATAACGTGGTGGAGAACCAGAATAATTTCGTCAACGAGCCGGTCGTGGCGGAAGTGGAGCCAGACGAGTGCGCCAGGTGCACGGTCATCCTGATCGTGGCCATACTCACCCTCTCCCTCACGACGATCGGATGGAAGCTGATCAATGTCTACGTGTACGACCAATCCCCTGAGTCAAGCAGGTCGACCGTCGCCGCCTTCGTCGTCGGGCTCCTCATCGCCACCGTCGCCTTCTTCGCCCTCAACGTCCTCTTGTTTATCGTCGGCGAGTGGGAGAGTGGGAACCCAAAGGGGTATAGATTTGTGGATACCTTGCTATCCATCATTCAATCCGACTAAGCACGACCAGTATGTATTTTCGATTGGCCAGGCCGGGATAAAATCGATCAATTTGTTGATCAATTCATATGTAATTGCCCCTCCTAATTATTAATTGTTACTTTTCATGCAATCCGCATGACGTACGATATATGTATTGCCTCTGATCCAGTATAATCCCCACCTACACTCATACAAATACGGCCACATATAATATGAACTCGTATCCACATTGAGTATTACCTACGTATAGAGCTACGTATTAGGATATCTGGATACACGCATTCCCACACAGACCCGACTCCTTACAACATTGACTTCACGTGGAGGAGAGTGACTAGGTAAATCATGTTTATTGTGTTTCAAAAAAAGATGGGTTAACTATTGTACCAAATGAACATAATGAGATGATCCCGACTCAAAATCTCACTGGTCATAGGATGTGCATTGATTATAAGAAACTTAATAAGGAAACTAGAAAGTATCACTACCCTTTACTATTTATAGATCAAACTTTAGAGAGACTTGTTATGCATCCTCATTTTTGTTACTTAGATGGTTATTTTGGTTTCTCTCAAATAACTGTTCATCCAGATGACCAATTAAAGACAACATTCACATGTCCTTTTGGTTTATATGCTTATCATCGCATGTCTTTTGGCCTTGGTAATGCTTCTACCACCTTCCAAAGATGTATGACTGCCATATTTGTTGATTATGTTGAAAATATTATGAAAGTATTTATGGACGATTTCTCGGCCTATGGAACTTCATTTAACCTCTGTCTCCATAATCTTAGTAAAAGTTATGTAGAGATATGAAGATACTAATCTGGTCTTGAATTGGGAGACTCAAGAAGGTATAGTACTTGGTCATAAGATTTTAGGTAAAGACATAGAAGTCGATAAAGCAAAGATAGAAACAATAGAAAGGCTTTTCCCTCCTCGTGATGTAAAAGGTATAAGAAGTTTTTTAGGCCATGCAAGATTTTATAGAAGGTTTTAGACTTTTCTAAGCCAAACATGATTTTCTGTAGCCCTGTTCTTAACAGAAAAGCTGGTAAAACCGGTTCTCCTAAAAATCCTCTTAAAACTCGTTTTCTATAAACTGACCGCTAATATTCGCTATCCAAACAACCACTCAGAGGCACAACGAACATGAGACGACCCATCTTCCCATCCCGGTCACATCTCATACAGAAGAACTGGATGAGGGGTACGTCCTAGTGGAGGCGCTCGCTGATGCGGATGTCCTTGAGATCAGAGATGTTCTTCAGCGCCGTGTCGAAGCGCCGGAGGAACATGGGAAGTAGGCATGCTGGATGAGTGGCACGCCATGGAAGTAGAGCACCCTCGCTCATCTCGTCGCCGGAGAAATTTAGACAAGATGCGTGACGCGGAGCTCCTATCTCTGCCGGCGTCAGGGAGTACGGCGAGGGTCACTGGATCATGGTCGCAGGAGGTGGTCGTCGGCGGCGAAAAAAGGGGGTAGGCTCTAAGCATCGCAACTCCATCCCAGTATTCTGAATCCATCACCTGCTCTTTTCTACCGGCCTGCCCCGTCCATCTCCCGCTCTAGCACCACACATGAAAAAGTCAATGCTCCTATTGGCGTCAATGGCGACATCCAGACTCGACTCGACGAAGATAACACTCGATTCCAGTGTAGATCTTCGATTTCCGACGAGCCGGTTCGATTCAGACTGTCTTCTTGCGAAATTGTGTCCTGTTGACTACCTCCATGGAAAGACACGGGAACAACTCCATGGCCAAACTCGCAAGAAGCTGGCGGTGCAAGAACGCAGCGCACGGGTAGGGTTGGCGCGGGGCGGGTCTGCATCGAACGAGGCTCCCGGTTTTTTAGCGCTGACGCGGACAGACTATATGGAACACAATCGAATCCGGTCTTTCCTTAGTGTTACGGGAGATCGAGGGACGACGGACGATGGACGAAAACACGAGGTTACGAAAACAACCTCACCTTAAATTAGTAGATACTAGCTGAATGCCCGTGCGTTGCCACGACATCTTCAGATTGAGTGATGTAACTATGTAGCAATGAAGATATAAGAAGTCTCAATATAATAGCGTCATCGTTTGTGTCCTTTATTTTTTCTGAATCATGGACATAATTTATCTTTTGTCCGGTAATGATCCCCAAAATTGACACATATCTCTACTACTATTAAAGGCAAAGACGTCAAGATGGTGGTACGTCGCTCTACAACTGCCCCTCAACTTCACAACAAATTACTAGGCTCTGCCACCGCAGAGAGGCCCAGCCGCTCACCCATACGTCCTGGTGATTCCCCTCGCCATTTCCCACTCGCGCCGCTACGGTTCCTCATGACCCAGAATCCCCGCCGCCAAGATCCTTCCTCCCATCTCATCGTTGCCCGAGCTGTCTCCACCGCCACCACCACCAGCAGACCACTTAAGCCTAGGCTTATCCGTAGCCGGAGAAACAGCCGACGTCGTTCTCCGACACAACGAACCGGTCGTGTCCAGACCGAATCGGCGAGATTGGCGTCGGGCTGGTGTGGTGTGGGTTGGGTTCATGGCTTCCTCATCCTATCAAGAACCACTTCGAGATTGCGTAGGGGCAGGTGTCCGTCGGGAGGCGTTCGTGGACACCTTCGACCACCGGAAGAGATTGTTGGGGTTCCTGGTCATCCCAGCGAGTTAGACTTTAGGGAGGACGATGGTGTGTAGGTGTGGTGCTGCTGGAGTGAGTTATGCAGGTCGACATGGTGACCACCGCACCGGCGTGAGGATCCTTTCCATCCCAGATGTGAGTATATATGTGGTCAACTTCTGCTGTACTGCTGTTTATTCCATCTTTTTTAGTGGTTGTTTATTCCATCTTGTTCATGTGAGATTCTTATACATGCACTTATTTAGAATATTTAGTCTGCACAAAATTATTGATATTGTCTTTAGATAGGTAAACTACGGCAGATGAGTGCCTCTCATAAGCTCAATAAGAAAAGCTCGAAAAACATTTGTGTGGCATTTCAAAACATGAGGTAGATCCAACTGAAAGCGGCGAGCTGCATCTGACGACACTTGGGTAGAAGCCGGTTCCCTTGTGGTGGTGCTATGTCAGCGATGCGGCGACTGTCGTGGCTGCGGCTGCTCCTTGTTCTGCCATCCATCCCACCAGCCAGGTATTGCCATGGTTTGGGTTTACGAATAAGGCTCTGATTTCAAATATATGAGGACTGAAATTGTACCGTGTAATCGACAATGGTGTTTTGGCAGAAGGCTTGTGTGAGGCATACATATTCCTTTCCTTCAATTTTCTTGTTTTTGTTTTGTCTAATTTCACATAATTATCCATTACTGAATGTACCTTGTTTGGGTTTGCCTAGCTCTCTGAGTTGAATCCCTCAATGCTCTGAGTTGTAACTATCTGCTAAGTGTCATCAGATCAGGTTGATCGATTCCATGCTGAGATGAGCGGCCACACATACACAACGATGGAGTTTAAGGACACCAGCCCAACAGGACGAGACTGTCTTCTACCGAGCTTTCTGTCCGACCAGTTCCCTTTGAACCCCTTTGTGGGGATAGCTGAAATGAAATCATGGGATGAGTTCATGTGTGCAACTGATATTAGGGGCTTAGCTGAACCATTCTATATGGTTACACATCTGATCATTCAGCTATGTTGCTTGTCTGATCTTGCTCTAACTACATAAGAAGATTGGGTTTGATTGGAGGCTCAAAGCTATATATGGGTGAAAATCGGGTACATGTAAATATATACCAATGGGGCGTGATGCATATACTAATTCAGTACGTCATGCTGTGTCAAATGGTTGCACTTCAGACCATCTGTTTTAATGTACTGCTTCAGTCCATTGTTGTTTGTGTGGTTTGTGAGAACAGTATGCAAGTCAAGAAATACTAGATAGCTGAGTGCTTTTAGGTTCAAATATTCCGGTATTTGTTCCCACCTGATGTGTTTTGCGCGAAGCAACACCAAGCTACTTGAACTTAAACTTCCGCCATGGAGAGCCTTCATTGAGTAATTGATCTAAGTTATTTGATTAGAATCATGCTTGTGCTGGCATAAACACACTCTCATTATGCCACTGTTTCTAATTTTGTTTGTACTTCTACTTATATTAGTAGTCTGATAATGTCGAGTTATATATTTAGGTAGTACGACAATCAACTATTTTGGTGGCGTTCATTTTGTGCAATTTTAATTTTTTAGGGGAGCTATTAAAAAGGAAATGGAGAAAATAAAATATTTATGATTTTATCAGCCCATGATACGTGATAAGACGATCCAATATAGCTAGGATCAACAAGATAATCACATAGCTTCATATTTAGCTTTTTGTTAGCTGCTTGCACGCTTCATGTCTCTAAAGACTACAGTGAGCCAGTTTCTGTTTCATAATCTGTATGGATGCAGGATGTAGATGCAACACTTCCATATTTCCCATGTGATGTATATTTTTCATTTATAAGGTGATTTTTTTTTACCTTTGTAATAGTTTACTTAGAAGTAGTCAAACCTGGGTCGTCAATTTGTTGGAACCATTAGATTTTATAATAATAGATGTAGCCATTAGATTTCTACTAGGGTCGGAGGGAAGCAAAGAAACTCATATTCTTTTGTTTATGTAACGTTCATGTCTGTAAGGAGGTCAAACTCCTGGAAGGTGAAAGTGATGAAATATATGTCCCATTTCTTTTGTACTTTTTAAATATCGATTTGTGTCTGTACTTCGGCAGTGAATCTCATATTCAGTTCTTATATGTGGCAATGCATAGTTGTGCAATACGGCTAAATGGCTGATAAAGCATGTATACTAATTTCCATTCCTTCTATTGACTTCTACAGTCATCCAATCATTCGCAGTCCCTATATTGCTAGAAATAATCCCATTTTCAGTGAATCACATGAATGTTGTTTCCTTTTGTTTTTCCAATTCAGTACAACTATTATTTGTTAGTTCCTTGATCCCTGGAAGACAAACTCATATTTGTGTTTTTCACTTAGCAATTGTAACTTCCCATGTTAATTTTATCCTATTTTAAGACATTTGAGGAGGCAGACAGAAAGCATGGTGGTAAATTTGGGCAGACGTGAGTGGCACATCTGGTTCTTTGATATCCAACTTCAATGGAGAAATTGGCTCTCCAGTACATCAAGTAAGATATTTTTATGTTTAAAAATTGATATGAATTTCCTTCTCTATTTAGTGATATGAAACAATGTTGTGCAAAGAATCACATAATTGAAAAATGATAAATCAAACTTCAGCAATATACTTTTCAGATACAGATAGTGCCAAAGAATGTGTGTTGTCTCATCTGAAAGTAGTCACTACTCACTACACGAAGCTATTCTCTGTGTTTTTTAAACAGATGTGCTCAAAGAATTGATGATTCAATTCGAAGCAAGCTACTTCATGTGAGGGGCCAGGAGGCTATTTTATCTTGAGTAAATAAACAAACTAGAGATTTAAAGGTTTTTTGTTGTAGAATACAATTTTATCTCTTTGGATCATCGGGCCCTTATTTTAGGCTTGGTCACTTTACCTTTATAATTTTAAAATATTTCTTGCAGTCATTAGGCATCTCAGATAGTTGGAGTGGTTTCAAAGGAGATATGTGCAGCGACATTGTGGATTTCCTATGGCATACATTTGTTTAATAGAAACCGGGACAAAGAAAAATATCTGCTAACTCCCCACCAGGGATTCCGGAAGCGTCTTTTTCACATCATTAGTCTCAGCGCTATGCGCAGAATACGTTCGGGGTATATTTGCATGGTTGCATATACCAACTTTTTTCCAGTTGCTTAAGGCCTAGCAGGTAACTATTTCCAATATTTTTATACCACTATTGTGAGAGGAACTTGAGCTTTAGAATCAAGTTAGTATGGTGTAAATAGTATGGCTCTTTTCTGCTAGCAGGAAAGGATGAGATGGATGTTACTAGCCTACTAGGAATCTGGAGATCGACTGCAGCACTGGATGCTACTATGCTTACTGAAGCTTCTCTATAACACAATTTGGCGTTGTTAGTCCAGTGATGTGTTTCTTCTCTTCTTGCAGGTTTAGTGTTAGGAGGTTGCTCAAAAGTGATGATTTCTCAAAGAAGGAAAATGCTTCACTTAGAGATGAAGCAAATTACATTTTATAAAGGAAAAGATGAAAATTCTGTGGATGTTAACTAAATAAAGGTTGGGCTATTTATTTACCTATGTATTTGCAGGCCATGAATTCATGATATTTTTGGATTTTCCACCTAAGAAACAGTAGGAGGGGGGTGAATAGTTCAACCTGATTAAGCATTAAGGTAAAAGGCAATCTGATGTTCACCATGGGAGCAAGTAAAATGTCACCATCACTACATGTATGGCTCCTACTAAGAAATCCAAGTCTGCGTGGTATGCGCCATGCAGTAATTAATTTTTATCACTAACTACTTTTTTTTTGCTACTTTAGATTTATTGTACAACTTTCTTACCTTACTAACTATAGTGTTACTGCCATAATGCATTTATTTATTTTGCACCATAAAAAGACTGTCTTATGAGCCACATTGTTTTGTGGAGTTTCATGTCAGATAATATTATTATGTTTGCTCCTGGTACTTATGGAGCTAAGCAAGTTCTCGGAATGTAACGAATTTATGATCGAAACAATTCTTTTCTTGAAAGAAAATAGCAGGGGTTGTTCAAAATTTGAGCATTCTGTCTTATCTACCTATCTACTATACATACCCTCAGCAGGATCGCCTGTAGTTGGTCCATGCATCACTCCCAATGCATATTTCCCTGTATATTATCAATTCATACTTACAAGCTGGCTGAGTTTGTTTTGGTTAACACATTAGCAATACTCACTGATACTTTTATCATAAAATAAAATGGTGTTTACTAGGAGCTAGCTATCCTGATTACAGGTTAGGGACATAACTTTTGTGACCCACTCAATAGTAAAGATTGACAATGCTTACTGAAATGACACGTGCATTTGTATCTTCTTCCTTTGCAGTGTGTATATGTTCTTTCATTTATTCATTGTTGAACTGTAGCCTCTTTTTTGTATCTTTTTTATGTGCCGTAGTGTGACATGACTTCGGGTGAAGAAGGCGGAGCAACAAAAATTGGAGATGTAACTTGAGGCAAAGCTGGCGACCAATGAGTGTCGAGTGGAGTGGAAGACTACATAAGATTATCTAGTGGTATAAGATAGCCAACCCGATAAGAAGCAAGTCATTAGGGTGAATGATCAAAAGAATGTGAGGATACATGTAAGACTTAGATGGCGTGATAAGGGAAAATAGGAGGACACCAGTCTTCTCGCACATGTCTTGATACACGAGTGCACACAACATAATACATTTTGTTTTTTCAAAATCTATATACACTATTTTTGAAGGGAATATGCCCTGAGAGGCAATATTAAAGTGTTTATTATGTGTATTCCAAGTATATGATAGATGTTTATTTTGCATGCTATAATTGTATTAATACGGAAACGTTAATACATGTGTGTTTAATAAACAAACAGAAAGTTCCTAGTTATGCCTCTCCCATAAACTAGCTCGTTGATTAACAAGATGATCAAGGTTTCCTGATCATGGACATTGGATGTTGTTAATAACGGGATCACAACATTAGTGTAATGGTGTGATGAACATTCATCCGAAGTATAGCATTACGATCAAATTCATTGAGTTTATATTGCTATAACAACTTAAGTGATCCTAATCCTTAGACCATGAGATCATGTCAATCACTAACACCGGAAGAGTTTCTTGATAACATCAAACGTCACACCGTAATGGGTGATTATAAAGATGGATTCAGAACTAATAAAGTGTTATGTTGAGGCTCATGGATCGAGAGTGGAATTTGTTCATCCCGATGACGGATAGATATACTCTGGGCCCTCTCGGTGATATCACATTGATTAGCTTGCAAGCAAGTGATTTGATCACTAGAATGTTATATCACAGGAACGAGAAAAGAGGGCATGTCGGTAACGAGATCAAACTAGGTATGGAGATACCGATGATCGAATCTCAGACATGTAATATATCGTGAAACAAAGGGATTAAGATACTAGCGTAAAAGGTTCCGACGATCACAAGAAAGTCATCGTTGAATGTGTGGGAGTCAGTATGGGTCTCCAGATCCAGCTTCTGATTATTGATCCGAGAGGGGTCTCGATCATGTCTGCATTATTCACGAACCGTAGGGTGACACACTTAAGAGACACCGACATCCAATTGGAGCAAATGTTTCATGCCTAAAGAATGAACAAGCGCAGGAATTTATTTCACTAGATACCGAAACAGGTTTTCGGGTGAAATTGCATAAAGTGGTTATGCATGTGAAATACAATTCTAGCAAGGGTTATTTGTGAATGTTTTTCATTAAAGTAATTGACAAAATTCTGTATAAAATAAAAGAGTTTTATTTAATAAGAGTTTGCATTAAATTTGGTGGAAATTTAATGGGAATTTGAGTGGACTTTTGAGTGGAGGGAATTTAAAGGAGATTTGTGAGTGGAGTGTCCACCCACATGAAGAGGGGAGGGCAAGGGGGCAGCCCCCATGCGTCGGCCACCCCTTGGGGTCCCCCCTCCTCCTATAAAAGGAGCCCTCCCTCCTCACTTGTCTCACACACCTCCTCGTGAAGGATCTCTCTCCCCCTCTAGAATTTATCCCCCATGGTCTCGGACTAGCGAGATACATGTTCCCGGTGGCTATTCGGCAAGAAAGAGTTGTGCTTCCGCTGCATCGCTGGAGCGAGGAGGCGGAGGTTGCTCGGTGCCTCGAACGTGTGTGCGAGCACGGATGCGCTGCTGATTTGCGTCGCTAGGACTTCCTCTCGATCTTGAGATCGACAAGAGATCGTCTACATCAACCACGAGTTAAACTCATTAAGCTTTGTCGGTCTTCAAATGTATGTTCTCTACGGATATACATCCGCCCGTTGTTTGTATCTAGTAGATAGATCTTGGTATATAGTTCGCATCGTAGGAAAATTTTTGTTTTCTATGCTGCGAACCCTTCAATTTTTGTAGCAACACACATGTCACTTGAGATAGAGGAATTGATAAACCATTTGAGTATGTCTCTCTCAATATCATTGTTTTCCATAGCTTTTGGTCCATTTGAGTTGTATTGTCCGCTATGATGTCTATGTAAATCACATCACTAGATATTAATTTAGAGAATACATGTGATACAGTAATAAGTAAAAAGAAGTAGAAAATGTATTGATAAACCACCAAAAAGTAGATATCGAAAACGAATTTTCTCATTTACCAAAAATTCTAAGAAAGAATCAAGAGAATAATAAGAAAATGGTATACAAATTTTCCCAAAACCTAAAATATATATTTTTCTTATAATTCTTTCACGTATGAACCGACAAACATCAAATGCAACGTCATAGCAACATCCCTCTAGATTTCTGTGATGACGCATGTCAAAAGCATGCCATTTAGTTTGTGTAATCCAAATTGCATGTATCTTCTCTGATGGATTGTGTTGTTGAAATGCTAATTAAAAAGCTTTCCTTGTTCGCATATATTCTATAACACCATAATTTTCACATGCTGTAAGAAAAGAAATTTTAAAGATCGTGGCAACGCACGTGCATTCAACTAGTTTTGAAGTAATATGTATCAATAAATCTGCACCATTTCAACATTAAAAAATGAAAAATAATATGTTGTTAGGTTAAGTAGAAAATCAAAATGGACATTTCTAAGTTTCCTTCCATTTTCTACAATGGCTATTGGCTAACAACATGGATTAAAAGAGACTAATCATACTTAAAGCAAGCGCTTTCATACTGTACAGCTTAGGGCACATATAGAAATTTAAGTATAGTTGTAATTTAGTTTCATACTGTATTTGATAAGTAAATTCTATCGATTACTCATGATTTCACGGTGATCCCTCTTCTCTATATACTAAATAGAATCTAGATTTATTCAAATTTTGACAAATCTGAGACATCTATTTTGAGACGGAGGGACTACTTGTAACTGATATAACGATGAACACCAAAAAATATCTAAGTACATGTACAGTTTATGTTCATTCTGCACTGAGACTGAAATCCATCAACTATTCGTGATTTTGACGATGATCCCCAAATATGAAGAGACAATCATTGGATTAGCTTCATATCATAGAAACCAAGTTTATGGTTTCTGAACGCTAAGTGGCACTATTTTAAGACTCGGCTTACATGTGAATTTATTTATATCTTTTGAGATGGTTGATGTATTTCTTTCTCTTGGCTGTAGTAGAAATATTGTCTAACAAGAAAGCGTAGAAAGCAACAGATCGATTCAGAATTTATCATGCCAGCTTATACTTTGCTGCTACCTACACGTTTTGCTTAGTTAATACTTTCAGCTGATCGATGTTTTCTATGGGTTAACGCTTGCACCACAGACTAATTAGAATAACAACCTAGCTCAGAAGCGCACGCACCAGACCAATAAAATCGATGACCGTCGCTTTCTTCTCCTCGCTGCGAGCGGTCTAGAATGGCTGGTGCACTTGGAGATTTGCAGCCTCTGTTGCGCATGAACGCAGGCATAGATGAAGTCCTCGCCGTCCGTGACGAAGATGACGGGTGCATGCGCCAGTGTCTCCGACTGCTTGTCTACTACAGTCCCACGCTTAGCTTCGCACCGGGCAACAAAATTACATAGTGCGCGGCTCGCCAACGCCGTCACGAGGGTTGGTGAACCAGGCAGTGTGTAAGGTCGGGGAAACCTGGTGCAGCGAGACCACGAGCTGGCCAGCGGCGGTGTGACAGAATAGGAGGCGTCGTGCCGCGATGCACCCGCATGTAGTAGCTGCAGAGCGGCATGTGGCGCTCGGGGAGGTTTAGAATCAGAGCAGCGCTCAGGGCTCAGAGATGTCCTCGGTGGATCTCCGGCAGGTTCAGAGCGGCAGCGGTACAGGGGAAGCGCCGGAGGGCTGGCGGGGGCAGGGGGATCCGCGCCGGCGGCGAGGAACCTGGCTGCGCAAGGGGGTGGCGGCAGATCGTGGCCAGGAACCTGCCTGCGCAAGTGGGTGGCGGCAGATCGGGGGCTTGAGAGGTCACCACAGAGCATGCGTCTGCGAGGGGATATCTCTCCGGCCGGTCACCTTCTAGACTATGGTGGCAGGGAGACCAAGTTAGTGAAGGCGCCAAAACCCAGCAACTGGTTACATTACCTTCACTCTCCCCACAACACGGGGTCAGGCGAGGAAGAGCTATGGCCATCACGCTGATGGTTTCAACCTGCAAGGACAAAGGGCGCGGGAGGAGGTGTCGTACGGGACGACACTGCTGCCTGTTTTGCTCCATCTCCGGCTGGAAACATAATAAATCGATCCGATCTCCAGATGCGATGTGTCGAGAGCCGTGCATGCGGCAAGATGATCAGAGAGGTCTAACAATATATAGGAACACGGCGCCAGCTATTCTGATTTGGTCTAGATCAAACTATGTTCGATCAACGTGGGACTACTTATAGCTAGAAGAAACGATCAGGCCAGCTAGCCATATTTGGTTCGGATCAAACTCTATTCATTGGACGTGCTAGGAGGACTACCTATAGGCGGAAACCGCGGAAGAAACGATCGGACCAATACAAATACTAAGACCAACAGAACTACAGTGGAGTAATAATATTCTTGATCGTGCGATGGACGAAGACATAGTGGGACGGACGAAATCGCATTGTGAAAAACCACCTTAGCTTAAATTATATAGTAGAAGAAGAAGATAGATAGATAGATAGATAGATAGATAGATAGATACTAGATGAATGCCCGTGTGTTACTACGGCCTAATAAATTCCGCAAAAACTTTCTAGTCATTTTGTTTTAATGATATTTTTCTGTTCTAGTTTCCATTGTTGTTCATCTACATTTTATGGTATGCAATAAAATAATTGTTGAACAGCTATTCTTGTATCTATGTGTAAATACGTATTTCTCATTTACACGTGTACATCTTTTTGTAAGCCTTATCTATCTTTTTGTCGTTGTACAACATGCTCCTAATCCATCAGATCATTACATTTATATGAATATAAAAATAAAATTCTCTATCAAACAGATTCACGTTAGTCTGAATAATAATAATCTTAAAAATATGCGTTCGTCCTCTCATAGCTCACATGTCACTACCTGCTAACTTGGTAATTTTTTTGTTTTGAAGGAAAATTTCTGCTAGGTGTAGTATGCCCAACAACTATTTTTCACTTCTTTGTGCCCTAGGCCAAGTCAAAACCAAGTCCAATTAGCTTAGCTCGCTATAATATTATTGTATTAATTAATGGCGACATGCTTGCAGTACAACATGGAACAAGGAGATATTTCCTCATTTGTGAATAACGGTAAAGCACCAATTTAATCTGATTTCTAAAGAGCCACATGTATGTAAACATTAAAATTCAATCTACTAAGCTTGTTTCTTGAATCGAGCGACTCCCCTATTGAATATATTAATAGATCAATACAACCGAAACGTGATCATATAGAGCACATGAGAAAAGAAAAACTAAATGCATCATAATGAATTAGAATGACGTATAGATATACTTCCAAAATCATTCTTGCAGTCGGGCTCTCTTATAACATTCGTAAAGGTCTATTCGTAAATTTCTATCCAGAGTGTCAATAATTAGATGTGCCTAACCATCATAAGTGTAGCATTAAAAAATAGAAGATGCTTTTTTTGGAGCACTGCAAACTTTCTTTGCTTATGATTGAGAAGACGTAACCCCAGAATTTCTCATAATATAGTTCTTGTACAAAATAAAGTAGTATACGGCAAAACCAGAGCTTTTAGACCAGCCCATATCATGCTGCGAGATAAACCTATGTGTCACAACTGTAACAAAAAAGATGCAAAGTTTTACTGTCCATGGATTTGATAATATCCATTTTGTTTAACAGATTCGGGACTAAGAATCCCAGCTAAAGAATCGGTTACCTGTTTTCATTGACACTTAAAGTTCGAGACTGGATCCATGTATTATTTGGCGGACCAAATATTCATATAGACAGAAAACACTCAAACATTATTTGTTTTACCAACCATATTGCCGATCTACAGAAGAGGTGCAATCACAAACATAGTACAAATTTGATAATCTCTATAGTGAGACCTGCACATCGAAAAGATCAATAATTAGGGGCTAGCTGCAAAACCAAATGAAGCAATATGAAAACTACATACGGAGGAACAAATTGATCACAAATTCTACATGGATTGCAGTGTTGTTGGAACATGACGAGAGCAAAAGTATTGCTAATTTCTACGCTGCACCATGAATTTCATGTAAAGGAACACGCACCATTCAGTGAAATACCTAAAACATACTGCAGCTACTACATTGCTAGGCCTTTGTTTACATTCAGTCCATCAGAACATCCAAGATCATGAGCAAAAGTGTGCACAATTCCAAGAATCACGCTAGCCATCTAGTGAAGAAATCTGGCAGACAGGAATCAATTCCAGATCTGCTACGGGGCAAGGTCCATTGACAACTAACTGAAATCAAGAGCATGTCAAAGCTTGCAAAGCATGTGTTGCGGACATATGTAGAACCTGGATGATGAATTCGGCCCCCCGGGTCTGCTCGCAGGTCGCCACAGGCTGGATTGAGGCACGCCTCCCTGCTCCCAGCCTCTCGGAGGGTCCTTCTGCCTCCCCTGCAGGACCAGCGGTGGCGCATGATTAAACTCTCATGGTGCCTGCCCTCGGCCCCGCGGGTGGGACTGCTGCTGCTGTGCCCGGTCGCCACGATTTTTCGGTTGTGGTCGATTTAGTGGGACGGCAAGCTGGAGAAGCCTGGCCGTGCCGTCGGGGACCCTCACCGAGTGAGCCTAGAGAGATAAGCAGAGGGAGGGGACTGGAGGAAAGATCGAGGAGAAGGGAAGATGGGTGGAGGTGCAAGGGACCCATGGCGGGATTCTGGGAGGCCTGAACAAAGAGGCGGCGGTGACGTCCCCCGCTGGCAGATGCGGCAATGGGCGGAGGGCGCCGGATAGAGAGAAGGCGCGGGGCGCTTGGCTCGGGATGGAGGCGGAGCGGGGCGCTCAGGCGGATGCGGCAGGGAGGAGGGTTGGCCGGAGAATCCGCAGATGCGGCAGTGGGCGGAGGGCGCGGCGGAGGGAGAGGACTGATTTCCCACAGCGGCGGCAGACCAAGGAATGGGAGAGGCACGGCTTACTCTCGTGGCCGGCGGCGGATAAGGAAGAGCCGTGTCCCCTTGGCAGCGGTGGGCGAGGAGGACTAAATTGCAAAACGGGATATGACGGATGAAACGTCATGGAGTGCGGGTTGATTACTTTTTTCGGAGGGTGTAAATCACAAAATAGACACGACGGACGAAAATTCTGTGACGATAAAAACCACCTCTAGACTTTTTATACAGTATAGATAGATATAGATATAGATAGATATATAGAGATAGATATTTAAAAATTAGTGAGTTGAATTTATCTAAACTTACATGTATCTAAACATGTTTTATTTTATAAATACATATATGAATCAAGACAAATCTAATTCACTTATTTCGCGATGGAAGAAGTACTTATCTACGGGTGGCTACGCATGCCGCCGACCGAAAGCGGGCTGGGGCCTAAGTTGTCTCATCCAGCGTATAGCATTGCCGTATCCGCGTACGTTTGTTACTTGTATTACCTCCAAAGTCCTAGGTGAAGATGGAGACGGTTTAGTCAGCTTTCCTTCATATATCCCCTACTACTAGTAGAAACTATATATCGAGCATCTCGTCTTCTATATACGGCAAGGAAGCTGCCAACGAGCGAGATCGATCTGGTGTTCTGGTCGGTACGCATCATGGCTAATAACGTGGTGGAGAACCAGAATAATTTCGTCAACGAGCCGGTCGTGGCGGAAGTGGAGCCAGACGAGTGCGCCAGGTGCACGGTCATCCTGATCGTGGCCATACTCACCCTCTCCCTCACGACGATCGGATGGAAGCTGATCAATGTCTACGTGTACGACCAATCCCCTGAGTCAAGCAGGTCGACCGTCGCCGCCTTCGTCGTCGGGCTCCTCATCGCCACCGTCGCCTTCTTCGCCCTCAACGTCCTCTTGTTTATCGTCGGCGAGTGGGAGAGTGGGAACCCAAAGGGGTATAGATTTGTGGATACCTTGCTATCCATCATTCAATCCGACTAAGCACGACCAGTATGTATTTTCGATTGGCCAGGCCGGGATAAAATCGATCAATTTGTTGATCAATTCATATGTAATTGCCCCTCCTAATTATTAATTGTTACTTTTCATGCAATCCGCATGACGTACGATATATGTATTGCCTCTGATCCAGTATAATCCCCACCTACACTCATACAAATACGGCCACATATAATATGAACTCGTATCCACATTGAGTATTACCTACGTATAGAGCTACGTATTAGGATATCTGGATACACGCATTCCCACACAGACCCGACTTACAACATTGACTTCACGTGGAGGAGAGTGACTAGGTAAATCATGTTTATTGTGTTTCAAAAAAAGATGGGTTAACTATTGTACCAAATGAAAATAATGAGATGATCCCGCCTCAAAATCTCACGGGTCATAGGATGTTCATTGATTATAAGAAACTTAAGAAGGAAACTAGAAAGTATCACTACCCTGTACTATTTATAGATCAAACTTTAGAGAGACTTGTTATGCATCCTCATTTTGTTACTTAGATGGTTATTTTGGTTTCTCTCAAATAACTGTTCATCCAGATGACCAATTAAAGACAACATTCACATGTCCTTTTGGTTTATATGCTTATCATCGCATGTCTTTTGGCCTTGGTAATGCTTCTACCACCTTCCAAAGATGTATGACTGCCATATTTGTTGATTATGTTGAAAATATTATGAAAGTATTTATGGACGATTTCTCGGTCTATGGAACTTCATTTAACCTCTGTCTCCATAATCTTAGTAAAAGTTATGTAGAGATATGAAGATACTAATCTGGTCTTGAATTGGGAGACTCAAGAAGGTATAGTACTTGGTCATAAGATTTTAGGTAAAGACATAGAAGTCGATAAAGGAAAGATAGAAACAATAGAAAGGCTTTTCCCTCCTCGTGATGTAAAAGGTATAAGAAGTTTTTTAGGCCATGCAAGATTTTATAGAAGGTTTTAGACTTTTCTAAGCCAAACATGATTTTCTGTAGCCCTGTTCTTAACAGAAAAGCTGGTAAAACCGGTTCTCCTAAAAATCCTCTTAAAACTCGTTTTCTATAAACTGACCGCTAATATTCGCTATCCAAACAACCACTCAGAGGCACAACGAACATGAGACGACCCATCTTCCCATCCCGGTCACATCTCATACAGAAGAACTGGATGAGGGGTACGTCCTAGTGGAGGCGCTCGCTGATGCGGATGTCCTTGAGATCAGAGATGTTCTTCAGCGCCGTGTCGAAGCGCCGGAGGAACATGGGAAGTAGGCATGCTGGATGAGTGGCACGCCATGGAAGTAGCGCACCCTCGCTCATCTCGTCGCCGGAGAAATTTAGACAAGATGCGTGACGCGGAGCTCCTATCTCTGCCGGCGTCAGGGAGTACGGCGAGGGTCACTGGATCATGGTCGCAGGAGGTGGTCGTCGGCGGCGAAAAAAGGGGGTAGGCTCTAAGCATCGCAACTCCATCCCAGTATTCTGAATCCATCACCTGCTCTTTTCTACCGGCCTGCCCCGTCCATCTCCCGCTCTAGCACCACACATGAAAAAGTCAATGCTCCTATTGGCGTCAATGGCGACATCCAGACTCGACTCGACGAAGATAACACTCGATTCCAGTGTAGATCTTCGATTTCCGACGAGCCGGTTCGATTCAGACTGTCTTCTTGCGAAATTGTGTCCTGTTGACTACCTCCATGGAAAGACACGGGAACAACTCCATGGCCAAACTCGCAAGAAGCTGGCGGTGCAAGAACGCAGCGCACGGGTAGGGTTGGCGCGGGGCGGGTCTGCATCGAACGAGGCTCCCGGTTTTTAATACCGACGCGACAGACTATATGGAACACAATCGAATCCGGTCTTTCCTTAGTGTTACGGGAGATCGAGGACGACGGACGATGGACGAAAACACGAGGTTACGAAAACAACCTCACCTTAAATTAGTAGATACTAGCTGAATGCCGTGCGTTGCTACGACATCTTGATTGAGTGATGTAACTATGTAGCAATGAAGATATAAGAAGTCTCAATATAATAGCGCCATCGTTTGTGTCCTTTATTTTTCTGAATCATGGACATAATTTATCTTTTGTCCGTAATGATCCCCAAAATTGACACATATCTCTACTACTATTAAAGGCAAACACGTCAAGATGGTGGTACGTCGCTCTACAACTGCCCCTCAACTTCACAACAAATTACTAGGCTCTGCCACCGCAGAGAGGCCCAGCCGCTCACCCATACGTCCTGGTGATTCCCCTCGCCATTAACCACTCGCGCCGCTACGGTTCCTCATGACCCGAATCCCCGCCAAGATCCTTCCTCCCATCTCATCGCTGTTCGAGCTGTCTCCACCGCCACCACCACCAGCGACCACTTAAGCTTATCCGTAGCGAGAAACAGCCGACGCGTCGTTCTCCGACACAACGAACCGGTCGTGTCCGAATCGGCGAGATTGGCGTCGGGCTGGTGTGGTGTGGGTTCATGGCTTCCTCATCCTATCAAGAACCACTTCGAGATTGCGAGGGGCAGGTGTCCCGGAGGCGTTCGTGGACACCTTCACCACGGAAGAGATTGTTGGGGTTCTGGTCATCCCAGCGAGTTAGACTTTAGGGAGGACGATGGTGTGTAGGTGTGGTGCTGCTGGAGTGAGTTATGCAGGTCGACATGGTGACCACCGCACCGGCGTGAGGATCCTTTCCATCCCGGATGTGAGTATATATGTGGTCAACTTCTGCATCGCTGTTTATTCCATCTTTTTTAGTGGTTGTTTATTCCATCTTGTTCATGTGAGATTCTTATACATGCACTTATTTAGAATATTTAGTCTGCACAAAATTATTGATATTGTCTTTAGATAGGTAAACTACGGCAGATGAGTGCCTCTCATAAGCTCAATAAGAAAAGCTCGAAAAACATTTGTGTGGCATTTCAAAACATGAGGTAGATCCAACTGAAAGCGGCGAGCTGCATCTGACGACACTTGGGTAGAAGCCGGTTCCCTTGTGGTGGTGCTATGTCAGCGATGCGGCGACTGTCGTGGCTGCGGCTGCTCCTTGTTCTGCCATCCATCCCACCAGCCGTGTATTGCCATGGTTTGGGTTTACGAATAAGGCTCTGATTTCAAATATATGAGGACTGAAATTGTACCGTGTAATCGACAATGGTGTTTTGGCAGAAGGCTTGTGTGAGGCATACATATTCCTTTCCTTCAATTTTCTTGTTTTTGTTTTGTCTAATTTCACATAATTATCCATTACTGAATGTACCTTGTTTGGGTTTGCCTAGCTCTCGAGTTGAATCCCTCAATGCTCTGAGTTGTAACTATCTGCTAAGTGTCATCAGATCAGGTTGATCGATTCCATGCTGAGATGAGCGGCCACACATACACAACGATGGAGTTTAAGGACACCAGCCCAACAGGACGAGACTGTCTTCTACCGAGCTTTCTGTCCGACCAGTTCCCTTTGAACCCCTTTGTGGGGATAGCTGAAATGAAATCATGGGATGAGTTCATGTGTGCAACTGATATTAGGGGCTTAGCTGAACCATTCTATATGGTTACACATCTGATCATTCAGCTATGTTGCTTGTCTGATCTTGCTCTAACTACATAAGAAGATTGGGTTTGATTGGAGGCTCAAAGCTATATATGGGTGAAAATCGGTACATGTAAATATATACCAATGGGGCGTGATGCATATACTAATTCAGTACGTCATGCTGTGTCAAATGGTTGCACTTCAGACCATCTGTTTTAATGTACTGCTTCAGTCCATTGTTGTTTGTGTGGTTTGTGAGAACAGTATGCAAGTCAAGAAATACTAGATAGCTGAGTGCTTTTAGGTTCAAATATTCCGGTATTTGTTCCCACCTGATGTGTTTTGCGCGAAGCAACACCAAGCTACTTGAACTTAAACTTCCGCCATGGAGAGCCTTCATTGAGTAATTGATCTAAGTTATTTGATTAGAATCATGCTTGTGCTGGCATAAACACACTCTCATTATGCCACTGTTTCTAATTTTGTTTGTACTTCTACTTATATTAGTAGTCTGATAATGTCGAGTTATATATTTAGGTAGTACGACAATCAACTATTTTGGTATGGCGTTCATTTTGTGCAATTTTAATTTTTAGGGAGCTATTAAAAGGAAATGGAGAAAATAAAATATTTATGATTTTATCAGCCCATGATACGTGATAAGACGATCCAATATAGCTAGGATCAACAAGATAATCACATAGCTTCATATTTAGCTTTTTGTTAGCTGCTTGCACGCTTCATGTCTCTAAAGACTACAGAGCCAGTTTCTGTTTCATAATCTGTATGGATGCAGGATGTAGATGCAACACTTCCATATTTCCCATGTGATGTATATTTTCATTTATAAGGTGATTTTTTTACCTTTGTAATAGTTTACTTAGAAGTAGTCAAACCTGGGTCACAATTTGTTGGAACCATTAGATTTTATAATAATAGATGTAGCCATTAGATTTCTACTAGGGTCGGAGGGAAGCAAAGAAACTCATATTCTTTTCTTTATGTAACGTTCATGTCTGTAAGGAGGTCAAACTCCTGGAAGGTGAAAGTGATGAAATATATGTCCCATTTCTTTTGTACTTTTTAAATATCGATTTGTGTCTGTACTTCGGCAGTGAATCTCATATTCAGTTCTTATATGTGGCAATGCATAGTTGTGCAATACGGCTAAATGGCTGATAAAGCATGTATACTAATTTCCATTCCTTCTATTGACTTCTACAGTCATCCAATCATTCGCAGTCCCTATATTGCTAGAAATAATCCCATTTTCAGTGAATCACATGAATGTTGTTTCCTTTTGTTTTTCCAATTCAGTACAACTATTATTTGTTAGTTCCTTGATCCTGGAAGACAAACTCATATTTGTGTTTTTCACTTAGCAATTGTAACTTCCCATGTTAATTTTATCCTATTTTAAGACATTTGAGGAGGCAGACAGAAAGCATGGTGGTAAATTTGGGCAGACGTGAGTGGCACATCTGGTTCTTTGATATCCAACTTCAATGGAGAAATTGGCTCTCCAGTACATCAAGTAAGATATTTTTATGTTTAAAAATTGATATGAATTTCCTTCTCTATTTAGTGATATGAAACAATGTTGTGCAAAGAATCACATAATTGAAAAATGATAAATCAAACTTCAGCAATATACTTTTCAGATACAGATAGTGCCAAAGAATGTGTGTTGTCTCATCTGAAAGTAGTCACTACTCACTACACGAAGCTATTCTCTGTGTTTTTTAAACAGATGTGCTCAAAGAATTGATGATTCAATTCGAAGCAAGCTACTTCATGTGAGGGGCCAGGAGGCTATTTTTATCTTGAGTAAATAAACAAACTAGAGATTTAAAGGTTTTTTTGTTGTAGAATACAATTTTATCTCTTTGGATCATCGGGGCCCTTATTTTAGGCTTGGTCACTTTACCTTTATAATTTTAAAATATTTCTTGCAGTCATTAGGCATCTCAGATAGTTGGAGTGGTTTCACAGTGGAGATATGTGCAACGACATTGTGGATTTCCTATGGCATACATTTGTTTAATAGAAACCGGGACAAAGAAAAATATCTGCTAACTCCCCACCAGGGATTCCAGAAGCGTCTTTTTCACATCATTAGTCTCAGAGCTATGCACAGAATACGTTCGGGGTATATTTGCATGGTTGCATATACCAACGTTTTTTCCAGTTGCTTAGGGCCTAGCAGGTAACTATTTCCAATATTTTTATACCACTATTGTGAGAGGAACTTGAGCTTTAGAATCAAGTTAGTATGGTGTAAATAGTATGGCTCTTTTCTGCTAGCAGGAAAGGATGAGATGGATGTTACTAGCCTACTAGGAATCTGGAGATCGACTGCAGCACTGGATGCTACTATGCTTACTGAAGCTTCTCTATAACACAATTTGGCGTTGTTAGTCCAGTGATGTGTTTCTTCTCTTCTTGCAGGTTTAGTGTTAGGAGGTTGCTCAAAAGTGATGATTTCTCAAAGAAGGAAAATGCTTCACTTAGAGATGAAGCAAATTACATTTTATAAAGGAAAAGATGAAAATTCTGTGGATGTTAACTAAATAAAGGTTGGGCTATTTATTTACCTATGTATTTGCAGGCCATGAATTCATGATATTTTTGGATTTTCCACCTAAGAAACAGTAGGAGGGGGGTGAATAGTTCAACCTGATTAAGCATTAAGGTAAAAGGCAATCTGATGTTCACCATGGGAGCAAGTAAAATGTCACCATCACTACATGTATGGCTCCTACTAAGAAATCCAAGTCTGCGTGGTATGCGCCATGCAGTAATTAATTTTTATCACTAACTACTTTTTTTTTGCTACTTTAGATTTATTGTACAACTTTCTTACCTTACTAACTATAGTGTTACTGCCATAATGCATTTATTTATTTTGCACCATAAAAAGACTGTCTTATGAGCCACATTGTTTTGTGGAGTTTCATGTCAGATAATATTATTATGTTTGCTCCTGGTACTTATGGAGCTAAGCAAGTTCTCGGAATGTAACGAATTTATGATCGAAACAATTCTTTTCTTGAAAGAAAATAGCAGGGGTTGTTCAAAATTTGAGCATTCTGTCTTATCTACCTATCTACTATACATACCCTCAGCAGGATCGCTCAGTAGTTGGTCCATGCATCACTCCCAATGCATATTTCCTGTATATTATCAATTCATACTTACAAGCTGGCTGAGTTTGTTTTGGTTAACACATTAGCAATACTCACGATACTTTTATCATAAAATAAAATGGTGTTTACTAGGAGCTAGCTATCCTGATTACAGGTTAGGGACATAACTTTTGTGACCCACTCAATAGTAAAGATTGACAATGCTTACTGAAATGACACGTGCATTTGTATCTTCTTCCTTTGCAGTGTGTATATGTTCTTTCATTTATTCATTGTTGAACTGTAGCCTCTTTTTTGTATCTTTTTTATGTGCCGTAGTGTGACATGACTTCGGGTGAAGAAGGCGGAGCAACAAAAATTGGAGATGTAACTTGAGGCAAAGCTGGCGACCAATGAGTGTCGAGTGGAGTGGAAGACTACATAAGATTATCTAGTGGTATAAGATAGCCAACCCGATAAGAAGCAAGTCATTAGGGTGAATGATCAAAAGAATGTGAGGATACATGTAAGACTTAGATGGCGTGATAAGGGAAAATAGGAGGACACCAGTCTTCTCGCACATGTCTTGATACACGAGTGCACACAACATAATACATTTTGTTTTTTCAAAATCTATATACACTATTTTTGAAGGGAATATGCCCTGAGAGGCAATATTAAAGTGTTTATTATGTGTATTCCAAGTATATGATAGATGTTTATTTTGCATGCTATAATTGTATTAATACGGAAACGTTAATACATGTGTGTTTAATAAACAAACAGAAAGTTCCTAGTTATGCCTCTCCCATAAACTAGCTCGTTGATTAACAAGATGATCAAGGTTTCCTGATCATGGACATTGGATGTTGTTAATAACGGGATCACAACATTAGTGTAATGGTGTGATGAACATTCATCCGAAGTATAGCATTACGATCAAATTCATTGAGTTTATATTGCTATAACAACTTACGAAGTGATCCTAATCCTTAGACCATGAGATCATGTCAATCACTAACAGCGGAAGAGTTTCTTGATAACATCAAACGTCACACCGTAACAGGGTGATTATAAAGATGGATTCAGAACTAATAAAGTGTTATGTTGAGGCTCATGGATCGAGAGTGGAATTTGTTCATCCCGATGACGGATAGATATACTCTGGGCCCTCTCGGTGATATCACATTGATTAGCTTGCAAGCAAGTGATTTGATCACTAGAATGTTATATCACAGAACGAGAAAGAGGGCATGTCGGTAGAGATCAAACTAGGTATGGAGATACCGATGATCGAATCTCATATGTAATATATCGTGAAACAAAGGGATTAAGATACTAGCGTAAAAGGTTCCGACGATCACAAGAAAGTCATCGTTGAATGTGGGGAGTCAGTATGGGTCTCGGATCCCGCTTCTGATTATTGATCCGAGAGGGGTCTCGATCATGTCCGCATTATTCACGAACCGTAGGGTGACACACTTAAGAGACACCGACATCCAATTGGAGCAAATGTTTCATGCCTAAAGAATGAACAAGCGCAGGAATTTATTTCACTAGATACCGAAACAGGTTTTCGGGTGAAATTGCATAAAGTGGTTATGCATGTGAAATACAATTCTAGCAAGGGTTATTTGTGAATGTTTTTCATTAAAGTAATTGACAAAATTCTGTATAAAATAAAAGAGTTTTATTTAATAAGAGTTTGCATTAAATTTGGTGGAAATTTAATGGGAATTTGAGTGGACTTTTGAGTGGAGGGAATTTAAAGGAGATTTGTGAGTGGAGTGTCCACCCACATGAAGAGGGTTAGGGCAAGGGGGCAGCCCCCATGCGCCGGCCACCCCCTTGGGGTTCCCCCCCTCGTCCTATAAAAGGAGCCCCCCTCCTCACTTGTCTCACACACCTCCTCGTGAAGGATCTCTCTCCCCCTCTAGAATTTATCCCCCATGGTCTCGGACTAGCGAGATACATGTTCCCGGTGGCTATTCGGCAAGAAAGAGTTGTGCTTCCGCTGCATCGCTGGAGCGAGGAGGCGGAGGTTGCTCGGTGCCTCGAACGTGTGTGCGAGCACGGATGCGCTGCTGATTTGCGTCGCTAGGACTTCCTCTCGATCTTGAGATCGACAAGAGATCGTCTACATCAACCACGAGTTAAACTCATTAAGCTTTGTCGGTCTTCAAATGTATGTTCTCTACGGATATACATCCGCCCGTTGTTTGTATCTAGTAGATAGATCTTGGTATATAGTTCGCATCGTAGGAAAATTTTTGTTTTCTATGCTGCGAACCCTTCAATTTTTGTAGCAACACACATGTCACTTGAGATAGAGGAATTGATAAACCATTTGAGTATGTCTCTCTCAATATCATTGTTTTCCATAGCTTTTGGTCCATTTGAGTTGTATTGTCCGCTATGATGTCTATGTAAATCACATCACTAGATATTAATTTAGAGAATACATGTGATACAGTAATAAGTAAAAAGAAGTAGAAAATGTATTGATAAACCACCAAAAAGTAGATATCGAAAACGAATTTTCTCATTTACCAAAAATTCTAAGAAAGAATCAAGAGAATAATAAGAAAATGGTATACAAATTTTCCCAAAACCTAAAATATATATTTTTCTTATAATTCTTTCACGTATGAACCGACAAACATCAAATGCAACGTCATAGCAACATCCCTCTAGATTTCTGTGATGACGATGTCAAAAGCATGCCATTTAGTTTGTGTAATCCAAATTGCATGTATCTTCTCGATGGATTGTGTTGTTGAAATGCTAATTAAAAAGCTTTCCTTGTTGCATATATTCTATAACACCATAATTTTCACATGCTGTAAGAAAAGAAATTTTAAAGATCGTGGCAACGCACGTGCATTCAACTAGTTTTGAAGTAATATGTATCAATAAATCTGCACCATTTCAACATTAAAAAATGAAAAATAATATGTTGTTAGGTTAAGTAGAAAATCAAAATGGACATTTCTAAGTTTCCTTCCATTTTCTACAATGGCTATTGGCTAACAACATGGATTAAAAGAGACTAATCATACTTAAAGCAAGCGCTTTCATACTGTACAGCTTAGGGCACATATAGAAATTTAAGTATAGTTGTAATTTAGTTTCATACTGTATTTGATAAGTAAATTCTATCGATTACTCATGATTTCACGGTGATCCCTCTTCTCTATATACTAAATAGAATCTAGATTTATTCAAATTTTGACAAATCTGAGACATCTATTTTGAGACGGAGGGACTACTTGTAACTGATATAACGATGAACACCAAAAAATATCTAAGTACATGTACAGTTTATGTTCATTCTGCACTGAGACTGAAATCCATCAACTATTCGTGATTTTGACGATGATCCCCAAATATGAAGAGACAATCATTGGATTAGCTTCATATCATAGAAACCAAGTTTATGGTTTCTGAACGCTAAGTGGCACTATTTTAAGACTCGGCTTACATGTGAATTTATTTATATCTTTTGAGATGGTTGATGTATTTCTTTTCTCTTGGCTGTAGTAGAAATATTGTCTAACAAGAAAGCGTAGAAAGCAACAGATCGATTCAGAATTTATCATGCCAGCTTATACTTTGCTGCTACCTACACGTTTTGCTTAGTTAATACTTTCAGCTGATCGATGTTTTCTATGGGTTAACGCTTGCACCACAGACTAATTAGAATAACAACCTAGCTTCGTAAAGCGGCACGTACCAGACCAATAAAATCGATGACCGTCGTTTCTTCTCCTCGCTGCGCAGCGGTCTAGAATGGCTGGTGCACTTGGAGATTTGCAGCCTCCTGTTGCGCATGAACGCAGGCATAGATGAAGTCCCTCGCCGTCCGTGACGAAGATGACGGGTGCATGCGCCAGTGTCTCCGACTGCTTGTCTACTACAGTCCCACGCTTAGCTTCGCACCGGGCAACAAAATTACATAGTGCAGTGCGCGGCTCGCCAACGCCGTCACGAGGGTTGGTGAACCAGGCAGTGTGTAAGGTCGGGGAAACCTGGTGCAGCGAGACCACGAGCTGGCCAGCGGCGGTGTGACAGAATAGGAGGCGTCGTGCCGCGATGCACCCGCATGTAGTAGCTGCAGAGCGGCATGTGGCGCTCGGGGAGGTTTAGAATCAGAGCAGCGCTCAGGGCTCAGAGATGTCCTCGGTGGATCTCCGGCAGGTTCAGAGCGGCAGCGGTACAGGGGAAGCGCCGGAGGGCTGGCGGGGGCAGGGGGATCCGCGCCGGCGGCGAGGAACCTGGCTGCGCAAGGGGGTGGCGGCAGATCGTGGCCAGGAACCTGCCTGCGCAAGTGGGTGGCGGCAGATCGGGGGCTTGAGAGGTCACCACAGAGCATGCGTCTGCGAGGGGATATCTCTCCGGCCGGTCACCTTCTAGACTATGGTGGCAGGGAGACCAAGTTAGTGAAGGCGCCAAAACCCAGCAACTGGTTACATTACCTTCACTCTCCCCACAACACGGGGTCAGGCGAGGAAGAGCTATGGCCATCACGCTGATGGTTTCAACCTGCAAGGACAAAGGGCGCGGGAGGAGGTGTCGTACGGGACGACACTGCTGCCTGTTTTGCTCCATCTCCGGCTGGAAACATAATAAATCGATCCGATCTCCAGATGCGATGTGTCGAGAGCCGTGCATGCGGCAAGATGATCAGAGAGGTCTAACAATATATAGGAACACGGCGCCAGCTATTCTGATTTGGTCTAGATCAAACTATGTTCGATCAACGTGGGACTACTTATAGCTAGAAGAAACGATCAGGCCAGCTAGCCATATTTGGTTCGGATCAAACTCTATTCATTGGACGTGCTAGGAGGACTACCTATAGGCGGAAACCGCGGAAGAAACGATCGGACCAATACAAATACTAAGACCAACAGAACTACAGTGGAGTAATAATATTCTTGATCGTGAGATGGACGAAGACGCATAGTGGGACGGACGAAATCGCATTGTGACGAAAACCACCTTAGCTTAAATTATATAGTAGAAGAAGAAGATAGATAGATAGATAGATAGATAGATAGATAGATACTAGATGAATGCCCGTGTGTTACTACGGCGTCTAATAAATTCCGCAAAAACTTTCTAGTCATTTTGTTTTAATGATATTTTTCTGTTCTAGTTTCCATTGTTGTTCATCTACATTTTATGGTATGCAATAAAATAATTGTTGAACAGCTATTCTTGTATCTATGTGTAAATACGTATTTCTCATTTACACGTGTACATCTTTTTGTAAGCCTTATCTATCTTTTTGTCGTTGTACAACATGCTCCTAATCCATCAGATCATTACATTTATATGAATATAAAAATAAAATTCTCTATCAAACAGATTCACGTTAGTCTGAATAATAATAATCTTAAAAATATGCGTTCGTCCTCTCATAGCTCACATGTCACTACCTGCTAACTTGGTAATTTTTTTGTTTTGAAGGAAAATTTCTGCTAGGTGTAGTATGCCCAACAACTATTTTTCACTTCTTTGTGCCCTAGGCCAAGTCAAAACCAAGTCCAATTAGCTTAGCTCGCTATAATATTATTGTATTAATTAATGGCGACATGCTTGCAGTACAACATGGAACAAGGAGATATTTCCTCATTTGTGAATAACGGTAAAGCACCAATTTAATCTGATTTCTAAAGAGCCACATGTATGTAAACATTAAAATTCAATCTACTAAGCTTGTTTCTTGAATCGAGCGACTCCCCTATTGAATATATTAATAGATCAATACAACCGAAACGTGATCATATAGAGCACATGAGAAAAGAAAAACTAAATGCATCATAATGAATTAGAATGACGTATAGATATACTTCCAAAATCATTCTTGCAGTCGGGCTCTCTTATAACATTCGTAAAGGTCTATTCGTAAATTTCTATCCAGAGTGTCAATAATTAGATGTGCCTAACCATCATAAGTGTAGCATTAAAAAATAGAAGATGCTTTTTTTGGAGCACTGCAAACTTTCTTTGCTTATGATTGAGAAGACGTAACCCCAGAATTTCTCATAATATAGTTCTTGTACAAAATAAAGTAGTATACGGCAAAACCAGAGCTTTTAGACCAGCCCATATCATGCTGCGAGATAAACCTATGTGTCACAACTGTAACAAAAAAGATGCAAAGTTTTACTGTCCATGGATTTGATAATATCCATTTTGTTTAACAGATTCGGGACTAAGAATCCCAGCTAAAGAATCGGTTACCTGTTTTCATTGACACTTAAAGTTCGAGACTGGATCCATGTATTATTTGGCGGACCAAATATTCATATAGACAGAAAACACTCAAACATTATTTGTTTTACCAACCATATTGCCGATCTACAGAAGAGGTGCAATCACAAACATAGTACAAATTTGATAATCTCTATAGTGAGACCTGCACATCGAAAAGATCAATAATTAGGGGCTAGCTGCAAAACCAAATGAAGCAATATGAAAACTACATACGGAGGAACAAATTGATCACAAATTCTACATGGATTGCAGTGTTGTTGGAACATGACGAGAGCAAAAGTATTGCTAATTTCTACGCTGCACCATGAATTTCATGTAAAGGAACACGCACCATTCAGTGAAATACCTAAAACATACTGCAGCTACTACATTGCTAGGCCTTTGTTTACATTCAGTCCATCAGAACATCCAAGATCATGAGCAAAAGTGTGCACAATTCCAAGAATCACGCTAGCCATCTAGTGAAGAAATCGCGACAGGAATCAATTCCAGATCTGCACGGGGCAAGGTCCATTGACAACTAACTGAAATCAAGAGCATGTCAAAGCTTGCAAAACATGTGTTGCGGACATATGTAGAACCTGGATGATGAATTGCCCCCGGTCTGCTCGCAGGTCGCCACAGGCTGGATTGAGGCACGCCTCCTGCTCCCAGCCTCGGCGGGTCCTTCGCCTCCCAGGGACCAGCGGTGGCGCATGATTAAACTCTCATGGTGCCTGCCCTCGGCCCCGCGGGTGGGACTGCTGCTGCTGTGCCCGGTCGCCACGATTTTTCGGTTGTGGTCGATTTAGTGGGATGGCAAGATGGAGAAGCCTGGCCGTGCCGTCGGGGACCCTCACCGAGTGAGCCTAGAGAGATAAGCAGAGGGAGGGGACTGGAGGAAAGATCGAGGAGAAGGGAAGATGGGTGGAGGTGCAAGGGACCCATGGCGGGATTCTTGGAGGCCTGAACAAAGAGGCGGCGGTGACGTCCCCCGCTGGCAGATGCGGCAATGGGCGGAGGGCGCCGGATAGAGAGAAGGCGCGGGGCGCTTGGCTCGGGATGGAGGCGGAGCGGGGCGCTCAGGCGGATGCGGCAGGGAGGAGGGTTGGCCGGAGAATCCGCAGATGCGGCAGTGGGCGGAGGGCGCGGCGGAGGGAGAGGACTGATTTCCCAGAGCCGTGTCCCCTTGGCAGCGGTGGGCGAGGAGGACTAAATTGCAAAACGGGATATGACGGATGAAACGTCATGGAGTGCGGGTTGATTACTTTTTTCGGAGGGTGTAAATCACAAAATAGACACGACGGACGAAAATTCTGTGACGATAAAAACCACCTCTAGACTTTTTATATAGTATAGATAGATAGATATAGATATAGATAGATATATAGAGATAGATATTTAAAAATTAGTGAGTTGAATTTATCTAAACTTACATGTATCTAAACATGTTTTATTTTATAAATACATATATGAATCAAGACAAATCTAATTCACTTATTTCGCGATGGAAGAAGTACTTATCTACGGGTGGCCACGTACGGCGCCGCCGACCGAAAGCGGGCTGGGGTCTAAGTTGTCTCATCCAGCGTATAGCATTGCCGTATCCGCGTACGTTTGTTACTTGTATTACCTCCAAAGTCCTAGGTGAAGATGGAGACGGTTTAGTCAGCTTTCCTTCATATATCCCCTACTACTAGTAGAAACTATATATCGAGCATCTCGTCTTCTATATACGGCAAGGAAGCTGCCAACGAGCGAGATCGATCTGGTGTTCTGGTCGGTACGCATCATGGCTAATAACGTGGTGGAGAACCAGAATAATTTCGTCAACGAGCCGGTCGTGGCGGAAGTGGAGCCAGACGAGTGCGCCAGGTGCACGGTCATCCTGATCGTGGCCATACTCACCCTCTCCCTCACGACGATCGGATGGAAGCTGATCAATGTCTACGTGTACGACCAATCCCCTGAGTCAAGCAGGTCGACCGTCGCCGCCTTCGTCGTCGGGCTCCTCATCGCCACCGTCGCCTTCTTCGCCCTCAACGTCCTCTTGTTTATCGTCGGCGAGTGGGAGAGTGGGAACCCAAAGGGGTATAGATTTGTGGATACCTTGCTATCCATCATTCAATCCGACTAAGCACGACCAGTATGTATTTTCGATTGGCCAGGCCGGGATAAAATCGATCAATTTGTTGATCAATTCATATGTAATTGCCCCTCCTAATTATTAATTGTTACTTTTCATGCAATCCGCATGACGTACGATATATGTATTGCCTCTGATCCAGTATAATCCCCACCTACACTCATACAAATATGGCCACATATAATATGAACTCGTATCCACATTGAGTATTACCTACGTATAGAGCTACGGATTAGGATATCTGGATACACGCATTCCCACAAAGACCCGACTCCTTACAACATTGACTTCACGTGGAGGAGAGTGACTAGGTAAATCATGTTTATTGTGTTCCAAAAAAAGGTGGGTTAACTATTGTACCAAATGAACATAATGAGATGATCCCGACTCAAAATCTCACTGGTCATAGGATGTGCATTGATTATAAGAAACTTAATAAGGAAACTAGAAAGGATCACTACCCTTTACTATTTATAGATCAAACTTTAGAGAGACTTGTTATGCACCCTCACTTTTGTTACTCTCACTTTTGTTACTTAGATGGTTATTTTGGTTTCTCTCAAATAACTGTTCATCCAGATGACCAATTAAAGACAACATTCACATGTCCTTTTGGTTTATATGCTTATCATCGCATGCCTTTTGGCCTTGGTAATGCTTCTACCACCTTTCAAAGATGTATGACTGCCATATTTGCTGATTATGTTAAAAATATTATGAAAGTATTCTGGTCGGTAGATAGGCATCATGGCTAATAACGTGGTGGAGAACCAGAATAATTTCATCAACGAGCCGGTCATGGCGGAAGTGGAGCCAGACGAGTGCGCCAGGTGCACGGTCATCCTGATCGTGGCCATACTCACCCTCTCCCTCACGACGATCGGATGGAAGCTGATCAATGTCTACGTGTACGACCAATCCCCTGAGTCAAGCAGGTCGACCGTCGCCGCCTTCGTCGTCGGGCTCCTCATCGCCACCGTCGCCTTCTTCGCCCTCAACGTCCTCTTGTTTATCGTCGGCGAGTGGGAGCATGGGAACCCAAAGGGGTATAGATTTGTGGATACCTTGCTATCCATCATTCAATCCGACTAAGCCCCTCCCAATTATGTATTTTCGATTGAATAGGCTGCCCCTCCCAATTATTTCTATTAATTCTTACTTTTTATGCAATCCGCGTGACGTATGATATATGTATTCCTTGCATGTATATGTACGCTGTACAAACTACGATGCTAATCACAAGCCCAATAGTGAAGGCTTTGACAACAAGCCAATTGTATCTCCATATATATAGATGTAATGTTGTTTAAAACGTTTGTCAACTAGAAGAGCTTTATATATTATCCTGTCTATGGACCTTCAGATTTTTCTTCATGCCACGGATAAATTTGCAGCAAATAATATTTTTATTAAGGATATTTCCTTTAGCCGTGTAGATCAGCAGCAGACAATAATATTTTACTTAAGGATATTTGTTTTGGCCGTGTGTGTAGATCAGCAGCAAGGCGGATCTTGGCTTTGGAGGAGAAATCTCGGCTGGATCGAAGTGATATTTTCTTCTCCTCCGAATCTCCTATCTCCTCTCTTCTTTGTTAACTCTAGTGTATACTTGGACGCTCTGTTCGTCTCATGCATCTCTACCTAGGGCATGTATTATGGTAGAAGCTTGTAAAGATGCTTAAGTGCAAAAAAATTATACCAGAAAAATGAATTAAGGGCTAAGCATCTTGGGCTCCCAACGCAGCTACATTTGGTCGCTAGCGACAACAGCAATCGCTAATCAAACTCGCGTGCCTGACAAAAAAGAGTCACTGACATGCGTCACTGACATGTGGTGGTCAATATGGCAAATAATAAATTTCTAAAGTAAAGCACGGCAAATGATAAAATATTCCGACGTCTACTTACGCGTCGACGCTAGAAAAAATCCCTCTACCGAATAGGATTTAGGCCTAACGGCTAGGAAAATTAGCCTAACGTCTGGTGTTAGCGTTGGCATTGTACTGCCTTAATGGAAGTTTCTGTCTAAGCGATGGAGTGATGCCAACATGTATAAGCGGTACTACGAGCGATCACACTAGTACTGTTGCTCGTCTTCTTCTCCCCTGCATTGACTTCTCTCCACAAATAAAAGGGGTTCTAAATTTTGTTTTTTATACAATTTTTTTTTTTGAAATGGAGGAAGATACCGGCCTCTGCATCGAGAAGATGCATACGTCCTTCTTCACTATTAACACGGATCATATATTAAAAAAATCCAAAGCCAGCACATAACACCTACAAACTCGACAATGGTTGAAGATCATATTAACATGACCTTTGCTCTAGAAGCACGAAAAAACCCATCAACTAGAAAAGGAAAGAATGGCATACCCCGAGACGCCATCTAGGAGAAACGGGAGCGCTCATCCAGTCTAGCAGACTCTTAGCGAGCACCTCATGCACACGCTACAGAAGTCGTCACTGCAGTTGTACCGCTGAGCCATCTTCAGGTTAGAGATCCGCATAGCTCTCGTCAGGCCTGCCATCGATGCCTCCAAGACGCCACACAGTGCATCCGCCCTGCATAAGTCCATCTTATCATGTCCAACACCGAGACCCCGCTGCGCCATAGCGCCGAGACTAACCATCGTTGATGATATAGATACACACCGCTCCACCTCGTGTCTCCTCCATCCAGCTACCGCTCCAAACACAATGCATCCATGAGGGAGAGTGACGCTTAAAGCGCCGCCATCTAACATGAATTCTGAAATTGTGACGTTTTCTAAAGAAATCACCAACATCTAAGGTTCCTCCAATAATAAATGTCAATCAGCGAAAAAAGTATTTGTTGTTAAGATATCGGGTAGAGCAACATAATGATGCTAAATAGATATCGGGTAGCGAAAAAAGTATTTGTTGTTAAGATACAGTTTTTGCGGCGCACCCAAGAATCCTGAACGTCTGAGGGAGTATAAGACTTGCTCACGGTACCATGCAGGTCGAAAACAACAAATTTAAGTCTGCATATCAAAATCAAATTGTCCATTCATGAATACATCATCGATCAAGGAGGAGCCAAATTAATGACTATTGCCGTGAATTATATGCTACACTCATACGCAATCCACTTTATTTATTGACCCTAACCCTTAAGAGTGTCCAACACGAAGCTTTGGCCTCCTTTTTGTGTACTGACCGATCAGAAAGCCCTTAGCATCTGAAATCCGAGTCGACATCCATCGCCATCCAAATTTCTCGAGAATTGTCTTGCTGAAAATCTATCATAAAAGTTGCCAAGCCAAACACTATGAAATGACTCTTAGCATAAAAAGGACCGAAATGGTAACAAATAATGAGAAGGGATTTGGTGCCCAGTGCTCCCTTCACTTCTAGATTTTTGAAAATTTCAAAACCTCACACTTCTATGTCTCCAAAAATTATGGCATTAAATAAATAGATGGATATATACAAGAGGAATGTACACAAAAATGTCCCATTAAAAATATTTTATACTTTGGGAAATACAAAAAAACAAAGTTTTGACAAAAAGATATACTTTTTTACTACTATTTACTGTCAGAATTTTGTATTTTTATATTTCTCGTCGCCGCCAACATCTATGGCTAGCACATCTATGCATAGCTCGCCTAGGTGCTCGCCCTCTGCCACCAGCGCGGGGTGGTCCACCGTGACCTCAACCCGGACGACGTTGTCCTTGACGACGCCGAGAACAACTCGACGCGCGCTCCTCGTGGGATTCGGATCGACAACCAAGATCGGCTCTGACGGGGGCGCCCCAAGGGCCTCGATGGCAGGGATGGAGGAGTGGCGATCGAGTGGGAGAGAAGGCGAGGGAAAGGGGCGGCTCTCTGCCGGCGATGACATGGGCTGCTTTCCACCGACGAGGTCCTACAACAGCGATGCGGGTGGAATGGGACAACTTGTTAGGGTTTGGCACACAGGTACCTAGTAGACTTAGATGGGCTCTATTGGGCCTGGTCCAACAACTGAACGCGTGCGCAATTCGCCTTAGCGACCTAACCGGTAAGAATCGTACTCGTCCTATTTTTGACACGAGTATAAACACATTTTGTCCATTAGGTAGACCAAAATAAAGGGCTATAGTTCATTTTAGAGCTAATTGCACCAGACATACAAATACTTGTCCCTTAGGTGTAAAAACACCAAAAACTTGCAAATTGGGGTCAAGTGGTACACCAACTTGTCTTCTATGTGCAAATACCCCCACGGCCAATAAGAACGACCACGTGGCCGGTCCAGCGTTGAGACCAGCCAGGTCAGGTCGGGCCAGCATTTTTTAGAAAACCCCCTGTCTCTATTATCCGCACACGTGGAAACCCAGACCAAATCGGTTCAAATTTTTTGCAACAAACCCCCTCCATTAATAGCGTTCGACGTTGTTGCAAGAGCTGCAACTGCATTAAGCGGCAGGTCGCAGACATCGACGCCGACCCTGCTCTCCCGCGATAGCGGTGATACCGCCAGAACCTCACCTCCGCCCCTTTCTAGAGGACCCCCTAGCGTGCTCGAGTGGATTTCATCATAGAGATAAAGGCGGTATACGCACACCGGATAGACTCACAGCCGAAGCTGTGCTCGGCCGTGGGGCTCATGGCACCTTCTTTACCAAGAACGCGACGTACGGCCCGTGGGAAACGAAAGGAAAACGTGGAGGTCTAGGAAAATAAAAAAAAAGCAAACCAAGGTCGATCGTTCATGGCAGGGCACACAAAACGCATGCATCATATGGAAGATTGGTCGACCTACGTACGCGAGCGGATCAAGTTGCTCTCCCAGCCTCGGTGTGCCTGCCTGCCCAATTCAGTGGATCTTTTTTTTGAGTTATATATATTTATATATGAAGGTAGGGGAGAACCCTGACCTTATGGTTACATCAGAGTGTACAAAGGATGGCAGAATTTACAGCCTGGCATAATCCAGGGGGTTGCAGGAGTAAAGCGGAAAAGGAGAAAAAATCTTAGAAAACCTCAAATAAGGCTGCCCATATCAGTAGTTGCGGCTTCTGTTTCTCTGTTCTGTGTGCCCAAAGAGACAGGTATTCAGCAATGCTACCGAACAGTGCTCTTCTATTTGTTTGTCTGTGATTGAAAATTCGATCATTCCTAGCCCGCTAGAGTGCTAGTAAGCAAGCAGCAATGCAAATTGGCCAGGTTTTATCATCTTGTCTCAGGATATTGAAGAGGGCCGATAATTCAGATCCTTTCCTAGCCGTTTCTGCTATCTGAAGCCTTTCCCACACTCAATCCGCTTGTCTATAGTGCAGCGCAATGTGTTGGAAAGTCTCCACGGCTGGGCACTGATCACAACCACCATCCCTGCACCACTTCTTATTTACCATATTACTTTTGGTGTTTAGTTTGTCTCTATAAGCAAGCCACAGAAAATTTTGTGTCTGTGTGGGATTGCTCTTAGCCAAATCCATTTTGCAGGTGCCCATAGCATTCCTCGGTTGCTGAAAAGTTTGTACAGGTCCCTTGTCTGTGGCGGTTTAGCGGTTGTGATCAGCCGTCTAGAGTCCCCTGTTCCATTAGCTCCTGGTACGATGCTTGCAAGAACGAGGAGCAACTGTTGCAGTTGGGACTCAGCAGTCCTAGAGAGTGGCTGGTGCAGGTTGATCTGCCAGGAACCATTTTGGAACTGGGATTGCACGGTGCAAAATTGGTCAATAGCAAAATAGTAGAGGATAGACAGTGAGAACTATAAGCTACCCATACTAGTCCAATTGTCTTGCCAGAATGTCGTCCTCGATCCGTCCTCTAGTTCACAATATGTTGCTTGTTGAACCATAGGTATTAGTTGCATGATGGACTTCCAGAAGGGCGAGTCCTTGGCTGCAGAGTGGTGTGGGATGCTATTTTGCAGGTACCAATTAGCTATCCATGAAAAGCAGGGCCCGTTCCCTTTGAAAGCAGTTTCGCCGTCATGTTTGCCATTAGGGCCTTATTGTGCAGAGTCAAATTCTTCATTCCCAGCCCCCCTTGTGCTTTTGGCAGAGTGACTACATTCCAAGCTACTAGGCAGTGTCCTCCATTAATTTCCTCTTTATTATTCCAAAGAAAGGCCCTTCTAACTTTGTCTATCTTGCCAATGCTGGCCCGGTCCCACTAAATGCAACTCATAAAGAAGTTGGGGATGGCAGATATCAGTGAATTAACCATATGTACATGGCCCCCAATGTTCAGCATCCTGGGCATCCAGCCCGGTAGTCGATTGCTGATGCGATCAATCACTGGCTAAAGCATTACCCGTGTGATTCATGTCTGTGATAAAGGCAGGCCTAGGTAGGTGCATGGTAAGCTTGTTATCTGACAGCACATGGTTTCCGCGATACCTGCGGCCTCTTGCTCCGTTAGGTTCATTGGTACGAATGTACTCTTATGATAGTTGATCCTCATCCCTGTGAATTCCGCAAAGGCATCCAGTAGCTGTTTCGCAATCTCAGCCTGATGTGTTGACCCATGCAGTATTAGAAGGGTGTCATCAGCATATTGCAGAGCTGGCATTGGAGTACCTTGTTGGATTGGATGTTGCTGTAGGGGTTCGTAGCATGGAAAACAAAAAAATTCTACCGCATGCAAACAAACAAGCTAAGATCTATCTACTAGATTGTAGCAACGAGTCGATAGAGGAAATCACCCTCGAAGATTCCAAAGCGGTTAAAGAGAGTAGATTCTCGTGGGTGATGTAGTCGTACTCTTGCCGATCTCAAGATCGCGTAGACGATCCTTCCGGGCTATGCTCCGCACCGCTTCGCATGATCGGTCACACGCGTTGATTCGATGAAGACCTTCCTCTCCCTTGTTCCAGCAGGCAGCGGAGGTTGTAGCACTCTCCTCGCGATTCTGGTAGCACGACGGCGTGGTACCGGAAGTAGAGGGGAGATCTCGCAGGGCTTCGCCTTAAGCCGGAGCGAGTATGGTGGACTATGAGAGAGGCCTTGGCGATCTAGGGTTTAGAGGGCACCAAGGGGAGAGTGTAGCCGGCGTCTAGGGTTTGGGATTACCCCAACTCGGCGAGGAATTATGCAGACATGATCAACAACATCGAATCCTTAAGTGTGTCTCCCTATGGTTCGTGAATTATTCGGACATGATCAAGACACTTCTTCGATAAATAACCAATAGAGGAATATGGAAATTCATATGGCTCCCACATATTTTTATGATTACTTTGCGATCGAATGAACCACTTACATACGATACCAATTTCCCTTTGTCTCACGATAGTTTACATATCCGAGGTTTTGATCGTCGGCATCTCTGCATACCTAGTTCAACCTCGTTACTGATAAGTACTCTTTTCTCGTTCCCGTGATATGTGATCCCTTGTGAGCCAGTCACATGCTTGCAAGCTAATTGGATGACATTCCACCAAGAGGGCCCAGAGTATATCTATCCGTTATATGGATGGACAAATCCCACTCTTGATCCATGTGTTTCAACCCATACTTTCCGAACACTCAACGCCACCTTTATAGCCACCCAGTTACGGTGTGGTGGTTGATGTCATCAAAGCATCCTTCCGGTGATGGTTATAAGCATGATCTCATGGTCGAAGGAATAAGATTACTATGTATCAGAAAGCTTATAGCAATTGAACTATTAAAATGACTTGATCTTTATGCTACGCTTATCTATAGGAGTATGTCCATCATACCATTCTCCTAATGATATGATCTTGTTGTTAATAACATCTCGATGTTCATGATAGGGAAACCACAATCATCTATTAACCAACAAGCTAGTATTATGAAGAGGCTTTACTAGGGACTCTATTTTAGTTTACAAATCACACAAGTATTAATGTTTCCTGGTCAATACTATTATAGCATGAATGTAAACATTTATCATAAACACAAAGATATAATAATAACTACATTTATTATTGCCTCTAGGGCATATCTCCAACAGTCTCACACTTGCACTAGAGTCAACTAATCTAGATTACATGGTAATATACCGAACACCCATGGCAGTTTGGTGTTGGTCATGTTTTGTCCTCTGGAGAGGTTTAGTCAACAGATCCGCCACATTCAGATCTATGTGTACTTTGCAAATCTTTATGTCACCATCTTGGACATGTTCTCGAATAGCGTGGAAACGCAGCTTGATGTGCTTCAGCTTCTTATGTGACCTTGGTTCTTGCGCATTGGCTATGGCGCCCATGTTATCACAGTAGATATACATTGGGTCCAGCGCACTTGGAACCACACCGAGATCTGTAATGAACTCCTTCATCCATATCGCTTCTTGTGAAGCCTCCGAAGCAGCCATGTATTCCGATTCAGTTGAAGATCTCGCCACAACGCTTTGCTTTGCACTCCTCCAGCTAACTACTGCACCATTCAAAGTAAATACATATCCAGATTGAGATTTAGAATCATCCGGATCGGTGTTCCAACTAGCATCGGTGTAACCATTAACAACGAGTTGTTCATCACCTCCATAAGAAAGAACCATATCCTTAGTTCTTCTCAAGTACTTAAGGATGTTTTGATTGTCCAATGATCCACTCTGGATCACTTTGATATCTGCTAGTTAAATTAACAAAGATATGCAATGTCGGGTCTTGTACATAGCATGGCATACATTAGAGATCCTATGGCTGAGGCATAGGAGTCTTACTCATCCTTTCTCTATCTTCTCATTGTCTTGGACTTTGAGTTTTACTCAACGTCAGATTAGAAACATGGGCAAGAACCATTTCTTGCTATCTTCCATTCCAAACCTCTTTAGAACTTTGTCCAAATATGTACTTTGTGAAAATGATATTAGGCGTCTCGATCTATCTCTATAAATCTTTATGCCTAATATGTAAGCTGCTTCGCCAAGATCTTTCATTGAAAAACTATTATTCAAATATTCTTTGACACTATTAAGAAGGTCTACATCATTCCCAATCAACAATATGTCATCTACATATAGTATTAAGAATGCTACAGAGCTCCCACTCACTTTCTTGTAAATACAAGCTTCTCCATAAGTTTGTATAAAACCAAAACTTTTGATTACCTTATCAAAATGTTGATTCCAACTTCGGGATGCTTGCTTCAACTTGAAGTTTGCATACCTTGTTAGCATCTTTCGGATCGACAAAACCTTTGGGTTGCATCATATACAACTCTTCATCAATGTCTCCATTGAGGAACGCCGTTTTGACATCCATCTGCCATATCTCATAATCGTAATATGCAGCGATTGCTAACATAATCATCACAGACTTTAGCTTCGCTACTGGTGAGAAAGTCTCATCGTAGTCAACTCCTTGAATTTGTCAAAACCCTTTTGCGACAAGTCGAGCTTTATAGACAGTAACATTACCATCAGCATCTGTTTTTTCTTGAAAATCCATTTGTTCTCGACAGCCTTCTGGCCATCCGCTAAGTCCACCAAAGTCCATACTTAGTTTTCGTACATGGATCCAATTTCGGATTTCATGGCTTCTTGCCATCTATTGGAATCTGGGCTCATTATCGCTTCCTCATATGTCGCAGGGTCATCGGTGTTGTCCACCAACATGACACTCATAACGGGATCATACCAATCTGAGTGGTACGAGTTCTCGTTGACCTGCGAGGTTCTGTAGCAACTTCAACCGAAGTTTCATGATCATCATCATTAGCTTCCTCTCTTATTGGTGTAGGCGCCACAGGAACTTCTTCCGGTGCTGCGCTACCCGCAAGTTCGAGAGAAGGTTCAACAACCTCGTCGAGTTCTATTTTCCTTCCAGTCACTTCTTTCGAGAGAAATTCCTTCTCTAGAAAGGATCCATTCTTGGCAACAAAGATTTTGCCCTCGGATCTATGATAGAAGGTATACCCAATAGTTTCCTTCGGGTATCCTATGAAGACACATTTTTCCGCTTTGGGTTCAAGCTTGTCCGGTTGTAACTTCTTTACATAGGCTTCGCAACCCCAAACTTTAAGGAACGACAATCTAGGTTTCTTCCCAAACCATAATTCATACGGTGTTGTTTCAACGGATTTAGATGGTGCCCTATTTAAAGTGAATGCGACTGTTTCTAATGCATAACCCCAAAACGATAGCGGTAAATCTGTAAGTGACATCATAGAATGAACCATATCTAAGAGAGTTCGATTACGACGTTCGGACACACCATTATGCTGTGGTGTTCCCGGCGGTGTCAATTGTGAAAGTATTTCGCATTTCTTCAAATGCTCGCCAAACTCGTAACTTAGATATTCACCTCCACGATCAGAACGTAGAAATTTAATCTTCTTGTAACGTTGATTCTCCACCTCACTTTGAAATTCCTTAAACTTATCGAAAGTTTCTGACTTATGTTTCATGAAATAGATATACCCATATCTACTCAAGTCATCCGTGAAGGTAAGAACATAACGATAACCATCAATGATGCTACACTCATTGGACCACACACATCGGTATGTATGATTTCCAATAAGTCCGTAGCTCGCTCCATCATACCAGAAAATGGAGTCTTAGTCATTTTACCCATCAGACATGCTTTGCATCTTTCAAGTGATTTGAAATTAAGTGATTCAAGAAGTCCATCGGAATGGAGTTTCTTCGTACGCTTCACTCCAATGTGACCAAGACGATAGTGCCACATATAGGTCGAGTTATCGCTCAATTTCAAATGTTTAGCTTCAATGTTATTAATATGTGTATTTCCACTATCAAGATTCAATAAGAATAGACCATCTATCAAAGGTGCATGTGCATAAAACATATTACTCATATAAATCGAACAACCATTATTCTCGGACTTAAACAAGTAACCGTCTAGCAATAAATAAGATCCCGATATAATGTTCATGCTTAACGCAGGCACCAAATAATAATTATTTAAGTATAAAACTAATCCCGATGGTAGATGAAGAGGTAGTGTGCCGACCGCGATCACATCAACCTTTGATCCATTTCCTACGCGCATCGTCACCTTGTTCTTCGCTAGCTTCCGTTTATTCTGCAGCACCTGTTTCGAGTTACAAATATGAGCAACCGAACCAGTATCAAATACCCAGGCACTACTACGAGTACTAGTGAGATACACATCAATAACATGTATATCGGATATACCTTTCTTCTTGATGTTGCCGTTCTTCAAATCTGCCAAGTACTTTGGGCAATTCCGCTTCCAGTGACCTTCTCCCTTGCAGCAAAAGCACTCAGTATCAGGCTTAGGTCCAGCCTTGGTTTTCTTTGCCGGTGTGGTAACTTTCTTACCACCCTTCTTGAAGTTTCCCTTTTGCTTAGACTTGCCTTTCTTGAATTTGGTGGTATTATTGACCAACACACTTGATGCTCTTTCTTGATCTCCACTTCTGCAGATTTCAACATGGAGAAGAGTTCTGGCAACGTCTTGTTCATGTTTTGCATATTGTAGTTCATCACAAAGTTCTTGTAACTTGGTGGTAGTGATTGGAGGACACGGTAAATCCCCAAAGCATTAGGAATCACTATACACAAACTTTGGAGTTTGTTTGCGTGCCCAGACATCTTAAGCACATGCTCACTGACAGAGTTGCCCTCTTCCATCTTGCAGTTAAAGAACTTTTCAGAAGCCTCATAACTCTCAACTGTCCCGTGAGCCTCAAATATCATTTTGAGTTCACGAACAATATCATGTGGGTCATGGTTCTCAAACCTTTTCTGAAGCTCCGATTTCAAACCATACAAGATAGCACACTGAACTGTGGAGTACTGATTCTTCCGAGTGAGGTAAACGTTCTTTACTTCATCGGTAGCATCAGCTGCAGGCGGGTCACCTAGCGGTGCATCCAGCACATAGGTCAAATTACCAGCATTGAGGACAATCCTCAAATTGCGGAACCAATCCGCAAAGTTTCTTCCATTGTTTTTCAACTTTTCTTTCTCTAGGAACGCATTAAAATTGATGGTAGGGGCCGCCATTGATCTACAACATATTTGCAATAGTTTAGACTAAGTTTATGACAAATTGAGTTCTAATTAATATTTAAATTAATGTAGGTGAACTCCCACTCAAAACAATATCCCTCACATTCTTTTAGTGATCACACGAACCAAATCCACCACATCAAAACCGATCATCATGAGAGTTTATGTAGCTTCAATGGCGAACAATCGACATGTTCATCATATCTACTATATGATTCATGCTTTACCTTTCGGTGATCCGTGTTCCGAGACCATGTCTGTACATGCTAGGCTCGTCAAGATCAAACCTTAGCTTCCGCATGAGCAAATCTGGCTTGCTCATGTTGTATACACTTGCAGAATCTAACACACCCGATCATCACGTGGTGCTTCGAAACAACAAGCTTTAGCAACGGTGCTTACTAAGGATGAACACTTTAAAACTTGAAATTTATGTGCATGAGGGATCATCTTATAATGCTACCGTCGTTAACTAAGCAATACAAGATGCATAAAGGATTAACATCACATTTAATTCATAATATGTGATATGATATGGCCTTTCTTCTTGTGCTTCCGATCTCCATCTTCAAGCACGAACATGATCTCCATCATCACCGGCATAGCGTCAAGGTCAATGGCTCCGTTTCATGGTTGTCGTCCACCAGCTCCAACTATTACAACTACTTTGAATAGACACGCGGGTCTTAACAGAATTTAAAGACAACCATATGGCTCCTGCCGGTTGCCAACTTACAATAAGGAACATTGCATACATCAAATATAATCACAATCATGGCCATATCACATCACAGCACACCCCTGCAAAACAAAGTTAGACGCCTCTAATTTTCTTTGCATATTTTACGTGGTTTGGGGCTTTCAATAAGTGCCGATCTAACTTACGAACAAGAACCACAACGTTGATGATTGAAATATCAAGTGCCCGTTGTAAATTGGATCTATACTATAATGGGAGAGACAGACACCCGCAAAGCCACTTATGCAATACAAGTTGCATGTTGAGCGTGGAGCAAGTCTCATGAACGATGTCATGTAAGGTTAGCCCGGGCCGCTTTATCCCATCATACCGCAAGATGCAAAGTACACTAGAAGCAATTGATAATAAAAACACCACCGCCCACAATGACCATTGTGTTCTACTGGTGCAACAGAACTACATATAGAAACGGCTCTGATAGCACTGTAGGGGTTCGTAGCATGGAAAACAAAAAAATTCTACCGCATGCAAACAAACAAGCCAAGATCTATCTACTAGATTGTAGCAACGAGTCGATAGAGGAACTCACCCTCGAAGATTCCAAAGCGGTTAACGAGAGCAGATTCTCGTGGGTGATGTAGTCGTACTCTTGCCGATCTCAATATCGCGTAGACGATCCTTCCGGCGCTACGTTGCCCGGCGCTTCATGATCGGTCACACGTTGTATTTTCGATGAAGACTTTCCTCTCCCTTGTTCGAGCAGGCAGCGGAAGTTGTAGCACTCTCCTCGCGATTCCGGCAGCAACGTGTGGTACGGAAGTAGAGGAGATCTCGAGGCAGCCTTAAGCCGGAGCGAGTATGGTGGACTATGAGAGAGGCCTTGGCGATCTAGGGTTTATAGGGCACCAAGGGGAGAGTGTAGCCGGCGGCTAGGGTTTGGGATTACCCCAACTCGGCGAGTTGGTGGTGCCCTAGGTGGCGGCGGCAGCAGCAGGGGTGGTGGCGCCGGCGGCTTAGGGTTAAGGTTTTGGGGTGTGAGAGGTGTAGGGAAGAGGGGCACCCCTGCCCCTTCTTTTATAGGTGGGAGGGCGTCCGTTGGGAGGAGGGAGTCCTCCCCCAACTCGGTCTCCTTGGCCGGCGGGTGGAGGGAGGAGGACTTCCTCCCCAAGTAGGTTTCGTACTCTCCCTCCACCAAGCAAACTTGCCGTTTGACTTTTTCAAATTGGCGTTTGACTTTTTAAACTAGGATTTGATTTCTCCCTTTTTTTTGCCCAGCCATGATACCTAGTACATGATGCAACCATTCCACATTGTCATGAAACATTCATGTACCCTTCCCCTCCGGAGTGCCGGACCTTCCGGAACCTTCTAGAACATTCCCGATGAAAACACCGGAATCATTTCCCAACTCCGAAACATGACTTTCCTTATATGAATCTTATTCTATGGACCATTCCGGATCTCCTCGTGATATCCCGGATCCCATCCGAGAATCCGAACAACATTCAGTCTCTTACTCATCATTCCATAACTACTCAACAACATCGAATCCTTAAGTGTGTCTCCCTATGGTTCGTGAATTATGCGGACATGATCAAGACACTTCTTCGATAAATAACCAATAGAGGAATATGGAAATTCATATGGCTCCCACATATTTATATGATTACTTTGCGATCGAATGAACCACTTACATACGATACCAATTTCCCTTTGTCTCACGATAGTTTACATATCCGAGGTTTTGATCGTCGGTATCTCTGCATACCTAGTTCAACCTCGTTACTAATAAGTACTCTTTTCTCGTTCCCGTGATATGTGATCCCTTGTGAGCCAGTCACATGCTTGCAAGCTAATTGGATGACATTCCACCGAGAGGGCCCAGAGTATATCTATCCGTTATATGGATGGACAAATCCCACTCTTGATCCATGTGTTTCAACCCATACTTTCCGAACACTCAATGCCACCTTTATAGCCACCCAGTTACGGTGTGGTGGTTGATGTCATCAAAGCATCCTTCTGGTGATGGTTATAAGCATGATCTCATGGTCGAAGGAATAAGGTTACTATGTATCAGAAAGCTTATAGCAATTGAACTATTAAAATGACTTGATCTTTATGCTACGCTTATCTATAGGAGTATGTCCATCATACAATTCTCCTAATGATATGATCTTGTTGTTAATAACATCTCGATGTTCATGATAGGGAAACCACAATCATCTATTAACCAACAAGCTAGTATTATGAAGAGGCTTTACTAGGGACTCTATTTTAGTTTACAAATCACACCAGTATTAATGTTTCCTGGTCAATACTATTATAGCATGAATGTAAACATTTATCATAAACACAAAGATATAATAATAACTACATTTATTATTGCCTCTAGGGCATATCTCCAACAGTTGCAGCAACCCAGCCTCGTATGCCCTTTTAAACAATTGTTGTAGGATATCTGCCAATAGGATAAAGATGTAGGGTGAAAGTGGATCACCCTAGCGTACCCCCCTCCGAACTCTGAACCTCTTTCCACATTGTCGATTTATGAGCATTTGTGCTTGTGAAGTTTCCAGTAGCTCTTTAACCCATTCTATCCACAGTGGTGGGAATCCCCTTGCTTTCATGGTTTCATAGACAGCCTCCCAATGCAGAGTCAAATGCCTTTTGGAAATAAAGTTTTAGAACAATGATAGTTTTTTGTGTTTGTTTGCACATTGCACCATTTCAATAGCTGCTGCAAAGTTCTCAACAATTGTCCTATTCTTAATGAATCCAGACTGCATGTCATCAACCAACTCTTTGACCTTTGATTGTAGTTTGTTCGCCATTACTTCTGCAATTAGCTTTGGGATGTAGTGTTGTAGTGATATCGGCTTGTAATCTTTCACCTCCTGTGGCATGTCTGTCTTCGGGATTAGAGCAATGAGGGCTGAATTGACACCAGAGAGATTCAGACTTTGGTTGTGCAGAGAGTTAAATAAATCCACTAGGTGGTCCTTGACCTCTAGAATGTAATATTTGAAGAACTCATTGGTGAATCCATTTGGCCCAGGGAATTTGTTTGGAGGTGCCTTCATTATTGCTTGTTTAACTTCGTCCCAAGTGAAGGGAGCCGACAGGCTTAGCAGTATGCTGGATTGGTTCTCGTATAGGTGATGTAAGTCAATATTTCTTCCCCAGGGTCTCCTTTCAGCAAAGAACTCTTTGAAGTATTTAGTAGCAATATTTAACTTGTCCTTCTCCCCCAAAAAATCCTCGTTGCCTAGCCTGAATAATTTGATTTTATTTTTTCTAAATCTGTAGGTAGCCATAGTGTGGAAAAAGGTCGTGTTCTCATCACCTAGCTTCACCACTTGATCTTTGCTCTTCTCTTCCATCTCTAGTTTTCTGCCTAACAAAGCTCTTTCATTTTGTCGTGGCATAGTGCTCTGAAATCAAGTTCAGTCATAGATAGTGGGTGCCATTCCTAAACTGCATCGAAGTATTGGATGACGTGATTGACATTTGAGTGTATGGTCGTGATAGAACTTTTATTTTTTTCCATGCTCATTGCAGCTCTTACAACCCTTAGCTTGTAGTTAATTTTGGAAACTGCAGACATTTCCCTTGTCCCACGAGCCAAAATTCCTTTTGTGATTTCAATCAGTTCATTGCAGCCCAACCAGTAATCTTCGTAGCAAAAAATCTTTGTTACCTGCGATAGTGCCGAAGTGTAAAGCATGATGGCCTTATGATCAGATGTAGGATTCCCAGTTGCCTTGCATTGGGAGTGAATGAACCTCTGTCCCCAGGGTACATTGACCAATATTCTGTCCAGCTTGATAAGGGTCGGTCAGCTCTCTTGTTTGACCAGGTATACTTTGAGTTGCAAATGTCTACATCCATTAGCCCAAGCTCATTAATCCAGCTGTCAAAAGCTTCCATCTCAGCCCATGCAATATTGTTGTTGTTCTTCTCATGCATATATCTGCAAATATTGAAGTCCCCGACAATAGCCCATGGTATCGTTATTTCCTGTTTGAATACTCTCATGTAGTCATAGAAGACTCTTTCCTGAGCCTCACATGGGGCATAAACATTTGTGAGCATAAACGTTGTGTTGTCACTGGTTGATGAAACCACTACTGTCAGGGAAAATTTGTCTTGGCACTTGACTGTGATGTCGTAGTTCTTCTCTGACCAAGCAATCGGAGTTACACCCGTAGTTCCATCTGCAGGTTGATATACATAACTAGTGTACTTATGTGGCAAGAATTCCCTCAGTTTGAATATGTCGATGTTTTACAGCTTAGTTTCCTGATGACATATAAGCTGTGTCCCTGACTCACAGAGCAGTTTTAGAATTATTGCATTCTTGTCTGCATCACCTAAACCTTAGACATTCCAACCGATAATCTTCATTTGATCGGTAAGTTTCCCCAAAGGTGCAAAGAAAAAAAGAATGCAATATGCCATGGTATAGTGTAAATAATATGTGAGGACAAGAACACATTTATGGTAAATAAAAAGTACAGTGTCGATTGCACGTGCTACACACAGTGAGCAGCACCGACTATGAAGGTAAAGGAAAATGCAGGTGGTGGAAATAAAAAACAGACACCCTATCTGGTAATGACAAGCAGCGACTAAGCAGCCGAAACTAGCTTCAGCCATGAGATCCATTGAGGTCCAAGCACCCCTCATTGGCCTTCTTCTTCAGAAGCTGATCCACATTGAGCAGGCCACATCAGATTGCAAGGTCCAGCAGTGTCCTGTGTCGGCAGGCGTCTCGGTGATAGGCAAAGGCGCGAGCGCGTAGACATCAGGTACATGTCTCTTTTTGCGGCTACGGGTCGAGGTAGAGCCTGAACCAACTGAAGAGTCGGAACCCTCCGTGGAAGTGGCCTTGCGATGCACCGCTCTCTCCACCAATCCCACCCTTGCGCCATCATGCATCTTCCTGATTCTCTCTCTGCGGCTGCTTCTCTGCAGGCTCATTAAGATCAGGTAAGAGTCTGAGACGATGACCGGCTCCGTCTTGCAAGGTAATCTGTAATCAAGGCTACCAGTGCCCACCGCCCATCTTCCTGACTTGCCTTCCCCTTTCCCTTGCCATCATCTTGGACCAATGGCGCCTTGCCCTTGCGGTCGATCTGCACTGGCCCAACTGCCTGGCCGGTGATCCGCCTGGGGCTCGTGGGCTGCTCCCCCTGGTCACCCTTCTTGTACATGAACGGGCCTTCATCGCCAAGCATGTTTAAGGTGCCACCAGCCAGGGGATTTCTAAGCTGGCATGGTGTGTAGGAGCCCATTCCTTCTAGGAACAGCGCCTGTCATAGCCTCTCCTGATTGTCCGGCTTAGCCGGCACCCTATTATGGGTAAAATATTCTTAGAAGATGCAAGGATCGGGGTGTTGTGGCCTGCTGCTAGGCTGGACACTATCGGCGCCGGGTCAGAGGCACACACATGTGTATGGCAAGGAATAGGAGTGGCCTTGACAGGGTCAAAAGTGATTTGGAGCAGGGGACGTGGTGAGCCCGACGTGCCTGCAGCGAAAGAGGGTTTGAACATGTTGATGGGGACGGGAGGTGGAAAAAGGAGGTGGAGACGGACTGTGTGTATGGCTGATTTATAGGGAGGGAAGAAGCAGTCAGGGCATAAGGATGGACTGGCGGGCCCATGGACATGGAAGGGCGAAGAATCTTCGGTGGGTGTGTGTTGTCTATCTCAGGCAGAAGCGGCAGAGGGCGAATATTGTTTACCTCTGATGGGAACATGCTAAAAAGTAGCAAGCGGACACACTCGCAAGTGAGCCCCCTACCGTCAGTCTGGTTGAAGTTGAAGACGTTGAAAGGCTCATCCTCCACGCCTGGCCCGGGCTCTCCGACAGGGATGCGGACGCAGAAGCTCTGCGCGCGGCTCGGCGTGACTTTCACGCCATAGGCGACACCATCTCCGTCCCACACAAACTCTGCCGCCGCCGACAGCGGCCACGCCTCCACCATGCGAGCCTCCACCTTGGCGGAGTCATCAAGTAGCATGACAGAGTCCAGCAATGAGGCGTCCTCCGGATTGATCAGAGCCCGCCTCGCAGGGAGCGTCAGGGGCCTAGCCTCGTCATAGGTGGCCACAGCCTCGTGCTGCTGCTGGCGCTCCGAGGGCACCGTGCGGCGCGGCGATGGAGGAGTTATGTCTACGCACTTCTATTCTTGTAGACAGTTGTTGGGCCTCCAAGTGCAGAGATTTGTAGAACAGCAGCAAGTTTTCCTTAAGTGGATTACCCAAGGTTTATCGAACTAAGGGAGGAAGTGGTCAAAGGTATTCCCTCTCAATCAACCCTGCAATCAAGATACAAGAAGTATCTTGTGTCCCCAACACACCCAATACACTTGTCAGGTGTATAGGTGCACTAGTTCGGCGAAGAGATAGTGAAATACAAGTGGTAACGGTGCCAGAAAACAGCTTGACGGTGAGGTAAAGACTAAAGCAAGCAAACATGCAACAGATCTTGTAGCAAACGGTGTTTCAATGTTTATAAACAAGTCCTAGGGATCATACTTTCACTAGTGAACACTCTCTAATATAAATTATAGCATGGAAAACAAAAAAATCTACCGCATGAACACACAATCAAGATCTAATCTATGATCAAGCCAAGATCTATCTATTAGATTGTAGCAACGAGTCGATAGAATACTAACCCTCGAAGATCCAAAGCGGTTAACGAGAGCAAATTCTCGTGGGTGATGTAGTCGTACACTTCCGATCTCAAGATCGCGTAGACGATCCTTCCGGCGTTGCGTTCCAAGAAGGTTCTCATGATCGGTCACACGTTCGGTACTCGATGAAGACCTTCCTCTCCCTTGTTCCAGAAGGCAGCGGAGGTTGTAGCACTCTCCTCGTGATTCCGGCAGCACGACGACGTGGTGTCGGAAGTAGAGGGGAGATCTTGTAGGGCTTCGCCTTAAGCCGGAGCGAGTATGGTGGAGTATGAGAGAGGCCTTGGCGATCTAGGGTTTAGAGGCACCAAGGGGTGAGCATGGCCGGCGGCTAGGGAAATCTAGGGTTTTCCCCAAGTCGGCTAGAAGAGGAGACCTAGTCGGCGGCAACATTTGGAGGTGGTGGCGCCAAGGGCTAGGGTTTAGGTGTGAGGGGTAGGGGGAGCCCTACCCCTCCTTACATAGGTGGGAGGGGCGACTTGGGAGGAGGGAGTCCTCCTCCTACTCCCCTCCATGGCCGGCGGGTGGAGGGAGTGGGACTTCCTCCCCAAGTAGGTTTCCTACTCTCTCTCCACCAAGCAAACTTCAGATTTGACTTTTCAAATTGGCGTTTGACTTTCAAACTTCGATTTGATTTCTCTCTTTATATTGCCCAGCCAAGTGACCTAGTAGATGATGCAACCATTCCACATTGTCATGACACATCCATGTACCCTTCCCCTCCGGAGTGCCGGACCTTCCGGACCCTTCTAGAACATTCCTGGTGAAAACACCGGAATCATTTCCGAACTCCGAAATAGGACTTTCCTTATATGAATCTTATTCTCCGGACCATTCTGGATCTCCTCGTGATATCCCAGATCCCATCGAAGACTCCGAACAACATCCGGTCTCTTACTCATCATTCCATAACTACTCAACAACATCGAATCCTTAAGTGTGTCTCCCTACGGTTCGTGAATTATGCGGATATGACCGAGACACTTCTCCGATCAATAACCAATAGAGGAATCTAGAAATTCATATGGCTCCCACATATTTCTATGATTACTTTGCGATAGAATGAACCATTTACATACGATACCAATTTCCCTTTGTCTCACGATAGTTTACTTATCCGAGGTTTTGATCGTCGGTATCTCTGCATACCTAGTTCAACCTCGTTACTGATAAGTACTCTTTTCTCGTTCCCGCGGTATGTAATCCCTTGTGAACCAGTCACATGCTTGAAAGCTAATTGGATGACATTCCACCGAGAAGGCCCAGAGTATATCTATCTGTCATATGGATGGACAAATCCCACTCTTGATCCATGTGCCTCAACCCATACTTTCCGAACACTCAATGCCACCTTTATAGCCACCCGATTCACGGTGGTGTTTGATGTCATCAAAGCATCCTTCCGATGATGGTGATTAACATGATCTCATGGTCGAAGGAATTAGGTTACTATGTATCAGAAAGCTTATAGCAAATGAACTATATTCAATGACTTGATCTTTATGCTACGCTTATCTATAGGAGTATGTCCATCACATCATTCTCCTAATGATATGACCCTGTTGTTAATAACATCTCTATATTCATGATCAGGAAACCATGATCATATATTAACCAACAAGCTAGTTTAACAAGAGGCTTTACTAGGGACCCTTTTATGTTTACAAATCACACAAGTATTAATGTTTCCGGTTAATACAATTATAGCATGGTATGTAAACATTTATCATAAGTATGAAGATATGATAATAACCACTTTATTATTGCCTCTTGGGCATATCTCCAACAGAGTCCCACTTGCACTAGAGTCAATAATCTAATACCTTTGTGCATTCAACACCTATGGCTTTCCAGTGTTGTATTTACACGATTGCTAGTGGTCAACTGATCTCCGGATCCGACACTTTCAGGTCAGTGTGTAATTGCATGTCTTTGCGTCTCTACGCATCACTCATTCTCTAATGAGATGGCTTTGTACAAATTTGGTCCTTTGGTGAGACCTTTAGTTCCTTGGGGTTAAAACATGTTGATAATATTGTCGTACAATATATCTTCATAGTACCATCCCGCTGTGAACTACACCTAGTTTGATAACAAACTACTTGACACAAATGCCCTCTTTTGCTGCTATAACAGCAGTCATATACTTAGCCTTTTGTTGTAGTATCTGTCACAATGTCTTAACTTTGGAACTCATCCAAATTCATTATGGAACTTACTTTCCATCATATTGTGCCACCCTTAGTTTAGATTGAGATAAACTTAATTTGTACTTTGTGACAAAACTAGTATCAATGTAATACTTTTACAATGAACTAACCATCTATTTGTCACTTCTACAAAATAATATATTCTTAGTTCTTTTAAAAGATCATAAGAATATCTTTACTATCGTCCAATAATCATCTTATGAATCATTCTGGTATACGCTCATAACATTTAGAGCATAGGACATATCTGGATTTGTACATATCACAGAATGATTGATAAAATACTCTTTGTAATTTTATCTATCAAGTATCAAAATTACTTAAATATTTATTCAATCCTTCCTGTGCAACAAGAACCTTTCTTGTAGTCTCTATATTGAACTCATTCAATATATCATTTATGTACTTCTGGCACAACCATATTGGCGTCACAATTTATCTATATAGACATTGATGCCAAATATTCGGGTTCTGCCTAAGCCTTTCATCGAGATGAAATTCTTATTCTGTGTTAATAAAAAGATACATCATTTCTAATCAAAAATATGTATTCCACATAATGTATTAGAAACATGTCTTAGCGCTCCCACTTAATTTCTTGCAAATGCAAGCATCTTCATCATCTCCGATGAAATTAAACTCTTTTAACAGTTTCATCATAGTGAAGATTCCAACTCCGCGATACTTACTTCAACCATTGAAGTTTGCATATGCTTTTAGCATCCTTTGAATTAACAAAACCCTTTGGACCGTGTCATGCACACGTCTTAGGTAACCATTCTATTAGAAGAACTTGTTTTGTTTATTCAACTATCACATAAAAAAATTATATGTAGTGGTTGCTACATTAATCTGTCTAGACTAAATATCGCTTAATGAAAGATCAGATCTTGTCATAGTCAACTCTTTGAACATTGTCGTGAACTCTTTCCCGACATGTCGATAATTTTATAGATGTGAAACATCCATGTCTATTTCTTTATAGATCCAAATATGAATGTAAGGTCTTGTACCTTTCCAGAGGGTCTTTCAAGTTCAAAGCTTGATCTCTCGTATACAGAACTATCACGGATTTTATGGCTTCAAGCCATTTGACGGAGTCAGAGCCCATCATCGCTTCTTTGCATGTAGTCGGATCATTATTATCAAATAATGATTTAACTCTCAAATCTTGGTATTTGATTGTTTACCCGACCTACTTGTTTCAATAGGAACTTAGACCTCTGTGACCACAACCTTTGAGGTACGTGAGCCATGAGCATTGTTGCTGCCTCCGGAACACTTTTCGGCGCTGCGCAATTTTGCACATATAGCTAAGGTTCTTTTAATCTTATCAAAGTTCTATTGTCCTCCCACTTAACTTTTCACGGAAAATTTCATTCTCAAATAAACTTGACGTTCTAAGCGACAAACATTTTTGTCTTTGGTGTTATGGAGGAATACTAAACGATTATTCAAAAATAACATACAAAGATATGTTTATCCGATTTTGGTTGCAAACATCTTTCTTATGCATAACATACCAATGTTTAAGAAAGGACAACTTGGGTTTTATCCCAAACCATAACTTTATATGGTGTCAATTCAACGGATTATGATGGAGCTCTTTTCAGTGGAAAAACGGTAGTCTCTAAAGCTTTTAATCTTTAAAATATAATGGCAGTTTTATGAATTACACCTTTGATCTTACCATGTCAAATAAGGTTAAATTACATATCTCGAACGCTCCATACTCTTATGGTGTTTTGGGAAATGCAAATCCACGGAATGATTCCTTAAATCTTAGGTGTTTTATGCTAAACTTGTAACTTAAATATTTTCCTTTATGATCTTATCATAAACTATTTATATTCTTTTACAATGATTTTGCACTTCATCTTGAAAGTCTTTGAACTTTTCAAATGTTTCATACTTCATCCTTATCAAGTAAATATTCATATATTCACTCAAATTTTTGGATAAAGCATATGAAGTTGAAATTTATCGCTCTTTTCATAATGGACTTCATACAACAGTATGTACTTGTTCCAATAAGCTAGTCATTCGTTCCCTTTTGGCCTATGAACGAAGTTTTAATTATTCTAGGAAAGTTTCACAAGTGTCATTTGATCAAGAAATCAAAAGACTTCAAAATTCCATCCACATGGAGTTTCTTCATGTTTTCTTTTCAATATAATTTAAACTGCGATGTCACTTCCTAAGTGATCTTTCTTATCAATTGTCTTTTGACATTTTTAGCAATATTTTTATGGATGTGATTTATCCAACGATATTTGTAAATAATCCATCTTTTATGGAATACAAAAATTATTTGAACAACCCTTTTGTTCTCATAATACCTGATAAAACAAATCTTGAAGGCAAGCTTTGATGTTTAACGAGCAACACAATAACCCTTTATTTGTTCTTGATGAACATCATCACATATTCTTTTGCTAGTTACTTAGTCCATTGTAGTTCATGAATTCCGTTGTTTCGTATGATACCAACAAATTCAGTATCCAATATTTAAGAACCACATTATTTAACAAGCAAAGAATATAGTCATAACACGTATATCCTTTATATACCTAAACTGAACAATTCTAGTCTTTTATTTTCTGCCATATATTTATGAGATTCTCTTTCAGTATTTCCTTTTCTGTTTTGAAAGAATCTATCAACATCAATAGTGGAGCCATCCATATGACACATAGTCCAGAGCGTGTATAATTAAATACCAATGTCTTTGGACTTTCACTTTGAAGTAGATTACCATCATCAAATGTTTGGTGTTCTTTCAAATTCCTTTATTTAGTAAACTCTTGGTGTAGTAAACATTTTACCTACATCAAATATTCACCCTTCTCATGGAATTATTCATGATCAAGCTACTTTATCTTATAACGGTGAATCGCGAGTATAATGTTGCTCTCCAAAACCTTTTGGAGAATTAAGACGACCAGTGTCTCCAACCTTTTGCAAATTCTCATCAAATATGAGAACATGACTTTTTCCATATTATACTCTATCATGTTGCAACCAAAACTTCGTTTTAGATATCACAATATCTTCCACACATCATGGTTTCTGAAACAACTCTTTCAACTCCTAGATTACCTTGATACTGAAATTATCTTTCGAATATCAAGAATCATGGAGACAAACATGATACTTATACACTAATACTTGGAATTGTCACTCTTGATTTAATACCAATTATTAAACTTCATGGAGTAACCGGAACTTACTGAAAGTTTGCAATAGGACTTTTAAACTTTAGATTAACACTTCAAAACAATACGATACCAGTTCGTAAAGTAACTTACCAGAATTCTATAGTTCTATCATCTCAATTATAACTAAGCGCAAGGTGGTAAACGGATGCCAATGACTACAATAACTATGCAAATTCACTTTGATTTAATTTATGATAAATAGTGTTCAACTTTTAATCATATTGTTGTTGAACTCCCACTCAAAAAAATATCCCTCACATTGTTTTAGTGATCACACGAACCAAATCCACCACATCAAAACCGATCATCACGAGAGTTGATGTAGCTTCAATGGCGAACAATCAACATGTTCATCATATCTACTATATGACTCATGCTTTACCTTTCGGTGATCCGTGTTCCAAGACCATGTCTGTACATGCTAGGCTCGTCAAGATCAAACCTTAGCTTCCGCATGAGCAAATCTGGCTTGCTCACGTTGTATACACTCGCAGAATCTAACACACCCGAACATCACGTGATGCTTCGAAACAACGAACTTTAGCAACGGTGCTTACTAAGGATGAACACTTTAAAACTTGAAATTTTGTGCTTGAAGGATCATCTTATAATGCTACCGTCTTGAACTAAGCAATACAAGATGCATAAAATGATTAACATCACATGCAATTCACAATATGTGATATGATATGGCCTTTCTTCTTGTGCTTCCGATCTCCATCTTCAAGCACGAACATGATCTCCATCATCACCGGTGTGGCGTCAAGGTCAATGGCGCCGTTTCATGGTTGTCATCCACCAGCATCAACTATTACAACTACTTTGAGTAGACACACAGGTCTTAACGGAATTAAAAGACAACCATATGGCTCCTGCCGGTTGCCAACTTACAATAAGGAACATTGCATACATCATATATAATCACAATCATGGCCATATCACATCACAGCACACCCCTGCACAACAAAGTTAGACGCCTCTAATTTTCTTTGCATGTTTTACGTGATTTGGGGCTTTCAATAAGTGTTGTTCTAACTTACGAACAAGAACCACAATATTGATACTAGTATTGTCAATCACCTGTTGTAAATTGAATCTTAACTATGTTGGGAGAAACAGGTACCCGCAAAGCCACTTATGCAATACAAGTTTCATGTCAAGCGTGGAGCAAGTCTCATGAACGATGTCATGTAAGGTTAGCCCGGGCCGCTTCATCCCACCATCCCGCAAGATGCAAAGTACACAAGAAGCAATCGACAACAAAAGCATCAACACCCACAATGACCATTGTGTTCTATTCGTGCAACAGATCTACATATAGACACGGCTCTGATACCACTGTAGGGGTTCGTAGCATGGAAAACAAAAAAATTCTACCGCATGAACACACAATCAGATCTAATCTATGATCAAGCCAAGATCTATCTACTAGATTGTAGCAACGAGTCGATAGAATACTAACCCTCGAAGATCCAAAGCGGTTAACAAGAGCAGATTCTCGTGGGTGATGTAGTCGTACACTTCCGATCTCAAGATCGCGTAGACAATCCTTCCCACACAGCATTCGCAAGCGCGCTGCAATGGTCACATGTTCGGTACTCGATGAAGACCTTCCTCTCACTTGTTCCAGCAGGCAGCGGAGGTTGTATCATTCTCCTCGTGATTCCGGCAGCATGACGGCGTGGTGTCGGAAGTGGAGGGGAGATCTCGTAGGGCTTCGCCTTAAGCCGGAGCGAGTATGGTGGAGTATGAGAGAGGCCTTGGCGATCTAGGGTTTAGAGGCACCAAGGGGTGAGCTTGGCCGGCAGCTAGGGAAAGCTAGGGTTTGCCCCAAGTCGGCTAGAAGAGGAGACCTAGTCGGTGGCAACACTTGGAGGTGGTGGCGCCAAGGGCTAGGGTTTAGGTGTGAGGGGTAGGGGGCGCCCTACCCCTCCTTATATAGGTGGGAGGGGCGACTTGGGAGGAGGGAGTCCTCCTCCTACTCCCCTTCATGGCCGGCGGGTGGAGGAAGTGGGACTTCCTCCCCAAGTAGGTTTCCTACTCTCCCTCCACCAAGCAAACTTCAGATTTGACTTTTCAAATTGGCGTTTGACTTTCAAACTTCGATTTGATTTCTCTCTTTATATTGCCCAGCCAAGTGACCTAGTATATGATGCAAACATTCCACATTGTCATGACACATCCATGTACCCTTCCCCTCCGGAGTGCCGGACCTTCCGGATCCTTCTAGAACATTCCTGGTGAAAACACCGAAATCATTCCCGAACTCCGAAATAGGACTTTCCTTATATGAATCTTATTCTACGGACCATTCCGGATCTCCTCGTGATATCCCGGATCCCATCTGAGACTCCGAACAACATTCGGTCTCTTACTCATCATTCCATAACTACTCAACAACATCGAATCCTTAAGTGTGTCTCCCTACGGTTCGTGAATTATGCGGACATGACCGAGACACTTCTTCGATCAATAACCAATAGAGGAATCTGGAAATTCATATGGCTCCCACACATTTCTACGATTAATTTGCGATCGAATGAACCATTTACATACGATACCAATTTCCCTTTGTCTCACGATAGTTTACTTATCTGAGGTTTTGATCGTCGGTATCTCTGCATACCTAGTTCAACCTCGTTACTGATAAGTACTCTTTTCTTGTTCCCGCGGTATGTGATCCCTTGTGAACCAGTCACATTCTTGCAAGATAATTGGATGACATTCCACCGAGAGGGCCCAGAGTATATATATCCATCATATGGATGGACAAATTCCACTCTTCATCCATGTGCCTCAACCCATACTTTCCGAACACTTAATGCCACCTTTATAGCCACCCAGTTACGGTGTGGTGTTTGATGTCGTCAAATCATCCTTTCGATGATGGTGATTAACATGATCTTATGGTCGAAGGAATTTGGTTACTATGTATCAGAAAGCTTATAATAAATGAACTATATTAAATGACTTGATCTTTATGCTACGCTTATCTATAGGAGTATGTCCATCACATCATTCTCCTAATGATATGACCCTGTTGTTAATAACATCTCTATGTTCATGATCAGGAAACCATGATCATATGTTAACCAACAAGCTAGTTTAACAAGAGGCTTTACTAGGGACCCTTTTATGTTTACAAATCACACAAGTATTAATGTTTTCGGTTAATACAATTATAGCATGGTATGTAAACATTTATCATAAGTATGAAGATATGATAATAACCACTTTATTATTGCCTCTTGGGCATATCTCCAACATAAATATCTTCTCTTAATGATAGTACTCTTAACTACTCTCCGGTTGGACACACTAATCATCGGTAGGGCTATAACAGCACTCTTTAAAGTCCGCATTTCCCAATCTAGATAACCCCACACTGTCACCTTGAGCGCTAGATGGTTCCAGCAAACACCATAATTTCATAAAGACATCCAGCTCCAAATATAACTCATAACAAATATTCAATCTAGCCAAAGTGCCACACACGGTATGCACGCTATCACTTTCACACACGTGGGGAAAAGCATAGATCTATTAAAGCACAAAGAGTATTTATGTAGACTCAAACCTAAGTGCTACCATGGCGTGCATGCTGTCACTTTCACACACATGGGGAGAGCAGTGATCTATTGAAGCACTTGAGTAGCAAGGTAGATCTACTTGATTACAAATCTCATGACCACAACAAGATCATGCATAGAGAGAGAGATGAACACATAGCTACAGGTAGAGCCCTTAGCCTCGAGGAAGAACTACTCCCTCCTCATCATAGGAATCAGCAATGGTGATGAAGATGGTGATGGAGATCGATGGAGATGGATCCGGGGGCACTTCCCCGTCCTAGCAGGGTGCAGAAACAGAGACTTTCTGTCTCCCGAATCTCCCCTTTGGTGGTGGCGGCGCTACAGAGGTTTTAGTCGATTTCTTCTGGATGTTTTAGGGTTTTCTCATCGTAGGCTTCTTATAGGCACAGGAATCAAGGTCGGTGGGTGTCCAGGTGGCCCACACCCCCTGTTGGCGCCCCCAGGGCTTGCCCGCGCCAAGGGGGTGCGGCCACCCTGTGGCCCCCCTCCGGCTCTGCTTCGTGGTTCCGTGTTGCTCCAGGAAAAATAATGACTTTGGCTTTTGTCCCGTCCAATTCTGAGAATATTGATTTTCTGCCTTTCTGGAACCAAAAACAGAAGAAAGCAGGAACTGGCACTGTGGCAACTTGTTAATAGGTTAGTTCCAAAAAAGATATAAAAACACCTCAAAGTAAAGACAAAGCACAACAAAGTAGGTACTAAACAAGCATGGAACATCAAAAATTATATATACGTTTCTGACATATCAAGGAGGCGCTCTGGTGCTGGGCGCACTCATGTGTAGGGTGTCGCGTGCGGCCTCCTTGGTAGCGTTGTCCTGGTGGCGGAGGCGATGGAGGCCCGTGGGGCGACGGCGGGCGCTGGCCCTGGTCCGGCGTGAGGGGGCGCCCGGAGTTTGTGTCCCAGACCTCATTGATGTAGACATCGGTGTAGTTCCCACATCGGGTTCTCCACCTTGACCATGGCGAAGAGGGCCGAGTAGTCGTGGCCCCGGATCGCACCGTGCTCGACGCTCATGAGGGAGGCAAAGCCGCTGACGGTGGTGCGCACCCCGCGGCGTTCCTAGAACTCAAGCGGGAATTTTTTTCCATGGTGAGGCATGCGACGTAACGGTAGGAGAAGGTGAAGGAGCTATCGCCCGAGCCATGCGGGAGAATATGAACATGGGTGATGGTCTGGTCTATGTCTCGAACACGTAGAGGGTTGAGCCTCATGGCGCGGTTCTGGTCACCGCGATGAAGAAACATGACATAGCAGGCCCCGACGGAGCTGGAAGCAAAGAGGACCTGGGGGTTGTCCAGGCACTGATGGAAAACATGGCCTAGCCATGGGATAGGGTTAGCGCGCACTGGGTGGACGTCCACGAGACAGGCGAGGGCGTGAGGATCGTGGACGGGAGGGCAGTGGACGTCAAGCGAGACCAGGCGGCGATGGCCCGCGTGGATCGTGGAAGATTGGTTCCATTGCCATGTTGGTGGGGCAGTGTTCGGCCACAGCCTGTGAAGGATAGGACAAAGGTGGCGGCGATGGCCCGCCTGCCGGCAGAGCCAGCAGATCATAGGATTTCTGCAGTGGAAGGATCTATGATCGAAAGCGAGGCACCGGTAGCAGCGAAGGTGGAGGTTTGCAGGGTGGTGGAGGTGGAGGCGTGCCTTGGACACGCGGTGGACTGGTTCTAGAGCAGGGCGTAGCAAGATGTCTTTATAGGAAGGTTTATGCGAAGAAGAGGCGGTAGGATTTGTGGAAGAAGGGGCATTGGGCGGGACGAGGTGGCGCGGATCAGGGCGTCGTGGCAGCTGCATGCCATGGGTTGTCACATTTCCATGAAGAGGCCGCTGACTGACAGGGTGCAGCATTGCTATCTCCGCCCTGGTTCTGACAGGGAGAAGGAAAATGGGTTGACAACGTCTGCTGCGCGACAGACCTGTCCTGCATGGTAAAAGTCCCAGAGGTGCCGTGCTCCCGTTCGAACGGCGTCACAGGGTTTACATTATTCACCGCATGGGTTACCGTCTTGGGAGAAAGGGAAGTGGCTGGGCGGCACAGCGCAGCTCTGACTGCATGGCGGTCACTGACGGAGCGGTCATTTCGAATTGAAAACGCACTCATTACACAACCATTTGCATCGTTGCAAGTTGAGGTGAGCTGGGGGCTAATGCGGTGATCATGCACGGTAAGCGGCGCCGCCTAGCGAGTTGGGTCTCTGCGGTATAGAGATTTGAAATTTGAATGGGCCGATGGCCCGGTTACCTCTGAGCGCAATCTCCGCTGCCACGTCAGCAATTGTAACTCGGAAATTGAAAATTCCCGCTTCGCCTCCAGAGACGGCGAAACCCAGCGGCTCGCCGCCGAACCAGAAGTGCAGCAGCCTAGCGACGGCTCCCTTGGACAGGGTGACACCGTCGGAGACGACGTGGATCTTGAGGGATGCATATTCCCCGCTCGGCATGCCCATGCGGTGTGTGGTACCACAGAAATGTCTTGCCAACATCAGATCCTGAATCTGTTCAAAAAAAAAAAAACATCAGATCCTGAAAACACTGACCACACGCACAGCTCGAAGCAACGGATCTCATGGCAGAAGGACTACCTAGGTGCCTACGTGTGATGGTATGATCTACATGCAAGGACGAGAAAGGATGCAGCGAGGGGTCGTGCACGTACTGGTGGCATGGCATTAGAGAACTTAGCTTGGCTTGCAATGAAGTTGTCGCGTTGGCTGTGGTCGCGTGGCGCAGCCCACGCAGGTGAGCCAACCACGCCATCATCATCTTCCTGGGGCCGTTGGTGGACGGCTTCTCCGGCCCTAGGAAAGCTTCAAGGTTGTTGCGCCGCTCATGTTGGACAAGCATGTGTGCCCGCCCCCCTCTAGCGTTTGAACGAGCACCAGAGGCATGTCCATCGGTGTCCGGTATAGGAGCGGCGGTACGAGCTGTGTGTTTGGGAGGTGCGATGGTGGGAGGGTTTGCTCGTCTAAGGTTTGGGCGATGGTGTGAGGCGTGGGACGGTGACGGAGCAGCGCCGGCCCTCACGTCGCCAGCGATGTCGCGAGAGCAGAGATCGTGGGAGCTACTCATCCTCTCATCTCTCCCAGTGGCTTATTCAGTGGATCTTTATGTGCTGCCACCTCCTGTTGTAGTATGGTCCTCTCCTCTTGAAAGGGACTTTTTTCGGAAAGGAGCATATATTAATATCAAGAGATACCAATTACACCTGGCCTCTGCAACAACGCAATACCCTATTGGCATTACAGATGCACACAGCCAACAAAAGATAAAGAAAACTAAGAAAATAAAAGACCCGCTACAGTGTTCCGGTCCTAGCAGCAACAGTACAACCACCATCAATACAACACCTGAACTCCAGGCTCTTCAAAAGCCCTAGCATGGTCCTCTCGGACAAAGAACCGTACATATGCAAAACCGTGACAAGGCTCGCACCGGTTTTGTGCTCGGTAGGATTATACTTAGGTTAAAATGTTAAAATAAGTAGATATTTGAGGTATATACACCTCTAGTCCCACAACTTGCTTAGAGCATCTTCACTCAGCTACCCAGGACGCTGATCCGGACGCCGAAAATAGGTCCGGACACCGAAATTTCGCTCAGTCGCGTACCTAGGAACCTGTCCGAACCAGGAAAAATGATGTACTTGATTATCTTGATGGATGTAGCTGCATATGCATAGAGGTGGGTATGGCTTCTACCCACTTAGTAACATAGTCAACAACAAGAATAATATGAGTATAACCATTAGAGGTAGTAAATGACCCCATGAAATCCATTCCCCAACCGTTAAATGGTTATATTATAAGATTGTAGTTCATGGACATTTCTTATCTCTTACCCATGTTACTCATTAGTTGGCAATCATTACAATTTCTAACATAATTATGAGCGTCTTTGAATAAGGTTCGCCAATAGAAACCCGATTGTAAGACTTTGGCCGCGGTGCAGTAGCCGGTAGATGTCCTCAAAATGACTATCATGACAAGCTTTTAAAATAGCGCCCATTTCATGATCAAGTACACATTTCCTAATCATCCCATCGATCCCATGTATGTATAGATAAGGATCATCCCAAAAGTAAGACTTTAAATCATTAAAGAACTTCTTCCTTTGATTATAGTTCATTCCCTTTGGCAAAAACTTACCCATAAGAAAATTAGCGTAGTCTGCAAACCACGGGTCATGTGATTCTAAGACTACAAGATATTCACCAGGCAAGGATTCATTAATAGGGGTATGATCTTCTATTATGACTTCCATGAGGGAAAGGTGATTGGCAACGGGATTATCCTTTCCTCTTCTATCAAGTATTTGTAAGTCATACTTTTGTAGTAGTAACACTTAATAATACGAGGTTTTGCATCTTTTTTTCCAAAATGTGTCTTAAAGCCCGATGATCCGTATGCACTATTAATTTGGAGTTTAGAATGTAATGTCTAAACTTATCGTAGGCGAAAACAATGGCTAAAAATTCTTTGTCAAATGTTGCATAATTTTTTGATCCTCATTAAAAACTCGACTAGCATATTCAATAACATTCAAGCTTAATCCTTCTCGTTGACCAAGAATGGCCCTAATGGCATGATCGCTAGCATCACACATAATTTCGAATTGTTCATTCCATGTAGGTGGTTGAATAATAGGTGCATAAACTAGCGCTTTTTTAGTTGTTCAAAAGAATCAATAAAATCTCTATCAAAATAAAATGGTGTTTCCTTATTCAAAAGGCAAGTTAAAGGTGCTACAAGCTTAGAGAAATCCTTGATGAAGCGCCAATAAAATCCTGCATAGCCAAGAAATTTCTTTACCCCTTTTACATCTTGAGGTATCGGTAATATTTCCAAGGTAACCATGCTTGAATTATCAACTACAATACATTTTTCATAAATTTTATGTCCAAAAATAATACCTTCTCTTACCATGAATCGGTTGTGTTCCCAGTTGAGGACTAACTTGGTTTATATGCAACGTTGCAATATCCTGGTAAGGTTATAGAGACATTGGTCAAAAGCAGTTCCGTAGGCAACAAAGTTGTCCATAAAAACTTCCATAGAATCTTCACATATCAAATATCTTCAAAACAAATTCCTGAAAAGTCGCAGCCGCATTGCGTAAACCAAAAGGCATTAGTCTATAAGCATAAGTCTCATATGAGCAGGTAAAATTCGTCTTCTCTTGGTCTTTTGGTTGGATAGCAATTTGAGAGTAACCGTCAAGAAAGCAAAAAATAAGAATTTCTAGATTTCTTTATAAAATACGGTTCATAAAAGGTATTTGATTATGACTTTTAGTAGTTTCCTTATTCAATTTTCTGAAATCTATACACATTTTGTACCCTGCTATAGTTCTGGTAGGGATAAGTTCGTCCTTATCATTATTAATTATGGTTACACATTCTTCTGTAGGTATGCAATGAGTAGGACTTACCCATTTACTATCAGAAATTGGATAAATAATACCAATGTCTAACATGCGTATAACTTCCTCACTACATCTTTCATTTTAGAATTCAAGCTTTTTTGGGTGTCAACAAAAGGCTTAGCATCCTCAATCATAGGAATTTTATGACTGACTAGGGAGGGATATATTCCGTTTATATCACTAAGGGTGTATCCAAAAGATTCACGTTGATCAATAAGCACTTCTAAAAGTTTCTTAATTTCTTCGAGAGAAAGTTTATCATCAATAATAACAGGACACTTACCTTATTTGTCTAAAAATTCATACTTGAGCCCTAGAGGTAGGGTTTTAATACCAAAGGAGTTGGATCTTCATCTCCTTTATTTCTAACTTTTCGATTTCATCCTTGAGAAGATCCCCTATTTTAGGTGCAGTGTCGAGGATATTGTCAAGGTCTTCCTTTGAAAAATCATTTGGGACTGAACCATTGTTTGATAGGCTTCTCTCCAGTTCAGATGGTGGGGTACCAAAATAAATTGTTGCCAACTCTTCAATAGTTTTTTCTTCTTTGATTTCAATCTTCTTTTCATATGGATTTTTTTAAATTGGTGATAATTTACCTTGAGATCCTCTTCTCCAAACTAAAAAGACACGACTTGCTTCCTATCGTTAATATCAATGTTCATGGAACTATAAAAGTGACTCCCAAATATTACGTGACAAAAGGAATGCATGTCAATAATATAAAATTCAACTGGGTAAATAAAAGTTTCTACAGAAATATAAGCATTACGAACAATTCCATGAGTTTGTTGCAAAGTTCTATCCGAAAGCATGATGGTTATTTTATAGGGCTCAAGTTCTGGTTCATCAAGATAGCAACGTAACTCCTCATACATGGAGTAAGGCATAATATTTGTAGAATATCTTAAGTCACAAATTCCCACATATAGATTCACCTAAACAAAAAGGAATTTTCGGTTGAGCTATATGCTTACCATTAGGCTTACCTCCAGTTATATCAGAGGTTCCTCTACTTACCGTTATTACTTCGTTCTCAACAACTTCGGGCTCCAGTAGTTCTTTTACTTTGCCAACATTTGCCTTGATAGTCCCCAGATTTCTCGTTAACTTCCCTATCCTTCTTACTCCTTCATTTTTAGCCTTGTTCCTTTTTGTTAGTATGGTTTCATCTTCGACTAGCAACTTGTTCCCCATTCATGAGACACCGTCCTTGGGATCAGTCTTGGGGAGTTTGACATCACAAGGTGTGCAACGCTCCCACTCCTTTGGAATCTGCAAATGCTCGGGCGTATGTTTTGAAAATTTGAACAATCATACGAGGGTCAAGGTTAAAATTTCCAAGTAATTTATCTACCTTGCCAAATGCTAGAAACTTTCTTAAACAATCATATTCTATAGGGTTATCCTCATCAAGTGCAATTCCACAATAGGCTTTTTCCATCCTATGAACTGTATCTAGCAAATTCCAGGCTCTTTCAACACTAAATTCAGTAAATGACCCATTGGTAAGAGAGTCTATTTCATTTCTATTATCAGTACTTAAACCTGCACAAAAGGTATGTATTACCAACCATGGTGGGAAATTATGATAGGAGTAATGGTCAAGAAGTCCCTTCCATAGAGGCTTTCCTTGGGCCCCCTTTAAAATTGGTGATCATATGTCTGGCTCCAAGGGTTTTTGGCCTGGTTAAGAAATCGACTAAGAATGAAGATGACAAACTCTCTCATGAGTTAGTAATTTTTGTAGGACTTTGAATATCCAAGAACGGGCATTATGTATAAGAGTTTGAATAAAGAGAGCAGATTTAACCTTATCCTTAGTGTATATATTAAGACAAAAAATTCCACAAGTATCTTCAAAGAACCCTACATGCTCGTACGGATCTTCAGTACCGCCCCCTACAAACTTTTTAGCATGCAAAAGATCCAGCATAATGGGGTTAATATCATATCCTTCGGGGTTGTTGGATTTTAAATAGGCGTCCATGGGTGGACCAGAATTCTTTATGGCTTCAAGCTGAATTATATGTCCCATGGTGTTTACCTAAAACTAGTAAAATAATTAATAGATTTAGCAACTAAGAACAAAGATCAAAAGCGCTTAGCTCTCTGGCAACAGCGCCGGAAAATAGCTTGATGACTATAAGTGCACAGATCGATTGTAGCTAGTTTCGAAATAAGAGTATCGAACTCACAGAAAGCTATTTGGTTAAGGTATTTATGCCCCTCATCATTATCTACCAAAGGATACTTGTAATCTTTCTTTGATTTCAAGTAAAGGGTGTTTGAAAGGTTTTTGTGTCTATGTGCAAGAAAATAATAAAACAAGTAACAAAAGTGTTGGAAAAGGTGTTGAAACTCAATAAATCTAAAACATTGTCAGGGATTTAGGATCACCGCTAGCATGGAATAATTAATCATAATTAGGGCAATCTATCTCTTTTGTCATGACGTGTGTGGAGAGAGCTCGATAATAAGATGCTCACTACAAGACTCGTGGGCAATCGCTTTCTTGAGTTAGGTAACAAGGTCATCTCTAAATAACCACTGCGATTCCTAAGAACATCACTTATACAGACCACCACAATTAAGGGTTTCACCATGAATATCTTAATAAGCTTAGTGAGTCTCTCTTAATCCCCTTTGACCGTGTAGGTTATAATCCAATGCTTACTGTCACTCTTAGCACTGGACATACTCTCATACACGTCCAAAGAGTATCACCTTCTCTTTAGTCCCATAGGCAAATGACATGTGACCAAGAGATATCAAACACAATATCATATATCAACGGATCATGGACCAAAGTAATAGATCATTTTTATTTCACTAGCAAAAGTGCATGTGCGTTGCACCGAGAAAGCCTTCTTTCTCCCAAACCTAGTCCTTTGCTGCTAATTTGTGCTAACATGTGACTGTGAGACAGACCGAGAGAGGTGTTTATGGGCCCGGACGACCGAGAGGGGTGTATGTGATGACCATGGGAGAGGTGTATGCGAGACATGATGGCATATGATAAATAGCCGAGAGAGGTGTATGTGATGACCACTGGAGTGTGATGACCATGAGAGAGGTGTATGCGAGACATGATGGCATAGGAAAAATAGCCGAGAGAGGTGTATGTGATGACCACTAGAGAGGTGTACGCGATACACGATGGCCGATAGCCTGGATTCGGTCACCCCTCTTCTCTCTCCTCGGTAGCCACGCTAGTCGAGCTCCATGCCAAGCGCACTTTTCCCTCTCACCACGTGATTCCTCCTTTGTTTCCTATCTGGCTAAGCACAAGTTCCATTTTATCTCATCGAGCTCTTATTGATTGGCTTGTTGACAGACAATCTTTGAAAGTATATAAACAGGTGGAATTTGATGTAAAGAAGCAGGGTGGGACTATTAAATATGCAGTGCGGCAGTCATAATTTGATCGATGGTTGACTACACATGCCTTTTTGGATTTCTGTTACAAGCTACCGACGGAGGCTAATAGGCCAATACTGATAGACATGACCATGAGGAAGCCAAAAATACCAGATGGCAGGCCCAAGAGGAAGGGTGGTGGAAGTCCATGGGATGCCTTGGTTTCGTTTCTTTGGACCGTAGGTGCTTTGGTTCGGGGCTGGACTAAAATAATGAGACGCGGACTGTAGGTGCTTTCGTTCCGGGGTGGACAAAAGTAATGATACGAACCGTTCTATTGATTTATAGGTGGCACAAGTGGGCAATTGTTCTCAATTTTAGGAATAAATTAGTCTAAAAAAATGTTGGAATCGAAGAAATGCTTTTTCTTTTATTATTATTATTATATTATTACTAGCAGATCGTCCGTGCATTGCTGCGAAACAAAACTATATGACATGATATGATCAAGGAGACATCTCATGACAATATTGTACATTTTCAGGCTAATTATCATGCGCTTAGGGTGGCAAGCGGCGTCCGTGTAACGACACGCAAAATCAATAAAAGATTAGTTAAAAAGCAGTACGGGTGCTTGACACCCTATATGGGCTATATACCGCCCCATAATCGTACATTCTCTATTTTTTACTATACTTATACTTACAGTATTAATTTTTATAATACAAACTTATTATCAAACCTAGTCTATTTTTTTATTTTGACTGACACAATTATCAAGCAATGAGCGGCAGAATTCCTAATCAGATGTAGTATCAGGGAGTAACATAATTATGAGCACCACATTCTTTACATATAAATCGTATTAACATTACTGGCCTATTAATTTCTACAATTTCATCCACCGCCACACCAAAACCCTGTCTCACAACACAGCAAACGCACGCGACCCAGACCCAGTCCTACGCAAGTACACGGACCAATCGCCGGCGACTGCTACGCGTCCCCCGAGGAATCAAATCTTCCGATCCCCCGGGTCGCTAACCGTTTGATTGGCCTAATCCACACCGTACGATCTAGCTGCTCTCCCTTCCCCTATCCCCACAGCTTGCACGAAATAGCACGTGACCGCAGCACCGCGAAAGCTTGCCTTGACCGCCGATTTGCAGCACCGGGGCGGCGCGCCACGCCCCACAACGGCCAGCTTGCACCACAGCGAAGGCAGCACTGCGGCGCCGCCTCGACGGCCGGCTTGTAGCACCGTGACAAGCCCTCGATGGAGGACTTCTGGGCGCCCCCACGACGATTGGCCTGCAGCACTACGGTGGTGCCCCGACAGCGAAGCAGTCGTCGTAGCAGCACACGTTGCCGGTGGTCGAGCTTTGCAGCAGATGGTGCCTTGCCTTTGTAGCGACGGCACCTCACCTTCGGAGCAACAACGCCTCGCCTACGTAGCAAGGTCGCGTCGCCTTTGTAGCAACTGCGCCCTCCATCTTACCAATGGCGGTTACCCCTTGCAGCAACACCACCACCCTCAACTGCTCGCAGCCACGCCGCCCACCACTAGTAGCGAGGATGTCCGTCCACTATAGCAAGGCTGGCAGACACTAGTAGCGAAGCTTCGCCGCCATTGTAGCAAGACCAGTAGCCGCTAGTAGCGAAGCTTGGCCGCCATTGTAGCAAGACCGGCAACACACCGGTAGCAAAGCTTAGACGCCATTATGGCAAAGCGTCGCCGCGCTTGTAGCAGGTCGTCGCCGCCTCTGTAGCAGGTTGCCCCTGCCTCTGTAGCAAAGGGCCGACGCTGTTGTAGCAAAGCGGCCAACACCTCTGTAGCAAAAGCGCCGCCGCGCTTGTAGCAGGTCGTCGCCGCCTCTGTAGCAAAGGGCCGACGCTGTTGTAGCAAAAGCGCCGCCGCGGTTGTAGCAGGTCGCCGCCGCCTTTGTAGCAGGGCGCTGCCGCGGTTGTAGCAAGCGTCGCCGCCGCTTGTACCAGCCGTTGTAGCATAGCGCTGTCGCCACTTGTAGCATCAGAGCCGAGGTGTTTCTCCCACATCCACAGGCCATCTGCAGCGTGGGGGAGCTTGATTTTCGATCGCCCCTCAAGCTCTCATGGTCGCTGCCGAGTAGAATAGAGGCAGAAAAAGGATGAGGAGGTATGTGAGACTAGCGGTGGGCGAGAGGAGGAGGTGCGCGACGCGGGCGACAAGATAGGAGGTGCTTGGCGGGCATGGCGGGCAGCAAGGTTCAGCGGGCGGCGAGCTCTCCGTACGGACTTGGTTTGGGGAAGAAAGGAGAAGAAAGGGATAAGAATATAGAAGGTACGGTGAGACCCACTGTGGGCTGTTTCTCTCCACATCTATAGACGCGTGACGTAAAGCGACGGAAGGCTCTGGACGCCACCCGGGGGATTTCATCCCCCGGGGGAGTCGTATCATTTTCCCCAATCGCCGCCACCAATCACGTCTACCACCAACCGCTTCCCCGCATGGCGCAATGTCGCCCTCCCTGTGCCCCGGATCCTGCTACAACACCCCGCATATCGCACCGCTGCCAGGGAGCCCGTCCTGCTCGTCGGTTCCTCGCTCTCCGTCTGCCGCCAATCGCCCTCCTCATCCCTTTTCCTTGGAGCCCGCCGCCGCCCCGCGAGGTCCTCCCCCCTTGCCATCGTGTCCTCACCTGCAGTCCTCTGCCCGCCGCCGAGGCCGAGCCGACCTCCAATATCGCATCGCCGCGTATCCCGGCCATGTGACCCCGCGCCAGTGGCCGCCTGGGTTGGGTTGCGAGCTCGTGGATGTCGAGAGCTCGCCCGCCACAGCACACCTTCCATCCCGGCCGACGAATACAGCCAGAGTGCTCCCCGGCGTCTCCTGTCGTCCATCCGCCTCGAGCGCTTCCGCTTCCAAAGCTCGCCCCATGCTGATCCTGTTTTTCTAGACACGGTTTGTTATTTGATTCCTGACTGGCTTGCTGATTTCATGGACCTTGAGAAGGTATATGAATAAGTGGGATTCAGGTTAAAGGAGCGAGGTGGGACTATTCGACGTCTCTCATCGAAGCATAAAGAATCGTGGCTTTTGGTTTGAGGAGTGATCGCGGTGGGCTAACCAATGGATGAAAAGCCCAAACTCCGTGAGAGAGGTCTCGACTCGATTCGGCCGATGAAATAACACAGCGTGGATAGATTTCTGTTCGGTATCATGTTCGTGCGGTGGCAAATGGTATAATATTTCCGAACTGGCAGGGGTAAAGTTGTCTAAAAAGAGTTGGACCGGAAGAAACACTTCGTCCTTTATTATTAGAGATATAGATATAGATAGGTATAGATATAGATTTCATAATAATGCTAGGGTTTCTCCATCTCCCCATAAACAAATTAAAGGGAACTACTCACACATGAAAGCAATCAACAACATCATCATATTCAAATAGATGGATAAAAGTATGGTGATAAACCTAGTGCAAACCACGATTGAATCTAGAATTACAACAAGATCTAAAATATGGAAGAAGGGAATGGTAATGGTGATGAAGATGCAGTGGTTGATGATGAAGGGGATGATGTGATGTCCTCTGATAATCCACGGAGTAGCAAGGATTTTCCCTTCTCTTAGTTCCTCCTCCAGATCCCTCTCTGGTGTAGTATTTCGAGCCTGGTGGTTTCTGTGAATGTTGGATCTTAGATCCGTCTTTGCGAGATAAAAATATTTGACGAGACAGATGCCCTGACACATGGTACGTGCGAACGGTACGGGCAAGATCCACCCGCACCAGTGCTCGTTAAGGCCTCTGTAGGCTTCCATCACGTTTGATATTTTCCTAGGTACGAGGATAAATTGAATAAATGGCGTTTACCACTTAGAAGTATCATATGACTGTCCCAATTGATATGTTCACATAAGACTTAGTAATTCAAGATCCTGATGAAACAAAGACAAAATAATTGCATGCGTGCGTAGTAAAATACCAAAATCCTACTCTGTATATGCAAAAATAAGAAGTAAAAATGCTTCAATTTTGGACTCATCAACCATAAAGGTTTATGTTGGGTATTCTAAAGGGACACATTGAGGCGTATGCATCATGATCGAGATTTGTTCACCCGCGTGATGAGAAGATACATAGGGCCCACTCAGTGAGATTGTATCCAATAGGTTGCAACCAAATGACTAGGTCATAGGGATACAATATCACGGTAACAAGATAAATGGACTTGACAGTAATGATACTGATGATTAAGTCTCAGGCAAGTCATGTATCAAAGAAACAAAAGGAATTGGACTCAAAGTTCATGGTTCAAACGACATAACATCGTGGAATTCGTGTAGTCATTATGAGCATCCCGTTCCCGCTACTGATCATCGATTTAGAGAGATCTTTATCATGTCCGTGACATTCCTGAACCGTAGGGTAACACACTTAAGGGTCTTACGATGTTCTAAGATAGATATAGAAGCGTTGGGATCACCGATGGAAATAAGAGAGAAAGCTGGAAGTGTTTTGGGCAAAGTCCAAAGTCATCCGGAGTGATCGAAAAGGAGTTTTTGATCATGAGGAAATGTTTTAATATTAATTACTGTAATTAATAATATAATAATATTTAAAATTTATTTATTGGGCAACCTTCACTAATGGGCCAAATCCCTGAAGGGAAAATGCCCAAGAGGGAGGCCACCCGGAGGCAGTCGTTGCCATTGCCTAGGTCCCACCGGCCCGGCCCCTAGGAGCCCTCCACGTGGGCGGGCGGGCGGGCCAGCAAGTGGGGCCTACCCCGACCGTACCCGCCGTGCGCCAGGCGGGTGGGGCCCACCTAGACCGTCCGACCTCCTTGGTCACGCGTGCCACCCCTCCCCTCCTCCTTTAGTGTTGGAATTATGACCTAGAGGCAATAATAAAGATGTTATTATTATAATTCTTGTTCATGATAATGTTTATATTCCATGCTAGAATTGTATTAACGGACTTGTTGGAAATCATACATACCGATGTATGCGGACCGATGAGTGTTTCGACGCGCGGTGGATATCGCTATTTTCTCACTTTTACCGATGACTTAAGTAGATATGGGTATATCTATTTAATGAAACATAAATCTGAAACATTTGAAAAGTCCAAAGAATTTCAGAATGAAGTGGAGAACCATCGTAACAGAAAGATTAAGTTTCTACGATCCGATCGTGGAGGTGAATATTTGAGTTATGATTTTCTCACGCATCTTAAAGCAAGCGGAATCGTTTCGCAACTCATGCCACCCGGAACATCACAACGCAATGGTGTGTCTGAACGCCGAAATCGAACCCTATTAGATATGGTCCGATCGATGATGTCTTTTACTGATTTGCCGTTATCATTTTGGGGTTATGCATTAGAAACCGCTGCATTCACTTTAAATAGGGCACCATCTAAATCCGTTGAGACGACGCCGTATGAACTGTGGTTTGGTGCTAAACCTAAGTTGTCGTTTCTTAAAGTTTGGGGATGCGAAGCTTACGTCAAGAAGTTGATGCCGGACAAGCTCGAACCCAAAGCGGAGAAATGCATCTTCATAGGATACCCTAAGGAAACTATTGGGTATACCTTCTATCACAGAACCGAAGGCAAAGTGTTTGTCGCAAAGAACGGTTCCTTTCTTGAGAAGGAGTTTCTCTCGAAAGAAGTGAGTGGGAGGAAAGTAGATCTAGACGAGGTTATTGAACCTTCTCTTGAATTGGAGAGTAGCGCAGCACCTGAAATTGTTCCAGTGCCGCCTGCACCAACAATAGAGGAAGCTAATGACAAGGATCATGAAGCTTCGGACGATGCTGCTACTGAACGTCGCAGGTCGACAAGGTCGCGTGCCCCTCCTGAGTGGTACGGCAACCTTGACTGTCTTGTTGGTAGAAGACAGTGAACCTACGAACTATGAGGAAGCGATGATGAGCCCAGACTCTGAGAAATGGCTAGAAGCCATGAAATCCGAATTGGGATCCATGAGCGAAAACCAAGTATGGACTTTGGTGGACCCTCCTAGCGACCGAAAGGTCGTTGAGTGCAAATGGATCTTCAAGAAAAAAAAGGACGCGCATGGTAATGTTACCGTCTATAAAGCACGGCTTGTCGCGAAAGGTTTTCGACAAGTTCAAGGTGTTGACTACAATGAGACTTTCTCTCCCGTAGCGATGTTTAAGTCCATTCGGATTTTATTAGCAATTGCTGCGTTTCATGATGATGAAATATGGCAGATGGATGTCAAGACTGCGTTCCTCAATGGCAACATTGATGAAGAGTTGTATATGATGCAACCCGAAGGTTTAATCGATCCTAATGATGTTGATAAAGTATGCAAACTTCAGCGTTTCATTTATGGACTGAAGCAAGCATCTCGGAGTTGGAACCTTCGTTTTGATCAAGTGATCAAGAGCTTTGGATTTGTTCCAAATTTCTACGAAGCTTGTATCTACAAGAAAGTGAGTGGGAGCTCGGTGACATTTCTGGTACTATATGTGGATGACATATTGATTATTGGAAATGACATTAACATGCTTAACGATGTGAAGAGTTATTTGAACAAGTGTTTTTCAATGAAAGACCTAGGTGAAGCTGCTTATATATTGGGCATCAAAATCTATAGAATTAGACAAAGACGCCTGATAGCTTTAAGCCAGAGTACCTACCTAGACAAAGTTCTGAAAAGGTTCAGAATGGATAAGGCAAAGAAAGGTTCAGTGCCTATGTTGTCAGGTAAGATATTGAGCAAGGCTCAGTGTCCAGCTACGGTAAATGATTGGGAAGCTATGAGCAAAGTGCCTTATGCCTCGGCCATAGGTTCTATCATGTATGCCATGCTGTGTACTAGACCGGATATGTCCAATGCTCTTAGTTTGACGAGCAGATATCAAAGTGATCCAGGAGTGGAACACTGGACAGCCGTGAAGAACATCCTAAAGTACCTAAATAGGACTAAAGAAATGTTCTTGGTCTATGGGGGTGATGAACAGCTCGTCGTAAAAGGTTATGTCGACGCTAGTTTCGACACCGACAAGGATGATTCTAAATCTCAGACAGGATACGTGTATATTTTGAATGGAGGAGCTGTGAGCTGGAGAAGCTGCAAGCAAAGTGTGATCGCGGGTTCTACAGTAGAAGCGGAATACATGGCTGCTGAAGAAGCGTCAGGTGAAGGAGTTTGGATCAGGAACTTCATCACTGAGCTTAGCGTGGTTCCAAGTGCATTGGACCAACTGGAGATATTGTGTGACAACACTAGCGCCATAGCACTCGCTAAGGAACCAAGATATCATCCAAGGACCAAGCATATCAACCGCAAGTTTCGTATAATCCGAGATTATATAGCAGATGGAGATCTGAAGATTAGCAAAGTACATACAGATCTGAATGTCGCAGATCCATTGACTAAACCTCTTCCACGTGTAAAACATGATCAGCACCTCAGTGCCATGGGTGTGAGATTGTTGCCAAATGTAAACTAGATTATTGACTCTAGTGCAAGTGGGAGACTGTTGGAATTATGCCCTAGAGGCAATAGTAAAGATGTTATTATTATAATTCTTGTTCATGATAATGTTTATATTCCATGCTAGAATTGTATTAAGCGAAAACTTTAATACTTGTGTGGTTTGTGAACAACACCGTGTCCCTAATACGCCTCTATGGACTAGCTCATTGATTAATGATGGTTAAGGTTTCCTAACCATGGACATGAGTTATCGATTAATAATGAGATCATATCATTGGGAGAATGATATGATGGACAGACGCAAACTAAACGAAGCAATTAGATCGTGTCATCGTGTTCATCTTTGCGAAGCTTTTCTTATGTCAAATATTGTATTCCTTAGACCATGAGATAATACAACTCCCTGGTATCGGAATAAAGCTTTGAGGTCATCAAACGTCATCCTATGAGAGGGTGATCATAAAGGTGTCTATCAGGTGATCGGAAAGTACCTGTTGGGTTGTATGTATCGAGATGGGATTTGTCCCTCCCAAGTCGGAGAGATATACTTCGGGCCGACTCGGTAATCGATATCAACACCGCTTGCAAGCATGTGGTTAAGGAGTTAATCACAAATTGATATCGGATTACGGAACGAGTAAAGTACTTGCTGTGAACGAGATTGAACTAGGTATGACGGTACCGACGATCAAATCTCGGGCAAGTAAAATATCACGAGACGAAGGGAATATATATATGGGATTGATTGAATCCTAGCATCGTGGTTCATCCGATATGATCATCGATGAATGTGTGAGAGTCAATATGGGTTTCCAGACCCCGTTGTTGATTATTGATAGAAGATCATGTATGCATATTCTCGAACCCGAAGGGTCACACACTTAACGTGTATCGACGCTAGGATAGATTGGATAATTGGTTTATGAGTTTTTGTTCGGAGTCTCGTATGGGATCCGAAACATCACGAGAGGTTCCGGAATGGTCCGGAGAATAAGATCCATATAAGGCAGTGCAATTTTTGGAGTTCGGAATTGTTCCGGGTTAATCGGTATTGTACCGGAAGCTTCTAGAACCTTCCGAAAGGGGACCAACGTGGCCCCACCTCCCGGGAGGGGGCATGGGCCTATGAGGGAGTGCCCTGGCCACATTGGGCCAGGGGCACAAGGCCCCATAGGGCCCAGCCGGCCAAACAAGGGATAAACCCTAATTGGACCTTCTAGAAGGGGGGTTCCTTGCCCCCCACTCCTCCCTCCTTTGGCCGCCGGCCTAGGGCTTGGGGGAGGGGTTAGGGCAGACTCCCACCCCTCTATATATAGAGGGCTGGGGCGCACCCCCCCACACACACCTCCTCCTCAAGCCCTAGCCGCCCTGCTGCCCCTCCTCTCTCTCTCCCTCCAAACTGCGCGTAGGCGAAGCCCTGCTGCAGAAACTCCATCAATTGCACCGCGCCGTCGCGTTGTAGATCCAATCCGTCTCTCCACCATACTTGCTGGACCGAGGAAGGAGGAGACATCGAGGTGCCGCACGTGTGCATCTCTCGGAGGCATCGCCACTTGCGGTGTTAGATCGGATCGGATCGCGAGGAGGAGAAGCGAGTACGACTACATCACCCACGTTCCAACGAACGTTCCGCTGTGCGAATCTTCAAGGGTATGAAGATCTCATCTAATCTCTCTCGTTGTTTGCATCTCCTAGATTAGACCTTGGCTTTCCCATTCGCATCCGTAGAATTTTTTTGATTTACTATGCTGCGAAACCCTTCATTTAGTCCCACATTGGGGGTGCCTCTTTTTCCCCTACTAGTAAAGGTGCACGTGCACATGCACTTCTATAATTAAAACAGAAAAATCAAATTAAAAATAAATTATTTATATAATAATTAATCTTTGATTGCACCTCCGTACAGTTACATGTCATGCTCATTTCAATCCTATATTATTTTAATAAAGTGTGCTTGACATCCATCCTGATGTCGACCTTTCTGACTTTATTTGCCATGTTTTTGCAAAGGTCTAGGGTGTCCTTTGAAATATATAGTTGAACATATATTTCACGGATCGCACTTGGACAGGTTGTTCAACGGTGTCTTGTTCGTTCGCCTGCTTCTGAGCATCCCTTCTAAGAAGTACTACATTTTTTACCGCCTCACGGATAGATGAATCATTTTCAATCTGTTCCGGCACACCTAAAATATAGAAGATTTAGTACCTATAGTAATCTTGAATATTGAAATACTAATAGAAATTGTAGTCACCTTCAAGCAAGTCATTGTGTCTTAAGCTCTGATGAAAGGTGATAGTGGATGCAGCCGTACTTAGAAGACTTCATGTTTATGAAACCTCCGATAAGTAAAAAATGTAAAATGGATGAGGTATATCAGTTATCATAATTAAGGCTTACTTGAGGCTTGGTCAACCTTCATAGAGGTTGCCTTGACAAATGTAGCATTCCTTTCGCCACGCCATATGATATTGTTCTCTGTAGCGCTCAGCAAGTTCATTCAAAAAGCGGAGGAACACAGTATAATTATTGGAATCAACCACAGCTACTTCCCTCATGGCTACAGGGAAATATGTCTCGTGGTCTAGAGGGCTAACAAACATGATAACGCCCACGGTGTCTACAATTCATAAAATGTGTTATTATCTAAAAGTATTATCTAAAACATGATAACGCCCACGATGTCTCCCGGAAAGAATAATGGATATGCCAAAGGATCATAGCAACCATAGTGTGGCATCCCGCAAAACCACTACAAGAAAATCGCGTTGAATTCGTGCATTGCATCGTCATCATCATGCATTGTTTGCCAAAACTATGTTTGCAAAACCCGTTTTATTTTTCTAAAACGCCCCATCTTTATTCAAACGCCAAACCCCGGGGCTCCGGAGTATTTTGTTTTGTCGCTATCGGTTTGCAAATGGTCCAATTAACACAAATAAAATTTATAAATATTTTTAGTAGGGGCAGTCGGACGGGCCAACCCGACCCGAACGACCGCCCCAGATTTTTAAAACGGTCCACCCCAAACCAGCCCTGCTAAATCCTAGTCCCACCCAATCTATTCCTACCCACCAACGGCAGACCGCCACCTCACCCTCTCACCCAAACTATACCCACCTGCCACCTCACCTATCCAGCCCCATCTAAATCCTAAGTCTACCCAGCTTCCTACCCATCCCAGCCTAGCCACCTCACCCCCTCATATCAGACTTCGCCACCTCAGCACTCCTCTCTCCCTCACCCACTCCCTGCATGCCACATCAGCCCCAATCATCTCCCCTCTCCCTCTCTCTCTCACCCCTCTCTCCCCACACAAGACACACTAGCCCATTAAACACACGCTGCACACAGACACCTGTGCCACCCTGCCGCCTGGGCCCCACACGCTTGGCCGCCCCCGCACGACACACCCCACCCTGGCCCCGCTCACGACCCCACACACGCACACGACGCACGCTACACGCCACCTACCCCGCACTGCTCATCTTCTCCCCCTCGCTCGCGTTCCCCAGCCCCTCCAAGCCCCGCGCCCCTCCCCTCTGGCGGCATGGCGCCAGCCAGCAGCCGCCGCACCTTCCCTCGCCGTCAGCGCTGCGCCCGTCTGCGCCTCCTCCATCCGCCCCACCTCGCCGGTCGCCCGTCTCCGAAGCCAAGGCCTCGCCCGCCTTGGCTCGCCCGCACCGCCTCCGGGCCGCGCCGCCCGCACCCTCAAGCTCCGCCGCGCCTCCTTCATCATCGCTGCGACCTCCGTCGACCACGCTGCGTTCCGTCTCCGCCGCCTCGCGCCTCCGTGGGCCCGCTCGTCGGAGCCGCGCACCGCTCGCCCGGGCGTGCCCAGGCCTCAGCAGAGCCCGCCACTGTCGCCTCGCTGGCGCTCCGCTGCCACCTCGCAAACCGCCTCCACGCTGCCACGCCAGACACGCCCGCCGCCTGGCGCCGCCTCGCGCGTCTGCCGCGCCCGGCGTCCTCCGGTGCTGGCACGCCCCTCCCGCATGCGAGCAACCGCCTAGCCGGCAGCCTCCACCGCGTCGAGCCCGCCGCCAGAATCGCCCGCCCCAGCGTGCCGTCGGCAGCCGCCTTCCCGACCTGGCCGCCATCCCCGATCGCCGCCTCGCAGCGCTCGTCCGTCGACCTCACGCTTTCGTTCCTCTTCAGGCCGTGAGCCCAACCGGCCAACGGATCCGATAGCCGAACCCGAAGACCGATCCGAAGATCCTCGGACCCCGAGGATGGCCGACGCCAAGTTCGCCTCGGAACCCCCAAGATCGCCACGACCCTAGACGCAAGATCTCCCTCAGGGGACGACAAGTACTACGACATGTACCCGTTTGGAGCGAACCCGAAGACGGTAGGGCGACAAGTACTACTTCACGGACATCGAGTGCCAAGATCGCCCACGGAGAATCGAAGTTGTCGAGACCCTGAAGACCCGTTTCCAGGGGCGAAGTCCGGACCCGATGCTCGCCAAGAACGCCACCGGTTCTACAAGCGCTCCGTCCCGAACACCAAGTGCTGCCTTCCGAACGCCAAGACCGACGCGATGGCGCGGACCCGACAAGACCCTCGCAACGGCAAGATCGACCCCATGGGTCCCGGCAAGATCTGCCCGACGACAAGAACGCCCCGACCGGAAGAATCCGATGCGCCCCGACGCCGACACAAGTTCTGCCCCGTGACCGAGAACGCTTCCGTCGAACCTCGGACCCCGGACCACGGACCTGTCGAACCCCGAACCCCGGAACCCAAGATCGTCGAGCCCCCTCTAATGTGTGACCCCTTTTCCTCGGACCCTATTTTTATAACATAATAACAACTTGATTACATATTGAATTGTCATTCTCTCATGCATATCATCGGTTTGGGGGCCTTATGCCGATTCACATAATAACTAAATATGGGGCCCATATGCGTGCAAATCTAGCCTTATATTGGCCTCATTTAAATTTGTGTAGCGAACCCGATGCTATCTTTGGCCATGCTAAAACAACATTTAATATGCGGGGGTTTAAATAACTTGAACCACCTAATTAATTGTCGGGACCCCGGTTCCACTTAATATGACCTAATTGCATCGCACCGTTGCCATGCCATACATCATACATGCATCATGCCGATCTTCTGCCGTTGTATTAAATATTGCATCCGGTGTTTCTTCTAGTGATTTGGTTCTTCGCGGATAAGGCCGATGAGTTGATGTGAGCTTCGCCCCGATCTTCGGGGAAAACCTTCGACAATGTTTTCAGGCGAGCATCTCCCTCTTTCTACCTATCTTACTTTTATAGTAATTTACTCCTTCCTGTTGATCTATTGTTATCTGTGTTGCGATGCTCTAGTTTTCGTACCCGTGAAATCCCTTGCAGCCCTATATTGCCTTGGACACATCCTATTACCTGTTGTTTGGTAGATAGTTGGACTTGCGCGTCGTAGTTGCTTGCTCAAGTGCTGATGTGTGTCGTCAAATGCCACAGTTGCTGATGTATTGCCGCATGTTGATGTTGGAGATGATCCTAGTTTTACTTATTGTTCACTTTACTTTCTGTTTAACAACTAAAATTGAATAAGCAGAGGCATCGGTGGGTGATAGAAAATATTTGGTTTCGAGCCCACTTGTGTCCCGTAAGACCCCGAGTACTTGATACTGTTCCTTGATTTTGCGCTATCCACATCCGGAGGTATATGGGACCCCTGAGCGAGCTTGATTCATTCTTATTTCATGGGGCCACAAACTAGTTTGAGGTTTTATTTACGATCCTGTACTTATGCCATGTTTACCGCTTTATTTACGATTGTGCGAGGAGCACACTTTTGTTAGGAAGGCGGAGTGATTACGGTATCGACAAGCCCAGCCACACTTTCGGGTTCCCGATCGCTTCTGACCATTGGCGCTAACCTTGAGGCCGTCTCGGCTAGCTTACGTTGCGGGTTCTACTCAAAGGGTGGCCCTGAAATATTTCGAATCTGTGATAGTTCATCGTGAAAGCCTCGTTGGGTTTTGATTTGGTTTTCGAGGTTGATCGAGCGTGTGTTGCTATTGGTGCACCCGGCGGGTAAAACTTTCTGAAAGCCGTGTCCGCGGATATGGACGACTTGGAGCACAGTATCTCGATCATAGACAAGCATAACTAAAGTTTACTGCTATAAATTTGACTTATAATGACTAGTAATCAGCTCTACTATAATGGAATGGCTAATTAATACTGCCCACAATTGCTTGTTTGGTTGTCGCTGACGACAATTGTATCTGACTAGTAAGTATGGCAACTACAACGAAATGGCTGAATAAAAGTACCAACAACTGCTGGGTTTTGGGTTTATCACATGCTATCTGTATCTGATTAGTAAGTGTTACAACTATAACGGAATGGTTAATTAAAAGTGCCCACTGCTTATTTTATCAGGACGATTATCTGAACTTGACTAGTAATTGCTGCAACAATAACCGACTAAGTAAAACTGCCAACCGTGTGAGTTCCTCGGTTGACTTCCTCGTTTGGTCTCGAGGGGGAAACGCCAGGATGGGTTTGTTTGGTGTTAGCCTCAGGTTGGATCCGTCTAGGTCTTTCTTACCCCCTCTGATAACCGCCAGTTGTATCGAGTCTCTATAGGTTGTTTAGTGCGTGCTGCCGCTGCCGCTTCAGTCCACCATACCTATGTAGGCGAGGACCGCCAATTCTAGCCTCGCTGCATCGGCCTCAGATCGACGCTCCTTCTTTGTTTTTCTTTTTGCCCTTTGTCACCCTTGTGATAAGCAGGTTTTGAGATCGACGCCGTTAGCGTGGTTACCCTTCCGGCTTGGCTGGGCAGGTTATGGACGCCATTGGTTATTCTTCGTGGCTCTTAGCCCCATTTGCATCTTGTCCGTAGTCGACGCCTATCGCTTTTCAAGGTGATTTGGATCTTGTATATTATATCTGTATTCCTGACTCTTTGAGTCGCTGTTATATATATCTGTTCTGTGGGTCCCATCGAGGACTGTTGTGTAATGTTATTACTTCGTTTTCCACCCGCACGAAAATGCCTGGTGGGCACCTTTGAATCGTTTCTATGCGGGTTTGGCGAATTTTGCTCAAACTTGCATAGGTCCGATTCTGGGGGTGTTACACATAGTATGCTCTAATAAATATAGGGCGGTCCCCTTTGCCGTACACAACAACCTGTCTATCAAAAGTATTATGTGGATCGCTCCCTTCAACCCACGTTGCGGCCACCTGGGAAGCTGTGGGGGCGTTGTACCTTCGTTGGTCCAGTCTTATATCCGTGTTAAGTGAAATCCGATATTCCTCCAGATTTGGAACGGAGCCAATGCTCCTAAAAGTCAGCACATAGGGGTTGTTCTCCAGTATCTTCAGAATCTTTCGAACGATGTTTATATCCAAATCAGGAGACCGCTTCACTCTATGTTCCAAGGTTTCATCTGTATCATATATGTAGAGCTGTAGATGTCTAGGTCCTTGGCCACCAGGAACCAGATCGTCCATCTTATAGTACAATGCCCCTTGCGCACGAAATGTATATACACCTGTTCTTGCCGCATTGCTGACCTTCCGATCAAGGGTGACTCCAAGGCTTGTGAAGGAGAAGTGCGTGTTGAAATATCGTATGTGCTTCCTGAAGTACTTTGCATCATCATCAACCTGACTTGTATACAACCGCCGCAACTCTTGAGGAACTCCAGGTGTAACTATCTTAACCATTCCTTTTTTTGCAGCAGAATGATGGGCCCTCAAATTATAGCTTCATTGCTCCACAAAAATCGCAGTCTTTCACTGGCTTCAAAACATGATGCTTGGTTGGTAGTTTGTGATACACAAAGTCATAAGGATCATCGTTCTGGTTGATGTGGGGAACTTCAGTTGTCACCCTGTAAGAATCGAACATATTGCCCACATAAATACAAGAGTAAAAAGGAATAAGACATATTGCCCGCATGATCGATGAGGTTTGTGTGGTAGCTGCGGAGCCACGGGTTGCACCAATAGTGTCGTTGTGGCAAAAAGATGAATTGTTTTTCCGCCTGCATTTCTTATACTCACGGTTCTTCCTCAAATATACTTCCCTTTGTTCATCCGTCATTAGCAAGTACTTTTCCCTGCCATGCTGTCGTCTATTCTGAGAATATGCAGTTGGTGTTACGAAGCTCTCTGGGACATGCTTTATTGCAGATGTGGCTACTTGTTTCATAGTTGAGTTGCTCTCAGGTGTTTGAAGATCTCTGGTCATTTCAGAATGTGCAGATCCAATCTCCGAAGTACCTATAGGAGAATTGTTGTGAGGTCATGAGAATCAATGGTATCATGTTTGAGGCTATTACCAAGTGTATGTTTGAGGAAACATGGTTGACGCACCAAGATCCATAGCCTTCTTTTGTTGCCACGACACCCGCATCTTCATTAGGTGATCTGATTTCTGCTGCTTTGTTAGTTGTGCATATCATTTTTGGCCACTTAGTCCATTGCCATCTTCAATAATTTCCGGAGTTGGGTGACGCGTACTCACCGAGCTTGCATGTGGACATATCCCTGCAGACAGAAGTAAAACAATCAAGCCATAGATCATTATTACATTTTTTGCCCAAAATTGGCCTTTTACCTTCTGTATAGGTGTTGGTCTTGTTGCCCAACGGGGTGCATGGTGAGGTCGGTAAAGTCGTTGCTGATGTCTGAGACACGTCGATAGTAGTACTTGTTGCGGCTTTCTTTTTTTGGCGGGCTATACGCTGCCTTTGTAGGTACTCAGCTTTTTTCGCCTCAGACAACCTAGCATACCACCCTTGACCACTGTGTTGTCTTTTACCTGGAGAACTGTGGTAGTCACGATTGTTTTTTAGGTCTGTCACCGGATCACCCATAGCAGATCGTGAAGAAGATGCACCCATTGGTTGTTGTGAAACATTATTGTTGCCCACAATATCTCCAAGACCTGAACACCTCAATGTTTCAGCAAATATACAATTTTGAGCATATATTTCTTTGTGGAGTAGAACAACATGAATTCAATATGTATTATGTTACCTTTCAATTGGGTGGAAGAACCTTCTGATGGGGTAGTTGCTTGGTATATCATTCGTCCCCGTGTTTCACTCACTTGGTAGTCGCATCTGTGCAACCATTCGGACTCATCGTCATTGCCCTCAAAAGAGATACTGCCATGAGGATCTTGAGATGCATAGTGCTGAACATCCGGAGCCACATCTATAAATATATATTACCAAATAAGGAAACATGGAAATTTTCACCAGAGAAGACCTATAAGTTGCAATTGCAGATCTCCTAGAAGCTGCAAGTATAGTACACAAGACCTTCGGTAGCTCTGAAATGTAGCTGGGTGAGTACAAATTCTCCAATATCATGTGTATGACATGATGTGTTTTTGTCATTCACAGGTGCCGTTGACTGTTTTTTGAGTTCACGCAATTGGTGTCGGCGCTTCAAAATCTCATCTTTATTTTTTGCATACCGCTTCCTATCTCTCTACATCTTTAATTTTCTAGGATCTGCTTACACATCAGTTAAGTATAATATGAGGTAAATACCATCTAGACTAATCTGCGGTTGTTCTCAAGTCCCAAGTACCTATGTTTTGCCCGTTGGTTACATCCTGAAATGGAGCGCGGTTGGAAGATGACATAGGGATTGTGGTTGATATATCTGGGGAAATAAACACAGGTATGAAATATAGTGAGGTAGGATCTGTAGGCTTCTCTGTCTGACTGCTTGAGGATGTATTTCTCCTGCTCAACTGTCAGATTTATGAATTCTACTCTTATGAAAAAATTAAGCACGTGCACATGCACAGAAATATCTGAAAGTATAATTTAGTACTACAATAGAACAAACATTATGCGCTGGAGAAAGATTGTGCAATTAGACAAATTATGTTAAAAAACAGGATCTTTTTTATATTAAATTTTTTCAGTAGAGTTAGATTGTATCAGCTTACAGAGTGGAATCTTGGTAGACATCAAACTGGGAAATCAGAACCTACATTGCAATATTTCACGCAGACACACACCATATTAGCTACTGATGTGTATATTGTCTGGTATGTCTTTCCCACAACGAAACAAGTTGGAATTCTGGAGACATTAGGTACTGAACTGATGTGAAAGATACAAACATGGTATGAAAGAATTAAGGATACCTGCGTGTAGGCTACTGAACTGAATGAAAGCTACTGAACTGAACTGAATGAAAGCTACTGAAGAAGATGTCAGTATATCGCACAGCAGAAATTCAACAATACTGAACTTTATGTAACAACGAAGCTAAACTGCAGCTAGCGGGTAGCAGCGGCTAGCAACGGCGGCGGAGGCTGCTGGCCGTGAAGCACGCCGGGGCGGGGGACGCTTGCCGGGATCCTGCAGCTGGCGGTGGCGCACGCAGTGACGGGGGGGGCGGCTGGGCGAGCGCGTCAGGGACGGTTGGGGGCTAGCGGCTTGTGCTGCGGCGGCGGCGGACGGTGGTCGCGAAGCAGGCCGGAGCGGTGGCGCACGCGGTGACGGGGGCGGCGGCGGCTGGCGTGGACGGCTGGGGCTGGCGGCTTATGCTGTGGCGGCGGCAGCGGCGACGGAGGACGCTGGACGCGAAGCACGCCGGGTCGGAGGACGCTGACCGGGGTCCTGCAGCTGGCGGTGGCGCACGCGGTGAGGGGGGCAGCGGCGGCTGGGCGAGCGCGGCGGGGACGGTGGAGTCTGCGGCGGGTGGATGGCGTGGGGGTGGAACTGCCATTTTTTTGACAGAAAGAAGGAGCGAGTCGCGGGGCGGGTGCTCGCGGGAGTGTCCGCTCGGGCCGTGATGAGCCCCGATAAAGACGGGGCTAATTGGATGCGTTCGATTGTTAGATCGTACGGTCTAAATTGCTGGGATTAGACCCTCTGGGTCTTTTAATATTAGTCTAGATATAAAGAATTGAATATGGGAGGGAAAATAGACAATTAAAAAGGGGAAATTTTCAAATGCCTTTTCCTTAGGGAATTTCTCCCATCTCTCTGTTGAATCTCGCGAGTGCGGTTCCAAGAAGAACTGCATATGTGGGAGACGACAGCACTCCGACATGTCGTCACGCTGCCGGATCCCACTTCTAGAGGGTCAACTTTCGCATCCCGGTTGGATCAAGAAGAACGGAAGTCGTCGCCGGACACCGAACATGTGCAAAACTACGGAGGTGCTGCCATTAGTGGCACATGGGTTGTCGTGAAGGATCAGGAGGTGATCGTGCGAGGAGCTTCTCGACCTTGAGGTTGACTACGAGTTCGACTACTTCATCCATGCTCCTTGCGGGATGTTAACCGCTTTCGGTCTACAAGGGTGTGTTACCGAAACCTTTATCCCGTTACTGTATTAACTTATAGATAGATCTTGGCATTATGTTGCGATAGCTAGGATTTATTTTATTTTATTTTATGCTACGCACCCCTTCAAAAACAACCCTGAAAATCAATTGGGTGCACAGTTGATGTAACGTTGATGTTTTTTTGTTTTTCCCTTTATACTCTAGATGCATGTATCTAAATCATTAGGAACAGGGGAGTTTGCTGATTTTTTCTAGGTTGCAGATCAAGGCCTCCCGGGAAATTCAGGAATAGGAAAGTTTCCCCATCAAGTTATATTTTTATTTTATTTAAACATCAAATACATGATCCACCATCTGTAACTTCAATGCATTTTTTCGGAAAAGAGGATGTTCATCATGTTGTAACATGTAGTCAAGAAAGAGGAAGACATCAGATGTGGACAGATGTAACTAGTAAAAGGGGATGAGGGGAGAGGACTTACATGGAGAGGGAGCAGGCTGTCGAGATGGCAAATCGATGTTCCAGCTCTTCGATTTGGATAGGAGAAGCTAGCGATGTAACTATGTTATTCTTTTGTCCACCCGTCTAGGGTTTCACGAGCAAAGCCCAAGGTTCCAATTTCCGATCTTGCGTGAGAAAAAGGGGGTGGGGAGGGGAGGGATATATCGAGGGGCGGGTGAGATCTGGAACCAACTGTCGACGACGCGGTTCAGGTGGATGTTCCTGGCACGCCGAGGACAACCCGCGCATCTCGTTTTGGGAAAGATTCTCTGGCTGTAAATGGAAAGTAACACCTGGTCCGAGCGGCCTCGAGTTAGACTAAAACTAGATCAACCTAGATGTAGTCGCGTCCTTTTAAAGTTATAATTGAGCATGGATTGTTTTTTGCTAGCTGGATTTTATGAAATTTATTTCAGACATTTTTGCAAACTTTGTTTGTAAATAATTACTTGGAGTACTTTTGTAAATGGTTGTGGAAAATACATTTTCTTCTTGTGCGCAAACAGTAGAGATTACATTCAGATATTGTTTAGTGTTTGATTTTTTACATTTTTTAAAGCTCCATCCCCTCTTTATTCAAACCTCAAAAATTTCAGGGTGGATTTACTAACCAAACTAAACGACCAAAATCACTATGAACCGCAAATCTAGCAAAGGTTGTGCGCAAATAGTAGAGGTTACATTCAAATATCGTCCAGTGTTTGTATTTTACAAGTTAGAGTAGATAGGCCTAATAAGGTAGAAGGAGAAAGGAGGGCAAGTGGGCTGGGCCAATCGATACGATCATACGAGTCCGGCTTCCGGACTCCGTGACTCCATCCCAATTCCCCCAAACCCAAAGACGGCCGACTCCGAACCGAGGTGGCTAGCTAGGTTTCGGCAGATATATACGCGAGTCGCCGCCTCCTCCTCCTCCTTCAGAAATCCCCAACACCACCAGGCAGATCCACCGAATACTCGAAATCCTCGCCGTGGCGGAGCTGATCCACCCGAAACTCCCAAGCCCTCGGCGAGGCGGAGCAGATCCGTCCATGGCCGGCAAGGAGGAGTTTTCCTCGGTGATGGAGCCCGATTCGAAAAGCGTGGGCTCGGAGGCGATCGGCGGGTGTGCCATGAAGCGGAAGGCGGAGGAGACCCAGGAGGCGGCCACGGTGGACGTGGTGGTGGTGGATCGTTCGACGTCGCAGCAGGTGGTGCTGCTTCCTCAGGATTCCTCATCGGAGGATGAGGTGTACGAGGACTCCTCGGACGACGACTCGGACGAAGACCCAGAGGTTAGCTTCGCCAAGATCAAAGCGCGGTTCGAGGCACGTGTCCGGGAGTGCGAGGCTCGCTTCCCTGGTCTGACTTACGAGGATTGCATCATCGACGAGGATTTCCATGATGATGATGGTGAAGATGATGACAAGGAAGAGCTCAGCGACGTGGATGATGGGGCTGTTCTGGCGTGATATTAGTGCCCTTCTGATTCGACTGAGATGGAGGATGCTATCTATCATATGTGTGCCTATCTATATTTGTAGTTGATGCGGTGGTCATTTATGTTATTGATCCATCTATCTGTGTTATCGTACTATTATTAAGTTGGGCACCGATGAACCAATGACATGTCTGTGTGAGTGATAATTTACTATTTTTGCTGTCTATTGAATGTTATCATCTAACTTCCTAAATCAGGTGTATGTTTCTTGAGAGCTTTCTGTGATATGTTATTGTTTTCTGATGCCATGTGATTGTTTCTGAGCTTATCTGTGCTGATAATATTGTTTCAACGAAAATGTTTGAGCATGTGTTTCAACCAGTAGATTCTCCTTGATTCTTATGTAACCAGTAGATTCTCCTTGATTCTTATGTAACCAGTAGATTCTCCTTGATTCTTATGTAGCAACATGTGCTGTCACTTGGCCATGGCAGATGCCAACAGGTCCGTTTGTATATGGCAACACGAGTTTGATTGAATGCATGCATAGTTAATCAATATTCTTCATAATCCATATATGCCCTGCAGTGAGTTACTATATAGTTAAAAGTGATTATTTTGGTAGGTAGGTGTATTTACTTTGTCTCCTTTCTGGAGTACCTTTTCTTTATTACCACTTGTTGTATTTTCCCCATTGCTGCCACAAGAGAAGCATATAAAATTCATAGCAGCAGAATTTATCCAAAAACATGAGTTTGGAGAAAAAATGGTGCTCTTTTTCCATTCCTTTGTGTAGCTTGTAGATTAGATTGTTTTGGTGTACGATTGTTACAGATCTCTTTGGCTAGACATAGGATTAATGATAGTGTTCACATCTACTGTTGCCAACCAGCAGTCAAGGCTTGTGATCATGATTGAGATAGAGACGTGTCAGATAAGTCAAACCAGATAAGATCTAGCTTTGTTTGGTTTGCAAAGTAGAGAATAGATTACCTGGAATATCTTTGTTTTCATCTGTAGACATTTGCTGATGGTGCGAATAAATACTGGTTTAGTTGCATGGTCTCCATTGTATGGCAGAAATATGAATTTTACAGGAAAACTCAACAAAGGTATGCCTTAATCTGTAGATATTTATCATAGATGTTAATAGGTTTGGAGTGGGGATGGGAAGGGAGGTTTGGGGATTAATATTAGAGGTAATAACGCTGGAGGTGCATAAACTTGTCCCACATGTGCAACCAGGTGCATTAAGTTGAAAATTGGTTATGTCAAATACACAAACTTGTCTCGTAGGTGCAGTTTGATGCAAATTGGTCAAACAGGACCAAACTCCATCGATATGGCGTGCCATATAAGCGAAGAACTAACACCACGTGTCTCACATGATAACCGCGGCTGGTTGAAGTTGTGTGTTTAAGCCCTCCAGTTATCTCAAATTGTTAGACCGAAGTCTTTACCTATTTCCATCTAAATTAGACACGCCTGTGTAGCTTAAAGTCCCTACCTTTTCCCAATTTTCGCTGATTCACGGCTTGAACGCCTATGCAGATTCCCATTGAAGTAGTGGTTGACGAGAAGGGAGATGGATCCGAAGAAGTGGTCTAGCTACGCGTTGAGCTTCAAGCAGTACCAGGAAATAAGAATCTGCATATGTTGTTGAGCTGTAGTAAAAAAATTCATATTTCAATGAGAATATTGAATAGATTTGAATGAAAATAGTCACTAAATTTCATTGAGAACAAGTACTTAATTTGGCAAAGAATATATACTAAATTTGACAAAGAATAATATGGACAAGTTTTACTGAATTTGAAAGCGACATAATGTAGAGTTCCATAGCATATAGTCACAAAAATATAGGATAATGTCCTAATAGTATAGAAGCTACTGGAATCTTACAAGAGTAATTTTCTAAGACAAAATATCCATCTATTATATTAAATCATACAATGAACAAGTGATCTCAAATTCACCAGGTGCATTCTGTGTAATGTCAATTTCATCAGCATTTTCAGTCTCATGTGCACCATCATCTAAATTCCAGTTGAAAACTCACTTCCAGAATACTTGGATCATCTTATTATCCGACCTCTTCAGCTTGAGGTTGAGTTATACTTGGTGTATGGTTTTTGCATCCATTTTTATTATGATCTGCACCAAACCCACCCAAAAAATCATCATCAGGGTCAGAGGAATGCGCAGTCAGGGGACTCACCGTATATGGGGCTGGGGTCACCAAGCCGTCGGCGCTTATCCAACTACGCCGTCTCGATCGTCGTTGGCATCCTGAACAAGAACGATCCCGCCTCCGTGGATACCTCCGCAACCGCCTCGGGCTCTACTCGGAAGAAACAGGATACACAAAAAGACCAGATCAAATCATGCTAGACAGACAAGATCTAGGGGCCTAGATGAAAACAAGTCACGTTGTTCACTTATAAAAAAAACTGCGTTGATCCCTCCTCACGTGAGCCACGTGTGAGCTCCAACTGACCCCCATTTGACGACGTGGCATGACATGTACGCAAGCGTAGACTGGGTTTGACCATTTTTCATATGATTTGCACCAAATTGCACCCACGAGACAAGTTCGTGTATTTGACCGAACCAATTTTCAACTTGATGCACCAATTTGCACATGCGGGACAAGTTCATGAACCACTAGCGTTATTACCTCTTAATATTACCTCGGGGTGGGTTTTTCACTGTTCACTCTGGTTTCCTGGGCTGCAACAACAGTTCCGAATGAGCAACCCGGGCTGCATACGAACCAATTGATGAAAGCCTACAGACATTGAACTTAGAATGTTGGTACTGTATAAAATTACAAAACAAGGTTGATCATGCTGGTAGGAGTATAAAACTACAAACACGCATATAAAATCAATATGAGCAGAGTTTTCTGGTATAATTTGAACATTTCGAATTCACATAAGAGCATCTACACTGCGGAAACACTTACGTAGGCACTTATCAAGTCAATTACTTACAATGCTCTAAAAGCATATGAATAAACATTAGTTTTGTTAGAGCAACTCTAGCAGTACCATTAATACGCTGAAAACGGTAAAGGTCCGGTGACTTTACGGGTCCAAGCCCAGTCGGTCGATCTGGCAGAGCCCGTTAAGTACCCCGACCCGTAGAAATTTTTTCCGCAGCCCGTAAGCGTGCGAGGCAGGCCGGTACAAATACCGGCAGCAGCGGTGGAGACGGGTTAAAACCCTCACTTCCCTACCGCGAAACCCTAGGGCTCTCGGCCGCTTAGTCGCCAGCTACCAAAGTCCGACGAGCCATTCCGCGTGAACCACTACAAGATCCGGTGATGTCGCATAGGTGCAGCCTAATCAGGCTCGGGGGCGGCCGCTGCGGAGGTGGAGGAGATGGGCGCCAGCCCCCCAAGCACCCGGCGGCGAGAAACCCCTGCACTGAAGAGTTCGCTAAGAAGCTGCGCCACTCGGAGAGCGCAAAGAAAAGGAGCGTCAAGCGTTGGACGAACCGCGACATGCTATCGCCACCATCGCTGGCGTGGTATGCCCCCGCCAGCTACCGGACGCTGCTCCCTCCACCAGGAAGGTACAAATGGGAAGCGTGTTCATCTTCCCACGCCCCACCCTCTCACCCTCCTCTGATTCCTCCTCTTGGAGTGAACCATCCCCTCCTCGTGATCCCGTGGTCGGTCGCCTAGTTTTTTTTAACAAGGAGGTCCCTGAAGGGACTAGAAGCTTTCATTAAATCCAAGCGGTGGATGTACAACTGATTACAAAGGACCCCATAAAGTTTGAAAAAACATAGGTCCCTGAAAAAAGCAGAAAAGACCTCACTGAAAGATAGAAGAAAACAATCCAGTCCTTCTCTTTCTCCACCGCCGAGCCAGAAGTCGGGCTCACCGCCGTCAAAACCCGGAAGTAGGGACAAAACCACTTGCTTCCGTGCAGACGAGAAATGCGGCCGCTGACCTCGAGAGGGGCCTCACCGAGGAGGTTTGATAAATGCCAGGACCCTTCGTCGGCTTCTGAATAGGCCATATTCTGGCCTTGGATGTCGGACGTCTATCTACCGCCGCCGAGGTGGTGCTCAAGAAGATTGCTTCCCACTCCATTACTTCGTATCTTTCGAGGCGGAGATCGCCATTATACCCAGGAGAGCAGATAGCACCGGCCCTCTTGCCGATGAGGTGACTGTAGGGTTCGCAACATAGAAAACAAAAAATTTCCTACGATGGGAACAACTATGTACCAAGATCTATCTACTAGATACAAACAACGGGCGGATGTATATCCGTAGAGAACATACCCTTGAAGACCGACAAAGCTTAACGAGTCCAAACTCGTGGTTGATGTAGACGATCTCTTGCCGATCTCAAGATCGAGAGGAAGTCCTAGCGCCAAGAAAAAAAGAACAAGATCCGTGCTCGCACACGCTCGAGGCACCGAGCAACCTCTGCCCCCTCGCTCCAGCGATGCAGCGGAAGCACAAAACTTTCTTGCCGAATAGCCACCGGGAACATGTATCTCGCTAGTCCGAGACCATGGGGAATAAATTCTAGAGGGGGAGAGAGATCCTTCACGAGGAGGTGTGATGTGAGAGGAGGAGAGGGGGGCCTTTTATAGGGGAGAGGGGGGGCACCCAAGGGGCATGGGGCCAGCCACGGGGCTGCCCCCGCCTCTTCCACATTCATGTGGGTGGAGCTCCCACTCAAAATGAAAAGCCTCCACTCCCATTAAAAAGCCTCCACTCAAAAATCCACTCACATGCATTAAATTTCCACCAAATTTAATGCAAGCTCTCATTTAAATAAAACTCTTTTATTTATTTATTCAGAATTTTGTTAATTACTTTAATTAACAAACATTCACATAAAACCCTTGCTAGTATTCCATTTCACATGCAGAACCAGTTTTCAATTTCAAACAGCTTTGGTGTCTAGTGAAATAAATTCCTCGCTTTCCTTTCTTTTCGGCATGAAACTTTTGCTCCAATTGGATGTCGGTGTCTCTTAAGTGTGCCACCCTACGGTTCGCGAATAATGCGGACATGATCGAGACCCTCTCGGATCAATAATCGAAGCGGATCCGGAGACCCATCGACTCCCACACATTCAACGATGACTTTCTTGTGATCGTCGGAACCTTTTACGCTAGTATCTTAATCCTTTGTTTAGCGATATATTACATGTCCGAGATTCGATCATCGGTATCTCCATACCTAGTTTGATCTCATCGACATGCACTCTTTTCGCTCCGTGATATAACATTCTAGTGATCAAATCACTTGCTTGCAAGCTAATCAATGTGATATCACCGAGAGGGCCCAGAGCATATCTATCCGCCATCGGGATGAACAAATTCCACTCTCGATCCATGGGCCTCAACATAACACTTTAGTAGTTCGAATCCATCTTTATAATCACCACATTACGGTGTGACGCTTTGATGTTATCAAGAAACTCTTCCGTGTTAGTGATTGACATGATCTCATGGTCTAAGGATTAGGATCACTTCGTAAGTTGTTATAGCAATATAAACTCAATGACTTTGATCGTAATGCTATACTTAGGATGAATGTTCATCACACCATTACACTAATGTTGTGATCCCGTTATTAACAACATCCAATGTCCATGATCAGGAAACCTTGATCATCTTGTTAATCAACGAGCTAGTTTATAAGAGAGGCATAACTAGGAACTTTCTATTTGTTTATTAAACACACATGTATTAACGTTTCCGTATTAATACAATTATAGCATGCAAAATAAACATTTATCATAAATAAGGAATACGATAATAACCACTTTATTATTGCCTCTCGGGCATATTCCCTTCAGTCTCCCACTTGCACTAGAGACAATAATCTAGTTTGAAAACTTTGTGTATTGAACACCTATGGCTTTCCGGTGTTCCATATACACAATTGCAAGTGGTTAACATAATCTACGGATCTGACGCTTTCAGGTCCGTGTGTATTTGCATGTCTTTGCGTCTTCACGCATCACTCATTCTCCAGTGAGATGGCATTGTATAAATTTGGTCTTTCGGTGAGACCTTTAGTTCCTTGGGGTTAAAACACGTCGATACTATTGTCATACAATATATCTTTAGTGTTAGCCCGTTGCAAACCACACCTTAGTTTGATAACAAACTACTTGACACAAATTCCCTCCTTTGCTGCTACTATAGCAGTTATATACTTAGCCTTTTATTGTAGTATTCGTCACAATGTCTTAACTTTGGAACTCTTCCAAATCCATCATGGAATCTCCTTTCCATTATATTGTGCCACCCATAGTTTAAATTGAGATAAACTTAATTTGTATCTTGTGACAAAACTAGTATCAATGTAACGCTTTACAATGAACTATTTGTAATTGTTTGTCACCTCTACACAAATATATTCTTAGTTCTTCCAAAAGATTATAAGAATATTCTCACTATCGTCCAATGATCATTTTATGATTCATTCTGGTATATGCTCATAACACTTAGAGCATAGGACATATCTGGATGTGTACATATCATGGTATGATTGATCAAGACATTCTTGTGATTTTACTCATCAAGTGTCAAAGCACTTGAATCTTGTTTCACTTATCAAGTGTCGATACACTTGAATCTTGATTCAATTCCTTTCCATGCGACAAGAACCGTTTCTTGTTGATTCTATATTGAACTCCTTCAATATCTCATATATGTATGTTTGGCACAACCATATTGGCGTTACAGTCTATCCACTATATACATTCATGCTAAATATTCGGGTTTTGCCTAAGTCTTTCATCGAAATGAAATTCTTAACCTTTGTCAATAAAAGATACATCATTTCTAATCAACAAGATGTCCTTCACATAATGTATTAGAAATATGTCTCAGCGCTCCCACTTAATTTCTTGCAAATGCAAGCATATTCATCGTCTCCAGATGAAAAACTCATTTTTCATCATGGTGAAGATTCCAACTCCGCGATGCTTACTTCAACCATTGAAGTTTGCATGCCCTTTTAGCATCCTTTGAATTTAACAAAACCCTTTGGACCGTGTCATGTACACGTCCTAGGTAACCATTCTATTAGAAGAACTTTGTTTTGTTTATTCATCTACCATATACCAAATTATATGTAGTGGTTGCTACTTTAATCCGTTCAGACTAAATATCGCTATGAAAGATCAAATCTTGTCATAGTCAACTCCTTGAACATTGTCATAAAATACTTTACGACATGTCGACTATTTCATAGATGTGAAACATCCATGTCTGTTTCTTTATAGATCCAAATACGACCGATAGGTTTTTACACCTTTCCGGAGGGTCTTCCAAGTTCAAAACTTGATTTCTCGTGTATGGAACTATCACGGATTTTATGGCTTCAAGCCATTTGACGGAGCCAGGGCCCATCATCGCTTCTTTGTATGTATTCGGTTCATCATTGTCAAACAATAATGATTTACTCTCAAATCTTAGCATTTGATTGTTTAACCGACCTTCTTGGTTCAATAGGAACTTTAGATCTCCGCGACCACAACCTTTGAGGCACATAAGCTATGAGCATTATGGCAGCCTCCAGAACCATTTCCGGCGCTGCGCAACTTAGCACATTTAGCTAAGGTTCGTTAACCTTATCAAAGTTCTATTGTCCTCCCACTTAACATTTATGAAAAATTCCTTCTTCAAGAAACTTTACATTTCAAGCGACAAACCCTTTTGTCCTCAGTGTTATGGAGGAATAACCAATTGTTATTCGAAATAACCTACAAAGACATGCTCATCCGACTTTGGTTGTAAACATCTTACTTATGTTTAGTATACCAAAATTTAAGAAATGACAACTTGGGTTTTACCCCAAACCATAACTTCCATGGTGTCATTTCAACGGATCTAGATGGAGCTCTTTTCAGTGTAAAAGCGGTAGTCTCTAAAGCTTTAATCTTTTAAAACATAATGGCAGTTTTATAAATAACACCTTTGATCCAACCATGTCTCACAAGGTTTCATTACAAATCTCAAACACTCCATACTCCTATGGTGTTTCGGGATATGTAAATCTAGGTGTTTTGCTAAACTTGCAACTCAAATAAATCCCTTTATGATAAAATCATAATTCATTTATTTTTCTTGTTACACTTGTAACTCAAATAAATCCCTTTATGATAAAATCATAATTCATTTATTTTCTTGTTACACTTGTAACTCAAATAAATCCCTTTATGATCAAATCATAATTCATTTATTTTTCTTGTTACAATGATTTTTCACTTCATCTTGAAAGTCTTTGAAACATTTTCAAATATTTCATACTTCTTTCTCATTAAGTGAACATTCACTCAAATTTCCGGAGAAAGCATATGAAGTTGAAACCCATCGCCATTTACTACACATAATGGACTACATACATCGATATGTATAAATTCCAATAATTTAGTCGCTCGCTTCTTTGGCCTTTGAACGAAGTTTTAATTATCACGTGGAAAGTCTCACAAGCGTCACTTGATCAAATCAAAGACTCCAAAAATCCATGAATATGGAGATTCTTCATGTTTTCTTTCCAATATAATTTAAACAGCGATGTCACTTCATAAGTGATCTTTCAATCATTCGTCTTGCGACATTTTAGCATTAGGTTTTATGGATGTGATATTTTCAACTAGATTTGTAAATCATCCATCTTATATGGAATACGGTAATTATTTGAACAACCTTTGTTCTCATAATACCTGATTTAAATAACAATTATTAAAACAAATCTTGAAGTCAAGCTTTGATGTCAACGAGAAATACAAACAATGGTTTGCTTGTTTTCGATGAACATAATCACATATTCTCTTGCTAGTTACTTAGGCCATTGTGGTTCATGAATTGCGTTGTTCCGTATGAAATTTCATACCAACCAATTCGGTATCCAATACCCAAGAACCACATTGTTTAACAAGCAAAGAATACAACCATAACATGTATATCTTATATATACCTAAATTGGATATTTCCAATCTTTTCTTTTCTGCCAAATATATTTTATAGATTCTCTTTTAGCATTTCCTTTTCCTTTTAAAAGAATTTATCAACATCAAAAGTGGCGCCATATACATGACACATAGTCCAAAGCGTGTATATTCAAATAATAATACCTTTGGACTTGCACTTTGAAGTAGATCACCATCATCAAAATGATCGGTATTCTTTCAAAATCCATTCTTTAGTAATCTTTTAGTGTAGTAAACACTTTACATACATCTTCTATTCATCCTTATCATGACGACTTTCATGATCAAGCCAATTTAGCTTATAAAGGAGAATCGTGAGTATAACATTACTTTCCAAAACCCTTTTGGATGATTAGGATGTCTAGCATCTCCAACCTTCAGAATTCTCATCCAATATGAGAACATATATTATACTCTATCATATTGCAACAAACATTGTTTCAGATATCGTTATATCTGCCACACATGATGGTTCCTGAAACAATTCTTTCAGCTCCTAGATAAACTTGATATTAAAACAATCAAGAATCGTGAAGGCAAACATGATACTTAAGATACTAACACTGGAATTGTTACTCTCGATTTAATACCAATTATTAAATTTCACGGAGTAAATAGAATTTTGCTGAAAGTTTGCAATAGGACTTTAAACTTTAGGTTGACACTCAACACAATACGATACCAGTTCGTAAAGTATATATCCAGAATTCTATAGTTCTATTATCTCAATTACAACTATGCATAAGGTGGTGAACGAATGCCAATGACTACAACAAATTATGCAAATTCACTTTGATTTAATTTATGATAAATTGAGTTCTACTAATCCAAATTAGAAATGAACTCCCACTCAAAAACGACATCCCTCGTGTCTTTTTGGTGATTACATGAACCAAATCCACTACACCAAGTCCGATCATCACGTGAGTCGGTATAGCTTCAAAGGCGAGCATCAAATGGGCATCATATCTACTATATGACTCATGCTTAACCTTTCGGTCCGTGTTCCGAGGCCATGTCTGTACATGCTAGGCTCGCCAAGTAAGAACCTTAGTATTCGCGTGTGTAACTGTCTTACACCCGAAATATGGTCATGGATCCAAAAACACCCGATCATCACGTGATGTCTTGGAGCGACGAGAACATAATCGGTGCATACTAAAGGAAGAACACATTCTTATCTTGATATTTAAATGAGGGATCATCTTATTATGCTAATAAAACGCCAAACAAGCAATATAAGATGCTATCAAACATCACATGTTTATTAGTGGAATGATATGGTTCTCGCAGATGATCTCTATCATGTGCATCGCGGTATGATCACTATCATACCTTTATGTGTAAATCCAAGGTCTATGGAGTTTACACGTTATGTATGTTGTAAGAGTATCATCTCATACTTCTACTTAAAACATCACCATATCATAACACTAGCCCAGCAACAATCTAAACTAGACGCCTCTAATTTATCCATTGCAAATTTTACGTGGCTTAGGGCTTTCGAAGATAGAACCGTTTTCTACTTAACATGAACCACAACGAGGATAAACAAATTGTTGACAACTCATTGCAAATTAGATATTGACTATAGTAGGAGAGATGAGACATTAGCCACTTATGCAAAACTAGTTGCATGTCAAGCGTGGAACAGTCTCATGCGAGGACATGTAAAGTTTGTCCGGCCGCTTCATCCCACTATGCCACCAATATCCAAAGTACAACTAAGAAGCAATAAAATGATCATCATCGCCACATACTCATATGTGTACTACCTGCAAAGTATCTACGCATAGATCCGGCTCGATACCACCGTAGGGTTCGCAAGATAGAAAACAAAAATTTCCTACGATGGGAACAACTATGTACCAAGATCTATCTACTAGATACAAACAACGGCGGATGTATATCCGTAGAGAACATACCCTTGAAGACCGACAAATCTTAACGAGTCCAAACTCGTGGTTGATGTAGATCTCTTGCCGATCTCAAGATCGAGAGGAAGTCCTAGCGCCAAGAAAAGCAGCGCATCCGTGCTCGCACACACGTTCGAGGCACCGAGCAACCTCCGCCTCCTCGCTCCAGCGATGCAGCGGAAGCACAACTCTTTCTTGCCGAATAGCCACCGGGAACATGTATCTCGCTAGTCCGAGACCATGGGGAATAAATTCTAGAGGGGGAGAGAGATCCTTCACGAGGAGGTGTGTTGTGAGAGGAGGAGAGGGGGGCCTTTTATAGGGGAGAGGAGGGGAACCCAAGGGGCATGGCGCCCAGCCATGGGGCTACCCCACCTCTTCCACATTCATGTGGGTGGAGCTCCCACTCAAAATGAAAAGCCTCGACTCCCATTAAAAAGCCTCCACTAAAAAATCCACTCACATGCATTAAATTTCCACCAAATTTAATGCAAGCTCTCATTTAAATAAAACTCTTTTATTTATTTATTCAGAATTTTTTTAATTACTTTAATTAACAAACATTCACATAAAACCCTTGCTAGTATTCCATTTCACATGAACCAGTTTACAATTTCAACCAAACAGCTTTTGTCTAGTGAAATAAATTCCTGCTTTCCTTTTCTTTTCGGCATGAAACTTTTGCTCCAATTGGATGTCGGTGTCTCTTAAGTGTGTCACCCTACGGTTCGCGAATAATGCGGATGATCGAGACCCTCTCGATCAATAATCGAAGCGGATCTGAGACCCATCCGACTCCCACACATTCAACGATGACTTTCTTGTGATCGTCGGAACCTTTACGCTAGTATCTTAATCCTTTTGTTTCGCGATATATTACATGTCCGAGATTCGATCATCGGTATCTCCATACATAGTTTGATCTCATCGACATGCACTCTTTTCTCGTTCCGTGATATAACATTCTAGTGATCAAATCACTTGCTTGCAAGCTAATCAATGTGATATCACCGAGAGGCCCAGAGCATATCTATCCGTCATCGGGATGAACAAATTCCACTCGATCCATGGGCCTCAACATAACACTTTAGTAGTTCTGAATCCATCTTTATAATCACCTGCATTACGGTGACGTTTGATGTTATCAAGAAACTCTTCCGTGTTAGTGATTGACATGATCTCATGGTCTAAGGATTAGGATCACTTCGTAAGTTGTTATAGCAATATAAACTCAATGACTTTGATCGTAATGCTATACTTCGGATGAATGTTCATCACACCATTACACTAATGTTGTGATCCCGTTATTAACAACATCCAATGTCCATGATCAGGAAACCTTGATCATCTTGTTAATCAACGAGCTAGTTTATAAGAGAGGCATAACTAGGAACTTTCTATTTGTTTATTAAACACACATGTATTAACGTTTCCGTATTAATACAATTATAGCATGCAAAATAAACATTTATCATAAATAAGGAATACGATAATAACCACTTTATTATTGCCTCTCGGGCATATTCCCTTCAGTGACAGCCAAGGGGAACCGCAAGCTGACGGCCCATCCACTACGTGCCTCACCCAAGGGGAGCAAAAGGGGGAGCACCACTAGTAGGCAAGGAAGGAGCTTGGCCCAAAGAACTCCTCTCCAACTCCCGACAAAATGCCAAACTCCGGCATCAAGCCACACCCTAAACCTACCATACCTAGAGCTGGCTCCAGCGCCTTTCCGTTCCCAACTCCGGCCGACTATTTCGGCAGAGCGGACCGGCTGCAGGCGGCGGACTCTCGAGGGGCGAGGGGAAAAGACGGGGGAAGGTAGGGGATAAGGTTGGAACCGTCGCCCGGTCGCCTAGTAAAAATCTATGTATGTATGAACGTTAAGAGGAGACAACATGGTTCATGTTACCATGTCGGGTTGGGCGGCCCCTAGAGGCTGTGCAAGCAGGGGGTACGAATGCACCATATATAGTCAATCAGTTGTGGCAAATAAAATGGATCAGTTGCACCCTTCTAGTTTGGCAGGATTTGTTCCCCCTGCAATTTGATTATGGCATAGCCCTCAAGTCTTGTAACGTGAGCTACCTACATTATGTATACTGAAATCTAGGCATATCAACCAAGCAATAAACCAATCTATTATGCCTCTCTTGCTGTGGATTGTGACACAGCAATAACACATGAAGAAAAATACTCTGGCACCTGCAGCAAATAGAGATAAAAAAAGGTGGTACACGGTGTGAACAGTGGCACTGGCACATAGAGGTAGGACAGGGGAAGTGAATACCTGAAGAACAGGAACGGCCTCTGACGTACGTACCTACCGTACAAGACTGGGTACTTCCCGAGACAGAGCATGTAGTGCCCGACAAAAGCAAGAGCTCCTCTCCTCTCCACTGTTCAGTGCAGGAAGAAGCCGTAGACGTGACAGGGCTCTAGGCTGACGCGACGCCAGGGGAGAGGTGAAGTGAGCAAAACCATGTCAGTGAGGTGAGGTGCATCTCCATCTCCCGAGTGCATCGTCAGAAGCCAAGCAGTACTAAGGCGAGAACAAGGAAGGCGAGCGTGGTAAATTTTCACTACAAATCTCTACCTACCTGTAGAAGAGGAGCTAGAAAGTAGAAACTGGACAGAGCCGCCGCATCTAGAAGAGGAACCTACCGGGAACTGAACGTCGGCGCAAAGAGTGGCGAGGGTACGAGCACATCTCAGGGCGGGACTGTTGTTGTCGGCCGCTGGATTATAACATGTCAACAACCGCAGCCACAGGCGGATGTCGCAGAGCTGCTGTTGGTTCCGCATGGTTGGCGCCACCGTGTCGTCCGTGCGCTGGCGAATTCCTCCCCTCCCCCACGGACGACCATAATGCCCGACCGCCTCTTGTCCTCCCAGGCTTCGCCGGACCGGATCAACCAAGGGAGCGAAGGCTGCCGCCGGCCGACGGATCATCACAATAAGTCAATAACCACGACAGAGCTGGATTGCCGGCCAGTGGATCAGCAGCCGGACGGGAAGGCAGAGCTTCGCTGCTACCAGCCGGAAGACATGATGGAAGAGATCGACGTAGTGGCGGCGGTGGTGCGTGGTGGAAAACGCCAGATGCGGTTTAGAACGAAGGGCTCAGAGATAGAGAGATGGATGATTGACTGGATGGGAGAGATTGCTGATGCGAACCCTACAGGCTACAGATATGTTCCCATCCAAGGATAAATGCGGCCGTTGACCTCGAGAGGGGCCTCACCGAGGAGGTTTGATAAATGCCGGGACCCTTCGCCGGCTTCTGCATAGGCCATATTCTGGCCTTGGATGTCGGGCGGCTATCACCTGCCGCCGAGGTGGTGCTCAAGAAGATTGCTTCCCAACTCCATTGCTTCATAGCTTCCGAGACGGAGCTCGCCGTTACACCCAGGAGAGCAGATAACACCGGCCCTCTTGCTGTCAAGGTGACAGTCAAGGGGAACCGCAAGCTGACGGCCCCATCCACTACGCGCCTCACCCAAGGGGAGCAAAAGGGGGAGCACCACTAGTAGGAAAGGAAGGATCTTGGCCCGAAGAACTCCTCTCCAACTCTCGACAAAATGCCAAACTCTGGCATCAAGACACACTCTAAACCTACATACCTAGATCTGGCTCCAGCGCCTTTCCGTTCCAAACTCCGGCCGACTATTCCGGTGGATCAGGACGGCTGCAGGCAACAGACTCTCGAGGGGCGAGGGGAAAAGACGGGGGAAGGGAGAGGATAAGGTTGGAACCGTCGCCCGGTCGCCTAGTAAAAATCTATGTATGTACGAACATTAAGGGGAGACAACATGGTTCATGTTACCATGTCTGGTTGGGCGGCCCCTAGAGGCTGAGCAAGCAGGGGGTACGAATGCCACCATATGCAGTCAGTTAGTTGTGGCAAATGGAATGGATCAGTCGCACCGTTGTAGTTTGGCAGGATTTGTTCCCCCCTGCATTTTGATTATGGCATAGGCCTCAAGTCTTGTAACGTGAGCTACCTACATTATGTATGCTGAAATCTAGGCATATCAACCAAGCAATAAACCAATCTATTCTGCCTCTCTTGCTGTGGATTGTGACACAACAATAACACATGAAGAAAAAAATTCTGGCACCTGCGGCAAATAAAGATAAAAAGGGGTACACTGTGTGAACAGTGACACTGGCACATAGAGGTAGGACATGGGAAGTGAATACCTGAAGAACAGGAGCGGCCTCTGATGTACGTACTATACAAGACCGGGTGCTTCCCGAGACAGAGCATGTAGTGCCCGATAAAAACAAGAGCTCCTCTCCTATCCTCTCCCCTGTTCAGTGCAGGAAGCAGCCGTAGACGTGACAGGGCTCTAGGCTGACGCGACGCCAGGGGAGAGGTAAAGTGAGCGAAACCATGTCGGTGAGGTGAGGTGCATCTCCATCTCCCGAGTGCATCTCCAGCAGCCAAGCAGTACTAAGGCGAGAACAAGGAAGGCGAGCTCAGTAAATTTTCACTTCAAATATCTACCTACATGTAGTAGAGGAGCTAGAAAGTAGAAACTGGACAAAGCAGCTGCAGCTAGCAGAGGAAACTACCAGTAACTGAACATCGGCGCAAAGAGTGGCGAGGGTACGAGCGCATCTCAGGGCGGGACTTCTGTTGCCTGCCGCTGGATTATAACATGTCAACAAACATAGGGGCAGGCGGACATCGCAGAGCTGCTGTTGGTTCCGCATGGTTTGCACCGCCGTGTCGTCCGTGCGCTGGAGAATTCCTCCCCTCCCCCATGGACGACCGTACTGCCCGACCGCCTCTTGTCCTCCCAGGCTTCGCTGGACCGGATCAGCCAAGGGCGCGACGGCTGCCGCCGGTCGCTGGATCATCACAATAAGTCAACAACTGCAGCATAGCTGGATTGCTGGCCGGTGGATCAGCAGCCGGCCGGGAAGGCAGAGCTTTGCAGCTGCTGGCCGAAAGACATGGTGGAAGAGATCGACGTAGTGGTGGCCGCGGTGCGTGGTGAGAACGCCAGATGAGGTTTAGAACGAAGGGCTCGGAGACAAAGATATGGATGATTGATTGGATGGGAGACATTGCTGATGCGAACCCTACAAGATAAAGATATGTTCCCAGCCAAGGCAAAATGCGGCCGTCGACCTCGAGAGGGGCCTCACCGAGGAGGTTTGATAAATGTCGGGACCCTTCGCCGGCTTCTGGATAGGCCATATTTTGGCCTTGGATGTCGGACGACTATCACCCGCCGCCGAGGTGGTGCTCAAGAAGATTCCTTCCCAACTCCATTGCTTCATAGCTTCCGAGGCGGAGCTCGCCATTACACCCAGGAGAGCAGATAACACCGGCCCTCTTGCTAGCAAGGTGACAGTCAAGGGGAACCGCAAGCTGACGGCCCCATCCACTACGTGCCTCACCCAAGGGAAGCAAAAGGGGGAGCACCAATAGTAGGCAAGGAAGAAGCTTGGCCTGAAGGACTCCTCTCCAACTCTCGACAAAATGCCAAACTCTGGCATCAAGCCACACCCTAAACCTACCATACCTAGAGCTGGCTCCAGCGCCGTTCCGTTCGCAACTCCGACAGACTATTCCGGCGGGCGGGCGACATATCGGGCCGGCTGCAGGCGGTGGACTCTCGAGGGGCGAGGGGAAAAGCCAGGGGAAGGTAGGGGATAAGGTTGGAACCATCGCCCGGTCGCCTAGTAAAAATCTATGTATGTATGAACGTTAAGGGGAGACAACATGGTTCATGTTACCATGTGTGGTTGGGCGGCCCCTAGAGGCTGCGCAAGTAGGGGTACGAATGCCACCATATGCAGTCAGTCAGTTGTGGCAAATGGAATGGATCAGTCGCACCCTTCCAGTTTGGCAGGATTTGTCCCCCCCTGCAGTTTGATTATGGCATAGGCCTCAAGTATTGTAACTTGAGCTACCTACATTATGTATGCTGAAATCTAGGCATATCAACCAAGCAATAAACCAATCTATTCTGCCTCTCTTGCTGCGGATTGTGATACAACAATAACACATGAAGAAAAAAACTCTGGCACCTGCAACAAATAGAGATAAAAAAGGGGGTACACGGTGTGAACAGTGGCACTAACACATAGAGGTAGGACAGGGGAAGCGAATACCTGAAGAACAGAAGCGGCCTCTGACGTACATATGTACTATACAAGACTGGGTAGGAACCAACCGGGAACTTAACGCCGGCGCAAAGAGTGGCGAGGGTACGAACGCAGCTCAGGGCGGGACTGCTGTTGCCGGCCGCTGGATAATAACATGTCAACAACCGTAGCCGCAGGCGGACGTCGCAGAGCTGTTGTTTGTTCTGCATGGTCGATGCCGCCGTGACGTCCTTGCGCTGGCGAATTCCTCCCCTCCCCCACGGACTACCGTATTGCCCGACCGTCTCTTATCCTGCCAGGCTTCGCCGGACCGGATCAGCCAAGGGCGCGCCAGCTGCCACCGGCCACCGAATCATCACAATAAGTCAACAACCGCAGCAGAGCTGGATTGCCGGCCGGTGGATCAACAGTCGGCCGGGAAGGCAGAGCTTCGCTGCTGCCGGTCGGAAGACATGGTTGAAGAGATCGACATAGTGGCGGCGGCGGTGCTTTGCTGGAGAACGCCATATGCGTTTTAGAACGAAGGGCTCGGAGACAGAGATATCGATAATTGATTGGATGGGAGAGATTGCTGATGCGAACCCTACGGGCTACAGATATGTTCCCAGCTAAGGCGAAATGCGGCCTTCGACCTCGAGAGGGGCTTCACCGAGGAGGTTTGATAAATGCATGGACCCTTCGTTGGCTTCTGGATAGGCCATATTCTGGTCTTGGATGTCGGGCGGCTATCACCTACCGCCGAGGTGGTGCTCAAGAAGATTGCTTCCCAACTCCATTGCTTCGTAGCTTCCGAGGCGGAGCTCGCCATTACACCCAGGAGAGCAGATAGCACCGGCCCTCTTGCTGGCGAGGTGACAGTCAAGGGGAGCCGCAAGCTGACGGCCCCATCCACTACGTGCCTCACCCAAGGGGAGCAAAAGGGGGAGCACCACTTGTAGGCAAGGAAGGAGCTTGGCCCGAAGAACTCCTCTCCAACTCCCGACAAAATTCCAAACTCCGGCATCAAGCCACGCCCTAAACCTACCATACCTAGAGCTGGCTCCAGCGCCTTTCGGTTCCCAACTCCGGCCGACTATTCCGGCGGAGCGGGACGGCTACAGGCGGCGGACTCTCGAGGGGCGAGGGGAAAAGACAGGGAAGGGATGGGATAAGGTTGGAACCGTTACCCGGTCGCCTTGTAAAAATCTATGTATGTATGAATGTTAAGGGGAGACAACATGGTTCATGTTACCATGTCTGGTTGGGCGGCCCCTAGATGCTGTGCAAGCAGGGGGTACGAATGCCACCATATGTAGTCAGTCAGTTGTGGCAAATGGAATGGATCAGTCGTACCCTTCCAGTTTGGCAGGATTTATTCCCCCTGCAGTTTGATTATGGCATAGGCCTCAAGTCTCGTAACATGAGCTACCTACATTATGTATGCTGAAATCTAGGCATAACAACTAAGCAATAAACCAAGCTATTCTGCCTCTCTTGCTGTGGATTGTGACACAATAACACATGAAGAAAAAACTCTGGCACCTGCAGCAAATAGAGATAAAAAAGGGGGTACATGGTGTGAATAGTGGCACTGACACATAGAGGTAGGACAGGGAAGTGAATACCTGAAGAACAGGAGCGGCCTCTGACGTACGTGCGTACTTATTGTACAAGACTGGGTACTTCCCGAGACAGAGCATGTAGTGCCCGACAAAACCAAGAGCTCCTCTCCTCTCGAGGAAGAAGCCGTAGACGTGCAGGGCTCCAGGCTGACGCGACGCCAGGGGAGAGGTGAAGTGACCGAAACCATGTCGGTGAGGTGAGGTGCATCTCCATCTCCCGAGTGCATCGTCAGCAGCCAAGCAGTACTGAGGCGAGAACAAGGAAGGGGAGATCGGTAAATTTTCACTTCAAATCTCTACCTACCTGTAGCAAAGGAGCTAGAAAGTAGAAACTGGACAGAGCCGCCGCAGCTAGCAGAGGACCTATCGGGAACAAAACGCCGATGCAAAGAGTAGCGCGGGTACGAGCGCAGCTCAGGGTGGGACTGCTGTTGCCGGCCGCTGGATTATAACATGTCAACAACCGCAGCCGCAGGCGGACGTCCCAGAGCTGCTGTTGGTTCCGCATGGTCGGCGCCGCCATGTCGTCCGTGCGCTGGTGAATTCCTCCCCTCCCCAATGGACGACCGTACTGCCCGACCGCCTCTTGTCCTCCCAGGCTTCGCTGGACCGGATCAGCCAAGGGCGCGACGGCTGCCGCCGGCCGCCGGATCATCACAATAAGTCAACAACCGCAGCAGAGCTGGATTGCCGGCCGGTGGATCAACAGTCTGTCGGGAAGTCAGAGCTTTGCTGCTGCCGGCCGGAAGACATGGTCGAAGAGATCAACGTATTGGTGGCGGCGGTGCGTGGTGGAGAACGCCTGATGCGGTTTAGAATGAAGGGCTCGGAGACAGAGAGATGGATGATTGACTGGATGGGAGAGACTGCTGATGCGAACCCTACAGGCGAGGCGAAATGCGGCCATCGACCTCGAGAGGGGCCTCACCGAGGAGGTTTGATAAATGCCGGGACCCTTCGCCGGCTTCTAGATAGGCCATATTCTGGCCTTGGATGTCGGACGGCTATCACCCGCCTCCGAGGTGGTGCTCAAGAAGATTGCTTCCCAACTCCATTGCTTCGTAGCTTCCGAGGCGGAGCTCGCCATTACACCCAGGAGAGCAGATAGCACAGGCCCTCTTGCTGTCAAGGTGACAGTCAAGGGGAACCGCAAGCTGACGGCCCCATCCACTACGTGCCTCACCCAAGGGGAGCAAAAGGGGGATCTCCACTAGTAGGCAAGGAAAGAGCTTGGCCCGAAGAACTCCTCTCCAACTCCCGACAATATTCCAAACTCCGGCATCAAGCCACACCCTAAACCTACCATACCTAGAGCTGGCTCCAGCGCCTTTCCGTTCCCAACTCCGGCCGACTATTTCAAGGCGGGCACCAGAAGGCGGACTCTCGAGGGGCGAGGGGAAAAGATGGGGGAAGGGAGGGGATAAGGTTGGAACCGTCGCCCGGTCGCCTAGTAAAAATCTATGTATGTATGAACGTTAAGGGGATACAACATGGTTCATGTTACCATGTCTGGTTAGGCGGCCCCTAGAGGCTGCGCAAGCAGGGGGTACCAATGCCACCATATGCAGTCAGTCAGTTGTGGCAAATGGAATGGATCGGTCGCACCCTTCCAGTTTGGTAGGATTTGTCCCCCCTGTAGTTTGATTATGGCATAGGCCTCAAGTCTTGTAACGTGAGCTCCCTACATTATGTATGCTGAAATCTAGGCATATCAACCAAGCAATAAACCAATCTATTCTGTCTCTCTTGCCATGGATTGTGACACAGCAATAACACGGTGTGAAAAAAAACTCTGGCACCACAGCAAATAGAGGGAAAAAAGGGGGTACACGGTGTGAACAGTGGCACTGGCACATAGAGGTAGGACAGGGGAAGTGAATACCATAAGAACAGGAGCGGCCTCTGACGTACGTACGTACTGTACAAGACTGGATACTTCCCGAGACAGAGCACGTAGTGCCCGACAAAAGCAAGAGCTCATCTCCTCTCCACTGTGCAGTGCAGGAAGAAGCCGTAGACATGACATGGCTCCAGGCTGACGCGACGCCAGAGGAGAGGTGAAGTGAGCGAAACCATGTCGGTGAGGTGAGGTGCATCTCCATCTCCCGAGTGCATCGTCAGCAGCCAAGCACCGAGGCGATAACAAGGAAGGCGAGCTCGGTAAATTTTCACTTCAAATATCTACCTGCCTGTAGAAGAGAGCTAGAAAGTAAAAACTAGACAGAGCCGTAGCTAGCAGAGGAACCTACCGGGAACTGACCGCCGACGCAAAGAGTTGCGAGGGTACAAGCGCAGCTCAGGGCTCAGGGAGGGACTGTTGTTGCTGGCCACTGGATTTTCACAACTCAACAACCGCATCCGCGCGACAGAGTAGTGGGCAGCCGGCGGATCAGATCAGCAGTCTGCGGACCAGATCAGCAGCTAGCGACGCAGCAGAGTCATGGCTGTCGGTGGATCAGAGCGTCCGCCTGAGGTACTGTTGGTTCTGCCTGGCCGGAGCCGCCACGCCGTCCGTGTGCTGGCGAATTCCTCCCCCCACGTACTGTCCGACAGCCTCCTGTCCTCCCAGGCTTCGCCGGACCGGATCAGCCCAGGGCGCGATGGCTACCGCCGACCGCCGGATCATCACAACAAGTCAACAACATGGCAGAGAAGTGGGCAGCTGGACGATCAGATCAGCAGCGACACAGCGGAGTGGTGCTCAGCCGGTGCATCAGAGCGGCCGCAGGAGGACAAGGTTGGACTGCTGCTGGGGGCTGTCGGCCGGATCAGCACGGGGCTAACCGGCAGAGCTGATTGCCGGCCAGTGGATCAGCAGCCGGCCGGGAAGGCAGAGCTTCGCTGCTGCTGCCGGCCGGAAGACATGGTGGCAGTCTGGCAGAGATCGACGTAGTGGCAGCGGTGGTGCGTGGTGGAGAACGCCAGATGCGGTTTAGAACGAAGGGCTCGGAGAGAGATGGATGATTGGATGGGAGAGATCGCTGATGCGAACCCTACAGGCTACAGATATGTTCCCAGCGAAGGCGAAGCAAGAGGACGATGCGGCGCGCTCAGCCCCGCCCAGTTTGACTTGTCTGTATCCACCTCAACCCAACCAGTATTAGTTTAGGAGAACAATTAGACGATTTGGACCTCTGACCTGGCCTAGCTATAATATATGGGGTCCAAGAGCTTAGGCGAGCTCAATGGGCTGACCACAGGCCTAGCCCATTAACAACCTTTTTTTTTTTCTTATGTACATTTTTATTAGTAGAGTGAATTCCACTTTTTATCCTCTACTTGTGCATTTGTGATACTAATTACCTTATGTAGTGAAAATTTATCTAAATTACCATGTTCGGAAACTTTAAACCCTCATTTTCTGATGCATATCTATTGGGCAAGGTGTGATGTGATGATTGAATCTCGAAATTATCGAGATGGCAATAAAGAATAGAACATTTGGTGCAGAAAAGGGTAGATATGATCGACGGCGACATCCTCCAATCTTGACATATTTTGTAGTGGCACATGGTCCTAACATATCAGCATTATCCAAGAACACGTGTTGAATGCTAAAACGGGACAAAATCATGCTTAGAATTTTCTTAAATAGAACATTCGGATACAACTTCTACTAAATGGGGTAATTAGTGTCTCAAATGCACCAATAGAAGGTAAAAGGTGGAATTCACTCTTATTAGTATTAAAAAATAGTAATGCTAAAATCATTTTTTTAACAAACAAAAAATATTTTTCACAGGCCAAAAAAACATATTCCATCTTTCTTGGAAATTTGGTAGTACAATGCAAATAGACCGAGAGATATGTTCATGTGTATTTAATACTAGCATTGTGCGTATGTGTTCCTACAAAATCTCGCAAAAAGAGAGCCATGAGCATAGGGATCATTGGAAGAGTGTTAGTATCATGCCACTATTGCGCATCTTCAATTGAAAAAAATCAGTGTTAAAACATGGAGAGAGTTAACTGTAGCAATAGATACTGCCGTACATTTCGTTGCAAGATTTGAAGTGAGATGAATTTCCAAATTAAAACATGGGAAGGTGGACATAACGAAGAGCTATAACCAACATGAACACATCGATTCGAACAAAAGAAGATTGTAGGAGGAGAAGTTGTTTTTCTGTGTCAGAATAATAAAAAGTGTTTGCTCTTGACATCCCGATATAGCAACAGGGAATCAACTAAGTAGCAGAGAAAACTAAAACCCATAGCAAAATTTCGAGTTGAAATTTCAAATCGTGTTTGATTAGTTGTGTCTTTGAGCAATGGTCTCATATTTGTAAGGGCATATTTTCTTATTTATACATTTTGCAAGAATAGTGGTTCCACATATGAGGAAGAATGCATTTGTTTATATATTTCTGTCTTTTCGAGAGAAATGAGCACATGTTCATGTGGGCATGGTTGCATTTATTACGTATGTCATTGCTACCATGTATATTTGTCCCATGTATTAGTATGAGTGAAGACTGAGGAGTGAACCAACCACCAACTCTAATCTTTATAAGTAGGAAATAAAATATGCAGACTACTCTTGAAAATCTCTTATATAAGAAACATAATCACAGTAAAAGGCTGCTTGAGTTTCCCAAGAGAGATGTACAAGTGTTTCAGAACAAATATTAATACATTTGAAAATAAATAGCCATGACTTGTAGTAGAAATTTTCATGTATTTACAAAAGAATGAGTAGAAACAAATCATTTTTTGCGGAAAAGGCATAAATCCATATATTATATGAAACCAACCCTTATAAGAACATCATTACAAAAAGAAATAAAACATTAGTTCTTAAAAAGTTCAGAACCATCTTCCTTCTGCATCCCTCGACGACGCGCCGTGAGCAAAGCTCGATGCCGCCTCTGGTCCTCTGGCATAATTTCATGGCGTAATCTAAATTTGATTTTTAGATGTGTAATTTTAGGCAAATTTTGATTAGGCAAAAAGTTACTGAAAATTGAAATGTGTAATTTTAGAGTTTCAGAGCTCAAAATGGAATGAGGTTTTCACTGCTACAACAATAATTAAAAACTCCACCTTTTTTATGTTAATTGTTTCCTCAAATTCAAAAATTGGTGCAAGTAAAATTTTCAAAATTCAAATTTAATGCTCTAGAAGCTCAGATTATAGCTTGTATTAAATTGGTCGTTGATCTCTATTCATGATGTTGTGTATTGGTTTTTGATATACTTTTATAATAATGGAGATGATCCGAGAATGGATGTACGGTACTCGACACTCTAGCGAGTTCACTAATGGCGTGCATGAATTCATCTGTGTGGCTGATGCAAACAAGTGGAATGTTTCTGTATTTTATCAATGTAGTGAATGTACGAATCAGAAGGATTACTCTGACTAAAAAACCCTTCACATCTACGTGTTAAAGTCAGGTTTCATGCCTAGTTATAATTGTTGGACCAATCATGAAGATGGAGGGTTATAATGGAAGACAATGAAGAGAAGAAGGATGATGACAACTATTATGGTTTTCCTAAATACAGTGCTACTTTCATGGGGGAAGTTGAAGGGGAGGCTGAAGAAGAGGCCCATGATGAGCCCGCTGATGATCTTGGTCGGACCATTGCTGATACACGGAGAGACTACGAACATAAAAAGGAGAGGGAGAAGTTCAATCACATGTTAGAGGATCACAAAAAGTTATTGTACCAAAATTGCGAAAATGGTCTGAAAAAGCTGGCTAGCACACTGGAATTGTTGCGATGAAAGGCAGAATGTGGTCTAGCTGACTCCACATTTGAAAAGATACTGAAAATGATGAAGAATATGCTTTCAAAGGATAACGTCAGTACGTATGAAGCAAAAAAGGTTGTCTGCCCTCTAGGTTTAGAAGATACATGCATGCCCTAATGACCGCATCCTCTACTGCGGTGAGGAGTATGAGAATTTGGATGCATGTCTGGTATGCAATGCAATGCGGTATAAGTTCAGACAAGATGACCTTGGTGATGTTGAGGGCAAGCCCCCCCCCCCCCCCCCCGGAAGAAGGTTCCTGCAAAGATGATGTGGTATGATCGTATAATACCACGATTCAAACGTTTGTTTAGAAACAAAAAGCACGCCAAGTTGTTGCGATGGCACAAAGAGGAACGTAAGTCAAACGTGATGGTGAGCCACTCCACTGATGGGTCATAGTGGAGAAAAATCGATAAAAAGTACCCAGACTTTGCATATGACGCAAAGAGTTTAAGGTTTGGTCTAAGTACAAATGACATAAATCCTTTTGGGGAGCAGAGCTCCAGTCACAGCACCTGGCACATGACTCTATGTATCTATAACCTTCCTCCTTGGTTGTGCATGAAGCGGAAGTTTATTATGATGCCAGTGTTGATCCAAGGCCGAAGCAACCCGGCAATGACATTGATGTGTACCTAAGGCCATTAGTTGAAGAACTTTTACAGTTGTGCCACGAACCCAACGTACGTGTGTGGAATTAGCACAAGGAGGAGGAATTTGACCTCCGAGCGTTGCTTTTCATAATAATAAATGATTGGCCTACTCTTAATAACATTTCAAGACAAACAAACAAGGGATACAATGCATGCGCGCAATGTTTAGATGAGACTAAAAGTATATATTTGGAGCATTGCAAGAAGAATGTGTACATGGGCATCATCAATTTCTTTTGGCCAAGCATGCCTTAAGAAAGAAAGGCAAGCATGTCACCACACGAAGCCTAAGGAACATACCGTTGCCGATGTATTTGATATGGTCAAAGATTTGGATCAAATAGTAATCTTTGGAAAGGGTCCTGGCGAAAAATATGTTCCGAAGGACGCTGACGGACACGCACCCATATGGAAGAAGAAATCTATATTTTGAGAGCTACCCTATTGGAAATTTCTATAGGTCCGTTCTGTAATCGACGTGATGTATGTGACGAAGAATCTTTGCATGAACCTGCTAGGCTTCTTAGGCATGTATGGGAAGACAAAAAATACACCAGAAGCACGGAAGGACCAGCAACGTATGAAAGACCCAGAAGGCATGCATCCATAATGGTTTTAAGGTCATGCCAGCTACGCTCTTACCAAACAAGAGAAGGAAATCTTTTTTGAATGTCTGAACAGTATCAAGGTCTCGTCTGGCTTCTCGTCTAATATAAATGGAATAATAAATATGACAGAGAAAAGTTCCAAAACCTAAAGTCTCATGACTTTCACGTGATTATGACGCAAATGCTTTCGATTGCATTGAGGGGCCTTCTACCGAATTTTGTTCGAGTACCTATTATGAAGCTATGTGCATTTCTTGATGCAATCTCTCAGAAGATAATCAATCCTGAAGATCTACCACGGTTACAGAATGATGTGGTCCAATGTCTTGTCAATTTTAAGTTGGTGTTCCCACATCCTTCTTCAATATTACGACGCACCTCCTGGTTCACCTAGTCGAAGAGATTTCTATCTGCGGTCCTGTATTTCTTCATAATATGTTTCTCTTTGAGAGGTTTATGGGAGTGTTAAAGAAATATGTTCGTAACCATGCTAGGCCAGAAGGAAGCATCTTCAAGGGCTATGGAACAGAGGAGGTCATTGAGTTTTGTGTTGAGTTTGTTCCTAACCTTAAGGCAATTGGTCTTCCTCAATCACGGCATGAGGGAAGACTGAGTGGAAAAGGCACTCTATAAAGGAAATCAATAATACGTAGGGACGAACATTCTTACAGTGAAGCACATTACACTGTTTTACAGAATTCCACCTTGGCGGATCCGTATATCGAGGAAGACAGGAAAATTTTACGCTCCAACAACCCTAGGAAGCATGACTACTGGATTAGAGATGAACACATGAAGACTTTCGGCTGTTGGTTGTCACATCTCATCAAAAACAACACTCTTGGAGAATATTTTTGCAAAACATTGTAGATGATCGAATTAAATATACTAAATACAAATATATGCAAAAATTTATGACGTCGATGGACAATTTTACAACTTATTAATTATATCAGGAAATCAAAACCAAAATTAATATGAGTGACATAATCCATAATCACCTGTTAATAGTTTATTCATAAATTTGGTAGTAAGCTAATGCTAACCAAAATGTCATAAAGCGAAGCCACATAATAAAACCGAGTATCGTTTAATTAAGATGTCGTCCTATTCATGGTAAATGATACAACAACGACTAAAAATGATCAAGAGTGGAAGGTACCGAAGAAAAAGGCATGAAAATAAGATACAAATATGAAAAAAATCATTTCAATACATATCACATTGTATAATATTAAGAAAATTGTATCATTAAATGTGATCACATAAATTAAATAGTCAAGATATCAAAGATAGAAAAGATTTCAGTTATTTAGAATATGCTTATAAAAAAATTCAAAGTTAAATCTTGGAGAGAATGGATATTGAATGGTCATATTATGTAATATGAATAATGAGGATAGAAATTGATTATGAAAAGATAAAATCTATTTATCACTATATAGTTGACATAGCGGCCAACAATATTTTCTTATTAACTTTTATAAAATACTTTTTTAGTTATTCATTTAAAATGTTAACCATAACTTAAACTGTTTACATAAATACTCAATCAAACGATTTGTTAAATTACTATTTGTACATTAAAATTTCATCATCATATATATTTATAAGAATCCAAATTATCCTATTATTAAAGTACATATGATGAAAAAAAAGGAGAGATAACTGATCAAGAAAATCTCATGGTAGACCAAAATATTCAACTAGCCGATAAAAATAGATAATTTTGTATATGACATATTATTCCCTTAATTGTGCATAACAAAATGTGACCATTAATCTGAGGTATTATATCATTACCAAAGTTAGTAACCATCTAACGACATCATCATGCGACAAATTATTAGTTACATATCAACAAATAGGTTTTGTTGGCGGGCATAAGATTTAGCCTCACATTGAAGTCACATGAAACAGAAACTAGTACATCCAAGCTTGCCATATGTAGTAATCTAATGTACAAAAGGTGCATATATTCATTGATACATGATTTTTATAGGAACATTCATTGATATCCCATAAATTATTACAAAGGACTAAATGTGCCTTTCACATAATTAATTTTTTTTCATTATATTTATGGGATTAGAACAATGTTAATTCTAATCGCATAATACAAATTTTAGACATATTTAGATGTTGCCCTCGTATTTGCAAGGGCCACTATGCTAGTTAATGGAGTGAAAGCCAAACATAAGAGCAATTAGCTAAAGCTATAGACTGTTCCATACCTATCCAGCGCGCTCGAGTTGATTTCACATAGATAAAGGCGGTATAGGCGCACCGGATAGACTCACAGCCGAAGCTGTGCTCGGCCGTGGGGCTCATGGCACCTTCTTTACTAAGAACGCGACGTACGGCCGGTGGGAAACGAAAGGAAAACGTGGAGGTCTAGCTAGGAAAAGAGGAAACGAAGGTGGATCGTCCATGGCAGGGCACACGAAACGCATGCGTCATATGGAAGATCGGTCGACCTATGTACGCGAGCGGATCAAGTTGCTCGCAGCCTCGGTGTGCCTGCTTGCATGCCTGCCCAATTCAGTGGATCTTTATGTGCTGCCACCTCCTGTTGTAGTCTGGTCCTCTCCTCTTGGAGGGGACTGCCTTCTCCCCCTAGCATGGTCCTCTCGGACAAAGAACCGTACATATGCAAAACCGTGACAAGGCTCTGCACCGGTTTTGTGCTCGATAGGATTATACTTAGGTTAAAATGTTAAACTAGACATTTCTAAATTAACTACTCCCTCCGTTTTAAAATATAAGATGTTTTAATTTTGTAAATCAAATGTATTTGGACTTTTTATTATTATATAAATTCACTCAGGTTTAAGTGAATCTATATACTAAAAAAATATAGATATATTTTCTTCGTAAAACTAAAATATTTTATATTTTAAAACAGAGGGAGTACTCCGCATGCAACCCTAGGAGTAGAAGAGAGGCTTTGGTGAGATCCCGCATGCAACCCTAGTTATACCGGAGTGCATATAGATTTTTTTCGATTAACACAGAGTTGAACAAATCTGTTTTAGATTAGAATTCGGGTGTGTGGTTAAAATGGTTGGGATATATCTAGCCACATCCAAATCTAGATAAATTGACATAAATTAATTTGGATCGGAAGAAGTAATTAACCTCGCTGTATCACGCGAAACAGAGAACTGTAGACATCGATCGAGCGATCACAGTCGATCGGCTCATCTCATCTCACTTTCACCCACCAGTATTCTCAGTAGATGATGAGTGCTATAGTACAGTCCTCACGTGCTGGACGACACACGATATATACATGTCAAGCCATGACGGTGCCAATCCGGCAGCCAACCCCGGCCCTGCGCTATATATATTCCCAACCCGGCCGTCCGCTCTCTACACCATCAGCAGCAACTGCAAGTTCAAGGCAAAGAGCACCACAGCAAACTAGCGGAAGCAGAGCCAGATCGTCGCTTCAGTCCGCACGGCTGGTTCACCATGTGCAAGGTCATCAACACGGTCCAGTCGGTCGACTGGCTGCGCCGCGCCGTGCGGCGGTGGCGCTCCCGCGCGACGGCCTCAGCCTCAGTGCGGCCCGGCAAGGACAAGGGGTCGACCACGGCGGTGGGCGCCGCGTCGTCGTCGGCCTCCGTGCCGGCGGGGCACGTCGCGGTGCGCGTGGAGGGCGGCCGGTTCTTCGTGAGGCTGGCGCACCTGAGCCACCCGGCGTTTCGGGAGCTGCTCCGGCAGGCGGAGGAGGAGTACGGCTTCGCGTCAACCTCCGGGCCCCTCGCGCTCCCCTGCAGCGAGGACCGCCTCCGCGACGTCCTCCGCCGCGTCTCCTCCTCTGAGGACCGCCGCTCCTTCCGCGGCGCCGCGCTGAGGCGAGGAGGAGACTCGCGGCCGCTGCTGCCGGCGATGGCCATGGAGAATCTCCTCTCGTGATCCATGGAACGATCGTTCCGTCGGGTCTGTACATCGTAGAAGGACTAGAAAGCCGTGTGTAGTTAGTCCCTTTTCTGCAAGCACGCACAAGTAGCCGGCGGCAGCAGCCATCCGCCCATGCCGCGGCGCCGCGACGTCCGTGGCGACACTAATGACGTCGTCTCTCGGCTACCTGCGGGGCGGCTCGTCCCTCTGGCGGGTGGTCCTGCGACCCCGGGGGTGCACGAGAAAGTATAGTGCCCAGCGTACCTCAAGATCTGCTTACTGAAGAAGGTAGCTACTGAACATTAAGCTATGGCGCCAAACGTGGAAGTTGTTGCATTGAAACATGAATATGCATGATCTTAGTGGCCACACAGCATGGAAACCCCATGAATATCAGAATATGCAGTTAGTACATCAAATCGCAAACACTACATCGGAGGAACATCACTTACATTTGTGACTACTTCAGTACAAAACATCAAAACCAAAATAGATAAACATGCCACGTAGGTAGGTGGTGACGTGGACCTCCACGAGGGTTTCCAGGGGTTATTTGCAAATATGCCACCATTATATTTCATTTGAGTCCCTCAATATTTGTTAGGATTCTTATGCATCTAGTTTCCAAAATGCCCCACTTCAGTCACTAAATTCCCATTTCGCTTTGTTTCAAATGTATGTATTGCCTTGGTGGAACGACACGAGGAGGATAATAAGGAGCGACACGAGGCAGTGGCCCGGCACGCTGTCCCATACATAGGGGCATGGAACCGCGACGGGCGGCATGCCTACGAGGACGACTTCAACGTCGACAATGTCCTCGCCGAGTGTGGCTATCGTCTGAGATCCCATCGTGGCGTGCCACGACGACATGAGTTCTTTGGTGTGCCCCTGCGGCCGCAGTCTCCAGCAAGTTGCGCGTCATGCGGCCTTGTATGTTTGCCGTCGCCAAACCAGGCGAGTGACATCATCATGCGCTCTCAGATGCGCTAGGAGGTCAAGCAGGAGGAGGAGGAGCGACAGCTGTTACGTGACGAGGACATCCCCGACAAGGAGGTGAGGGATGACACCGCCGACTTCGTGGCCCTCCTCGCGTAAAAGAAGGAGGTACCCCTCATGCCGTCGGACCTCAATGAGGAGGCTCTCCAACTCGGCTTCGCTAGTCCTAGGAGTATGTGCGCCTCGGCGAGGAGGCGCTCTAGTCGGGCATGTTCGGTGACCTACGTGATTCTGCGCTAGCCTAGGGGAATCCTCTTCCGCCGCTTGTCCAACACGAGTGGCCCTAGGTATTCCCCTGGACGGATCCGGAGTGGATCAACATCGCCTCAGACGACGACGATGACAAGTAGGGTGTGGCAACGGAAACCCTAGCTTTGTTGTCCTAGCCATTAGTTATTTAGGGGTATTTAGTTTGTTTCAGGACAATTTTTGTTGAAGCTACGTAAAACTCCTAAATTTGAAAGTAATTTGGTTAAGTTGATGTTGATTTTGATCGTGGATCTTTGGGGACTTGGATCGTTAGGGGCCGTCTGTGTGCGCAGGTCTCCCCAAAGCGCCGATAGTTTGAGCGCTTCGGCAAGGCCACTGCTTTTAGCTCTGAAATCCCAGGAGTATCTGTAACGAAGATTGGAATTGTCGAAGGTGCCATGGTGTTGTAGTGAAAAAAGAAGAGGCAACAATGTCATTTTCCGGTGCACGTGCAGCGTGATCTGCGTCAATGACAACACTACTTTTTTCTGCAATAACTTGATCGGGTGCATGTAAGATGGATGACACGGAGTTTACCAGCATGGGTAAGACTATTCTCAATGGGGTATCATAGGTAATATCATGCATGCAAAATGTTTATGTGTTACTGCAATTAATTATGAAAGGGATTGTGTTGGTGTCATAGGTAGATACGGTATCATAGCACATAGAACTAGAAAAACTAATCCCAAATAAATCTTGCAAACAAATTTATATTAAGATTCTATAAAACAATAAATACACTAAGGATGACGCAAACGCAGCCATTCGCTGATCCGAGACTAGAGTTCCATACATACAGATAGACACGAGAAAAACAGGGAAAGAAAAGCAGACACGAGCAGAACACTGAACCCAAGTCTCCCCTGGCGCACGAATGGACGAAACCGGCGTACGCGCACACGGTTTCGAGGTCCGGCGCCCCGCAACCGGGGGCGCCATGCATGGGTCGCTCAGATGAGGCACGCGGCCATGCTACTACTCGCGCGCGAGAGCGTCTCATGTGCAGCGCCCTCGCTCGCAGGGCGAACCCCGCCGCCGTCCCAGAGAGGCGCGCGTGCCCGTCACGCGCCGCGAGAATCGGCATCGCCGTCGCTCCCTCTCTTTTTCTGAACCGCGAACGCCGATCACGTTGCAAAGGCGCGATCCCGATCCGGACCCGATCGAGCCCGTGACGGTGCAGTGCAGCTATAGCAGCACTTGAGCAGTACGTACGCCCCCATGCCGCCCGCGGCGCCGCCGTGCCATCCATGGCGCCCGGCACGTAGATACGCGCGTCTCTGTGTGCGCCCGGCGGCGAAACCGGCCAGGGCGGGCGAAGATCCTGTGATCGACGGATCCAAACGTTACGTCAGACAATCTTGAATCGGCCGGGGCATGTACTCTAGCTCCATGTTCCTGACAAGACCGGAACGGAAGAAGACTACGCACTGAAGGATGCTCCATTATGTGCCGCTCCATTCCCCGTTCCTCCATCGTCAACATGATAGTATTGCACATATCTATCTTCTCATCATCCGGTGAACTCGCTGGACTAGTAGCGCAATATTGTACTCCAGTTCGTAGGTGTAGCAGCCGTGCGGTCCGTGGGCGCGAGTCGCTTGCATGACAAGAAGAAGAACATGGCCGGCGTGCGTGTGCCAATGATTCAGCATCGTTTTCAGAGCTAGACTAGATAGATACTAGTACTTCTCCGGAAGATCGGGTGGCTGGCCATGTCGCCATGCATGTCCATGCCTGCAAAAATGCATGTGACCACAGGCTAGTTCACAGTTGGATAGGCCAGCGGCCGGCTGGTATTTCCAAATCCGCTGGCTGACGGCGGAATTGATACGAGTAGTATATCGTTTGGGGCGTGCTTTTAGCCGATCATGTGCTGCTGACGGCGAGGGCTCAACGGTATCTGATGATGAACACTCGAACGTGGTATCACAAGCAGCAGATGATCTTCGTATCTACCGCAACCAAGTATCCACGTCTCAGTCTCAGCTAGATTGCACTACTACTTTCTGGCACGATCCAGTTTCAGGGCTAGCTAGCTTGAGATTTCTAGCATCACGTGCCTAATCTATAAGCTGTCGCAGAAAGAGTACTGTTTTGCCAAAGAAATAAAATACGTAGTCTATTTTTCGTCACTGAATTAAGCCAACAAAATTTTGTATATGCCATGCATCTATAGAAGTGGTATGGCCAATATATAAAATATTCAGCGGTCTCACATGGCAACTTGGTAAAAACAAAATAGAACCTAGAAAAGTAGAGAGGAATACAACAAATAAATCCCATCAGAAAATAAATCAAGAATATTTGGGAAAACAAAAAAAGGACTAAATATTAGAATATACTAGAACACAAAAATATTATTTGAAACATAAAAAATTCAAAATTAATAATAAAAAATTTATTGAAAAAAAAGGAGAAATATTATGTGAAGACATGCGACTCAACAGAATTCACAAAAATTATGAACATGTCTTATATGTGCGTTTTGTCATATTTCCATTTTAAGTATATGGGTCCATGCGTTTTCGATATATTTTCATATGGAGATACACCCCAGCTAATCAAAAGGTGGGATGGTGCATGGGATAGACATATGCATACACACACACTCGCGCGATCGAAATGCAAAGCAAGCCGAAGGTGTGTGCTCATCCGCGTAGTCGATGGCATCTGCTGCTTCGCTTCGCCATGAACAGCACGTGGTACGTGCACGATGGGGAACGTGGAGGTCCAGGGAAAGCAAAGCAGGATCCGTGGCCGGTGGCCGGGCACACGGAACGCATGCGTCATACATACAGGAGATCCACCATCGACCTACCTACCTACCTACCTCGTAAAGACACAGCAGGGCGAGTGGATCAGGTTGCCATCTGCGCGCGTAGCTAGCTAGCTTGCAGGCTGCGCCGCCGCGTTGTGCCTGCCCGAGCCGGAGATTCCGTGTATCTGGCACAGTGGTGGGACTGGGAGCTACAGCTAGCTAGGCTGGCACACCGCGTTGGGCGGCGTACGAGCGAACAGCCAGCGAATGCCGGTGCGTACCGTTGCGGTGCATGCGCAGGTTGGCAGGCCACCGCGGTAGTACGTACGTAGGCTGTGACGAGGTAGTTGCCCCTGTGTGGTAGCCTGGTCCTCGGCATGCATTGTCTACTCCAGGCGGTCATATGTGTTCGCACAGGTCGATCTGTACCGGATTACTTCACCGGACTCGTCACAGGTCGATCGATGGACGGTCTGTGCCGAGGCTTGGCGCCTTAATTACCCTTCTGTACGTACGTAGTGTAGCCTGGTCCTGATCGGCAGGGCCTGCCTTCTCTAGTCTGGTCCTCGGACCTAGAAATGCATGCATGCAGAACGGGCTCGTGCTGGTTTGGATTATTGGACTCCACCGAACGGGCTCGTGCTGGTCCCAGAAACTATCCGAACCGTTTTTTACTGTTCTGCTACTCTCACGTGCGACACTCCATGTATGCCTACCACGGCGCGCTGCCATTCCAGCAATTTCCGCCAACTCCGGTGGCCGATTCCGAGCCACCAGCGCTGGCTGGCTATATATTCCCACCCCCTCCCGCTCCAGGAATACAACAGCACATTCACACACAACACGACTCGCCAGTCGCCATCCGCAAGTTCAAGGCAAAGAGAAGCACAGACCGATAGCCGTCGTTTCGATCAGTCCCAGCCGCAGTTCACCAGCATGTGCAAGGGCGTCAACCCGGTCCAGTCGCTAGTCTGGCTGCGCCGCGCCCTGCGGCGGTGGCGCTCTCGCACGGCAGCCTCGGTGCGGCCTGCCAACAAGGAGTACACGGGCGACACGGCCGTGCCGGCGGGGCACGTCGCCGTGCGCGTGGAGGGCCGCACCGGGGGATCCAGACGGTTCGTGGTGCGGCTGGCGCAGCTCAGCCACCCGGCGTTCCTGGACCTGCTCCGGCAGGCGGAGGAGGAGTACGGCTTCGCATCGACCTCCGGGCCCCTCGTGCTCCCCTGCGACGAGGACCGCCTCCGCGACGCCCTCCGCCTTGTCTCCTCATCATCCGGCTCCGAGGAGCGCCGCTCCATGAGCCGCCGCGGAGACTCGCGGCGGCCGCTGCTGCGGGACATGGCCGTGGAGAAGCTCGTCTCGTGATCAGTGGGTTTATCGTCCTTTCGTATGCTTCTGTACATTGTGGAAGCGTGATAGCCGTGTGCATTTGGTCCCTTTTCTGCAAGAACGTACAATCAAGCGGCACCCGGCAGCAGCCAGCACAGCGTGCGCGCCATGCCGTAGCAACCATGGGCAAGACTTTTCCAGACTGCTGGACAAAACAGTGTGCTGAAAACCTTCACCAACAGATCAACCCGATGCCAAATTAGTTATTACTCCCTCGGTGGCTCGGTCGGTAAATAAGTAATTTGTATTTGTCTAGATTCATGTATATCTGGATATGTTTTAGTATGTATATAAATATAAAATTTGACAAATTTATAAATCGTTAATTTTCGGACTGAGGGAGTATTATATATCCTGCACAATCAGTCGAGCTGGCATGGCAAAATGTATATCTCTAGTCCCACAAACTCTGGTAGAATATAAATTGAACCTACAGTATTTCCAAAAGTTGGATTTGTTTACGGCGAATGGCCGAATCGGCCAGCTGCAGCTCCATCTCGAGTACCCTTGTAATGTAAATGCCAGTTGTGATATGACGTTGTATCGTCTTGATAAAGTGCTTTGAGTCAATAAAAAATTCATCAAAAAAGAATGTGCGCTATCATAATTAAGAGAGGAGTATATCCGCAATTTTTTTAATGGAAAAGTACTTCCTTATGTCTATATTAATAGCCTCAGTTTTGTCAAGATATGAATTCATCTAATCTAATACTCCCTCCGTTTCAGGGCTTAAGACGTCCTCGTTTTGCGTGTTTTTTTATCAAGAATTACTCTAAATACGTAAAGAGTTTTGGTATAAAACTAGTATCACTGGAAAATATTTTTCAATACGAATCCAACGGTACTAATTATGTATAATATAATCAAGATTTTGTTGCTCAATTTTTTTGATCAAACTTTGCTTTGGAAAGCGTGTGCGCCTTAAGCCTTGAAACGAAGGTAGTACTTAACTAAATATATATGAATTTAGATAAAGTTAAGATTATTAATATATATATATATATATAGGACGCGGATTTGGTACGTCCATCCTCCCTAGAGGAAGCATCTATCACCACACACGCGCTTTAAGATGCGTATCCAATGTCTCCCTTTCTTCTTTTCTAATTTATCCTACCTATTTGTGAAACTATTTTCTCTCACATAGCACATGACAAGAACAAGCAAATGAGGAAACTTGCCATAGATTTGCAGTCCTATCTGTGTAGTGTTAGCAGCCTTTGTTTGAATCCATGTTTGAAAACCATGCAATGTGTGCAGTGGGCTGACTGTCTCCCTGTCAGCCCACTGTCCCTCTGAATGCGGTGCAGAAAACCAGGCTCATGGTTTGAAATTCAAATACTCGGTACCAGTCCACTACTGTGTGGGCCGACTTGGGTGGCAGGGTACTTAATGTAGGACAAATCCGAGTATTGTATCAAAGGGAACAGGCTGGGGCACCCTAACTCAGAAAATATTATTTTATGCAAGGTCTTCACTCGGTACGACGGTACCCACGGACTGTACCAGCAAATAGCAACTTACTGGACCAAAGTGAGATAGTGTCACTATGGCACGTCCAAGAATTAGAGGCATTTTCTTAGAGGCACTGTTTATAACTGCCTCTAATCGTAACTATTTGTGGCACATTAAATAATAGTGCCTTAAAATATGAGATTTAAGAGGCAGTTTATAAAATGCCACTAATAGTTTTGCATTTTGAGGCACTATTGATAGTGCCTCTAATATTTTGAAAAATAGAGGCACAATTTAGTGCCTCTATGTTGAACTATTAGTGGCACTTTGACTTGTGCCTCAAAAAGATAGATCTTTTAGAGGCACTTTCTATAAAAATGCCACTAAATATATATCAACTGAGGCACAATTGAAAGTGCCACAATACGTTACCATTTAGAGGCACTAAAATATGCCTCTAATAAGTGACCAATAGTGGCACTATTCGTTGTGCCTCCAATGAACAATTTTTTGAGGCACACATAATAATGCCTCTAATAGTTGGCTATTTGGAGCATTTTAAATACCTTAAATGAATGATCGTTTGAGTCACTATTGATAAAATGCCACAAAAAAGTATATCTTTAGAGGCACTCAAATATGCCTCTAATAAATACCAATTATGTCACTTTTCTCAACTCAAGATATTGGTGTCTGTTTCTGTATTTCTCAAGTGGAATTTGTTCCATTTTTGTTAACCTAATAATAGAATACCAATTATGTCACTCTATTGTTAACTTAACAAACAATAGAGTAGATTTCTTACCCGAGAAATAGAGTCACTATTTGAGGCATAGATAAAATTGCCTAAAAAGTATATCTTTAGAGGCACTCAAATATGCCTCTAATAAATCCCAAGTATATCTTCGCAGCCGTGGCACTGTGGCAACGCCGGCCAGGGTAGCTCCCAGCCGCTGCCGAGCGACGATGGCAATGAAAGGACCGAGGACGCCGACTACACGTCGTTCTATCGCCACTTTGGCATGTGAACGGCGTCATAGTCAAAAGAGTATATTTATGCTATTAGAAGAGTATATTTATGTTATTTCTCATAGTCAGAACCGTCTACATGCATTTTGTAGCTAGCGATGCGCTCGACTCCTTTGTATTTAGTTGCAACTTGGAATGTAGACATATATATGTAGCTAATTGTGCACTGGAAAGTTAGTGAATCCGTTTCTGTTTTTAGCGTATATAGAACAGACTAATGTCCAAGTCCATTCATTTCTTGGTTTATGAAAAATAAAATTCTCATTATAGATATTGTAATGCTTTATGTATATGCTTTGATGTATTCTTAAAATCAGGATGCATGCTTTTATTTATTAACTGTAATCTAATTATATTATGATGTACTCCTTCCGTTTCAAAATATAAGATGTTTTAGGTTTATAAAGAAAATGAATTTAGACTTTTTTAGTATGTAGATTCATTCCAAAGTTGAGTGAACCTATATACTAAAACAAGTCTAGATTCATTTTCTTCACAAACCTAAAACATCTTATATTTTGAAACGGAAGAAGTACTTACTACTATTCACCGGAAAGAAAGCAGTGAGGTCTGTTTGAGAAAAAATAGTAGGGATGATATAGTCGTAATATCAGGATAAAATTATTATGGTTGCACGAATTATTTTATTTAATACAGAATCTTTTGATTTTCATGTCATAAAATTATTATGGCTGCATGAACATAGTGATGTACATCTGGTGAAGCTTCTGCCTATCCATCCCATCATTCGTTCTAGCGGATAGCTCGGAGGGCATCGCGCGCCCTCGCATATGTATCTTCACAGCGCACGGCACGGCATATATGTTCATATTTGTGACAAGGGTAAGAATAATTTTTATGACAATTATTTTTCTAACGATTCTTAGTACTCGTCTTGATATAGTCTTGAACATAGAATAATTTTTATGATAAATATCATTATCATAAAAGTATGGTTTGGAGCGCGCAGTCCGTCCTCGTCTTCGTTGCCGCCGACGCCGCGCCCGCCAGGCGGGAGCTGGACCAGGAAGTAGAGCTTCCCGGGCTTGAGAGCGGCATCACGGTCCAACGGGCGCGCGCGAACACCTAGGCGCCGCACCTCGTCGGACTCCAGGAGCTGGTGGCCTGGGTGCCCACGCAGCGCCGCTCCGGCCGCCGCGGGCGTCTTGTACCAGAACATGGCGCCGTCCACAGTCATCACCTTCTACATTTATGATAATGATATTTAAATCATGCTTTTAAATCATATTTTTATGATAATGATATTATTTATTGTGTACTATTACAAATAATTTTATAAATCTAAGTTAAAGATTTGTAAGAATAATTTTTCTTCTACATTTTTTAATAGTTGTAATAGTCTTATATATAATTTAAATTTGGTTGCTATTTTTATTTAGGGTGTAAAATAAAACTGACACACATATGTATATACTAGTGTGCTCATACGGACACTTTGGCCATTACTCTAATTATTATTTTTAGTAAACATACACGTAATTGTTTGGGCTAATTGGACTATATACATAGTATACACGCATTGGGTCCAGCCCAAAGGCACACACGACACCACATACGCACGCACATCCGGCTGGACGAGGACACACACACGCACACACTCACGAACGGCCCCAAATCGCCATCGGCGCTAGCACCGCTCCGGTCGCCGCCCGGCCAACTACGGCCCTCGCCGGCGCTGCTACCCGTCTACATAAGTGTTACGTTCCCGATGTACTCTCAATCCTCAATCCTGATACAGATGAACTAGGGTTCTACAATTTGGGGGGCTGAGAGAGAGAGAAAGGGGATCCGAGAGACAGAGCCGTGCCAGTACAGTTTTGCCTATTCCGCAACCTCTTCCCTGATGCTTCTCTGCTCTTAACTCCTTGCCGTGCGTGCTTCTCCTTCAGGTGGACTAGGCTTCATTGGTAGCGTGAATTGGGCCTTCGGGTACGTGCTCCCCTCCTTGGCTTTGGCCCATCGATTCCCTCCTGAGTTGCTGGTGTCGAAGCGGTGGTAGGAAGCGTGTCGGTGTCACGGTACGTGACACTCTCCCCCGGATGAGAACCAGCTTGTCCCCAAGCTGGGGCCTTTGGAAAGCGATGCAGCAGCTCGGCTTGATCCTCCCATGTGGCCAGCGATGTTGCTTGTCCGCTCCATTGTACCAGGACCTGTGGCAGAGAGTCGCCACCGCGCTGGTACAGCCTTGTCTCCAGAACAGCGATTGGCTCTGGTCTTGGAGTGGCTGGGGCTGGTAACTCCGTGAGCACTTCCGTCTTGGGGGGAACAGCGCGGCGCAGCTGCGACACGTGGATCACCGGATGAATCTGGCACCCCTCCGGTAGAGCCAGTTTGTAAGAGGTGCCGCCCACACGTTGGAGTACCTGAAAAGGTCCAAAGTAGCGAAATGCAAGCTTTGGGTTAGCTCTTGTAGCTAAGGACCGTTGGATATACGGCTGGAGTTTGAGGTACACCCAGTCATCCACAGCGAATACGCGGTCAGTTCTCTTCTTGTCAGCAATGATTTTCATTTCTTGGCGCGCACGCAAGAGGTGCTGTTGAAGAAGAGCCATAGTGTCCTGCCTGTCCTGCAGCCATTCGGCCAACTCTGGAATGGAGCAATCAGCCGGATCAATAATTCCGAAGTGGCGAGGACGGTGGCCATAGAGCACTTCAAACGGTGTTTTTCCCAATGTTGCATGAGGCGAGGTGTTGTACCAAAACTCTGCCAAGTGCAACCAAGCTTGCCATTTAGTTGGGCAGGCGTGCGCGAAGCAACGCAAGTAGGTCTCCAAACATTGGTTGATACGTTCCGTTTGACCGTCCGTTTGCGGATGATAGGCGGAACTCATCTGCAGTTGTGTTTGGGTCAGACGAAACAACTCCTTCCATAAGTTTGATGTAAATACCTTGTCACGGTCAGAAACAATGGCCGCTGGCAATCCATGGAGTTTATATATGTTGGAGACATATGTCTGCGCCACTTGGTACGCCGTGAATGGGTGAGAAAGGGGCAGAAAGTGGGCATACCGGGACAGTTTATCAACCACCACCAAGATGCAATTGAACCCAGCTGAGCGTGGGAGCCCTTCAACGAAATCCATTGTCACCGTGTGCCAAAGGTGAGGGGGTACCGGCAATGGTTCGAGGAGTCCAGGATAGCGGCAGCGCTCAGGTTTCGCTTGCTTACATATAGCACAAGCATCCACAAACTGTCGCACTTCATCCTTCAATCCTGGCCATGCAAACAGGGTGCGAAGGCGGCGATAGGTGACTCCAAAGCCCGAATGTCCACCAATAGCGCTAGCATGTAGGGCAGTAATTATTTTCTGTTGCAAAGGTCCATTACTACCCACCCAAATGCGACCATTTAGTTTGATGATTCCATCTTCCAAGGTAAATTCCTTTGGTGCTTTCTCAGGTTCGGCAACGAGTTGGGTGAGTAGCTTCTGGGCACGGGGATCAGCCCGATAGCCAAACTGCACCTCCTGTAACCATGTTGGTAGGCAAACAGAAATAGCTGCCAGTTCACCTGTGGCTGGCTGGGAACAACGCGAGAGTGCATCTGCTGCTCGATTGTCCACTCCCGGTTTATACACCACACGATAACGGAGCCCGAGAAGCTTCACCATCACCTTTTGTTGCCAGGGGGTCGAAATCCGTTGGTCTTCAAGGTGAATCAGACTCTTTTGATCTGTGTGAATAACAAATTCAGCTGGTTGTAAGTAAGGCCTCCAAAAATCCACTGCCATGATGATTGCCAATGCTTCCTTTTCATACGTGGATAGCATGCTGGTCCGAGGCCCAAGAGATTTGCTCAATAAGGCAAGTGGATGTTTTTTCTGCATAAGCACTGCACCAATGCCATGATCTGAAGCATCCGTCTCGATTTCAAATGTCTGCGAGAAGTCCGGCAAGGCAAGGACCGGCGCTGAGATTAGAGCCTCTTTGAGGGCCTGGAATGAGTCATTCTCTAATTGAGTCCAACGGAACACAGTTTGTTTTTTGAGCAGGTCCGTCAAAGGCCTACTAATGATTCCAAAGTTCTTCACGAACTTGCGATAGTAACCAGCGAGCCCCAAGAAGCCTCGCACCTCCTTGATGTTGAGTGGTGTAGCCCAGCCCTTGACCGCGACAATGTTCTTTTGGTCAGTGCGCACACCATCCCCACTAATTTCATGCCCCAGGTACACTAACTTGGGCTGTAGGAACTTGCATTTGCTGCGCTTGACCTTCAGCTGATGATTGGCGAGAATCTGAAGGACTTCTCGCAGTAGTTGCAAGTGAGAAGCCATGTCCTTGCTGTATATCAAGATGTCGTCAATAAACACCAACACTCCCCGGCGCAACAAAGGCTGCATGATGGTGTTCATTAGCCCTTGAAAAGTTGCTGGAGCTCCTGTTAGGCCATACGCCATGACTCTGAACTCGTAATGTCCTTGGTGCGTTTTAAATGCTGTTTTGTGCTCGTCCTCCGGTCGCATGCGGATCTGGTGATAGCCCGCCCGCAAATCCAGGCTAGTAAACAATTGTGCGCCCGCCAGCTCATCTAGCAACTCATCAATCACCGGCAAGGGGTATCGATTCTTGACAGTGATGGCATTCAACTGTCGAAAGTCGACGCAGAAGCGCCAAGTCAAATCCTTTTTTAACACTAGTATCACTGGAGATGAATAAGGACTGTTACTGAGTTTGATTATCCCCTGAGCTAGCATTTGAGCTACTTGTTTTTCAACTTCATCTTTTTGAGCTGGGTTGAATCTGTATGGCCGTAAATTCACGGGTTTTGCCCCTGGCATGAGCGGAATAGCGTGATCGAACTGACGGGAAGGCGGCAAGCCTTGCGGATCCTCAAACAATTCTTGAAATTCAGTCAACAATGATTGCACTGGTACAGGACAAGTCTCCTCTATCTTCTCGTGATCCGGTTGCATCAGAGACAAATGCACTACGCGAGCAACCCGCGATTTCTGCATTAGTGACCGTAGCTTGTCTATAGAGATTTCCTTGCACTGTGTTGGATCTGAGTGAGCACCTGACAAAAACACTCTGCGATTTCCCTGTTGGAAATCCATAGTTTGGTTCCCCCAGTGTACATTCATGGGACTGTGAGCTGATAACCAATCAAAACCCAAGATGATGTCATATGATCCTAACGGCAACAACTTGAAGCTAGTGCTGAATTTCACTCCTTGAGTCCACCACTCTACGTTCTGCAATTCTTGAGTACAGTGCATCATACCTCCATTTGCTACCTTGACTCGAAGAGGATCAATGCCTTGCGGTGTGAGTGTCAAACGCTCGCTAACTCAGAACTAATGAATGTATGCGAACTTCCGTAATCCACCAACATAAGTACCTCTTGATTACGGACCAGCCCTTGAAAGCGCATCGTGGTAGCACCTTGCCCACCCGCCACAGCAGCTTGAGATATGCATAAGCTCGCTTCTGTTTCACTAACCACCGGATCGAAGTAGGTGATGGTTCTTCGCCGGTTGTACCATGGCCAACAATTCCTCCACTACGTGCGGTTGCAGCTGTCGGACCACAACGGTGATCTCGGCAACGCCGCGCCAAGTGAAACAGAGCCCACGAGCTCGACGATATGCCCGCAACGCCGCGACCTTGTCCTCCTGGGGAACAAGTCGCGGAGCATCTCCAGCGCGTCGTTACTCATTTCGCTGGCCTTGAGGAAGGTTGCCATGGGGCGGTCTGAAGCGGCAGAAGCGTCGAGGAATGGGTCGCACTCGGCAAGAATTCACCACGTCTGGACTCATGCGAAAAGACTCCAACACTTCTTCCTGCAAAATAGCCGGATCCACGGCAAGAGCTAGATCGATAGGACGATGTAACACTCTGCAGCTCTAATTTCTTTTTCAGCCCATCTATGAAATGTGTGACGAAGGATGGTTCCCACGAACTATGATAAGCCATCAAATTGTGCATCAAGGTATTGAATTTGCTAGCATATTCTACAACCGTACCAGTTTGCTGCAATCTATTAAATGTCCTAAGATGATTCTGAAACTCTGCCTTTCCAAATTGTATGCAAATTGTGTCGTGAACTCCTTCCAAACAGGGTAATGTAAATGAGCCTCGGTTGATTGCAACCAAGCTAGAGCATCGTCGTGAAGTACATGGTCGCACAACACCCAAGTGTCGGGTGCATAGTGCGAACTTGGAAATACGCTTCACACTTAAGTCGCTAGGCGTGTGGACTCTCCGTGAAGAGGGAAAATCCACACGAGGTGGAGGGGAAAACGAGCCAATTCCATCCTCGAAAGGTAAAATCGACGGATCACAACCGAGCAAGGGAATTGGCACGTATTTGGCCGGGCCCCGCCGATGATGTGGGTCACCGGACCGTTACCCGCTGGTTTGATTCGTCGCGGTGGCGAATTGCTCGACCGCCACCCAGCCCGAACAGGTGCCTTCGGGGCTAGCTCACGGTTTGGCTAGAGTCGGTGGATTTGAGGCGTCCCGCCATGGTAGGTAGCGCGGAGGTAGATTGGTGCCCTTGGGGATGACGCTGCCATCCGCGTTATCGATGACACGGGCGCGGAGTCGCCTACTTCCGCCGCAGGACTCCACCGATTTCTCCATCATCGGGCGCCAGTCCCCGGATCAAGCACGGCCGGGTGCATCTCGTTGAGCTTGGCATTCATAGATGAGATCGTGGCGGTGAGATCCGCGGAGCTTGGTCCGTCTTCCATCGCTGTCGCCTTGCCGTTTTGTCGGATAATTGAGGGTAGCGGCCAGATTGGTGGAATAGGAGAAAAATTTGGTGGTGGGTGGTTCGGCTCGATACCGATTGTTATTCTCGATGTACTCTCAATCCTCAATCGACACGGATGAACTAGGGTTCTACAATTTGGGGCCGAGAGAGAGAAAGGGATCCAGAGAGCCGTGCCGACAGTTTTGCCTATTCCGCAACCTCTTCCCTGATGCTTCTCTGCTCTTAACTTCTTGCCGTGCGTGCTTCTCCTTCAGGTGGACTAGGCTTCATTGGTAGCGTGAATTGGGCCTTCGGGTACGTGCTCCCCTCCTTGGCTTTGGCCCATCGATTCCCTCCTGAGTTGCTGGTGTCGAAGCGGTGGTAGGAAGCGTGTCGGTGTCACGGTACGTGACAATAAGGTCCGCCGTCTCCTTCTCCATCGAATCCCCAACCGGCATATCGCCACGCCGCCCTCGTGTGCGTCTCCTCCACAGAACCCTCGATCCGCCGCCGTCGCCGTACATCAAGTCGATGACGATCGATTCCGGCACCTCCGGTCACCTTTGTGGCCGGGCTATGGACTCCTACACCGGTTTCCTGCCGCCTCCATGCTCCTCTGCTCCTCCCTGCACGCCCCAGACAAACCCTAGGTATGCCGGTCGGCCTGCTCCTCCGCTACTCGGTTCCAGGTCGAGGCCCGCCTCCTGCTGCACCCTCGCGGCGACCTTGCCTCCCCCTTGAGCCCCTGTTGGACCACACGAATGCCCCTGATCGGCAACCTGATTTGAGCGCGACCCGTTCGTCACAGTGGTGGTGTGGCTGTTGTGTCTGATTCGACTACCTCAACCCTGACACCGATGTAGTGGCTGTAACCACGACGTCCATCGATACGCTGCGTCGCGGCCTCACGGTGGTGGTGGTGGTGTACTCGTGGTGATGCTGCTGCTATTACGATGTGATTGTGTCGCAAACTTCGACCTCGACGCCGGAAGGACGACGATGTTATGGCATGCAACCCGGCCGACCGTGAGGACTACGGCGCCTCCTTCTCGCATCGACTACACCCTAGGCTCAACACCTCTATGAGCTACTCCTCTCATCTCTATCTATGATTCTCGAAATGTGTTGACCTCTGGTTTGCTAGTGGCTGATGATACATTAGTAGTATTGCTAGCTATGTGGTAGTTGATTAACTTGTTGTGATTGATCTGGTGGCTCACAAATTGTAATTAACTTGTTGTGATTGATCTAGTGGCTCGCAAATGATACCATTCCGTACAGTCCTTTACATGTCTTGTAATTGTTGGTGGGCTTGCTTCTTAAATGTTTCTTAGTTTACTGATTTTCCTGATGGATTTTTGCCGGATCTATTAATCCATGTTTGGCATTATAACAAATTGCCATCTACTTGGAAATTTAAATGATTGCTAGATCAAATGTTAGTGAAAGGCTATGTGATAATCAATTGATTTTTTTCTTACGCTTATTGCCTAGTTAAGTGTTCTTGTTTTCAGATGATCAACTCGTGGTCTATATCTTCTTAAATCCTCTTATGTTTCCCCATCAAACTGTGGGCACGAGCATGATGCCATGGAGGAATGCATGGACTGAAGGAGGCTGCCGTCGATTTCAAATTGATGCCTTGTGAGTGTTTTGCTTAAATCAATTGTATAACCCTGTCGAAACTTAGGTTCATAGTAGTTAACTTGCACTATTTTATATAAGAATGTTTCCTTGGTATTATAAGCACTTGCTCCTAATATGTGCTCCGCCAGATGCTCCATATTGTTGTACTGCCTGAAGCATGGTAAGCTTTGTTCCTGGTATATTTCATGGGGACAGGCATCCTTCAGTTTCATAGTCTGATGTCACTTTTGTAGGTACCAACCCCCTCATTGCATCTCCTTAACTCTCCCTTTTCTGCATCTTTAGAAAGTATGTCTTCTGCTTGTGTGATGCAGAAGTTGCTATTTTATTCTCATAAACTAAATTGATTATATTTTTTATGGATTCTTCTATTTTCCCAAATGTATGAATACTTCAAGTGTTACACTTCAGGTGCTCGCATCGTAACCTTGATCTTCTCCTCTCTACCTATCTTTTTGCATGAACTTCTCATCTTATTACTACAAGAACATATGGACTTTGCTTAGAGGAAGCAGAACATGTAAGTTTTTCCTGTAGTGACTCATTCATACTGGGTTGATCTATGTTTTTCTCTTTTAAGGATTTCTCCAGGCTGTTATCCCTATCATATTCCCTTTATTGTGTCTTTTTTTACTTTATCAATTGCTTTTGCTGAGATCATTTCCTCTATAAATTACTTTTTAGTAATCGATCGCAAATTATAGATAGATATACATGCGAGTACTCCAGATTGTGCACATCCATGACTTGCCTTCTTCTTTTGTAGAGAACACTTTATTCATGGGCTATGGTACATGCTTAGTAATTTTTATCCACATCAGATTATTTCAGCAGGAGATTAATTGATGTTGTATCTTTCGACCCAGGATTTGTAGCTCCCCATCATCACAAGAGAGACTAGCTCGGACTGTCGGTTCTCAATGCTGTTGAATTCTAGGCAAGGTGACCGCCTAATTTTGGATGCCAAGTTCAGTTTTAGGAAAATTTGACTATCAAGAAAGAGAAAGCGAGTACTGCATGATCGATTGAGTGTTAACGTAGGTGGTGACTACGTCTTTGTCTCAGGATATGCTAGGCCTGCTTTGGAATCAAGGAGAACAAAGGTAAACATGTAGCATAAGATGCACACACCAAAATGTACTTAATTGTGTCCATGTGCATATAGAATTTAGTGCTAGGCCTGCTTTGCTAGATTAAAGAATGATTTCTATTTCATTTGATGGTGTTTCTTCTGTAGGAAAAAAATAGCGGTAAAGGACAACTTATTAGTTATGTATTGTGATACAGGTGCAGCACTAGGAACTTAATTTTTTCCATCCGCACTTTAGTTTAGGGCATTAGGCCGGGCAACCAGGAGACCATTTATTACTTTAAGTTTGGAAGCAATGCTACATAAAACATATGAACACTGCTCATTTTGTCACTGGTTATTAAACAAAGCAGCATGTTTCTTTGGAATTTTCAAACTATCATCATTTGGTACCTGTTTAAATAGATGAAAACATGTTGTCTTTTTTGTTTTGTCACTTCCTTTACTGCATTGCTATGATCATGTAGTACTTTGGACACAGAGTATTGTCGCCTTAGCAACTGCAATGTTACTGTCTAATGCCTTAGATGCTTACTTGGATTTTGGTGCTGAAATTAGAATTTGAGACTGGATATTCACTATGTGACCGTGTTATATGACCTCTAATTAACCTTTTCTATTCAGCTATTGGTGTCTTCCATCATTCAGAAAAAAACCGTCAATTTTTACTATTGTTTGAATATATATTTTAATATGCAACAAACATGTGAAGTGGATCAAGTTTATTAATTTTCCCATACAGGCTGCTGAGAAATCTTGGTTATTTTAAAAATAACAATGAATGTTCTTTGTTCCTATTTTTACATATTTATTTCAACAATCATATCTTTTGGAAATCTCATATACAACTTATATACTTACTGACATGTAAGAAAATGCTCGTTCGCAGCACAACACTTTGCCTCATAGTCTATGTTGGCTTAATTTTTTTTCTCAGTTGAGATATTTCCAAGATTGTGATTTACCACCAGATGTTATTGTTCTTTTTTTTTGCTTTTGTTGTACAATTGTTTTGCCCATATAGACTATTACCTACATTTCTCAATCAGATAAGAAACTGTATTCCTATTCTTTGGCCCTAATGACTATTAATAATTACAATCTAATTAGCATCTTCAATTTCTTACATGTGCGCATCTTTTCCTTTGTAAAGCACCAAATCACAGTGTGCGCCTTCACTAAGTCGGTCACTGTGTGTTGCAAAGGTGATAGTAACTTGTTTTAAAGTAGAGATTCATACGCGTCTTTCAATTAACTTGTTGCAAAGGTGATAGTAATTTCCAATCCGACTTAGTGAAGAAAACTGCAATTTCTTGTTTTAAAGTAGAGATTCATACGTGTCTTTCTTGTTACTGATAGTAACTACTGATAGTAACTACAATCTAATTAGCATCTTCAATTTCTTACATGTGCGCATCTTTTCCTCTTCACTAAGTCAGATTGGAAATTCTGTGTGCAAGAAGAGCACAGATTGGGTAGTTTTAAAGTAGCTGCTCATATTGATTGTTTGCTTTTCAATGTGCTAGAACCAAATATTATAATGACTTAGATGACTGAAGAGGAGGCATGTCGATTGCGTGCCCCGGATGTTACCATGGATCAGTACATGAAGATCACGAAAGGTATATTTAGCCCTGCAAAAGTCTTTCAGGTTCTTTCTGTTGGGCTTACATCTATATGTTCTTGCACAAGGTCTTCTGCCAGACGATCAGGCCGTCCAGATGCCGATTCTGTGGAGGGAATTTGGGAGCTGCTCTTTTTGTGTGGGTTGATAGATCCTGACGCCTCCAAGCTTCTTTCATTATTCGGTTCCAGTTGCCGATCTGTGCCCATTACAGTTTCGCTTTTTTGCATAGGCAGAGATTCCAATAATTCATGCTAGATAAGATAATGCTCAGTTGGTTTTGTAAATCAGAGAATGAAACAACAAAGTGTATAATTTTTCATTTCTACATATTTGCTCATATTTGTTTGCAAGTCTTGGGGTCTTGAGTTCCTAACGAAGAGAAAACAGAAGCATCACCTTTTACCTTGTAGGACTTCTTTTTTCTATCAGAATTGAACGAACACTAAAATCATGGTCACACTAACCGTTCATGTGAGGTCACACCGTCACATAGGTGCAATGGTTTAGTAATATTTATAGGCCTCTTCAGTTGCTAAAATGAATTGTTTCACAAAAAAGTGAAAACAAAAATGCAAAGTTAGACTCCATGGAGAGATTACACAGTGTTTCACATAGGATTTGGAGGCACTATTGATAGTGCCTCAAAAAGTTGGGTTTTAGAGGCACTATTGATAGTGCCTCAAAAAGTTGGGTTTTAGAGGCACTATTGTTAGTGCCTCAAAAAGTTGGTTTTTAGAGGCACTAGTCATAGTGCCTCAAAAAGTTGGGTTTTAGAGGCACTATTGATAGTGCCTCAAAAAGTTGGTTTTTAGAGGCACTAGTCATAGTGCCTCAAATGGCTAGGATTTAGAGGCACTCTAATTTGTGCCTTAAGTTGGTTTTTGAGGCACTGGTCATAGTGCCTCAATTGGCTAGGATTTAGAGGCATTAGTCATAGTGCCTCAATTAACTATGATTTAGAGGCACTTTTTAAAACTGCCTCAAAAAACTTTTACCTACACGACCGTCTCCGGCGCTTTTTTTAGTGCCTCAAAAACTCAATTGTGGTACTAATTTGACTATTGGAGGCACTTTAGAGTGCCTCTGAATATTGTACCTGCCATAGTGTGTGTTGGTATAACTCCATCTTTACACCAGATGAAAGCACATATACCCGGGCAGAGAAAAGATTAAAAAGAGAGAAGAGCGTCTCCAGCATTCAGGCTCTAGCATTCATGCTTGCTTACTTCAAATTAAAATGAATGAATAGTAAGTAGAATCAAACTAAGAGAAAGCTCCTATGCATATTGTTGACCAACTTTCTGTAGGTTCCCTGCGCCTAGTCTTCATCCGGCTATAAGGGAAGTCACTGTGCCTTTGCCAACGACCAAACCAACCACAGCACGACAATCTCTTCATTGAGAACCTGTAGCGGCCTGCATCTCTTCAGCAACCATCTTTACGTGATGCTAGTTCTCCTTTATACATGGCCTTGTAGTATAATCTCATGAAATGTTATCTGATCAGGTTCCCTATAAAAAATTACAGAACCACACATAAATATGACATAATTTAGTTGATGTTATCTGATCAGTAAAGCGCTGTTTCTGTCAAAAAATGACATAATTTATTACTTCAATTCATCTGATGTGTAAGAGAAAGAAGCCGGTGTTATCCGTTGGGCGACCTTGTCCGACGCTTTCCGTTGCCGTTGGCTATGCTGCAACCAGTTCCTTAGGATGACTGATTCGGTGCTAGCAAAAAAGACAGGTTTGGTGCCACCATTCAAAACCCTCGATACCAGGACGTTTTGGTACCAGGGGGGTCATCTCGGAAGCCAGTGTTATCCGTTGGGCGACCTCGCTCGGCGCTTTCCGTTGTCGTTGGCTATGCTGCAACCGGTTCCTTAGGATAGCTAATTTGGTGCTAGCAAATGACTGCTCGGTACCTCGGTCCCGAACGCTCGGTTCGGTGCCTCAGTCCCGAACGCTCGGTACCTCGGTCCTGAACGCTCGGTTCGGTGCCTCGGTCCCGAACGTTCGTTCGGTGCTTTGGTCCCAAACGCTCGGTACCAGGATGTTTCGGTGCTAGCAAAAGACGGTTCGGCGCCTCGCTCCCGAACGCTCGGTACCGGGGTGGTCTTCTCGTAAGCCGGAGTTATCAGATGGGCGACCTCGTCCGGCACTTCCCGATGTCGTTGACTGCATCCGGTTCCTTAGGACGACTGATTCGGTGCTACCAAAATACGGTTCGGCGCCTCGGTCCCAAATGCTCGGTACCGGGAGGGTCGTCTTGGAGCCGGTGTTATCCGTTGGGCGACCTCGTCCGGCACATACCGTTGTCGTTGGCTATGCTTCATCTGGTTCCTTAGGACGACTTGTTCGGTGCTAGCAAAAGACTGTTGGCCTCGGTCCCGACGCCGGTTCGATGACTCGATCCAACGCCGGTACTAGGATGTTTCGGTTCTAGCAAAAGACGGTTGCGCCTCGCTCCCAAATGCTCGGTATCGGGAGGGTCGCTCGAGCCGGTGTTATCCGTTGGCGACCTCGTCAAGCACTTACCGTTGTCGTTATGCTTCATCCGGTTCCTTAGGAAGGCTGATTCGGTGCTAGAAAAAGACGGCTCGGTGCCTCGGTCCCGAACGCTCGTTCGGTGCTTTGGTCTCAAACACGTTCGGTGCTTTGGTCCCAAACGCGTTCGGTGCTTTGGTCCCAAACGCTCGGTACCAGGATGTTTCGGTGCTAGAAAAAGACGGTTCGGCGCCTCGCTCCCGAACGCTCAATACCGGGGTGGTCTTCTCGTAAGCCGGAGTTATCAGATGGGCGACCTCATCCGGCACTTCCCGATGCCGTTGACTGCATCCGGTTTCTTAGGACGACTGATTCGGTGCTATCAAAATACGGTTTGGCGCCTCGGTCCCAAATGCTCGATACCAAATGCTCGGTACTGAAAAACAGTGTCACATAAGCATAGGTAACCACTGCACAACAAAAAGAGCAAGAATATGATGAATTTGGTACCAACCAACATGTAAGCACTGCACAACAAAAAGAACATTTTTCTTATTTAGTACCAAGTGCTCAATCGTTCAATACCTTGCTCAAATGAATTCGGTACCAACCAAGGAAATGCCCGGCTAAGAAGAAGACACAAACCATATCATTCAGCAAAGCGATGTACCTTGTTAACCACCCTACACAAGCCCTATGATTCAGCACCACGGCGTACCTTGTTAAGCATCCTCTGATTATTAAATACCAGTCCAATGTCATGTCCAGGACCTTGATTCGGCTTCGAGCCATAGCAAATTTGTACCTCTGGCCAAGTCATTCCCATATCCAGTACATGCAATTCAAACACCTACATGGCCTCTAGAAATGCATTCAGTACCCAAAGTCTCAATGCCAAATGTCTATGAGTCCTTTTATAGGCCAAAGAAATTACTCATCACCAAAACTTATTTTTTCAAGCACCATCGGAAAATATATTTGGCGTGATGGTTGAAAATATTACAGTAGTCTTCATATATATGTAATTAGTACCAGCAGCCTGTCGGTTAAGTATCCTCATATATGTATGCATTTTCTACCATGTGTTAAGAGGAAACACACAGTTCAACTGAACTCAGAGTAAGGGAGCATAAAAAAACAAAAAGGAAAGGAAGCAGAGACAGAGGAAGCCCCATCTATGAATTGGAATGAACATATGCTATGCAACAAATCATGGATTCACAGTTCAGAAAAATCAACACAAGCAGAAGTTAGTTCAAACAGCTCTCAGGCAACAACAACAGCCATGCATCAAAGGGTGTGAAAATGCATAGTATAATGTGTCATGATTTTACACAGGATGTATAGGAGAAAAAATCAATATGTTTGTTTAAAACGTGCACTGAGACAATACAACTAGAAATATGACTTCAACTAGAAGCACGTTAGAACCACTAAGCCTCATCCTTTTTTATTCTCTTTTTTGGGATCAGGGGGTACCATAAAACAAATTATATAGTATTTCGTAACTATCATGGTGGAACCTGGAAGTGTATGTTCCAGTACCTAGCAAAAAAATAGATGAATAAAATTTCAGATCTTCAGCAGCACATACTCAAACAAGTGTTTTTCAAGCAAATTACTTGTCAAGCACCCTCGAAAGAATATATTCGCACCTCGATTGAAATTGTTAAGAATTTAAATATAGGCTCACAAAAATAGTCAAACTTAAGAAATGGCTCGCAAGAGTATTTAAATATAGGAACCCCGACAAAAGCTCTCCTTTTCTCATAAAAAAGATAGATGAATTAAATATCTGTAATCAAGTAAGTACCATCTTTGGTGCTACCTGTGTTGATGCCTGTGTTTTAGACTGGACAGAGAAGAGCTAGTACCAATTGGTTTGTTTCAGACTAGCACACAGACTAAATAAGATAGTTGCCACTAATCTCGTGATTGAATAGCCTGTGCTAAAATTGCTTGCTTCATATCTACATGTTCGTACAAAAGAGGAATCTCACCAGCGTCAGTCTCGGATGGTGGCATATTGAGATCATCATACATATTCACAATCAGAGCAAGAACACATGCAGAGACATGTATATGACGAAAATCTGAACAATAAATAAATCTCAAATGGAAAAGAATCAGAATAGGTAAGTCATATCGATTTCAACCAAAACAGGCTGAGGCTTATTTTTTTTCCCATGACTACAACACTGGGCACCACCAAGGCATATGCACGTGCCTACGTATGCCCCATGGCTAATACTAATACAAGAAAAATAGAAAGCAATGGGATCATGGTGTCCGCATGCACACCAGAGACGGAGCACACTGCACACACTCCTTCTCCATTACCGGCAAGCCAGGTACAGGGATGAGACGACCCGTGCCGCCAAATGCAGTTGTGGCCGGGGTGGCCGATGGAGGCACCGGAAGGCTGTATGGAGGACATGAGGGTGGGGTGGGGGAGGGGCACATTGGAGGCCGATCTAAGAACCCCTCTGGAGACAAGTGTGTCTGCGGGAACATGATGCCCTGCGGGTCGTGGCACTGCCACAGCCGACTCGTAAGCGGAGGAGACGCGGGACCGGCATTTCGCCTCGGACGGGATTGATTGAGTGGATCCAGCGCAGCACAAGCCGCTGGCCCATCATGTCTCCATCTCCTCGGGCGCTTGAAGAGCTGGACATCTGCACATCATCCGGTGGCCATCGTGCGCTCCCCAATCTACCAAGAAAGCAGGAATCATGTCCTAGATCAACAGGGGCTTGGATGTTGGCGCCCTGGATCTAGGTGCGGGGGTCAAAGAACGGTGGGGAGTGGGAGGGAAGCCGGCGGTGGTGGCCGGAGGGGGTGTTGGACGACGAGTCGATGACAAATCCGGGGAGGGAAACCGGCGGTGCAGCAGTGATGTGGAACGGTAGTGGGAGGGATCTGGGATGGGGGAGGACGGCGGTGGCCGGATGTGAGATCTGGGATGGGGAGTGGTTACGCGTGCTATTTTCTAGGGAGCGGCAACCGTACCCTGCAAGATGCGTGCCCATGACGGTGAGCTATGCAGGCAGGCAGGAGGCTGACATGTGCAGCGCAGAGCCATAGTTGTCAGGTGGAAAGTGGACCACGGTTATACCTCTTCGAGCTATTATGCGTATTGTTGATAATGCACAAAAGTGAGTATATTCTCTCAGCCCACGCGGATCTCCAAAACTATCGACGGCCTGAGATGCTTCCTCTGGCGAGGTATATCAGAGGAAGTATCTAATATGTATCACAATTGGACATAGTTGGATGCGTGCCTTCGCTCCTCGGAATGACAGCGCGACCGGGGAAACATTTTGGTGTGGGTCCTATCAACATGCCACATTGCACCAAAAATGAAAGGGGTCATCCCACCGCACATTGTGAAATCCAACGGCAGGGTGAATTCGCTCTTGCAGACTAATTATCCCACTTTCGCTCAATGTAAAATTTCATTGTCTATATCATGTATCGTCTATGACGACATCCAACCAACAAAAATCTGTAAAGTGGTTTGGATCAATTCTAGGGTAATAGAAATTGAGGATTCAGCGAGTAAGATAGAGAAAGAGGTATGATAAAGGAGAAGAAGAAAAGGAAGCAATGAAACAGAGATAAGCAAAGAAGGAAATATACACCTCTCCTCTCGTTGAGAATTGTCTGGTTTATCTTGCCCCTCTCCCTCTGGCGTTCTAGTCAGCCAGACTGGCGAGGGAGCCCAGCCAACCTTGCGCATAGTAGCAGTATGAGAGGTCCTAGATTTAGGGCTAGCTTTGATGATATGGCATTTGGTCTGATGTTATGGGCGTTAAGCCTCCTATCATGGATATGGATGAGATGGAAGGTACGCATCGACTTCATGCTCGCGCAAACATGGTGTTCAATTGGGAAGTTGTAAAGTTGCATATGGTCCTTCTTACCAAAGGGCAGCTGTTTGAATCTCTAGCATCGGCTATTGATCTTTTTTGTCCGACACCGTTTCCCTCTGCACCTCCCGACCAAGTTGCCAAAGGTTAAGAAATTCGTATTCAATTAGTTCGGTGTGTTCCACTTGCATGATGCGGGTGGTCATTTTTTTATCTTGATCCAAATTCAATACGAATGCTAATCTTCGACGTGCGAAGCGAGGCCCGTCGCTAGATGTTCGGCTTGTTAAGAAAAAACTCTGATTTATTGTGGAAAATAAGAAGTCAACCATCAACTAACATGTTTTGCAGCTAACAAATGGCGCCATGCTCATGATAATTATCGATTATTTTTTACTCACTGGTTTCCAAACTATAAGGAGTATTTTATTTCGTTTGTCTGAGGTTTTTGACTAAGAATTACTCATTTAACATGTGATTTATGTGATGGAGATCATAATCATCATAAGTAAGTGTCAGTCAAAGGCTTGGCCAAGTCAAACGATTATTTTAGTACAAAGGGAGTAGGAAATTAGTTGACTCACATGGTATTGGATTCCTTACGAACATTTTCTCGATAAACAAAACATATAGGATACAAATGAACTAAAAATGTGGAGTTTCATTGATAATTGATATAATAAAAAAAATCATGTTTCCTCACGCTGCACACGAAACTTGTGTTCCGTAGGTCGCAATTCCAAATTCAATAAGAAGACTAAGTTCTGACGAGGGGAGCGAGACCCGTCGTTTAAGTATTGGGCTGGTTGCTACGAAAAAATCTGATTTATTGTGGAAATTAATAAGAAGTCAAACATCAACTAACATGTTTTGCTTGTACCAAATGGCGCAGTGCGTATGATAATTATGAGTATTTTTTACTCACTCATTTCCAAGCTATAAGGAGTATTTTGTGTCCTCTGTCTGAGGTTTTGACTGAGAATCACTCATTTAACATGCGGTGATGATTTATTTGATAGAAGTAATTGCTGGTCAAATGCTTGGCCAAAGCAAGCGGTTCTAGAACAAAGGGGATATGAAAGTAGTAGACTCACATGGTATTCGATTCCTTGCGGGCATTTTTTGATAAACAAAGCATATACGAAGCAAATGAAATGAAAACGTGGACTTCCATTGATAACGTAAAAATTGTCACGTTTCCTCACGCGGCACACGGAACTTGTGTTGCGTACGTCCGAATGAAAATCGATGAGTCAGCAGGGTATCTCGCTGGCATGCAGATCTCAACGTGCCCGATTAATCGAGTGAATTAGGGGGCATGGTTTCGTGTTCGGTGCATGGAGGGATGGCTAATGTCCACTATGGCACGTTCAAGAATCAGAGGCACTTTTCTTAGAGGCATGTTTTATAACTGCCTCTAATTATAGCTATTTGTGGCACTTTATATAATAGTGCCTCAAAATATGAGGTTTTAGAGGCAGTTTTTAAAATACCACTAATAGTTTAGCCTTTTGAGGCACTATTGATAGTGCCTCTAATATTGTAAAAAATAGAGGCACACTCTAGTGCCTCTATGTTAAATTATTTATGGCACTTTAATTGTGCCTCAAAAAATATATCGTTTAGAGGCACTATTTGTCAAAATGCCACTAAAAGTATATCATTTAAGGCATACATAAAAGTGCCACAAATTGTTTGTCTTTAGCGGCACTCAAATGTGCCTCTAATAGTTGACCGATTTTGGCACCATTAGTTGTGCCTCAAATGGATAGTTTTTTTAGGCACACATGTTAATGCCTTTAATGTTTTAAAAAATAGAGGCACTGTCTAATGTCTCAATATTGAACTATTTGTGTCTTTTTTATGCCTCAAAAGAACAGTTCTTTTATAGGCACTATTTGTCAAAGTGCCACTATAACGACTCAGTTTTTGGAACGCAAATATCCTTTTCTAGATTTTAGGGGGGAAATCATTTCCTAGTTTTTTAGATTAAACCTTCGCTAGTTTTTTTTCTATAACCGCCTTTCCTAGTTGTTGAAGTGTCCTTCTAGTACACCTGTTTCTCGGTGTATCGTATACGTATATAACATATATGATATATGTGTGTCACGACTTGGTTTTTCTAATCGTACTCGGTCTTGTGGTTGAATTCATTCTGTTTAGGACTCTTCCGCACGTGTTTTTTTGTCACGATCGGATTATCGGTATTCGCTAGGCAGGCTATTGGGGCGTATGTTCTCCTTCGATCTAAGTCTAACATGACACTTTTGATACGTCTAAAATCAGTCGCGAGCCTAGGATTTTATCGACTGGTATGCCCAATAAAAAATTTCTGATAAATTTAATAAAATAATATTTATTGTAAATAAATAATTGTATAATTTTTATTGTAAAGAAACAATAAATAATATGCTTTCAAAGATTAACTTACATTATGATGTTACTCCATTAAGATTGATTGATAGGCTTGCCGATTAATTGTTGTATTGCTTAGAGCATCTCCACTCGGGTTACATGACACTGATTTTAGGGCGATATTTGGTCCGGACGTCGAAAATTGGCCTAATCATGTTCCTAAGACCCCGGTTTTATCAGGATTTGGGCCAACTTTGGTCCAGGCTTTTCAGGCCATTCTTGGTTGCGGAAGCATACGAAAATGCCGGACAAAGCTTAAAGCGTGCCAACCTTGTCGATGAGACAGTTTCATTTCCCTACACTCACTCGACTAGACTGCAGTGAAGAGCTCTCCAGCTTCCTCTGTCGTCATGACATCACTGGCGAACTCCACCACGCCGAGTCGTATCCATGCCTCTAGATAGGCTCGCTGCAGTCGACGCCCCTTTTTTCGTCACTTTTGCCGCCCAAAACTCGTCGTAGCTCGGCTTCGCTGCAGATCCATGGAATCCGACAACGAGGAGATGTTCGTCGTGTTGCTGGAGGAGGAGAACGCCGCTTTCGCCAAAGATACAGAGCATATACAGATCCTCGCCTCCCTCGCCCGACTGAGTCCGAAGCGTGGAGGCTAACGACGCACGGCTGCACCATGGTTCCGCTGCACTCCGCGGTAGAAGCTAGTAGAGCACCACTGTGCAAGATGAAGACAAATGAGAGGGAGTGGAACAGGCAGGGCCGCCCCTTGGGGGGTCTGGAGGGGCAGCCGTTCCGGGCCCAAAAGTATTGGGGCCCTTTCCAGGTATTGCTTTATATAGTGTAGATTTAAAAAGATAATAGGGAGTAGCAATTCAAAGTCTCTGTTAGGCCAGATTGGGGCATTTTCACATCAAAGAAAAATAAAGGGAACAAAGGATGCGATTAGATCTAGTGGCAGAACTAGTCGCCAAAGAAAAATAAACGAGTGTCTAGCGACTCTCGTTTGGCCGTTCACCTAACTCGTCATCTTGATCGTAAACAGGTAATCACAGTTGATGCAGTGGAACGCGGGCATACAATCAATCGCCCGTCGCACATCGCCTCTAGTCGTCTCGGTTATTTCCATGGACGGCCATTCACCGATGGTCTGATCCCAGTTTGTGCCAAAGGTATCAAAACATCTATTCCCGCTACCCAATTCTTTGAATCTATACGGACTTGATCGATGTATGCCCTAATTCTAGAATTCTAGTTCTGATTAGTACCAGTTTTTCTTACTACTTTTAGTGTAGTTAACTGGTTATGGCACCTAAATCCGATGCTAAGAATAAAAAAAAGAGGAAGCAAGAACGAAAATTGATAGAATCACATATAGGATCTCTTCATAAATTTTTACACTTCGAGAAATCCAGATAAGTTGGCACTAGTTCTATGGGAAACAGAGTAATATTGATCTACAAGATCATACCGATACAGAGGACAACATTGACATCAACGCGGATGATGACAATGTAAGTGATCATGAGCACATATTTAATTCATCTCCTATAGAATCTGCTAGTATTGATGAGTAAACGTTTAGTGTCAGACAAGTGGATTGCTATCCTAATATTTCTATTTCTATCATATCTTACTTATTATGTTCATGACTATTGCATCAATTGAAAGAAGCTTTTCAAAGTTGAAATTACCGAAGAACTATTTGAGATCAGTAATGTCTCAAGAGGTTAAATGGTTTGACAACTCTATTGATCGAGAAGAAGTTATTAGACAAGATTGATTGATTGCATCACTAGTGACTTTGCTTCTATGAATTTACGGAGAAAAATTTAAGGTAAAATGTAAAGATGGTTATTTTTATGTGGATATTGCATCTGGGTATATTTGAAGTTTATTTTTCATCATTGCATACATGCATATTAAAAAAAAGAAATTTATAGTAAGGGGCCCTATATTTTAATTTTTCCCGCCCCGAATATGAGGACCAGCCACGGGAACAGGGGCTAGCTAGGAGGAGGCGATTGTGGACTGAGCAGAGGAAAACTAGAAAAGGTGGCCGAACATGGGTTATCATAAACCGTACATGCTACCACGTTTTTTTATTGTGTACCTTTTTCTGTAGGTGATACAGGATGATGTGGGCAAAAATTTAAGTGAACATCTTACATAATGTGTGAGAGGGGGAAATTTGAAAAACTACCGCACAAATCTCAAAGCGCAACCACCATGATAGGTCATCTACCCATGTGTACAAGTATAAAATCCATTCTCGTTTGTTTTGTCCGGTCTAATTTTTTTCCGCTTTGAATCCGCGGTTTTATTTCCGTTTCTTACAACTTGCATATGTTGCTCGTTCCTTGTTCGATTTGTTTCCATCTCGTTAAAGATTTTTATTTTTTGTAACATGCAATGTTTTGTTCCATGTGAGCTGTTTTTTATTATCATGGCTAAATTTTCGTACTCCCGTCACCCATACTAGTTGACTTAGATTCAAATATAAATATATCTAGCCAAGTTTTAATGCTAGATACATTCGGCACTAGACAAATTTGAGTCAACTAATATAAGTTAGAGAAAGTACATTTTTACCTCATGTTATATATCACATAAGAGCTCAACCAAATTCGCACCTGACTACTGCTACTAGTTTGGCAGCACGTTCATTTTTTCTAGCTCAATCGAATTTGCTCACCTGATCATTTTTGCTAGATCGGTCGAATCTGTACACCTACTATTGTGTGCAAATAAATAACATATCAAACCGCGCCAAGGAGCGAGCGCAGCAGTCACAGACCCGTAGAACATCGAGTGGCCCACGCGCGATGCACCGAAGGAACTTTTAGTCCCACCTCGATAAATTAGTTAGAACCAAAGCATCTTATATACCGGCTTCCAGTAGGATCGGCACAAATTGCGCAGACTCTACGGCTGCGTAGCGCAGGCCCACTGAAAGAGCAACCGCTTGACCGCTGATTGGATGGGCTGCCGGCCCATCTGACCTATCACTTTGAGCGAAACGAGACTGTGTGGTGCCGCGCGGGCCCTCCTGAGGAAGGACCACCCCTCAGCAACGCTGCTCTTCTTTGTAAGACGGGGGCCGGCCCAACTATGAGAGACCTGGCCACGTCAACACTTGGCCGATGCCACCAGACTAATTATCAGGAAAAAACGAGCCCACTTCTAGTTCTAAATGGTTGGGTTTTAGAGGCACTATTCATAGTGCCTCAATTGGTTTGGTTTTTGAGGCACTAGTCATAGTGCCTCAATTGGTTAGGATTTAGAGGCATTAGTCATAATGCCTCAAATGACTATGATTTAGAGGCACTTTTTAAAACTGCCTCAAAAAACTTTTACCTACATGACCGTCCTCGGCAATTTTTTTAGTGCCTTAAAAATTCATTTGAGGCACTATTTTGACTATTGGAGGCACTTTAGAGTGCCTCTGAATAGTGTACCTGCCATAGTGGTCCGGCCTGATCGGGGCCAGGGGCCACGACCCGACGCGTGCAAGCTGTTGGGCTGGGTTCGGCTGCACGGATTACCCCAGGTTGGCTGCAGCCGGGGAGGATTTTTTTTTTTTTGCACGAGGGAGGGGTCTAGAAAGACACCGAGCTGCATATTATATTAAGCGGTGGGTATAATTACAGTCATGACCAAAAATAAGAAACAATACAACACTATCCTGAATTTTTGCACAAAGGACCTCCAAGATAAAACTAGAAAAGCAATCGGATCCCTGGAGCATGTCCTCTCCACCGACGATGAGCTTCCGCCGCCAAGACCGCCAGGGCGAACCACTTGGCCGGTATGGAGGAACTCCATGAGAAGCTCCAAAAGGCCTCCCATGTGGAGGTTGTAAAGCGCCATCTTTGCGCCTCACTTGGCGCCGATTCGCCACAGATCCCAATGGCAATCATGGCGGCGTGTGTTGAGCTCGATGTTGCGGCGGGAGATGGTCGCCTCGAAAAGCAAAGAAGAACTGTTCACGCAGCCTCCCTCGCCACCATGGCGGCGGAGGAGCAGCAGACAGCACTTCTTCCCATCGAGGTGCACACCCACCAGACGCTTATTCAGGAGATTCCCTTGCAAGGATCCAGCCTTCTTCCCATGAAGCTTGGCAGAAATCCAGGCCAGAGACCGAGTGGTGTTGCGCCGACGCACCAACACGGAAAGCCATCCCCAACCACCACCAGATCGACGAGCGTAGAAGTTCTCCTCCATCTCTCCCTCGCCACCACGGCAGGCCGAGAGAAGGAGAAGAACCACCGCACCACATAGAAGGAAGGTGGCCACATCACACAAACTGACCTTATTAGAGGAGATGCTGGAGCTGTATTGCGCCATCGTCTGCTTCAACCACTGGAGCAAGACAGAGGAACAAGAACTGCTCCAGACGCGCTGAGTCCGGTCAGGTGACGCCAGCAACCTACTCCAAACTACCACGGCACTTGGCCGGAAGCTACACCTACCACTCTTACAGAGAACTAAGCCTACTCCGGCGCCGTCTTCCCACCGCCACTCGCCGGCTATTCCGGCGAGGGGGCCAAGGAAGAGGCCCGGCCTCCAAGAAGCGACTCTCAAGTTTGCCTCTCTATTCGTGCGCCGGGGAGGATCTTGGTGGCGTGTTGCGCGCAGCAACACAAACATCTCGAGGTGCCACCCCGAATCGGGCGCTATATATTCCCACATCACCCAGCTCGGAAGCAAGTATCCCAACCCGAGAGCAGCTTCCCTCCCCGCGTCCGACCGTCGTGTCCAGCTCGTCGGAACCAAGCAAGCAAGGCAGCATGTGCACCGTGACCACGATCCCGTCTGTTGCATGGCTGCGACGGTGGCGCGCACGCGGGTCGTCCCAGGCGGTGCCGGCGGGGCACGTGGCGGTGTGCGCGGAGGGCACGCGGTTCGTGGTGCGGCTGGCGCACCTGGGCCATCCGGTGTTTCTGGAGCTGCTCAGGCAGGCGGAGGAGGAGTACGGCTTCGCGTCAACCTCTGGACCCCTCGTCCTCCCCTGCGACGAGGACCGCCTACGCGACATCCTGCGCCGGGTCTCCTCATCCTCCGATCGACTCCCACGATGAGCGGCGCCTCTCCTTTCGCCGCTGCCGGCTGTGCTGCAGGGGATGGCCGGGGAGAAGCTCGTGTTCTGAGCGGTCGATCGACCAGCCGCGGCGCAGGCCGCGCCACCCCACTGATGGCAGCAACTGATCAGTTTTGACATGGTCTTCAGAACGGACGCGGGAAAAAGAAAGGCGCGCGCCTTCCCCGGCCGAGAAGATCGTGCAAGCGCCGTCACAGGCCGGGCGTAATGCAGGCGATCGAGTAGTTTCTAGGTAGTACTGTATGTGACGATGCTAGTAGTAGTTGTTTGAAGAAGGCGATGATTTTTGGGATTGTTTTCTGTGTAACTCTGCAAGTAGTCGATCGGTTGGGCAACGCAGAAATACGAGTGGATTAATAAGAAAGATTAATTGATTTATGCATGGCAATTTGTCGTAGCACTCGTCTAGTTTGGTTGGTATGCACCACATCCCAAGTGCTACACAACCCTTCAGGTCCGCGCGCACCGGTCTCCTCTCGCGCCGGTGGCGCAACCTCTGGACCCGCCTCCCGGAACTCAACTTCGGCCGCGTCGAGCCCGCCAAGGTCGATTCGGCGCTATCCCACTTCGCATCTTCGCCCGCCGTGTCCCAACCTGGACATCCGCATCCCGTTGGGACACGCCGCCGCCCAGGCCAACTCGTTGCTCTGCTCTCGCCGGCGGACCAATCCTTCTGCTTCCCGGGCTCTCGTGAGGACGCATTCAAATCAACCCCCATCGAGCTAACTTGCTTCCATCGCATCACCTCTATCGCGAGCTGGAGACCTTGCTCTTGGTCAAGCCGCCGCTGGCCGGTGAGTTCACCGCCCTCGAGAGTCTGTCCCTCAAGTGCAACATCAGAGACGTTGGCAGCTTGCTCGCCCGCTGCCCACGCCTGCGTGTGCTCACTGTCACCTTCTGGGACACGCGGGTCCTCTGCGTCACGCCAATGTCGAATTGCGAGTTCCCCGCCCTTGAGAGGTTAACCCTTAACGGCAACATTGTCTGCGACTGCGCGTGATCAGTGTCACCTTCCGCGGCATAGAGCAAGGCTCGTTTGAAGCTGTCCTGGCCACACTCGAAGCAATGGAGGCATATGGCGCCACGGTGTCCCTTCTTGCCATCCACATTCCCATTCCACAAAGTGTCCCTTCTTGCTCACCTGTTCGACACTGAAGGCCCACAATATAGCAATGTCGACCTGCCCTGCTTCCACCACACGGCCTCTATCAAGATTGACATGCCTAATATCTGCTTCACGCCGCAGCTGGATGGCGAGTTCTCCGAGCTCGAGAGGCTGTCCCTCAAAGGATGCGTCATCAACGACCTTGGTTCCTTGGTCTCTCGCTGCCCCCGCGCCTGCGTGTGCTCAAGGTGAAGGCAGCTATGTCCAATCGCGACATCACGGTCCGCTCAACATCTCTCCAGGAGCTTGTCCTTGGAACCTATACCCAGTGGCAGTGCCACGGCATCGACATTGCGACCCCCATGCTCAAGGGATTGAAAATGGAAGTCCATGCCGACACGGACGTCAGCGTATCTATCTTGGCACCAATGGTGGAGAAGGTCTCGTGGCAGCGCGCATATACAAAAATGCAGTTAATGTTCGAGCGCCTTCAAAACCTGAGCTTAGAGAGACGTGGGTTGCTCACATACCAGCACCTCCAAGATCTGAGCTCACAGGATGCGATGCTCAAAGACAAGTACATCGATAATCTACTTGAGAGAAAGGGGTGGCTCACAGTTAACCATGTCCTGTTCGTTGACATGTGTGCCTCAGTATGTCTCCTGTCCAGCTTAATTTACTAAGTTTTAGCTACTAAATTTGTTTTGTACGTGACATCCTGCCATCTTCTTTTGTAGGATTCCTTGGATACAGAACTGAACTTTGCACAAGAAATAGAGAAAGTTCTGGTTACTGACTTCTCTGTTTTAAACATACGGCTCAAAGCAGTGGGGCATGTGTATGGAGCAACTTTGTTGCATCTCTTTAGCGTCCTCCTCCAGGTCCGTACTGGTATGAAAATACTTAAGGCCCGCTTGGATTATCGTTTATTAGCCCAAAAGCACCCGTATTAGACGGAGCCTCGAAACATTCTGGACTGAGCCGCATTAGCACTTGTTTCGCTGTTTTATTTTCCCGGTTTATTCAGATTCGCTCCGTAACCGCCTGTAAATTCCACGGACCAAACCAGGTCCGATAGTATTGCGGCGGTTTTGTTGTGCACTAGAGAAAGCATGCGTAAACAGTACCCGGGTGTAAAGTATACGAACTTCCCAAGCGGGGCCTTAAGGTCGTCCTAGTGAGGTCAAAGAAGTCCGAGGTAAACACAATTGATCTCACATACATAGTACTCCCTCTGTTTCAAAATATAAGATGTTTTAGATTTGTGAAGCAAATATATCTAAACTTATTTTAGTGTGTAGGTTCATTCAAGTTTGGAGTAAATCTACACACTAAAACAAGTCTAGATACATTTGCTTCGTAAAGCTAAAACATTTTATATTTTGAAACGGAGGGAGTACTTGTTACACACAATTTATCTCTCTGTGTGTGGAGCTAGCATAAATAAATACTAACACATTATAAATACTCTTCAATGGCTCTAGGTGGCACAAGCATGCTCAGGGAATTGTCCGTGTGATTCTCCCACGACTTGGAGAAGCCAAAGTATGTCCATGACTCACCTGGAAGAGGTGGAAATCAGAGGCGTAGGAGGAGACGATCATGAGCTTGATTTGTTGAAAACGATGCTCAGATGCGCGCCGTCGCTTAAACGAATGAACATTGAACTTGGAAACGGTATCAAATCATATGACTATGGAGGCTGCACTAAGAAAATCAGTAACATCTCCGTGGATTTGCATGTGTATGTCTCAGGCGGAATGGTGTTGCATGCCTGTTCATCATGCTCCTAGATGCAACAGGGAATTGGGATTACATCCTTCATTTAACTTACATGTTTTACCCCTCTGGTAGACTGGTGTTCCATGCATTCTCATCCGCTCCTAGCCGCAACAACACGATCTTCTTTTTTCTTTGCAAGGAGATATGTAACTAACTGTTACCCTTGCCTGCTACTGATATTTTTAGAAAATTCAATAATAAATCCCTGTACCTGTTGCCTGCAAAAAAAAATTGATTAGGAAACTTTAATATAGGGCTATCAAGTGTCTTCATTAGTAATTTGGAGCTGGGTACTTGTACACTCCTTTCCCCCTGCTTTGCATTTATATTTGGTAGAGTGTAAATGGAATATATTCATCAGTCAGTTACTGACCAACTGGACATGCTCTCGGGTGGCCTGGAGTTGATAGACAACTCATATCGAGGAGCAGCAGGCAGCAACAATGTATGTGTCTACATGCCTTTTAAAACTGCTGTTTTTTTTCTTCAGAAAATTCATATAGCCAGGAAATTAAATCTGGTCTCTGGTTGAGCTGTAGAGAGACTGCCATATTCGGATATGAAGTGCGATTCAAATCCTCAGTGCGAGGCCGTAACTTCAGTGCTAAGTGCTATATATATAGATCGCCGGCCTGCGTGTTAGATAGATAGATCGGGATTGTTGTTCCCCCACTGCTTCTCTATCTCTTGTACGTAGAACGAGGTTCTCACCAAAGGAACGCAGTTTAGCTGCGAAGCCTACAAAGGTGTCAGTCATAATTTATTTTCTTTTTGTGTGGCCACGCCACGTCGCCTGTCAGCGAGCAGCGGACAGGTGGACTGGCATTTTGGGCAAGCATGTACGTCTCCGATTCTGAACCTGTCATGCAGTGCGAGTGTGCGACCAAGGTGGCTTGACTGGCCGATTACGGTTCAGATCCTCACACACGGGCCGTGTGTATTTTTCTATCGACCGATCAGATCGAGCAAACCAGCCATCGCCACGTCATGAGATAACCAGGGCGCGAGCAAAACCTGCTAGCTGAGGACAAGATATGAGAGACAGGTGGAGCATGTTCAACCTGTCTCTGCACAATACTGCATGCTTATTCTCAGTCTAATCAATCATGTCTGCACACACTTGGTCATAATCAGGCATTACGTTGGGGCGAAAGAAAACTAAGACCTGGCGATCGATTCTGAAGCCTGCCTGCTAGGCTGCTACCACGGCGCCCTGTCCCCGCTTCGTGTGCGTGCATATGTCTGGCGACTCAAACACGACACGGATCGAGAGCAGGCGTGCCACGGCGTCAGACGACAAGCCGAGTGTGCAGGGCAGCGAGGTGACTAGCTACGCGCCATTTTCGGCCGATCTGAATCGTCTCAGCATGAACAAGCGACTGCCACGTACGTAGCCCGTAGAAGCAAACAAAAGAATCAACCGGTGCTCCGAGATCGACCGGCAGCTATATCTCCATACATATTGCAATTCCATCATATCCGCATGCAGGCTTACAGCATATCCGTTTTCGATTCAAGTTTGGAGCCGCACGCACGCATCGTACAGCACAGCAGTGTGAGACCGTGCCTGTGCGGAGGGGCCGACCGCGGTGTGTTGCACATGCGGCAAGCGGGGAATCCTCACCCGATGGCTTCTACAAAAATATAAATATTGGAGCTAGGATTTTAAATAGCACGTGAAGTCATGTGTCCGACGGACCTCGTGGGATCCGGTTGTTTTTTTGTGTTCGTCGGTGCGGTTTTAGTTTAATCTCTTCCGATCAACGATTTTCATCATTGGTGAGGGTTGCAGCTCTAGTGCGTTGGTCCTTTAAGATCTTAGCACGACAACTTTCGGTTTGTCTACTATAACAAACTAGCTCTACTACGACAAGCTTTGCCCGACTCCAGCGATGGAAGGGTGAGGACAACGGCGCTTTCGGCTCACGCTAGTGTCTGTAGTCCTCCCTAGATTGGTTCAAGAATCAAATTGGAATTTTTATTACTTTTTGCACTCCTTGTACTACTATTGATGATTATCAATAAAACGGCGAAATTTTCACAAGAAAAAATAGCACACAGAGAAATTCATCAAAAAACCAAGGTTATTGGAGGTAAGTCGTTTCCAAGAACCCAGATCTCAGGGTTTTGTCCATTTGACAAAGTTTCCGACGAACCAGTCCCACACCCCAACTCCTGAGGAATACATGGCAAAGGTGGCATGTTTCTCTTTGAAGAACGTAGCAAACTTTAACTTAATTGTTTGCAAGCTTTCACTTTTTATTAATAGCGGATAAAACTAGTTATAAGGTATTTGAAACTTATTTAAGAATTTTTTACAAGTTTGCCGTGAATTATGCTTGTGTAGTCATATTCTAAATTTGTTCTGCAAAGTTTCAAATCTTGAATGGATTTTTAGAAGTTCAAAAATGTGGAATTAAGCAGATGAAATTAAAACGTGGAGTTTCAGCGAGGAAGGCCATGTGCTCGATCGCGTGCCATAAGAACTACGCGTCGCTTACACCGCAGCCTGACGCGCAAGATACGGAAATCAATCTACGAGTGGAAGTAGCTAATATTTTTGCTGGCATGTATGCACGAACTCAACATGCTTTGATAAATCCGGCGAATTTAGAGGGCGCCTTTCGTGTTCGGCGCATGGCGAGATGGATAATGCCCCGCCGGATCGGGGAAAGGACCCGACGCGTGCAAGCTGCAGGGGCAACCCCAGGTTGGCAGCACGCAGGCCGCCGGGGTGGATGCATGCCCATGTCGTCTCGGCTGTCGTCTCGGATCGGCGTCGACTGTCGTGTCGCGCGCAGCTACACACAAACCTACTAGCTCCCAGGTTCCCAGCGCTATATATTCCCCTCCCGTCCCGCTCTTCCACTCCATCCAACAGGCCAACAACATCACACAGTTCGAGTCCCTCCAGTCCACAGATCAGCTACTCCAGCATGTGCAACGTCATGACGATCCCGTCGGTCGCCTGGCTGCGCCGCGCCGTGCGCCGCTGGCGCACCCGGAGCTCCGGTCCCGCGGCGGTGCCGGCGGGCCACGTAGCGGTATGCGCGGAGGGTGCCCGCTTCGTGGTGCGGCTGGCGCACCTGGGCCACCCGGCGTTCCTGGAGCTGCTCCGGCAGGCCGAGGAGGAGTACGGCTTCCCGCCCGGCGCCTGCGGTCCCGTCGAGCTACCCTGCGACGAGCACCGCGTCCGCGATGTCCTCAGCCGCGTCTCGTCATCATCCGGGCAGCGACGCTCCTTCCGCCACCGCCGCGGAGACTCGCGGCCGCTGTTGCAGGAGCAGGGGGTGGCCGTGTAGGGGCCCGGCGGCCGTATCGTGATCGCTGGATGCCGATACAACAACACTGTGTTTCTGCAAGCAGCATCAGGCGTCCAATCAAAGGGCGGCCAACGTGGCATTTGACCGTAGTAGTAATTATTAGTTGACGATATTTTGTGATCATTTTCGCTGTAACTATGCTAATTGTGTACTAAAATTAAAGATTATTCATCGATTGATACATACATAGTTCTTGTTGTACATTGTACAAATTTATTTTATGCTCTTGACACGGGAAGTATATACTACTCCATCTGTTTAGAAATATAAGACGTTTTATCTTTGTAAACCGAATGTATCTACTCATCTTTTAGTATATACTACTCTATATATATATATATATATATATATATATATATATATATATATATATTGGTTCGTACAAGTTTGGAGTGAACTCATACACTAAAAAACGTCTAGATACATTTATTTTATAAAACTAAAATGTCTTATATTTCTGAACAGAGGGAGTACCATTCTTATATAGAACTCGCACCATAACTTTCTCGACTTCTCATTTAGATCAGGAAATGGTCATATTATTTTACGAAAAATTACATATATAAATGTCAACTCAATATATCCATGAATCATATTTTTCTTCAAGATTTGCCAAACTTACAATACATTTTTTAAAAAGTTCACAAACTGAGAAAGCCTCAAGACATATTTTTTTTTGCATGGAACCTCAAAGAGATAAGACTAGTCATCTAGAATTTGAGACCAAGACATCCCGAGGTCTAGACTAGCATTTTCGCTTAACTTAGGTACAAATCCTGCAATGTGTCGAGGGCGTTGTTTTGGATGACAAGCTCCAGTGAGGACTTTTTTAAAAAAGATTAAATTTATAGATTCAAAAAAATCAAGAAAATACTAGAATGTAGGTAATGGTTTATAATGTAGGCGTGCAAAGAATCATCTGAAAATACTTCGTATTCTAGCCTCAGCAAAGAGGGGAAAATTATAGATCTGGACATAAACAATGCAAATTTGAATGGGCTTTGTTATATTCGTCTTTTTTGATACGGCTGAGACATAATATATTTTTGATTGAAAATTTGCGTACATCTATTTTGTGTTTTTTCCTACACGTAAGTATTGTTTAAAAAAATATTTGTTGATTTTTGAAAAATAAAAAACAAGCTTCATAGAGCCCGTCCTCTAAATAGATTTTCTGGCAATGTTTCATACTATTAGAACTTGATTTCGCAAAAAAAAATGAGTTGACAAAAAAAAAAGGAGGGGGTTTGCTTGCAGGGCTGGGCCGGACCGCGCCACGATGCTGGCGGAGAGCATCGGATACTAGTGTCTTGGCAGGTTCACGCGTGCACTCTGAACAAAACTGCACATGAACTGGCGATTCACAACTCCTATCCTACCGATCTTGTTCAGAGGCTGAGCAAACAAGCCATCTGCCACATGTCATGACCAGATTAGGGACAAGCGTAGTCCGAATTACCACCTGTACTTATCTGCATTCATTCTTCAGTCTAATGTTGCTTGCAGATTCCCTTTGTCATCCAGCATTTTGTTTGACCGTCAGTATGTACGTAGTGAGACAAAACATGATCAATCTGACGACTCTCAAGCATGTGTAGTACGCGGCTCCCTGTCTCCCCCGGCCGGTGCGCACGCATGCACTGACACTAAAACATGACAAAGAAAACAGGAGTGTCAGACGACAAATTAACCTCCTGCATGCAGGGCAACCACGGCCATTTCCGGCCGATCTGAATCGACTCACCGACCAGCCACGGCCACGTAGCGAGCGGCGGAGTCGGACGACGGCCGGAGAAGCAAACAAAGCAGTCTGCATCAGTGAGACAGTGCTCGTACGCACGACGTCTCGGCTAAAATACAAAGGGCCGCCGGCGGGTACGTGTCATGGCGCGCGCCGGGGCCGGCGTCGCACATGCATGCGGGGAATCTTCACTCGCGGCGGGGGCGACGATGGCGTCCCGTGGATTTAGCATAACCGCTCCGACTAACCCCAATCCGTGCGTGGTGTCGAGATCACATCATCTGTTCCAGCTTCTTCACCATGACAGTAGCAGTTTACTACTGTATTAGTATTAGAGTGCTAAATAAGTACTCCAACCGTTTTTAAAATATGCTCTAGATGCATATTTTAGTATTTTTCCGAAACACAATGACCTAGACACAATCTAGCGAGTAGGTTCACTTATTTTTATTCAAACCTATCACTAAAATCGTCTAGCTAGATATATGTTTCTCGGAAAAAGACTACACATCTTATATTATTTTGAAACAGAGAAACTACACGAGTATAGATGTTTAAGTATACTATATGGTAGTAGTATACAGCGTATATACGTGCGTGACCGGACGGCCGGGTGCATGCATTCATCACCGCATCGGCATCGACCCTTCCTGGTGCCTCGCTGTACTAAGCGTGACCATCAAGTACGAGCCAGTACAAGTGTACAACTGCTTCTTCTAATCATTGGCGCCGCCACATGAACGTCAAACACCCATGTTCTCCCGTAGGGATTACTATGAGAAAACTTTCAATTGAATAGTACGTGGAAAGAAGAACCGGTCAACATCCAGAACAAATATTTGTATTCAAGGTATCAAATGTCGTCTCCTGATGAGGATAATTATAGAATCAAACCATTTTTAATATTATAATTTATAAAATATATTGCTTTGTATATCCATGTATTGTCGGTTTACTCTAGTTAGTACCCAGTGTGCAATTTGGCAAAATGATTTAAGAGCTTCCCATTTTACTCACTGCGTGTAGTTGGAATGATAGGTATTTTTCAGAATGTCTTCATTGTGTAGGATTTTGAAGAGATTTTGGCCAAATGTTACATAAAGTTTAAAAAACTTTCCATTGGCTGCTCGAAATGAGCTCAAAATTGAATAGTACTTCCTCCATCCCAAAATAGATGTCTCAAATTTGTTAAAATTTGAATGAATTTATATACTAAAAAGTGTCTAGATTCATCTAAATTTTAAGAAATTTGAGACATCTATTTTGAGACGGAGGGAGTATATCACTATACGTAGTTTGAATTACTAGTTCACCAGACCTAAGATATATAACGGCCTCTTAGCCATGTGAAACCTACTAAATAGCGATGTTTGATTTATATGGAACTACTCACTGAAATAGTTGCATTTTCTGATATTTTCTTTTGTTACGTTTCTGCAAAAACCTAACCCCAATAATTGTGGTTTTGTGATACTATTTGCTTAAACATGAGTAGTTGACTTAGAAGTTGTTCGATCTCGCATGGTATTCGATTCACACGGAACGCACAATTAATTTTATGCGATAACATTAGGCACATGTTACATAGCAAATGAATGGAAACGTGGGGCTTCACAAACGAGATCCATGACTCGTCGCGTGTCAGAAATAGTTTCATCGTGCCGTGTACAACGCAGTTTCAGTGCGCAACATATGAATACCGACAGAGTGGGAGCAGAGGGCACGATCTTAACATGATTGATTAATCCCTTCATACTTTTTTGAAAAGGAGAAATATCTTCCAGCACGTATTGTTTGATGCACACAGCCATCATTAATCCCGTAATTTAGGGGTTCCTTTCGTGTTCGGCGCATGGCGAGATGGCTAATGCCCCGCCTGATCAGGGGCCAGGGCCCGACGCGTGCAAGCTGCTGCACGGACTACCCCAGGTTGGCAGGACGCAGTGTCAGGGTGGATGCATGCATGCACGCCCATCTCATATTCCCGCGTCGTGTCGCGCGCAGCAACACACAAACCCACCGCGGCCATGCCATCCCTGCAGATTTGCGCCAACCCCAATCCCCGACGCTATATATTCGCCGCCCCGTCTAGCTCTGCCACTCCATCACACAGCTCGCCACCAAAGTCTCCCAGCTCCCAACCCGAGAGGCGAGAGCACAAAGCAAACGCGCTCGCTCGATCCGCACTGTTGCTCCAATCCAGTATGTGCAACGTGATCACGATCCCGTCCGTCGCGTGGCTGCGCCGCGCCGTGCGGCGGTGGCGCGCCCGGAGCTCCGGTCCCGCGACGGCGCCGGCGGGCCACGTAGCGGTCTGCGCGGAGGGTGCCCGGTTCGTGGTGCGGCTGGCGCACCTATGCCACCCGGCGTTCCTGGAGCTGCTCCGGCAGGCCGAGGAGGAGTACGGCTTCCCGCCCGGCGCCTCCGGCCCCGTCGCGCTCCCCTGCGACGAGCACCGCCTCCGCGACGTCCTGCGCCGCGTCTCCTCATCCCCCGAGGAGCGCCGCTCCTTCCGTCTTCGCAGCGGTGACTCATGTCCGCTGCTGCAGGGGGTTGCCGGGGAGAAGCTCGTCTTCTGACTTCTGAGCGGTGGTAGAAGCGGCGACGCAACACACAGTTTCCGCAACCACGCAGGCACCGGCGGTGGCATCAACTAAAGATTTATGGATTCATTCAATTTTGTCGTCGTTTGTCATGTGTGTTCGTGATGATCTTGACGCGAGAGACTTGTGCTGGCCCTTCACGGATGCCATTAGCCATCACCCGCTGCGGCACCCTCGAGTTCGTGCCGGTATGTAATATCTTTAAAATAGACATTCTTCTGTCTTTAAATAGATGTAGTAGATTTATCAAAATATGGATAAATCTAAATATTATTTAGTATCTAGATACATCTAAATTTAAATAAATTTCTGACAACTATTTTAAGACGGAGGGAGTACATGACTCGGCCACAAGGCCATTGGACCGGTTCGCTATTTGGGTGGGCAGGATTTCGAAACATAGATACACCGATACCCACTTCTAAAATTTAGGAAATGAAAGTAAGTTTTGAAACTTACATTTTCAAAAAACTTCGCCAATGGATTGATTCATTTATGGCAAATTTGCATCATTAAGTTTCAACTCAACTTACATGTGCATGATTCTTTTCAAGCTTTTGCAAAACTTGCAAATATACTCTTTGTTTAGTTTTTTTTTGCACGAAGTCTACTTTTTTTCTTTCTGGAGAATTTTTCTTGCGGTACATATGTTTCTTGCAAAACACATGGCGTGACGTGATTCGTCGGATTCTTCGGATCAACGGTCTCATAAAAATTACCATAATGAATAGACGCCACATGGCTATTTATGCTTGGGTCACGCCCTCCTTCGTCGCTCCGTATGATGATCCTTTTTTTTGCACGTGGCCTCAAATAGATTGGACTACCTGCCCTTTTCCGCTCTCATGTTACGAGAAGAACTAGTAATAGTACCCCCTCCCCTCTTCCTGCGTTGAGAGTCTTCAGAGAGAAATCGGGCTGCCCCCGAGCCCTCTTCGGCGTCCTCGCCGGCCGAAGATGGGGGAGGGGGCGCCGGAGTAGTTAGGGCCTATAGTTCTAGGGTCTTCGGCGGTCTTCCGATAGTATGGAGTAGGGCGCCGGTATTCCTCGGCCAGATCTGGTGTAGCCTGAAGTGGATGCTCCACGTCGTTCTCCAGTGGTTGGAGCTGGCATTCAGCATCCCCAACTCAGGGATCTCCACAAATAAGGTCAGGTTCCTCCTCCCCTTTAACGTTGAAGCTGCCTTTCTGCTCCTTGTTCAGGCCGGCCGTGGAGGCGAGGGGAAGAAGAAGGAAAGCTTGATGAGGTATCAATCTAGAGGAGGCAGGGGATATGCTCCCGTCTTGGTGCTTGCGCGTGGCATCACGCTGAGGAGGTGCTCCGTCGAGCTTCGGTGGAAGAAGCAGATGGACTTTGCCTCTGAGGCGAGTTCCCTCAATAAGCGTGGACACTTTGTCCCGTGGGCGAGGTGGGTGGTGATTCTCCCTCTGGACGGCCGTGGCGGCGAGGAGAGGAAGCATTAATGTTCATCCTCCTCTGCAGTTTAAAGGTGGCGGCTTGAGATCCTGTTGCAACTTCATGTTTCCCACGTGAGGGGCAACTCTGCCTCCGCGATCTACAGCCGCAAGAACGGCATCTCCAGACGCCAAGATGGCGTTCTGATCAACCTCTAGTTCGAAGGCCCTTACCCGAGCTTCGTGTTGAGACAAGCCCCTTCCTGTCGTCAAGTGGTCTGTCCCTGATGGCGTCAAGGTGGCTGGCGCTGGAAACTCGTCGCCGGTGGAGAGGACCAAGGAGTCGATCGCGTTTTGTGGTACACCTTGGAGGTCCTTGTTGTAAAAGTCGAGGCCTTATCTGTTTTTTCATCTTTCTGTAAAGAGCCTGTCTATAAGATGTACCCACCACTTATGAAATGAATGCAGCTATTGGGGTCCTTCGCGACCCCTCTCCCGTTCAAAAAAAAAAAGATTGGACTAGTGATCAAGAATTTGAGACCAGACATATTCCTAGGTGCCCATTAGCATTTTCTCTCAACCTAGCTACTAATAATCCTACAAAGGTGTCACACTAGCAAGACTCGACTTGGCATAATACAGTAGGAATATATAGCTTGCACGACCGGACCACGTACGTTGCCAGGAGCAAGCAGCGGACAGGTGGACTGAAGTTTTGGCAGTTTCATGCGTGTACTCCGAACGAGACCACATTACATGATCAGAGCTTTTGATTAGGAACTCCTGCACGTGCGCGTGGCAAGTGAAAACAGGACATGCAAAGGACGAGCACGCATGTCATTCTCTGAACCTCGATCTCTTGCCGTGCGACCAGGTGACTTGACTGACCGAATAAGCAGATCCAGGCACCGTCCACCTATCTATTTTATCGACCGATCCGGTCAGAGGTCGAGCAAACGGACAATGCATGGCCACACGTCGTGACCTGATGAGAGACAGGTGTACCGTGTTTTTGTTTATACCTGAACTCATTATCTTGTCAGGTCGAGTGAAAACTAGTAGCAGGCATGAACTGACGGTCTCTGACACTTGAAACGGCTCACTGTCTCCCTGCCGAACATGGAGAGGCGGAAAACATAACGCGGAACAGGCGTGTGAGGCGACAAACTTCCTGCAGGGGCAACCAGGTGATATACTACTTCCCTCGCCGATGGAATGTAGCGAGACCATCTCTGCCGTTTCGGTAATTAGGTTCGCTTCACAGATCGATCGCCACGTAGGTATGTAGCGAGAGTGCCAGAAGAGATGAGAAAAGTGGCGACAAATCGGTCACCAGATGGGCAGCATCCATCCATCAACAGTGGATTGGTACTTCGGGCCCAGCTACAATAAACTACACTAAGCTTTCGGGTTAATTAATTGTCGTCGTCAGCTAGCTCCCGCGCATGATCCCATCGTATCCTTAGGCTGCAGGTTTAGGCGCCAATCCGATCCGATTAAAGATTTGCGCCGCAAGCATCGTGCAGCAGCAGCATTAGCGACACAGTGCTCGTGCGCACGACGTCTCAGCTAAAAGACGAATGCGGCGGCGGGTAACTACGTGGCACCGGCACATGCCGGAATCTCTCTTGCGCGCGCGGCGGGGGCGATGATGATGGCGTCCGGCCCGTGGATTGAGCCACCGTTCCTTCCGACCGCAAATATAATTCGTGCGTCCATTTCTGGGCCGGCCTTTGTCGCGATCGACATCTCGCATCATCTAATCATCTCTACTCGCCGTAAACAATGCATCGGAGAGGGAGATATATATATATAGTACGTCTCAGTACATTATGATTGGCATTTTCGGTTTCGGTATAGTAGTATACCGGTAGTACACAGCGCAAACCGGCGTGACCGACCGGCCGGGTGCATGCACGTATCGGCATCATGGTCCTTTCCGGGTGCTGGGTTGTACTAACCGTGACCATCAAGTACACAAAACCGGTACTACTTCCGCTGCTGCTAATCATTGGCGCCGCCCCATGCACGTCACAAACGACCCATGTTCTCCGGATTAGATTGCCCCAACTTTTTCTGCTGATCATCGATGTACATGTATGTGTGTGTGCTACCCAGCTCATATGAAAATGAAAGTGCTATAGGGTCATCGATCGATGCAAGTGGCTACAAGTCGTATGAAAATCTAGTACTCCTATGGATATATGATTGTGCTGCAGAGTCAGCCACATGCTTCCATATGCCACACCTTGACATGGATGCGTGCATTTTATGGATTTTTCTTTTTTTTTTAGAAGGGACAGCTAGCCGAAGCTTTATTAATCGATCACCAACACGTTTACAACAATTCCCAACTCTATTGGTGGATTACCTAGCCATACATACATGTCTACCAAAATATAATGATGTTGTAGCCCTAGCTAGGCAAAATGAGCATCCTCATTTGCTCCTCGTCGTTCGTGTATGAAGACCACATCCTGAAAGCTAGATCTTCTCGCTAGCACCTCCCTGATGATCATCCAGTGCCGTCCATGACATTCTTCCTTATGAATATCCTTGATAAAGTTGAGACGGTCTGATGACACTTAAAATTATTGAGTTGCGGGTCAGTCGCGAGACACATGGTCTCCACACATGCCATTGCCTCCAAAACTTTAGGAACAATAATACCATCGATAGCAACTTCCGACACACCCAGAAATAGACCCTCTTCATTCCTGCATATATACAGCGCTAATGGCACTCTGGTTTTGTGTTTTCGCCACGGCCCCTTCTACATTAATCTTCAGTACTCCCATCGGAGATAGTACCCACTTCACCTTTGGCCTTGGAACTGCCGGATGCATCACTTCTTTTGTGTTGTGTGAATAACTGAGTTTAGACAAATATCTGTTTATGAAAGCATGGGTTGACAGGCACCTGAAGCATAGGTTCATAATTATATCCATTAATTTCATAAATGTGTGGTTCGTCAAAACCTACATAAACATCCATCTATCAAACTGAAAATAACACTCCAATAATAAAATTATGCTAGGACTTGTCTTCATAAAGCTGAACTTGTGTTTTCATTATTTATACTAAACTTGCTTATTTCTTACAACTCCCTGGATATTATTTTCGATACTATTTATCACATATCATTGCAAATGTAATTATTATATTTGAAAAATACTTTCACAATGAATTTTTTTCTTCTCCCCCATTATTACATTATTTCTGAAAACCCTTTCATTGAGTAGAGCCTTTCTAGATTCCAGGGGGGAGGAAAACATTGCATGTCTCATAGATTTTTTTTGTTACTTGGGATCGACATGTATGTGATATATTTTGTTTCCTAAAATATGGTGACAGAAGCCTGTAAAGTGTTTCATCAAAAGATTGTATCTATAGAGTTTTGTAGGGTATGTAATTGACTAGCCTAAGTTTAAGTAAATAGCAACCTCTAGAGTCGTAGCTATCAAAAGATTTGTCCCAGAATATTAGGCATTCTTTGTTTGTCGGTTATTTCATGGTGAAGTATATTTTCAAGTTCCTATGAATTCTTAGGTGAGGTACATGTGTGTGCTATTTACTTGTACCAAAACAATACCATTTGTCATAGATATTGACATGGATATACCCTACGGGTGCCTCATGTTAGTATACCCGGTCCAGCTCAGGAAAGACTCACTAGAAGACTTATTGCCCAAGAAGATTTTGGATGGCCCAAGCCCATTACAAGTTTGACTTCTTGAAGGAAACGACTAGCAGTAGATAGAATTTTAAAGGGTTCAATCCTAACTTGTAACCGACTCGACCTACCCCGTGACCTGACCTATCTATATAAAGGCCAGGAGGACACGACGAGAAGGATCTCTTCACCTCATACACACATCTCACGCCAGATTGTATCTGCCCACCCCCTGTAACCTTCGGTTCCGTCGTAATCAAGAATAGACAAGCAGGAGTAGGGTTTTCCCTCCAGGGGAACCTGGGTAAATCTCGTGCCCGTATTGCTTGCCTGAATGAGAGATTTTCATCGCGCCCTCTAGCTATCTGTAGACCCGCGAAGATATACGTGAGGCTTGGCCCTCTGGTTCGAACATGGGAAAGCGACAGTTGGATTTCTGTCAGGCACGACTTCTGAAAGTTACACAATGATCGCTACATTTTTACTACTATGCAGTGGCGGAGTCAGCACCCGGTGACCCCGGGCGGCTGCCTGGGCTCAGCTGCTCCGTCTCCTTTGTAGTTTAGTGCAAAATAGCTAGTTCACCCATTGTTTCATTGGGCAAATGTTAATTAATCTGGGTGCAGATAGGCTTTGCCCAGGCTCCATGAACGGACAAGCTCCGCCATTGCTACTATGTGGATATCTCGATTTATGAGTGTAGGAAACAACACGTTGTTTGCGTTCCTATTGTTTGGTCAGTTTCAAGGCAATATCTTACATTAGAAGATACGATCTCATGTAAACCTGGCCAACGGGCCACGTTTTGATGTGCCAGCCTATGGCCCGCGAGAAAAGCCCGACACATGCCTGGTCCGCCATGTGTCGGGCCCATGAAACACCGGTTCATGTCTATGCTGAGGCCACATGCACGCGGGCAGCCTTGCATGCCCCGTTTAACTTGCTTATGGTGCCAATATGGGAAATATGTAGCGAAAATAGCCCGAGATCGAACTCGCGCCCTTGCCCGCTAGAACCGTTCCCTTGACCAACATGCCAATGAAACCTTGCTGTTATATGATAGACTCGGATGTTTTTGTATGTTAATTTGATGGACCAGCGAAAATGACCAACATGCCCGCATGTCTCACGAGCCACTGTCCGATCTGTTTAGCCTGCATGTCGTGCCGGGCTAGGCCTGTGACGACAATGTCTCGGAGAGAGCCATCAAAGATTCACCATGTAGGAATCGTATTACAAAAGCACCTCATCAACTGTTCACCTAAACTTATACGGATGGAAAATGGTTTGGAAAACTCCTATATTCTCTATGAACCCGCCTAATGATTTAAGACGGTGATGTACTTACACTCTGAGCTAGACGGAGAAACCTGAAGATTTTGAAAAACTTCGAGGCTACTGTTGTTGATATACCAAATGAGTATTTCATATGACCTGATATCGTACTGGCAAGTCTAGGTGGTCCATAGATGATGGTTAGCCTAGTCATACAATCGAGTTGTTGATAAATGAGACGGAGATTCATCCAGGATGAAGGAATGCATCATGCCACCATGATTTGTTGGAAGCCGGAGATTCAGAGGACAAGACCATAGTAATGTATTAGTCTAGGACTCTGTCGCCTGTTCGGTTTGTACTCTTCTTATAACCCCTAGGTACGGTCGACTATATAAAGTCAGCATACAGGAGCCCTTGATGCATATATAACACACAACCCTATATTGTAATCGGGCACTGGTCACTGTCATGGTGAACTTATACCAGGAGTATGATCTCATCATCGTCGTGAAATCCGAACCTAGATAACTCGTGTCTCATTGTTCGGGCAGCTCCTCTCCTTACGGCCCTCACATTTTCTCCCCCTTGAGGTACCTGTCACATCGGCGATACCATGACACTCACCTAGCCTTGGAACCAATGATTTGATGTCACTATTATACATTTGCATTTCATGCCTACTAGGAAAATACATACAAGGGCTTCATGTGAAGTATTCCTCCTTGGTGGTACCCGCGAGATCAATATGCGTACAATCGTGTGGACATATGACGAGAGAGCAGGCGTTGGCTTAATCCACTGATTTATAGTGACTACCACTTGGCTAATCATGCGCTGACAGAAACGTATGCCGTTTTCAAGCCTAGTGGCCATATAATGTGCGTACTAAGGAGACCAATCTGCATCTGAGAAGGCCGAAAACTCACAAGAAGGTGCATGCCGAAGAAGCAAGCCATATGAGGCAGTCAAACAGATATAGAACATAATACGCTTCACAACCGACCAATGAGACATCCTGGGCGCATGAAGATACTGACACACACATTTGAATGCATAAGAGACATCTGGTCTGGTGATAGTGAGGTATTGTAGACCACCAACGAGGCTGCAGTACTCAGTAGCATCATCAGGCGAAAGGGGGTCTCCATCAAGTGCAGATAACCGATAAGTGGCAGACATAGGAGTGGTAGCATGCTTGCACTTCAACATACCATCACGGCGCAGCAAGTCCAGAGAGTACTTATGCTGGGTGAGAGTCAATCCAGCAGAAGACCGTGAGACCTCCAGACCAATAAAGTAGTGCAGAGCACCCAAATCCTTAACAGCAAAATCTCCACTTAGCGTAGAAACAAGGCGCTCGGCAGCATCATCAGACGAGCTAATGAGGATTATATCATCAACATAAACCAGCATATACATGGTAGCCTCAGGACGTTGCAGAAGGAACAATGACATGTCAGCAGTGGAGGGAACAAACCTATGAGCCCGAAGAACCGAGCCAAGACGTGCATGCCATGCGTGAGGAGCCTGCTTCAGTCCATACAGATCCTTCATCAGGCAATAGAGATGTTGAGGATGTGTTGGATCAACAAAACCAGGGGGCTGACGCATATAGACCTCCACCTCCAGAACTCCGTGCAGGAAAGCATTCTGCACACAAGCTGTCGGAGAGGCCAACCTCGAGTAACAGCCAAGGAGAGCAACAAACGAATGGTAGTAGGCTTGACAACTAGACTAAACGTGTCTTCGTAATCAAGACCATACCTCTGTTTGAAGCCCTTAGCAACCAACCTTGCCTTGTAGCGTTCAATAGAACTATCAGCATGCTTCTTAACCTTGAAGACCCACTTGGAATCAATAATATTGACACCAGAAATAGGAGGAACAAGTTGCCAAGTATCATTCTTCAGCAGTGCATGAAATTCCTCCTCCATAGCAGCACGCCAGTGAGGAATACCAAGCGTAGCCCGAAAGTTTCGGGGCTTAGCAGTGGGATCAGCAACAACATGGGCAACACAAGCAGCAATCCATGCAACAGTCCCATTAGTGCCCTCCTTCGAACGAAAGATACCAGCCTGACTACGTGTGCGAGGACGAAGCACCTCAGCAGCAGGTGGCGCTGGCGGTGACGAGGCTGGTGACGACGGCGATGTCGAACCAGACGCAGGAGAGGCAGCAGCTGGCGACGCTGGGCCAGGCGCTGAGGCTGCTGGCGACGGGAAGGCCGACGGTGTTGGACCTGGCGAAGCAGGCCCACTCGGATCCGGTGCAGAGGCGGCCGCTGGGCCCGGCGATAGGGAGGCAGCCGGGGAAGCATGGCCGGGCATTGGGCCGGGCGAGGCCGGTGCGGGCATGACCACCACAGGCGGCACGACAGCGGGCTGACAGGCGCGACCCGACGTGCATGCGACATGCACGGGATCGACAGTGCCAACGTGATCGACGTCCATCGCCTGATCATCAAGGAGCTCGAGGCGAGCACTGCGTCCAATACCTGCAGCATGGTTAGAAAGAAACGCACGAGCATATGCAACATCTACAAATTTATTAGGCAAAGGTAAAGTGGAGTGCATAGGTGATGTAGGAATAGTAGAGTTGTTCGGAAGTGCAGAAAAAGGGAACACATTCTCATCAAACACGACATCACGAGATATGTAAACGCGATTAGTAGGAACATGTAGGCACATGTACCCTTTATGAAGGGAACTATACCCAAGGAAGACACACTTTTTAGACCGAAACTCCAACTTATGTTTATTGTATGGACGAAGATGAGGCCAACATGCACATCCAAAAACCTTAAGAAACGTGTGATGGTGCTCAACGGTGTTGACGTGGAGCACTTCGTTGGTAACCCCAAGAGCAAGGTATAAAGAGCACAATAGCAAGATTTCCCTCAGTAGAAACCAAAGTTATCGAACCAGAAGGAGGAAGGAGACGTCACACAGGTGTTGGAAGCAATGTGGAGACTTGCACAACACAAACTCAAGACTTTGCCCCAACGAATCAGTGAGGTTTTCAAACTCGCCGGTTTGCTGTAACAAAGGATTAAACGTATGGTGTGGAAGGTAATGGTTTGCAGCAAGTAAACAAGTAACAGTGGAAGATGTATCAATGGTAAAGATTGGACCGAGGTCCATAGTTCACTAGAGGTGCTCTCCTTAGATAAACAACATGGCATGAAGGGTAAATAAATTACAGCGAGGCAATTGACAGGAACTGAGCAAGGCATAACAATGCAATTACTAGCCAGAAAGATCCTATGAGGTTGATTGGGCAATACAACAATATACATAGACCGTAATCCAACTGCATCTATGACTAGAAGTCCACCTTCAAGTTATCATCCTAACCCCCTCCAGTATTAAGTTGCAAGCAACAGACAACTGCTTTAAGCAAAGTGTGTAAGTTAAACAGTCCACATGTTCCATGAACAAGAGACCGTTGTTTTCTCTCTAGTAGCAACAACACATCTACAACCGAAGAGATTTCTGTCACTTCCCTTGGAAACTAGAGGCATGAACCCACCATCGAGCATAAATACTCCCTCTTGGAGTCACTGGCAACTACTTGGCCAAGATAACCACTAGCAACGGAGAGCATGCAAGATCACAAACAAAACAGACATGATAGAATCATAAAGATAAAACTATTAATCAAACCAACATAATAATCTCAATATCCATCGGATCCCCGCAAACACAACATGCATGATTACAAATACATTAGATCTTGATCATGAACGGAGCTCACAAGATCTATACATGAAAGCACAAAGGAGGAGATACAACCATCTAGCTACTACAAAGGAGGAGAACTACTCACGAGTCATACTGGAGAGAAGGCCTCGGGGATGATCTTCCCTCCGGCAGGGTGCCGGGAAGAGCTTTAGATCCCCCCGATCTAGGGACGATGGTGGCGGCGGCTACAGACGGTTTCGTGGAATATTGATCGGGTACTGAGATTTTCTGCATCGGGGGCTTCTTATAGGAGAAGGGGGAGACCGAGGCGGCCTCCAAGGCGACCAAACCCTAGCCAGGCGCGTCCTAGGGTCCACCCGCGCCTGGGGGGTCTGGCCCCTCAGGCTCTCCTCTGGACTTCTTGTTCTCCACGGAAAGTTCTTGACTTTGTCCTTTGTCCCGTCCAATTTCGAGAATATTTCTTTACTAACTTTTCTAAAACCAAAAACAGCAGAAAACATGCATCTGGCACTATTGCAGCTTGTTAATAGGTTAGTACCAGAAAACATGTAAAAAACACCTCAAAGTGTAGACAGGTAAAGCAAAGTAGATACTAAACAAGCATGGAGCATCAAAAATTATAGATACGTTTCCAACATATCAACGTGTAGTCTGGGAGTTCATTGAGCAAAAGTTCAAGACGAGTTTTTATTTGCAGAAGTCATGAAGGGAGCCTATTTATCAAAAAATAGGCTGTGGAAAAGGCATCACTCCAAAATAGAAACGAAATGGAGGCATGAGTTAGTAATGTAAGGCCAGTTTCTACAAGATGACGATGCTTCTGTTCAGCGGCACCATTCTTCTGATGTGTATGAGGACAAGACACACGGTGCAAGATCCTAAGCTTATTAAAAAACGAATTGAGGCGGTGATATTCACCCCCAGTCGGATTGAACGTGAAGAATCTTATGCTTAAGGAGACGCTCAACATGTTCTTGAAACTGAATAAAATCATCGAACACATCAGATTTACGCTTGATAAGATAAAGCCATGTAAACCGACTATAAGCATTAATAAAACTGACATAATAATTATGGCCACTAACATGTTTGGGCATGATCCCATACATCAGAAAACACAAGCTCAAGTGGCTGTTTAACGACACGACACGACTCGACTCAGAAAACGGAAGCTGATGACTCTTTCCTTGCTGACATGCATCACATACACGTTACGTATATATACAGTCTAACACATTCTTTGGCAAATGATTAAACATAAATCTATAGAATAGGATTTGTCTTCATAGAGCTGAACTTGTCTTTTCTTTATTTACACTAAACTTTCTTATTTCTTACAACTCCCAGGATATTATTTAATATACTGTTTATCACATATCATTGCAAATGTAATTATTATATTTGAACAATACTTTCACAGTGAAATTTATTCTTCTCCCCCTTATTACATTACAGTAGAGCTTTTCTAGATTCGAGGAGGGGAGGGGAGGGAGGGGGAGGCATTGCATGTCTCGTAGATTTCTTTTGTTACTTGGGATCAACATGTATGTGATATATTTTGTTTCCTAAAATATGGTGACAGAATCCTGTAAAGTGTTTCATCAAATGATTGTATCTATAAAGTTTTGTAGGGTATGTAATTGACTATCCTAAGTTTAAGTAAATAGCAACCTCTAGAGCGTATAGTATGAGCTATCAAAAGATTTGTCCCAGAATATTAGTCATTCTTTGTTTGTCGTTTATTTCATGGTCAAGTATATTTTCAAGTCCCTATAAATTATTCGCTGAGCTACGTGTGTGTAATGTATACTTGTACCGAAGAAATACCGTTGTCATAGTTATTATAGACAAAAATATAAAACAAAAACTACCGCTTTATTGTGCATCAATATCATTTTGTTAGCTTGATCCAATATCTGTATAGAATTGTGCAACTCAACTAATAAATAACAATACTTCTTAGCAATTGTTTTCTAATAAAATGTTGCTAAGTTTGACCGTCTATAATCCAATGCTTGCATGAAATTTATATTACAAGATATATGAGGAAATATAACCATGTAATTTGTATTACAAGATAAATGATGAAATTTATATTATGTGGCATCCCGCAAAACCACTACTAGAAAATCGCGTTGAATTAGTGCATTGCATCGTCATCATCAGGCATTGTTTGTATAAAACTATTTCGAAAACCCGGGTTGTTTTCCAAAACGCCCCGTCTTTTATTTAACCGCCAAACCCCCGGATGTTCCGGATATTTTTGTTTGTCTAAAACTAGTTATAAAAACTATTTGAAAACAAATAAAATATTAAAATTATTTTTAATAGGGGCAGTCGAACGGGCCGAGTGACCCGATCGACCACCCCAGGAAAAATATAAACGGTCCACCAAACAATCCTAAAGCTATCCGAAAACCTACCCCAACCCAGCCTCCACCTCACTCCCTCCAATCAGCTCTCGCCACCTCAGCACACCCCAAACCCCCACCCAATCAGATTCTGACACCTAGTCCTACCCTCTCTCCACCTCCACCTCACACTCACCCACATCACCCCACTTCTCCAACCTGCCAGCACCCACACCCACTCTACACACGCACGCACGCACGCCAGACACACTCCTTGACCGTGGGCTCCGCTCCCCCCGTGGCCCACCTGCCATGCGCATACCCCCACCAGCTCACACCCCCCCACCCCGACCTGGGCCCCCGCGGGACCCACCCCCACGCGCCCCCGTCCCTCTCTCTCTTCTCCCTCTCTCTTCCCCACGCGCTGCCTCGCTCCCTCTCTCTCTTGTGAGCCACCGCCCTTTGCTGCGCCGCCCAGCTCGGCAGCCGCTCCCCGCTGCCCCCTCCAGCGCCGCCCGCACCGCTCCCTCCTCTCGCTCCGCGCCTCTGCCTCCCCTTGGCCGCCCGTCGTGTCTCCTCCCTCGTCGCCGGTCGTCTCCCCATCCGCCGCCGTTCGCCGCTCCTCCAGACGCCGGCCCTCTGCACCTCCTCTCCACCGCCTTGCGCGCCGCGCCTTGGGAACCTTCCTTCGCGCTCCGCCCCGAGCAGAGGCGCCAGCCTGCTCCCTCCGGTGCCTGCGCCTCCTCGCGGACCTGCTCCGCGCTCCCTGCAAGCCACGTGCTCCGCGTCGCCCGCCTGGCCTCCCTCGCTTTCGCGCCCGCCCGGCTGACGCCGCCAAGCGCCTTCCCAAACCCTCCGGCGAGCCGAGCTCGGCCCGTTCGCCGCAAGATCCGCCGCCCACCGTCTGCGCCCAGCCTCCGCCGTGAGTCCAGCTCGAGCCGCCCGCCCGTCAACCGCGGCCCATGCAACTCGCCTCCAGCGGCCTTGCCGACGCCGAACCCCGAGCCCGACCGTGTTCTGCCTCGCTGCCGTCGCCGGAGCCCTGTCGTCCTTCATGCGCCGCTACCTCCCTGCCGCCTCCGTGACCGCCGGCGAGATCCCGAAGGCTGTCAAGTAGCCGACCACCGCGGGTCGGCCCTGCGTGCTTGCTGCTTCTGCCTCAACCCGACAGGAGCACAACGCCAAGGGCCCACACCGCAGTGGCTACTGCTGGTATCGTGTGGTGATGCTAAGATGGGGTTGCCCCAAACCAAGGCAAGGCGCCATGTGCCGATGCACCAGTCCGAGATCTGCATCACTTATGTCGCGGCCAAGACCATCCGAGGATAGATCACCCCGAAGCCGACCCGGCGCCCGGAGCCGAGAACCCCGACAAGAACCACGCCACGGATACGCCGAGTTCGCCATCGAGGAAAACAAGGTCGTCGACATGGAACCGATGGACGCCAAGTACTCCTTCTCGGATGCGATGCTCGAGAACCCGGACGATAAGAACATCGACGCAGAACGCCAAGTGCTTCGCCCCGAACGCCAAGACCGGACCCTGCGGACCGACATGATCTTCTTCTCGGGCGCCAAGATTCGTCGAGAGCCGACCCGACAAGTACTCCCTCGAGGACGCCGAGTGCTGCACCCCGGACACCGAGACCCCGACGCGACAAGTACTTCATCCCGAACGACAAGTCCGACCCGAACCACAGACCCGACAAGGTCCTCGTGACGACAAGAACGACCTCGACCCGGAAGAATCCGATGCGCCCCGACACCGACCCAAGTCCGGCTTCCCGGATGCCGAGGTCACCGACACAGGACAAAAAGGTCTACCCCCGCTATCCGAGAACGCATCCGTCGAACCCCGAACCCCAGATCCGTCGAACCCTGAGACCGACCCCGAACCCCGGAACCCCAAGACCGTCGAGAAACCCTAATGTGTGCACCCCTTCCCGAAAACCCTATTTTATAATACAATAACAACTTGTTGCATATTGAATTGTCATACTCGCATGCATATCTGTGGTTTGGGGGCCATATGCCGATTCACCTCATAATTAAATATGGGGCCCATATGCGGGCAAATCTAGTCTCATATCGGCCTCATTTAAACTTGTGTAGCGAACCGGTATCGAATCTAGCCTTGTTATAACAACATTTAAAATTGCGGGGTATCTAAGTAACATGCACCATCTAATTAATTGTCGGGACCCGGTTTCGCTTAATTTGACCTAGTTGCATCGCATATGTGCCATGTCATTCATCATACATGCATCATGCCGATCTTCTGCCGTTGTATTAAATATTGCATCCGGTGTTTCTTCTAGTGTTTTGCTTCTTCGCGGATAAGGCCGTTGAGTTGATGTGAGCTTCGCCCCGACCTTCGGGAAAAACCTTCGACAATGTTTTCAGGCGAGCATCTCCCTCTTTCTACCTATCTTATTTCTATAGCCTTTATTTCCTCCTGTTGATCTATTGCTATCTGTGTTGCGTTGCTCTAGTTTTCGTACCCTTGATATCCCTTGCAGCCTTATATTGCCTTGGACACATCCTATTGCCTGTTGTTTGGTAGATAGTTGGACTTGCGCGTCGTAGTTGCTTGCTCAAGTGCTGATGTGTGTCGTCATATGCCACAGTTGCTGATGTATTGCCGCATGTTGATGTTGGAGACGATTCTAGTTTTACTTATCGTCCAGTTTAATTTCTGTTTAACAACTAAAATTGAAATAAGCAGAGGCATCGGTGGGTGATAGAAAATATTTGGTTTCCGAACGCCCACTTGTGTCCCGTAAGACCCCGAGTACTTGATACCTGTTCCTTGATTTATCGCGCTATCCACATCCGGGAGGTATATGGGACCCCCCTGAGCCAGAGCTTGATTCATTCTTATTTCTTGGGGCCACAAACTAGTTTGAGGTTTTATTTACGATCCTGTACTTATGCCATGCTACTTTCTGTATTTAAATTGTGCGAGGAGCACACCATCGCTTAGGATCGGGACACGTTTACGCTGTATCGACAAGCCCAGCCACACTTTCGGGTTCCCGATTACCGCCGTCCACCCAAACCTTGAGGCCGTCTCGAGTCGCTATCTTCGCTATGAATCTACTTAAGGGTGGCCCCTGAAATATTTCTGAATCCTGTGATTGTTCAGTCGTGAAAGCCTCGTTGGGTTTTGATTTGGTTTTTCCGAGGTTGATCGGCGTGTTGCTATTGGTGCACCCGGCCGGGTAAAACTTTCTCAAAGCCGTGTCCATGGATATGGACGACTTGGAGCACGATTCTCGATCATAGACAAGCATAACTAAAGTTTATCGCTATAAATTTGACTTATAATGACTAGTAATCAGCTTCACTATAATGGAATGGCTAATTAATACTGCCCACAATTTCTTGTTTGGTTGTCGCCATGCGACAATTGTACTGACTAGTAAATCTTGCAACTTCAACGGAATGGCTGAATAAAAGTATCAACAAGCGCTGGGTTTTTGGGTTATCTCATGATAATTGTATCGACTAGTAAGTGTTGCCACTACCACGGACTGGTTAACTCAAAGTGCCCACTTACTTTATCGGGATGATTATCTAAACTTGACTAGTAAATGCTGCAACGATAATCGAATAAATAAAACGCCAACGGTGTGAGTTCCTGTTGACTTCCTCGTTTGGTCTCGAGGGGAAACACGGGATGGGTTTGTTTGGTGTTAGCCTCGTGTTGGATCCGATAGGTCATTCTCACCCCTCTCGATAACCGCCATTGTACCGAGTCTCTATAGGTTGTTTAGTGCATGCCGCCGCCGCTTGAGTCCACTATACCTATGTAGGCGAGGACCGTAATTCTAGCCTCGCTGCATCGCCTCGATCGACGCCCTCTTTTTCCTTTGCCCTTTGTCGGCACCCCTTTTGTTTAAGCAGGTTTTGAGATCGACGCCGTTAGCGGGGTTACCCTTCCGCTTGGCAGGGTTATGGACGCCATTGGTTATTCTTCGGGCTCTTAGCCCCATTTGCTTCTTGTCCGTAGCTGGACGCACTATCGCTTTTCAAGGTGATTTGGATCTTTGTATATTATATTCGTATTCTTGACTCATGGAGTCATATATATCTGCTCATGGGTCCCATCGAGGACTGTTGTGTAATGTTATTACTTTGCTTTCCACCCGCACGAAAGTGCCTGGTGGGCACCTTTGAATCGTTTCTATGCGGGTTTTGGCGAATTTTGCTCAAACTTGCATAGGTCCGATTCTGAGGGTGTTACAGAGTGGTATCAGAGCTCAGCAGTTGCGATACACCACAAGTCCAGCCTGTAGGATAACCTAGCTAACGGCCGAAGTAGAGTGTCAAAACTATTTTTGAAAATCGGTTGGATAGTTCTGATTAGGTCTGATTTTACTCCTTACCCCTCTGCTATTCTCCTCTTATCTCGACGTGTTTTGAATCCGCTCTCTTCCCTTTCTTCGAGTCCAGGATATCTCGTGGTTGGGTTCCGTCGTACCTTCAGGGTTTCGTTTCCCTCTTTTGTAACGGAGGTGCTACGATCATCAATCTGCAACTTGTCTGTTGTACCCTTCCTCCAATCTTTTGTTCTTGAGCTCCTTATCCATATGTGTTCCTTGCTGGATATCAGTGTCATTGAAAAACATATGAGAATGACGAGCTTTGGTGAAGTTGGAGTCGACCTTGAGCATGTGTTGTTCATGCCAATGGAACCATCGCGAAACCTAATCAGTGTGTCTTTCATACATTTTCTGTTGTATCTTCCGGTGTTTCCCGATGTGATGACATCATCTACGCCAGATCTGAAGCCGAGTCTGCATCACTCCTTTGTTCCGAACCTCGTTTGTCGAGATCTTCAGTCTGATTCCGAGAGTTGGTTGCATACTCCGCCTATTCGTGTGCAGAGTAATGGTTTGAGTGCGGGATGGAGTAGCTACCCTACCACTGCTCTTATCATTCGCTCTTGTACGTCGAATCAGTGGATCCAGCAATTTTACTCCGTCCACGGAAGTTAGGGGTGGCTTTATTTGCGATACCTCTACCTTCGACCTTTTGTTCCCGTAGTGTTCTCTCGACGATCAGGAGCAACGACCCTTTGTTGGTGGTGTCGCCGTTTTCAAGATGAAGAAGGAACCATCGTTAGTGGTGTCGCGAAGATTTACGCGAAGCGAGAAGACGCAGATCGCCGACCTTCTTTCCGGTACCGTGAGGCGGATCTCGAGGGCGAGATCCATTGTTAGTGGTGTCGAATTGTGGCATCCCACAAAACCACTACTAGAAAATCGCGTTGAATTAGTGCATTGCATCGTCATCATCAGGCATTGTTTGTATAAAACTATTTCGGAAACCCGGGTTGTTTTCCAAAACGCCCCGTCTTTTATTTAACCGCCAAACCCCCGGATGTTCCGGATATTTTTGTTTGTCTAAAACTAGTTATAAAAGCTATTTGAAAACAAATAAAATATTAAAATTATTTTTAATAGGGGCAGTCGAACGGGCCGAGTGACCCGATCGACCACCCCAGGAAAAATATAAACGGTCCACCAAACAATCCTAAAGCTACCCGAAAACCTACCCCAACCCAGCCTCCACCTCACTCCCTCCAATCAGCTCTCGCCACCTCAGCACACCCCAAACCCCCACCCAATCAGATTCTGACACCTAGTCCTACCCTCTCTCCACCTCCACCTCACACTCACCCACATCACCCCACTTCTCCAACCTGCCAGCACCCACACCCACTCTACACACGCACGCACGCACGCCAGACACACTCCCTGACCGTGGGCCCCGCTCCCCCGTGGCCCACCTGCCATGCGCATACCCCCACTAGCTCACACCCCCCACCCCGACCTGGACCCCCGCGGGACCCACCCCCACGCGCCCCCGTCCCTCTCTCTCTTCTCCCTCTCTCTTCCTCACGCTCGCTCTCTCTTCACACAGCCTGGCCGCCCCCCCTTCCGGCCAAGGCGCTCCCGCCTAAGCCTCCGGGCCCCGCTCCTCCTGCCTCCTCCCGCCTGATCCGCCGCCTCCCTTCATGGCGCCCCGTCGTGTTCTCCCACGTCGCGGTCGTCTCCCCATCCGCCGCTCCTCCAGACGTCGGCCCTCTGCACTCCTCTCCACCGCCTTTTGCGCTTGCAGGACCTTCCGCCGCGGCCCGCCTCAGCCCGAGATCATGGCGCCCGCCCCTCCGTGCTCGCGCCTCGCGGACCTGCTCCGCCCCCTCACAAGCCACAGCTCGCCGTCGCCCGCCTGCCTCCTTCGCGCCGCCAGCCCAAGACCGACGCCGCTAAGCGCCTTCCCAAACCCTCCGCGAGCCGAGCTCGGCCCGCCGTTCGTGTCAGCGCATCCGCCGCCCGTCTGCGCCAGCCTCCGTCACCCTGAGCTTCGCCAGCCGAGCTGCCCCGGCCCAACCGCGCCTCAGCGCCAGCCGCCATGGCCGACGCCGAACCCCGAGCCCGACCAGTGTTCGCCGCTGGGCGTCGCTGGAGCCGTCTGCTGCCCCTTCCTGCTTGCTACCTCCCGTCGCCTCCCGTGACCGCCGGCAGCGAGATCCCGAGCGCCGCTGGCCGCAGCAGCGACCACCGCGGGTCGGCCCTGCGTGCTGCTTCTGCCTCAACCCGACAGGAGCACAACGCCAAGGGGCCCACACCGCAGTGGCTACTGCTGGTATCGTGTGGTGATGCTAAGATGGGGTTGCCCCAAACCAAGGCAAGGCGCCATGTGCCGATGCACCAGTCCGAGATCTGCATCACTTATGTCGCGGCCAAGACCATCCGAGGATAGATCACCCCGAAGCCGACCCCGGCGCCCGGAGCCGAGAACCCCGACAAGAACCACGCCACGGATACGCCGAGTTCGCCATCGAGGAAAACAAGGTCGTCGACATGGAACCGATGGACGCCAAGTACTCCTTCTCGGATGCGATGCTCGAGAACCCGGACGATAAGAACATCGACGCAGAACGCCAAGTGCTTCGCCCCGAACGCCAAGACCGGACCCTGCGGACCGACATGATCTTCTTCTCGGGCGCCAAGATTCGTCGAGAGCCGACCCGACAAGTACTCCCTCGAGGACGCCGAGTGCTGCACCCCGGACACCGAGACCCCGACGCGACAAGTACTTCATCCCGAACGACAAGTCCGACCCGAACCACAGACCCGACAAGGTCCTCGTGACGACAAGAACGACCTCGACCCGGAAGAATCCGATGCGCCCCGACACCGACCCAAGTCCGGCTTCCCGGATGCCGAGGTCACCGACACAGGACAACAAGGTCTACCCCCGCTATCCGAGAACGCATCCGTCGAACCCCGAACCCCAGATCCGTCGAACCCTGAGACCGACCCCGAACCCCGGAACCCCAAGACCGTCGAGAAACCCTAATGTGTGCACCCCTTCCCGAAAACCCTATTTTATAATACAATAACAACTTGTTGCATATTGAATTGTCATACTCGCATGCATATCTGTGGTTTGGGGGCCATATGCCGATTCACCTCATAATTAAATATGGGGCCCATATGCGGGCAAATCTAGTCTCATATCGGCCTCATTTAAACTTGTGTAGCGAACCGGTATCGAATCTAGCCTTGTTATAACAACATTTAAAATTGCGGGGTATCTAAGTAACATGCACCATCTAATTAATTGTCGGGACCCGGTTCCGCTTAATTTGACCTAGTTGCATCGCATATGTGCCATATCATTCATCATACATGCATCATGCCGATCTTCTGTCGTTGTATTAAATATTGCATCCGGTGTTTCTTCTAGTGTTTTGCTTCTTCGCGGATAAGGCCGTTGAGTTGATGTGAGCTTCGCCCCGACCTTCGGGAAAAACCTTCGATAATGTTTTCAGGCGAGCATCTCCCTCTTTCTACCTATCTTATTTCTATAGCCTTTATTTCCTCCTGTTGATCTATTGCTATCTGTGTTGCGTTGCTCTAGTTTTCGTACCCTTGATATCCCTTGCAGCCTTATATTGCCTTGGACACATCCTATTGCCTGTTGTTTGGTAGATAGTTGGACTTGCGCGTCGTAGTTGCTTGCTCAAGTGCTGATGTGTGTCGTCATATGCCACAGTTGCTGATGTATTGCCGCATGTTGATGTTGGAGACGATTCTAGATTTACTTATCGTCCACTTTAATTTCTGTTTAACAACTAAAATTGAAATAAGCAGAGGCATCGGTGGGTGATAGAAAATATTTGGTTTCCGAACGCCCACTTGTGTCCCGTAAGACCCCGAGTACTTGATACCTGTTCCTTGATTTATCGCGCTATCCACATCCGGGAGGTATATGGGACCCCCGAGCGAGCTTGATTCATTCTTATTTCTTGGGGCCACAAACTAGTTTGAGGTTTTATTTACGATCCTGTACTTATGCCATGCTACTTTCTGTATTTAAATTGTGCGAGGAGCACACTGTACTGTTTAGGATCGGGACACGTTTACGCGGTATCGACAAGCCCAGCCACACTTTCGGGTTCCCGATTGCCATCGTCCACCCAAACCTTGAGGCCGTCTCGAGTCAGCTAGCTTCATGAATCTACTTAAGGGTGGCCCTGAAATATTTCTGAATCTGTGATTGTTCATCGTGAAAGCCTCGTTGGGTTTTGATTTGGTTTTTCCGAGGTTGATCGAGCGTGTGTTGCTATTGGTGCCGCCGGGTAAAACTTTCAAAGCCGTGTCCGCGGATATGGACGACTTGGAGCATGATCTCGATCATAGACAAGCATAACTAAAGTTTACTGCTATAAATTTGACTTATAATGACTAGTAATCAGCTTCACTATAATGGAATGGCTAATTAATACTGCCCACAATTGCTTGTTTGGTTGTCGCTTGCGACAATTGTACCTGACTAGTAAATCTTGCAACTACAACGGAATGGCTGAATAAAAGTATCAACAACTGCTGGGTTTTTGGGTTATCTCATGATAATTGTATCTGACTAGTAAGTGTTGCCACTACCACGGACTGGTTAACTCAAAGTGCCCACTGTTTACTTTATCAGGATGATTATCTAAACTTGACTAGTAAATGCTGCAACGATAACTGAATAAATAAAACTGCCAACGGTGTGAGTTCCTCGGTTGACTTCCTCGTTTGGTCTCGAGGGGGAAACACCAGGATGGGTTTGTTTGGTGTTAGCCTCAGGTTGGATCCGGATAGGTCATTCTCACCCCTCTCTGATAACCGCCAGTTGTACCGAGTCTCTATAGGTTGTTTAGTGCATGCTGCCGCTGCCGCTTCAGTCCACCATACCTATGTAGGCGAGGACCGCCGAATTCTAGCCTCGCCGTACTCGCCTCAAGATCGACTCCTTCTTTTTCCTTTGCCCTTTGTCGGCACCCCTTTGTTTAAGCAGGTTTTGAGATCGACGCCGTTAGCAGGGTTACCCTTCCGGCTTGGCCTGGGCAGGGTTATGGACGCCATTGGTTATTCTTCAGGGCTCTTAGCCCCATTTGCTTCTTGTCCGTAGCTGGACGCACTATCGTTTTCAAGGTGATTTGGATCTTTGTATATTATATCTGTATTCTTGACTCATGGAGTCACTGTTATATATATATCTGTTCTGTGGGTCCCGTCGAGGACTGTTGTGTAATGTTATTACTTCGTTTTCCACCCGCACGAAAGTGCCTGGTGGGCACCTTTGAATCGTTTCTATGCGGGTTTTGGCGAATTTTGCTCAAACTTGCATAGGTCCGATTCTGAGGGTGTTACATATTACAAGATATATGTGACGTCTCCATCTGTGCTAATGAAGTAGCATATCGATTGGCTCTTCCGGCGTTGACGAAGAAGATGCCATGGTGTGGCGGTTGCCTATGATTGTGATGTTGTGGATTGCCGGGTAGAGAAGAGCTCCCGGGCGGCCGCTGTAGAAACAAGATGAAGTGGGGGTGAGAATGAGAGATTTTTATCGTGCCCTCCAGCAGTTTATGCGTGTGATAGAACGGGTAGTAGCATAACATATCCCAGCGACCGAAGCTCAATCCTTGTCAGGAACAAATTTGTGAAGTTCTCACGCTGTCCCTCTTCTACTAAACAAAAAGTGTCTAGTTTTTCTAGCACTGTTTCATTTTTTGTTTAAAGAGATACGTGAGGAAGGATCTGTAGTGTGAACACGGGCAAGTGACAGTTGGATTTCTGTCACGCACGTGTTCTGGAAGTTACACAACGATCGCTGGCATTTTTACTATGCGGATATCTCGATTTCTGAGCGTAGGAACGGCGCGTTGTTTGCGTTCATGTTGTTTGATCAGTTTCAAGGCAATATCTTACACTAGAATTGAAGGTACGATTCCATGGCGCCGTAGCTAGGTTGCTCAGATGAGATTCCCTCGCATAGAACCGTCAAGATTTACCGCGTAGGAAATCGTACTACAAAACCACCTCATCAACTGTTCACCTAAACTTAGACGGATGCAAAATGATTTGAAGAACTCCTGTATTCTTTATGAAGCCGCCTAATGATTTAAGACAACGATGTACTTACACTCTGAGCTAGACGAAAGATCTTGAAGAACATTGCGGACTGCTGTTGTTGATATACCAAATGGATATTGCATATGACGTAATATCATATTGGCAAGCCCGAGTAGTCCATAAATGGTGGTTAGGTCCATAGCCTAACCGGATGGTCGATTTATTGATAGACGAAGGTTCAGCCAGGATGAAGGAAGGCGGTATATATGCCACCACCTTAGTTGGAAGCCGGCACTTTGGAGGACACGACCGTAGTATTTGTATTAGTCTAGGACTCTATCACGTGTTCGGTTTGTACTTTCCTTATAACCCCTAGGTGCGGCCTACTATATAAAGCCGGCCTACGGGAGACCTTGAGGCATAACATACAACCCTACATTGTAATCGTGCACTTGTTGCTATTATGAGCAGGAGTAGGATCTCATCATCATCGTGAGATCCAAATCTAGGTAACTTGTGCCTCATTGTACGGGTAGCTCCTCTCCTTACGTCCCCCACATTTTCTCCCCCTTGAGGTACCTTTCACGGCTCTGTTGTCAGCGATACCATGACACTCACCTAGTCTTGGAACGAAATAGCTCCGTGTGGTGAGTCTCCCCCCCCCACCTGCTTTGAGAGTCGTGCGAGCGAGCTCTGGCCTCTCCCGAGCCCCTCTTGCCGGAGTAGCCGGTGGGAGGCGGCGGAGGAGCAGCGCCTCTGTAGATGTAGGTTCTAGTAGTTCTAGTAGGTCTAGGTGTTGGCCTTGTGCCGTGTCGTGGCGATATGCCGGGAGGTTTCTGCTGGATCTAGCGAGTCAGATCTGGCGGATGGCGGCGGCGGTGCTCCAGTGGAAGGAGCTTGCTGCGGTGTGGTGCGGTGCCTTCGTACCCTCCACGAATAAGGCTCGCACCGGAGCTATGCTGCAGGCGTGGCAGCGGTTCCTCTCCCCTTCTTTGGTCGGCCGTGGTGGCGGGGGAGAAGGTGGAGAGCATGGCTGCTGGCGTCTGTGCGATGGCGACGACGATGTATCGGTCTCGGTGGTGCGGATGCTGCTTCGCGCAGGGGATATTCAACGACGACGCTTAGGCTGTCAACATCTTTGGCTGGAAGGCAGCCTCCCCATCTTATTTGGAGCTCTTCATCAACATCGCTTCGTCGGCGGCTTGGATCCGCCTGGATGCTGGTCTTCATGGAAGTAGGGCTGCCGCTCCATCCCTTCTCACCGGCCAGCCGGTGTAGGGTGCTTTACCTCCAGGCCTTGAAGCCTTTATGGAGGATCTTTGCTTCTGAGGCGGTTGGCTCCCGCTGCTCCACCCCAAGTGGTGAAGTCCCAGTGGTGATCGTTTTGTTCTCGGCGATGGAATCGTGGTGGAGGAGGAGCTTGGAGATGCTCTGGACTTGATTGCGTTTGCTCTCTCTGTTCCAGGGTCTCCTTTGGAAAAATTCAGGACCTGTGTGTAATTTTCTATTTCTTTCTGGTCCTTTTTGTAAGTTGTACTCCACCTCTTATAATATAATATAAGCAGCATTGGGGTCCTTGCGGACCCCTCCCCCGTTCAAAAAAAAAAACCTAGCCTTGGAACCAATTATTTGATGTCACTATTATACATTAGTGTTTTCCTGCCTACTAGGCAAATACGTACAAGGGCTGCAAGTGAACTCTTCCTCCTTGCATTGGTGTGGTACCCGCGAGACCGAGGTGCGTACGATCGTGTGTACGACGGGAGAGCACACGCTTGATCCCTTGACGTTTACACTAACTACCACTGCTTGGCTAATAATGCGGTGACAGAAACGTGTGCCGTTTTCAAGCCTAGTGGCCATATACTGTAGTACGTACTAAGGAGACCGATCGAGGTGTCTATATACTGAATCCTGTGTAGTACGACGGGAGAGCTACCGCTGGCGCGACCCACGTACTGATTTGCGGTGCTTGGCTAATCATGTGTAGACGGAGACGTATGCACATGCACGCTCCTCTCTGCTTTGTGGTGACTCGGCCTCAGCGGGATTTAAGTTGTGTTTGTAGCTGGATACGGAGGTTGACTTGACACCAAGAAATATAAAGCGCTGCTGGGTCATGGTCGACGACAGAGATTGATTCTGTATTACCGTCTGGATTTAGGTTGGGAGAGGCCATTGCGTGATTTTGGGTCGTGCTTGCCCATGGATCGCTCCGTCTCCGTTTGACACTTACGGTCACCAGCCTGCCGAACCAGAGTCGCGCCCACACGTAAGGCCCACGGCGGCGCGCGGCGGCGGCACATGGGTCAGATCGGAGCACAGCGAGCACGTGCCGGCGACAACTTAACCAGTCTCGTCCCCGTAGACCGGCCGGTGGAAGACATTGCTGGTTCAGATGCTCTTGTGCAGGTGTCTCATCGTATCACTATTCGCTACCGGCCGGTGGCCGCATTGATGGTTCAGCAGATAGTATCCCATGACCAGTACTACGAGAGCCTCCCTCGCGGTTTGTGGTGCCACTGTCACTGATCCATCTAACAGTACCGGACGCTCCTGTCTCGTTTTTATGACAAAGTGATGTACCCCTAGTACCCCTACTGCTCTGGTTCACATGTTGGTCGGTGGGTGCACAAGCTAGCCATACATGATATCGTGTGGAGGTTAATCAGAGGACGCGCTAGGGCTAGGCGATCTGATCCGTACAAGATCAGCGGATACGTGGTAGCCTGAAACAGTCTTCTGAAAGCCACGGCTCCGGCAAAGGACCGTATAGCTCGCGCAATGTGTAGTGGCAGGACCGCAGGAGAACGACTTGCCCGCCCTGCTGCAGACAGCGTCGGCTCACATGCACAAGCATTCCGCGCCCCGTCACCTGATAGCTAGCAAGCCGTCGATCCTCGGTCGTCCGTTTTCTCAGCGCTGTGCCGTGGAGGTGGAGCTATTTATATTTAGCTTTAGCTCTCTTTACTGTACCTCGCCGCATGAATGCGTGATCGATGCAGCCATTTTGTACCATGGTCTTCGATCGACAACAGTGAGCTTCACATCCAACAAGTGCCTGACCCAAATTACCACTTGAGTTCTTTTTTTTTGCAAGAATTCCACCGACCTATTAATAATCATCAACAACAATACAAAAAGATCTAAAAATAATAAAAAATATAAATAGGTCGATAAACCATCTAGTGACGACTATAAACACGTACTAGCACGACCGAAGGTGCGCCGTCGTCCTCGCTCCTCCATCACCGGAGCCGGACAAAACTTGTCGTAGTAGATCTTGTTGCAATAGACAGACGGAAAGTCGTCACGCTAAAATGCCAAAAAAAAAACATACTAAAGCAGCAACCGTTGGTAATTATGATATTCTTAGGTTGGAAGAGACTGACCTGAAATTACACTAATTAACACAAAAACCGACCAGATCCCAGGAGATCAGCCGGATAGATGACTCCACGCGACCTCCATCAGGGCTAGACACGAAAAAACACGAAAAAAACAACCCCACTTGAGTTCTATGGAAAAAAGAACCGCAAAATACGTTTGTCATGTTTCCATACAAATTTGTGCCCCACATGATTTTGCGTTTGCGTAGGGAACCTGGGTGTTCGACCTTATAATGACGACCACTCTCCATAGTTTTTCGAATGCAAAAATTGCGGCATTCTTCCCTCAACTATAGTCAGAGTTCAACTCTGGTCCTTCAATAACTTGAAACCAGGATAACTTGATCCGTCACACTACATGAAGTGGTCCGGAACAATGTGGGAGTGGTTTCGTGCAAATAGAAAATTAGCTTAAAAAATAGTTGAACTAAACTCATACAAATAGCAAATACGGGGATATAAATAAGAAAATGAGAACAAGTGAGAAATATTGCATATAAACTAATGAAATCAAGGGGATGATATAATTTAAGAATAACATGAAATTTAAGTGAAAAAATCGAAAGTATTATGAAAAGCACAGTTTAAGATGTCATAATATCGGTAGGAAAGTTAAGTGAACAATGTTTAGCTTTGGTGAAGGATGTAAAATACGGTACTCCCTCCGTCCAGAAATAACCGACTCTAGTTTATCTAAATTCAAATGTATCTATATACTAAAATGCGTATAGATACATTTGAATCTAAACAAACCCAAATCAGTTATTTCTGAATGGAGGGAGTATGTTTTTCTTATTTTTAAAAACTTAAAACTAATTTTTTTTGCAAAGCTCAAAACGTGAGTTCATACTTTCCAATGTCCCGGATCATTCCTCTTTCCACCCCACCACTAGTATCGTTTCAACGTGCACAAAGCGCGACCCAAAGGAAGGACTTTTTTTTTTTTGCGGGTTAAGACTTAAGAGGAACATGTAAGGATCTGAGAGGATTTGCCAAATGATCGAGTACTGAAAATGGCTGGTGTTAACACGCGAAAAACAAATGAAACATACCGAACAACGGATCTGAGAGTCTAAAGACAAGGGACAATGCCATCCATGAGGAGGCATCATATATGTGCACATGTTTCTGATTTAGATGCTAATCTGTGCACATGCCATGAACCAAACATAGCAAGAAAAATACTACATGTAGTAAAACCGAGGAATAATAATGTCACGTCGACCAACTCTGGACGAGCCCCTATATATAAAGCCTCCTCGCTGCTCTCCCCCGGAAAAGCAAGCTCCATTTTCTCCACCAACTCTGCCTCCTCCCTCCGCGCCATTTAGCCGCCTACGAATAGCAGAGAGCAATTCTCCATGGCCAAATGCGGCAAGATCCAGAGCATCGTCCGCCTCCAGCAGACGCTGCGGCGGTGGCGGACGCGGGCCACGGCGCGCGCGGTCTCTGTTCCGGCGGGGCACGTCGCGGTGTGCGTGGGCGACGCGTCGCGGCGGTTCGTGGTGCGCGCGGCGCACCTGAACCACCCGGTCTTCCGGGAGCTGCTCCGGCAGGCGGAGGAGGAGTACGGTTTCCCGTCCTCGCCCGGGCCCGTCGCGCTCCCCTGCTGCGACGAGGACCGCTTCCTCGACGTCCTCCGCCGCGTCTCCTCCGACCAGGAGCGCCTCCTCGTCCGCGCCGGCCGCTCCTTCTGCTGCCGCGTGCCGGCCGTCACCACCACCCGCGACGTCGCGGCGCGGCCGTTGCTGCAGGGGATGGCCGTGGAGAAACTTGTATGGTGAATTGGTGTTGGTGATCGACCGAAGCTGCGTGCATAGCGTGCAAGGTCGCCGTGGTGGTTTCATTCCAGTGCCGGCCGGCTGCGGCAGCGGTTCTTCCGGACGCCGAAAGGTGGAAGCATCTGGCCGCGCGCGCCACTGCGGCCGAGAGAAGAAAACATCCGTGCCGGCCCGCGCGCACAGCAAGAAGCGCCCTTAACAACCGTGCCGGTTCGCGCGTACTGGCGGCGCCGCCAAACCATGAATCGGTGCACGAGCGCAACTGAATCAAGCAGGCGGGCACTCGATCGGGTCGCACTAGCTCTAGCTCTAGCGCTATACTGCTTGACTGCTGGTAGAAGATTAATTGTGGCAGTTGATTGAATTAGTGTGATTCTTGAATCTGTACTGGGATAAAACAATTGTTCCTTGCTGTACATTCGATTGGTCGCCATTTGTCATCAGTTCATGATGTTGATGTGGCTAACTTGATCGTTTCTTTGCTCTTGAGGACTTGAGACTTGCTCATGCCGTGCCTTTTTTGTGACACCAAGGGGTATCACATAAAGATTTATCAGAAACATGTTATTTAAGAATTTCCCAGCCTAACGATGTATTTGGTTGCCCACGGTTTTTTATACGGACCCTATGGGGCCGAAAATCGCTAGTCTGGTTGCGTGTGATGTATTTATTTTTAGCATCGCGCGGTTCTTAAAGCATCCAAAAAGTTGGCCCAAACCTCCGGTGTGGCCATGGGAAGACTCTTTGCAGTGGACGGTCCGACACTTGAGGATTTGGCGGGGATTGCGACCGACCCAACCCTAGAGCCATGGGCTTCTTCTCCTGCTTCGAGGGCTTCTTCTTTGGGTCTGTGGCCATTTTCTTTGACTCTCTGGCAAGACCTCCACTATAAGTACTCGGATTAGAGTCGATTGGATTTGTGGTTAGGGTTTTCTAGGGCAGTGCCTCATTCGATTATGCACCTCCGGTAAGCGACCGAACTTCATTTTCCCCGGCAACGACTAATGTCGTCCAACCAAAATTTTGTTGGAATTTGGCCCAAATAGTCTAGCCCATTTTCTATTTCAATAATTCCTGAAAATCCTAGAGGCCCATGTGGCCCATTCATGCAAGACAAGAGGTGGAACAAATGTTTAGTCTCACATTGCTAGTTGAGTGGAAGTTGGACCAGCTTATAAGGTGAGCTCTCCTACCACTTGGTAAAAGGATGAGAAGGAGAAGGAGAGAGTTCCACACGCGCGCTCCTCCTCCTCCTCGCCTGTTCGCTTCATTTGCGCCTGTTCGCTTCATCTTCCGTCCATTCGTTTCATCTTCTGCACTGTCTGCCTTCCCCTCTGCGCCTATAAGAGAGAGAGGTCGCGCCTCCTCTCAGTTACGCTGCCACACATCCCTTGCGCCTCCAGTTCCAGAGCACTGCGCTACTTTCATCTTCCCCATCCCGTCTTGCGGCGTGCACCGCGAGCCGGGACAGTAGGCCTTCGAGAAACCCCGCTTCTTCGAGTCCTGTACGGGAGAAGGGCGATAAGGTTTTTGGGGAGCGCTATCATGCATCGGCTTCAATCACGGACTCCCTCACAGATAGCGACGTCTTCCCCGACGAGGACTTCTTCCCCGACATCAGCACCCTCTTCCTCGACGACATGGCCAATGACGGTTCCAACGCCGGCGGTTCTACTTCTGCTACTGCCGTGTACATATTCTGTCTCAATCTTTTTCTGATCCTATCCAAAGTTTTATGCCTTGCAGTTTGTTTGGCTATATGCCTTAATTTGTATTCGCTATTTAGGATGATTAGTATATTGCCTATTATTCTAGTCATGTTTTATCTAGCGTTTATTTTGGATAATTCGCTTGGTAAATTGCTCTATTTCTCAACAAATTTGTCGATTCGGCCAAATTGATCTGGAAACGCGGCACAAGCTGATTGGATGTGTTTGTTTGTGCTTTGAACATTGTGATTTCTGCATTGCCCATCGTGCCACTTGTGTAATTAGGACATTGTAGTTTCTCCTTTGTCAAGGACGAGAACGAGGAGAAGCCACGCGTGCACTCCATCGGCAGTGGTCTCGTGATCCACGAGTGGCTGGCGCCGTCGCCACCGTGCAGCCACGTGCGCCTCATTAGGCCGAAGAGGGAGCCTGGCTCAGCGGAGTCGTTGATGAAGAGGGAGCTGGACTCGGCGCCCGCGTGGCAACCACCACCGGAGTATGCTACCCGCCAGCTGTAGCTCCAGGACTCTCGTCGAAATTCTGATCGATTGGCATTTTTAGGGATGACGAGCTCACGACCTGTATACGGACGAGGCGGCGCGGGCGCGCGACGATCAGTAGCTAGGACTAGTAGTTTAGATTATATTTTTTATATCTTGAATGTAAATTAAGTATGAACTTTGCCAGTTTTTCGCGTGAACTGTTTATGTTTGAATTAAAAAAAAATGTCTCGCCCAGCGTGAACAAATGGGTTGCGCCGCTGGACGCGGCTGGCCGAACAGGCCGGGCCCCTTATCCATTCTGATGACGGCCCAACCAAATAGACACAAAAGGACAGTTTAGGTGACCGTATAGGTCGACCGGTGGAGACATCCGGAGAGACAGGAGAGATGAGTGGAGATGGTCTAAATCCTAGTAAATCCGTCCGTTCCAAAAGGCTCAAAGTAGCCACAGGGACATGGCCTGGCGAGATCGTTAAACCTGGTATTGAAGACCAAATGGTGTCTCCCATATCGCCAGCGCCACCATCGATCCCGGCCAGTTACACTGCACTCTTTGGCTCGTTCTTCTCTGAATCTTATCTGTCCAGCAGGTATATATCAGAGTCGACGCTAGCTCTGATTAAAATTCTGCCGCGACGATCCAGCATCTGCATGCGCTCGTGCAACCGACGTCTGAGCTACGATAGCGCCGGCCATGAGGACGACCGGCGCGTACGTACGTACGTGTCGCCGCTCCGGGACGTCGCACATGCATATGCGGAGCCCCCGCCAGCCCCCAGAATCTCCGCGACGGGGGAGAAATCATGGTGGTGGCTAGCGCGCGCGGCTGTTCCAACCGAAATTTGGGCGTCCTGATTTTGGGCGGCGTCTCTAATTAAGCTACAGGATTACATCATTGTTACAGGTAGAGATCAGGTCTTATTCATATATAGGCCGCTAAATATACTACTTTCTGTGTGATGTGTACACTCGTCCTTTCTGGTGCTTAGTTGTGCTGACCGTGGACTCTCGAGTACTAATGACCAGTACTGCTTTCGGTACTACTAGTAGCATGTTCTTGCATTAATCAGGCTAGATTAGATTTGAGAGGCTAGACGTAGACCCTAACTTTCCGCATGCTCATTGTGCTACGACCCAGCTAATCTGAAAGAACGAAGCTCTTTCTTTAGTGTTGTAGTACAACTATCAAACTAATTATTAGGTACGAGTCATACGAATCCATCTCGTATAATACGGCTATATATGCTGCGGGCGTCAGCCACATGCTCCCATATGCCGCACCACGCTAGAGCCATCATTTCCAATTACAAGGTACCCACTACGTGTGCTAAGTAAACACAAATCATGACGACCACCCTGATCAGCAAGTGCTTACTTAGCGTGGGTACATGACACGTACAACATCAACCAGGCCACATACATGACAAACCTCGATTTGGTGCATGCACTGCATATAGATCTTCTTGCGATATCGTTCCATTCGAATGCTTCTGTAATGAAGAGGGAATATCTGATCGGTGAAAGGATAAATAAATATATTTCTGTTAGGGAGGCTTATTAATCATTTTGGGGGCTAATCATTTTTCTGCAAACAAGGTGCTAGTTAAAGACGTGCACCATTTGAAATTGTGTGTCTCTTGCTTATCATGCATGTTATTCAACCACAATTAGATTCAGTCGTGGTAGTTTACAGCAAAAGAACAATGAAAATCTGTGCCTTGTATAGTTGTATGCATGTCAACCACTCAATTAACTACTCCATATAACAAGACAACAAGGAAAGAAATTTTCTCGATTGTATTTTCCATGATCCCTTCTGGACCATGCAATGTCTTGTCAATGGTAATATGGCTCCCTTTTGGGATGCCCCTTGGGCGGACGGGCTTAGTCCAAAATCCATTGCGCCCTTAATCTGTCAAAGAAGAAAAACTGGTATGTTCGTGCCACCACAAATAATGATGCTTGGGTCTCTCAAATTGATATCTCCAACGGCCTCACCATCGAACACCTTCACGAGTTCACCAAGTTTTGGGCGTGCACATCAGAACTTCACTTCATTGACGACACCCCGGACTCGATTCGTTGGAAGCTCACCGAGAATGGGGAGTATTCTTGTTCCTCTGCATACAATGCTCAATTTGCCGGCACTATCTTTTCCCCCATGGACTATTGTGTGGAAGAATTGGTCTCCCCCAAAATGCAGGCTTTCTGCATGGCTTACCATTCAAAACCGTGTTTGGACGGCGGACCGGCTCCACCGAAGAGGATGGCCGAATGGAAGAATTTGCCCTCTTTGCCGCTGTTAAACGACATGCCACCTTCTCTTCAAATGCCACCCATCGGCTTGGGAGACATATGACGATGTCTTAGATTACTGGAGCAACATGGTGATAAACAATTGCTCAAGAAGGAAGGGAACGACGTCTCTTGTCATGCTCATCGTGTGGGATATTTGGAATGAACGAAATGTGAGACGTCCACCATTTGAAATTGTGTGTCTCTTGCTTATCATGCATGATGTTCAACCACAATGAGATTCAGTCGTGGTAGTTTACAGCAAAAGAACAATGGAAGTTTGTGCCTTGTATAGTTGGTTGCATGTCAACCACTCATTTAACTACTCCATATAACAAGACAACAAGGAAAGAAATTTTCTCGATTGTATTTTCCATGATCCCTTCTGGACCATGCAATGTCTTGTCAATGGTAATATGGCTCCCTTTTGGGATGCCCCTTGGGCGGACGGGCTTAGTCCAAAATCCATTGCACCCTTAATCTGTCAAAGAAGAAAAACTGGTAGGTCCGTGCCACCACAAATAATGATGCTTGGGTCTCTCAAATTGATATCTCCAACGGCTTCACCATCGAACACCTTCACGAGTTCACCAAGTTTTGGGCGTGCACATCACAACTTCACTGCATTGACGACACCCCGGACTCGATTCGTTGGAAGCTCACCGAGAATGGGGAGTATTCTTGTTCCTCTGCATACAATGCTCAATTTGCCGGCACTATCTTTTCCCCCATGGACTATTGTGTGGAAGAATTGGTCTCCCCCAAAATGCAGGCTTTCTGCATGGCTTATCATTCAAAACCGTGTTTGGACGGCGGACCGGCTCCACCGAAGAGGATGGCCGAATGGAAGAATTTGCCCTCTTTGCCGCTGTTAAACGACATGCCACCTTCTCTTCAAATGCCACCCATCGGCTTGGGAGACATATGACGATGTCTTAGATTACTGGAGCAACATGGTGATAAACAATTGCTCAAGAAGGAAGGGAACGACGTCTCTTGTGATGCTCATCGTGTGGGATATTTGGAATGAACGAAATGTGAGACGTCCACCATTTGAAATTGTGTGTCTCTTGCTTATCATGCATGATGTTCAACCACAATGAGATTCAGTCGTGGTAGTTTACAGCAAAAGAACAATGGAAATCTGTGCCTTGTATAGTTCTATGCATGTCAACCACTTATTTAACTACTCCATATAACAAGACAACAAGGAAAGAAAGTTCCTCGATTATATTTTGTGTGATCCTTCTGGACCATGCAATGTCTTGTCAAAGAAAATCTTCCAATGTAGATACCCTAAGAGGGTAAATGTATTTCTTCCAAAACAAAGATTATTATCATGCATGCATGTTATTCAACCACAATTAGATTCAGTCGTGGTAGTTTACATGCAAAAGAACAATGGAAGTTTGTGCCTTGTATAGTTGGTTGCATGTCAACCACTCATTTAACTACTCCATATAACAAGACAACAAGGAAAGAAATTTTCTCGATTGTATTTTCCATGATCCCTTCTGGACCATGCAATGTCTTGTCAATGGTAATATGGCTCCCTTTTGGGATGCCCCTTGGGCGGACGGGCTTAGTCCAAAATCCATTGCACCCTTAATCTGTCAAAGAAGAAAAACTGGTAGGTCCGTGCCACCACAAATAATGATGCTTGGGTCTCTCAAATTGATATCTCCAACGGCTTCACCATCGAACACCTTCACGAGTTCACCAAGTTTTGGGCTTGCACATCACAACTTCACTGCATTGACGACACCCCGGACTCGATTCGTTGGAAGCTCACCGAGAATGGGGAGTATTCTTGTTCCTCTGCATACAATGCTCAATTTGCCGGCACTATCTTTTCCCCCATGGACTATTGTGTGGAAGAATTGGTCTCCCCAAAATGCAGGCTTTCGCATGGCTTATCATTCAAAACCGTGTTTGAATGGACTGGCTCCACCAAGAGGATGGCGAATGGAAGAATTTGCCCTCTTTGCATTTGTTAAGCGACATGCCACCTTCTCTTCAAATGCCACCCATCGGCTTGGGAGACATATGACGATGTCTTAGATTCCGGAGCAACATGGTGATAAACAATTGCTCAAGAAGGAAGGAACAGCGTCTCTTGTGATGCTCATCGTGTGGGATATTTGGAATGAGCGAAATGTGAGGCGTCCACCATTTGAAATTGTGTGTCTCTTGCTTATCATGCATGATGTTCAACCACAATGAGATTCGATCGTGGTAGTTTACAAAGAAAAGAACAATGGAAATCTGCCTTGTATAGTTCTATGCATGTCAACCACTTATTTAACTACTCCATATAACAAGACAACAAGGAAAGAAAGTTCCTCGATTATATTTTGTGTGATCCTTCTGGACCATGCAATGTCTTGTCAAAGAAAATCTTCCAATGTAGATACCCTAAGAGGGTAAATGTATTTCTTCCAAAACAAAGATTATTATCATGCATGCATGTTATTCAACCACAATTAGATTCAGTCGTGGTAGTTTACATGCAAAAGAACAATGGAAGTTTGTGCCTTGTATAGTTGGTTGCATGTCAACCACTCATTTAACTACTCCATATAACAAGACAACAAGGAAAGAAATTTTCTCGATTGTATTTTCCATGATCCCTTCTGGACCATGCAATGTCTTGTCAATGGTAATATGGCTCCCTTTTGGGATGCCCCTTGGGCGGACGGGCTTAGTCCAAAATCCATTGCACCCTTAATCATCAAGAAGAAAACTGGTAGGTCCGTGCCACCACAAATAATGATGCTTGGGTCTCTCAAATTGATATCTCCAACGGCTTCACCATCGAACACCTTCACGAGTTCACCAAGTTTTGGGCGTGCACATCACAACTTCACTGCATTGACGACACCCCGGACTCGATTCGTTGGAAGCTCACCGAGAATGGGGAGTATTCTTGTTCCTCTGCATACAATGCTCAATTTGCCGGCACTATCTTTTCCCCCATGGACTATTGTGTGGAAGAATTGGTCTCCCCCAAAATGCAGGCTTTCTGCATGGCTTATCATTCAAAACCGTGTTTGGACGGCGGACCGGCTCCACCGAAGAGGATGGCCGAATGGAAGAATTTGCCCTCTTTGCCGCTGTTAAACGACATGCCACCTTCTCTTCAAATGCCACCCATCGGCTTGGGAGACATATGACGATGTCTTAGATTACTGGAGCAACATGGTGATAAACAATTGCTCAAGAAGGAAGGGAACGACGTCTCTTGTGATGCTCATCGTGTGGGATATTTGGAATGAACGAAATGTGAGACGTCCACCATTTGAAATTGTGTGTCTCTTGCTTATCATGCATGATGTTCAACCACAATGAGATTCAGTCGTGGTAGTTTACAGCAAAAGAACAATGGAAATCTGTGCCTTGTATAGTTCTATGCATGTCAACCACTTATTTAACTACTCCATATAACAAGACAACAAGGAAAGAAAGTTCCTCGATTATATTTTGTGTGATCCTTCTGGACCATGCAATGTCTTGTCAAAGAAAATCTTCCAATGTAGATACCCTAAGAGGGTAAATGTATTTCTTCCAAAACAAAGTTTGTTGTTTTTTTATCGAATAACTCTCTTCGCTCCACGATACGGAATAACTTCTTATACAACATATTGGAGTACCACCACTTTGCCAAGAAATAATTAGTTTATTAGTTTGTTGATCACGGTAGGAACAGAACAAATTAATCAGTCAGGACATAAACCATGCATTATGGTATTATGGAAGCTAAGCTTGATATGCTATACAGCTTGAAATGCATCAAGACAAGTGACACTTTGTCCTAAAGCAGCATGACTTCTTTGTAATTCATAAGTAGACATTATGCTACCACTACACCGCGACTGACAGTGCACTAAAGTTGACAAATAAGATTAAAATATTGGGTTTTGTTTTGATTCCCTTTTTTCTCAGCCTTTTCCCCCTTTTCCGGACCACCTTTTGTTGCACGCACTCTTGGCTCTTTATGTCAAGTCCTTGAATAATCTTAACAAACTCTACGGGTTGGAACCATTGTGGCATCCCGCAAAACCACTACTAGAAAATCGTGTTGTTTTCGTGCATTGCATCATCATGACCGCATGCTCATGTCATCATGCCACAGTGCATTTGAGCATCGTCATCATCTCGCATTTGCTTGCATGAAACTATTTGCGGAAAACCTAGTTTTGTTTTCTAAACGCCCCGTCTTTGTTCAACACGCAAACCCGGGTCTCCGGATTATTTTGTTTTGTCTGCTATCGGTTTGCAAAAGCCATGTTTGAAATAAATAAAATGTTCAATTATTTTTAGTGGGGCAGTCGAACGGGCCGATTCGACCCGAACGACCACTCCAGAATAAATCGATCCACCCCTTAATCCTAAAACTACCTGTCCTATTCTACCCACCCCTTCTCCACCTCACCCGGACCAATCCCCGGCCGCCACCTCACCCTCTCCCCTCCCTCTAACCTATCCCACACCGCCAACTCATCTCCCTCTCTCCCCACCCCACCAACCAGCTCACACCACACAACACCCTCAGACGCTACCGCCTGCCCCACCCCCACTGCACTGGCCCACCCGAGCCCTCCTCTCCTGTTCCTCTTCCCACCCGACCTTGCTCCTCTCACCGCCACCGCCCACTCCACTCCACTACCCCGCCTCGCCTCCTCGACGCCCAGGCCTCCACCAGCCACCTCCCGCCAGCTGCCAACCTCTGCAGCCCTCGCCACCCCATCCCCGCCTCAGCCGCCCCCGCCCAGCGCCAGCGTCGGCCTCCTTCCCAGCCGACGCCGCCGCTCGCCCCCGCCCACGCGCCTCCCTCTGCAGCGGCCGAGCCCGCCGAGCCGCCGCCGGCCTCTGCCTCCGCCGCCCGAGCTCCCCTCGCGTCCCCGACCAACCTCCGCTCCTCCTGCCGCTCTCCCCTCTCCGCACGCCGGCGCCACCGCCCCGGCGGCTCTCCACCGCGCCCCCTCCCACTGCAACAACCTCGCCGGCCCCCTCCTCCCGCCAGCGTCGTTGGAGTCCGCCCTCTTCCTCTGCCTCTGAGCCCTGCCGCGCTGCTCGGGAGCCAGCTCGCCTCCCCCGTCGCTGTGGCCATCCTCGGCGTCGTCTGCCCCAACCTCGTCCCGGCAGCAAGCCCGGCGCCACGCCCTGAGTCCCGGCCTTCCTCCGTGTCGTGCCCGCATGGTGTTTGGCAGGGTTCCCGTGTGTTTTACACATGAGGGTTATATTGCGTTTTGGTCTGCCTATGTGTTGTTGTTGCTAATGTGGTACAAGAACGAGTTTGTGGGGTGTACTGCGATTCTAATCAAGATCCCCATGCGGCCCAGAAGCAGTAAAACGACACCCCGGTGCTGGTTTCAAGTCCACACCGACAAGTGATTTTGGAACTGCCAAGATCTCCGTCATAGAACCCGAAGACCAAGCCTCGACACCCCGAACCCGGTGCCGTGCCAAGACCTCCTATCCGGATCCGAAGACCGAACCCGAGCGCCAAGGTCGCCTTCCCGGACCCCTGAAGATCGATCCGAAGCGCCAGGACCCGAACCTGAAGGACGCCAAGATCACCGACGCGGAACGCCAAGTTCTTCATCCCGGATGCCAAGACCGACACGATGGCGCGTACCCGACAAGATCTGCGCAACGATAAGATCTTCGCCACGACAAGCTCGACACCGGCCAGAGCGGATCCGATGCGCCCCCGACACCGAACCAAGTACCCCTTTCCGGACGCCGAGAACCCGGATGCGACAAGATCTGCCCCGTTGTTCGAGAATGTTCCTGCCGAGACCGATCCCGTCGAACCCTGGACCCTGAGACCGACCCCGAACCCCCGGAGCCCCAAGTTCGTCGAGACCCCCTAATGTGCGACCCCTTTTCTCGAACCCTATATTAAAATGATATTAATTGTTGCATATAAAACTGTCATACTTGCATGCATATTTGTGTGGTTTGGGGGCCTTATGCCGATTCACCTCATATTAAATATGGGGCCCATATGCGGGCAAATCTAGCCTTATATTGGCCTCATTTAAATTTGTGTAGCGAACCGGTAACTTACCTTGCCATGTTAATACAACATTTAAATTGCGGGGTAGTTAAATAACTTGGACCGTTTAATTAATTGTCGGGACCCCGGTTCCGCTTAATATGACCTAATTGCATCGCATCTTTGCCATGCCATACATCCTACATGCATCATGCCGATCTTCTGCCGTTGTATTTAATATTGCATCCGGTGTTTATTCTAGTGTTTTGCTTCTTCGCGGATAAGGCTGTTGAGTTGATGCGAGTGTCGATCCGACCTTCGGTTGAACCTTCAGCAATGTTTTCAGGCGAGCATCTCCCCCTTTCTACCTATCTTACTTTTATAGTATATATTCCCTCCTGTTGATCTTTGCTATCTGTGTTGCGATGCTCTAGTTTTCGTACCCGTGATATCCCTTGCAGCTATATATAGCCTTGGACACATCCTATTACCTGTTGTTTGGTAGATAGTTGGACCCGCGCGTCGTAGTCGCTTGCTCAAGTGTTGTTGCTTGTCGTCAAGTACCACAGTTGTTGGTGTATTGCCGCATGTTTGATGTTGGAGATGATCATGGCTTTACTTTTCGTTCACTTTAATTCCTGTTTAACAACTAAAATTGAAGTTAGTAAGCAGAGGCATTGGTGGGTGATAGATAATATTTGGTTTCCGACCGCCCACTTGTGTCCCGTAGGACCCCGAGTACTTGATACCTGTTCCTTGATTTATCGCGCTATCCACATCCGGGAGGATTATGGGACCCCCCTGAGCCAGAGCATGATTCATTCTTATTTCTTGGGGCCACAAACTAGTTTGAGGTTTTATTTACTATCCTGTACTTATGCCATGCTACTACTGTATTTACGTTTGTGCGAGGAGCACACTGTATTGTTTAGGATCGGGACACGATTCCGCGGTGTCGACAAGCCCAGTTTTGGGTTCCCAGTCGTTCACAGCCGTCCACCCAAACCTCGGATCCGTCTCGGAGCTAGCTTACTTCGTTGCGGGTGTACTCCAAGGGGTGGCCCCCTGAAATATTTCTGAATCCTGTGATTGCTTTTTCGTGAAGGCCTCGTTGGGTTTTGATTTGGTTTTTCCGAGGTTGATCGAGTGTGTGTTGCTATTTGTGCACCCCAGCCGGGTAAAACTTTCTGAAAGCCGTGTCCGCGGTTATGGACGACTTGGAGCATAGTATCTCGATCATAGACAAGCATAGCTAAAGTAGTGCTATAAATTTGACTTTATAATGACTAGTAATCAACTTCACTATAATGGAATGGCTAAATAATACTGCCCACAATTGCTTGTTTGGAGTGTCGCTTGCGACCATTGTACCTGACTAGTAAGTATTGCAACCATAACGGAATGGCTAAATAAAAGTACCAACAACTGCTGGGTTTTGGGTTATCTCATGCTAAATGTATTTGACTAGTAAGTGTCGCAACTATAACGGAAGGATTAACTAAAAGTGCCCACTGCTTATTTTATCAGGATGACTCTCAGTACCTGACTAGTAATTGCTGCAACGATAACCGAATAAATAAAACTGCCAACTGTGTGAGTTCCTCGGTTGACTTCCTCGTTTGGTCTCGAGGGGGAAACGTCAGGATGGGTTTGTTTGATGATAGTTTCAGGTTGGATCCGAATAGCTCTTCTCCCCCCTCTCCGATAGCCGCCAGTTGTATCGAGTCTCTATAGGTTGTTCGATTGCATCTTTGCTGCGCTTGATCCACCATACCTATGTAGGCGAGGACCGCGAATTCTAGCCTCGCGTGTCTTGGCCTCGATCTTGGCCTCCTCTTTTCCTTTGCCCTTTGTCGGCACCCCTTTTGTTTAAGCAGGTTTTGAGATCGACGTCGTTAGCAGGGTTACCCTTCCGGCTTGGCTTGGGCAGGGTTATGGACGCCATTGGTTATTCTTCAGGGCTCTTAGCCCCATTTGCATCTTGTCCGTAGTCGGACGCTGTGTCATTTTCAAGGTGATTTGGATCTTTGTATATTATATCTGTATTCTTGACTCTTGGAGTCGTGTTGTATATATATCTGTTCTGTGGGTCCCATCGAGGACTGTTGTGTAATGTTATTACTTCGTTTTTCACCCGCACGAAAGTGCCTGGTGGGCACCTTTGAATAGTTTCTATGCGGGTTTGGCGGAAAGCGCTAAAACTTGCATAGGTCCGATTCTGAGGGTGTTACAGAGTGGTATCAGAGCTCAGCAGTTGCGATGCCCCACAAGTCCAGCCTGTAGGATAACCTAGCTAACGGCCGAAGTAGAGTGTCAAAACTATTTTTGAAAAATCGGTTGGATAGTTCTAGTTAGGTCTGATTTTACTCCTTACCCCTCTGCTATTCTCCTCTTATCTCTACATGTTTTGGATCCGCTCTCTTCTCTCTCTTCGAGTCCAGGAATTCTCGTGGTTGGGTTTCCGTCGTACCTTCAGGGTTTCGCTTCCTCCTCTAATAACGGTGTTCTACCATCTGGTGTTCATGCTGCTTGAGGAATCCGTCTACTGTGGTACCATTCTTTGTTCCTTGTTTGTGCTTTCCGGTGTTTTCCGACGCGACGACATCCTCTACGCCGGATCCGATGCAGAGTCTGCATCACTCCTTTGTTCCTGAACCTCGATTGTCGAGATCTTCAGTCTGATTCCATGAGTTGGTTGCATAATCCGCCTATTCGTGTGCAGAGTAATGGTTTGGGTGCGCGATGGACTGATCACCATCCGACTACTCTTATCATTCGCTCTTGTACATCGAATCAGTGGATCCAGCAATTTTACTCCGTCCCCGGAAGCTAGAGGTGGCTTTATTTGTTGATACCTCTACCTTCGCCCTCTTGTTCCCGGAGTGTTCTCTCGACGATCACGGACAACAACCATTGTTAGTGGTGTCGCGAGGATCTACACGAAGCGCGAAGGATCAGACCGACGGCCTTCTTCCCGGTACCATGAGGCGGATCTCGAGGGCGAGATCCATTGTTAGTGGTGTCGAATTGTGGCATCCCGCAAAACCACTACTAGAAAATCGCGTTGTTTTCGTGCATTGCATCATCATGACCGCATGCTCATGTCATCATGCCACAGTGCATTTGAGCATCGTCATCATCTCGCATTTGCTTGCATGAAACTATTTGCGGAAAACCTAGTTTTGTTTTCTAAACGCCCCGTCTTTGTTCAACACGCAAACCCGGGTCTCCGGATTATTTTCTTTTGTCTGCTATCGGTTTGCAAAAGCCATGTTTGAAATAAATAAAATGTTCAATTATTTTTAGTGGGGCAGTCGAACGGGTCGATTCGACCCGAACGACCACCCCAGAATAAATCGATCCACCCCTTAATCCTAAAACTACCTGTCCTATTCTACCCACCCCTTCTCCACCTCACCCGGACCAATCCCCGGCCGCCACCTCACCCTCTCCCCTCCCTCTAACCTATCCCACACCGCCAACTCATCTCCCCCTCCCCACCCCAACCAGCTCACCACACAACACCCTCATCACGCTGCCACTGCCCCACCCCACACTGGCACTGGCCCCACCCGACCTCCTCTCCCTGTTCCTCTTCCCCACCCCGACCTTGCTCCTCTCACCGCCTACCGCCCCGACCCACTCCACCTACCCCATGGCCTCGCCTCCTCGGCCCAGGCCTCCACCAGCCACCTCCACTTGACTCGCCAACCTCTGCAGCCTCACGCTCACCCATCCCCGCCAGTCGCCTCCCGCCCGGCCCAGTGGCGCCAGGCTGCCTCCTTTCCCCAGGCCGGCCAGCCCGCCTCGCCTCGGCCCACGCCCCCACCTCCTCCTGCGTGGCCGAGCCCGCGAGCCGCCGCCTCTGCCTCCGCCCGAGCTCCCCTCGCGTCCCCGACCAACCTCCGCTCCTCTCCCGCTCTCCCCTCTCCGCCTTGCGCCACGGCGGCTCTCCACCGCGCCCTCCTGCAACAACCTCGCTGGCCCGTCCTCCCGCCGGCGTCGTTGAGTCCGCCCTCTTCCTCGCCTCACGAGCCTGCCTTTGCTCGGAGCCAGCTCGCCTCCCGTCGGCTGTGGCCGTCCTCGGCGTCGTCGCTAACCTCGTCCGGCAGAAGCGGCGCCACGCCCGAGTCCCGGCCTTCCTGCGTCGTGCGCATGGTGTTTGGCGGGGTTCCGTGTGTTTACATGAGGGTTATATTGCGTTTTGTCGCCTATGTGTTGTTGTTCTTGATGTGGTACAAGAACGAGTTTGTGGGGTGTCTGCGATTCTAATCAAGATCCCCATGCGGCCCGAAGCGTAAAAGCGACACCGTGCAGGTTTCAAGTCCACACCGACAAGTGATTTTGGGCCAAGATCTCCGTCATAGAACCGAAGACCAAGCCTCGACACCCGAACCGGTGCCGGTTAAGACCTCCTATCCGGATCCGAAGACCGAACCCGAGCGCCAAGGTCGCCTTCCCGGACCCCTGAAGATCGATCCGAAGCGCCAGGACCCGAACCTGAAGGACGCCAAGATCACCGACGCGGAACGCCAAGTTCTTCATCCCGGATGCCAAGACCGACACGTTGGCGCGTACCCGACAAGATCTGCGCAACGATAAGATCTTCGCCACGACAAGCTCGACACCGGCCAGAGCGGATCCGATGCGCCCCCGACACCGAACCAAGTACCCCTTTCCGGACGCCGAGAACCCGGATGCGACAAGATCTGCCCCGTTGTTCGAGAATGTTCTGCGAGACCGATCCGTCGAACCACGGACCACGAGACCGACCCGAACCCCGGAGCCCCAAGTTCGTGAGACCCCCTAATGTGCGACCCCTTTTCTCGAACCCTATATTAAAATGATATTAATTGTTGCATATAAAACTGTCATACTTGCATGCATATTTGTGTGGTTTGGGGGCCTTATGCCGATTCACCTCATATTAAATATGGGGCCCATATGCGGGCAAATCTAGCCTTATATTGGCCTCATTTAAATTTGTGTAGCGAACCGGTAACTTACCTTGCCATGTTAATACAACATTTAAATTGCGGGGTAGTTAAATAACTTGGACCGTTTAATTAATTGTCGGGACCCCGGTTCCGCTTAATATGACCTAATTGCATCGCATCTTTGTCATGCCATACATCCTACATGCATCATGCCGATCTTCTGCCGTTGTATTAAATATTGCATCCGGTGTTTATTCTAGTGTTTTGCTTCTTCGCGGATAAGGCCGTTGAGTTGATGCGAGTGTCGACCCGATCTTCGGTTGAACCTTCAGCAATGTTTTCAGGCGAGCATCTCCCCCTTTCTACCTATCTTACTTTTATAGTATTTATTCCCTCCTGTTGATCTTTGCTATCTGTGTTGCGATGCTCTAGTTTTCGTACCCGTGATATCCCTTGCAGCTATATATAGCCTTGGACACATCCTATTACCTGTTGTTTGGTAGATAGTTGGACCCGCGCGTCGTAGTCGCTTGCTCAAGTGCTGTTGCTTGTCGTCAAGTACCACAGTTGTTGGTGTATTGCCGCATGTTTGATGTTGGAGATGATCATGGCTTTACTTTTCGTTCACTTTAATTCCTGTTTAACAACTAAAATTGAAGTAAGTAAGCAGAGGCATTGGTGGGTGATAGATAATATTTGGTTTCCGACCGCCCACTTGTGTCCCGTAGGACCCCGAGTACTTGATACATGTTCCTTGATTTATCGCGCTATCCACATCCGGGAGGATTATGGGACCCCCCTGAGCCAGAGCATGATTCATTCTTATTTCTTGGGGCCACAAACTAGTTTGAGGTTTTATTTACTATCCTGTACTTATGCCATGCTACTACTGTATTTACGTTTGTGCGAGGAGCATATTGTACTGTTTAGGATCGGGACACGATTCCGCGGTGTCGACAAGCCCAGTTTTGGGTTCCCAGTCGTTCACAGTCGTCCACCCAAACCTCGGGTCCGTCTCGGAGCTAGCTTACTTCGTTGCGGGTGTACTCCAAGGGGTGGCCCCCTGAAATATTTCTGAATCCTGTGATTGCTTTGTCGTGAAGGCCTCGTTGGGTTTTGATTTGGTTTTTCCGAGGTTGATCGAGTGTGTGTTGCTATTTGTGCACCCCGGCCGAGTAAAACTTTCTGAAAGCCGTGTCCGCGGTTATGGACGACTTGGAGCACAGTATCTCGATCATAGACAAGCATAACTAAAGTAGTGCTATAAATTTGACTTTATAATGACTAGTAATCGGCTTCACTATAATGGAATGGCTAAATAATACTGCCCACAATTGCTTGTTTGGAGTGTCGCTTGCGACCATTGTACCTGACTAGTAAGTATTGCAACCACAACGGAATGGCTAAATAAAAGTACCAACAACTGCTGGGTTTTGGGTTATCTCATGCTAAATGTATTTGACTAGTAAGTGTCGCAACTATAACGGAAGGATTAACTAAAAGTGCCCACTGCTTATTTTATTAGGATGACTCTCAGTACCTGACTAGTAATTGCTGCAACGATAACCGAATAAATAAAACTGCCAACTGTGTGAGTTTCTCGGTTGACTTCCTCGTTTGGTCCCGAGGGGGAAACGTCAGGATGGGTTTGTTTGATGATAGTTTCAGGTTGGATCCGAATAGCTCTTCTCCCCCCTCTCCGATAGCCGCCAGTTGTATCGAGTCTCTATAGGTTGTTCAGTGCATGCTGCCGCTGCCGCTTCAGTCCACCATACCTATGTAGGCGAGGACCGCCGAATTCTAGCCTCGCCGTCTTGGCCTCGATCGACGCTCCTCTTTTTCCTTTGCCCTTTGTCGGCACCCCTTTTGTTTAAGCAGGTTTTGAGTTCGACCTCGTTAGCAGGGTTACCCTTCCGGCTTGGCCTGGGCAGGGTTATGGACGCCATTGGTTATTCTTCAGGGCTCTTAGCCCTATTTGCATCTTGTCCGTAGTCAGACGCTCTGTCATTTTCAAGGTGATTTGGATCTTTGTATATTATATCTGTATTCTTGACTCTTGGAGTCGTGTTGTATATATATCTGTTCTGTGGGTCCCATCGAGGACTGCTGTGTAATGTTATTACTTCGTCTTCCACCCGCACGAAAGTGCCTGGTGGGCACCTTTGAATCGTTTCTATGCGGGTTTGGCGGAAAGCGCTAAAACTTGCATATGTCCGATTCTGAGGGTGTTACAACCATGAACTACCAATGCAATTAACCAGCCATATTTATATTTACTCTTTTACAGATTGTCTGCAAAATATAGTTCATGTTGTTTGGTCTGAACTTCTGCAGTGGCAATCTTAGGCCGAATCCCTTTCTAGCAAGCTCTACACAATATATTGTACTACCATGTGATGATTGCATCACCTATGTATAAGGTGAACTTTTGCTATAAAATGGGACCCACACAGCTTATGAAAATGGCTACAATGTATAAGATCAAGTTCACCATAAGCTGGGACCCACATATCTGTTAAAAGTACACACAAGCAAGAGAGAGAGGAGAGAGTAAAATAATTGTTTATTACTTGTAGACAACCCATAAGCTTGTAGGTCACCCTTAAGGAAAATCTTCTAAAGTGAACCTCCACTATGTATATAGATAGCCTTATGGAGTACTTTTTATCTTGTGGATAGCCTTATAGACTACATAGTGGATGCCCTGAGAGAACAAAATCGGTAAAACAAAAAATCCTGCAGACAAGATGCACAAAAACTCAAGTGGTTTGTATATCTACGTACTGATGCTTATTGAGGTATTGTCTACTAGGTGACACAAGTCAAATTTGAAAACTTCAAGTGATCTAGAAATTCTTTCTCTGAAACAGGTTTTCACCTTGCTATATTAATATAGCAACAACACGGTACAAAGCGTTTATTGGGAGAAAACGGCACAAAAAAGTCCAAAAGAAAAAAACAAGAGAAAAAATGCCAACAACGCCAGATCAACAAGCGCTGGTGACCCTCGACCGTTGCACCCTCTGAAGAAGTTCCACCATGCTCCTATGCTCTGAATCACCGTATACAAAGCAACACCTTCAATAAGGAATGCGATGACGACGACGTTGCTATCCGGACTGGTCGTACGATTTCTCCCGGTAGACCGAGGGGAGTGGGAAAGGGGTACATCTAACGCCCTTCAAGAAGAAGGCATGCGTCACCGCATTGGTGCCGACCAAGCTGACACGGATTTCTCCTGACCCCCAAAAAACAACAACCTATACAACACGTCGTGCTCCGCCGACTTGTTGCCCACCAATATGCGCCATCACAGTCTTGTAGTCACCATCGTCGTCTCACCAAAACAAACACCGTGAAGCCGGCCAGACTGAGAAAAAACAACGGTAGACAAGGAGCAGCAATACCAACTACCACACGGGAGGGAACAACCTCCACCACCATAGGTGGTAGCCGGCCGACGTAGTAGTGAGAGCACACCAGGCCACTTGGAGCCGGAGGGCGGCCGAGGAAATCCTCCACCGCCACGGGAGGATAGACTAGGCCAGGCCCCGAAAGGGCCCATAATGTTCCTGCCGCCACGTTGCTGCTCTTAGGCCATCGCCGCTACTTCTCTCTTCTTCGACGCCATATGCCCAGCTGGACCTAGATGGTCCCATTAAGCTCCCGCCGACATGCCGCAGGAGATGCGGCAACGTCACACATGCATATGCGGAGCCGCGTGATAGATTGCGGAAGTATAGATTATATTGATATTGCAAGAGGTTATTACAACGTGAGCCCTTGGGCTGTTTATATAGTACTAGAAGACTTGAGGGGCAAGAAGACTACTAGAGATAGATTTGTATTATAGTATGAAACTACCTAATATGCCTAACCGACATATACTCTAATATCCCCCCCCCCCCCCCCGCGGTCGGATCGATAGTGACGCGGACGGTCTGACTGGAGCATAATCCGGAGGTGAGGTGGTAGCCATTGTTGCCGATGTCGATGTAGCCGGGAGTGGGGCGTTGTAGTCGTGGTCGATGGTGCCGTTGGTGAAGTTGTCGTCGTTGATGAAGTCGATGATGTTGTGTTGTGGTCGATGTCGTCGTTGATCCTGGAGAATTCTCCGTAGTGGTTGAAGTAGACGTAGTTTGAGAAGTAGCTCGACCCGCAATGCCGAGCTTGCCAGACTCAGGAGCTTGTCGGGAACGAATGCACACATCGGTGTTGCCGATACCGGGCGTGCGAAGACAGGGACCATCATGAGCCATGCGTGCCAGAGCCGGATTGAGGAGCAAAGAAAATTTCCGTAAATGGTCGGTGTAAAAGTTGTCCGCCGTGTCGGAGTAGATGAAGTGGCTGCAAGAAGAAAATTGAGCACAAACTTGTGCAAATAAAAACTAGACTGCGACTCTGGCGGAAAGGTCGTGGTGGACGAAGACGACGGTGATAGTTGTTATTTGTAGCAGTAGTCGATTTCGGGGATTAGACCCGTATTTTCCACTTGTATGAGCGCGGCGTCGCTCGTGGAGAAGAACTGGTTGGCGTTGACGATGACCACGATCGGTGGTAGCGGCGACGATGTGGCGATGTTGTTGATGTAGATGGTTGTCGACGATGATGACCACGGGTGATGAAGGTGCAACCTTGTATTTGACGACGAGGCGCGTACTCGGGAACGTGCGTCCCGGTCGATGTTGGCGAAGACGGGCCGGCGTGATGACGACGTGAGGACGGAGAAGCCGACGCAGCGCGTGAAGGCGTCCCTTGGGGCGTCACGTGAAGCCTCCTTGGCACGATCGTTGGCGATGATTTGCCGGAGATGAGTCGACACCGAGATTGAAGTAGAGGCGCGTTATGACGACATGCGGCTGTGGACGACGCAATCCGATCTATGATCGGCGAAAGAAGAAGGGCGAGAAATTTTTGGTGAAATAAGATCTAATCTACTATTGCGCGGCCCCCGGCGAAGAAGGATCTCCCCGGGGGCGTGCGACGGAAGCGGTGGCTAAACCCTAGGCGGAACGAACCGCTCTGATACCATGATAGATTGCGGAAGTATAGATTGTATTGATATTGAAAGAGGTGATTACAACGAAAGCCCTTGGACTATTTATATAGTACTAAAAGACTTGGAGGCAAAAAGGCTATTAGACATAGACTTGTATTACAATATAAAACTAACTAATATGCCTAACCAACATATACTCTAATACGGCGACCCCCGCAATCTCCGCAACAGCAGCGAGAATCATGGTGGTGGCATGTGGACCGGAGCTAGCGTGGGCGTCCTGATTTTGGGCAGCTCCTTTATATAAACTACAGGATTACTTCATTACATTTTTTTAAAAATAGACGTTTTATTACATATAGTAATATTTACACATGGTTTTTTTTAAATGAGCGTTTTATTACTTTATTACAGGTTTCTTAACAAGATTATTTTTTGTAATAATAACTCCTTTACATAGATACAAAGTGAATATCTTTAGATCAGGCCCTATTCATGGCCGCTAAATACTTTCTGTGTGGGGCAGATGCATGTATATGGTCCTCTCTGGTGCTTAGTTGTACTAACCGTGGACTCTCGAGTACTACTGACCAGTAGTGCTTTTGGTACTAGGCTACTACTACTACCTCGTTCATCTGCAGGGTGCTCTACAAAAATCTCATAGACCTAGGCGCAAACGTATTGGCTAAAAATTAGGCCTATTAATAAGTGGTTAAGGCGCATGCATTGGTGGGAGACTATTGCATGCATAGGAAGTTGGGAGGAAAGCTGCCACATTAATCAATAATTAATTCTTATGCGTTTGGGAATGTTGCAGTTTTGGAAATACCCAAATTTAATTAGACGTCCTACAAACCGTGAAGGAGGGAGTAGCATGTTCTTGGATTAATCAGCTAGATTAGATTTGAGAGGCTAGAGTAGACCCTTACTTTCCGCATGCTCATTATGCTACGCAGCAGCTAATAAAACGAAGCTCTTTCTTTAGTGTTGTACTCCCTCCGTTTGGAAATATAAGATGTTTTAGTTTATGAATAAGAATGTATCTAGTTCTTCTTCACAAATCTAAAACATCTTATATATTTAAACGGAGGAAGTACTACTATCAATTTTTTAGCTACAAGTCATACGAATCCATCGTATAATACGGCTATATATGCTGCGGCGTCAGCCACATGCTGCCATATGCCGCACCACGATAGCGCCATGATTTCCAATTGCACCCACTGCGTATGCTAAGTAAACAAACAATGGTGATGGATGACCTCAAGTTGGTACTTAGCGTGGGTGCTTGACACGTAGAGCATCTACCAGGGCACATGACAAAACTCGATTTGGTGCATGCACTACATCTGATTACCTATAGGCCCTGCAGATAGATCTTCTTGCAATATTGTTCCATTCTCATACATCTCTAACGCAAAATAAAGGAATCTCTGATCGGTGAAAGGATAAACAAATCATTAGGTAGGCTTTATCATTTTGTGAGCTAATCATTTTTCTTCAAACAACATGCTAAGTAAAGACGTGCGCCATTTGAAATTGTGTGTCTCTTGCTTATCATGCATGTTGTTCAACCACAATGAGATTCAGTCGTGCTAGTTTACAGCAAAAGAACAATTAATGGAAAATTGTGCCATGTATGTCAACCACTCATTTGACTACTCCATATAACAAAACAACAAGGGAAGTAAGTTCCTCGTTTGTATTTTCCATGATCCTTCTATACCTTGAAATTTCTTTTCAAATAAAATCTTTCCAAGGTAGACACCATGAGAGGATTCTCAATGTGTTTCTTCCAGGAAAAAGTTTGTAGTTTTTTCATCGAATAACTCTGTTGGCTACACGATACGGAACAACTGCTTATCCAACATATTGCACTACCTCCACTTTGCCAAGAAATAATTACTTTATTAGTTTGTTGATCACCGCAGGAAGAGAACAAATTCATCAGTCAGCACATAAAGCATGCATTACTGTATATATTATGGAGGCTAAGCATGATATGCTATACAGCTTGAAATGCATCAAGACAAGTGACACTCTGTCCTAAAGCAGGAAGACCTCTTCGTAATTCATTAAGTACACATTATGCTACCACTACACCACAACTGACGGTGCGCTGAAGTTGACAAATAAGATTGAAATATTGGGTTCTGTTCTGAACTTCTGATCGCCCTTTCCCTCGGCTACGCTGGCACAAAAGATGCAGAGGCCTTTCCTTAACTTTTTGTTGCACGCACTCCTGGCTCTTTATGTCAAGTCCTTGGATAATCTTAACAAACTCTAAAAAGGTTGGAACCATATCCTAACTACTGCCAATACCATAAACCAGCCATATTTATATTTACTCTTTTCCAGATTTTATGTCTGCAAACTATAGTTCATGTTGTTTGGTCTGAACTTAAACTTCTGCAGTGGCAACCTTAAGCTGAATCTCTCTCTAGCATGCTGGACAGAACATACTGTACTACCATGTGACGAGAGCACAAAATCGGGAAAACAAAGGATCGTGCAGACAAGATGCACAAGAACTCAAGTGGCAAGTATATCTGCGTACTGATGCTTATTCAGGTATTGTCTGCTAGGTGGCACAACAAGTCAAATTTGAAAATTTCAGCGTGATCTGAAAGTTCTGAATCTCCGGCCAGAGGATGCAGAAATAAGCAGAAACTGTGCACAGGTGAAACCAAAACAAAGGCAGCAATCTGATATTCAGAGGTGTCTCCGGACAGGTCTTGCGTGCCGAGCCATGCGAGTCAGTCAGGCGCTTGAGCATATTCCACCCGCTCTCTCGTCGCGAACAGCCTCGAGCAGCGACGGCTTAACGATCCCCGCCTTTGTCGTCGAGCCAACCTCTGACGTGGCGCCGGGCGGTGTCGCCCTGAAATCACAATCACTCGAACGAAAACGAAAACGAAAACAAAAACGAAAACAAGAGAGTTGGACTCAGGTGTTTTGTGCTGCGCAACTGTTTGCAGCTTTTTAGGGTCTCTTTTCTTTTATTTCTAGGAGAAGAAAACGTGCCGAGCATAGTGTCCCACGAATTGACCTTGCCATCCCACGATCCGAAAAAAGTGCTCGACGAATCTAGGACATAGTCTAACTGAAACCAAAAACTGTCTATCTAAACCTGATGGCCGACAGTGTCACGAAACAACACTTGTCAGCTAAACTACAGAGCAGCGAGGGAGGCAGGATTTATGCAACAATCTCCCCCTCAACCCTGGAGGACGAGCTTCGTGTCGACGATCCCGATCATGTCGCGCGCAGCTCCTGAAAGCGCACGCGCCCAAGCGGTTTTGTCAGGATGTCCGCCTTCTGCCTGCTAGTGCCGATGAACTCCACGATGATCGAGCGTATGAAGTGATATCGCAGATCTATGTACTTGCTCCGGTCGTGCATCATCGGGATCTTGCAAAGCGAGATAGCAGACTTGTTGTCGATGAGCAGAGTGACAGGTGCCACCGGTTGATTCAGCAGCTCGGCGTGCAGACGAGCGAGCCACACGCCCTGGCACACCACCGTCGCCGCGATGTACTCCTCTTCGCATGAAGAGGTGGCGACGACCTTCTGCTTCATGGACTACCAGCTGATTGGGCTATCACCGAGGAGGAACAGGATGCCCGATGTGCTCTTCCTGTCATCCACGTCCCCGACATGATCAGAGTCACTGAAACCAACCAACAGTTCACCGTCACCGCGTCGGTACACCACTCCATGATTTAGTGTGCCAGCGATGTAGCGCAGTAGGTGCTTCACGGCTGCGAGATGATCACTTGCAGGCGCCTCCATGAACCTGCCCAAGAACCCCATGGCGAATGTAATGTTCATGCGTGTGTGCACCAAGTATCTGAGGCTGCCGATGATGCTTCGATAGAATGTGGCATCCACCGGCTCCTCCTTGTTGTCCTTGCTCAGCTGGCACCGTGCCTCCATTGGAACACGCACAGGATTGCACCCTGCCATGCCCGCCTTTTCAAGCAGCTTGCTGTGCCTGAATGATCGTGGTGCGCCCATGGTCTTGATTGACTTCGAGCCCGAGATAGTAACGAAGCAGGACCAAGTCACTCATGGAGAATAGCTCATTCATCTCCTACTTGAAGCGGTGCACCTCCTGTTGTTCCGTGCCTGCAATCACAAGATCATCGACATAGACGCCGACAATGAGCTGTGCGTCACCGGTTTCACGCGCGTACACTCCGTGCTTCGTGATGCTGTGAGTGAATCCGAGGGAGGTGAGGCTTGCGTCCAGCTTTGCGTTCCATGCTCTCGGAGCATGACGGAGTCCATACAGCGCCTTGTGCAACTTGAACACCTCGCGCTCGCGGCCGTCAGCGGTGAAGCCCGGCGGCTAGGAGACGTACACCACTTCCTCGAGGTCACCATTGAGGAAAGCGGACTTGACGTCCATGTGATGGACCTCCCATCCTCGGTGTGCCACCAGCGCGAGAATGAGTCGCACAGACTCGAGTCTAGCCACCGCGCAAACACTTCTTCAAAATCGATGTCGGCGCACTGGGCATACCCTTTTGTACCGGGCCTTGCGCTTGACAATGTGCCCGTGCTCGTCCTTCTTCACCTTAAATACCCACTTCAGGCCGATCACACGGTGGCCAGCGGGCAGGGGAGTGAGCGTCCAAGTGTCGTTGTCGTCGATGGACTGGAGCTCGTCCAGCATTGCACGACGCCAGCAGTCCTCTTTCTTCGCTACAGCAAACAACGATGGCTCCTCTCCGGCCATCAGGTGGAGGGCCTCGTCATCATCTGCCTGGTCCTCAAACACATGTCTTGGTGCTTGTTCAGGTGCATCAGTAGGTGTGCCGAGGATGTCGTTGACGAGGCGAAAGCGATGTGGAGCCGAGGGAGTGTCGGTGGTGTCGAGGTGATCCCCTTGTCCTGATTGGGGAGAGATAAAACGCACGGGTGAAGGCCTAGGCGTGGGTCCACCACCTTCCTTGCCTGGTGTTTGCGACGATCCTGGCGAAGTGGTCATGCCAGGAGCTGGTGATTGTGGCACGCGGCAGGATCCTACCGCGGTAGAGTTTTGTGCCGATTTCTCTGCCACGGTAGAGTTCTCGGCAGCCCACCTTGCCGTGACCGCCCGCGTCACATACGCTGGGTACTTAACGCTGAACACGCTGCTCGGCGGCGACTCCCCCGGCGCCTCCCAGTTCCAGCGTGCTTCCTCATCGAAGACAATGTCCCTGGAGACATGCAGGCGCTTGGTCACGGGATCGTACATGCGATACGCCTTGGAGCCCATGTCATACCCGATGAACACCATTGGAGTGATGCGGTCGTCGAGTTTCTAGAGGTGAGGGCGCACCGTTTTAACATGGCCGACACACCCGAATACATGGAGGAACCGCATGTCTGGCTTCGTGCCGTGCCACGCCTCATACAGTGTCATGCTGTCCATGCTGCGGGTGTAGCAGTGGTTGAGGATGAAAGTCGCCGTCAGAACCGCCTCGCCCCAGAACAGGTTCAGGACTTGCCTGGCCTTGAGCATGCTTCTTTCCATGCCCAGCATGGTCAAATTCCTCCTTTCTACCACTCCGTTTTGCTGGGGAGTGTACGGAGCAGTGAAGTGTCACTGGACGCCGGTCTCGACACATTGCTGGAAGAACATGGCCGAGGTGAACTCACCACCACGGTCTGTGCGAAGGACATGAAGCTTGTGTCCGCACTCCACCTCCACTGCTGCCTGGAATTTGACGATCACGCGCGGCCTCGTCCTTGGACTTGAGAAGCTTGACCCACATATAGCGTCTTCAATCATCGATGAGGACGAGGATGTAGCGGCAACCTCCAGGCGTTGGAGGCGTGATGGGACCGCACAAGTCCCCGTGGATGAGCTCTAGCGGCCCATGCGCCCTGTACCGTGCCTGATGTGGGAAGGGCAGCCTTCGTTGCTTCCCAGCGAGGCATGCCTCACATAGTTCATCTGCATACTCGATGTGAGGCAGGCCATGCACCAATTCGCTGCACACCATCCTCTGCATCCCATCGAAGTGGAGATGCCCAAGGCGTGCGTGCCAGCGCCATGCCTCAGACATGTGGCTGACGGCGAGACACACTGGATGAACAGGCGTGAAGATCAGTTTGTACAACCGTTTTGGAGCTCGTTTTACCTTGAAGAGGACGCGTTGGTGGTGGTCGTGCACGGTGAGGACACCACGCCTGATGTGGATGTCGAACCAGCCCTCGTAGAGCTGTCCTAAGCTAACGACGCTGCTCTTCAGGGCAGGTATGAAGAACATCTCCGTGAACGCGTGGTCGTATCCCCCATCGACGGCGAACACGATGGTGACACGCCCTCGGATGTCGACCACCGAGCCGTTGGCGAAGCGCACCTTGCTAGTGACGGAGCGGTCGAGGACGGCGAACACCTCCTCAAACCCCGTCATATGGTTGGTGGATCCTGTGTGGAGGAACCACACCTTGCCTTCCTGGGTCTTGCCACTTGTGGGAATGACGATCTCCCACTGTTCGTTGAGGAAGATGTGGTCGCCGGTGCGCGTGCCGCCATTGCCCATTGCTGATACCGCGGGCAGGACAGTGAGCGACGTGAGGGCGTCACGCTCAACCACCTCCTTAAAACAGGACATCATCATTGCCGGCCCATCGTCATCTTCCTCGGCCTGGACAAGGTTGGAAACGGCCAGAGCTGCGGCCGCCTTTGCCGCCTCATCGCGCTTCCGCTTGCGGCACTCACGGGCCCAATGGCTCTTTTTGCCGCAGTAGCGGCACTTGTCCTTGACAGGTTCATTGGCGGCGCCGGGCGGTGCCTACTGATGTTGCCCGCCCTTCTTGACACGCCCGTATTCCCGAGCGGTCGTGCTCCCGCCGTCGCGAGGCTGGCGTTTGCACGCCTCCTGCTGCTCCTCAGTGGGAAGGAGCTAACCACCAGAGCTTCTTCACTAATTGCCGTCTAGCCGTTCCTCCACGGCACGGGGGTGGCCAACGACCTCCTCGACAGTGAGGGCGGCCGGATCCATCATAGTCTCCATTGAGAAGGCTATCTGCATGATCCGGGCAGGCACGACTCACAGGAATTTTCTTACTACCTTTTCATCATCACAGGCATCGTCGAGGGAGCGTAGCACAGAGGCCCGATTCGCGATGCGCATGCCAAAATCCTCGATCCGCTCGCCGCTCTTGAACGTAATTGACTCGAACTCCGTTTGGAGCCGTCGGGCGCATGTATCGCGGACGCGGTCGTTGCCTTGGTGCTGGACGCGGATGGCCTCCCACGCCGCCTTGGCGCTCCCCTTGCCGATGAGCATGCAGTGCATCTCGGTCGGGGTAGATTGGAACAGCATGGCTAGGGCCTGCTTGTCCTCGCGATGGGCCACGTCGCCATGGTCGATGGCGTCCCAGAGCGATGCAGCCTGGAGATTCACCTCCATGACCATGGCCCAGTTGGTGTAGCCGCGCGTGAGCATCGGAAAGTAGAGGTTGGTGCCGCTGCTTCCTCTGCCCTCACGTACCACCTCGTGCTGTATCACGACCTCGCCGTCGGCGCCACCGTGATGTGTCCTGCTCCTCCCGCGACTCGGCGAGCGCCATCGCGGCCCGGGAGGCGGAGTCACAGGCGAGCGCGCAACCAGTACGCTCTACCCTTGCCGACCATGGCTCTGATACCAATTGTCGCCCTGATATCACAATCACTACAATGAAAACAAATACGAGAGAGAGTTGGACTCAGGTGTTTTGTGTTGCGCAACTGTTTGCAGCTTTTCGGGGTCTCTTTCATTTTATTTCTGCGAGAAGAAAATGTGACGAGCATCGTGTCCCACGAATTGACCGTGCCATCCCACGATCCGAACAAAGTGCTCGACAAATCTATGACCTAGTCTAACTGAAACCAAACTATCTACCTAACCTGACGACCGACAATGTCACGAAACAACACTTGTCAGCTAAACTACAGAGCAACGAGGGGGGCAGGGTTTATGCAATAGGCGGCACGTGCGCACGGCGCCGTGGCCCGCCGGCGCTGTTCTACTGAACTTTGGCGTAAGGGTGCCTCTCGTCTGATGTATTCGTATCTCTAGTTTTGTTTCTCGCGGATCGTGGAGCTAATCTAGTGGGTTTACTTCTATGATCGCAGTGTGTTGGGACTACTCCCATCACTAATCAGTAGTCCATTGACTGAAAAAGTTGCCTTTCTATTTATGAAAAGCCCCGTTATTTCCTGATTGGAATTTGATCTCCTTTTCGAAAAAGCCTCACGTCATAAAGCAATATCCATATAATATTCTGTATAATCCAACGACAAAGATGTCCACACCAACACAACACATGGACCGCAACATTTAGCGAACACAGGGACATGCCCAACACAAGCACAAACACACACATCGAGAGATACAAGAACCAGCTTCCTCCAAAGAAAGCACTCGACGGCTAGACGGTGCATCAAGTCGGCGGGCTGCCGCTATCAAATGCTCCATCATCACGTCTAGTCTCTCCCTGTCGCGCTATCTACACAGCGGGTACCACTGTTGCAAAAAAATTCAAAAAATTGAATATCGAGTCAGAGGCACGGCGCAAGTAGATACGCTCGATCACCATATTATTCCGGATGTTCCATAAGATCCAGGTTATCGCTGTAAACAATAGCGAAAAGAGGTGCCTCCTTCTGCCGGTACGGTTTGCATTGGCCTCCAGGAACTCGCCCAGGTCCGAGGCCTTCCACTCAGGCCCCAAAGCCTCATGGATGAAGTTCCATAGGAGGTGAGCCGCGGGACGGGCAAATAAGATATGCATGCCCTATTTCGGGACCGCATAAAGGGGACATAAGCCGTCACCATGGCCGTGACGCTTGGCCACCTCCATGCCCGAGGGTAATCGGTCGCGCAACAATTGCCAGGTGAATATTTTAATCTTCAGCGGCAGGGGGGCCTTCCAAAGAGGGGAGACCCAAGGTAAAGAGGGCCCGCTAAAAAGGGTCCTGTAAGTCGAACCAACCATAAATGTCCCCGTAGGGGCCAACCATCAGGAGAAAGTATCTGGGGACTAAGCTGAGGACAGCGGGAGGCTGTCCCTCAACTCAGCCTAGAACACCATCTCAACCCCGCCCAGGTTCCTTCGGGACGCAACCTGCCACTCCAACCTATCCCTCAGCCATAGCCTTCTACTTGTCATCATGATTGGTGGTATTATAAGTCTATTTGTTATCAATCTTTTTGAAAAATTTCAATACAATGTTTATGCTTGTTGATCTAATCATGTGTGAGTAGTCCCTACGGGCTGGGGCTAAGGCATAACCTCGCAGTATTTATGTGCAATCTCTAACGTCATGGGATATTATGTTATGATTTAATATTAGATCTATCATTTTGTATTCTTTTCTTTTGCCTCGATCTAAGGACTTGTTTCACTCTCTTGGCTTCACGATACGGAGTAAATACTTATCCAACATATTGCATTGCCTCCACTATGGAAACAATTATTTGGTTAGTTGATCACCGTAGAAACAGAACAAATTCATCATTCAGCAGCACGTAAAGCATGCATTATGGTATATATTATGGAGGCTAAGCTTGAGCTTGAAATGTATATCAATCAAATGACAGTCTGTCCTAAGGCAGCAAGACCTTTTTGTAATTCATAAGTACACACTATGCTACTACTACACCACAACTGACGGTGCACTGAAGTTGACAAATAAGATTAAAATATCAGATTTTGTTCTGTCCCTTTTTTCCTCGGCTGTGCTGGCACAAAAGATGCAAAGGCCTTTCCTCCGGACTCCCTTTTGTTGCACGCGCTCCTGGCCCTTTATGTCAAGTCCTTGGATAATTTTAACACACTCTAAAGGTTAGAACCATGTGCTAACTATAAACCAACCATGTGGATTCCACCACCGCGGTACGCGGCACCACCACGCCCTCTGGTGGGACATGGACAGAGCCTGTCGGCTTAGCCATGGCCTCGCCCGACGCTGCCATGGATGGTGTAGTGCTGCTGCTAGCCATTGGTATAGAGGGAAAGTGACTGTGAGATTGGAAGAAGAGTTAGGGTTTTTCCTCTATGCGCGCGGAGAGCTCGAGGAGACATTGGCTAGAGAAAGAAGATGATGCGAGGAAGAATGAGGAGAAAAGATAAAAATCACCACGGTTACAATATATAGTATTCGGCATCAAGATTCGTGCAAGTTGATCAACGGTTGCTGCGTGGACAGCGCGTGCGAGAGCGTGCGGAGAAATTTCGCCATGTTTCCACCGCCGCTGCCAACGTTTCGTATCCTTCGCGCGGGAAAAACGGCTATGATTACGTTCTCTACACGTGTGAGTTATGAGGCGTCGCTGACCTATGGTCTACGCCACTCTACTGGCATAGACAGGTGAACCATCCCATCTGAAGATTCCGGCATGGACGGATCCAGTCCGGCTACGAGAAGAGTACGATAGAAGATTTAGCAAACTCTTCGACTTACCTGTCGAAGACGGAGAGTATCGCAGGGTTCTTGGAAGGACTACAAGATATTGCTTGACGATTTGCCGACATCCATCTAGATGGAGATTTCAATATAAAGAGGCAAAACGACGCAAGATCTCGGAGTTCTCCAGGGGATACTGCTAGGGATATGCTAAATGAGTATCACCATTGCATGTCTCTAATCCGGATAACCTGGGTGACCCATAGTCGATAGCAAGCCCTATGGATTTCTGGACGGCCCAATTAGATGGATCCAGAAGGGAGGCCCATGCCGGATAAAGAAAGCTATGTGGAGTCATCAGCGTATCCGGAGTCTTGGAGTGCAAGACACGTTAGACTAGTTGTATACTATGTAGGACTCTGTAACCTGTCCGGCTAGGACTTTCCCTGTAACCCTAGGATATGGCGACTATATAAGCCAAACCTAGAGGAGCCTTTAGGGCACCAATTAATCCATACCTCACACAGCGAACCAATCCCTATAACTCGGCGTATTAGCATTATTGTGATTTATAGCAGGAGTAGGATTCCACCGCCGTCGTGGGATCTGAACCTGGGTAAGCTGTGTTACCTCGTATCCGTCAACCTTCCGCCTTACCCCACGTCTCTAAACACGCACTGTGAGAACCCTTCCATGGCGTACTCGTCAGCAATACCACGACAATTGGTCCTCATATTCCGTTATAAGGTTGTGAGTATTCATTAGTGAACACTAAGGACATAATCGCATAACTATATCATTCTGCAAGCAACTATCCTCTCATTCGGAATAATTCTACGCGTCCCTATCATATATGCTTGAGAGACTATTCCATCATCTTCTTAATTTAATGCCTAATATGTTTAGTCATCTACTCACTTTTTGCACAGGCATATGTACACAAAATAGCAATTGATAAAATAACTACCATGGTATATAGTTCGCTCAATCAATAGAAATAAATGGTTTCAAATGTCTTCACCAAGATTTCAAAGATCATAGATCTATCGAATGCACCGATTTTTTAATTTTTTATTATAGCTTGACAGACATTGTTGAGACGTCCAAGAGCATCAATCATGTAAACTTTAAGTATCCTTTAAAATTTTAGCATGAATATTAAATATATCTCTAATAAAAAATTAAGTAGGGAGGCTATTGCCCCCCTTAATCCTAGAAAAGCTCTAACACATTAAACAAGGGTCCCTTGATTTCATGTTGCCCTAGTGTCTCCAAAATCTATGGACCGACCCTGCCCATTCGCCACCTCCTCTAGCTCCTACATCCCCGCCGCCACAACCAAATCACAAGCAGCACAACCCCCAATGCAACCGTGTGAAGCCCAAGACGAAGAACAAGGCGCTAGCAAGGTGTAGAACGAGCCAATTGCAGTCCTCTCTACTATAGAAACTGCTGCTCACAGGAAGGGCCATGGAAGGCTAGAGAAAAGGGGCGAGCGAGCGGAGCTGGAGATTGTGCTTAGGCAATGGATTTGTCTTCCTCTCAGTCTTTTCTAGCTTCTCCAATCCTGCTACTGCTAGCGCTGAGGATCCAAGCAGCTAGCTCCCCGCTTCTTATAGCGGGCCGGCGCTGGAGCTCTTCTTGGCTTGGCTGAGCTGGAGCCGAGTACCATATGCAACCACCCGCCCGCCCGCAGGTTTACCAGCGTATCACCTTCGCCTTCTCCATTTCAGTCTCCTTTTTTGCGTCCACCAACATCCCATAAGCCCTAGAAAGAGCGCAAAGAGTGCGGCACCCCCTCGACATGTAGCCAAACCTGCTTCAGCTCTAACTTGTGAGGCACTTCCTGCGTCTGTAAGCCGAGAAAGTAAGCTAGGAGGTGCTCAGGGGCACTGACACCTGGATCCCATCCACTCTATCTAGATCCTCCAAAGATGGAAAGCTCACGAGAAAAGCAGACTCTCCATAAGGCATAGCTTCCCACTTTCACTGGCTCCGAACCGGACATCTCCTAGCAATCTGCAGCTAAACAACATCTGTATTATAACAGAGAATAGCTGACATTGTTAAACTCGACAGAATCTCACATGAACTTCATAAATTATCTTCAGATAAACAGTCCAAAAGACAGCACTAGTATAATCAACAGTCATAACAAGTTTGCAGAACTGAAGATAAGGTCCACTAATTACTACATAGCAAATGGGGAAATACTTTTCCACTTGATAATAATGGCAGAAATAGAAGTAGGTATGCCTAACACATAGGCATACATTCCTAATATATAATCTATGGCAATGCATTAGCCACTATTAGAAGAGAGCTCCTCCACTGACACTCTTGATCATTAGCTGCAGATTACAGCAATCCATCCATCATATTCTGCTACTTTGTCCTTCAGGTCGTAATATTCTACACTCCAAGGCTGCAAAAGTTCAATCTTACTCACAAGTATATGTACATGTGAATCCTTGTCTACTAAGATCCTACCTTGAAATCATTCTCCTTTTTGGTAGGCCAAGTTAGTTTTCGTAGTAGCAGCAGGCGCAGAGGCAGCTTAAGACATTCACAATTCAGAACATGCTAATCAGAGATGCTTATATTAATATCACCTTCAATGCAAAGGTGATATGATTCCACGGGGCACAGTTAAGCAAACGACATTTGATAACCATAAGTAGGAAACACAGCTGAAACTAAAAGCTAAATTATGTTCATTTGCTATAGCTTGCGCATTGTTAATTTTAGACAGAACACCCCTTGGCTCTGCATTCACTAGTAACACCAGGGTTTCAAACCTAGTACAAGGCACCAAAAAGAATCCACTGAAACATCGCTGCGCAAACCATGGCTATGATAGAAGAGACCAGACACTGACTAACTCCACGTCTTCATGATAACTGCTACATGCATCACGTCGCCGGCCTCTTCCATCTATTGATCATCAAGTCTCTGAAAACCGTATGCGTCCAGTGATCCCAAGATTTGAAAATGGACAGGACAACTGAAAGAAAATAACATAGAGGTCTTCTAAAACAGTACAGATATATAGCACAGGAAACATCTGTTCAGAGTAACACAGCTGTCAGGAAAGTACATGCAGCTCGTCTCACTCTTTGTCAATCTAGGACCTTTACTCTCCTTGACGTGGCATCTCTGTTCCAAGAAAAACAGAAAAAGAATCAGGATGGAGATAATTAATTGTGACAAGATCAGAACAAGTGCAAAGCCAACTAGTTGTACAACGAAAGCCAGACATTACGATCGCACATAAAAGTCAAAATGCTGGATTCCTTAAAGCCTGCGTTACTCGATGAATGTCAATAGTGTGTTTCTTCCAGAAAAAGTTTGTAGTTTTTTCACTCTCTTGGCTTCACGATACGGAGTAACCGCTTATCCAATATATTGCATTGCCTACACTTTGCTAACAATTATTTAGTTAGTTGATCACCGTAGGAACAGAACAAATTCATCATTCAGCACGTAAAGCATGCATTATGGAGGCTAAGCTTGAGCTTGAAACGTATATCAATCAAATGACAGTCTGTCCTAAAGCAGCAAGACCTTTTTGTAATTCATAAGTACACACTATGCTACCAGTACACCACAACTAACGGTGCACTGAAGTTGACAAATAAGATTAAAATGTCGGGTTTCTGTTCTCATCCCCTTTTTCCTCGGCTGCGCTGGCACAAAAGATGCAAAGTCCTTTCCTCCGGACTCCCTTTTGTTGCACGCGCTCATGGCCCTTTATGTCAAGTCCTTGGATAATCTTAACACACTCTAAAGGTTGGTACCATGTGCTAACTACCAATGCAGTAAACCAGCTATATCTATATACTCTTTTACAGATTTTATGTCTGCAGAATATATTTCATGTTGTTTGGTCTGAAATTTTGCAGTGGCAATCTTAAGTTGAAAATCTCTCTAGCATGCTTGACAGAATAAATTGTAGTACCATGTGACGAGAGAATAAAATCGTGAAAACAAAATATCCTGCTGACAAGATGCCCAAAAACTCCGGTGGCAGGTATATCTGCATACCGATGCTTAGTCAGTTATTGGCCCAGTTCTTTTAGCAGCTTCTCCGAGAAGCCGCCCTACCCCCAGCTTCCTGGGGAAGCCGGTTCAAAAAATTTACAAGGCTTTCAAAGTGTTTAAGTCTAAACTAACTTGGAAGCCTCACATTTTTTTTGAACCGGCTTCCCCAGGAAGCTGGGGGTAGGACGGCTTCTCCGAGAAGCCGCCAAAAGAACTGGACCATTGTCTGCTAGGTTGCACGACACGTCAATTTTGAAAATTTCCGCATGATCTGAAAATTCTGAATGTCCAGATGATGTACTAGAAAAAAGCAGAAAGTATCCACGTGTGAAACCTAAACAAAGGCCGTATTCTGAATTTAATATATGCCAGCAGCTTTCGACATCATCCCTCGGATAAAGAGGACACTGCTAAACACTAAACACTGATAAATTGATAATTAAGGGGAGTTTAGGGTGCTAGACAGTTGGTTAGGACGGAGAAGTAGGGTGGCAAGCTGCACTTGTATAACGACCAGCAAAAGCAAAATGTAGGTAAAAGGGGTCCCAAAAACTAGTAAAATTGAAGGATTAGTAAAAAAAGAGTGAATTCCACTTTTTACCCTTTACTTGTGCATTTGTGACACTAATTAATTTATCTAAATTACCATATTTAAAAACTTTAAACCCTTATTTTTTTATGCATATCTATTGGGCAAGGTGTGATATGACGATTGAACTTCGAAATTATCAAGATGGCAACAAAGAATAGAACATTTGGCGTAGACAAGGGTAGATATGATCGACGACGACGTACTCCGATCTTGACATATTTTGTGGCGGCACATCGTCCTAACATGTCAGCCTTATCCAAAAACACATGTTGAATGCTAAAACGGGACAAAATCATGTTTAGAATTTTCTTAAATGAGATATTCGGGTACAACTTCTACTAAATGGGATAATTAGTGTCTCAAATGCACAAATAGAGGGTAAAACATGAAATTCACTCGTAAAAAAACAACGCCGCAACCCGCCTTGCTGGACACCCTATGCACAAGTGAGTACAGCAAAGTGAGGCTTTATTGTCACCATTCAGTCTGGGAACAACAACCGTCAGCAGCCAAGGTGATTGGATGAAGCCAGACTTGTTTAGTTTGCTGTGGCTAGGCAGGCGCCTCCTCCTGGATGCGGCGCGGCCGGCACACTAGATCTGGGTCGGGCGGGTCGTGGCCACCTGATTATCTTGCTTGGGGAAGCCTGTGGGCGACACGAAGGTGCCGTGGCCGCCATGATCGTCCCTTCTCGCCCTATCGGGCCCAAGTGGTGAACCTTAGACCGGTGGCGGTCCGGTAATACCGGGTGAGCACGGTGGCGATGCGCCGCTGCTTGACGGCGGAATCTGCGGTGACGGCTGATCCACTGGTAGACCGATGAGTAGGGACTAGGGCTAGGGTTGGCGACGACGGTGAAGTTTAACCGGGACATGACGAGGGTACCCGTGAAGAATTCTTGAAACATCGGCATGATCACACCTTGCAGGGAAGCCCAGAAGGTCTAGAAGAAAGCCACCGGCAAGCCATCCGGCCCCGGAGCCAAGTTAGCTTTCATCGACCTAATAACTCTCTCCACTTCCTCCAGGAGGAACAACGGGAGCGTGAGCTCCGCATTCTCGCCTGCCGTGACCCTGGCGTCCGCCTCCCAGAAGTCATCTGCCAGCGCGACCCCTAAGCGGGGGCCCTCCGAGAAGAGGTCCTTGTAGAAGGAGTAGACGTGTGTCGAGAGCTCGGTGGGGTCCTCCAGAAGCCTCCCATTCTCCCAGAGGCAGGGGATGGCGCATTTCTGCCACCGGCCATTCGCCACCGCGTGGAAGTACGCCGTGTTTGCATCCCCTTTGAGGAGCCAGTTCTGTCGATTCATCTGTCTCCAGAAAACCTCTTCCCCCTTGTAGATCTCTAGCAGTGAGGACTCCAGGGAGTAACGATGGGTCCACTCCTCCGCGGAGAGGCCCTGGGCGTCTGCCGTGCGGTCTAAAGATTGGATCTCACTTAGCAGCAATTCCTTCTGGCGTCGGATCACCATGCCAAGATTAGCCCCCCAACTCCTCATGAGAACCGGATATAATTGGTATCTTGATATTGATATATGCTCTTTGTCGAAGAAGTAAAGAAACGATGACCTCAAGTGCGTATTTAGCTTGGGTGCTTGACACGTAGAGCATCTGCCAGGGCACATGACAAAGCTCGATTTGGTGCATGCACTCCATCTGATTAGCAAATTAGACGATGATATACGCCCGCAGATAGATCTTCTTCCAATATTGTTCCATTCGCATACTTTTCTAATAACGCAAAAGGAATCCTGATCGGTGAAAGGATAAACAAATCTTTTAGGTAGGCCTAATCATTTTGGGAGCTAATCATTTTTCATCAAACAAGGTGCTAGTTAAAGACGTGCACCGTTTAAAATTGTGTGTCTCTCGCTTATCATGAATGTTGTTCAACCACAATGAGATTCAGTCGTGGTAGTTTACAGCGAAAGAACAATGAAAATTTGTGCCATGTATGTCAACCACTCATTTAATTACTCCACGTAACAAAAAAACAAGGGAAGGAAGTTCCTAGATTGTATTTTCCATGATCCTTCTATACCATGAAATTTCTCTTCAAATACAGTAAAATCTTTCCAAGGTAGACACCATGCGAGGAATGTCAATATGTTTCCTGCAGATTTTTTTTTGTAGTTTTTCCATCCAATAACTCTCTTGGCTCCACGATACGGAATAACTGCTTATCCAACATATTGCAGTACCTCCACTTTGCCAAGAAATAATTAGTTTATTAGTTTGGTGATCACCGTAGGAACAGAACATGCTATACAGCTTGAAATGCATCAGGACAAGTGACACTCTGTCCTAAAGCAGTAACACTTATTTCTAATTCATCAGTACACGCACTACGCTACAACTACACCACAACTGACGGTGAATTGAAGTTGACAAATAAGATTAACATACTGGCTTCTCTGATCCCTTTTTTATGCTTGGCTGGCACAAAAGATGCAAAGGCCTTTCCTCCAATTTTTGTTGCACGAGCTCCTGGTCCTTTATGTCAAGTCATTGGATAGTCTTAACACACTCTAAAGGTTGGTACCATGTGCTAACTACCAATGCAGTAAACCAGCCGCATTTATATACTCTTTTTACAGATTTTATGTCTGCAGAATATATTTCATGTTGTTTGGTCTGAACTTCTGCAGTGGCAATCTTAAGCTGAATCTCTCTATAGCATGCTCGACTGAATATATTGTACTGCCATGTGACAAGAGAACAAAATCGGGCAAACAAAAGATCCTGCAGAAAACCTCAAGTGGCAGGTATAGCTGCATACTGATGCTTTGTTCATGTACTGTCTGCTAGGTGTCACAACAAGTCAAATTTGAAAATTTCTGCATGATCCTCGAATTCTGAATCTCCAGATGATATAGAAAAGGCAGAAATTTGTGCACAGGTGAAACCGAAACAAAGGCCGTATTCTGAATTTAAGATCTGTCAGCAGCTTCTGAATTTCATGGCCAACTATATTTAAATTGATGCAGAATTATACCGAGCATTGCTCTGTATTCATATTAGGCTGAACTATGCCGAAAACTGATCGAATTTGAGTCGAATTTGGGCGAAAACACGACAGGTTTGCGTCGCCTAGGTACTCGGTCTGGAAACACGAGTGGTAAACAAGCAAACAAAGCCGGCCGGCAAGTTAACCACGAGACACGACCAAGTCGCGGGCCGGGATCTATCATCTATCTCCCTCCGCCGCGCCAGCGTGCACATTTTGATGTGCCGTATCCCCCCTCTCGCGACGGCACATGGGTTAGGGCGGTGGCGCCGTTCGTATCTCCGGCCGCTCGAACCTGCTCATCGTGCCGCGCCGGGCGAGGCAAGATGGACGCGCCGCGCGCCTGGGCATATTCCATCTGCTCTATCGTCGCAACCAACAGCCTCCAACGACGACAGCTTAACGACGCCCGCCGCATCATGAATTCGCGATAGCGCTTGTCTGTCGTCGAGCGAACCTGATGCGGCGTGGCGTGGCGCGTGCGCACGGCCGGCCGCGTTCGACTGAACTTTGGCGTGAGGGTGCATGCCGCGTCTGACAGACATAGTATTCGTATCTCCAGTTTTGTTTCTCGCGGATCGTGGAGCAGGATACTCTCTCTGGCCGCGGCGCGGAGGGCACCCGTTCGAGCAGTATTGGTAACGACGCCACGCGACGAACTGATCGATCACATTCCACGCTGTTTGCTGCACGTTTGGTCACTGCTCGTATATTCTTCTTCTGAGTTCCTGCTCATACTGACATTTTCATGTAATACTACTGTATTTCTTATTCTGTAACCTTGCGCGTCCTGGAGGCGCAGTTAGGGCGTGTTTGGTAGACTGAGGGAACACATATATTCTCATCTCAACCTAGCTCAACGGTCTAATTGTTGTTTGGTAGCTCGGATCGGACCACCTCGGCAGTGCCGGCCTCATGCGAAAAAGCCCTCTCAGCCATATCGGGTTGGGAAGCTCGAATTGAGCTTCGCAAGTCGCCCAGGCTGCCCTCATCCTGCAGGACACTGTTCACATGCCCCGCAACGCACGCGGTCGCCCACCCACGACTCGGTACTGTTCACCCTACCCCCACGCGCTCCCCCGTCCCACGGGAAGAAAAGCTCCCTGGACCTCGTACTCCTCCCGTCGTTCCCCGTTGTAGAGGCCGTCCCCCTCCTCCAGTCCGGCCTCGTCGCCCTCCTCCTGCTGTCTCCCGTCACAGAGAGCCGCCGCTGAGCGAGCGAGAAGCTCCCTAGGCCGGCCATCCTCCCGCGCCAACCCTCCTCTCCCCTCGTCGTCTCCAGTCCCCTCCGGCTCGCCACCGACGAAGAAAAGCTCCTGTACCGCCCAATACCTGCCGCCGCGTCGCTCAGCGACAACCGCCGACGCCCCGCGTCCTCCCGACGACGAGGATCTGCTCCCAGCGCAGTGGCATGGATGCAAGGGCTCGATTGCTTTTTTGATGTTTTGTCTAGGGACCTTTGTGCAAAAATTTGGATCTCTCTGTTATTTCTTAGTTTTTTGCCGATCTCAATCCATACGGGGCTACCAAACAAAGTATCAGTCCAGCTTCTCCCAACACATACAGGCTAACATACACGGGCTACCAAACACACCCTTAGTTTTGGATCTGAGAGCACTTATTTTTCTATAAGTACCAGGATACTTGCGTGATTTCAGAACCGTCTTTACTGCATTAATTTGTCCTAGTAGTACAAAAGAACACTACTCCCTCTGTTTGGAATTATAGGTACATACCTAGATTGTTAATTTGACCAACAAAATATTACTTATATATCACAAAAGTTATACCATTAGAAAATATAACCTTTAAAGTTTCTAATGGTATAATTTTTATGCTATATTATTCATATTTTGTTGTTTAAATTAGCAACCTAGTTATTCGCGCGGGACTTAGAGCATCTCCACTCGTTGACCGAACCCAGTCCAAAAATCGGTCTGTTTTTCGGCCGGACGGAACTAGTTTTCGGCCTGGGTACGCCCATTTTGCCACTCGCGTACCTAGGCCGAGTTCCCAAGTTCGGCTAAAATTAATTAAAGATGGGCGAATTTCATTAAGTTGGACGAATATAGGCAGATTACATCAAATTTAAAATAAGCTAATACATAGTAAACTTAAAAAAGGCCGTCGCCGGTGCCTTCGCCGTCCTACATGCCGAAGTTGTTGTAGAACGTCGTGTGGCAAAGTCGACGCCGTCATCCTCGCCGTCGTCGTAAATGCCGCTCGGCGGCTTCGGTTAAGCGAGCTCCCTAGCCAAGGTCGCCGCCTCCGGTGGTAGGGCAGACGCCGTCCTCGTCGTTGTCGGGGCGTGAGTAGCGCCACTGGTAAACGAGCTCACGGCCGGACAACGACGCAGACGGCCGCTCCTCGCCTTCTGCCGAGCCGAGATCGATGCGCTTCGCCGCCTTCTCCCAGTCCATCCTGGACCACGCCAGGATGTCCGGCGAGGATGGCTCCACCGTCAGCGGCGGCGGCGCCGTGTCGCGGAGCAACTGCTCCAGCGCCATCTTCAAGGCGGCGTCTTCGGCCGGCGCCGAGTCTTCTGTCTTGGGGCGGCGGAGACGCAGGTGGCTGGTTGGCGTTGTCCGCGGCTCGGCGATTACGATGCCGCGCGAGCGCGTTCGCGGCGGCGAGCGCACATGCGAGACCGCCTTGCGCTTGACTGTCGTCGACGTGCGCAGCAGCGCCGAGCCGGAGGAGTGGGACGTCGACGCGGAGGAGGACGAGCTCATGCTCGCCATCCTCCTCGGCGTCTAGTTGTTGGAGATATGCCCTAGAGGCAATAATAAATGTAGTTATTATTATATCTTTGTGTTTATGATAAATGTTTACATTCATGCTATAATAGTATTAACAAGGAAACATTAATACTTGTGTGATTTGTAAATTTAATTTGAAGTCTCTAGTATAGCCTCTATACTACACTAGCTTGTTGGTTGATTAAATGATTGTGGTTTCCCTATCATGAACATTGAGATGTTATCAACAACAAGATCATATCGTTAGGAGAATGATATGGTGGACATACTCCTATAGATAAGCATAGCATAAAGATCAAGTCATTTCAATAGTTCAATTGCTATATGTTTTCTGATACATAGTAACCTAATTCCTTCGACCATGAGATCATGCATATCACCTTTACCGGATGGATGCTTTGATGACATCAAACACCACACCGTAACTGGGTGTCTATAAAGGTGGCATTAAGTGTTCGGAAAGTATTGGTTGAAACACATGGATCAAGAGTGGGATTTGTCCATCCTCATGACGGATAGATATACTCTGGGCCCTCTCGGTGGAATGTCATCCAATTAGCTTGCAAGCATGTGACTTGGTCACAAGGGATCACATATCACGGGAACGAGAAAAGAGTACTTATCAGTAACGAGGTTGAACTAGGTATGCAGAGATACCGACGATCATAACCTCGGATAAGTAAACTATCGTGAGACAAAGGGAAATTGGTATCGTATGTAAGTGGTTCATTCGATCGCAAAGTAATCGTAGAAATATGTGGGAGCCATATGAATTTCCAGATTCCAGATTCCTCTATTGGTTATTTCCAGATTCCGCATAATTCACGAACCATAGGGAGACACACTTAAGGATTCGACGTTGTTTTGAGTAGTTATGGTATTATGAGAAAGAGACCGAATGTTGTTCGGAGTCTCAGATGGGATCCGGGATATCACGAGGTGATCCGGAATGGTCCGGAGAATAAGATTCATATAAGGAAAGTCCGTTTGAGTTCGGGAATGATTAGGTGTTTTCATCGGGAATGTTCTAGAAGGTTCGGATTGTCCGGCACTCCGGGGAGGTACATGAGTGTGTCATTGAATGATTGCATCATGTACTAAGTGTTCTTGCTGTTTTAAAAACAAGAAAGTCAAATTGCTAGTTTGAAAGTCAAACGGCTAAAACAGGAAACTCTGGGAAATAAGAAACTGTGGGAAACAAGCAAGAGGAGTTGGAACCAACTTGGAGGAGGAGTTGGACTCCTCCAGGCCGGCGCCCAGACCAAGGCCGAGTTGGGGAGGGACTCCCTCCCTCCCCTGGCGCGCCAAGACCCCCCTCCCATAAAAGCAGGGGCAGGGCTCCTCCTAGAGACACACAAGTTTCCACCTCTAATCTCAGGTTTAGAGCCGTTTGGTTTAGAGCTTCTAATTGCTTTAGCCTGCGGTTTAGAGCCTTCTAATTGGTGTGTCTAATCTCTAGATCCACTAATAGCCCTCTCTCATAATCCACCATACTCGCTCCGGCTTAAGGCGAAGCCCTGCGGGATCTCCCCTCTACTTCCAGACCACGCGTTGTCTTTGCCGGAATCGCGAGAGTGCTACAACCTCCGTCACTGGAACAAGGGAGAGGAAGGTCTTCGTCGAGTACCGAACGTGTGACCGACTGCGGAAGCGCTGCCGGAACGCAGCGCCGGAAGGATCGTCTACACGATCTTGAGATCGGAAAGAGTACGACTACATCACCCACGAGAATCCGCTCTCGTTAAACACTTTGGAATCTTCGAGGGTAAGTTATTCCATCGACTCGTTGCTACAATCTAGTAGATAGATCTTGGCTTGTTTGTTTGTATGCGATAGAAATTTTTTTGTTTTCCATGCTACGAACCCCTACACTAGTTCACCGGAGGCCGCCGACCCGACCTGGCCACTGGCGTCGGTGTGCGCGGAAAGCCGAGCCGCGGCGTATTCCCGTGGTTGATGTGCTCCATCACCGCAGTGAGCGTCCGGCCTGGCGCGCTCCACCAACGCCGGTGGCTAGGCGAGTTGTTGCGATTCGGCGGCGACTCGTTGGGCGGCCCCTCGTGGCGGGCGATCTCATGTTGGCGCCGGTCGGCGAAGAACTGCTCCCAGTACAGGAGGTTGTCGGTGCTCTCGGCTTCGGAAGGGTCGTTCATGCCGCCGATGTACTCTTGCACATCGTACGGCAGCTCGTCGGGCGTCGGCGCCGGCGGGATAGGGATGCCGCTGGCGCTCAGCTTCCACCCCGGAGGCATCCGCGTGTCCGGCGGCGCCATATAGCCGGCGTCGTACAGCATGCGTGCTTCCCAGGCCTGGAGGGTGCGCCGACCGAAGCCGTTCGCCGCAGCGCCGTCGCCGGGGTACTGTTCGGCCATGGCTAGGAAGGGGAAACGGGGAGAGGGTTCGCCGGAGTTTGGGCTTGTGGGTGAGGGAGCTGTGAGAGAGTGTGAAAATCTCCGGCGAGGGGTACGGCTTATAAAGGCCGAGGTGGGCAGCGAGGGCGGGAAAAAGCGGAACTGAGGGAAGTTAGTATCCGTCGGTCCGTCGCGGGAGCCGAGGCAGGGACGGTGGCGCGGTAAATCGGCGACGCGTTGCCAACGCGACAAGCAGTTAATGTCCGGCGGTCGCCGCGTGGTTTCGAGGATGACGACGACTCGGCTTCCGTCACTGACTCGGCGGGTCCACGCGCCGCTTCGGTTTTTTTCGTCGAATTCGCTGAGTCCGGCATTCCCAGAGCGTACCCGGAAACCTGGGTTCGGCCTGGATAGTCCGGACCAAAATTGGCCTGAATCCGGCAGAAAACAGGTCCTCGGGTACGCGACTGGGCCAATTTTCTGCGTCCGGACCGAAATTCGGCGTCCAAATCAGCTTCTTGGGTAAGCGAGTGGAGATGCTCTTATCTATTTATATATATATATATATATATAATAATATATATATTATATATATATATATAATAATAAAGGAAGGGGTGTTTCTTGTAGTACCTACACTTTTTCGGACTAGATTACCCTCTCACCATACCACATATTACCATCAACGCCACCAGTAAGTAAAATAACTGTTCAATTCTTCTTTGTTACCGGTAAGTATTTTCCTGTCTCACCTCTTACGCCCGCTCCAACCCGGTTGGGTTTTTTTTTAAACTCTGCTTTAACCCCGTTGGGTTTCTTAATTTTCTTTGTCTCGGCCTGACCCAGCGCTCCCTACACGTAACATCTACATATCCTTGAGAAAACGTACACGTCTCATGCCCTTGCAGCATCTGTTCCGCCATGGACATTACCCATGTGCCGCCTCTGCAACGTCTCAGACTTCTAGCCCTCTCCTTGCTCTATACGAATTGGCACAGATCAATCGGCCAAGCTAACATGAATAAAGTTTCCAAGACAACTCAGGCTGGCCGTCACTCTGAGGAGTCCCGGCACAATCAAAAATAGGATAAAGAGAATTTGTGCGAGTGACCTTGCCACCGTTCAACCTTTTTGGATTAGCTGTTGATCGTCTCCATCCCCGGCCAATGTTCACAATCTAAATCTATACCTAATAATAAAAGAAGGAGTGTTTCTTGTAGTACCTACACTTTTTCGGACTAGATTACCCTCTCACCATACCACATATTACCATCAACGCCACCAGTAAGTAAAATAACTGTTCAATTCTTCTTTGTCACCGGTAAGGTATTTTCCTGTCTCACGTCTCACGCCCGCTCCAACCCCGTTGGGTTTTTTTTTTAAACTCTGCTTTAACCCGTTGGGTTTCTTAATTTTCTTTGTCTCGGCCTGACCCAGCGCTCCCTACATGTAACATCTACATATCCTTGAGAAAACGTACACGCCTCATGCCCTTGCAGCATCTGTTCCGCCATGGACATTACCCCTGTGCCGCCTCTGCAACGTCTCAGACTTCTAGCCCTCTCCTTGCTCTATACGAATTGGCACGGATCAATCCGCCAAGCTAACATGAAGAAAGTTTCCAAGACAACTCAGGCTGGCCGTCACTCTGAGGAGTCCCGGCACAATCTAAATTAGGATAAAGAGAATCTGTGCGAGTGACCTTGCCACCGCCCAACCTTTTTGGATTAGCTGTTGATCGTCTCCATCCCCGGCCAATGTTCACAATCTAAATCTATACCTAATAATAAAAGAAGGAGTGTTTCTTGTAGTACCTACACTTTTTCGGACTAGATTACCCTCTCACCATACCACATATTACCATCAACGCCACCAGTAAGTAAAATAACTGTTCAATTCTTCTTTGTCACCGGTAAGGTATTTTCCTGTCTCACGTCTCACGCCCGCTCCAACCCCGTTGGGTTTTTTTTTTAAACTCTGCTTTAACCCGTTGGGTTTCTTAATTTTCTTTGTCTCGGCCTGACCCAGCGCTCCCTACATGTAACATCTACATATCCTTGAGAAAACGTACACGCCTCATGCCCTTGCAGCATCTGTTCCGCCATGGACATTACCCCTGTGCCGCCTCTGCAACGTCTCAGACTTCTAGCCCTCTCCTTGCTCTATACGAATTGGCACAGATCAATCGGCCAAGCTAACATGAATAAAGTTTCCAAGACAACTCAGGCTGGCCGTCACTCTGAGGAGTCCCGGCACAATCAAAAATAGGATAAAGAGAATTTGTGCGAGTGACCTTGCCACCGTCCAACCTTTTTGGATTAGCCGTTGATCGTCTCCATCCCCGGCCAATGTTCACAATCTAAATTAGGATGAAGAGAATCTGTGCGAGTGACCTTGCCACCGCCCGAACTTTTCAGATTGGCTGCTGATCGTCTCCATCCCCGGCCGGTGTTCACGATCAAAATTAGGATGAAGAGAATTTGTGCGAGTGCAGCCAACACTGTTTTTTTTTATAGTTTGGTCATGCCTACTTCACCAGCTAGCAGCCAAGCATGCTTGCACCTTTGCCTAGATATCAAACTGATCATTGTACCTCCTCAAGGTAGTCCCGCGCGCATGGTGAACGGCGCAGCAGCGTACGACATCTTTTAGGGCACCCCTGGGCCTCTTGAGCTCCAACCACCCATTGTAGGTGCAGCGCTGAAGGTATCCTAAAAAAAGATGCAGCACTGAAGGTAGTCGCGCGGGACTACCCGATGAAGAGCCTGACGTTGCAAATCTTGCATGCTCTAGGTCCGTACAGTATGGTGATTGCAAATCTTGCAAGCTCTAGGTTTGTTCATCCCAACACAATTTTCAGGCATTAGACAGTCCATTGTTTTCTGATGCATGGTTGGTAAGTGCAGATAAGTTGGTGGTATAAGAAGAGAATCGATTTTAATCTGTACATGTCTTATTGCCATATAATACATGTGTGTCGGTTGCCTAGGAATCTGAAAATATATTACATATTCAAGGGGACTTTATAAGTTGAACACTAGAAGATATACCGTACAGTTTCTCCTATTGTACTGAGACGAAACTCCAAGACTATAAACATAAAGACTAAGACATACTGTGAGATGGGATTGAAAATTCTCAAACAAATACATTAAGCTTCTCAGATCAATCTGAGTATAGCATATGATAAACATAGTGTATATACACATATGGCCGTGCTATGTTAGCTATTCATATGCATGGTGCGTGCTAGCCAGCGGATGTCCTGGTCATTTTTAGTTAACCCTCCATAGAGTGCTTATGATAAATATTAGAATCAGATATGTACTCGCTCTCAAATCCCACTTCCACCTGCTGCAGTATAAGGATCAACTTCCGGCCCAACTTGCTTTGACCGTGTAATTAAACTTGGTATCCTCGTGTTTAGTCCCACCTGCTGTGTTCTAAGGATCAACACCAGTTTATATTACAATCACTTCCGCCTGTTATCAGCAAAATTAAAGGAAAAAATCAAAACAAGCAGCAACTAAGCGGAAAAATTGTGGGCTGATATAAAGGAAGCTATGAGCTACCTAATTGAACGGAACTGACTGTGAGGAATTGTGTGAACTGATAATAAACTAAATGCGTGGGTAATTAAATGGGATGATGCTAGCCAGAGCTGGCAGCAGCGCACACTTCACAAGAAGATGAAAGGGAACATTAAGGAAGAGAAAGAGGGGGTTTAGAGAAAGAAAATATTCTGTTTGCGAATTGGAGCAATCAATTGATTAAGGAGCAGATGTCGTCGAGCAAGTTAAAAAAATGTCTATGCTATGACATGTCACTGATTTTAAAAACTCACCACCAACACAACAAAAACTAACTTCTTCCGCCGTAACGCGCGGGCATTTTGCTAGTAATCCCAAAACGGAGGAAGTACTTCAGACTTGCCTCCGCCAAAACCTGACGAGCTAGAGAGATCGGGCGTACGACTCTTGTTTAGACGATGCCAAAACCTGAGCACTTGCGCCTCCGCCACTTGGCCAAGCGCCGCGCGGATCCACTCGCCCGATCAGGCTGCTCATTCTTTCCTCCAATTCCCCCAACACACTCGCACACACGACGATCTGATCGGATCTGATCCTGCGTAACGCAGACGCAGGCATGCACACGCATCAAGCACCACAATGTATGGTTCACATCTATTTTTTTTAAGCATATATTCCATGAGATGCACAATTCCTGTCCCCTTATAATTGCTTAGCAGCAACACCGCAAAAGTGTTCCTGATATCGAAATCTTCAGGCCGTGAACCATACCGCCCCGCGGCACACGGTGGCCAATTGCCAAAATGTGGTAGACAGCCGCCTCGTCATCCGCTCTCATGTATCTGACCCATAAAGATCTCACAAGAACTACGTCTGCTCCGCCTCATAGCATTTTAATGGCGTTCTCGAGTGTACAACACTGCTGGAGATTTAATGGCGTTCTCGAGTGTTCCTGCTGGAGTAGGAGGATATAATAATATATGTAAGCGTGCTGACAAGCTAGGTGTTGATAGTTAGGCTCATGTTATCCACGCAGGAAATTTAGGAGGAAGAAGAAGGAGAAATGATATACATTGACCAAATAATTTCTTACACGTCAACTGTAGTGTCTGTTTTCAGATTGTCTGTTGTTTAATATTAATCATATTAATTATTTGTAATTAAATTTCGTCGAATACAGTTCAATTGTACCAAGTTTGTCGGCTTAACAAAATTTGTTTTCTGGCTTCAGGTTTCAATTTTTTATATATTGCTATATTGAGCTGGTCATTTCAAAGAAAAACGGGTCAAGAAAAATGATAACTTTTTTTTGGTGAGAACTAGATCCTCATCAAACAAAGACGACAGGGCCATCGTACCCAACGTAGATTGGCCTTACATCTCTAGTGAAGCGGGAAAACTTTAATTGGACCAGGACTGTGTCTCGGTAAAATCTCTTAGAGACGTGGGTAATCCACCTGTAGCCTATCTATCCATAGACTTTTCATAAAAGATGGAAGTATGAACAATAACTTGATTATAGCTATCCACTACATGAGTAGTGAGAATTTCAGTGAGTTTTTTTATGTCATTTTTGGGTTTAGGGTATATATTAATGTCTATTCCTGTAGTAAAACAAATGTAATTTACACTAAAATTTTCTACTCTTTATTTTTATTATATCAAATAGTTTATTTTTATATTTTCTTAGTTAGCATAGCGAATAACATAATAGTTTTTAAAGTATTACTTATGGTGTTATGTGTTATACAATCTAACATTTAGCAATCATTGCAACATATACTTGTCTTGTGTTGAATAAAAACTATTTTTGCAACAAACAAAATGTTAAACATTCATTTTTTTCTGTATTTTCCATATAATTATTTAAACCTAATACCCTTTTGTGTAAGAAAGAAAAAAACTAAGAAACCCACATGTCTCAAATGATTATTTTCTAATAGTTGGACGAACATATAGCATATATTTCATTATTAAATATATATTTATATGTGGTTTTTTGTGCATGTTTTTGGATTTTTATTAATTACTATCCATAAATATCACGGTAGAATTATCTAATGTGTGAATTCCAATAAATATCTTGATAATGGTTTCCTTTTTTATCTAACCTTATAGTTGAGTGATCAATAAACAATCAAATGTTATAAGGTCAATCAAAATCTACAACAAAAATCCAAAATGCCTCATAAGTGTTTGCAAAACAAAGCCACATCATGGTTCCACAAAATAAAATTATTGAATTGTGTGTCGAGTGCATCAATCGCCGCATGGACGAATGCCATAAACAATACGTGTTTGTATTCATGCGATGCATTTTTATATTGTTAATATATAGACAAAATGGTAGTTGTGACAGGAAATGTGTGTGGATATATCGATCCCGAGCTCCATGGGTCATGTTTTTTGAATCGTTCAAAAATGTCAGTTTGAAGTTTCAAAAAATATCACAAAAAATTCTAGACGTAGATATCAATATAATCTGTCCAATACATAAAGTTTCACCATGAAATGGTTTGTATTATGGGCTGTATAAAAATATCAAAATCTTACATATGAAGTAGTGAAGAGTGCCAGATTTCAAACCATCAAAAACTGTCATACTTTGTCATTTTTATTGAGAACATAATACAAATTATTTTAGGGTTAGACTTTGTGTATTGGATAGAGTACATTAATATCTAAGTCTACAATTTTTTTTCATAATTTTTTGATACTTTGAAATCAAGTTTTCAAAATCCAAAAAATAAAGGGCTCCATGTAGCCCGGGATCCAAATTGATTTTTTGAAAATTTGGAGTACTATATAGTAAGCAATGCTATATATAGGAAGAGTATACATTATGTGTTGTAGGCGCATTCAAACTATTGTTATATTATTTTCCATACTAGTTAATTCATATGTTATTGTATAAAATAGTTTATGGGTAACTTAGGCGTTGTGGTAATAAAATTCATAACAACTTTCTTTGTCATAAAAACTTAAAATAAAAGCCTTAATCTTGCCAAGAATAATTCAACTTTTTGGAAGTGTAACATAGCCAAGTACGTTGATGGACCATCTTTCCTACAATCCATATTACATTGGTAGCTAATAAAAACTATAAACAAATTGACAAGTAATGAATAACTTATGCAAAGTAGCACCAGCCACCAGGGGATCAATAGAACCATAACTAGAACAGGACATCTGGAGGCAAATGGATGCGCTGGGGTTCAAGCTTAAAAATAAAACCAAGCCAATATGAAGTCCATCCTCTATTGTGAGTTATCGATTAGTATCTCAATTGCAACTTTATGTTGCATTGGCATCTAATCTCAGAAGATATATTTGACATGTATGTTCATGATAAATTAGAGCATGGTAAGACGATCCTCATATTCATTTGTAAAAGCTATTATGAGCAATGGCACATTAATTATTTATCCAAAAAATCTTGCATACCATTATGGTTTGTTGTCCGTACATTTTTAACAACAAATTAATGTGTGCTCAATTATCGCAGAAAAGAAGTAGTATGTTTGGCCAAAGTCATTCAAATAGTATCCATGTCTAAAACGATATCCCTTTGGACACTAGGCAATATTGATACCTTATCCATAATGAAAATTATCCTAAAGTACTATAAGCGATGCATGGATATATAAAGAACAAATTTGGTTTTCAATATATATCACTAGTTAAATCCGGAGTAATTTTGGAACATTAAATAAAACCTATAGTTCAAGTAAAAATTTCTTGGAAATTATACCTAAATATTCTTGGATAAACGGAGCGGCATTTTAGCATTGTTTCTGTTTTATTTTAGTTGAAGGGTTAAAATATTCTACAAATCGAAATTTCTTGTGATACGCTGGATTACTTCAATATGGGTTCTGAAATATATATTCCTCACAATTATCGTCTAGATTGACACCAAATTCAAATAAACTTCATTTTCAAAATATGGTTCAAATTTGATGAAAATTAGATGAAAGCAATTCATAATAACTTCCTTTTCTAGAATTTATAAGACTTTTTCGACAGGTCTTGAAATTTTTCCTCAAACCGAAGTCCAAAACCAAAAATAGTAAATGGTGCTCTCTTCGATCCATAATAAGTTCACTATGGGAAACAGTTTTTTGCCCTGTATACACAATAATTATCAAAGAGCAGTAAATACACAGCAAATGCCTTTGCCTTGTGTTACACCCGGGAAATAGGACACAACAAAAATACCCGGCAAAGCCTCTTTGTCGTGTGCTTTGTTCCCGGAACTCGGCAAAATTCTTTGCCGTGTGTAATTAACAGTACACTGCAAAACAATCTTTGTCGTGTGTAATTAACGGACATGCCACGTGGATAGCCCCTTTGCCTTGTGCATTTATAAACACAAGGCAATATTTATAAAATTGTACCGTGTGCAAAATTTGAAATCACAGTGAAATTTTTAATTGTTTTCCGTGTATAATTCTTCACCATCTACAAATATTTACCATGAACCAAACGTCACCTTCTGCATTTACAAAATCTTTGTTGTGTGTCATTTTATCGTGTGCATTTACAAAATCTTTGCCGTGTGCAATGTTCCGTTGCACGGTTTAGTTACATGCATCTTTGCCGTGCGTTTTCCATAAAGGCGATACACGCAAAGAATCATTGCCATGTACCATACACAGCAAAGATGCCATGATTTTCCATTTTTTCGAAAATCCATGCATATTCTAAATATATAAATTCATCCCATAGTTTTATACAATAGATGCAATATATATTCAACAAACAACATGAAGCTAAACACAAATCCATAGTTCTATGACATATACAAACTTCCATACTTGAATTGCACAAATCCATCAAGTTCGATAACATACTCCATACTCGTATTGCACAAATCCATCAAGTTCAACAAACAACATGAAGCTAAGCATAAAGATTTGTGTTGCATGTTTGCCGTGTAGTACAGACGGCAAAGATTCGGGCACCACTCGGCCCTCCCTCGGGAAAGGGTGGCGGGAAAGGAAAAAATCTTTGAGCGGATTTTTTGCGCCTACCAGGAATGTTGGCGAGAAAATCTTTACCGAGTGTCCGTTAGAGCGTTAGAGGGTACTCGACAAAGATTCATTCCGGCACAGCGCCGTTAGATGCGAGCGGGAAGGCACCTGGCATCCATTTTGTGTTGTGTAATATTCTTTGTGGTGTGCTTTTTGGAATTTTGCCGTGTGTTTTTCTTTGCCGCGTGCATTTTCTGCACTGCACTGTGTTTAAAACCTTTGTCGTGTGTCTTGTTAAACGTTTCCGTGTGCGCAATCTTTGCCGAACTCTTTGCCGTGTTCCGGGAAATAAGCATTCGGCAAAGACTGATATACTCACCAATATGAATTTTCCCATAGTACTGTTGGTGGAGGATCGGAGGGAATAGTAAGCATTTCGAGTGTCAACAAATGCACATATTTTAGAACCAGAGCATGGATATAAAAAAGCGATCACAGAATGTAAAGCGAAAGAACAAAGTCCCATTCACATCCCCTTTGGACAGCACACAAGGCCAACTTCGCAAACCCAAAGTCCCGTAACTATAAAAGCCCACACCACTCCACTCCGTAAGAAGCCAGCTCCATTCCACCAACTCATCCTCCCCCACGCCATTGAAGAGCAGACCAGCACAGCAGCTCGGGCTCAGTTCTCAACCGCCGCCGATGGCGAAATGCAGCAACATCCGCAACATCGTATCCCTCCGGCAGACGCTGCGGCGGTGGCGATCCCGTGCCGCGGCGCGCGCGGCCGCAGCCGATGTCGACCGCGCGGTGTCAGTGCCGGCGGGGCACGTCGCGGTGTGCGTGGGCGTCGCGTCGCGGCGGTTCGTGGTGCGCGCGGCGCACCTGAACCATCCCGTGTTCCGTGAGCTGCTGAGGCAGGCGGAGGAGGAGTACGGCTTCCCGTCGTCACCAGGACCCGTCGCGCTCCCCTGCTGCGACGAGGACCGCTTCCTGGACGTGCTCTGCCGCGTCTCCTCCGATAAGGAAAGCCTCCTCCTCCGGACCGGCCGTTCATTCCGCTGCCGCGTGCCGGACACCAGCCGCGACGTCGCGGCGCGGCCGTTGCTGCAGGGGATGTCGGCGGAGAAACTCGTATGGTGATCAACCGGCCGATCGAACCTGCGGGCGTATGCCATTCAGTATGTTCTGTTCCCATGCAAACAAGCCGTGGCTGTTTGATTCCGGCAGCTGTTCTTCCGGACGCGGACAAAGGCGTAATCATCTCGCCGTGCCTGCGGCAGCCGAGAAGATCTCCCGTGCCCGGCCGCCCGCCAGCGCGCACAACAAGCACCGCCGTAACATCGAAGTGAACGGCGTTCTTCCGGGCCGGGCAAAATGGCCGCGCGCCCTCGACGACGAACTAGGACTAGCACTAGCTCTGTACTGCTTGACTGCAGGTAGAAGGTTGTAGTAATTGATTGAAGTGGACGACGGTTCTTGAATCGGTATATTGGTAGCACTTCGTACCGGGGATAAAAAATGGTTTCCCTATTGTACATTCATGTGGTCGTGAAATGGATCAAAAATAGTTTCCCTATCATACATTCATGTGCATATGATTCACATAAAGATTGTCAAAACCATGTTATGTATGGGTTGTGTAGATGTTATTGGGAAATTTCTATGTTTTGTTACTCATTGTAATGTGAATGATTGAATGAATTTTATAGTATAGAGGTAAAATATGCATGAAAAGTGTAATAATTGACATTAGTCTTATGTCTTCACACATTCATGTGGACCCTATAGTTATTATTGTTCTTCACATTATTAGTGCACATGTTGTAATGAGTCGACCAACGGTTTCTAATTTTGAATATATTATAAATCTACCAATTTTGTACAAAGCGCATATAAAATTGAGTATGTTTAGGAGAAAATTCCTTATTTGACACTACTCCTCAATATGATTCCTTATTTGACACTGAAAACTTTTCACTTTCTTATATGACCATTTTTAAAATTTCTTTGCCTTATATGACACTTCAGTGCATTTTGAGAGCTAACGGGGTTAACTATGGATTTACAAAGACGTTTTTGCCCCTGGTATATAATATGACGCCTCCGAGAGAAATGAGTGTGAGCTATGTGTGAGTTTTTGATGGGGGCGTTGTTCTCCAGGTGTGCGCGTCTATTCACTAGAGACCGGCCGCGTATGCGCGTATACTGCGCGCGCCACGGATGAGCATCGGCCGGACTTGGTATTTTAACTTCTATACACACATACACCTGGTACACCTGCAAAACACAAAGTTAATATAATTATCTTTGTTTGGTGTTGCTTAGGCTCTCGTGCATGGCACGATTGGCTGTTCCGTGGTGGACGCGAACTCATGCATGCATGTTGGATCAATTGATAGAATTACTAGTCCAATACATGCGCTTGAATTGAAAGAAAAAAAATGACAAGCCCCATGCAGGCATTGCGTACACGGCCTGCTCCTTGAAAACTGGTTTGACTAGCACCTGAACTTTGAATCCATCAACGTGTCAACCTGCGCCCAATAACTTTATACAAAAATCCATCAGCGAATAAGGTAATTTCCATCTGCATAAACCACATGTATGAGTCAAATTATTAAACCAGGAGTATTTACGTCCGGCTAGAAAAAATTTAACGGAATCTTTTAACGAAACTAACGGCAGTATCATATAAGGCAAAGAAATTTCAAAAGTGGTCATATAAGAAAGTGAAAAGTTTTCAGTGTCAAATAAGGAATCATATTGAGGAGTAGTGTCAAATAAGAATTTTTTTCTATGTTTAGAGTCTAGTATCATTAGTTGTGCACCTGGCTGATTAAAGCTAGTATACATACAGGGTCAAAAAATGCTAGTATACATATGCATGTTTTATCCCCCGATTGGTCCAAGTCTCTCTGTTTTCCTACTTGTGTACATGTATACCGACCTAGCACTTATCAAGAACTCAGACACCACATACACCTCTTCTTCCGCAATCTTGCAAAATTCCTTTTTTTCTCACCCTCTTAAATACATCAAAAGACGGAAATACACGCTATTGGGTCCTAAGTCCCCTCTACTTTTATTTATCAATCCAATTTTCTCTAATTTGGTTCCTTGTTTTTAGGTTGTAGATCATGATAATGTTGAGGCATTTGATTTCTTCATTTGTTTCGAGATGTGGACATCAACTATGGTCAGACCCTCTTTGTTTCAAGATGTGGTCATCGCCAGTTCGGTGCTCTCTCTCTCTCTCTCTCTCTCTCTCTCTCTCTCTCTCTCTCTCTCTCTCTCTCTCTCTCTCTCTCTCTCTCTCTCTCTCTCTGCTACCTTATATATCTTGTATAATCCTAGAAATTGCTTTCATATTTGTTGGTCTAAATCTCGAAGCAAATTGCCTACTTTAAAGGAAAAACATTGTAGGTTTTCAACAACTAGTAAGGACCTCATCCTATGCTATGCAGCACCAAAAAGTCGTGAGTGGATATGAATGGGCGTCAACAACTAGTTGTGAGTAGGTATGAATACCATATGGCCACAATATGCAGTATGCTCAATGGCGGAAGAGCTACTATAATCCAGCAATCCTCTTGGTTTCATGGTGAAAGGTTCAATGATCAATAGCATTTTCGACTCATTCTCAATGTGACTTCTACAGTTGTTCTACGCAGCTATCGATTCGGAGCTTCGTTGTTAATAGACTTCATTAAAAACACATCAACAACATGACATACATTTGGTATAAACTCAATAAAGACGCAAATGTGCGAATCCACTTGAAATGTCCGATGTTGAATCTTTCTTTCTTCCGTGCATAATTATACCATACATGCACCAGAAAGCTAAAAATCCAATTCAGAAGTAACACACTACAAGTAAATAGAAAATATACAAGTCAAAGAGGTGGTGGGATTTTTCAGGATTACATTTTTTCAGTCAGTTGTTGGTACACAAACATCACTTACATTTTTTTGAATGTTTTTTTATTTTTAATTTACTCGTAGCAAAAGTCGTCGTTGTGTTGGAAACCAACATATTGAACTTCACACTTAGATCCTCGAGTGCATGGCCACCACCAAGCTCATTCGACATCCATATTAAGTTTGTGATCTCTTCGTTTGCCTTATAGTTGCTACATATACATTGAACTTCCTCACGTGCAACCAAATTATTTTCACTCAAATCTGAAGCTAAATTGAGAAAAATTCTAGTAGTACACAACCGAAATTCTTAAGGTCATGCTTTTGTTATGATTGTGAAAATAACTTTGTCAATGGATTATGTAAAAAGTATAGATGAAATGCTACTGAAATTTTTAATTAATATGGTTGTCAATTGTGAAAATAACTAGCAGTGGATTATCAACTACTTCTAACTACTAGTACTGATTTTGGTATTTAGCATGTTCTTTGATTAGACAAGATTAGATTAATTGAGAGACTAACAGCATACCCTAACTTTCTGCGTTTCCCATGGTGCTACCCAGCTAATCTGAAAGCGAAGCTTTTTACTAATTCGGACATGTATATACTTCCAGATTGGCTACAAGCCATACGAATCTAGTCCGTATATATACTTTCGGAGTTGTATGCTGCGTCGTCAGCCACATGCTCCCATAAGCCACACCACGACATGTGTCACCCAATTGAATCGGTGTGTTTGCATTTGCAAAGATGCCAGCTAATTAAGTACGCTAAGTAAACAAATGGTGGCGACGACCTGATCAAGTGCGTACTTAGCAGCTTGGGTCCTTGACACGTAGAGCATCTATGAGGGCACACATGACAAACCTCGATTTGGTGCATGCAGAATTAGAAGACAAACGAAATTGCATACAGATCTTCTTGCAATATTGTTCCATTCGATCAATTCGCTAATGCAGAGGGAATCCTGGTGAAACGATAAATATAAAACATTCTATTAGGTAGGCTTAATAATTTCGGAGCTAATCATTTTTCCTCAAACAAAGCTCTGCTTATTAAAGACGTGCACCATTTGAAATTGTGTGACTCTAGCTAATCATGAATATTGCTCAACCACAATGAGATTCATCAGTCGTGTGGTAGTTTATGGAAAAGAACAATGGAAACTTATGACATGTATGTCAAAGTCCCACTAATTCTTTTCTTTGAACGGAACAGCTTGCCTGGATGCTGCATTGATCAATGGCGGTTACTGACCATTTTACGGACAAGACCCCTAAAGATAACAGAATTACAAGATAGTCCTAAAAATAAGCATGAAGGACCCTAAAAGGCTTAGAAAAATGCCTTGATTGCCAATGTTGAATAGACTCCACCAACAATCATCTTCCTCCCACTGGGGAATCTGCCACTTGGGGAGAGGAAGGTGTCGAACACCGTCATGAAGTTGATGAAGGGACCTCCCATTTGGAGGTCGAGGAGGGTCTCAATTCGACCGCAAGAAACAGGAGTGGGGCGGACGTCACCGACATGATCCCCCTTGTTGTTGAACCCCCAGAGAAAGAGCAGAAAAAATTCCCCACTGAGGAGAACACAGCCAAGCGGTGCCTACCCCTCCTCGCCACCACCACCTTGATGGTTGAAGAAAGACCTAAGGAGCAATGAAGTCAGCAGCATCTGCATCATCCGTGACCTCCAGAAGTGGAACCCCATCACAATCGGGCCTATTTAGGGAGATGTCGGTGATGCCAACCCTCTTCGCCTTTGTCTCCCACCATGAGAGCACCATGGTGAAGATTAGCACCACCAAGAATCGTCGGATGCAGCTTTCTGGCACCGACAAGGCACTCCAAACTACTTGCATCATGCTAAGAAAAAGAATATTAGAATCTGGCGGACATACGAAGTCTATGACAGAATTTCTAATTAGTTAGCTCAATTTAAAAACGAAATTTCAAAATGTTTTCTATGTCAAATCGTTTGTCCGAATTAAGATCCGTTTTCACTGTTAGGCTAGTCGTGACGAGATCTTCAAAACTAGATCTCATGTTAGTATGTTCTGATAACTTTTTTTTACCAAAAGTTATCTATCCATAATACGTAAGTTATCCGGACTTCAACATGTGAGTTATCCACCCAATAACATATAAGTTATCCATCACTATAAAATTTATCCACGAATCACATGCTCAGGAAACTTTTCCTGTTTATCCGCAAGTTATCCATCAGTAACACGAGAGTTATCCAGGCTTTAGCATGTAAGTTACCCATCAAATAACATGTAAGTTATCCACCACTATAAAATTTTATCTACAGATAGAATATAAAAAGTTATTCTAACAGTTCGGCCTCGTCGCCAGTCGCCACTCTCACAGCATACGAAGTACTCAACCTCGAAAGACTAACATGTCAAACATCAAACATATTTTTTTAAAGGAACTAAATCTAATCTTATTTTGCATAGGATATAAATAAATATGGTCTTATGCTCATCCATCATGCAACCAGTAATCTAGCGACTCGAATTTGTCTTCCGTCACCGGTACCGTGAAATACGGGTGACAAAGCCTTGAAGGGTGTTAGGTTACCGAGCCTTAATCGCGTCGACGTTAACGCATTAATGACAATAAAATCTCAGTGCCCTAATAACTAGGTTATGATGTTTCAATTAAACTTGCTCAATATGTATGCGAGAACACCTCTACCAATATGTTTATATGGTAGGTAACTTATGTGTTAGTGGGTTGATAACTTACATATTATGATATGGATAACTCATGTGTTTAGGGTGGATAACTTTTTGTTCCGAATTTTTTTCCTCGAAACATATCAAACATGGGATCTAGTTTTGAAGATTTCGTCGTGACTATTTCAACGGTGAAAACGGATCTTAAATCGGATAAACGTTTTGCTCTACAAGACATTTTAAATTTTTGGTTTGATTCTAAACTAACTGACCGCACGTGTTCACACTTCCTGCCAGGTTTGGACAAATAGCAACCGGTCTGAGAATAGATTTTCTCTAAAACAAATCAAACCGGGGAAGTAAGTTCCTCAATTATATAGCCCACACATTTCCAGGTTATTCTATACGGTTCAGAGTCATATAAAACAAATCAAGAACCGGGGAAGTAAGTTCCTCGATTATGTCGCCCACACATTTCCATGTTATTCTATACCTCATGACAAAGAAAATATCTTGTTCCAAGTTCTTCTTGTGGTAGAACCGTAAGACGGGAATATTTCATCCGAAAATGTGCCCCGCCCCTCGGTCGCCCCTGTAGGCGGCCAGGAGCTAACCCTAGCAACCCACCCTGACCCCCTTCTCCCCTCCATCCCTCGTCGCCGACGTACATTGACATGCAAAGCCCGTACCGTGCCAGCGGCGGTGGAGTTCCCCGACTCATGCCCACAAGGAGGCCGGTGCAGGGCGAACCGATCTGCCTGCGACGATCCTCAACAACAATTCAACGAGTCCATGCGCCGTGTGCCGGTGAGCTGCGATGGTGGTGGTTCCTCGTGGTGGAGGTGGCGGATCTCGGTGGCGCCGGTGGCTGCTTTAGGGTGCCGGTAGTGCTGGCTGATGCTTCTTTAAGGGGTTTTCGTCGATGCGGAGGTGCTGATGGTCTCTCTCTTCGGTCACGTGGATGGCAAGGAGCGGGTGGTGGGGGATCATGGCATTGGCGGTTCTTCAGCTTTGGTAGCTCGCGTATCACTTTTTGGAGTCCTATCTCTGGGTCAGCGGCGTCTCAAGTTCTCGGAAGCGGTGTGTACATTTTTCAAGACAAAAGGTCAGTGCTTCGGTGTCATTGGTGGCGATGCCTACAGGTGTTGTAGCCCTCTTGGGGGCGCCGTTGTGGTTATCTTCTCGTGGTGGGGCTCTGTGTGAAAACCTTGACCATGTGGTCTCAACGTCAACTACGTGACATATCGTTTCCCTCTTGGGGCTGTCGTCGTGGACCTCCAAGTTCACTTGGTCTTGTTTCATTGTGTTCGGTTGTTTTAGATTGTTTGTGGGTTCTTTTGTTTATCTTTGATCTGCTTGTAAAGAGCATCACCGTATATCCGTTCGATCATTGTGTCTTTTATTTATAAAGTGGGACGAAAACCTGTTTCAAAAGAGAATTGAACCATAAGTTTATCCCTTGTATATCTCGTGAAGATGAATTCGTCTCTCTAAGGTCAGACAACATGAGAGCAATGTTAACATGTTTCTAGGTGTTTCTAGAAAATTGTGTAGTATTTGCATCGAATTGCTCTTGACTGCACGATAAGGAACACTCCATCAGTCAGCATTACTCCATTTTGTAAAGAAATAAATAATTAATTATAATTAGTTGACACTAGTGGAAACAGGGAAATGCGTCTCGGTTCATAAGGGGCTTTAGTCCAGGTTGCCGAACCAGGACGGGGCAATCGGGCAAGCCCCCACCCTTTAGTCCCGGTTCGGCCATGAACAGGGACAAAAAGGCTCCACGTGGCTGTTGCATGGTGCGAGGGGGGGAGGAGCAAATCTGTCTCTATTGCAGCAGCAATTTGGCACATTTCTGTGTCGCGAGAGAGAATTCATTTTGACCACCTTTTTTTGTCGCGGCAGTATTTTGGCCACTTTTTGTGCCGCTGAAAGAACATGTTGGGCCCCATGTGTGGTTTTGGTAATTAATGACAATCTTTATGGACCAATGGGGGAGATTGAAAGAACATGTTGGGCCCCCATGTGTGGTTTTGGTAATTAATGACCATCTTTATGGACCAATGTGTGTATTAAGTTATACTTGTAGGATTTGTCTATTGGCATCTCTTGGAGCATGTGTTGGCTTCAAGGTCGATGAAATGCAAAGATATGTTGTGCAAGCTCAATATGCGAGGTCGATGATGAGATATTAAGAAAAGCGTTCCATCTTGAGAAGGGCAAGACCGTCTACATCGAGCTCAAGTGGAATGCTCAAGTAAAAGGTATAATCTTGATAGGTTTTCCCTTTTCCGGTATCACGTTGTGTGTGTGAGACCGGGTTTAGGATAGATAACCGTACTATCAAGAGGGGCTCTCGTATGAGTAATTCGGTCACATCGTTCGGAGAGAGCTCAAACCTTTGCATACTTGCATCATCGCATTTGGTTGTAATTTGGTCTTATCCTTGTGAGGATATAGAGCTTATGGTAATCTCCATAACAAGCTCTTGTTCATCAAAATCGGATCTCCCATATATATCTTGTTGCGATTTTGATTTATGCGGCTTTTCGGTTTCTCACCAGGTGAGGTATCTCACATTATATTAATTGATACACTCCCACTTGGTGATAATCAATATTTCCACTTTTTATTGGAAACCCCTTGTCGTCCTATATCCAACGCAATTTGAATCGGGTCAATCGGAGCTTCCAGTCAAAAGTTATTGCCGTTTAAATATTTGCCTGTCAATCGTTTTCTGGGCCGAGCGGTAGTACCGCCCGGGCGGGCCGGTACTACCGCCCAGGCCTAAAAGCGGCCCGTTTTCTTTCTGCCTCGCTAGGTACCTAAATCCGGTACTACCGGCCTGTCCGGTAGTACCGCCTTGTTGGGCCGGTAGTACCGGCCGGCCCAGTTTGTTTACCAGATCCAGATCTAGCTCTCGCCTAGCTCGTCTGCCCCGTTTTTTGCCTTCGTGTTGACCTGCTGCCCACTGCCGCTCACTCGCGCGCGCCCTCCCATGCGCACGCGCCCCGCAGCGCTCGCTCACTCTCTCACGTGCGCGTGGGCCACCCCGCTCGCTGCCGCTGGACCCGACCCACGCGCCTCGCGTCCGCGCCGCGTGCGCTACTCTGTGTGGCTGTTGCAGTGGGCCCCTCGCTTGCTGCGCCGCGCTGCCGCGCTTGCTCGCCGCTTCGCTCTTGCCCCACTCGGCTCCCGCTGCCGCCGCATGCGCCAGCGCTCGCCCGCCTGGCCCATTGCTGCTTTGGATCGCATGCGCTGACTTCTCGGCTCGCTGCGCCCGGTCTGCAGCTGGCCCCGCTCCCTTGCGCTAGTGCAAGCCTGCCACGATTGACCGTACACGTACACGCACGCGCCCGCTCCCTAAGCTCACCCGTTGACCCGATTTGGTTTGGTTCGTTCGCATTTTCTGGGACTGCTGCAGTAGTACCGGTTCAAACCGGTACTACCGGACCGTCTAGGAATTTTGCCCCAATGGCCAGATTTTGCCCGTTTCTTTAAATAGTTTCACCCCTTTGTCTTTTAGGGTTGCTTCTTCCTCCTCCTTTTGTCTAAGCTTTGCCCCCATTTGCCTTACTCTTTGAGCTTGATTTCTACTCACCCCTCCATTGATTCTTGCTTATATTCGAGGGGTAGTTGGAGGAGATCTAGATCTACGTTTTGACCAAACCAAAACATCTCTTTGTGAGTGTATCTTTGGGATCTAGATTTTGGAGGATTTTGTGTCTCTCTTTGATTCCTCCTCTCTTGTTCCCCCAATAGCTTTAGTAGCTTTGTTGGAACTTGAGAGTGAGGGATTTGAGCACCTTTGTGGTGTTCTTGCCATTTGCATTTGGTGCATCGGTTTGTGTTCTCCTCGGAGGATTTGGTTTGAGTTACTCATTGGATCTTGTCCCTCTTGGGTTCTTGGAACCCTAGACGGTTTTGTGGCCTTGGTGGCATTGTGGCCTTTTGTGGCGTTTGTTGGGAGCCTCCAATTAAGTTGTGGGGAAGTGCCCCAACCTTGTGAGAGGTTCCGGTTGCCACCGACAAGTGCACCAATAGTGGAAGCGTGAATCGATCCCATTGGGGTGAGATTCACCGGCGAATAAGGGAGGCCTTTTGTGGCGTTGGTGGTTTGATACCACCCCCTCTCCAAACGAGATGTACTCCATGTTGGGAGGAACTCGGTAAAATATCGTCGTCCCCGTGTGCCTCGGTTATCTCTATACCCGAGCTTTTACTTATGCACTTTACATTGTGATAGCCTTCGTGCTTGAAGTAATCTATATCTTGCTATCACTTTGTTGCTTGTATTGCTTAGCATAAGTTGTTGGTTGTAACACCCTCAGAATCGGACCTATGCAAGTTTTAGCGAAACCCGCCAAACCCGCATAGAAATGATTCAAAGGTGCCCACCAGGCACTTTCGTGCGGGTGGAAAATGAAGTAATAACATTACACAATAGTCCTCGATGGGACCCACATAACAGATATATATACAACACGACTCCATGAGCCAAGAATACAGATATACGGTACAAAGATCCAAATCACCTTGAAAACGACGGAGCGTCCGAATACGGACAAGATGCAAATGGGGCTAAGAGCCCTGAAGAATAACCAATGGCGTCCATAACCCTGCCCAGGCCAAGCCGGAAGGGCAACCCTGCTAACGGCGTCGATCTCAAAACCTGCTTAAACAAAAGGGGTGCCGGCAAAGGGCAAAGGAAAAAGAGGAGCGTCGATCGAGGCGATGCAGCGAGGCTAGAATTCGGCGGTCCTCGCCTACATAGGTATGGTGGACTGAAGCGGCAGCGGCAGCATGCACTAAACAACCTATAGAGACTCGATACAACTGGCGACAGTCAGAGAGGGGTAAGATAGACCTATCCGGATCCAACCTGAAGCTAACACCAAAAAAACCCATCCTGGTGTCTCCCCCTCGAGACCAAACGAGGAAGTGAACCGAGGAACTCACACAGTTGACAGTTTTACTTATTCGGTTATCGTTGCGGCAATTACTAGTCAAGTATAGATAATCATCCTGATAAAATAAGCAGTGGGCACTTTTAGTTAATCATTCCGTTATAGTGGCAACTCTTACTAGTCAGATACAGATAGCATGAGATAAACCCAAAACCCAGCAGTAGTTGGTACTTTTATTCAGCCATTCCGTTGTAGTTGCAATACTTACTAGTCAGGTACAATGGTCGCAAGCGACACTCAAAACAAGCAATTGTGGGCAGTATTATTTAGCCATTCCATTATAGTGAAGCTGATTACTAGTCATTATAAAGTCAAATTTATAGCAATAAACTTTAGTTATGCTTGTCTATGATCGAGATACTGTGCTCCAAGTCGTCCATATCCGCGGACACGGCTTTCAGAAAGTTTTACCCGGCCGGGGTGCACCAATAGCAACACACGCTCGATCAACCTCGGAAAAACCAAATCAAAACCCAACGAGGCTTTCACGACTAAGCAATCACGGGATTCAGAAATATTTCAGGGGGCCACCCCTTGGAGTACACCCGCAACGAAGTAAGCAAGCTCCGAGACGGACTCAAGGTTTGCGACAATGGTACATGAAGCGGAACCCGAAAACTCGGGGTGTCGATACCGCGTAATCACTCCGCTTACCTAAGCGATGCAGTGTGCTCCTCGCAATCGTAAATCTGAAGTAGCATGGCATAAGTACAGGATAGTAAATAAAACCTCAAACTAGTTTGTGGCCCCAAGAAATAAGACGGAATCAAGCTCGCTCGGGGGTCCCATATACCTCCCGGATGTGGATAGCGCGATAAATCAAGGAACAGGTATCAAGTACTCGGGGTCCTACGGGACACAAGTGGGCGTTCGGAAACCAAATATTTTCTATCACCCACCGATGCCTCTGCTTACTTCAATTTTAGTTGTTAAACAGGAATTAAAGTGAACGATAAGTAAAACCATGATCATCTCCAACATCAACATGCGGCAATACATCAACAACTGTGGCACTTGACGACACGCATCAGCACTTGAGCAAGCGACTAAGACGCGCAGGTCCAACTATCTACCAAACAACAGGTAGTAGGGTGTGTCCAAGGCTATATATGGCTGCAAGGGATATCACGGGTACGAAAACTAGAGCATCGCAACACAGATAGCAAAAGATCAACAGGAGGGAATAAATACTAGAAAAGTAAGATAGGAAGAAAGGGGAGATGCTCGCCTGAAAAACATTGTCGAAGATTCAATCCGAAGATCGGGTCGACACTCGCATCAACTCAACGGCCTTATCCGCGAAGAAGCAAAACACTAGAATAAACACCGAATGCAATATTTAGGATCAGCAGAAGATCGGGCATGATGCATGTATGATGTATGACATGGCAAAGGTGCGATGCGATTAGGTCAATATTAAGCGGAACCGGGGTCCCGACAATAATAAGGTGGTTCATGTTATTTATCTATCCCGCAATTTAAATGTTGGTTGAACATGGCAACAGATAGTGCCGGTTCGCTACACAAATTTAAATGAGGCCGATATGAGACTAGATTTGCCCGCATATGGGCCCCATATTTAATTATGAGGTGAATCGACATAAGACCCCCAAACCACATAAATATGCATGCGAGATGAATGATTATTATGCAACAGGTTGTATTATGTTATAAAATAGGGTTTCGGAAAGGGGTTCACACATTAGGGTTCGGCGATCTTGGGGTTCCGGGGTTCGGGGTCTGTCTCAGGGTTCGGGGTTCGACGGACGCGTTCTCGGGCTCCGGGGTCGTTCTCGGATTACTGGGTAGATCTTGGCGCATCCGTGGTCTTCGGGTCATGTTGACGGTCATGGCGTTCGGGATGAAGCACTTGTCGCACCGGGGTCTCGGTGTCCGGGGTGAAGTACTCGGCGTTTCCGTGTCGGCGGCCTTGGCGGTATCGGGTTCGGACTACGGATCCGGGCACGGTCTTAGCGTTCCGTCTTCGGTGTCGTTGGCGAACTCGGGCTCGATACCGGGGGTCCTTCGGATCCTTGAGGCGATCTTGGCGTTCTGCGAGGAGCACTTGGTGAATCCGTGTCGACGACCTTGGCGTCCGGGTTCTCGAGCATTCGGTCCGGGAAGAAGTACTTGTCGCATCTGAGACCTTCGGGTCGAAGAATTGGCATCCCCGGGTTCGGTCTTCGAATGGTTGGCTCCAAGGAGAAGGTCTTGTCAATCCGCTCGTCGTCCATCTTTTGGTTGGCTCCAGGTACTAGAAGTAGCGCACAAGCACAACCTTGTATTGCGTCACCAACTTCGCCGCACTCCCTCATCGGGTTGCGTCCATCGATCTAACATTTCAGTCCAGGTTGTAGTCGAGCCGTAGCAGACCAACCATCTGCAGATCACTAGTTGACAAAACAAACCGGGATCGCCACAAGGGTCAGGGACACACTGCACCGAACGTGCTGCAGAAAACGGCCAAGGACGATGCGCAACGGAGGTTGTCGACTCCGTGCTGAACCGAAGCTGGTGGAAGGCAATGAGGATGGCGGCCGGAGGACGCTGGCAGAGCCCAGGGAAGAGGCGCTGGCTGGCAGGACGAGGAGGCGACGTCGGCACCGCTCCTGGCAGCGGGGCGCAAGACGAAGGCCGACGCGAGGTGGAGGTCGGGCGTCTGTGGGGCGCTGGGAGCCGTCGAGCGGGCGGACGCATGCGAGGCGAAGGCTTGGGAGGCCGTGGGCGTGAGTCGGCCGGCGGCGCGGCGGCAGCGAGGCTCGGCGGGGACAGGCATGGGTCGGCGCACTCGGCAGTGCGGCGGCGTGGCGCTGGCGAGGCGCGGCCGGGCGTCATGCGGGCGGCGAAGCGCAGCATAGAGGAGAGGTGGAGGCGGCGAGGGGTGGGCTCGGGTGGAGATGCACGGGCGGCCGGGCGGGGGCGGTGGCGGCGGAGGGGCCGCGCGGCGGGCGGCGGGCGGTGCCGGGCGAAACGACAGGCGCCCGGTGGGTGAGGAGCTTGACGGGCGCGGAGGGGCCGGCGGCGAGGCGGCGGCGAGGCGAGGGGCAGAGAGGAGGGAGCGGCGGCGCGGCGGAGGAACCAGAGGAGAGAGAGGGTGGTCGCCGGAGTGGGGTGGTCGCGTGGGGCGAGCGGGGAGAGGGTGGGGAGGAACGGACGCGCTGAGGGAGAGAGAGGCAGCGCGGTGCGGGTGGGCGCGTGGGGATCTGGGCAGGGCGGGCCAGGCGTGTGGGGCCCAGGCGCGGGGCAGGCGTGTCGGGTGGTGTGAGTGTGTGCGCGAGTGCGTGCTGTGTGTGTTTGTGTGGTGGGGTGGGGAGTGGGTTGGTTCAGGAGAGAGAGAGAGAAAAGAGAGAGGGGTGAGTTGGCAGCATCTGATTGGGTGGGAGGAGAGGAGAGGTGAGGTGGCGCGACAGGGTTGGCCGAGGTGATGTGGCCAGAGGGATGGGTAGATAGGTTGGTAGTTTTAGGAATTGTTGGGGTGGACCGTTTGTAAAATCCTGGGGGTGGTCGTTCGGGTCAAAACGGCCCGTTCGACTGCCCCCGCTAAAATAATAAATATTTTTATTTGTTTTACAAACACCGTTTGCAAACCGATATCAGACACCCAAAAATAATCCGGAGACCCGGGGTTTGATATTTGATTAAAGATGGGGCGTTTTAGAAAACAAAACGGGCTTTGCGAAATAGTTTTAAGCAAACAATGCATGATGATGACGATGCAATGCACAAATTCAACGCGATTTTCTAGTAGTGGTTTTGCGGGATGCCACATTGGTGCACATATGTGAACCCTAGTTGTTCTAGGTTGTGCTTGACAAAGTAAAATGCTAGTTTTATTTCGCCTTTGTTGAGCCACTCTAGGAAAAGTTTTAATCGCCTATTCACCCCCCCTCTAGGAGACATCCGTATCCTTTCAATTGGTATCAGAGCCCGGTCTCTCATTTTAGGCTTCACCGCCTTGATAGTAAAGATGTCGGCTAGGGGATTAGTGCACAAGGACACGCTCACATTCGATGGCACAAATTATGATGTTTGGAAAATTCGCATGCTTAATTTATTTCTGGAAATTCACCCAATTATCGAGGGATATCTATATGTGGGTCTCTCTTCTCCTATGGATACCCAAAAAGAATCTTTAGAGGAGAAGTTGAACTCTCATATAGATGCTCTAGCTACTAAAATTCTTTTGCATGTTGTGAGCAATGTAGTTCTTTCTTCTATCATGCCTTATTCAAGCGCTCGTGAGATAATGACCAAGCTTCAAGATAAATATAGCAAGTCCATGATTTTTGAGGATGATTGTGTTGCTTCCACTTCCGGTCGAGATGAGTTCTCATCCTCTACCACTTCACCAACATGTGACTTTTCACAAGGTAATGATATGGTGAGTGGTGATAGAAATTGCAATTTGGATAGTGTGCTTACTATTTGTAATCCTTCATCTCTATCTAGTTGCAATGATCTATCTTTGGACCCTAACACTTCTAGCACTACAAACTTCTTACATGCTTGTGTTAATAGTCCTTGCATATCATGTAGAAATGACTTGAATAAATCTCATGATGATATGCTCATGTTGTCTTGTTGCCATGATAAAAATGCTTCTATTTCCTCTAGTGATTGTGTTGCTAACCACGTAGAGGAAAATGAAGATTCTATGGGCCAAGACAAGGTCTTGAAGAGAGATACAAGTGCAATATCATCATCACCTTCCTCCGGTTCTCACATGTGCCTTATGGCTAAGGGAACAAAGGTAACCTCTTTGAATCCCATTGTATCTCATGATGATGATGATGATGAGGTTGAGAATGATAATGATGATTATAGAGGTAAGTATGACATTACCTCTATTATGAAAATTGGAGAGGTTGTCTATAGCGCTCTCTTCAAAAATAAAATTGCTTCCTACAACTCTCTTGAAATCTTGAATTGTGCCATAGAAGGCAATGATCTTATTGAGGAGCAAGAAAACTTAACTGATGAAAAGTTTGCACTTGAGCGTGAGTATGCTAATGAAGTTGCACAACTAAAGGACTCCCTTGAAGAAGAACAAACCACCAAAGAATCTCTTGAGGAGACTTTTAATCTAGAATTATCTAGAGTAAAGGAATACCATGATAGAGAACTTGCGGTGGCTAACTCCTTCAAGATTAAAAATGATGAACTTGAAGTTGCTTATGCTAAATTTGTTGAGGATTTTAAGCACCTCGAAAATGTCTCTCGGGTCATTAAGAGGGAGCTCACCAAACTCACCGAGTCACATAAGCAACTTAAAGCTTCATATTTAAAAGAGCTTGACAAGTTGCCCTCACCTCTTGCTAATAATAATGATGCTTGTTCTACTAACTCTATTTCTTGTGAAGCATCTATTTTGAAGGAGAATGTTGAGCTAAAGGCTCAACTTGCTTTGCTAACTAGCGACTATGGAAAATTAGAAGGAAGTCATGTTAAGCTCTCGAGCTCGCATGAGGATCTTCTAGTCTCCCATGGTAGGCTAAAGTTAGCTCATGAGGCCATCGTGTCAAAGGTAACATCTAGTGGGCCTCATGTGGACATTAGCACTATATCTACTCCAAATGTTATATTTCCATGTGCTAGTCCTTGTAATTCATCCCCTCATAACCATGCTATATCTCGTGATGAATTACATTCCTTGCCTTGTTGCTCTAACAATGTAGCATCTACTTCCTCTAGTACTTTTGTTCAAACTAACCATGTAGAGGAAATCAAAGAGCTCAAGGCTCAAGTCACTTCTTTGAAGAATGACTTGAAAAAGGGTCATCAAGGGAAGGTCGCACTCAACAAAATCTTGAGTGTGCAAAAATCCCCCAATGACAAGAGTGGGCTTGGATTCAACTCCAATGTCAAGAACAAGTCCACTATCATGTTGAAGCACAAGGACAACAAGAAGAATGGCCAAGATCAAGACAAGAATCCGGCCAACATTGTTTGCTTCAAGTGCAAGGAAGAAGGGCACCGTGTTAGATCGTGCCCATTGAAGATAAAGCCTCTTAGTGTGAAGCAACAAGGGAAGCGGCCTCAAGCTCCACCTCAAGTCATTAATGGGCCTCTTCCTAAGAGGACTACTCGAGCTCTTCCTCGAGTTGTGGCTTCACCTAAGAAGAAATATGGCAAGAGTAGAACTTGCTACATATGCCGTGAAAATGGGCACATTTCTTCCTCATGCACTATTGGTATCTCCTATTCCCATCCTATCTTGATTGATGATGCTTATTCACTTCGTAAGGATGATGTTGGTAATGTTTGCCAAATTTTTTGGTGCCCAATGTGGTGTCAAGAAAAGAACCATTTGGATTGCCAAGCCTATTGTGACTAACTTCTTAGGACCCAACTTGGTTGGGGACCAACAAGACAAAACTTGATCAATAGGTGTGTTTTGGAGGGCATTGGAGTGTTGGCTACATTATGAAGAATTGAGGGATCTTCATCAATTATTATTGTCAAGCCAAGCCATTTGGATTATCATGATTATATTATATTTCCAATGTTCCTCCTTGCGGTAACATATGCTAAACTCTTTACATTGAAAGTTACTCGCCCCTTGTGCATGTGTTGGTTTTGTATATTCCATGCATTTGTACATGTTGTGCTTTCCACTTAATTATCTTGAGGTATCAAGTATATTTGTGTAGAGGTCCCTGTAGGGTTCGCAGCATAGAAAACAAAAAAAATTCCTACGATGTGAACTATATACCAAGATCTATCTACGAGATACAAACAACGGGCGGATGTATATCCGTAGAGAACATACCCTTGAAGAACGACAAAGCTTAACGAGTTCAACTCGTGGTTGATGTAGACGATCTCTTGCCGATCTCAAGATCGAGAGGAAGTCCTAGCGCCGCAAATCAGCAGCGCATCCGTGCTCGCACACACGTTCGAGGCACCGAGCAACCTCCGCCTCCTCGCTCCAGCGATGCAGCGGAAGCACAACCCTTTCTTGCCGAATAGCCACCGGGAACATGCATCTCGCTAGTCCGAGACCATGGGGAATAAATTCTAGAGGGGGAGAGAGATCCTTCACGAGGAGGTGTGAGAGACAAGTGAGAGGAGGGGCTCATTTTATAGGAGGAGGGGGGCACCCAAGGGGGTGGCCTCCGGCCATGGGGGCTGCCCCCTCCCCTCCTTCATTCATGTGGGTGGACACTCCACTCAAAAAATGTCCCTTCAATTTTCTCCACTCAAAAGTCCACTCAAATTCCCATTAAATTTCCACCAAATTTAATGCAAACTCTCATTAAATAAAACTCTTTTATTTTATTCAGAATTTTGTCAATTACTTTAATGACAAACATTCACAAATAACCCCTTGCTAGAATTCCATTTCACATGCATAACCACTTTATGCAATTTCACCCGAAAACCTGTTTCGGTATCTAGTGAAATAAATTCCTGCGCTTGTTTATTCTTTCGGCATGAAACATTTGCTCCAATTGGATGTAGGTGTCTATTAAGTGTGTCACCCTACGGTTCGTGAATAATGTGGACATGATCGATACCCCTCTCGGATCAATAATCAGAAGCGGGATCTGGAGACCCATACTGACTCCCACACATTCAACGATGACTTTCTTGTGATCGTCGGAACCTTTTACGCTAGTATCTTAATCCCTTTGTTTCACGATATATTACATGTCCGAGATTCGATCATCGGTATCTCCATACCTAGTTTGATCTCGTTACCGACATGCACTCTTTTCTCGTTCCTGTGATATAACATTCTAGTGATCAAATCACTTGCTTGCAAGCTAATCAATGTGATATCACCGAGAGGGCCCAGAGTATATCTATCCGTCATCGGGATGAACAAATTCCACTCTCGATCCATGAGCCTCAACATAACACTTTATTAGTTCTGAATCCATCTTTATAATCACCCTGTTACTATGTGACGTTTGATGTTATCAAGAAACTCTTCCGGTGTTAGTGATTGACATGATCTCATGGTCTAAGGATTAGGATCACTTCGTAAGTTGTTATAGCAATATAAACTCAATGACTTTGATCGTAATGCTATACTTCGGATGAATGTTCATCACAACATTACACTAATGTTGTGATCCCGTTATTAACAACATCCAATGTCCATGATCAGGAAACCTTGATCATCTTGTTAATCAACGAGCTAGTTTATGAGAGAGGCATAACTAGGAACTTTCTGTTTGTTTATTAAACACACATGTATTAACGTTTCCGTATTAATACAATTATAGCATGCAAAATAAACATCTATCATATACTTGGAATACACATAATAAACACTTTATTATTGCCTCTCAGGGCATATTCCTTGATCTCCCACTTGCACTAGAGACAATAATCTAGTTACATAGTGATAAATCTAACACCCATTGAGTTCTGGTGTTGATCATGTTTTGCTCTAGGGAGAGTTTTAGTCAACGGATCTGCTAAATTGAGATCCGTATGTACTTTACAAATCTTTATATCTCCATCCTTGACATGCTCGCGAATGGAATGAAACCGGCGCTTAATATGCTTGGAATGCTTGTGAGACCTTGGCTCTTTGGCATTGGCAATGGCACCATTGTTGTCACAATAGATCACCATTGGGTCCAACGTTGCCACCACTCCTAGTTCAGATATGAACTCCTTCACCCAAACTGCTTCCTGAGCCGCTTCTGAAGCAGCAACATATTCGGCCTCAATTGTTGATCCCGCTACCACAGGTTGTTTGGAGCTCCTCCAACTAACCGCTCCGCCATTCATGAGAAATACGTATCCGGATTGAGAATTAGAGTCATCCGGATCGGTGTCAAAGCTAGCGTCGACATAACACTTAGCGACGAGCTCTTCTTCACCTCCGTATACAAGAAACATATCCTTAGTTCTTCGTAAGTACTTAAGGATATTCTTGACCGCTATCCAGTGTTCCGAACCTGGATCCGATTGGTACCTACTAGTCAAACTAATAGCATGTGCCACATCCGGTCTTGTACATAGCATGGCGTACATTATAGATCCTATGGATGAAGCATAGGGGACTTTGTCCATTATCTCTCTTTCTTCCGCCGAAGCCGGACTTTGAGTCTTACTCAATGTCTTGCCTTGCAACATAGGTAAGAACCCCTTCTTACTTCCGTCCATTTTAAACTTCTTTAAAATCTTATCAAGGTATGTACTTTGCGATAGCCCTATTAGGCGCCTAGATCTATCTCTATAGATCTTTATGCCTAATATTATGATGCTTCACCTAGGTCCTTCATTGAAAATTTGCTGTTTAGATAACTTTTAACACTGTTTGAAAGATCTATATCATTTCCGATCAATAATATGTCATCCACATATAATATCAGAAATGCCACATTGCTCCCACTCACTTTCTTGTAAATACAAGCTTCTCCATAAGTTTGGACAAATCCAAACTCTTTGATCACCTCATCAAAGCGGAGATTCCAACTTCGTGATGCTTGCTTCAATCCATAGATGGATCGCTGAAGCTTGCACACCTTGTTAGCATCCTTAGGATCGACAAAACCCTTTGGTTGTATCATGTACAACTCTTCTTCAATATTACCATTGAGAAACGCGGTTTTGACATCCATCTGCCATATCTCATAATCGAAATATGCAGCAATTGCTAACATAATCCTAACTGACTTTAGCATCGCTACGGGAGAGAAAGTCTCATCGTAGTCAACTCCTTGAATTTGTCGAAACCCCTTTGCGACAAGTCGAGCTTTATAGACGGTCACATTACCATCAGCATCAGTTTTCCTTTTGAAAATCCATTTGTTCTCCACGGCCTTTCGGTCGTGAGGTAATTCCACCAAGTTCCAAACTTGATTTTCATACATGGATTCCACCAAGTTCTCCGCGGACGAATGGAAAGCACAGGGAGATGCGCCAGGGTCTGTGTAACACGCGTGTGTGGTCGAGAGGGCGAGGGGCGACGTGGAGCTGCCGGAATTGCCGCTGGAGGGCGTCGGAGGCAGTGGGGTTCGACTGAGTAATTTCGTGCAGCCTGGTGGCGGGGAGGGTGTGGCGACGGAGGGCAAAGAGAGATGGCGTCGAGGCGCTGAAGAGGGCACGGTCGCGGGGTGGTTTCCATGTGGCGTTTAAGCGAATTAACCCGAGCCTTAATCGGCTGAAACGGCCGGCGAGGTGAGGGGCGGGGTCAGCGGGGTGAGGAAGACGATGACACGGCGGAGTGGGGTCTAGTTGACAGTGAGAGAGAGAGTGGGGGTGGGGTCCGGTTGTCATTCACTGTGCGGGTCAATTTGTGAGTGAGAGAAAACGCTTCGGGGGGAAAAGGAGAGGTGGGCTGCTGGGCTTAGTGGGCTAGCTGGGCTGGGCTGCTTTGTTTCGTATTTTTTTCTTCTCCTGTTATTTTTCTTTTTCCAATTTGATTTTCTCTTTTGATTTTGTTTAATCCATTCAAACATCTATTTGAATTCAAACTTCTCTCAAACTTTGAGTGGATTCAAGCACTGATTATTTATATATTCTGAAGTCAATTTTGGAATAAATATTTTATTCTTTTTAGGGTCTTTTAATTATTTAAAACAAGCCCTTGCTTTAAATTCAAATAAGGTCAATATATTTTTTAATCCTTATTTAAATTTCATTTTTCCATAAAAACTTTTTAGTAGGTTTCATTTGAAAAACTAAAACACTTGGAATTCCTATTTTAAAAACTTTAATAAATTTTAATGTTTATTTGAAAGGAAAAAGCCTTTACTTAAACAAAATTGGATATTAATAAATCCTTATTATTTTGTTTACATAAACCTTTATTCTTTTTAACAAATAGAAATAGTTTATTTCATTTGCTTGGCCAAGATTTAATTTGGCTCTTTAAAATAATCCTTATTTATATTTCTACCTATGCTTATCAAAACCATATCTTTTTATTTAAAGATCAAAAAATAGTGATTCCAACTATTATAAATTTATTTATTATTTTTTTATCTTTTTAAATTCCTTTAGGATTATTTGCTCACCATTTGGTATGGATTTCTAGATGGTTGCTTTATTAGCTTCGGAATTCAATCTCCTTATCTTATTAAATTCATAAAATTTTATCTTTGGCTCCAAATTAAGTGAATCCAATTCATATGGTTTTATAATATTTCTAATAGTAATTCTTGATCAATTTGAAATGTTTGTTTGAAAAATTTTATATGGATCAATTCCATAGGTTTAGAGATAGCTTGGAAATGTTTTCTTTCATTAGGGTTTTAGGGTTTTGGTTTATTATCCAAGTGTTTTAAATTTCCAGATGCATTTATGAAGATTGCAATCCACTTGATTTTAATTTAGTTGGATCCAAATGTTAACCAAAGTTTGTTCAAGATGGGATTTTAAGTTTCCATTTAGAAACAAAAGTTTCTTTTCACCCTAATTTTCAACAATTATTTATTTTGTTTATTTATTTTTCACATGACAAGATTTGGAAAATCTTGGGATGTGACAGGCTACCACCCTTAAAATAAATCTCGTCCCGAGATTTGGGGAAGATAGGGTTACAAGTTGGCTCAAAGCATCTAGGGTACTACCACCCTTAAAAATTTTCCAACTAGATTACTTCTTGGCTTGCTTGGGATCTTGTTGAAACCTCTCTGGGCAAACATCTGCATAGTGTCCTTTGTTTCCACACTTGAAACATGTGACAAGGCTGAGATCCTTCATAGGCTTTATCTTGTGCTTCATCTTTTCTGGACAATTTCTTGCATAATGTCCTTAGTTACCACAATTGTAACATGTGATAAGATTGAGTTCTTCACGTATCTTCTATGGACAAGTTGACACATAATGGCCTAAATCTTTGCTGTTGTTGCACCACACTTGGCTAATCTCCTTATACTTTTTCTTCTTCTCTGGACATTCATTGGCATAGTGTCCCATCTCTTTGCAATGGCAACATTGCACTTGACTTTTGTCTTTGTTCTTCTTGGGTTTCTCCAAAGCTAAGAGTGCTTCTAGTTCATGTTCTTCATATCTTATCTCAAAGGTAGGAAAGTTTCCTGGTCTCCTTGATCTTTTCCTTGGATAATACATATGCCTCCTCTTTGGTCCATCAAATTGAGTCATATTTCTTAGAGGTGCAAGCTGAGATTTTCCTTTGTCTTCATCCTTCTTGGTAGAAGTTGTTCTCTCATGGTAGTCTGCAATCAGTTGTTGCACTCCACCTTGTTTCCTTTGTTGAACTATGGAATAGATGGGGCATTGGATAGGGACATGATTATTTCCTTCACATAGGAAACAAGTAGCTTGAGATGTGAGGCATTGATTATTTGGATGTTTCTCTTCACAATTGGGGCATTGATCTTCATGCTCTTTGGAAGTGTGATCCTTGTCTCCACAAATATTGCAAGCTTGGGTTCCTTCTAGAATATCATCCTTGACATCCTTGTTGTCACAAACTCCTTGGGAAGAGTTGCCTCCCATGTTGATCATTTAATCTGTCACATTATGCAACAATTGGGTTTGGGTTTCCAAAAACCTTTGCATGGTTGGATCTACCTCACTGGTGTTGGCTAAAAATTGAGCTGTCACTTGGTTCAACTAGGTTTGGGTTACTATGAGTTCCCTCATGTTGATCTCTTGGTTGTTGTTGTTGTTGTCACCATCCTTGATGATGGAGTTCCTTGGAGTAATCATCTGTTTGGGTTGGATTGGATTAGAATAGGCAAAAGATTTCTAATGAATCAATTCTAATCACACACATCACAATTCACTCAAGCAATGTGCAAGCAATCACAAACAAACATTCCACTCAAACCACAAGTTACAATCACATTTTTAGGCAATAAAATATATTTTTTCTACACCACATAAGTTGGTGGGTTTGACTTAAAATAAATATGGTGGTCCAACTATATGGTTCACTTGAAATCATTCCATCCTTCTTAGTTGATTCTTCTTGAATGAGATCATGGTTTCCTTGGGAAATTTCTTTTGTCTCGGTCACAAAACTTCAAAGATGATGATGTTTACTTCTAAGTTGTGTTTCCTTAATCTTCAATTCTTGAGCAACATTACTTGTCTCACTTGTAGTCCTTAGTGATATCCAAAGTTGAAGTCCTTGGTGAAAATATAGTTGAAGTCTTTGGTAATCTTGGAGGCTTTATCCATCAAGTTGAAATAGACAAGATGTAGATTTAAAACCAAAATGGTTGAGGAAAGAGTTTACAAGATTGTTTGCAAATATGTTTTGGAACAAATTCAACTCCTATTTTTCTAAGGGGTTTGTCCAATCCTAGGTTTACAAATCCTACAGGCAACACAATGCGCTGATACCATCTGTAAGGTTCCCAACCTTTAATAAGGCAGAGATCCCTGTGTTTACAATGCTAGTCCCTGGATCAATACCTAGCATCCACAGTTAAGATGTAATATCAAGAAACAAAGGTCATAATACAACTTTATAACTAGGAATAAAATAATTTATTACATCTTACATAGCTCATTTGGCTATCTCATTACAATACAGCAGAATATAACAATAGTATGGGGTCCTTCATCTTCAAAGTTCCACAAGCAAACATGTTGGTTGTAGACTTGTAATCCTATTTCAACACACTTCACTAATATCAAACAAACCTGCAACATAATAAGTTATAGCCACAAGGGTCAATATATTTGAATTGTATTGGCAAGTGATACTATGGTAGTATAGTGGATTCTATCATCTATATGCATTTGGCTAGGTGGAGTTTAGGATTGCATTGCTCAAAATAGATTTTACTTATCATTTGAAAACACTAAGTTTTTGTTTGTCAAAAACACCCAAGGCATCTCCCAATAGAAATTGGTGATCCTTCAAACCTTGTTCAACCACAAGTTTTAACTTAGAAATTGGGATGAGGAGATTTTTGATAGCTTCCATGTCTTGATGCTCAAATTGTCCTTTGCCAGGGACATGGCTAAGTACTTAGATTTTACACTCTACAGAGGTGGTGCACTTTCCCCACAAGACTTGGTTTCACCAAGACAAGATCTTTCAGAAGACTTCCCTTAGACCAGAATGGACGCGTTCCAACCTATCAAACCCCTACCACCAACTGTCCATTTGGCTAAGTTATTGCAACCTATATGATCCAGGCAGAGCCCATAATGCCAAGTGGCTGCACTTGAAGCTTCTCAACATTTGACATATCAAATCTCTTTGTTCCTGGGTGGCCATCCACAAGTGATATACACAAGGTAAACCATAGAAATGGGCCTTGTGAACCACTCAACACAAACCATTCCTTCAATTCCACCCAGGTGATTCATTCACTTAGTTGTTTTATTAAACAAAACACAAGTCCTTGACTTAGAAATATTCCATAGCATGAATATAATCCACCCCTGTTTTCTACTAGCTAAGCTAAGCATGATAGTAGTAGGAATCTTAACTTAGGAAATTTCTACTAAGGTTTCATCTACTAGGATTTTCCCATGGCATAGTTTACACTTAGCAAAATTCCATGCAAGTCCTACTTAGAAATATCACTAATGCATAGTGAAAATAATGGGACAGAAGTATGAAGCATCACTTGCCTTTTTGGTACAGAATATAAGTTCACTCCTTGTCTTTGCAATGATCACACTCTTCAAATAACTACAATTCAATCAAGCAAGGCACAATTTCAATCTACCATTCAAGCAAACATCACATAAAATAATAGAAACAAAACAATGCATGCAAGCATGCCAAAGATGGTTTATTTGGAAAAGTGGTTTCTAATGGGTTATAAACATTTGAAAACACCTATTGGTCAGTTTTATATAAGTGGCAAAATCATTTGCAAAAGATTTTACCCTTAAACCATTTTTAAACCAAATCAATATTTTATGTGGTTGAAAATGCCTTTAACAAAGTAACAATCTTTATAAGGTTCATCAAATATGTTTTCAAATCATAAAACTTGGTGTTTAGGGTCAGAGATTTTAAATCAAAACATTTCCCAAAGGTTTTTCTCCAAAAGCATTTTCAATAAATAAACATTATTTTTATTTGACTAGAAATGCTTTAAATCAAAGATTTATTCTTTAGCTTTACCAAATACATTTTAAAATCCATGAGTTGGTTTCTAAGGCCAGTAGGTTCAAAATAATCCATTTTCCAAAGGTTTTATCTCAAAAATCATTTTAGAACAAATTTTATATTCTAAATATGCCTACACAAGTTTCTGCAAAAACAAATAATTTAACAGAAGAAATTTACTAAACAAAGGGCATGGTTGGGTAGGATTTGTCTTGCTGATTCCATTGATATAAAATTTGTAAAATTTGGACGTGTGGTTTGAAAGTTATGAATTTTACAAAATTGAACATCCTGTTTTTAAAACAGACTCTGAGACACGCGGCACTTTCCTACTGGCGCGTGCCGTTTTGTGCGGATCAGCAGATACAGACCATTAGATCTAGTTGCATCGCATGGCTCAGAGGATCTCGTACCCCTTCGCTTAAGAAATCTATCGCAACGCTACGATCTAGATCCGACGGTTCTCAGCGCTTTGACCAAAAACAGGCGGCGCTGGCGGCGGCGACTGGCGACGGCGCGGTCAGACGAGGGTGGTGCTGGTGATGCAGGAAGCAAAAGAGGCAGGAAAGGGGCTCACCGAGATCGCCTCGTCGTGCTGAAGCTCAAGGTTGTCGTTGTTGGTCGAGGGGCGCACATAGTCGACTGGGATTCTTCGTCGGAGTTTGCACGGCGTCGGGCACGCTCTGGTTGTCGCTGCTGGCGAGGCTACAGGACACGGAAAAGCAAAACAGGGGGTCCGTTAGATGCGCGAGAGAAAGGGGAGCGTAGGAGTATCATCCTGAGAGGGAGGGGAGGTCGGTGTTACCGGGAAGACGTCGACGGACTTGGAGACAGACGGCAGCGCTGCTCTGGGAAGACGTTGTCGACGACACGGTGCTCGCACGGACGAATGGAAAGCACATGGAGATGTGCCAGGGTCTGTGGAACACGCGTGTGTGGTCGAGGGGGCGAGGGGTGACGTGGAGCTGCCGGAATTGCCGCCGGAGAGCGTCGGAGGTAGTAGGGTTCGAGTGAGTAATTCGTGCAGCCTGGTGGCGGGAAGGGTGTGGCGACGGAGGGGAAAGAGAGAGGGCATCGAGGCGCTTAAGAGGGCACGTTCGCGGGGTGATTTATTCGATATCCAGGAGGAGATCTTGACAATCGTGCACCAACAAGTCATAAAATCCAGGGGACTCTTCTGTGGCAGCACTCCACCGTGCAACAAGCACTACTAGGAAAATGGCCTTTAGTGGCGCACCATGAAACATCATCTGTGGCGCACTAGCAGTGCGCCACGTGCCTTGCGCTACAGAAGTTTAAACTTCTGTGGCGCACTGCCTAGTGCGCCACAGAAGTTTAGAGACAGGCGTGGCGCACATGCCAGTGCGCCACAGAAGTTTGGGCAGGTGCGCCACGCGTATGAAACGATAACCGTGGCGCACTAGGTGCTGTGCGCCACGGATGTAAATTTCAAAAGGAGTAAGAGGAGGAGAAGAAGAGGAGGATAAGAAGATGAGGCAGAGGAGGAGAAGAAGAGGAGGAGGAGGAGGAGGAGGAGGAGAAGAGGAGGAAGAGGAGGAGAAGAAGAAGAGGAGGCAGAGGAGGAAGAGGAGGAGAAGAACAGGAGGCAGAGGAGGAAGAGGAGGAGAAGGAGGCCGCCGTTGCACCGCCGTCGCGAGGAGGAGGAGAAGGAGGCCGCCGTTGCACCGCCGTCGCCCGTTGTCACTGCGAGGAGGAGGAGAAGGAGGTCGACGTCGTGCCATCACTGCAAGAAGAGGAGAAGGGGAAGGAGGAGAAGGGAGAAGGGAGAAGGAAGAAGGAAGAAGGAAGAAGGAAGAAGGAAGAAGGAGAAGGGAAAGGGAAAGGGAGAGGAAGAGGGAAAAGGGGAAGGGAAAGTGGAAAGGGAAAGGGAGAGGAAGAGGGAAAGGAAAAGGGAGGAGGGCGGGGTGGGGATTCAAATTTGAATCCCGCCCAAGCTTATCCGTGGCGCACTAGGTGTAGGTGCGCTACGGATAAGTCGCCCTGTATTTTTTTTTTCTGCAGGAAAAAACGGTTTTTTGACCGTAACTTTTTACTCTTTTCGAATTTTGAAAATCTAAAAAATCGCTAAACTTGAAATGTCCGATGTTGAATCTTTCTTTCTTCCGTGCATAATTATACCATACATGCACCAGAAAGCTAAAAATCCAATTCAGAAGTAACACACTACAAGTAAATAGAAAATATACAAGTCAAAGAGGTGGTGGGATTTTTCAGGATTACATTTTTTCAGTCAGTTGTTGGTACACAAACATCACTTACATTTTTTTGAATGTTTTTTTATTTTTAATTTACTCGTAGCAAAAGTCGTCGTTGTGTTGGAAACCAACATATTGAACTTCACACTTAGATCCTCGAGTGCATGGCCACCACCAAGCTCATTCGACATCCATATTAAGTTTGTGATCTCTTCGTTTGCCTTATAGTTGCTACATATACATTGAACTTCCTCACGTGCAACCAAATTATTTTCACTCAAATCTGAAGCTAAATTGAGAAAAATTCTAGTAGTACACAACCGAAATTCTTAAGGTCATGCTTTTGTTATGATTGTGAAAATAACTTTGTCAATGGATTATGTAAAAAGTATAGATGAAATGCTACTGAAATTTTTAATTAATATGGTTGTCAATTGTGAAAATAACTAGCAGTGGAAAGGGAAAGGGAGAGGAAGAGGGAAAAGGGGAAAGGGAGGAGGAGGGCGGGGTGGGGATTCAAATTTGAATCCCGCCCAAGCTTATTCGTGGCGCACTAGGTGTAGGTGCGCTACGGATAAGGCGCCCTGTATTTTTTTTTCTGCAGGAAAAAACGGTTTTTTGACCGTAACTTTTTACTCTTTTCGAATTTTGAAAATCTAAAAAATCGCTAAACGACCTAAAGGCGATTTTGGTATATTATACGATTTTTTTCGATATCGCATGCAAAAGTTACGGCCTTTTTACCGTGGCATAACTTTTTTTTGCAAATAAAGTCGAAACTCATTTTTGTTAATTTTACTAGAAGCTATACCACATTACCTACCTAAATATGAAAGGATTTATTTTTTTGAAGTGTTTATCATTTTCGTTTATTTTTTGCAAACCCTAAAAAGGCGATCCACAGGGGGGGGTGGAGTTGGTGCATGCCACTACATCTGTGGCGCACATGCCATAGTGCGCCACAGAGAGTACAAACTTCTATGGCGCACTATGCCATGTGCGCCACAGATGCTTGTGGATGGTTCACAGCAGAGAGGGGCGTGCGCTTAGGCGTGGCGCACCCCCCCCCATGTGCGCCACAGATGACACTAACAACCGTGGCGCACATGACTATAGTGCGCTACAGATGTTTGGCGTGCGGCCAACAGGCCACAGCCCACACATCTGTGGCGCACTATAGCCATGTGCGCCACGGTTGTTCTAGTTACTAGTAGACGCCCCAGGTGAGCCACGCCTGTTTTAGCCGTGGGGCACTTCAACCATGTGAGCCACGGATGTGCTGATTACCTATAGCTGTTTTCCTAGTAGTGAAGGAGATATATGAACACTTAGCTAAGCAGGGTGATGGCAGGATGTTCATGACGTTAGCGCAGGGAGCTAAACAGGGCTTGATCAATGTCCCCCGGTCGACTCATCAGCCAAAGAAGTCTTGATGTTTGCCTAGCTAGCTGTTAGTTCCGAACTTGTGTTGTAAACTTTATCCCTATGTTAACTTTCCTTGCAACCTCTAGAGTATGTTTCGTAAACCGTTGAACTTGATTGTGAGCGACGCTAGTTATTTGTGTTATGAACTATTTTAGTGCTTGGTCATATGTTGCTTCTCATTCGTTATTGCCGCCCTACTTCTTGGTTTGCTTTCCTTCTTTCTTAGAAATGTCGATGATTAAAACGTGTTGTGAATGTGGTGTGATGGGATCGTGAGCATTGTACTATGCACAAGGCCAAGTATCTTGTGCATCCTACTTGGCTCACGGTTCTATCATAGCATATTCTGTCCAACAACCTAGTTATATATGAGGCATTCTTTTTGAGTTGGCGCTATTTGATAAGTGAATTATGTAGTTTTAAATATCTCATTGTTGCCCCAAAGTCGAAAGGAAAGACATTACTTCACTATTCGTATAGCAATGGGCGACATTCTTATATGAATCGTGGAATGATTTTTTTTCCTTTCGTCTTTGGCGATACGAAGAGATTAAATAGTGTGTATTAAATGAAATGGTGAATTATGTAGTTTCAAATATCTCATTGTAGCCCCATTAATCGGAAGGAAAGATATTACTGCACTATTCGTATAGCAATGGGCGACGTTGTTATATGAATCGTGGAATGGTTTCTTTCCTTTCGTCTTAGGCGACACAATGACACGATAAACTATGTAGCCCCAAAGTCGAGAGTGGACAAATAAGTTTGTGATTCGTATAGCATGGAGATATTGTGTTAGTTAATACTATTTCATCTCGTAGCCCCAAAGTCAAAAGAGGACAGGTATTTTCGAGATTCCTATACATAGACATAATATGTCCAGTGGCAAGCCAAGGAAAGGATTCTGGGTCCACGGCAACGACTCCTTTCGACACACCAAACTCGAAATGAATCGTTGCCGTGGAGACCAAATCCTTTCTTTGGTTTGCCACTGGACATATCATGCCCATGCTATATGAATCGTGGAAATATTTCTTTTCTTTCGTCTTTGGCAATACAAATAGATTGGATAGCGTAAATTAAATGAAATGGTGAATTATGTAGTTTTAAATATCTCATTGTAGCCCCAAAGTCGAAATGAAAGAATTTACTTCACTATTCGTATAGTAATGGGCGACATTGTTATATGAATCGTGGAATGATTTATTTCCTTTCATCTTTGGCAACACAACGACATGATAAACTATGTAGCCCCAAAGTTGAGAGGGGACAAATAAGTTCGTGATTCGTATAGCATGGCACCCATATATATGCATGATCTTATCTTGTCAACTCTTATTGATTTCCACTGACATATATAGCTAATATCATCTATCTTGTGTATAGGAGATGGCGAAGAAGTGCTATGTCATGTACGCCGGTAAGGTTCCAGGTGTGTACGAGTGGTAAGACTGCAAGTAAGTGAACTTTTAGACATGACTACAAAGGCTATAAGAGTAGATAGGTGGCAAAAGAGAAGTGGAGAAAGCACGAGAGGAAGAAGTGGAGGAACTTCGTCATAATCACCACCTTGCTCTTCATGGTAGGTTGTGTGCTCTACTTCACCTAGAGCTCCGTCGTGTAGTTGTAATGTGATTGTGATGAACTTGTACTTGGTCCCTGAGAGATGTGAACTTGTACTCGGTCCCCGAGAGATGTGAACTTGTTCTATGTTGGAATTTTGGCCCAAATAGTCAAGCCCATTTTCTATTACAATAATTCCTGAAAATCCTAGAGGCCCATATGGCCCATTCATGCAAGACAAGAGGTGGGACAAATGTTTAGTCCCACATTGCTAGTTGAGTGGAAGTTGGACCAACTTATAAGGTGAGCTCTTCTACCACTTGGTAAAAGGATGAGAAGGAGAAGGAGAGAGTTCCACACTCCTCCTCCTCCTCCTCCTCACGCCACGCCTCGCCTCGCCAACGTCACGGCCAGCAGCCTTGGTTGAGGAATCTCGCCGAGCCGAGCTTTATTTTACCACGCATGAATGGACGTTTATCTGAGTTAAATGCGCTGTTCGTTTCATCTTGTCGCATCCCTTGCCTCGAGTTCCAAAGCACTACGCTACTTTCATCTTCCCCATCCCGTCTTGCGGCGTGCCGCGACGACATGAGAACCTCGAGACCCGCTGCTTGAGTCCTGCGGAGAAGGGCGATAAGGTTTTGGGGCGCTATCGGTGACGAGGACTTCTTCCCGACATCGCAACCTCTTCCTCAAGACATGGCCAATGATGGTTCCAACGCCGGTTTCTTACGCTTTCTTGCCGTGTACATCTTCTGTCTCAATCTTGTTACGATTCTATCGAGTTTTATGCCTTGCAGTTTGTTTGGATATATGCCTTATTTTCTATTCGCTATTTAGCATGATTAGTATATTACCTATTATTCTAGTCATGTTTTATCTAGCGTTTATTATGGATAATTCGCTTGGTAAATTGCTCTATTTCTCAACAATCCAAAAACCTTATTTCAGGCAATTTGCCCCAAGTGGCTTTGTTGCTTCTATGAAGCCACCGTGTTTGAAGGTGTGAATTACAAGCGGTGGCGTGCGAGGCGATGCTCAGTTTCAGACCATGAGCTGCTATAACGCCATCTATGGCGCACTGAGGGGAACTTAATCCCGCCAGGAAGAGGCGTTCAAAAACTTGATACTACTTTCAAGGCTGCCTTGATCGGCATCCTTGGCGACAATATTGTCGATTCATATCATCATTTAGCAATGGCAAAGATATGTGGGATGCTTCGAGAGAAAATTTGGAGTCTCGATCTTTGGCGATGAAGCGTATGTCATGGAACAATTCTATGACTATAAGATGATTGATGACCGCTCCATTGTGGAGCAGGCTCATGAGAAAACAGTCACTTGCCGGGAGCTTGAGCACTTCACTTGTGTGTTCGGACAAGTTTGTTGCGGAGGCATCATTGCCAAACTTCCCTCATGGAGGAATTTTGCTACTTCTCTGAAGCACAAGAGACAAGAGTTCTCCGTGACGGATCTCATTGGGACTCTTGATGTGGAAGAGAAGGCAAGAGCAAAAGACACACGTGCTCGAGGTACCGAGGGAGGTTCTAATGCCAATCTGGTACAGAAAAGGAACTTCCAGCCTTATAAGTTCAAGAACAAAGGCAAGTTTGACGACAAAGGAAAGTTCGATGGAAAGAACAAGGCCTCACAGTCTACCAGCTTCAAGAAGAGGACTGATAAGAGGAAAGGTGCTTGTCATGTGTGCGGTGATCCTAATCATTGGGCTCGCTTGTCCCAACCGTTTTGACAAGCGCCAAGATGGAAGAGCAAGAAGATCGCTAATGTTGTCTTGGGACGTTGAGATGAAAGATGTTGGGTATGGTATATTACCTACTATTCTTTCATTATGTCATTCTCTGATTGGTGGATTGACACGGCGCTAATGTACATGTGCTTACGATATTTCCATGTTTTCTTCATATCGGTCGAGAGGACTCAAACCGTCTTGATGGGGAACGGCTCGCATGCTTACGCTCATGGTGTTGGTACGGTCGATCTGAAGTTCACTTCGGGAAAGACTGTGCCTGAAGAACGTGCATCATGTTCCCTTAATAAATATATTTCTTGTTAGCGGATCTCTTCTGTGTCGAGATGGCTACAAGATTGTATTTGAGTCCAATAAATTTGTAATTTTGAAGTATGGTACTTTTATTGGTAAAGGCTATGAATGCGGAGGCTTGTTCCGCTTATCTCTGTCAGACATTTGTAATAAAGTTGTTAATCATATTTACACAAATTTTGAATCAAATGTCTGGCACTCTAAATCTTGTCATATTAATTTTGATTGTATGACGCTAGCCAAAATGAATTTAATCCCTGATTTCTCAACTGTTAAGGGATCTAAGTGCCAAGTCTGTGCAAGCTAAACAACCTCGCAAGTCACATACATTGAAGTGAGAAATTTAACACCACTAGAGCTCATACATTCTGATCTTTGTGAGATGAATGGTGTGTTAACAAAAGGTGGAAAGAAATACTTCATGACTTTGATCGATGACTCTACGAGATATTGTCATGTGTATCTTCTAAAATCAAAAGATGAGGCTTTGAGTTTCTTCAAAATCTATAAAGCTGAGGCAGAAAATCAACTTGATCGAAAGATCAAGAGGCTTAGGTCTGATCGTGGTGGAGAGTATTTTTCCAACGAGTTTGATTTTTTTTGTGCGGAACATGGCATAATTCATGTGAGGACACCTCCCTACTCACCCCAGTCAAATGGAGTAGCCTAAAGAAAGAATCGTACTCTAACAGATTTGGTTAACGCCATGTTAGACACATCGGGTCTTTCTAAGGAATGGTGGGGGGAGGCATTATTGACCGTGTGTCATGTCCTAAACCGAGTTCCCACAAAGAACAAAGAAATTACTCCATTCGAAGAATGGGAGAAGAAAAGACTAAAACTCTCTTACTTACGTACTTGGGGTTGTTTGGCAAAGGTTAATGTACCAATCCCCAAGAAGCGCAAGCTTGGACCAAAAACCATTGATTGTGTTTTTACGGCTATGCTTTTCATAGCATTGGTTATAGATTCTTGATAGTAAAATCTGAAGTACCTGACATTCATGTCGGTACAATCATGGAGTCGACTGATACGACTTTCTTTGAGGATATCTTTCCAATGAAGGATAAACCTTACTCATCAAATCCGGAGATACCTAGTTCATCTAATCAGAATTTGCTATATTCTCGAACCTACCATTCCTATTGAACACTCTGAAAGTCCTAAGGAGGATGATAATGAAATTCCTAAAAGGAGCAAGAGACAAAGGACTGCAAAGTCTTTTGGTGATGATTTCATTGTACCTTGTCGATGACACTCCCACTTCCATTTCAGAAGCTTATGCATCTCCTGATGCTGACTACTGGAAGTAAGCTGTTCATAGTGAGATGAATTCCATCTTAGCTAATGAAACATGGGAGATCACTGATCGTCCTTATGGGTGCAAACCTGTAGGATGTAAATGGGTGTTCAAGAAGAAACTAAGACCTGATGGTACTATTGAGAAGTACAAGGCAAGGCTTGTGGCCAAGGGTGATACCCAAAAGGAAGGTGGAGACTTCTTTGACACTTACTCACCTGTAGCAAGGTTGAACACCATTCGAGTACTACTTTCTCTGGCTGCCTCACACGGTCTTCTCGTTCACCAAATGGACGTTAAGACAGCTTTCCTAAATGGAGAGTTGGATGAGGAAATTTATATGGATCAACCAGATGGTTTTGTAGTAAATGGTCAAGAAAGAAAAGTGTGCAAGCTACTGAAGTCTTTGTATGGTCTTAAACAAGCACCTAAGCAGTGGCACGAAAAATTTGATAAAATCTTAACCGCTGCAGGCTTTGTTGTAAACGAAGCTGACAAGTGCGTATACTATCGCCTTGGTGGGGGTGAGGGAGTCATCCTTTGTTTGTATGTTGATGACATACTGATTTTCGGAACCAACCTTAATGCAATTAAGGAGGTAAAAGATTTCTTATCTCGTTCCTTTGAGATGAAGGATCTGGGAGTAGCTGATGTCATCCTGAACATCAAGCTATTGAGAGATGATGATGGTGGGATTACATTGCTTCAGTCCCACTATGTGGAAAAGATCTTGAGTCGTTTCGGGTATAGCGACGTCATTTTTTCTCCTACACCGTATGATCCTAGTGTGTTGCTTCGAAAGAATCGAGGAAATGCTAGAGACCAACTAAGATACTCTCAAATCATTGGCTCGCTTATGTATTTAGCTAGTGCCACGAGACGACATCGCCTTTCTTTGTAAGCAAACTCGTCGATTTGTCTCAAATCCAGGAGATGATCACTAGCATGCTCTTGAAAGAGTTATGCGATATCTAAAAGGTACTGCGAGCTATGGCATACACTATACCGGGTATCCGAGGGTACTAGAGGGTTATAGTGATTCAAATTGGATATCTGATGCTGATGAGATAAAGGCCACGAGTGGATATGTTTTCACACTTGGTGGTGGCGCTGTTTCTTGGAAGTCTTGCAAGCAGACCATCTTAACGAGGTCAACTATGGAAGCAGAACTCACAGCACTAGACACGACCCTTTGTTGAAGCGAGTGGCTTCGTGAACTCTTGATGGACTTACCTGTGGTTGAAAAACCTATACCCGCAATTCCAATGAACTGTGATAATCAAACTGTGATTATTAAGGTGAACAGTTCTAAGGATAATATGAAGTCCTCAAGACATGTGAAGAGGAGATTGAAATCTGTCAGGAAAATGAGAAACTCCGGAGTTATTGCATTGGATTATATCCAAACATCTAAAAACTTGGCAGATCCCTTCACAAAGGGTCTATCATGCAACGTGATAGAAAATGCATCGAAGGAGATGGGTATGAGACCCACAATTTGAGCTTTCCACAGTGGTAAACCACTCTATGTGATCGGAGATCCCGTGAATTAGAATTGGGAAACAAGCTGTTGGTTAGCTGAGAGGAAAGTATCCCTACTTTAATAAACACCACTCCATAAAGATGCAATACTTTCCTATTCTGCATGGCAGGTTGATTTATTATCTTAATGTGTTCTAAGTGGCTTATCCTAAGCAAAGATGTTGTCCTGCAAAACATCTTTTGAAGAACACACCTATATGAGTCTGACATTAAAAGCGTCATGATCTTTGAGAGTAGGGTGCTCTCTAATAAACTCATGAAAGGTCATGGAGTATGACGTATAAGCTCCACCCGCGGGGAAGTCCCACAGTAGCCCAGTATCGGTCAAGACTTCGTGTGAAGCTAGATTGCAGCAAACTTGCAGTTCAAGGCATAGTCCAATGTACAAGTCGCAACCTAGTGTAGCATAGAATTCTAGGTGGAAGTTCAACTTAACAGTCTCCACTATAGTACCGGTATATAAACAGTGTTTTGGAACCAAAGGCAGATTACATGTTCCTCTGGGATCTGGTGGGGGATTGTTGGAATTTTGGCCCAAATAGTCAAGCCCATTTTCTATTACAATAATTCCTGAAAATCCTAGAGGCCCATGTGGCCCATTCATGCAAGACAAGAGGTGGGACAAATGTTTAGTCCCACATTGCTAGTTGAGTGGAAGTTGGACCAGCTTATAAGGTGAGCTCTTCTACCACTTGGTAAAAGGATGAGAAGGAGAAGGAGAGAGTTCCACACGCGCGCTCCTCCTCCTCCTCGCTCACCTCGCCTCGCCACGACGCGCGCGCGCCGCGGGTTGTGGGAATCTCGCCGAGCCGAGCTTTATTTTGCTTTGCTTTGAATGGACGTTTAATACGAAGGTGAAACGTTTGCTTTGAATGGACGTTTAATACGAGTTAAATGCGCCTGTTTGTTTCATCTTCTGCACCGTCTGCCTTCTCCTCTGCGCCTATAAGAGAGAGAGGTTGCGCCTCCTCTCAGTTGCGCTGTTACACATCCCTTGCCTCGAGTTCCAAAGCACTACGCTACTTTCATCTTCCCCATCCCGTCTTGCGGCGTGCACCGCGACAAGAGGGAAACCTCCGAGACCCGGCTTGAGTCTGTCGGAGAAGGCGATAAGGTTTTGGGGGCGCTATCGGCGCGACCTCTTGGCATCACGGACTCCCTCAGATAGCGTCTTCCCCGACGAGGACTTCTTCCCCGACATCAGCAACCTCTTCCTCGACGACATGGCCAATGATGGTTCCAACGCCGGCGGTTCTACTTCTGCTACTGCCGTGTACATATTCTGTCTCAATCTTATTCTGATTCTATCCAGAGTTTTATGCCTTGCAGTTTGTTTGGCTATATGCCTTATTTTCTATTCGCTATTTAGCATGATTAGTATATTACCTATTATTCTAGTCATGTTTTATCTAGCGTTTATTATGGATAATTCGCTTGGTAAATTGCTCTATTTCTCAACATTCTATGTGATGTACATGTGTGAACTCTCGCATGTCGAGGATTAATTCAACTTAATGTGTGATGTACTTGTATTAGTGTTGGTTATACTATGTTTTGGCCAATTGCAACTTTCTGAAAATTCTGTGATATTTATACTATATTCGGGATTGTATAGTACATGTGTATTTTGTATTCTATATTGTATTATGGTTCTGTAAAATTTAAAATTCAAAATTGCTATTTGAGACGCATCTGTAAACTTATTGGAGGAGCATATGACAGAAATAAGCAAGACGCATCTAGAATACATATGCGAGGCGCAAATGAATATGAGCCTCCTATATGTTCATAGAAGGCGCATATTGATATCGCCTCACATATATAACCTCTGAGTCGCATTAGGGATGCGCCTCGCATAACAAATAATTAAGTCGTGGCCTTCGAGGCACATCCTAATGCGACTCTAATGGCTTTCCATATGCCTCGAGTAGGCAATTTCCTAGTAGTGTTTGTATTTCAAATATCACATCATATTACTTAAAGCTATACTGATTTCTTCTTAATTCAAGATTGCATGGAGTTTACCTTTATTAAGGAGTATAAGAGATGTGTTTCATCTACGTGTTAGGACGTGATGCCCATATGAATGCTTATCATACACATATAGAAGTTCCATAAAGATTTATCATTGATTAATTGTTTTATGATCACCACAACTTAAAAGAGAGTAGACAAGTGAACCCATGAACCCCGGTCTAATTTTAATCATAATAAACACCTTTCCATTGCAACAACTACCTTTTACATTTTTTGCAATTTATTATTTCAACAATACAAAAATACTTCTCCTGCTTGCAATCATCCATAAAACCCCCCCAAAACAACTTTACTATCTTCCATATCATCTAGTTTGCATTTATTTACTTTATATATATTTCATATTACTAATACGAAACCTTGTGCTTGACAACCACTTGGTGTAGCCGGGGCACAAGAAAAATTATTTTGTTTTACAGGTTGCTTGACAAGGAGAAGATGAATAAATTTTCATAACCAATTCCCCAAGAGTTTTATATAAACCCTCGAGTCACCCTTGCGAGGAAAAGAATCTTGCTACAACCCTCGAGTCATAACACTAGAGGAAAAAGGGCCATCCGTTCGCGACCCCTCGGAGCATTAGTCCCGGTTGCTTGACAACTTGGACTATCTTGGCGTCGTTGGAGCGGGCGCAGGGCGAGGCATGGGTCCCGGTTGGTAAGGGGCATGCATCCCGGTTGGAGCCACCAAGGACTAAAGGTTTGGCCACAGCCACGTGGCACAGAACGCCTTTAGTCCCGGTTGCTTGGCTTCAACCGACTAAAGGCCCTTGCCCTCTATAAATGCCTGACCCCTCTGCCTCCACTCTGTTTTTGAATGGTGTAAGGTGTGAGGTGTGTGCTAGTTTTTTTCATGCATGCATTGAAGGTGTTTGTTGAAATGTTTGAGTGAAAAATCCGTTGAATTTCTCATAGAACAAAAATATAGAAGGTGTCTGAGACGCACTTGAGCTTTCTCCTCTTTATTTCTCTCGATCGAGGTTAGCAATCTTATCTTTTCTAGGTCATTGATACAATTCATGTGTCGGTGTGAATTGGTTATTTCACTATTTATGATGTCCTGTTTTTTGATAAACTTACTTATATGATGCAGATGAACGGTCGGGAATGGATGTACGGTGACCGGCGGGTAGCCGGGTATATCAAAGGCATGGATAAATTTATCGATGTGGCTACGGCAAACAAAGAGAATGGATTTATACGTTGTCCATGTGTTCAATGTCGGAACAACAAGGAGTACTCTTCCTCGAAAATCATTCGCGGCCACTTGATTATGAAAGGTTTCATGCCCAACTATAATTGCTGGATCAAGCACGGGGAAAGAGGGGTTATGATGGAAGATGGTGAAGAAGAAGATGATGATAACAACTATCATCATATGTTTCCTGAATACAGTGATACTGCAATGGAAGACAATGGAGAGGAAAAAGGTGAAGAACGGGCATCAGATGAGCCGGCTGATAAACTTGGTAGGGTCATTTCTGATGCAAAGCGAGGCGTGAAGCAGAAAATGAGAAGTTGAAGTTAGAGGAATGTTAGAAGATCACAAGAAATTGTTGTACCCAAATTGTGAAGATGGCAGCACAAAGCTCGATGCGACATCTTTGGAATTGTTGCGATGGAAGGCGAGTGTGGTCTAACTGACTCCTCATTTGAAAAGATGCTGAAAATAATGAAGCCAAGTTTCCAAAACATAACGAACTTCCCGATAGTACCTCTGAAGAAAAGAAGACTCTCTCATCCTCGGGATTAGATGTGCAAAAGATACATGCATGCATTAATGATCGCATCCTCTACATGTAAGGAGTATGAGAATTTAGATAAATGCCGGTATGCAGCGTTGCGGTATAAGATCGACGAGATGACCACAGTGATGTTGAGGAGAGCCCCTGGAAGAGGGTTCTGCTAAGGTTATGTGGTATGCTCCTATAATACCAAGGTTGAAACGCATGTTCGAAACAAAGAGCATGCCGGTTGTTGCGATGGCACAAAGAAGACCGTAAGAAAGGCGGGGAGTTGAGACACCCTGGCGATGGGTCACAGTGGAGAAAAATCGAGAGAGACTTCCCGGACTTTGCGGTGGCGCAAGGAACTTATGGTTTGGTCTAATCGGATGGCATGAATCCTTTTGGGGAAGAGCTGCAGATCCTGACACCTGCCCGTGACTCTATGTATCTACAACCTGCCTCCTTGGTTGTGCATGAAGCGTAAGTTCATTATGATGCCGGTGCTCATCCAAGGCCCGCAACCGGGCAACGACATTGATGTGTACCTTAGGCCATTAGTTGAAGAACTCTTACAGTTGTGGGGCAAACCAGGTGTACGTGCGTGGGATGAGAACAAACAGGAGCCATTCTCGGTCCGGTATTTCTGCACAATATGTTCCCCTTTGAGAGGTTCATGGGAGTCTTAAAGAAATATGTTCATAACCGTGCTAGACCAGAAGGAAGCATCTCCAAGGGATATGGAACAGAGGAGGTCATTGAGTTTTGTGTTGACTTTATTCCTGACCTTAAGCCGATTGGTGTTTACGACTCATGGCATGAGGGAAGACTAAGTGGAAAAGGCACTGGGAAAGAAAGCAGCGATATGTAGGGACGGGATTCTTTCACTAAAGCACACTACAGTTCTACATAATTCCACCTTGGCAGCTCCGTATATGGAGGAACACAAGAATATTGTACGCTCAAAAACCCGGGAAGCTTGAATCATGGATTACTGAGATGAACACATGAAGTCTGCCGGTGGTTGGATGCGGACACATCTCTTGAATGACACCCTGTTGGAGATCAGCTATACTTGTTGGCGCGTCACCATCTTCTCTTGTATTGAATTTCCAAAGTGCGAAATAAATGGGAATACATTCTACACGATCGCCCAAGATAAAAGAGCACCAACCAAAATAGTGGTGTCCGCTTTGATGCAATAGGCGAGAATGGACAAAAGGACACATATTATGGTTACATAGAGGAGATATGGGAACTAGACTATGGAGTCTCTTTTAAGGTCCCTTTGTTTCATTGCAAATGGGTCAACTTTGAATGGGAAGGGGTAAAGATAGACCGGTTATGCGGAATGACAACAATGGATCTCAACAATCTTGGTTATAGAGATGAACCATTCGTCCTAGCCAATGATGTGTCTCAGGTTTTCTATGTGAAGGACATGTCCTCCAGACCAAAAAAAGAAAAATATGCAAACGAATACATCATATGATGATCCAAAGCGTCACATAGTTCTTTCGGGAAAAGAAACATCGTGGGAATCGAGGACAAGATGACATGTCGGAAGATTATAATAAGTTTGATGAAATTCCGCCCTTCACGGTGGCCCAAGCATTCCGTTAAGTAAAGAAGATGCTCCATGGTTACGTCTGAAGCGGTCATAAGGAATGACATATGCCAAGAAGTTCATGCTCATATTATGTAACTCTAGTTCATGTCTTTCGCGGTTTGTGGCTTGACGAAGGATATCTTTCGCGGTTTGTGGCCTTTAGTCGGTTTTGTAGTCTCAGTTTTAATATTAATAAATCTCTTGAGTGTTAGTCCCATTTTGTGGCTGGACCGGAGTGCCTCTATGACCAGTTTCTCGGAGATCTTGGGAGGCTGGGCTCGTCGGCATCTCCACGAAACTGGCAGATGGTGTCCCTGCTCTCGAAAACCATCTTGCAGCTTGTAACTTCACTAACTAGATCAATCGCCTCGAGCTAACTAATTTCACATATTAGGGAGTGCCTCTATGACCGATTTCTCGGAGATGCGGAGGCTGAGCTCCGTCGGCATCTCCACAAGCGCGCAGTGGTGTCCCTGCTCTCGAAAACCATCTTGCAGCTTGTAACTTCACTAACTAGATCAATACGCCTCAGAGCTAACTAATTTCACATATTAGGGAGTGCCTCTATGACCAGTTTCTCGGAGATGCCGGAGGACTGGGCTCCGTCGGCATCTCCTGGCGCAGCATGATGGTGTCCCTCTCGAAAACCATCTTGCAGCTTGTAACTTCACTAACTAGATCAATCGCCTCGGAGCTAACTAATTTCACATATTAGGGAGTGCCTCTATGACCAGTTCTCGGAGATGCGGAGGAGGGGCTCCGTCGGCATCTCCTGGCTGGCCGTAGTGGTGTCCTGCTCTCTAAAACCATCTTGGAGATGCCTCAAACTGGCTGGAGGACTGGACTCACAAGGATGCATATTTATAGTACAAGCAGCTCGGCATAATGTCGACACTCACGACATAATGTCGACACTCACCTATTATTAGTCTTGACTCATCTTTAGTCGGTTGGTGTCTCCAACCGGGACTAAATTCATCTTTAGTCGGTTGGTGACACCATCCGGGACAAGGTCCTAAGCCATACGACATAATGTCGACACTCACCCCTATTATTAGTGTTGTGCGGCCCACTGCCGCAATCCCTTTAGTCGGTTTGTGACTACATCCGGGACTAAATGTGTGAACAATGATCATGTGTGTGTGGACATTGGTATGTAGAACAATGTTGCAGGAGGAAATTTTCCTTTTTGTACGGAAAATCCCTTTTCCATTTTCCGGCGCAAAAACGGGTCGTTTGTGAAGTAACCACCAAAATGCCGTTTCAGAATGCTACCGTCCTATTTTCCTAAAATACTAGACCACCTTACATGGACTATATCCCAACCGGTACAAATCGGGACTAAATATGAACCCTCTCTTTATATAGGCATTTCCCTCTATTTATTAGGTAACACTTAAGACATTTATTAATATTAAAAACCGAGACAAATCGGGACTAGCTAACACTCAGGCCTAAAGCCGCCCCCTTTAGTCATAATCATGCCTAGTCCTATAGTACGCAGCTTCAGGGTCTTCATCGTCGTCGTCATCATCATCGTCATCGTCACCTGCCACTCCGGGGATCCTCAGCCCATCCATGGCATATACCAGGGGCCATTCCAGCCTTGGATTCACGGCGGGTGGGAGAGGGGTCTCCTGGAAGACGATGCTGCTACCGCCGGGACAGTGTGGGGCCTGTGGCGGGTGGACTCGTGGGCACCGTAGGCGAGGATGGTCTCCCCCGGCGATGTAGCGCATCACTTCGATGATAGTACGGTTCTCCCACCACAGACGACGGCCGTTGTGGTTCACGGTGGCGGGCCATCACCCTCGTACCTGGCGAGCTCCCTTTCCCGCCTATTAGCGAAGAAGGCATTCCAGGTGTCATAGTTGTCGGGATCCCACTGGGGATCCATCCGCTGCTCCGGCGTGAGCTCGTGGTAGAAGTGGTTTGTGATGGCCGCCTGGCGTGCGGAACCTTGAGGGACAGGAGGGACAGGAACCCCTCGGCGCTTCGGCATCCGGCCGTGGCGGTACCCAGTGGACAAGGGTAGTTGGAGGCGCACAGCGCCTCGGTCTCCTCGAGGGTCAGAATGGCCCAGTAGGCGTTGTCCATTGTTCTAAGAGAGGAAGGTGTGGATGTGTGGATAGCCATGACACGATCACCCTAAATATAGAGGGAAAGGGCGGGAAAACTTGGCGTGAAGCTTTGGGAAATGGCGGGAAATATCTTTAGTCCCGGTTAGTGACTACATCCGGGACTAAAAGCTCTAGTAGAAAGGAAAGGGCGGGAAAACTTGGCGGGAAGAGGTGGGAAATGGCGGAAAATATTTTTAGTCCCGGTTTGTGACTACATCCGGGACTAAATGTGTGCCGAACAATGATCATGTTTCGAAAAAACCTTCATAAAATTACCTATCATGTTCGAGGTTTCATGGCTTTCGGTCCAAATGACCGATGTTATGTGCTGAATCACGGCATAGTTTGTGATGTTGTGCCCATATTATGCATGTGTGTGGACATTGGTATGGAGAACAATGTTGCAGGAGGAAGTTTTCCTTTTGTCGCACGGAAAAGCCCTTTTCCATTTTCCGAGCGCAAAAACGGTCGTTTGTGAAGTAACCACCAAAATGCCGTTTAGAATGCTACCGTCCTATTTTCCTAAAATACTAGACCACCTTACATGGACTATATCCCAACGGTACATCTCAAACCTTTTCGTCCATCCACGGTAAAAGGACAAATGTCTGCCGAATCGCAGGAAGTGGGTCCGGTTTGTACTACAGTACATGATCTATCGCCCGTGATTTTTGAAAAATCATTTTAGACTCGCAATATGTGGTTTCTTCAGAGATCCAATGCAAGTTCTAACAATGCCCGTCCCTATCTTCATGCACACCGGTTCGACCATAGTTAGAAATTCAAATAATTCAAAGCGGGCATAATAAATTCAAAAAAATCCGAACAATGAAAATCCTTGGCGTGGTGTCATATTATGTTACATAGTTGAAAGGAAAATACCATACTTGGTATATTGATCATGTTTGGAAAAACCTTCACAAAATTACCTATCATGTTCGAGGTTTCAAGGCTTTCAGTCAAATGACCGATGTTATGTCTTTGAATCACGGTATAGTTTGTGATGTTGTGCCCATATTATGCATGTGTGTGGACATTGGTATGGAGAGCAATGTTGCAGGAGGAAGTTTTCCTTTTGTCGCACGGAAAAGCCCTTTTCCATTTTCCGAGCGCAAAACGGGTCGTTGTGAAGTAACCACCAAAATGCCGTTTGAGAATGCTATCGTCCTATTTTCCTAAAATACTAGACCACCTTACATGGACTATATCCCAACGGTACATCTCAAACCTTTTCGTCCATCCGGGTAAAGGACAAATGTCTGCCGAATCGGCGGAAGTGGGTCCGGTTTGTACTCTGGTACATGATCTACCGCCCTTGATTTTTGAAAAATCATTTTTAGACTCGCAATATGTGGTTTCTTCAGAGATCCAATGCAAGTTCTAACAATGCCCGTCCCCTATCTTCATGCACACCGGTTCGACCATAGTTAGAAATTCAAATAATTCAAAACGGGCATAATAAATTCAAAAAAAATCCGAACAATGAAAATCCTTCGCGTGGTGTCATATTATGTTACATAGTTGAAAGGAAAAATACCAGACTTGGTATATTGATCATGTTTCGAAAGGAAAAATCCGAACAATGGCCGTCCCTATCACTTCTTATGTTTATAGTTTTTCTAAATTCCAAATTGATATTAAAAAAATATAAGTTAATTCATTTTTAATTGTAAATGGTTCATATTTTAAATGGTTACATTAATTATTTTTTAAAACAGAAAATGTTTTTGAATTATTTATTTAAATCCAAACGCTTTTTATGTTTAAATTTTTTCTAAATTCCAAATTAATATTCAAAAATATAAGTTAATTCATTTTATAAGGTTACATTAATTATTTTTTAAAAATAGAATATGTTTTTGAATTATTTATTCAAATCCATACACTTCTTATGTTTAAAGTTTTTCTAAATTCCAAATTGATATTAAAAATATAAGTTAATTCATTTTAATTGTAAATGGTTCATATTTTAAATGGTTACATTAATTATTTTTAAACAGAAAATGGTTTTGAATTATTTATTCAAATCCAAACACTTTTATGTTTAAAGTTTTTCTAAATTCCAAATTAATTATCATTTAAAAACAATACAAATTTAAACCCCAAAATAAAAATAAGGCGGAACAGAGAAATACCTGAAATTTTTGAAAGCAGTGAATATGTCGATTGGAGCCACCAACCGACTAAATCCCCACGCCTCCAGTTGCTGAAAATTGGAAAAAAAAAGTGGAGTATAGGTCCCGGTTGGTGGCTCCAACCGGGACGTATGCCCCTTTAGTCGCGGTTGGAGCCACCAACCGGGACTAAAGGCCCATTCGTTTATAACTGGAGGGGCGCCCGTTCCTCTCCTTCCCCTTCTCCATTCTCTGCAACTCCGACGTGCGCGCATAGGAAGACGTCGCCGCCCCGCCGTAAGGCTGCTCGCCGTCGCCTCCGTCCTTGAGCGCTCGCCGTCGTCGTCGTCCCCGGCCAGTAGCGCGTCCGCCACCACCTCCAACCGCCGCCAGGCGTTGCCGTCCCGGCGCGCCACGCTGGGCGCGTCGTCGCCGCCAGTGCGTCCCTCTCCCTCTTTCCTGCCGCCGATGCGCGGTGCGCGGTGCGGCGCGGGCGCGGCGGCGGCAAAAGGTGCTGCGGCGGCGCTGGCGAGTAAGCGCCAGCAAGCGTCTGGGTGGTCAGATCGTCGCCGCGACCACCGGGCGTCTTTGGGCGCCCTTGCGTCTGACGTCTTGGCTGACGTGCCCGTGCCAGGCGGCTGAGGCGTCTGGAAGCGCCTTGGCGTCTGACGTGGCGCCTACGTGGCAAAAATGTTTTCTATTTTCTGTTTTGTTTAAATTCACAAATGGTTTAATTAAATCCATAAATTGATATAATATTGTAAATTCAATAATTAATTATTTATAACTCAGAAAAATACAAATAATATATCAAAATGTTCAGAAAAATGAGATCTAACTATTTAACCTCAAGTTTCTCCCACTTAGAACAAATCCACCCCTCTCATGTGTTCCGGAGTTTCTCCGAGTTAGGGTTTTCAATAACTTTTTATTTATAAGTCAGAAAAATACAAATAATATATCAAATTGTTCAGAAAAATGAAACCTATCTATTTAACCTATAATAATGCATTGTTCAACAATTTAAATGACAAGTATAATTAGAAGAACAAATGCACCCTCTCATATGTTAGGAGTTTCCCGAGTTAGGGTTTTCACCGTCGGAACCCGATTAAATCGTCGAGCATGTCTTAGGGTTACATTCCAATGCAAATTAACTTGTCATATCATCATACTTGCTTGAGCATTGCATCGATGCCATGTGTTGATTGTTTCCCTTTCTTTTCGGTGTTTCGATTATTAGGTTTATTATTAGTTAGGTATTATTAGGTTTATTAATTAGTTTGGTATTATTGGTCTTCCCCACTGGTCGATCAATGTGGGTAGCCCTGACCCGATTCACATTGCGATCCTTTGTGGTTAGATAAGGAATCATTAATACCCTTAGGTGCATGTGGGTTCCCTCTCATATGCATCGGAGGTTTCTCGAACTAGGTTACACCCCGGAACTCCGGAATATTGATAACCGTTGATTTTAGCTAGAGTTACCTATCTACTACACGGTTTCCTTTTTTGTAGCTAGGTTTAGGGTTTCTCTTCATTTTATTATTGTGTATGTATATATCGGGTTTCTCCTTTAGCCGCTTTGACTTATTCGTTTTCCACCTATGGAAAAAAATATGGATCCACACGCCGAGACGAAGAAAAGGAAGAGTTGATCCAAGGTGTGATCCGTGGGAAGATAATTTAGATGTATCAACGTTTACGAACAACTCCGGTGAGGGTGATCCTCTTTTACGGAGTAGACAACTTGTTTGAGGTTGAAGGTGTTGCCTTCCGCGAGGGAGAAAGCGATGCCTTGTGTAATCGAGAAGACGACCGCTCCGGCAAGGTGCATGTAATATAAATCAATTCATTAATTAATCATCTGCTATCTATATAGAAATAGTAACGACGATCTTTCTTCTTTTAGCCCTCCGGATCGAAGGAATCTATTGAAAAGAGCGAGGCCCAACCAAAAGTTGCAGGACCATGAGAGGTTCAGGATCGAAGATGTCGCTGCAGACGCAGAATCGACGGCTCGAAGTTGTCGCAACCAAATTTGTGGCACAATGCGGAGTAATCGTTAGGGACTTAATCCCGATCACCATTAGAAATTGGAATAGGCCTGCTAATGCGGATGAAGAGGAACATGTTTATTTGTCCCTAACCACGCAAAAGATTTTGTGGAAGAGGCTCATGGTTAATTTCAAACTACGAAGATAGAGCTGGATCCAAATGCGGAGGATCGATTGAGGACGCTTTACAACATGGGAGAGCCATGGAGGCTAAGGTCGGAGTGGGCTTTGAAGAAGATGGCCCGATGTTTCACCAACCGGAAGAAAAGATTGCACCTTGACTATGTCGTGAAAAAGAAGACTCGATTTCAAGAATATTCAGTTTGAGAAGATAAAACCATTACGGGATGAGTTTGTGGAATACAAGAAATCAGAAAAAGCTAAGAAAATGTACGAAACGAATAAGCTGAATCTTGCTAACAAGAAGTATCACCATACTATGGGGCAAGGTGGCTCTGGCTGGCATTCCTAAGTGGGAGAAACTTGAGCAGGAACTGCGTGATAAAAATATCACCCGCAGAGATGCGATTGGGTAGAACGTGCAAGGAATTGGTTTTACGGGCATGGGGGCACGTTGGACTCGGGAAGGAGGTATATATACCATACGACATAAAGAAGACCCCTTGCCAATCGAGAGGATGAGAAAGCAGAAAGGCTGTTAAAGATGGGGACTTCATTCCCGATAGAGAGAATGATGAGCTCACACTCGCCTTGGAAATAAGGAACATGATGGACGAACACGAGGCACAATAGGCTCCCAATCATGGAGGACTGGGTTTCAAGAGAGGAAAAAATATCTGATAGAAGCCGTAAGAGGAGTAAGGACAGGGCGGTGAAGCGAAGAAAGTCGAAAGAGCGAATGCGTTTAATTGAAGAACGATTAAAGCAACAACAAGATGAAATTAACTCACTTAAAGAGCAAAGTACTACGGCGCCCATCTCGAAAGACACCTTGCATTCGATGCTACCGCCTATCGAATAATCGAAAAGCAGTGTGGCTTCCACCGAGGTCCCCGGTGATGACAATGGCGATGCCGATGATGCACCGACGATGGCTCCTGTTGGCTACCCAGTGGATGATATCACACAGATGACACGCTGCGAGCTACATGTCAAAGTTGTGAACATATCAATGAAGGTGGCGGTCGCCTATGCCTTACCAATTGGACCCACACCAACTTACCACTGTCGTCCGGTTCCCGAGGGCTACGCTGTTGTCGGCGTGGATGAAATCATGCCCACCTTTGAGGTTTTGGATCTTCACTACCCCTTTGGTGAAGGGGATGTATCGCTGGTGACGCAAAAACGTCACCATTCTATGGCCGAAGGATTGTATCGTGCTTCAAATCACACGCCAAGGCCATCTTTGCCGCCTCACCCGTCTCCAGAGGTCGCCGCCGCTGCGGCCGTCTTCGTCGCCTCACCCGCTCGTCGCCTCACCAATCTCCGGTGCAGCCATCGCCGCGGGAGCCATCGCGGCGCCTCGGGATAAAAAGCGTGGCGTACCGCTCATCAGGCGTAGCGATCGCCAAACGTAAACAAGAGCCTCTTCCAAAAGTACCAACGGTTCCTCCCAAGAGAGCTTATGGTATCTTGAAGAGGAGATGGCTCGGGTTGATGCGGAAACGGCAGCGTTTTTCGCTAAGTGAGGCGGCGAAAGAGCCGAGTTCCCCAGCACCAAATAAGAAAAAGCTAAAGTGTTGAAAATGCTAAAGACTCTTCATCAACCCGAGCCAAAGCTGTCATCGGACTATGGCGTTCTATTCTCAAGTCACATGCGGCACAAAAGCCTCAAGAGCGATCTTGATCTGGCGAGAAATCTATTGCCCAGCTCGGAGAACAAGCAAAAGACTTGCGCCTCTCAAGGGTGATTTCCCAAACCAATGTGGGTCGAGAAAATATGGGGCGAAGTGCAGTATGATCGAGGTGCTTACTGTCTGGAGAAGCTGCTGCTCAAGGTATGAGTATTGCCAGTACTTATCGATTAGAGTTCTTCCCGTGAGTGAAGTAGCATACAAATACCAAGACGGCAAACCTCTCGTCAAACCTGAGGAGGTAAATAATCTTTCAACAAAATGCGAAGATTGCATAACTGGTACATGCACGCCACAAGGGCGGGGCTAATCGGATAGTCTTTGAGGGTTACAAAAAAGCATCATGGAAAAGAAAGTGATGACATGATATCCATTGAATTTGATGAGCTATTTCAATTATTCAATCAAGACGCCTTGGACAAATCGCTCATCAGTGCCTATTGTCTGTAAGTACTAATTCTGTAATTAACTTAGTCTCCAGCTATCTCACTTTGTTTATTGCATGTATATAATCATACTGTAATATGCAGAATGAAGATTCTCGAATGCAGCAGAGGACAAATCTATGATATTGGCTTCATTGACCCATATTGGGTTCATGAAGCTAATCTCAAAATAAGCCCCCAGGATATGGAGGATAATATAGTACACGCGTTAAGGTTTCAAGAAACCAAAAGGGAAATACTTTTTCCTTACAACTTCGAGTGAGTGTTATTGTCTTGTATACACTTTCTATTTCGCTTACTCGATGTTAAGTATATAATTGATTAGTTATGCATTCGCAGCTTCCACTATATTATGTTAATCATTCAACTTGACAAAGGGCGTGTACTAGTCATGGACTCGAAACATAAACCCCTTGAGACGTGGAAGGACATGCAGATACTTCTCCAGCGTAATTCTAATCATTACGACACTATATCGGCAACGTCGTGAATTTTATGATATCAAGTACTTAATAACTTCTTTTATTCGTTTTCTTACGGCAGCGCTTGGAAACGGTTCACCAATAAGGCTAGGGGTTTTTGGAAAGAGGAGCTTACATTTCAACCACTAGATGTAAGCACCACTAGCTATATCCGCGCATCTCTTTGATTCTAGTTTTGATACAGTTATTATCATGCTTGATTATTATTTTGATTGAACTATGTTCTCGTAAAGTGCCTGACGCAGGGACCAGGTAACAATCTATGTGGATACTATGTATGCGAGTTCATCCGGCGGGGCGATGAGAAGGGCAGAAATTTAGAGCAACTCCGTATGTAAACAATTTCTATAGTTTTATTTTCAAACAAATTGTGTTTAGTTTCATTCATATAGACTGACTCCTTTTTTAAATCAGATCGAACGTCTACGGGACGGTCTTCTGCCAAAGGATCGCGTACGAGCAATTCAGGAGGAATTGGCGGGATTCTTGGATGCGAAGTCCTAGACCGAAAGGAATACTATTCTGCTGTGTATAGACAATAGGGATTGTAAAAATAGCAACTCGATCCGTGTATAGACAAGGGGAATACTTTTGTATGTAGTGCATGAACTCGATCCGTGTATTGAATGTAATATTGTCATGATGATCTTGTGTAATACAAGGTTCCTTCATTGATAAGTGCAAAACACTAAATAAACAATAAAACAACCTAAATGAATTCTACGCGGCACAAAAAGTGCGAAAATGCTGCCGGCAACAAAATGCAAAATGAATTCTACGCGGCAGAGAAATGAGCTAAATCTCTGCGGCAGCAGGTTATTAGTCGGTTCGTGTTACGAACCGACTATCTCCACCCTCGCGCTTTGCTGCTGCCATGCGTGCACCCATTTGTCCCGGTTGGTGGGGCAACCGGGACTAATGGTTAGAGCTTTAGTCCCGATTGCCCCGTCCCGGTTGGGCAACCGGGACTAATGGCTCTTACCAACCGGGACGCATGGGCCGTTCTGCACTAGTGTAATGAAAAGTGGTCACGGTTGTTGCCATCAACAAGCAACCCCCATGCCGCCGGACGGAGCAAAAAAGGAGGCAGCCGCACAAAAAGTTCATCCATGGCGGTTGGCAAACCCAAGATCTAACCATAAGGCCCAAATCCACGACACTGATGTGCCGCCGATGAAGCGTATCGTCGTCCACCGCCAAATCTCCTCCCAAGCTTCCAGGCCCCATCCAGATCATGCCGTGGCACCAAGGATAGCAGCTGCCGCCCCACCATCGTGCAAGGAGCCACCGCCATGAACCCCTCTCCTCCCCTCCATCCTTTGCCGAGAGGGGGGCCACCACCGGTGCGGGCGGTGGCGCCGGCCAGGGGCCACTGAGGGGAGGAGGACCGGCGGTGAGATTGTGGGTCGCCTCCGGAGCCACTCGGGCCAGAGCGACCGGGAGGTATTTTTAAATCTAGCTTGCTATCTGGTATGCATTAAGATATGCATGCCAAATGTATACGATAACATATGCTTTTGGACTTATGCCACACTAGAATGTAAAAATATGGAATATGCGGGATTTCTTTATTTTTATTCTGAAACAATTAACCAGCAATGATTGTTAAATCAGTGTACAGTAATTGATGTGCTAGCACCCGGACGTGTCAATGTTTCACCATTGCTGGTGATAGCGGGTGGTATCGAAGGTTATGTCACTGGTAAATAATAATACAATGATACGCTTCAAAGCTTGTAAACAAAAAACTGCCAGATCTTCCAAGTGCAATAAGTTTGTAGAGATATATCCAACAGAGTACCATCACACATGGAGTACAATAAATATTTTCATTTTATAATAACGGGTACTTTTCTTGATGCACCAAGCAGATACAACAGACAAGTGATACATACATTTTATTCTATTTAATTTTATTGATACAATACTTTTTTGTTAGAGGTGCTTAATCATGCATATACTTGAGCAAGCCCGGGATGTGAACACTGTAGAAATAGTCGTTCCAGTCAATGGACGTGGGGTCAAAATCAAGGTTGTAGGCTCCATTGTTGTTTTGATCCCTTTTTATGATCCTCCTTAGCCTCTCCAAGTTCAAGTCATCAAAGCTTTTCGAAGGTAGAGAAAACCAAATCAAACAATGATATTTGATGGGAAGATATTTCATTTTTATCCTCTAAGGGGATGTGGTGGTATCTGGCATGTAATCGCCAAAGTTAAGTGGATTTTGAGTTAGATTATAAGTTGCTTACCACCCTTTGAACGACGTGTATGGTGTGTAGAGCTTGATCAACTTCATGAGGAATCCATATTTTCTGCTGAGCTCGATGTAGTGTCGTGAGAAAACACCACAAAGTGCTATGTTTACCAGATGAAATAACTGCCCAGTCAAATAGTTGGATAAGCACATAACATTAGTCTATGTCTCGCGTCACCTTGAAATTTAACTGTTACATGCTGAAAACTTGAAATATAATAGGTATATAACCTTGAGGGGAAGCTCGTACTTGATGGTCGTGTACAATTTTAACCGTGTAAGTGTCCTGAAGAATCGTATTTTCTTAAATGGGATGTGCTCGCCGTTGATCCCCTTGCACAGTGTGTTGTTGAAGAAGTAACGGTACATTGACTCCACAATTACTGAGCTGGGTGATGGATTACGTACCGATGAAGTTACATGATAGATTATCTGTTCGTGTTGATCCTCCGAGTGTGCTGCCATGGCAACCATCATAGAGTTCGCCACCATGTCTGCCGGAATCTATCCAAATGGTACACACCAGGACCACACCACAGCTGGTTACTTGCCTAGTATGATCAAATTTTATTCGAATTTTTTAAACCAATTTTTGAACAAGCTCACCACGTCCACTATTAAATCAAGGTCAACTAGGAAGAACGGTAGGTTCTGCTTGGCATAACTGATGATTAGTGAATCAATTGTCCTTGTTAATTAAACAAGAAAAAATATCAGTAACGATTCAATACTGTTGTGAAGGATCAACAATTTGAGCTCATAGTTTTATTCACCTGATTCCTTCAATCCATCCAGGAAATGGCTCCTTGAGGGTACTGGTAATAATGCTCGGTCGGAGGATGACCACCGAAAGGTCCCCTCGATGTTTCCCCAGCATCATCTCCCCCAATGCCTTGGTGAAGACATAGGTATTTGGCCACCCAAAATGCTGCGCCCTTCATTTATTTGTTTATACGACACATGAAGAGAATTCCAAGAAAATAGTACGCATGCAAGAGTGTTGATCTTTTTCTTTTCTGTTAAATTGTTTGTGCCTGACCTCTTGAGTCCGAGCTCCTTCATGGTTTTCCTCTCGGCCTTTTCTGTGGAGCAGTTTGCTCTAAGCTCTCTTCTAGTCTCTTTGATCAAATTTATCTCAGATTGAATATCCAAATGGGTTCCCACTCTTAGGGTCTCACCAAGCAAGAAGGACTTCTCTTGTATTTTGCCCTCTTGTTCACCAGCTACATAGGCTGTTCAAGCTAGATATATCAATTCATTTGATGCAACTTAGAATGGCATGATGCCACCAACGATAATGAATATATAAAGCCATGTGTCTACGCACCAGTTGAAATATGAAGCAGCATCTTGAGGTTAGCAAACTTCTTTGAAATTGCACATGCATACTTCGCTCCCAATACATTCACATCGAAAGCAACATCATATCTGAAAATATTTTCATCATAGACTAACCACTTATTTCAACTGCATGCATATTACTAATTTGTTGTGTCAGTGATTTGCAATGATGAAACACATCATCATACCTTTCAACGAAGTTTGTAGTCGCAGCTCCATTTACGATAATGTCTATGTTGTTGGACAATTCTTTCAACGTGGGAATGTCTAGTCCAAAGTTCTCATACATGATCTACCGCCCGTGATTTTTTGAAAAAATCATTTTTAGACTCGCAATATGTGGTTTCTTCAGAGATCCAATGCAAGTTCTAACAATGCCCGTCCCCTATCTTCATGCACACCGGTTCGACCATAGTTAGAAATTCAAATAATTCAAAACGGGCATAATAAATTCAAAAAAAATCCGAACAATGAAAATCCTTCGCGTGGTGTCATATTATGTTACATAGTTGAAAGGAAAAATACCAGACTTGGTATATTGATCATGTTTCGAAAGGAAAAATCCGAACAATGGCCGTCCCCTATCACTTCTTATGTTTATAGTTTTTCTAAATTCCAAATTGATATTAAAAAAATATAAGTTAATTCATTTTTAATTGTAAATGGTTCATATTTTAAATGGTTACATTAATTATTTTTTAAAACAGAAAATGTTTTTGAATTATTTATTTAAATCCAAACACTTTTTATGTTTAAATTTTTTCTAAATTCCAAATTAATATTCAAAAATATAAGTTAATTCATTTTATAAGGTTACATTAATTATTTTTTAAAAATAGAATATGTTTTTGAATTATTTATTCAAATCCATACACTTCTTATGTTTAAAGTTTTTCTAAATTCCAAATTGATATTAAAAAATATAAGTTAATTCATTTTTAATTGTAAATGGTTCATATTTTAAATGGTTACATTAATTATTTTTTAAAACAGAAAATGGTTTTGAATTATTTATTCAAATCCAAACACTTTTTATGTTTAAAGTTTTTCTAAATTCCAAATTAATTATCATTTAAAAAACAATACAAATTTAAACCCCAAAATAAAAAATAAGGCGGGAACAGAGAGAAATACCTGAAATTTTTTGAAAACAGGGGAATATGTCCCGGTTGGAGCCACCAACCGGGACTAAATCCCCCCTGCGCGCGCCCCTCCAGTTGCTGAAAATTGGAAAAAAAAAGTGGAGTATAGGTCCCGGTTGGTGGCTCCAACCGGGACGTATGCCCCTTTAGTCGCGGTTGGAGCCACCAACCGGGACTAAAGGCCCATTCGTTTATAACTGGAGGGGCGCCCGTTCCTCTCCTTCCCCTTCTCCATTCTCTGCAACTCCGACGTGCGCGCATAGGAAGACGTCGCCGCCCCGCCGTAAGGCTGCTCGCCGTCGCCTCCGTCCTTGAGCGCTCGCCGTCGTCGTCCCCGCCAAGTAGCGTCGCCACCACCTCCAACCGCCGCCCGTGCGTCGTCGCCACCAGCGCCACCGCTGGCCGTCGCCGCCAGAAGGTGCGTCCCCTCCCCTCTTTCTCGCCGCCGATGCGGCTCAGGCGTGGCGTGGTGCGGCGCGGTGCGCGGCGGGGCAAGGTGCTGCGGCGCGGCGCTGGCGGTAAGCGCGGCGCTGGCGATAAGCGCGGCGCGGGCGTCTTCAGATCGTCGGCGACCACCGGCGTCTGAAGCGCGCCGCCGTCGACGTGGCAGCGTCATTTTGGTATATTATACGATTTTTTCGATATCGTATGCAAAAGTTACGCCCTTTTTACCGTGGCATAACTTTTTTTTGCAAATAAAGTCGAAACTCATTTTTGTTAATTTTACTAGAAGCTATACCACATTACCTACCTAAATATGAAAGGATTTATTTTTTTGAAGTGTTTATCATTTTCGTTTATTTTTTGCAAACCCTAAAAGGCGATCCACGGGGTGGAGTTGGTGCATGCCACTACATCCGTGGCGCACATGCCATAGTGCGCCACAGAGTACAAACTGTGGCGCACTATGCCATGTGCGCCATGAGATGCTTGTGGATGGTTCACAGAGAGGGCGTGCGCTTAGGCGTAGCGCACCCCCCATGTGCGCCACAGATGGCACTAACAACCGTGGCGCACATGACTGTAGTGCGCTACAGATGTTTGGCGTGCGGCCAACAGGGCCCTGGCCCACACACATCTGTGGCGCACTATAGTCATGTGTGCCACGGTTGTTCTAGTTACTAGTAGGGCACTGCCCACAGGTGAGCCACGCCTGTTTTAGCCGTGGGGCACTTCAACCATGTGAGCCACGGATGTGCTGATTACCTATAGCTGTTTTCCTAGTAGTGAAGGAGATATATGAACACTTAGCTAAGCAGGGTGATGGCAGGATGTTCATGACGTTAGCGCAGGGAGCTAAACAGGGCTTGATCAATGTCCCCCGGTCGACTCATCAGCCAAAGAAGTCTTGATGTTTGCCTAGCTAGCTGTTAGTTCCGAACTTGTGTTGTAAACTTTATCCCTATGTTAACTTTCCTAGCAACCTCTAGAGTATGTTTCGTAAACCGTTGAACTTGATTGTGAGCGACGCTAGTTATTTGTGTTATGAACTATTTTAGTGCTTGGTCATATGTTGCTTCTCATTCGTTATTGCCGCCCTACTTCTTGGTTTGCTTTCCTTCTTTCTTAGAAATGTCGATGATTAAAACGTGTTGTGAATGTGGTGTGATGGGATCGTGAGCATTGTACTATGCACAAGGCCAAGTATCTTGTGCATCCTACTTGGCTCACGGTTCTATCATAGCATATTTCTGTGTCCAACAACCTAGTTATATATGAGGCATTCTTTTTGAGTTGGCGCTATTTGATAAGTGAATTATGTAGTTTTAAATATATCATTGTTGCCCCAAAGTCGAAAGGAAAGACATTACTTCACTATTCGTATAGCAATGGGCGACATTCTTATATGAATCGTGGAATGATTTTTTTTCCTTTCGTCTTTGGCGATCTGAAAGAGATTAAATAGTGTGTATTAAATGAAATGGTGAATTATGTAGTTTCAAATATCTCATTGTAGCCCCATTAATCGGAAGGAAAGATATTACTGCACTATTAGGTATAGCAATGGGCGGCGTTGTTATATGAATCGTGGAATGGTTTCTTTCCTTCGTCTTAGGCGACACAATGACACGATAAACTATGTAGCCCCAAAGTCGAGAGTGGACAAATAAGTTTGTGATTCGTATAGCATGGAGATATTGTGTTAGTTAATACTATTTCATCTCGTAGCCCCAAAGTCAAAAGAGGACAGGTATTTTCGAGATTCCTATACATAGACATAATATGTCCAGTGGCAAGCCAAGGAAAGGATTCTGGGTCCACGGCAACGACTCCTTTCGACACACCAAACTCGAAATGAATCGTTGCCGTGGAGACCAAATCCTTTCTTTGGTTTGCCACTGGACATATCATGCCCATGCTATATGAATCGTGGAAATATTTCTTTTCTTTCGTCTTTGGCAATACAAATAGATTGGATAGCGTAAATTAAATGAAATGGTGAATTATGTAGTTTTAAATATCTCATTGTAGCCCCAAAGTCGAAATGAAAGAATTTACTTCACTATTCGTATAGTAATGGGCGACATTGTTATATGAATCGTGGAATGATTTATTTCCTTTCATCTTTGGCAACACAACGACATGATAAACTATGTAGCCCCAAAGTTGAGAGGGGACAAATAAGTTCGTGATTCGTATAGCATGGCACCCATATATATGCATGATCTTATCTTGTCAACTCTTATTGCTTTCCACTGACATATATAGCTAATATCATCTATCTTGTGTATAGGAGATGGTGAAGAAGTGCTATGTCATGTACGCCGGTAAGGTTCCAGGTGTGTACGAGGAGTGGTAAGACTGCCAGAAGTAAGTGAACTTTTCGGGCAACAGCTACAAAGGCTATAAGAGTAGATAGGTGGCAAAAGAGAAGTGGAGAAAGCACGAGAGGAAGAAGTGGAGGAACTTCGTCATAATCACCACCTTGCTCTTCATGGTAGGTTGTGTGCTCTACTTCACCTAGAGCTCCGTCGTGTAGTTGTAATGTGATTGTGATGAACTTGTACTTGGTCCCTGAGAGATGTGAACTTGTACTCGGTCCCCGAGAGATGTGAACTTGGTGTTCTATGTTGGAATTTTGGCCCAAATAGTCAAGCCCATTTTCTATTACAATAATTCCTGAAAATCCTAGAGGCCCATATGGCCCATTCATGCAAGACAAGAGGTGGGACAAATGTTTAGTCCCACATTGCTAGTTGAGTGGAAGTTGGACCAACTTATAAGGTGAGCTCTTCTACCACTTGGTAAAAGGATGAGAAGGAGAAGGAGAGAGTTCCACACGCGCGCTCCTCCTCCTCGCTCGCCACGCCACGCCTCGCCTCGCCGCGACGCGCGCGCGCCGCGGGTTGCGGGAATCTCGCCGAGCCGAGCTTTATTTTACCACGCATGAATGGACGTTTAATACGAGTTAAATGCGCCTGTTCGTTTCATCTTGTCGCACATCCCTTGCCTCGAGTTCCAAAGCACTACGCTACTTTCATCTTCCCCATCCCGTCTTGCGGCGTGCACCGCGAGCCGGGACAGTAGGCCTCCGAGACCCCGCTGCTTCGAGTCCTGTACGGGAGAAGGGCGATAAGGTTTTTGGGGAGCGCTATCAGCGCGACGAGGACTTCTTCCCCGACATCAGCAACCTCTTCCTCGAAGACATGGCCAATGATGGTTCCAACGCCGGCGGTTCTACTTCTGCTACTGCCGTGTACATCTTCTGTCTCAATCTTGTTCTGATTCTATCCAGAGTTTTATGCCTTGCAGTTTGTTTGGCTATATGCCTTATTTTCTATTCGCTATTTAGCATGATTAGTATATTACCTATTATTCTAGTCATGTTTTATCTAGCGTTTATTATGGATAATTCGCTTGGTAAATTGCTCTATTTCTCAACAATCCAAAAACCTTATTTCAGGCAATTTGCCCCAAGTGGCTTTGTTGCTTCTATGAAGCCACCTGTGTTTGAAGGTGTGAATTACAAACGGTGGCGTGCGAGAGCAGCTCAGGAAGAGGCGTTCCAAAAACTTGATACTACTTTCAAGGCTGCCTTGATCAGCATCCTTGGCGACAATATTGTCGATTCATATCTGTCATTTAGCAATGGCAAAGATATGTGGGATGCGCTCGAGAGAAAATTTGGAGTCTCTGATGCTGGCAGTGAACTGTATGTCATGGAACAATTCTATGACTATAAGATGATTGATGACCGCTCCATTGTGGAGCAGGCTCATGAGAAAAACAGTCACTTGCCAGGGAGCTTGAGCACTTCACTTGTGTGTTACCGGACAAGTTTGTTGCCGGAGGCATCATTGCCAAACTTCCCCAGTCATGGAGGAATTTTGCTACTTCTCTGAAGCACAAGAGACAAGAGTTCTCCGTGACGGATCTCATTGGGACTCTTGATGTGGAAGAGAAGGCAAGAGCAAAAGACACACGTGCTCGAGGTACCGAGGGAGGTTCTAATGCCAACCTGGTACAGAAAAGGAACTTCCAGCCTTACAAGTTCAAGAACAAAGGCAAGTTTGATGACAAAGGAAAGTTCGATGGAAAGAACAAGGCCTCACAGTCCACCAGCTTCAAGAAGAAGACTGATAAGAGGAAAGGTGCTTGTCATGTGTGCGGTGATCCTAATCATTGGGCTCCTGCTTGTCCCAACCGTTTTGACAAGCGCCAGCATGGGAAGAGCAGCAAGACTGCTAATGTTGTCATGGGCGACGTTGAGATGAAAGATGTTGGGTATGGTATATTACCTACTGTTCTTTCATTATGTCATTCTCCTGATTGGTGGATTGACACGGGCGCTAATGTACATATATTTCCATGTTTTCTTCATATCAGGTCAGAGGGACTCAAACCGTGCTGATGGGGAACGGCTCGCATGCTTCTGTTCATGGTGTTGGTACGGTCGATCTGAAGTTCACTTCGGGAAAGACTGTGCGCCTGAAGAACGTGCATCATGTTCCCTCAATAAATAAAAATCTTGTTAGCGGATCTCTTCTGTGTCGAGATGGCTACAAGATTGTATTTGAGTCCAATAAATTTGTAATTTTGAAGTATGGTACTTTTATTGGTAAAGGCTATGAATGCGGAGGCTTGTTCCGCTTATCTCTGTCAGACATTTGTAATAAAGTTGTTAATCATATTTACACAAATTTTGAATCAAATGTCTGGCACTCTCGTCTTTGTCATATTAATTTTGATTGTATGACGCGGCTAGCCAAAATGAATTTAATCCCTGATTTCTCAACTGTTAAGGGATCTAAGTGCCAAGTCTGCGTGCAAGCTAAACAACCTCGCAAGTCACATACGACTACAGAAGTGAGAAATTTAACACCACTAGAGCTCATACATTCTGATCTTTGTGAGATGAATGGTGTGTTAACAAAAGGTGGAAAGAAATACTTCATGACTTTGATCGATGACTCTACGAGATATTGTCATGTGTATCTTCTAAAATCAAAAGATGAGGCTTTGAGTTTCTTCAAAATCTATAAAGCTGAGGCAGAAAATCAACTTGATCGAAAGATCAAGAGGCTTAGGTCTGATCGTGGTGGAGAGTATTTTTCCAACGAGTTTGATTTTTTTTGTGCGGAACATGGCATAATTCATGTGAGGACGCCTCCCTACTCACCCCAGTCAAATGGAGTAGCGAAAGAAAGAATCGTACTAACAGATTTGGTTAACGCCATGTTAGACACATCGGGTCTTTCTAAGGAATGGTGGGGGAGGCATTATTGACCGCGTGTCATGTCCTAAACCGAGTTCCCACAAAGAACAAAGAAATTACTCCATTCGAAGAATGGGAGAAGAAAAGACTAAAACTCTCTTACTTACGTACTTGGGGTTGTTTGGCAAAGGTTAATGTACCAATCCCCAAGAAGCGCAAGCTTGGACCAAAAACCATTGATTGTGTTTTTCTGGGCTATGCTTTTCATAGCATTGGTTATAGATTCTTGATAGTAAAATCTGAAGTACCTGACATTCATGTCGGTACAATCATGGAGTCGACTGATGCGACTTTCTTTGAGGATATCTTTCCAATGAAGGATAAACCTTACTCATCAAATCCGGAGATACCTAGTTCATCTAATCAGGAATTTGCTATATTCTCTGAACCTACCATTCCGATTGAACACTCTGAAAGTCCTAAGGAGGATGATAATGAAATTCCTAAAAGGAGCAAGAGACAAAGGACTGCAAAGTCTTTTGGTGATGATTTCATTGTGTACCTTGTGGATGACACTCCCACTTCCATTTCAGAAGCTTATGCATCTCCTGATGCTGACTACTGGAAGTAAGCTGTTCATAGTGAGATGAATTCCATCTTAGCTAATGAAACATGGGAGATCACTGATCGTCCTTATGGGTGCAAACCTGTAGGATGTAAATGGGTGTTCAAGAAGAAACTAAGACCTGATGGTACTATTGAGAAGTACAAGGCAAGGCTTGTGGCCAAGGGTGATACCCAAAAGGAAGGTGGAGACTTCTTTGACACTTACTCACCTGTAGCAAGGTTGAACACCATTCGAGTACTACTTTCTCTGGCTGCCTCACACGGTCTTCTCGTTCACCAAATGGACGTTAAGACAGCTTTCCTAAATGGAGAGTTGGATGAGGAAATTTATATGGATCAACCAGATGGTTTTGTAGTAAATGGTCAAGAAAGAAAAGTGTGCAAGCTACTGAAGTCTTTGTATGGTCTTAAACAAGCACCTAAGCAAGGGTACGAAAATTTGATAAAATCTTAACCGCTGCAGGCTTTGTTGTAAACGAAGCTGACAAGTGCGTATACTATCGCCTTGGTGGGGGTGAGGGAGTCATCCTTTGTTTGTATGTTGATGACATACTGATTTTCGGAACCAACCTTAATGCAATTAAGGAGGTAAAAGATTTCTTATCTCGTTCCTTTGAGATGAAGGATCTCGCCTCGCCTCGCCTCGCCACGACGCGCGCGCGCCGCGGGTTGTGGGAATCTCGCCGAGCCGAGCTTTATTTTGCTTTGCTTTGAATGGACGTTTAATACGAAGGTGAAACGTTTGCTTTGAATGGACGTTTAATACGAGTTAAATGCGCCTGTTTGTTTCATCTTCTGCACCGTCTGCCTTTTCCTCTGCGCCTATAAGAGAGAGAGGTTGCGCCTCCTCTCAGTTGCGCTGTTACACATCCCTTGCCTCGAGTTCCAAAGGACTACGCTACTTTCATCTTCCCCATCCCGTCTTGCGGCGTGCACCGCGAGCCGATGAAACCTCCGAGACCTCGCTTCGAGTCCTCACGGGAGAGAAGGCGATAAGGTTTTGGGGAGCTATCAGCGACCATCGCTTCGTCACGGACTCCCTCACAGATAGCAGCGTCTTCCCGACGAGGACTTCTTCCCGACATCAAGAACCTCTTCCTCGACGACATGGCCAATGATGGTTCCAACGCATGTTCTACTTCTGCCGTGTACATCTTCTGTCTCAATCTTGTTCTGATTCTATCCAGAGTTTTATGCCTTGCAGTTTGTTTGGCTATATGCCTTATTTTCTATTCGCTATTTAGCATGATTAGTATATTACCTATTATTCTAGTCATGTTTTATCTAGCGTTTATTATGGATAATTCGCTTGGTAAATTGCTCTATTTCTCAACATTCTATGTGATGTACATGTGTGAACTCTCGCATGTCGAGGATTAATTCAACTTAATGTGTGATGTACTTGTATTAGTGTTGGTTATACTATGTTTTGGCCAATTGCAACTTTCTGAAAATTCTGTGATATTTATACTATATTCGGGATTGTATAGTACATGTGTATTTTGTATTCTATATTGTATTATGGTTCTGTAAAATTTAAAATTCAAAATTGCTATTTGAGACGCATCTGTAAACTTATTGGAGGAGCATATGACAGAAATAAGCAAGACACATCTAGAATACATATGCGAGGCACAAATGAATATGAGCCTCCTATATGTTCATAGAAGGCGCATATTGATATGCGCCTCACATATGTAGCTTATACGAGTCGCATTAGGGATGCGCCTCGCATAACAAATAATTAAGTCGTGACGCTCGAGGCACATCCCTAATGCGACTCTAATGGCTTTCCATATGCGCCTCGAGTAGGCAATTTCCTAGTAGTGTTTGTATTTCAAATATCACATCATATTACTTAAAGCTATACTCTGATTTCTTCTTAATTCAAGATTGCATGGAGTTTACCTTTATTAAGGAGTATAAGAGAGATGTGTTTCATCTCTGTGTTAGGACGTGATGCCCATATGAATGCTTATCATACACATATAGAAGTTCCATAAAGATTTATCATTGATTAATTGTTTTATGATCACTACAACTTAAAAAGAGAGTAGACAAGTGAACCCATGAACCCCGGTCTAATTTTAATCATAATAAACACCTTTCCATTGCAACAACTACCTTTTACATTTTTTGCAATTTATTATTTCAACAATACAAAAATACTTCTCCTGCTTGCAATCATCCATAAAACCCCCCCAAAACAACTTTACTATCTTCCATATCATCTAGTTTGCATTTATTTACTTTATATATATTTCATATTACTAATACGAAACCTTGTGCTTGACAACCACTTGGTGTAGCCGGGGCACAAGAAAAATTATTTTGTTTTACAGGTTGCTTGACAAGGAGAAGATGAATAAATTTTCATAACCAATTCCCCAAGAGTTTTATATAAACCCTCGAGTCACCCTTGCGAGGAAAAGAATCTTGCTACAACCTCGAGTCATAACACTAGAGGAAAAAGGGCCATCCGTTCGCGACCCTCGGAGCATTAGTCCCGATCGCCAAAATCGGACTATCTGCCGCACGCCCCTTGCTGGAGCGGCACGGCCAGGGGCATGGGTCCCGGTTGGTAGAGGGCATGCGTCCGGTTGGAGCCACCAACCGACTAAAGGTTTGGCCACACCACGTGGCTGGAACGCACCTTTAGTCCCGCTGTCGGCTTCAACCGACTAAAGGCCCTTGCCCTCTATAAATGCAACGCCCTCTGCCTCCACTGCTTTTTTGAATGGTGTAAGGTGTGAGGGTGTGTGCTAGTTTTTTTTCATGCATGCATTGAAAGTGTTTGTTGAAATGTTTGAGTGAAAAATCCCGTTGAATTTCTCATAGAACAAAAATATAGAAGGTGTTCGAGACGCACTTGAGCTTTCTCCTCTTTATTTCCCTCGATCGAGGTTAGCAATTTTATCTTTTCTAGGTCATTGATACAATTCATGTGTCGGTGTGGATTGGTTATTTCACTATTGATGATGTACTGTTTTTTGATAAACTTACTTATATGATGCGGATGAACGGTCGGGAATGGATGTACGGTGACTGGCGGGTAGCCGGGTATATCAAAGGCGTGGATAAATTTATCGATGTGGCTACGGCAAACAAAGAGAATGGATTTATACGTTGTCCATGTGTTCAATGTCGGAACAACAAGGAGTACTCTTCCTCGAAAATCATTCATGCCACCGATTATGAAAGGTTTCATGCCCAACTATAATTGCTGGACCAAGCACGGGAAAGAGGGGTTATGATGGAAGATGGTGAAGAAGAAGATGATGATAACAACTATCATCATATGTTTCCTGAATACAGTGATACCGCAATGGAAGACAATGGAGAAAAAAGGTGAAGAACGGGCATCGATGAGCCGGCCGATGAACTTGGTAGGGTCATTTCGATGCAAAGCGAGACTGTGAAATGTAAAATGAGAAGTTGAAGTTAGAGGAATGTTAGAAGATCACAAGAAATTGTTGTACCCAAATTGTGAAGATGGCAGCACAAAGCTCGACGATTAATGGAATTGTTGCGATGGAAGGCGAGTGTGGTCTAACCGACCTCATTTGAAAAGATGCTGAAAATAATGAAGTCAAGTTTCCAAAACATAACGAACTTCCCGATAGTACCTACGAAGCAAAGAAGACTCTCGTCCTCCGGGATTAGATGTGCAAAAGATACATGCATGCATTAATGATCGCATCCTCTACCGCGGTAAGGAGTATGAGAATTTAGATAAATGCCGGTATGCAACGCTGCATGTATAAGATCGGACGAGATGACCCCGGTGATGTTGAGGAGAGCCCCTCGGAAGAGGGTTCTGCTAAGGTTATGTGGTATGCTCCTATAATACCAAGGTTGAAACGCATGTTCGAAACAAAGAGCATGCCAGTTGTTGCGATGGCACAAAGAAGACCGTAAGAAAGACGGGAGTTGAGACACCTCACGATGGGTCACAGTGAGAAAAATCGAGAGAGACTTCCTGACTTTGGTGTGACGCAAGGAACTTATGGTTTGGTCTAAGTACGGATGGCATGAATCCTTTTGGGGAGCAGAGCTGCCACAAAGACTGGCCCGTGACTCTATGTATCTACAACCTGCCTCCTTGGTTGTGCATGAAGCGTAAGTTCATTATGATGCGTGCTCATCCAAGGCCCAAGCAACCGGCAACGACATTGATGTGTACCTTAGGCCATTAGTTGAAGAACTCTTACGGTTGTGGGGCAAACCAGGTGTACGTATGGGATGAGAACAAACAGAGCCATTCTCGGTCCGTATTTCGCACAATATGTTCCCCTTTGAGAGGTTCATGGAGTCTTAAAGAAATATGTTCATAACCGTATAGACCGAAGGAAGCATCTCCAAGGGATATGGAACAGAGGAGGTCATTGAGTTTTGTGTTGACTTTATTCCGACCTTAAGCCGATTGGTGTTTCGACTCATGCATGAGGGAAGACTAAGTGGAAAAGGCACGCTGGGAAAGAAAGCACTGATATGTAGGGACGGGATTCTTTCACTAAAGCACACTACAGCTTCTACATAATTCCACCTTGGCAGCTCCAGATATGGAGGAACACAAGAATATTGTACGCTCCAAAACCCGGGAAGCTGAATCATGGATTAGATGAACACATGAAGTCTGGTGGTTGGATGCGACACATCTCTTGAATGACACCACCGTTGGAGATCAGCTATACTTGTTGGCGCGTCACCATCTTCTCTTGTATTGAATTTCCAAGTACGAAATAAATGGGAATACATTCTACACGATCGCCCAAGATAAAAGAGCACCAACCAAAATAGTGGTGTCCGCTTTGATGCAATAGACGAGAATGGACAAAAGGACACATATTATGGTTACATAGAGGAGATATGGGAACTAGACTATGGAGTCTCTTTTAAGGTCCCTTTGTTTCTGCAAATGGGTCAACCTGAATGGGGAAGGGTAAAGATAGACCAGTTATGCGGAATGACAAGTGGATCTCAACAATCTTGGTTATAGAGATGAACCATTCGTCCTAGCCAATGATGTGTCTCGTTTTCTATGTGAAGGACATGTCCTCCGCATCAAAAAAGAAAAATATGCAAACGAATACATCATATGATGATCCAAAGCGTCACATAGTTCTTTCAGGGAAAAGAAACATCGTGGGAATCGAGGACAAGACAGACATGTCAGAAGATTATAATAAGTTTGATGAAATTCCGCCCTTCACAGAGAAAACTGACCCAAGCATTCTGGTAAGTAAAGAAGATGCTCCATGATTACGTCAAGCGGTCATAAGGAATGACATATGCCAAGAAGTTCATGCTCATATTATGTAACTCTAGTTCATGTCTTTCGCGGTTTGTGGCTTGGCCAAGGACATCTTCGCGGTTTGTGGCCTTTAGTCCCGGTTTTGTAGTCTCAGTTTTTAATATTAATAAATGTCTTGAGTGTTAGTCCCATTTTGTGGCTGGACCGGGAGTGCCTCTATGACCAGTTTCTCGGAGATGCCGGAGGACTGGGCTCCGTCGGCATCTCCTCGAAACCGCCGCAGTGGTGTCCCTGCTCTCGAAAACCATCTTGCAGCTTGTAACTTCACTAACTAGATCAATACGCCTCAGAGCTAACTAATTTCACATATTAGGGAGTGCCTCTATGACCAGTTTCTCGGAGATGCCGGAGGACTGAGCTCCGTCGGCATCTCCCTGAAACTGGCCGCAGTGGTGTCCCTGCTCTCGAAAACCATCTTGCAGCTTGTAACTTCACTAACTAGATCAATACGCCTCAGAGCTAACTAATTTCACATATTAGGGAGTGCCTCTATGACATTTTCGGAGATGCGGAGGACTGGGCTCAAGGCATCTCCACGAATCGCCGCAGATGGTGTCCCCGCTCTCGAAAACCATCTTGCAGCTTGTAACTTCACTAACTAGATCAATACGCCGAGCTAACTAATTTCACATATTAGGAGTGCCTCTATGACCAGTTTCTCGGAGATGCCGGAGGACTGGGCTCCGTCGGCATCTCCCTGAAACTGGCCGTAGTGGTGTCCCTGCTCTCTAAAACCATCTTGGAGATGCCTCAAACTGGCTGGAGGACTGGACTCACAAGGATGCATATTTATAGTACAAGCAGCTCGGCATAATGTCGACACTCACGACATAATGTCGACACTCACCCCTATTATTAGTGCTGACTCATCTTTAGTCCCGGTTGGTGACACCATCCGGGACAAGGTACAAGCCGCACGACATAATGTCGACACTCACCCCTATTATTAGTGTTGTCTGGCCCACTCTGCCGCAATCCCTTTAGTCCCGGTTTGTGACTACATCCGGGACTAAATGTGTGCCGAACAATGATCATGTGTGTGTGGACATTGGTATGTAGAACAATGTTGCAGGAGGAAGTTTTCCTTTTTGTCGCACGGAAAATCCCTTTTCCATTTTCCGAGCGCAAAAAACGGGTCGTTTTGTGAAGTAACCACCAAAATGCCGCTTTGAATGCTACCGTCCTATTTTCCTAAAATACTAGACCACCTTACATGGACTATATCCCAACCGGTACAAATCGGGACTAAATATGAACCTCTCTTTATATAGGCATTTCCCTCTATTTATTAGGTAACACTTAAGACATTTATTAATATTAAAACCGAGACAAATCGGGACTAGCTAACACTCAGGCCTAAAGCCCCCTTTAGTCATAATCATGCCTAGTCCTATAGTACGCAGCTGTGGTCTTCATCGTCGTCCATCATCATCGCCATCGCCACCGCCACTCCGGGATCCTCAACCCATCCATGGCATATACCAGGGCCATTCCAGCCTTGGATTCACGGCGGGTGGGAGAGGGTCTCTGAAGATGATCTTGCTACCGGACGATGTGGGCCTGTGGCGGTGGACTCGTGGGCACCGTGGCGAGGATGGTCTCCCGGCGATGTAGCGCATCACTGATGATAGTACGGTTCTCCCACCACGACGACGGCCGACTTCGTTGTGGTTCACCGTGGCGGCCATCACCCTCGTACTGGCGAGCTCCCTTTCCGCCTATTAGCGAAGAAGGCATTCAGTGTCATAGTTGTCGGGATCCCACTGGGATCCATCCGCTCCGGCGTGAGCTCGTGGTAGAAGTGGTTTGTGATGGCCGCTGGCGTGCGGAACCTTGAGGGACAGGAGGGACAGAACCCCTCGGCCAAAGATCCAGCCCGGCGGCGGCGTACCCGGTGGACAAGGGTAGTTGAGGCGCGCCTGGTCTCCTCGAGGTCGAATGGCCCAAGAGGCGTTGTCCATTGTTCTAAGAGAGGAAGGTGTGGATGTGTGGATAGCCATGACACGATCACCCTAAATATAGAGGAAAGGGCGGGAAACTTGGCGTGAAGCTTTGGGAAATGGCGGGAAATATCTTTAGTCCCGGTTAGTGACTACATCCGGGACTAAAAGCTCTAGTAGAAAGGAAAGGGCGGGAAAACTTGGCGGGAAGAGGTGGGAAATGGCGGAAAATATTTTTAGTCCCGGTTTGTGACTACATCCGGACTAAATGTGTCTTAACAATGATCATGTTTCGAAAAAACCTTCATAAAATTACCTATCATGTTCGAGGTTTCATGGCTTTCGGTCCAAATGACCGATGTTATGTGCTGAATCACGGCATAGTTTGTGATGTTGTGCCCATATTATGCATGTGTGGACATTGGTATGGAGAACAATGTTACAGGAGGAAGTTTTCCTTTTGTCGCACTTGAAAAGCCCTTTTCCATTTTCCGAGCGCAAAAAACGGGTCGCTTTTGTGAAGTAACCACCAAAATGCCGCTTTGGAATGCTACCGTCCTATTTTCCTAAAATACTAGACCACCTTACATGGACTATATCCCAACCGGTACATCTCAAACCTTTTCGTCCATCCACGGTAAAAGGACAAATGTCTGTAGAATCGAGAAGTGGGTCCGGTTTGTACTAAGGTACATGATCTATCGCCCGTGATTTTTTGAAAAATCATTTTAGACTCGCAATATCTGGTTTCTTCAGAGATCCAATGCAAGTTCTAACAATGCCCGCCCCTATCTTCATGCACACCGTTCGACCATAGTTAGAAATTCAAATAATTCAAAACGGGCATAATAAATTCAAAAAAATCCGAACAATGAAAATCCTTGGCGTGGTGTCATATTATGTTACATAGTTGAAAGGAAAAATACCATACTTGGTATATTGATCATGTTTGGAAAAACCTTCACAAAATTACCTATCATGTTCGAGGTTTCAAGGATTTCGGTCCGAATGACCGTGGTTATGTGCTTAATCACGGTATAGTTTGTGATGTTTTTCCCATATTATGCATGTGTGTGGACATTGGTATGGAGAGCAATGTTGCAGGAGGAAGTTTTCCTTTTGTCGCACGGAAAAGCCCTTTTCCATTTTCCGAGCGCAAAAACGGGTCGCTTTGTGAAGTAACCACCAAAATGCCGCTTCGTAATGCTATCGTCCTATTTTCCTAAAATACTAGACCACCTTATATGGACTATATCCCAACCGGTACATCTCAAACCTTTTCGTCCATCCCGGGTAAAAAGGACAAATGTCTGCCGAATCGGTAGGAAGTGGGTCCGGTTTGTACTACAGGTACATGATCTACCGCCCGTGATTTTTTGAAAAATCATTTTAGACTCGCAATATGTGGTTTCTTCAGAGATCCAATGCAAGTTCTAACAATGCCCGCCCCTATCTTCATGCACACGGTTCGACCATAGTTAGAAATTCAAATAATTCAAAACGGGCATAATAAATTCAAAAAAATCCGAACAATGAAAATCCTTGGTGGTGTCATATTATGTTACATAGTTGAAAGGAAAAATACCAGACTTGGTATATTGATCATGTTTCAAAGGAAAAATCCGAACAATGGCCGCCCCTATCACTTCTTATGTTTATAGTTTTCTAAATTCCAAATTGATATTAAAAAATATAAGTTAATTCATTTTTAATTGTAAATGGTTCATATTTTAAATGGTTACATTAATTATTTTTTAAAACAGAAAATGTTTTTGAATTATTTATTTAAATCCAAACACTTTTTATGTTTAAATTTTTTCTAAATTCCAAATTAATATTCAAAAATATAATTTAATTCATTTTAAAAGGTTACATTAATTATTTTTAAAAAATAGAATATGTTTTTGAATTATTTATTCAAATCCATACACTTCTTATGTTTAAAGTTTTTCTAAATTCCAAATTGATATTAAAAAAATAAGTTAATTCATTTTTAATTGTAAATGGTTCATATTTTAAATGGTTACATTAATTATTTTTTAAAACAGAAAATGGTTTTGAATTATTTATTCAAATCCAAACACTTTTTATGTTTAAAGTTTTTCTAAATTCCAAATTAATTATCATTTAAAAAACAATACAAATTTAAACCCCAAAATAAAAAATAAGGCGGGAACAGAGAAATACCTGAAATTTTTTGAAAACAGGAATATGTCGGTTGGAGCCACCAACCGGACTAAATCTCGCGCCTCGATTGCTGAAAATTGGAAAAAAAAGTGGAGTATAGGTCGGTTGGTGGCTCAATCGACGTATGCTTTTAGTCGCGGTTGGAGCCACCAACCGACTAAAGGCCCATTCGTTATAATCGAGGGGCGCCGTTCCTCTCCTTCCCTTCTCCATTCTTCGCAACTCCGACGCGGCGCAGATAGGAAGACGTCGCCGCCCGTAAAGGCTCGCCGCCTGGCTCTGAGCGCCGTCGTCGTCCCCGGCCAGAGCGCGTCGCCACCACTCCAACCGCCGCGGCGTTGCCGTCGCCAGCAGCGCCACCGCCGCTGCGTCGCCGCCAGAAGGTGCGTCCCTCTCTCTTTCCCGCCGCTTGCGGCTCGGTCTGTGGCGTGGTGCGGCGGCGGTGCGGGCGGCGCAGCGGCGGCGGGGCAAGGTGCGCGCGCTGGCGGTCTTGGGCGCCCCGCGTCGACGTCTTGAAGGCGCCTTGGCGTCATTTTGGTATATTATACGATTTTTTTCGATATCGTATGCAAAAGTTACTACCTTTTACCGTGGCATAACTTTTTTTGCAAATAAAGTCGAAACTCATTTTGTTAATTTTACTAGAAGCTATACCACATTACCTACCTAAATATGAAAGGATTTATTTTTTGAAGTGTTTATCATTTTCGTTTATTTTTGCAAACCCTAAAAAGGCGATCCACAGGTGGAGTTGGTGCATGCCACTACATCTGTGGCGCACATGCCATAGTGCGCCACAGAAGTTTAGAGACTTCTATGGCGCACTATGCCATGTGCCACAGATGCTTGTGGATGGTTCACAGAGGGGCGTGCGCTTAGGCGTGGCGCACCCCATATGTGCGCCACAGATGACACTAAACCGTGGCGCACATGACTATAGTGCGCCATGATGTTTGGCGTGTGGCCCCGGCCCACACACATCTGTGGCGCACTATAGCCATGTGCGCCACGGTTGTTCTAGTTACTAGTAGGCGCCCACTGTGTGAGCCACGCCTGTTTTTAGCCGTGGGGCACTTCAACCATGTGAGCCACGGATGCTGATTACCTATAGCTGTTTTCCTAGTAGTGAAGGAGATATATGAACACTTAGCTAAGCAGGGTGATGGCAGGATGTTCATGACGTTAGCGCAGGGAGCTAAACAGGGCTTGATCAATGTCCCCCGGTCGACTCATCAGCCAAAGAAGTCTTGATGTTTGCCTAGCTAGCTGTTAGTTCCGAACTTGTGTTGTAAACTTTATCCCTATGTTAACTTTCCTAGCAACCTCTAGAGTATGTTTCGTAAACCGTTGAACTTGATTGTGAGCGACGCTAGTTATTTGTGTTATGAACTATTTTAGTGCTTGGTCATATGTTGCTTCTCATTCGTTATTGCCGCCCTACTTCTTGGTTTGCTTTCCTTCTTTCTTAGAAATGTCGATGATTAAAACGTGTTGTGAATGTGGTGTGATGGGATCGTGAGCATTGTACTATGCACAAGGCCAAGTATCTTGTGCATCCTACTTGGCTCACGGTTCTATCATAGCATATTTCTGTGTCCAACAACCTAGTTATATATGAGGCATTCTTTTTGAGTTGGCGCTATTTGATAAGTGAATTATGTAGTTTTAAATATCTCATTGTTGCCCCAAAGTCGAAAGGAAAGACATTACTTCACTATTCGTATAGCAATGGGCGACATTCTTATATGAATCGTGGAATGATTTTTTTTCCTTTCGTCTTTGGCGATACGAAGAGATTAAATAGTGTGTATTAAATGAAATGGTGAATTATGTAGTTTCAAATATCTCATTGTAGCCCCATTAATCGGAAGGAAAGATATTACTGCACTATTCGTATAGAAATGGGCGACGTTGTTATATGAATCGTGGAATGGTTTCTTTCCTTTCGTCTTAGGCGACACAATGACACGATAAACTATGTAGCCCCAAAGTCGAGAGTGGACAAATAAGTTTGTGATTCGTATAGCATGGAGATATTGTGTTAGTTAATACTATTTCATCTCGTAGCCCCAAAGTCAAAAGAGGACAGGTATTTTCGAGATTCCTATACATAGACATAATATGTCCAGTGGCAAGCCAAGGAAAGGATTCTGGGTCCACGGCAACGACTCCTTTCGACACACCAAACTCGAAATGAATCGTTGCCGTGGAGACCAAATCCTTTCTTTGGTTTGCCACTGGACATATCATGCCCATGCTATATGAATCGTGGAAATATTTCTTTTCTTTCGTCTTTGGCAATACAAATAGATTGGATAGCGTAAATTAAATGAAATGGTGAATTATGTAGTTTTAAATATCTCATTGTAGCCCCAAAGTCGAAATGAAAGAATTTACTTCACTATTCGTATAGTAATGGGCGACATTGTTATATGAATCGTGGAATGATTTATTTCCTTTCATCTTTGGCAACACAACGACATGATAAACTATGTAGCCCCAAAGTTGAGAGGGGACAAATAAGTTCGTGATTCGTATAGCATGGCACCCATATATATGCATGATCTTATCTTGTCAACTCTTATTGCTTTCCACTGACATATATAGCTAATATCATATATCTTGTGTATAGGAGATGGCGAAGAAGTGCTATGTCATGTACGCCGGTAAGGTTCCAGGTGTGTACGAGGAGTGGTAAGACTGCCAGAAGTAAGTGAACTTTTCGGGCAACAGCTACAAAGGCTATAAGAGTAGATAGGTGGCAAAAGAGAAGTGGAGAAAGCACGAGAGGAAGAAGTGGAGTAACTTCGTCATAATCACCACCTTGCTCTTCATGGTAGGTTGTGTGCTCTACTTCACCTAGAGCTCCGTCGTGTAGTTGTAATGTGATTGTGATGAACTTGTACTTGGTCCCTGAGAGATGTGAACTTGTACTCGGTCCCCGAGAGATGTGAACTTGGTGTTCTATGTTGGAATTTTGGCCCAAATAGTCAAGCCCATTTTCTATTACAATAATTCCTGAAAATCCTAGAGGCCCATATGGCCCATTCATGCAAGACAAGAGGTGGGACAAATGTTTAGTCCCACATTGCTAGTTGAGTGGAAGTTGGACCAACTTATAAGGTGAGCTCTTCTACCACTTGGTAAAAGGATGAGAAGGAGAAGGAGAGAGTTCCACACGCGCGCTCCTCCTCCTCCTCGCCTCGCCACGCCACGCCTCGCCTCGTCACGACGCGCGCGCGCGCGCGCCGCGGGTTGCGGGAATCTCGCCGAGCCGAGCTTTATTTTACCACGCATGAATGGACGTTTAATACGAGTTAAATGCGCCTGTTCGTTTCATCTTGTCGCACATCCCTTGCCTCGAGTTCCAAAGCACTACGCTACTTTCATCTTCCCCATCCTGCCTTTGGCGGCAATCATGAGCCGACAAGAGGGCCTCCGAGACCCCGCTTTCGAGTCCTGACGGAGAAGGGCGATAAGGTTTTGGGAGCGCTTATCATGACGAGGACTTCTTCCCGACATCGCAACCTCTTCCTCAAGACATGGCCAATGATGGTTCCAACGCCGCGGTTCTACTTCGCTACATCGCCGTGTACATCTTCATCTCAATCTTGTTCTCGATTCTATCGAGTTTTATGCCTTGCAGTTTGTTTGGCTATATGCCTTATTTTCTATTCGCTATTTAGCATGATTAGTATATTACCTATTATTCTAGTCATGTTTTATCTAGCGTTATTATGGATAATTCGCTTGGTAAATTGCTCTATTTCTCAACAATCCAAAAACCTTATTTCGTGCAATTTGCCCCAAGTGGCTTTGTTGCTTCTATGAAGCCACCGTGTTTGAAGGTGTGAATTACAAGCGGTGGCGTGCGAGGCGGTGCTTCGGTTTCGCACCATGAGCTGCTATAACGCCATCTATGGCGCACTGAGGGGAACTTAATCCCGCCAGAAGAGTTCCCAAAAACTTGATACTACTTTCAAGGCTGCCTTGATCAGCATCCTTGGCGACAATATTGTCGATTCATATCTGTCATTTAGCAATGGCAAAGATATGTGGGATGCGCTCGAGAGAAAATTTGGAGTCTCTGATGCTGGCAGTGAACTATATGTCATGGAACAATTCTATGACTATAAGATGATTGATGACTGCTCCATTGTGGAGCAGGCTCATGAGAAAAACAGTCACTTGCCAGGGAGCTTGAGCACTTCACTTGTGTGTTACCGGACAAGTTTGTTGCCGGAGGCATCATTGCCAAACTTCCCCAGTCATGGAGGAATTTTGCTACTTCTCTGAAGCACAAGAGACAAGAGTTCTCCGTGACGGATCTCATTGGGACTCTTGATGTGGAAGAGAAGGCAAGAGCAAAAGACACACGTGCTCGAGGTACCGAGGGAGGTTCTAATGCCAACCTGGTACGAAAGGAACTTCCACCCTTACAAGTTCAAGAACAAAGGCAAGTTTGATGACAAAGGAAAGTTCGATGGAAAGAACAAGGCCTCACAGTCCACCCTTCAAGAAGAAGACCGATAAGAGGAAAGGTGCTTGTCATGTGTGCGGTGATCCTAATCATTGGGCTCTGCTTGTCCCAACCGCTTTGACAAGCGCCAAGATGGGAAGAGCAGCAAGATCGCTAATGTTGTCTTGGGCGTTGAGATGAAAGATGTTGGGTATGGTATATTACCTACTATTCTTTCATTATGTCATTCTCTGATTGGTGGATTGACACGGCGCTAATGTACATGTCTGCTCGATATTTCCATGTTTTCTTCATATCGGTCGAGGGACTCAAACCGTCTTGATGGGGAACGGCTGCATGCTTCGCATTCATGGTGTTGGTACGTCGATCTGAAGTTCACTTCGGAAAGACTGTATACCAAGAACGTGCATCATGTTCCCTCAATAAATAAAAATCTTGTTAGCGGATCTCTTCTGTGTCGAGATGGCTACAAGATTGTATTTGAGTCCAATAAATTTGTAATTTTGAAGTATGGTAATTTTATTGGTAAAGTCTATGAATGCGGAGGCTTGTTCCGCTTATCTCTGTCAGACATTTGTAATAAAGTTGTTAATCATATTTACACAAATTTTGAATCAAATGTCTGGCACTCTCGTCTTTGTCATATTAATTTTGATTGTATGACGCGGCTAGCCAAAATGAATTTAATCCCTGATTTCTCAACTATTAAGGGATCTAAGTGCCAAGTCTGCGTGCAAGCTAAACAACCTCGCAAGTCACATACGACTGCAGAAGTGAGAAATTTAACACCACTAGAGCTCATACATTCTGATCTTTGTGAGATGAATGGTGTGTTAACAAAAGGTGGAAAGAAATACTTCATGACTTTGATCGATGACTCTACGAGATATTGTCATGTGTATCTTCTAAAATCAAAAGATGAGGCTTTGAGTTTCTTCAAAATCTATAAAGCTGAGGCAGAAAATCAACTTGATCGAAAGATCAAGAGGCTTAGGTCTGATCGTGGTGGAGAGTATTTTTCCAACGAGTTTGATTTTTTTTGTGCGGAACATGGCATAATTCATGTGAGGACGCCTCCCTACTCACCCCAGTCAAATGGAGTAGCCGAAAGAAAGAATCGTACTCTAACAGATTTGGTTAACGCCATGTTAGACACATCGGGTCTTTCTAAGGAATGGTGGGGGGAGGCATTATTGACCGCGTGTCATGTCCTAAACCGAGTTCCCACAAAGAACAAAGAAATTACTCCATTCGAAGAATGGGAGAAGAAAAGACTAAAACTCTCTTACTTACGTACTTGGGGTTGTTTGGCAAAGGTTAATGTACCAATCCCCAAGAAGCGCAAGCTTGGACCAAAACCATTGATTGTGTTTTTCTGGGCTATGCTTTTCATAGCATTGGTTATAGATTCTTGATAGTAAAATCTGAAGTACCTGACATTCATGTCGGTACAATCATGGAGTCGACTGATGCGACTTTCTTTGAGGATATCTTTCCAATGAAGGATAAACCTTACTCATCAAATCCGGAGATACCTAGTTCATCTAATCAGGAATTTGCTATATTCTCTGAACCTACCATTCCTATTGAACACTCTGAAAGTCCTAAGGAGGATGATAATGAAATTCCTAAAAGGAGCAAGAGACAAAGGACTGCAAAGTCTTTTGGTGATGATTTCATTGTGTACCTTGTGGATGACACTCCCACTTCCATTTCAGAAGCTTATGCATCTCCTGATGCTGATTACTGGAAGTAAGCTGTTCATAGTGAGATGAATTCCATCTTAGCTAATGAAACATGGGAGATCACTGATCGTCCTTATGGGTGCAAACCTGTAGGATGTAAATGGGTGTTCAAGAAGAAACTAAGACCTGATGGTACTATTGAGAAGTACAAGGCAAGGCTTGTGGCCAAGGGTGATACCCAAAAGGAAGGTGGAGACTTCTTTGACACTTACTCACCAGCAAGGTTGAACACCATTCGAGTACTACTTTCTCCGGCTGCCTCACACGGTCTTCTCGTTCACCAAATGGACGTTAAGACAGCTTTCCTAAATGGAGAGTTGGATGAGGAAATTTATATGGATCAACCAGGATGGTTTTGTAGTAAATGGTCAAGAAAGAAAAGTGTGCAAGCTCTTGAAGTCTTTGTATGGTCTTAAACAAGCACCTAAGCAGGGTACGAAAAATTTGATAAAATCTTAACCGCTGCAGCTTTGTTGTAAACGGTGACAAGTGCGTATACTATCGCCTTGGTGGGGTGAGGAGTCATCCTTTGTTTGTATGTTGATGACATACGATTTTGGAACCAACCTTAATGCAATTAAGGAGGTAAAAGATTTCTTATCTCGTTCCTTTGAGATGAAGGATCTGGGAGTAGCTGATGTCATTCTGAACATCAAGCTATTGAGAGATGATGATGGTGGGATTACATTGCTTCAGTCCCACTATGTGGAAAAGATCTTGAGTCGTTTCGGTATAGCGTCATTTTTCTCCTACACCGTATGATCCTAGTGTGTTGCTTGAAAGAATCGAGGAAATGCTAGAGACCAACTAAGATACTCTCAAATCATTGGCTCGCTTATGTATTTAGCTAGTGCCACGAGACCGACATAGCCTTTCTGTAAGCAAACTCGTCGATTTGTCTCAAATCCAGGAGATGATCACCGGCATGCTCTTGAAAGAGTTATGCGATATCTAAAAGGTATCTGAGCTATGGCATACACTATACCGGGTATCCGAGGGTACTAGAGGGTTATAGTGATTCAAATTGGATATCCGATCTGATGAGATAAAGGCCACGAGTGGATATGTTTTCACACTTGGTGGTGGCCTTTGTTTCTTGGAAGTCTTGCAAGCGACCATCTTAACGAGGTCAACTATGGAAGCAGAACTCACAAGACTAGACACGACCCTTTGTTGAAGCAGAGTGGCTTCGTGAACTCTTGATGGACTTACCTGTGGTTGAAAAACCTATACCCGCAATTCCAATGAACTGTGATAATCAAACTGTGATTATTAAGGTGAACAGTTCTAAGGATAATATGAAGTCCTCAAGACATGTGAAGAGGAGATTGAAATCTGTCAGGAAAATGAGAAACTCCGGAGTTATTGCATTGGATTATATCCAAACATCTAAAAACTTGGCAGATCCCTTCACAAAGGGTCTATCACGCAACGTGATAGAAAATGCATCGAAGGAGATGGGTATGAGACCCACAATTTGAGCTTTCCACAGTGGTAAACCACTCTATGTGATCGGAGATCCCGTGAATTAGAATTGGGAAACAAGCTGTTGGTTAGCTGAGAGGAAAGTATCCCTACTTTAATAAACACCACTCCATAAAGATGCAATACTTTCCCTCGCATGGCAGGTTGATTTATTATCTTAATGTGTTCTAAGTGGCTTATCCTAAGCAAAGATGTTGTCCTGCAAAACATCTTTTGAAGAACACACCTATATGAGTCTGACTGTTAAAACGTCGCAGTCTTTGAGAGTAGGGTGCTCTCTAATAAACTCATGAAAGGTCATGGAGTATGACGTATAAGCTCCACCTGGGAAGTCCCAAGAGCTCAAGATCGGTCAAGACTTCGTGTGAAGCTAGATTGCAGCAAACTTGCAGTTCAAGGCATAGTCCACTGTACAAGTCGCAACCTAGTGTAGCATAGAATTCTAGGTGGAAGTTCAACTTAACAGTCTCCACTATAGTACCGGTATATAAACAGTGTTTTGGAACCAAAGGCAGATTACATGTTCCTCTGGGATCTGGTGGGGGATTGTTGGAATTTTGGCCCAAATAGTCAAGCCCATTTTCTATTACAATAATTCCTGAAAATCCTAGAGGCCCATGTGGCCCATTCATGCAAGACAAGAGGTGGGACAAATGTTTAGTCCCACATTGCTAGTTGAGTGGAAGTTGGACCAGCTTATAAGGTGAGCTCTTCTACCACTTGGTAAAAGGATGAGAAGGAGAAGGAGAGAGTTCCACACGCGCGCTCCTCCTCCTCCTCGCTCGCTCGCCTCAACTCGCCTCGCCTCGCCACGCCACGCCACGACGCGCGCGCGCCGCGGGTTGTGGGAATCTCGCCGAGCCGAGCTTTATTTTGCTTTGCTTTGAATGGACGTTTAATACGAAGGTGAAACGTTTGCTTTGAATGGACGTTTAATACGAGTTAAATGCGCCTGTTTGTTTCATCTTCTGCACCGTCTGCCTTCTCCTCTGCGCCTATAAGAGAGAGAGGTTGCGCCTCCCTTGCCTCGAGTTCCAAAGCACTACGCTACTTTCATCTTCCCCATCCCGTCTTGCGGCGTGCACCGCGAGCCGGGACAGTAGGCCTCCGAGACCCCGCTGGTTCGAGTCCTGTACGGGAGAAGGGCGATAAGGTTTTTGGGGAGCGCTATCAGCGACATCGGCTTCACGGACTCCCTCACAGATAGCGACGTCTTCCCCGACGAGGACTTCTTCCCCGACATCAGCAACCTCTTCCTCGACGACATGGCCAATGATGGTTCCAACGCCGGCGGTTCTACTTCTGCTACTGCCGTGTACATCTTCTGTCTCAATCTTGTTCTGATTCTATCCAGAGTTTTATGCCTTGCAGTTTGTTTGGCTATATGCCTTATTTTCTATTCTCTATTTAGCATGATTAGTATATTACCTATTATTCTAGTCATGTTTTATCTAGCGTTTATTATGGATAATTCGCTTGGTAAATTGCTATATTTCTCAACATTCTATGTGATGTACATGTGTGAACTCTCGCATGTCGAGGATTAATTCAACTTAATGTGTGATGTACTTGTATTAGTGTTGGTTATACTATGTTTTGGCCAATTGCAACTTTCTGAAAATTCTGTGATATTTATACTATATTCGGGATTGTATAGTACATGTGTATTTTGTATTCTATATTGTATTATGGTTCTGTAAAATTTAAAATTCAAAATTGCTATTTGAGACGCATCTGTAAACTTATTGGAGGAGCATATGACAGAAATAAGCAAGACGCATCTAGAATACATATGCGAGGCGCAAATGAATATGAGCCTCCTATATGTTCATAGAAGGCGCATATTGATATGCGCCTCACATATGTAGCTTATACGAGTCGCATTAGGGATGCGCCTCGCATAACAAATAATTAAGTCGTGACGCTCGAGGCACATCCCTAATGCGACTCTAATGGCTTTCCATATGCGCCTCGAGTAGGCAATTTCCTAGTAGTGTTTGTATTTCAAATATCACATCATATTACTTAAAGCTATACTATGATTTCTTCTTAATTCAAGATTGCATGGAGTTTACCTTTATTAAGGAGTATAAGAGAGATGTGTTTCATCTCTGTGTTAGGACGTGATGCCCATATGAATGCTTATCATACACATATAGAAGTTCCATAAAGATTTATCATTGATTAATTGTTTTATGATCACCACAACTTAAAAAGAGAGTAGACAAGTGAACCCATGAACCCCGGTCTAATTTTAATCATAATAAACACCTTTCCATTGCAACAACTACCTTTTACATTTTTTGCAATTTATTATTTCAACAATACAAAAATACTTCTCCTGCTTGCAATCATCCATAAAACCCCCCCAAAACAACTTTACTATCTTCCATATCATCTAGTTTGCATTTATTTACTTTATATATATTTCATATTACTAATACGAAACCTTGTGCTTGACAACCACTTGGTGTAGCCGGGGCACAAGAAAAATTATTTTGTTTTACAGGTTGCTTGACAAGGATAAGATGAATAAATTTTCATAACCAATTCCCCAAGAGTTTTATATAAACCCTCGAGTCACCCTTGCGAGGAAAAGAATCTTGCTACAACCCTCGAGTCATAACACTAGAGGAAAAAGGGCCATCCGTTCGCGACCCCTCGGAGCATTAGTCCCGATAGCCAAAGAATGGACTAATGCCGGCACGTCCCGGTTGGAGCGGGCACGGGCCAGGGGGCATGGGTCCCGGTTGGTAAGGGGGCATGCGTCCCGGTTGGAGCCACCAACCGGGACTAAAGGTTTGGCCACAGCCACGTGGCCTGGAACGCACCTTTAGTCCCGGTTGCTGGCTTCAACCGGGACTAAAGGCCCCTTGCCCTCTATAAATGCAACGCCCCAGCCCTCCGCCTCCACTGCTTTTTTTGAATGGTGTAAGGTGTGAGGGTGTGCTAGTTTTTTTCATGCATGCATTGAAGGTGTTTGTTGAAATGTTTGAGTGAAAAATCCGTTGAATTTCTCATAGAACAAAAATATAGAAGGTGTTCGAGACGACTTGAGCTTTCTCCTCTTTATTTCCCTCGATCGAGGTTAGCAATCTTATCTTTTCTAGGTCATTGATACAATTCATGTGTCGGTGTGAATTGGTTATTTCACTATTTATGATGTCCTGTTTTTGATAAACTTACTTATATGATGCGATGAACGGTCGGGAATGGATACGGTGACCATGGTAGCCGGGTATATCAAAGGCGTGGATAAATTTATCGATGTGGCTACGGCAAACAAAGAGAATGGATTTATACGTTGTCCATGTGTTCAATGTCGAACAACAAGGAGTACTCTTCCTCGAAAATCATTCGCGCCACTGATTATGAAAGGTTTCATGCCCAACTATAATTGCTGGACCAAGCACGGGAAAGAGGGGTTATGATGGAAGATGGTGAAGAAGAAGATGATGATAACAACTATCATCATATGTTTCCTGAATCTGATACCGCAATGGAAGACAATGGAGAGGAAAAAGGTGAAGAACGGGCATCGATGAGCCGGTGATGAACTTGGTAGGGTCATTTCGATGCAAAGCGAGGCGTGGAAACGAGAAATGAGAAGTTGAAGTTAGAGGAATGTTAGAAGATCACAAGAAATTGTTGTACCCAAATTGTGAAGATGGCAGCACAAAGCTCGATGCGACATCTTTGGAATTGTTGCGATGGAAGGCGAGTGTGGTCTAACCGACTCCTCATTTGAAAAGATGCTGAAAATAATGAAGTCAAGTTTCCAAAACATAACGAACTTCCCGATAGTACCTACGAAGCAAAGAAGACTCTCTCCGGGATTAGATGTGCAAAAGATACATGCATGCATTAATGATCGCATCCTCTACCGCATGTAAGGAGTATGAGAATTTAGATAAATGCCGGTATGCAATGCTGCGGTATAAGATCGACAAGATGACCTGGTGATGTTGAGGGAGAGCCCTCCGGAAGAGGGTTCTGCTAAGGTTATGTGGTATGCTCCTATAATACCAAGGTTGAAACGCATGTTCGAAACAAAGAGCATGCCAGTTGTTGCGATGGCACAAAGAAGACCGTAAGAAAGACGGGGAGTTGAGACACCACTGATGGGTCACAGTGGAGAAAAATCGAGAGACTTCCGGACTTTGCGGTGACGCAAGGAACTTATGGTTTGTTCTAAGTACGGATGGCATGAATCCTTTTGGGGAGCAGAGCTGCGATCCACAAAGACTGGCCCGTGACTCTATGTATCTACAACCTGCCTCCTTGGTTGTGCATGAAGCGTAAGTTCATTATGATGCCAGTGCTCATCCAAGGCCCGAAGCAACCGGGCAACGACATTGATGTGTACCTTAGGCCATTAGTTGAAGAACTCTTACAGTTGTGGGGCAAACCAGGTGTACGTGCGTGGGATGAGAACAAACAGGAGCCATTCTCGGTCCGGTATTTCTGCACAATATGTTCCCCTTTGAGAGGTTCATGGGAGTCTTAAAGAAATATGTTCATAACCGTGCTAGACCAGAAGGAAGCATTTCCAAGGGATATGGAACAGAGGAGGTCATTGAGTTTTGTGTTGACTTTATTCCTGACCTTAAGCCGATTGGTGTTTCTGACTCGCGGCATGAGGGAAGACTAAGTGGAAAAGGCACGCTGGGAAAGAAAGCACTGATATGTAGGGACGGGGATTCTTTCACTAAAGCACACTACACAGTTCTACATAATTCCACCTTGGCAGCTCCGTATATGGAGGAACACAAGAATATTGTACGCTCCAAAAACCCGGGGAAGCCTGAATCATGGATTACAGATGAACACATGAAGTCTGTCGGTGGTTGGATGCGGACACATCTCTTGAATGACACCACTGTTGGAGATCAGCTATACTTGTTGGCCGCGTCACCATCTTCTACTGTATTGAATTTCCAAGGGTACGAAATAAATGGGAATACATTCTACACGATCCCAAGATAAAAAGAGCACCAACCAAAATAGTGGTGTCCGCTTTGATGCAATAGACGAGAATGGACAAAAGGACACATATTATGGTTACATAGAGGAGATATGGGAACTAGATTATGGAGTCTCTTTTAAGGTCCCTTTGTTTCGATGCAAATGGGTCAACTTTGAATGGGGAAGGGGTAAAGATAGACCAGGTTATGCGGAATGACAACAATGGATCTCAACAATCTTGGTTATAGAGATGAACCATTCGTCCTAGCCAATGATGTGTCTCAGGTTTTCTATGTGAAGGACATGTCCTCCGCATCGAAAAAAGAAAAAATATGCAAACGAATACATCATATGATGATCCAAAGTGTCACATAGTTCTTCGGGGAAAAGAAACATCGTGGGAATCAAGGACAAGACAGACATGTCAGAAGATTATAATAAGTTTGATGAAATTCCGCCCTTCACAGTGAAAACTGACCCAAGCATTCCGTTAAGTAAAGAAGATGCTCCATGGTTATGTCTGAAGCGGTCATAAGGAATGACATATGCCAAGAAGTTCATGCTCATATTATGTAACTCTAGTTCATGTATTTCGCGGTTTGTGGCTTGACCGAAGGATATCTTTCGCGGTTTGTGGCCTTTAGTCCCGGTTTTGTAGTCTCAGTTTTTAATATTAATAAATGTCTTGAGTGTTAGTCCCGTTTTGTGGCTGGACCGGGAGTGCCTCTATGACCATTTTCTCGGAGATGCCGGAGGACTAGGCTCCATCGGCATCTCCCTGAAACTGGCCGCAGTGGTTTCCCTGCTCTCGAAAACCATCTTGCAGCTTGTAACTTCACTAACTAGATCAATACGCCTCAGAGCTAACTAATTTCACATATTAGGGAGTGCCTCTATGACCAGTTTCTCGGAGATGCCGGAGGACTGGGCTCCGTCGGCATCTCCTCGAACTGGCCGCAGTGGTGTCCCCGCTCGAAAACCATCTTGCATCTTGTAACTTCACTAACTAGATCAATACGCCTCGAGCTAACTAATTTCACATATTAGGAGTGCCTCTATGACCAGTTTCTCGGAGATGCCGGAGGACTGGCTCGTGGCATCTCCTCAAACTGGCCGCAGTGGTGTCCCTCGCTCGAAAACCATCTTGCAGCTTGTAACTTCACTAACTAGATCAATCGCCTCGGAGCTAACTAATTTCACATATTAGGAGTGCCTCTATGACCAGTTTCTCGGAGATGGGAGGACTGGGCTCGGCATCTCCGAATCTGGCCGTAGTGGTGTCCTCGCTCTCTAAAACCATCTTGGAGATGCCTCAAACTGGCTGGAGGACTGGACTCACAAGGATGCATATTTATAGTACAAGCAGCTCGGCATAATGTCGACACTCACGACATAATGTCGACTCACCTATTATTAGTGCCGACTCATCTTTAGTCGGTTGGTGTCTCCAACCGGGACTAAGGTTCATCTTTAGTCGGTTGGTGACACCATCCGGGACAAGGTACAAGCATACGACATAATGTCGACACTCACCCCTATTATTAGTGTTGTCTGCCCACTGCTGTAATCCCTTTAGTCCCGGTTTGTGACTACATCCGGGACTAAATGTGTGCCAACAATGATCATGTGTGTGTGGACATTGGTATGTAGAACAATGTTGCAGAGGAAGTTTTCCTTTTGTCGCATACGGAAAATCCTTTTCCATTTTCCGAGCGCAAAAACGGGTCGTTTGTGAAGTAACCACCAAAATGCCGTTTTAATGCTACCGTCCTATTTTCCTAAAATACTAGACCACCTTACATGGACTATATCCCAACCGGTACAAATCGGGACTAAATATGAACCCTCTCTTTATATAGGCATTTCCTCTATTTATTAGGTAACACTTAAGACATTTATTAATATTAAAACCGAGACAAATCGGGACTAGCTAACACTCAGGCCTAAAGCCCCCTTTAGTCATAATCATGCCTAGTCCTATAGTACGCAGCTTGTGGTCTTCATCGTCGTCATCATCATCGCCATCGTCACCTGCCACTCCGGGAATCCTCGGCCCATCCATGGCATATACCAGGCCATTCCAGCCTTGGATTCACGGGTGGGAGAGGGTCTCTGGAAGACGATCTGCTACCGGGACGATGTGGGGCCTGTATGGTGGACTCGTGGGCACCGTGGCGAGATGGTCTCCCGGCGATGTAGCGCATCATTTCGATGATAGTACGGTTCTCCCACCACGACGACGGCCGACTTCGTGGTTCACCGGTGGCGGGCCATCACCCTCGTACTGGCGAGCTCCCTTTCCGCCTATTAGCGAAGAAGGCATTCCAGTGTCATAGTTGCCGGGATCCCAGGGATCCATCCGCTCCGGCGTGAGCTCGTGGTAGAAGTGGTTTGTGATGGCCGCCTGGCGTGCGGAACCTTGAGGGACAGGAGGGACAGAACCCTCCGGCCTTCAAGATCATCCAAGGGCCGGTATCCGGTGGACAAGGGTAGTTGAGGCGCCAGCGCGCCTCGGTCTCCTCGAGGGTCAGAATGGCCCAGTAGGCGTTGTCCATTGTTCTAAGAGAGGAAGGTGTGGATGTGTGGATAGCCATGACACGATCACCCTAAATATAGAGGGAAAGGGCGGGAAAACTTGGCGTGAAGCTTTGGGAAATGGCGGGAAATATCTTTAGTCCCGGTTAGTGACTACATCCGGGACTAAAAGCTCTAGTAGAAAGGAAAGGGCGGGAAAACTTGGCGGGAAGAGGTGGGAAATGGCGGAAAATATTTTTAGTCCCGGTTTGTGACTACATCCGGGACTAAATGTGTGCCGAACAATGATCATGTTTCGAAAAAACCTTCATAAAATTACCTATCATGTTCGAGGTTTCATGGCTTTCGGTCCAAATGACCGATGTTATGTGCTGAATCACGGCATAGTTTGTGATGTTGTGCCCATATTATGCATGTGTGTGGACATTGGTATGGAGAACAATGTTGCAGGAGGAAGTTTTCCTTTTTGTCGCACGGAAAAGCCCTTTTCCATTTTCCGAGCGCAAAAAACGGGTCGTTTTGTGAAGTAACCACCAAAATGCCGTTTCAGAATGCTACCGTCCTATTTTCCTAAAATACTAGACCACCTTACATGGACTATATCCCAACCGGTACATCTCAAACCTTTTCGTCCATCCCGGGTAAAAGGACAAATGTTCCGTAGAATCAGGAAGTGGGTCCGGTTTGTACTACAGGTACATGATCTATCGCCCGTGATTTTTTGAAAAAATCATTTTTAGACTCGCAATATGTGGTTTCTTCAGAGATCCAATGCAAGTTCTAACAATGCCCGTCCCCTATCTTCATGCACACCGGTTCGACCATAGTTAGAAATTCAAATAATTCAAAACGGGCATAATAAATTCAAAAAAAATCCGAACAATGAAAATCCTTCGCGTGGTGTCATATTATGTTACATAGTTGAAAGGAAAAATACCATACTTGGTATATTGATCATGTTTGGAAAAAACCTTCACAAAATTACCTATCATGTTCGAGGTTTCAAGGCTTTCGGTCCAAATGACCGATGTTATGTGCTGAATCACGGTATAGTTTGTGATGTTGTGCCCATATTATGCATGTGTGTGGACATTGGTATGGAGAGCAATGTTGCAGGAGGAAGTTTTCCTTTTTGTCGCACGGAAAAGCCCTTTTCCATTTTCCGAGCGCAAAAAACGGGTCGTTTTGTGAAGTAACCACCAAAATGCCGTTTCAGAATGCTATCGTCCTATTTTCCTAAAATACTAGACCACCTTACATGGACTATATCCCAACCGGTACATCTCAAACCTTTTCGTCCATCCCGGGTAAAAAGGACAAATGTCTGCCGAATCGGCAGGAAGTGGGTCCGGTTTGTACTACAGGTACATGATCTACCGCCCGTGATTTTTTGAAAAAATCATTTTTAGACTCGCAATATGTGGTTTCTTCAGAGATCCAATGCAAGTTCTAACAATGCCCGTCCCCTATCTTCATGCACACCGGTTCGACCATAGTTAGAAATTCAAATAATTCAAAACGGGCATAATAAATTCAAAAAATCCGAACAATGAAAATCCTTCGTGGTGTCATATTATGTTACATAGTTGAAAGGAAAAATACCAGACTTGGTATATTGATCATGTTTGAAAGGAAAATCCGAACAATGGCGTCCCTATCACTTCTTATGTTTATAGTTTTTCTAAATTCCAAATTGATATTAAAAAATATAAGTTAATTCATTTTAATTGTAAATGGTTCATATTTTAAATGGTTACATTAATTATTTTTAAAACAGAAAATGTTTTTGAATTATTTATTTAAATCCAAACGCTTTTTATGTTTAAATTTTTCTAAATTCCAAATTAATATTCAAAATATAAGTTAATTCATTTTATAAGGTTACATTAATTATTTTTAAAAATAGAATATGTTTTGAATTATTTATTCAAATCCATACACTTCTTATGTTTAAAGTTTTCTAAATTCCAAATTGATATTAAAAATAAAAGTTAATTCATTTTAATTGTAAATGGTTCATATTTTAAATGGTTACATTAATTATTTTTAAAACAGAAAATGGTTTTGAATTATTTATTCAAATCCAAACACTTTTATGTTTAAAGTTTTCTAAATTCCAAATTAATTATCATTTAAAAACAATACAAATTTAAACCCCAAAATAAAAATAAAGTGAGAGAGAAATACCTGAAATTTTTTGAAACAGTGGAATATGTCGGTTGGAGCCACCAACCGACTAAATCCTGCGCCCCTCCGATTCTTGAAAATTGGAAAAAAAAGTGGAGTATAGGTCCGGTTGGTGGCTCCAATCGACGTATGCTTTTAGTCGCGTTGGAGCCACCAACCGGACTAAAGGCCCATCGTCGCTTATAATCGGAGGCGCCGTTCCTCTCCTTCCCTTCTCCATTCTCTCGCAACTCCGACGCGGCGCATAGGAAGACGTCGCCGCCGCCGTAAGGCTGCCGCCGTCGCCTCGTCCTGAGCGCCGCTGCGTCGCTGCCCGGCAAGTAGCGTCGCCACCACCTCAACCGCCGTCGTGCGTTGCCGTCCCGGCCAGCGCCGCCACCGCGCTGCCGCCGCCAGAAGTGCGTCCCTCCTCTTTTCCTGCCGCCGCGTGCGGGCGTGCGGCGGTGGCGCGGTGGCGGGGTGGCGGGCAAGGTGTTGCGGGCGCTGGCGGCGCTGGCGTAAGCGCGGGCGCGCGGGCGTTGGGTGGTCAGATTGCCGGCGACCACCGGGCGCGCCGCCAGCGTCGACGTGGCTGGGCGCTGCCGGTCTTGGCGTGCGTCTTTGAAGCGCCGCCGCGTCTGACGTGGCGCCTACGTGGCAAAAATGTTTTCTATTTTCTGTTTTGTTTAAATTCACAAATGGTTTAATTAAATCCATAAATTGATATAATATTGTAAATTCAATAATTAATTATTTATAACTCAGAAAAATACAAATAATGTATCAAAATGTTCAGAAAAATGAGATCTAACTATTTAACCTCAAGTTTCTCCCACTTAGAACAAATCCACCCCTCTCATGTGTTCCGGAGTTTCTCCGAGTTAGGGTTTTCAATAACTTTTTATTTATAAGTCAGAAAAATACAAATAATATATCAAATTGTTCAGAAAAATGAAACCTATCTATTTAACCTATAATAATGCATTGTTCAACAATTTAAATGACAAGTATAATTAGAAGAACAAATGCACCCCTCTCATATGTTAGGAGTTTCCCGAGTTAGGGTTTTCACCGTGAACCCGATTAAATCGTCGAGCATGTCTTAGGGTTACATTCCAATGCAAATTAACTTGTCATATCATCATACTTGCTTGAGCATTGCATCGATGCCATGTGTTGATTGTTTCCCTTTCTTTTGGTGTTTCGATTATTAGGTTTATTATTAGTTAGGTATTATTAGGTTTATTAATTAGTTTGGTATTATTGGTCTTCCCATCGGTCAGTCAATGTGGGTAGCCCTGACCGATTCACATTGCCGATCTTTGTGGTTAGATAAGGAATCATTAATACCCCTTAGGTGCATGTGGGTTCCCCTCTCATATGCATCGGAGGTTTCTCCGAACTAGGTTACACCCCTCGGAACTCCGGAATATTGATAACCGTTGATTTTAGCTAGAGTTACCTATCTACTACACGGTTTCCTTTTTGTAGCTAGGTTTAGGGTTTCTCTTCATTTTTATTATTGTGTATGTATATATCAGGGTTTCTCCTTTAGCCGCTTTGACTTATTCGTTTTTCCACCTATGCAGAAAATATGGATCCACACGTCAGAGACGAAGAAAAGGAAGAGTTGATCCAAGGTGTGATCCGTGGGGAAGATAATTTAGATGTATCAACGTTTCTGAACAACTCCGGTGAGGGTGATCCTCTTTTTACCGGAGTAGACAACTTGTTTGAGGTTGAAGGTGTTGCCTTCATGAGGGAGAAGGCGATGCCTTGTGTAATCGAGAAGACGACCGCTCCGGCAAGGTGCATGTAATATAAATCAATTCATTAATTAATCATCTGCTATCTATATAGAAATAGTAACGGCGATCTTTCTTCTTTTAGCCCTCCGGATCGAAGGAATCTACTGAAAAGAGCAGACGAGGCCCAACCAAAAAGTTGCAGGACCATGAGAGGTTCAGGATCGAAGATGTCGCTGCAGACGGCAGACCGACGGCTCCCGAAGTTGTCGCAACCAAATTTGTGGCACAATGCGGAGTAATCGTTAGGGACTTAATCCCGATCACCATTAGAAATTGGAATAGGCCTGCTAATGCGGATGAAGAGGGAACATGTTTATTTGTCCCTAACCACGCCAAAGATTTACTGTGGAAGAGGCTCATGGTTAATTTCAAACTACCGAAGATAGAGCTGGATCCAAATGCGGAGGATCCAGTTGAGGACGCCTTACAACATGGGAGAGCCATGGAGGCTAAGGTCAGGGAGTGGGCTTTGAAGAAGATGGCCCAGTGTTTCACCAACTGGAAGAAAAGATTGCACCTTGACTATGTCGTGAAAAAGAAGACTCCGATTTCAAGAATATTCAGTTTGAGAAGATAAAACCATTCTGGGATGAGTTTGTGGAATACAAGAAATCAGAAAAAGCTAAGAAAATGTCTGAAACGAATAAGTGAATCTGCTAACAAGAAGTATCACCATACTATGGGGCAAGGTGGCTCTGGGCTGGCATTCCTAAGTGGGAGAAACTTGAGCAGAACTGCGATAAAAATATCACCCAGAGGCAGATGCGATTGGGTAGAACGCAAGGAATTGGTTTTACGGGCATGGGGCACGTTGGACTCGGAAGGGAGGTGTATATATACCATACGACATAAAGAAGACCCCTTGCCAATCGAGAGGATGAGAAAAGCAAGAAGGCTGTTAAAGATGGGGACTTCATTCCCGATAGAGAGAATGATGAGCTCACACTCGCCTTGGAAATAAGGAACATGATGGACGAACACGAGGCACAATAGGCTCCCAATCATGGAGGATGGGTTTCAAGAGAGGAAAAATATCTGATAGAAGCCGTCGGAGGAGTAAGGACAGGCGGTTGAAGCGAAAGTCGAAGAGCGAATGCGTTTAATTGAAGAACGATTAAAGCAACAACAAGATGAAATTAACTCACTTAAAGAGCAAAGTACTACGGGCGCCCCATCTCAAGAAGACACCGCATTCGATGCTACCGCCTATCGAATAATCGAAAAGCGATGTGGCTTCCACCGAGGTCCCGGGTGATGACAATGGCGATGCCGATGATGCACCGACGATGGCTCTGTTGGCTACCCAGTGGATGATATCACGGAGATGACACACGCGAGCTACATGTCAAAGTTGTGAACATATCAATGAAGGTGGCGGTCGGCTATGCCTTACCAATTGGACCCACACCAACTTACCACGGTCGTCCGGTTCCGGAGGGCTACGCTGTTGTCGTGGATGAAATCATGCCCACCTTTGAGGTTTTGGATCTTCACTACCCTCTTTGGTGAAGGGGATGTGATCGCTGGGTGACGCAAAAACGTCACCATTCTATGGCCGAAGGATTGTATCGTGCTTCAAATCACACGCCAAGGCCATCTTCGCCGCCTCACCCGTCTCCATGAGGTCGCCGCTGCAGCCGTCTTCGTCGCCTCACCCGGCCCGTCGCCTCACCAATCTCCGGTGCAGCCATCGCCAAGGAGCCATCGCCGGCCTCGGGATAAAAAGCGAGGCGTACCGCCATCGTCGTAAGCGATCGCGAACGTAAACAAGAGCCTCTTCCAAAAGTACCAACGGTTCCTCCCAAGAGAGCTTATGGTATCTTGAAGAGGAGGCTGCGTTCGGGTTGATCTTGAAGCGGCGTTTTCGCTAAGCTGAGGCGGCCGAAAGAGCCAGAGTTCCCCAGCACCAAAGAAGAAAAAGCCAAAGTGTTGAAAATGCTAAAGACTCTTCATCAACCCGAGCCAAAGCTGTCATCAGACTATGAGCGTTCTATTCTCAAGTCACATGCGGCACAAAAAGCCTCGAAGAGCAGTACTGATGCAAGCGAGAAATCTATTGCCCAGCTCGGAGAACAAGCAAAACAGACTTGCGCCCCTCTCAAGGGTGATTTCCCAAACCAATGTGGGGTCGAGAAAATATGGGGCCGAAGTGCAGTATGATCCAGAGGTGCTTGCACTGTCGGAGAAGCCGCTGCTCAAGGTATGAGTATTGCCCAGACTTATCCCATTAGAGTTCTTCCCGTGAGTGAAGTAGCATACAAATACCAAGACGGCAAACCTCTCGTCAAACCGAGGAGGTAAATAATCTTTCAACAAAATGCGAAGATTGCATAATCGGTACATGCACGCCACAAGGGCCGGGCTAATCGGATAGTCTTGAGGGTTACAAAAAAGCATCATGGGAAAGAAAGTGATGACATGATATCCATTGAATTTGATGAGCTATTTCAATTATTCAATCAAGACGCCTTGGACAAATCGCTCATCGATGCCTATTGTCTGTAAGTACTAATTCTGTAATTAACTTAGTCTGCTATCTCACTTTGTTTATTGCATGTATATAATCATCTTGTAATATGCAGAATGAAGATTCTCGAATGCAGAGGACAAATCTATGATATTGGCTTCATTGACCCATATTGGGTTCATGAAGCTAATCTCAAAATAAGCCCGCAGGATACGGAGGATAATATAGTACACGCGTTAAGGTTTCAAGAAACCAAAAGGGAAATACTTTTTCCTTACAACTTCGAGTGAGTGTTATTGTCTTGTATACACTTTCTATTTCGCTTACTCGATGTTAAGTATATAATTGATTAGTTATGCATTCGCAGCTTCCACTATATTATGTTAATCATTCAACTTGACAAAGGGCGTGTACTAGTCATGGACTCGAAACATAAACCCCTTGAGACGTGGAAGGACATGCAGATACTTCTCCAGCGGTAATTCTAATCATTACGACACTATATCGGCAACGTTCGTGAATTTTATGATATCAAGTACTTAATAACTTCTTTTATTCGTTTTCTTCGCCGGGCAGCGCTTGGAAACGGTTCACCAATAAGGCTAGGGGTGTTTGGAAAGAGGAGCTTACATTTCAACCACTAGATGTAAGCACCACTAGCTATATCCGCGCATCTCTTTGATTCTAGTTTTGGTACAGTTATTATCATGCTTGATTATTATTTTGATTGAACTATGTTCTCGTAAAGTGCCTGACGCAGGGACCAGGTAACAATCTATGTGGATACTATGTATGCGAGTTCATCCGGCAGACGTGCGATGAGAAGGGCAGAAATTTAGAGCAACTCCACGTATGTAAACAATTTCTATAGTTTTATTTTCAAACAAATTGTGTTTAGTTTCATTCATATAGACTGACCTTTTTAAATCAGATCGAACGTCTACGGGACGGTCTTCTGCCAAAGGATCGCGTACGAGCAATTCAGGAGGAATTGGCGGGATTCTTGGATGCAGAAGTCCTAGACCCGAAAGGGGAATACTATTCTGCTGTGTATAGACAATAGGGATTGTAAAAATAGCAACTCGATCCGTGTATAGACAAGGGGAATACTTTTGTATGTAGTGCATGAACTCGATCCGTGTATTGAATGTAATATTGTCATGATGATCTTGTGTAATACAAGGTTCCTTCATTGATAAGTGCAAAACACTAAATAAACAATAAAACAACCTAAATGAATTCTCTGCAGCACAAAAGTGGCGAAAATGCTGCCGGCAACAAAATGTGCAAAATGAATTCTACGCATGGCGCAGAAATGAGCCAAATCTCTGCCGCGGCAGCAGGTTATTAGTCCCGGTTCGTGTTACGACCCCCCCCCCCCCCCCCCCTCGCGCTTTGCTGCTGCCACGCGTGCACCCATTTGTCCCGGTTGGTGGGGCAACCAGGACTAATGGTTAGAGCTTTAGTCCCGATTGCCCCGTCCCGGTTGGGCAACCGGGACTAATGGCTCTTACCAACCGGGACGCATGGGCCGTTCTGCACTAGTGTAATGAAAAGTGGTCACGGTTGTTGCCATCAACAAGCAACCCCCATGCCGCCGGACGGAGCAAAAAAGGAGGCAGCCGCACAAAAAGTTCATCCATGGCGGTTGGCAAACCCAAGATCTAACCATAAGGCCCAAATCCACGACACTGATGTGCCGCCGATGAAGCGTATCGTCGTCCACCGCCAAATCTCCTCCCAAGCTTCCAGGCCCCATCCAGATCATGCCGTGGCACCAAGGATAGCAGCTGCCGCCCCACCATCGTGCAAGGAGCCACCGCCATGAACCCCTCTCCTCCCCTCCATCCTTTGCCGAGAGGGGGGCCACCACCGGTGCGGGCGGTGGCGCCGGCCAGGGGCCACTGAGGGGAGGAGGACCGGCGGTGAGATTGTGGGTCGCCTCCGGAGCCACTCGGGCCAGAGCGACCGGGAGGTATTTTTAAATCTAGCTTGCTATCTGGTATGCATTAAGATATGCATGCCAAATGTATACGATAACATATGCTTTTGGACTTATGCCACACTAGAATGTAAAAATATGGAATATGGGATTTCTTTATTTTTATTCTGAAACAATTAACCAGCAATGATTGTTAAATCAGTGTACAGTAATTGATGTGCTAGCACCCGGACGTGTCAATGTTTCACCATTGCTGGTGATAGCGGGTGGTATCGAAGGTTATGTCACTGGTAAATAATAATACAATGATACGCTTCAAAGCTTGTAAACAAAAAACTGCCAGATCTTCCAAGTGCAATAAGTTTGTAGAGATATATCCAACAGAGTACCATCACACATGGAGTACAATAAATATTTTCATTTTATAATAACGGGTACTTTTCTTGATGCACCAAGCAGATACAACAGACAAGTGATACATACATTTTATTCTATTTAATTTTATTGATACAATACTTTTTTGTTAGAGGTGCTTAATCATGCATATACTTGAGGAATCCATATTTTCTGCTGAGCTCGATGTAGTGTCGTGAGAAAACACCACAAAGTGCTATGTTTACCAGATGAAATAACTGCCCAGTCAAATAGTTGGATAAGCACATAACATTAGTCTATGTCTCGCGTCACCTTGAAATTTAACTGTTACATGCTGAAAACTTGAAATATAATAGGTATATAACCTTGAGGGGAAGCTCGTACTTGATGGTCGTGTACAATTTTAACCGTGTAAGTGTCCTGAAGAATCGTATTTTCTTAAATGGGATGTGCTCGCCGTTGATCCCCTTGCACAGTGTGTTGTTGAAGAAGTAACGGTACATTGACTCCACAATTACTGAGCTGGGTGATGGATTACGTACCGATGAAGTTACATGATAGATTATCTGTTCGTGTTGATCCTCCGAGTGTGCTGCCATGGCAACCATCATAGAGTTCGCCACCATGTCTGCCGGAATCTATCCAAATGGTACACACCAGGACCACACCACAGCTGGTTACTTGCCTAGTATGATCAAATTTTATTCGAATTTTTTAAACCAATTTTTGAACAAGCTCACCACGTCCACTATTAAATCAAGGTCAACTAGGAAGAACGGTAGGTTCTGCTTGGCATAACTGATGATTAGTGAATCAATTGTCCTTGTTAATTAAACAAGAAAAAATATCAGTAACGATTCAATACTGTTGTGAAGGATCAACAATTTGAGCTCATAGTTTTATTCACCTGATTCCTTCAATCCATCCAGGAAATGGCTCCTTGAGGGTACTGGTAATAATGCTCGGTCGGAGGATGACCACCGAAAGGTCCCCTCGATGTTTCCCCAGCATCATCTCCCCCAATGCCTTGGTGAAGACATAGGTATTTGGCCACCCAAAATGCTGCGCCCTTCATTTATTTGTTTATACGACACATGAAGAGAATTCCAAGAAAATAGTACGCATGCAAGAGTGTTGATCTTTTTCTTTTCTGTTAAATTGTTTGTGCCTGACCTCTTGAGTCCGAGCTCCTTCATGGTTTTCCTCTCGGCCTTTTCTGTGGAGCAGTTTGCTCTAAGCTCTCTTCTAGTCTCTTTGATCAAATTTATCTCAGATTGAATATCCAAATGGGTTCCCACTCTTAGGGTCTCACCAAGCAAGAAGGACTTCTCTTGTATTTTGCCCTCTTGTTCACCAGCTACATAGGCTGTTCAAGCTAGATATATCAATTCATTTGATGCAACTTAGAATGGCATGATGCCACCAACGATAATGAATATATAAAGCCATGTGTCTACGCACCAGTTGAAATATGAAGCAGCATCTTGAGGTTAGCAAACTTCTTTGAAATTGCACATGCATACTTCGCTCCCAATACATTCACATCGAAAGCAACATCATATCTGAAAATATTTTCATCATAGACTAACCACTTATTTCAACTGCATGCATATTACTAATTTGTTGTGTCAGTGATTTGCAATGATGAAACACATCATCATACCTTTCAAAGAAGTTTGTAGTCGCAGCTCCATTTACGATAATGTCTATGTTGTTGGACAATTCTTTCAACGTGGGAATGTCTAGTCCAAAGTTCTCATACATGATATCGCCAACCAAAGGACAAATTTTTTTGTCTACAAAATTGTCAAACCCCAAACCATGTTTTTCCTTCAACACTTGAAAGATCTCAAGCCCAATAACCTGCCAACATTTTTAAATTACACTTACTTTGTGTTAGTAGCTTACTCTCATTTTCTTAGGAGCAAGTGTTTCTCAAATCCATATTAATTGTCGCTGAATCAGACGTATCTAGCACTAAAACATTGTCTAGATACATTTGATTCAGCGATCGTTAATATGTGGAGTACATGTATTCATCATTATTTAATCCATTTTGTGTGGTATGGAAACATGGTGCCTATAGGCCCGCGAGCTAAACTCAGTATTCAGTACTTCGGACATTTTGTTATGCCTAGAATGCATTATAAAGGTGGTGCATTGGACATTGCGTTTACATAGATGTGTTCTCTTTTTTTCTCGGTGATAGGTCAGAAACTAATTTAAAAGGGATTGACAGCAACCCATTGACACCTATCCAGAATTTCCAGACATTAGGAGCAAAGGGGGGTTTATTATACTGCTGGGATAAAGGATAGAAACAAATATTTCACCTCAGACTGAATTCGGTGTTTGGCGGATTCAATATCTGAAGCCCGAATTAGGAGGAAGAGCTTCTTTACATCAGGTTGGACCCTTAGTATCTTCTCTACAAGAACTGGCAACAAATCAAACACCAACACATATATAAGCTTCTTGGATGATCAACACTCAAAGGCACATCATGTAAGGTAGTCATGAATACATATACCTTTTCCAATGAACCCAGTTGAACCAGTGATGAGGATGCTCTTACCCCTGAAGTATTGTACAACGCCATCGAAATCCATTTCACTCATCATCCTCAACAACTTTGTGCCTGCACGGAGCGCTTTTCCTGTAGAAAAGATGGTGGAGGACAAGTTGTTTTGCCATGTATTTATAGGGAAGGAGGGTCTTCATCAAAGGACAAATGGAAGAAAGCCCACAATGGAGGGTCGTGTGTTGAAGGGCAACTCAGTTCAATTTCCTGCTAATTAACTACTCTTCATTTTTTTTACCGGTAAAAAAGTGATCCGGTTCATCATTCCTAATGGTCATGCATTGGATTATATACTTTTCAAATTTTTTCAAGATAGGGACGTACTATTTAATATGTTTCCATTTTATTTTGTATGGTTTGTTGTGATTGGTCATAAGAAACTAATATTATTAAATATTTAATTCCTTCATAGGCGTATTTGATTTCGCAAGCTACCAATTCGAACTCGAATCCAAATATCTCGTGCTCAATTCCTCTCGATCTAGTTCTGCTAAAAGTAAAAAAAAAATTGCAGCGGGAGTAGCTGTTAACTATATGGCAGCAATAAAATATACTATAGTACTCCCTCCGACCCATATTAGTTGACTTGGATTTTGCCTAAATTTAAATGAATCTGACACTATTTAGTATATAGGTTTTTCCAAATTTTGAAAAATCCAAGTCAACTAATATGGGTCAGATGGAGTAACATTATGTTCAACTCTAACTCGTTTCTGCTAGAATGAATTAATATTTTCTACATAAAATCATATTTTTGGGCGGGAGCTCAACCCAATTAAATTTTGTCTTATCGGTCATTTCGTACACGCGGTGGGTTCTTTTGATGCCAATCTTTTAGCGCTAGGCGTGAAAACTATGGGTTGGATATGGGTTGAACTGATTAGGTATTTGCCATCGACACCGAACGGCACCGTCCATGTCAGTAGTTAGCTAGCCGTGTTGAACTATGTAGGCGACATGAACACGGCAGTTAGCTAATTGGTCCTATTTGGCTAATTGTGTTGGGCCAAATCACGAAGTGGTATAGTACTATGCACATGGCATGATAATAGGACATCAGAGTCAACTGTTTTCTACTTTATCCATTCAAAAATATGTGATTTAGATTTATATACATTCATATATATGTAACCTGTTTTAGTATATAGATATACATGCAAATCTAGACAAATTAGAATTGACTAGCAAAAGTGTCCGTGCGTTGCATCGGAAAATAGTTTGTTCCCGCCAGCTTCGCCAACCAGCTTGCCCCTCTATGTGCCACCCCTACCTTTTGTCCTCCCATCTCCGCACTCCCTCGTCACAAGTACCACACAGGGCGCCCCCTGATAGTGCGTCACATTCCTCCTGCCGACTCTACACAGATGCCCCCTTCCACTCTCTTTGTGTCGAGCTCCGGTTGCTACACCATCTCGCTAGGAGCCCGCCGCCACCTTGTCGGGCGTCCAAGGCTTCCTCATGCAAAAATCTAATGACCCGTGTGAGAATACATGCATGTACAGTAGAGATTTGGAGATAGGATTTGTTTAAATCTAATGACCTTTTTTGACTCCAAGTCTATCCCTCTCTTGTACCTCACAAAACAACTAAACTTTTCATGTGCTCTGGTGTGCTGGTCCTTTATTCACTTAGCACGACGATCTCCCGTGTGTTTACCACAACAAGTTATACTACGACAAGCTTTGCTCAGCTTCCATGATAAAGGAGTGAGGAAGACGGTGTGCCTTTGGGCCAGCGCTAGTGTTTGTAGTCATCGCTAGGTGATCCATCAAACTATTTGTAATTTTTATTATTTTTAGATCTCTATGTACTATTATTGATCATAATTAAAAAAGATTATTGGAAATTTGCAAAAAAAAAACAATTAGATGCTTGTTACGGTCCTTGTGCAATTTGAAATGCACGTAATGATGTTGTGCTTTTCAAAATCGAAAGTTAAGATTATCTGTTGTCTACGCACAGGGTGTGTGGTCCTATCGGCAGTAAAGGAAGGAGAGACAAGCCAACACTAAGGGCATATTTAATGGTAGACGCTTATGCAGCCGCTAGAGCAAGCTAAAATAAATACGTTGAAATCCTATCATTATCATTAGCTAAGCGTCGGGTCTGGTCACACAGATCGCTTATTCCGGCCGCTAATCTAGCAATCTCGTAGAGACCAGCAGCGCTAAAACTGCTCCTCAAAGGAAAACAATCCTAAGCGTCAATGTTTGTTACGGTCCTTGTGCAATTTGAAATGCACGTAATGATGTTGTGCTTTTCAAAATCGAAAGTTAAGATTATCTGTTGTCTACGCACAGGGTGTGTGGTCCTATCGGCAGCCAACAGGGAAGGAGAGACAAGCCATGGACTAAGTGCAACCGGCTACTGTAGATTGCGCATGATTTATACAGGTGGTGTGATTGGCAACTTGATAACATAATAAGTTGTTGATGGTGCGCCTTCTGTTGCTTGATAAAACAATAGACTATAATTTTTTTTAGAAAACGTTGTTCGCATCAATCCATCTAAACTCCGCATTCCCTGCCTCGTGTGGTTTAGTGGGAATTCTTCAGCTGGGCCTGCCGCCCCTAGTTCTTTCGAGAAAAACAAATGACATTTTTCTATATTTTTTTTAACATTTGGACAACATTTTTTATGAAATGAAATTCTAGACTCACTTATTTGAGGATCTAAATGCCCGCACTTGACATCTCATATGTATTTGGATACGTGTGTCATTTTCTTTATAAAAAGCATACATTAATATCGCGAAAATACCAGTATCTGTAACAACGCACTTCCCTAACTGCCTTACGGATACACACGGCCTAGAAAAATGAAGAATTACAACTTTGATGACTCCATGTGAATTTAGTGCTGTGAATAGGTTGGAAGGATTGATATGCACGAAGCTTATCTCAAAACATAGGTAGGTGTAGCAAGGAAGGTTGTACGCAATAGGGACTTTGCTTCTCTCTCTCTATATATATATATATATATCACACCTACATAATCAAAAGCCGCAGTTAACAGTCGATGAGCCAATCAAGGAAGTAGCAATGAACAACACTGGTAGTGGTAGTAGTTCGGCAAAGCGGCCGCTCTCTGTCAATGTGTCGACGTTGCTAGACACAAAGGAAATTGCGGAGGAGCTTATGAGCCCTACGGGAAGAGTCATGGAAGATATGGGTGTATATATCGTTGTGGTGATTGGGCTTGACACGCCGGTAGACCTACCCGTCTTCCGCTCCAGCATCGAAACAGATATACTTACCCGGTTCCCACGCTTCCGCAGTATTCAAGTAATTTTGCATGCAACTTTCACTAGTAGCACAATAAGTTTAATTACTAGTACTAGTAGTATTAATTAATTTCTTTTAGCTCAAAAACACTTGTGCCTTTTTCTCCGAGAAGAATTTGTCACCTTCTTTCCCCCAGAAGGACAGATAATCATAACTTCTTTTGCCTCACCTGAAAAGATCATGTGAAGGAAGCAGCGAAAACAGTACGAGGGGCCGATTGAGAATTGCTTTAGTCGTAGCCTATAAGAAAATCTATCCAGGCCCGAAAAGTATACATTGCCATGTTCATAAGATAACCAGAAGAAAAAACGGCACAAATAAGGACACTGTATCCGCATGACACTATTCCTATACTACAAACACAAGAAACTCGCACGCCTCTGATAACGGGGCGCCCGCCTGACTTACATCACTTGGCACCAAACCGGGCACATCATTTGTACAAAGTAAGTTATGGGAAACAGTTCTATCATTTTGCCAATCACTAACGAATGGATGTGCAAAATATTTATAGGTCAAGGATGGCAAGCCGCGATGGGTGAAAACAGAGTTGAATCTGGACCACCACATCATCGTGCCAAGGCTGGATGCTGCTTCTACAGTACTAGCGTCTGACCAAGAAAAGATCGTGGAGGACTACCTGGCGTCGCTGTCCCAGCTTCCGATGGACAGACAGGTCACGCCCACTTCCTTGACATCCCGACCTATGAGGCCGCCTCCACTGCGGTGCTCCGCTTACACCACTCTATCGGTGACGGTATGTCTCTCGTGACCCTCCTGATGGCGTCTTCGCGCAGCACCGCTGATCCGGCAAGACTCCCGGCTATGCCGCCGCCGCCTAAACGGGCTGGCGCGATCTACCACAGGCTGCCACGGCCTCCGCTGTCTTTATCTGGCGATTACCTGGCGTGGATTTGGTCATATTTTGTGCTGGCTTGGCACACGCTTGTGGACGTTGTGTTGCTTGTTGCGACGACACTGTTCTTGAGGGATCCACACACACTCTTGATGCGTGCTGGTAGCGAGAGTACTCGTCGCAAGCGCATCGTGCATCGGAGCCTTAGCTTCGACGATGTCAAGCTCATCAAGACTGTGATGAATTGCGTACGTGAAGTTATTGAATCTTTATATATGGAGTATATTTCTATGATTCCGAGTCTATTTATCATAGTCGGTCTAGAAATGATTATTGCTCACTTGAAAATTATAGTCGTACCTGTGTAGTTTCCCTTGATGCTATATTGGATGGTTCTCCATATCAAGTTAGTAATAATTGCAAAACCAAATGGTTTTACCAAAGATTTGTTCTAGTAAAATAAAACTAACACTTCTATGAAAAATGCATGTCCAAAATAAGAGTGAGCATGCACCTAATGTGCACCCTCTAGTTACAATATATGACCTTTTTGCTGTATATATGGTTTCCTTTGGTCTACCTAGCCTATATAAACTTAGCCCCTTGACTTTCCCTCAAAAAAACTTAGCCCCTTGACTATTATGAACAATCAAATCTTGTATATTTCAATATATCTCTTTACGTTGCATGCGTCCTCATACCGCTTGTTTACACAAGGGAGATCGTAAAAGATTCTCGCTGCGACATTTGCTTCCCATTTTGTGGATTATAGATGTACAAACTTTTCTTTCCTGTACATAACAAATAAGTGTGTAATTTTATGATACTTTACAAGTGCTTATTTTTTTACGTGTATATGTGAAAATAACATCATAGTAAATTTAAAAATCTGGACATATTTCGTGTACTAAAGATACCTTGCTCCATGGAGCCCTAGACTACATGGGAATTCCTGCATGGCTTTCTGACTAACGCCATATATGAATGTGACTCCCTTGCTGATGGCGCTTGTTGATGTATCTCAACGAACAATACACTTTCTCCTTTTAATGGTTCTGCAGACAATCAACGACGTGCTAGTTGGCGTGACAACAGCTGCTCTTTCACGATACTACTTTCGAAAGTCCGGTATGTGTGCTCGCTAACAACTATTGTGTATTCCATTGACAATACTGCAATTGTTAGACCTGCATTCTTATATAACTAATATATTAGGTGACACGACCAATAAGAGAATTTGTTTGCGATCATTCCTCCTTGTCAACACAAGGCCGATCTCTACCCGACAAGTAAGAACTTTATTTTTTCTGAACAAAGATAGATATTTACTATATTGTCGTTTATAACATGCCCTTCACCACTATCTTTTGTAGAGTATACAAGTATTTTAATTTTTTATTACAATGAACAGACATATGTTACAAAGGTAGAGACGGGGAATCGAATTAGTGGCCTCATCTGCCCATTTCATATAGCCTTGGATGATGATCCCCTTGAGTATGTTCTTAAGGCAAAAAGATGGATGCATAGGAAAAAGAGCTCTTTAGAAGTGAGGTTCACACAAGTGGCTGGAGAATTTTTGGTGAAATACTTTGGTGTAAAGGTACATTTGTTGATCCATTGGTAGTAGTATATCTAGTTTCCATATTTTAATTGCATCTTGTCATTGTCACCAGACAGCAGCTTTTACCCTTCGCCGCCTTGTCACACATACAACCATAACCTTATCAAATGTCGTTGGACCAGCTGAAAATATAACGTTATGTGGGCATCAAGTTGCCTTCATAGCAATGAGCACCTACGGGCAACCACAAGTAAGTCACCCGAGTTGTTACATGCATCCCAAAGATACATTCTAAATTTTGTTTGGGAGGGAGGGAGAGAGCGAGAAATAGAGAGATATTTGGTGCAATTGTACCTGTCAAGGCGGTTCTAGAGCTGCCAAGTGTGCTCCATATGTCATAATTTCTTTTAATTTACTAAACTTTATATATTTATGGTATTTGTTAAAATGTTGATACCTTCCTTCACTAATACTCCCTCCATTTCAAAAATATAAGATGTTTTAGATTATTTCTGAACCACATGTATCTAGACGCCTAGTTCGTAGGTTCGGAGCAGAATGTGTGAACCTACACACTAAAATACGTCTAAATACTTATATTTTAAAAAAAGGCTAAAACAACTTATATTTTGGAACATAGGGAGTACAGGACATTTTAGCAAAATAATTAAAATCTAAAAAATATCTTATACTAGTGAACAGGGGGACTACTTAATCAGCAGTGTTTTTGCTACAAAGTTCTAATAATTATTTTTTTGTATGGTTGTGCAATTTACTCGTAAAAATATCCATATGCTCCATGCACAAGAAGTAATAATATCCACTAGAAAATACTAACAAAAGGAACTCTTGTTTTCTTTCTGAAATAGTGGTGATACACACATGTTTCTTTATTTATTATATTTAACGAAACCTTACAATGATAATACAAAGATCAACCCTTTTGAGATTGAATTAAGTATCATTTGCTCCCATGCATAAAGTGTCCACCAAATGTAAACACATTGGCAGTCATATAAGAGGTCTTCGAGAGATTATTCGATCCTTCGTCACTTGCAAGGTCACATCCATCAGATGGCAGGAAGAACTGTATACCTTGCGGTATTTCTCTTTTGTTCTACAATCAACCAACGTAAGAAAAAGAAATATATGCAACTGATTACACGATTTTCATAGCCATCAGAATTGGATACGCAAATCCCGATGTCCCAGAATTGATTTATGAACTTGTGCTATGTCCATGGAATTCCACGAACCGGACCATAAGTCAGAGTCAATTCGCACTCAGTGAGAATCCTAGATTTAAATATTCATATGTAGTGAAGGCATGTCCTGACAGAGGAAGATAAAAATACTCCCCTCTGTTTCGGTTTACAAGTCGTACGCGTATATCTAGGTTATCAATTTGACCTATATAATTTGAATTATATAATATAAAAATTATATCATTGGAAAATATAAAGTCTAAAGTTTTCGGTGATATATATTTTGTAATATATACATCATACTAAGTTGCTCAATTTGGCGACATAGAACTACGTGCAGGACTTGTAAACCGAAACGGAGGGAGTAGTAAGTTACTCTACTGGAGACCCTCCTAACCTAACCCTTCCGAGACACGGTGGCGGCGGCGCCCGCACCACGCCGGGATCTCTAGCCTGCGGCCCCTAGCACGTCCTCCGATCTCCCTTCCCTCTCTTCGTCGCTGCCACATGCATCACAGGGCAAAGCCAGCGTCAGTGCGGCGGAGGCGGGGCGCCCGCTGGAGGTGGCCCAGATGCAAGGAGGCGGCGCCGTCCTAGGTCTGCCGGCTGCGGTGAGGCGCGGTGGCTATAGCTGGATTGTCTGGGAGCACAGTGGCGGCAAGGCAGGCGAGCGACGAGTCCCACGAGGGCGATCCCGATCATGCTCGTGGCCTGCAGCGTTGATGACGGGGGTGTGGCGAGGTAGACCCATGAGAGCCTCGATCTCCCCAACCATGTCTACCCAAAGAGCGACAGTGGCTCTGCCTGCAACACTTGGAAGCCAGCGCGGCTGCCCCGGGCATGGCGGCGACGGCATGGGGGCCGATGATCTGCCTAATAAAGGTGGGGTCCTAGGATCCCTCTCAAGCCATGATGATGTACCGCTTGTCGCCTGTCGTCAGTGATCTGGCTGGTGTGCCGAGTTCCGGAGTGCTACGCTGAAGAACTCCAAATGGACGGCATGCCTGGAGTTTGCTAGTTCGGATGGATTTCGGTTGCGCGCATCCATGTTTTTTATGACCGTTTGGTTTCAGAGAAAGTGTTGGGAAGCTCTGCAGTATGTTTCCATCGTGGGACATGTCTTTAGTCTCACGGTGAAGTCAGTCGTAGAGAATTGCATGGAAGCCGAAGATATGAGGACGGGTAAGGGTGGTTCGAGTCCTGGTGATGACGAGGTTTCTGTTAGGTGATTTGTGACTTGGAGTGGCGGTAGCGGCAAGTGGGGGTGACAACACATGAGGGATTTATAGTCTAATCTTATAGGGTGAAAGCCCAAGGTCTGACCTTAGTTGGTTGTGTCCAGCAATTACCTTGTTGGAGGCATTGTTTTGTGAGTTCGGACTTTCTCTTAGGTGAAAACCTATGATCGATGATCAGAACAATGACGACGTTTGTGCATTGTTTTCTTCTTGGAGACGTTCCTTTTAGAGAAGTAGGATTTCTGGTGTTGACTCGGTGGTGGTTTGTGTTGGAGATATGCCCAAGAGGCAATAATAAAGTGGTTATTATCATATCTTCACACATATGATAAATGTTTACATACCATGCTATAATTGTATTAACCGGAAACATTAATACTTGTGTGATTTGTAAACTAAAATAAGAGTCCCTAGTAAAGCCTCTTGTTAAACTAGCTTGTTGGTTAATATATGATCATGGTTTCCTGATCATGAACATAGAGATGTTATCAACAACAGGATCATATCATTAGGAGAATGATGTGATGAACATACTCCTATAGATAAGCGTAGCATAAAGATCAAGTCATTTCAATAGTTCAATTGCTATATGCTTTCTGATACATAGTAACCTAATTCCTTCGACCATGAGATCATGCATATCACCTTTACCGGATGGATGCTTTGATGACATCAAACACCACACCGAATCGGGTGGCTATAAAGGTGGCATTGAGTGTTCGGAAAGTATTGGTTGAAACACATGGATCAAGAGTGGGATTTGTCCATCCATATGACGGATAGATATACTCTGGGCCCTCTCGGTGAAATGTCATCCAATTAGCTTGCAAGCATGTGACTGGCTCACAAGGGATCACATATCACGGGAACGAGAAAAGAATACTTATGGGTAACGAGGTTGAACTAGGTATGCAGAGATACCGACGATCATAACCTCGGATAAGTAAACTATCGTGAGACAAAGAGAAATTGGTATCGTATGTAAATAGTTCATTCGATCGCAAAGTAATCGTAGAAATATGTGGGAGCCATATGAATTTCCAGATTCCTCTATTGGTTATTGTTCGAAGAAGTGTCTCGATCATGTCCGCATAATTCACGAACCGTAGGGAGACACACTTAAGGATTCGACGTTGTTTTGAGTAGTTATGGTATTATGAGAAAGAGACCGAATGTTGTTCGGAGTCTCGGATGGGATACGGGATATCACGAGGTGATCCGGAATGGTCCGGAGAATAAGATTCATATAAGGAAAGTCCCGTTTCGGAGTTCGGGAATGATTCCTGTTTTCATCGGAATGTTCTAGAAGATTCCGGATTGTCCCAAGCACTCAGTGGGGTACATGAATGTGTCATCACATATTGAATGATTGCATCATGTACTAAGTGTTCTTCTGTTCCAAATAAAGGATTAAATTGAATCCTAAACAGAAAGTCAAATGGCTTTAAAAGTCAAACGGCTAAAACAGAAACTGTGAGAAACAAGCAAGAGGTGGTTGGAACCGACTTGGGGAGGAGTCCTCTCCAAGCGTGGCGCCAACCAAGGCCGACTTGGGGAGGGACTCCCCTCCCCTTGGCCGCCCCTCCCACCTATAAAAGGAGGGGCAAGGCCTCCTCCTCTAGACACACAAGTTCCTATCCTCTAATCTAAACCCTAGCCAAAGCCTCCGGTTTAGAGCCGTTTTGGTTTAGAGCTTCTAATTGCCCTAGCCTTCGGTTTAGAGCCTTCTAATTGGTGTGTCTAAACCCTAGACCACTAATAGCTCTCTCATACTCCACCATACTCGCTCTGGCATAAGGCGAAGCCCTGCGGGATCTCCCCTCTACTTTCGGTACCACACCGTTGTGCTGCCGGAATCGCGAGGAGAGTGCTACAACCTCCGCTGCCTGCTGGAACAAGGGAGAGGAAGGTCTTCGTCGAGTACCGAACGTGTGACCGACTGCGGGAGCGCTTAACGCAGCATGGCCGAAGGATCGCTCACGCGATCTTGAGATCGGCAAGTGTACGACTACATCACCCACGAGAATCTGCTCTCGTTAACCGCTTTGGAATCTTCGAGGGTGAGTTCCTCTATCGACTAGTTGCTACAATCTAGTAGATAGATCTTGGCTTGTTTGTTTGTATGCGATAGAAAATTTTTGTTTTCCATGCTACGAACCCCTACAGTGGTATCAGAGCCGTGTCTATATGTAGATCTGTTGCACGAGTAGAACACAATGGTCATTGTGGGCGTTGATGCTTTTATTGTCGATTGCTTCTTGTGTACTTTGCATCTTGCGGTATGTTGGGATGAAGCGGCCCGGGCTAACCTTACATGACATCGTTCATGAGACTTGCTCCACGCTTGACATGCAACTTGTATTGCATAAGTGGCTTTGCGGGTGCGTGTTTCTCCTAGCATAGTTAAGATTCAATTTACAACGGGTGATTGACAATACTAGTATCAATGTTGTGGTTCTTGTTCGTAAGTTAGAACGACACTTATTGAAAGCCCCAAACCACGTAAAACATGCAAAGAAAATTAGAGGTGTCTAACTTTGTTTTACAGGGGTGTGCTATGATGTGATATGGCCATGATTGTGATTATATATGATATATGCAATGTTCCTTATTGTAAGTTGGCAACCGGCAGGAGCCATATGGTTGTCTTTAAATTCTGTTAAGACCCGCGTGTCTATTCAAAGTAGTTGTAATAGTTGAAGCTGGTGGACGACAACCATGGAGCAGCGTCATTGACCTTGGTGCAATGCTGGTGATGATGGAGATCATGTTCGTGCTTGAAGATGGAGATCGGAAGCACAAAGAAGAAAGGCCATATCATATCACTTATTATGAATTGCATGTGATGTTAATCCTTTATGCATCTTGTATTGCTTAGTAGACGGCGGTAGCATTATAAGATGATCCCTCATGCACATGAATTTCAAGTCATAAAGTGTTCACCCTTAGTTAGCACCGTTGCTAAAGCTTGTTGTTTCGAAGCACCACGTGATGATCGGGTGTGTTAGATTACGCAAGTGTATACAACGTGAGCAAGCCAGATTTGCTCATCAGAAACTAAGGTTTGATCTTGACGAGCCTAGCATGTACGACATGGCCTCAGAACACGGATTACCGAAAGGTAAAGCATGAGTCATATAGTAGATATGATGAACATGTTGATTGTTCGCCATTGAAGCTATATCAACTCTCGTGATGATCGGTTTTGATGTGGTGGATTTGGTTCGTGTGATCACTAAAACAATGTGAGGGATATTGTTTTGAGTGGGAGTTCACCTAGATTAATTTAATTATTAATTAGAACTCTATTTATCATAAACTAAATCAAAGTGAAATTGCATAGTTGTTGTAGTCATTGGCATCCGTTTACCACCTTAGCTTAGTTATAATTGAGATAATAGAACTATAGAATTCGGTTAGTTACTTTCTGAACTGGTATCGTATTGTTTTGAAGTGTTAATCTAAAGTTTAAAAGTCCTATTGCAAACTTTCAATAAGTTACGGTTACTCCATGACGATTAGTAATTCGTATTATATCAAGAGTAAAAATTCCATGTGTTAGTGTATAAGTATCATGTTTGTTTCCATGATTCTTGATATTCAAAGGATTGTCTTAATATCAAGGTTATCTAGGATCTGAAAGAGTTGTTTCAGAAACCATGATGTGTGGAAGATATTGTGATATCTGAAACGAAGTTTTGGTTGCAACATGATAGAGTATAAGATGGCTAAAGTCATGTTCTCATATTTGATGAGAATTTGCAAAAGGTTGGAGACACTAGTTGTCCTAATCGTCCAAAAGGATTTGGAGAGCAACATTATACTCATGATTCACCGTTATAAGCTAAAAGTAGCTTGATCATGGATAATTCCATGATAAGGGTGAATATTTGATGTAGGTAAAATGTTTACTACACCAAGAGATTACTAAAGAAAGGAATTTGAAAGAACACCAAACACTTGATAATGGTGATCTACTTCAAAGTACAAGTCCAAAGACATTGGTATTTAACTATACACGCTTTGGACTATGTGTCATATGTATGACTCCACTATTGATGTTGATAGATTCTTTCAAATAGAAAAGGAAATACTAAAAGATAATCTCATAAATATATGGCAGAAAAGAAAAGACTAGAATTGTTCAACTTGAGTATATAGATGATATACGTGTTATGGCTATATTCTTTGCTTATTAAACAATGTGGTTTCTAAGTATTTGATACTGAATTTGTTGGTATGAATCGTCATACGAAACAACACAATTCATGAACTACAATGGCCTAAGTAACTGGCAAAAGAATATGTGATGATGTTTATCGAGAACAAATAAAGGGTTATTGTGTTGCTCGTTAAACATCAAAGCTTGCCTTCAGGATTTGTTTTATCAGGTATTATAAGAACAAAAGGGTTGTTCAAATAATTTCCGTAATCCATAAAAGATGGATGATTCACAAATCTCGTTGGAGAAATCACATCCATAAAACTAGTGCTAAAAATGTCGAAAGACAAATTGATTAAAAGATCACTTAGGAAGTGACATCGCCGTTTAAATTATATTGGAAAGAAAACATGAAGAAAATCCATATGGATGGAATTTTGGAGTCTATTTGATTTTGATCAAATGACGCTTGAGAAACTTTCCTAGAGATAATTAAAACTTCGTTCATAGGCCAAAAAGGAACGAATGACTAGCTTATTGGAAATTGTACATATTGTTGTACAAAGTCCATCATGTGTAGTCAAGAGCGATGGATTTCAACTTCATATGCTTTCTCCGAAATTTTGAGTGAATATATGAATATTTACTTAATAAGGATGAAGTATGAAACATTTGAAAAGTTCAAAGACTTTCAAGATGAAGTGCAAAATCATAGTAACAAGAATACAAATAGTTTATGATAAAGATCATAAAAGAAGATATTTGAGTTATAAAGTTTAGCATAATACCTAAGATTTAAGGAATCGTTCCGTGGATTTGCATTTTCCCGAAACACCATAAGAGTATGGAGCGTTCGAGATATGTAATTAAACCTTGTTTGACATGGTAAGATCGAAGGTATAATTCATAAAACTGCCATTGTATTTTAAAGATTAAAAGCTTTAGAGATTACCGTTTTCCACTGAAAAGAGCTCCATCATAATCCGCTGAAATGACACCATATAAGGTTATGGTTTGGGATAAAACCCAAGTTGTCCTTTCTTAAACATTGGCATGCTATGCATAAAAAGGATGTTTGCAACCAAAGTCGGATGAACCTGTCTTTGTATGTTATTTCGAATAACTGTTAAGTATTCCTCCATAAAACACCGGAGACAAAAGTGTTTGTCGCTTAGAACGTCAAGTTTCTTTGAGAAGGAATTTTTCGTGAAAAGAAAAGTGGGAGGACAATAGAACTTTGATAAGGTTAAAAGAACCTTAGCTATATGTGCAAAGTTGCGCAGCGCCGAAAAGTGTTCCGGAGGTAGCAACAATGCTCATGGCTCACGTACCTCAAAGGTTGTGGTCACGGAGATCCAAGTTCCTATTGAAACAAGTAGGTCGGATGAACAATCGAATACCAAGATTTGAGAGTTAAATCATTATTTGACAATAATGATCCGACTATATGCAAAGAAGCGATGATGAGCCCTGACTCCGTCAAATGGCTTGAAGCCATAAAATCCGTGATAGTTCCATACACGAGAAATCAAGTTTTGAACTTGAAGGACCCTCGAGAAAGGTGAAATACCTTATAGTTGTGTTTGGATCTATAAAAGAAATAGACATGGATGTTGCACATCTATGAAATAGTCGACATGTTCGGAGAGAGTTCACAACAATGTTCAAAGGTTGACTATGATAAGATTTGATCTTTCATAGAGATATTTAGTCTAGACGAATTAATGTAGCAACCACTACATATAATTTGTTATATGGTAGTTGAATAAACAAAACAAGTTCTTCTAATAGAATCGTTACCTAGGACATGTGCATAACACGTTCCATAGGGTTTTGTTAATTCAAAGGATTCTAAAAGCATATGCAAACTTCAATGGTTAAAGTGAGCATCGCGGAGTTGGAATCTTCACTGTGATGAAACTGTTAAAGGAGTTTAAAAGTTCATTAGAGACGATGAAGATGCTTGCATTTGCAAGAAATTAAGTGGGAGCGCTAAGACATGTTTCTAATACATTATGTGGAAGACATATTGTTGATTAGAAATAATGTATCTTTTATTAACACATATTAAGAATTTCATCCCGATGAAAGACTTAGGCAAAACCCAAATATTTGGCATCAATAGACGCTAATATGGTTGTGCCAGAAGTACATAGACGAGATATTGAATGAGTTCAATATAGAAACTATAAGAAAGGTTCTTGTCGCACAGAAAGGATTGAAAGAGTTCAAATGTTGATGATATATTCAAGTGTATTGACATTTGGTAAAGTGAAACAAATAATCAAGTATAGATTGATACTTGATGTATGAAATCACAAAGAGTATTTATATCAATCATAATGTGATATGTACAAATCCAGATATGTCCTATGCTCTAAATGTTGTGAGCATATACCAGAATGATTCGTAAGATGATCATTGGACAATAGTAAGGATATTCTTATGATCTTTTTGAAGAACTAAGAGTATAATATTTGTAGAAGTGACAAATAGATGGTTAGTTCATTGTAAAAGTACTACATTGATACTAGTTTTGTCACAAAGTATAAATTAAGTTTATCTCAATCTAAACTAAGGGTGGCACAATATAATGGAAAGTGAGTTCCATAATAGATTTGGATGAGTTCCAAAGTTAAGACATTGTGTGATACTACAACAAAAGGCTAAGTATATGACTGATATAATAGCAGCTAAAGAGGGCATTTGTGTCAAGTAGTTTGTTATCAAACTAGGTGGAGTTCACAGTTGGATAATACTATGAAGATATATTGTGCGACAATATTATCAACATGTTTTTACCCCAAAGAGCTAAAGGTCACACCGAAAGACCAAATTTATACAAAGCCATCTTATTAGAGAATGAGTGATGCGTAGAGACGCAAAGACATGCAATTACACACGGACCGGAAGTGTCGATCCGAGATCGATTGACCACTAGCAATCGTGTACATACAACACCGTAAAGCCATAGGTGTTGAATACACAAAGGTTTGAAACTAGATTATTGACTCTAGTGCAAGTGGGAGACTGTTGGAGATATGCCTAAGAGGCAATAATAAAGTGGTTATTATCATATCTTCACACTTATGATAAATGTTTACATACCATGCTATAATTGTATTAACCGGAAACATTAATACTTGTGTGATTTGTAAACTAAAATAAGAGTCCCTAGTAAAGCCTCTTGTTAAACTAGCTTGTTGGTTAATATATGATCATGGTTTCCTGATCATGAACATAGAGATGTTATTAACAACAGGATCATATCATTAGGAGAATGATATGATGGACATACTCCTATAGATAAGCGTAGCATAAAGATCAAGTCATTTCAATAGTTCAATTGCTATATGCTTTCTGATACATAGTAACCTAATTCCTTCGACCATGAGATCATGCATATCACCTTTACCGGATGGATGCTTTGATAACATCAAACACCACACCGTAACAGGGTGGCTATAAAGGTGGCATTGAGTGTTCGGAAAGTATTGGTTGAAACACATGGATCAAGAGTGGGATTTGTCCATCCATATGACGGATAGATATACTCTGGGCCCTCTCGGTGAAATGTCATCCAATTAGCTTGCAAGCATGTGACCGGCTCACAAGGGATCACATATCACGGGAACGAGAAAATAGTACTTATCGGTAACGATGTTGAACTAGGTATGCAGAGATACCGACGATCATAACCTCGGATAAGTAAACTATCGTGAGACAAAGGGAAATTGGTATCGTATGTAAATGGTTCATTCGATCGCAAAGTAATCGTAGAAATATGTGGGAGCCATATGAATTTCCAGATTCCTCTATTGGTTATTGTTCGGAGAAGTGTCTCGATCATGTCCGCATAATTCACGAACCGTAGGGAGACACACTTAAGGATTCGACGTTGTTTTGAGTAGTTATGGTATTATGAGAAAGAGACCAAATGTTGTTCGAGTCTCGGATGGGATCCGGGATATCACGAGGTGATCCGAATAGTCCGAGAATAAGATTCATATAAGGAAAGTCCGTTTGAGTTCGGGAATGATTCCGTGTTTTCATCGGGAATGTTCTAGAAGGTTCGGATTGTCCCAAGCACTGGGGGAGGGTACATGAATGTGTCATTACATATTGAATGATTGCATCATGTACTAAGTGTTCTTGCTGTTCCAAATAAAGGATTAAATTGAATCCTAAAAGAAAAGTCAAATGGCGGTTTAAAAGTCAAACGGCTAAAACAGGAAACTGTGGGAAACAAGCAAGAGGTGGTTGGAACCGACTTGGGGGAGGAGTCCCTCCAATCCGGCGTGACAACCAAGGCCGACTTGGGAGGACTCCCTCCCTGGCCGCCTCCCACCTATAAAAGGAGGGGCAAGGCCTCCTCCTCTAGACACACAAGTTCCTATCCTCTAATCTAAACCCTAGCCAAAGCCTCCGGTTTAGAGCCGTTTTGGTTTAGAGCTTCTAATTGCCCTAGCCTTCGGTTTAGAGCCTTCTAATTGGTGTGTCTAAACCCTAGACCACTAATAGCTCTCTCATACTCCACCATACTCGCTCCGGCTTAAGGCGAAGCCTCAGGATCTCCCTCTACTTACCACCGTTGTCTTTGCCGGAATCGCGAGGAGAGTGCTACAACCTCCGCTGCCTGCTGGAACAAGGGAGAGGAAGGTCTTCGTCGAGTACCGAACGTGTGACCGACTGCGGGAGCGCTGCCGGAACGCAGCGCCGGAAGGATCGTCTACGCGATCTTGAGACCGGCAAGTGTAGGACTACATCACTCACGAGAATCTGCTCTCGTTAACCGCTTTGGAATCTTCGAGGGTGAGTTCCTCTATCGACTCGTTGCTACAATCTAGTAGATAGATCTTGGCTTGTTTGTTTGTATGCGATAGAAAAATTTTGTTTTCCATGCTATGAACCCCTACAGTTTGTCTGCTGCAACAAGAAGTAGATTACTATAGCACGACTTTTTTATTTGTAATTTTTCTTCTTTTTTCTAGGATGTGTACATCCGTAAGACCGATAGAACATGCATTCTTGCAGAGGACGGATGTAATTAATATCTCCGCGATATTAATATATACTTTTTTCCAAAAAAAAAGTAAGGTACTATACTTCTTGGAGACCTAGTTGCTTGGTAGGGAACTCATGATTTTTGGCATAAGAAAAGCATTGGACCGTATCAGACTACGAAAATCACCATCCAGTTATTTTTCCAAAATAATACTCCACTGAGTATCATTTCCAAAGAACAAGATGCCAAATATTTAAAATCATGTAGCAGCTTCAGAGAACCTCATTATTTTTGTCTCTTTTATTGCTTTATTTTTCCGACAAAAGAGAAGTTTTAGCCAAAATTGGTTAGTTGGATTTAGTTGTTAGAGCATCTCCACTCGCCTACCCAAGAGGCCGATCCGGACGCCGAAATTACGTCCGGACGCCAAAAATCGGCTCAGTCGCGTACCCAGGGACCTCTTTTCGGCCGGATTTGGGCCAACTTTGGTCCGGACTACCCAGGCCGAACTCAGGATTCCGGATACGCCCTGGGGACGTCGGACGAAGTGAATTGGCCGAGTGGACCAGCCTGTCAGTGACAGAATCCGAGTCGCCGCCATCCTTCCCGCCCTCGTCGCTACACCCCTCCCGCCATTCTTCCGGCCTATAAACGACGTACATCTCCCCGTCTCTCTTCACAGTCCCTCACACCACCACAACTCCGGCGAACTTCAGACCATCACAGTCCCTCCTTAACTCCGCCGAGAAGCCATGGCCAAGGGCCGACGCACGCTGTCGCCGTGGGAAGCCAGGCTGCTCTGCGAGGCGCTCTATACGGCGACACCGGACACTCGTCTCCCTGTAGGCTGGAAACTCAGCGCCGGCGGGATCCCCGTTCCACCGGTGCCGGACGGAGAGGACCTCGCCGGAGAGATCCAGGCGGCTATCGCCGCTATGCATGACCCGGATCTCGCCGAGGATCAGGGAAACCTGGTCTTCTAGAGGCAGTTTTTCGCCGATAGGCGCCTCGAGGAACTCGCCCGACACGATGGACCGCCGGGCTCGCCGCCGCCGCCGCGTAACAATGCGGCTTACTGCCACCGCTGGTGGAGCGTTCCAGGGCGGACACTCGCCGGAGTCATGGTGCACATCGAGGCCGGCAACCAGCCCCGCCTCGGCCTGTAGTTGCGGCGTCCGGCGTCGACCACGGCGGCGGCTTTTTTCTAGTTATGAAATCCGATGTACTATGTGCCCCCTTGACCTACTTAATGAAATTCCGCCTATATTCTCCCATATTTCGTCGAGTTTAACTGAATTTAGCTGAATTTGGGAACTTGGCCTGGGTACGCGAGTGGGAAACTGGGCGTACCTAGGCCGAAAACGCGTTTCGTCCGGTCAAAAATTGGTCCGGTTTTTGGCCTGGGTTCGCCCAACGAGTGAAGATGCTCTTAGTACATGGTGCTCGCCGAACCCTAATTGTTTGACCAAGGTAAAGAACAGGCGGGTAAGAGTGCGTGGATGGGCTGCATTTGTGGTTCACACACTCTTTTTAATCACAGGGTCAACTGAATATTCATACTAAACAAGAAATACAAACTTTAACAATTTTGCTTCGGTGTCTCTCCTTCAAACATTTATAAACAAAAATTTGATACCGATTTGTTTCAAAAACCATACAAACCCACCCTAAGCCTGTATGGTCCTCTTAGATATATACTCGCTGTAGTACGCGTATACCCACATGCCCACGGGAGGTGAAAATCGAAAGTTATATAATATAACAGCAACAAAAATTCAAAATTTGACATGCAAAAACGTAGATCACGATAACTGGACATGGTATCAGCCAGTGAAAACGTGGAGTATACTCACCTCGACCGAGTACACCTATACGAAGCTAGGTATGGATTTCGACGGGATCAAGAAAAAAACTTTTCCATGCAAACTTAGGTTTAAGGGGGAGGGTGTCTTTGATTTCAGTAAGTTTACTCATTTTTATTTTTCGATTTCTTATGTAGGCTCTGACCGTGCATTACATAAATTACGGCAACACTATCAAGGTAATTTTGGCAGTTGATGACGCTCTGTTTCCGGATTATCATCAACTTTTGGACGATTTCTCCGAGTCCGTTAAGATCATCACGGATGCGTCCAACCTCAAGGGAGTTACAAGATCAATGGAGTGAACCACTAATTAGTAACAGATAATTTGATAGATACGCCATGTCTGGGCCCTCATACGTATGAATTTAATGAAGGCAAATGCAATTAGATTGTGTAATATCGTGTGCAGTTTTTTTTTGGTCATGTGCGTGTATGTGTCTTTATTTTATTTGCTTTTATGTCAAACACTATATGTTTTTTGTTCAACCTTTTCTCTACTATCTCATGATTGGTTATCAGCGTGAGGTGAAAGGATGCTACCATGCACTACAGGAACAAACAATGACGCCGAGGAGGATTTCAGCGCTGAGGGGGAAATGTCGAGGCCTTTGGCATACCTCGCACGGTGCCCATCGCTGGAAAACACCGTTGGCGTAGAGCAACCGTTGGCATATATGAGAAACGTCGGGCACAGATCGGCGGCGGGCACAAATTGGCACCGTCCCTTTTAGGGCAGCCGGGCACAGATCGGCGAGCGAACCCTGCGACGGATCGCCCGACCCCCGGTGGAGATCATGGAGATTGATTTCCCCGGAAGCGGCACGGCGGAAGTGTGCGGGTAGGTTTTGGACCGGTTAGGCTGATATCATGAAAGAGTATGAGTTGTTTTTTACCTGTGTGAGAATACATGTATAGTTACGGATGGCACCTGCGGTTGTTGGGTGCGGGTGGAGCTTAACCAAACCCACACCCATAATCTTAGATCTTTCCCGCAGCCCGCATCCGCACCCGCACATGGGTATGGATTTTGTCCCATACTCGCACTCGTTGAGGGTTAAAAAACCTGCGAGTAATACCCCCCCTCCCCCTCCCCCCCCTCAGTCCGCGCCGTTCTCCATGGCGCCGCTATTCTTCACAAATATCCGGCTACCACGTACTGTGAGGTGGTGACAGGAGGGCAGGAGGTCGGGGCAGGGCGACAACGCTCGGCGGTGAATTCGTCAGAACTGGAGGAGCCAAGGCATGGAACGAGAGGAAGAGTACGAGGATAATAACAATACTACTTAATTAATGCTATATTAACTGATTATTAGTAGACGTGGGCTGTGGTCTGTGGGCAGTGGAATTAACGGGATTTTGGCATGTGATTTTCTGGTTAAAAGTGTGGTTAATATTTGGTTTTGGGTATTATCTTTTATAAAAATGCTATAATACTGATGCCCCACGCGTTATATATTAAAATGTCGGGTAGGTGGATATGCGGGTGAGGGTTTTCCATTACTGTACATGCAACCGTAATACCCAACAAGTATAGATTTTTGCCCAATTTCTAATCTGTGGGTACAACTTTGCTACCATACTCTTATTCTAATGGGTAAATACCCGCGGGATAAACGGGTAGCGGGTATCCATTGCCATCTCTATGTACAATAGAGATTTGGAGATAGGATTTGTTCAAACCTAATGACCTTTTTTGACTCCAAATCTGTTACTCTCTTGTACCTCACAAAAAAATATTCAGGATATTAAACTTTTCACGTGCTCTGGTGCGCTAGTCCTTTATGCACTTAGCATGATGAAGGGGCGAGGAAGGTTTTGGGCTAGCTCTAGTGTTTGTAGTCATCGCTAGGCGGTCCATCAAACTATTTGTAACTTTTTATTAATTTTAGATCTCTATGTACTATTATTGATCATAATTCAAAAAGATTATTGGAATTTTGCAAAAAAAAGGAGAAACAATTAGATGCTTGTTACGGTCCTTGTGCAATTTGAAATGCACGTAATGATGTTGTGCTTTTCAAAATCGAAAGTTAAGATTATCTGTTGTCTACGCACAGGGTGTGTGGTCCTATCGGCAGCAAAGGAAGGAGAGACAAGCCAACACTAAGGGCATATTTCACTATAGGACGCGTGCACTACGCCGAGGGCAAAAAGCCGTCGGCGTAGCCTAAAATGCCCTCGGCGTATGCTACGCCGACGGCTGCCCTCGGCGTAGCCTCCTCGGCAAAGGGCTCCCTCGGCGGAGCACATAGAGGCCGTCGGCGTATCAAAATGCCGTCGGCGTATGCTACGCCGAGGGCAATGCCGTCGGCGTATGCTACGCCGAGGGCAATGCCGTCGGCGTAGCGGCCGTCGGCATAGCTTGTCGACAGGTTGCAAAAATATTTTTTAAAAAAAAAAAAAAAAAATTTCTTCTTAATTTTTGAATCTTTGAATTGTTTGACTCGTTAATCTCTCACTTTGAACAATCTTTGAATTGTTTGAGTCTTGGTTGAACTTTCCGGAAGGTCACCCATCCTAATACTACTCCAGCTCCAGCACGTTTAACTTCCTCGTTCCTTCAAAATCTGTTTCCGCAAAGTAATTCATACATTGTTGTCAATATTATGATATCAATCCTATTAACCCTTATATCAACATGTCACATGTTTATATTTTTTGAAATTACAAACAATTATTTAAATAAACATTAATGAATAAGTAAAAATATTATTGAATTCAAATAAAATATAATAATTTTACTTTTTTGTATTTTTCTATTTAATATGGAATAATTAATATCTTTAAATCTATAAATCGGAATTTAACAAATAATATGTCTAAATTGATCAGAAAAATGAGAGGAATCCAAATATGATATCCATATCAACTAATCACAAACCCTCCATTTTTGAATTATCTATTTGGTGGTTACTTTAGAAAATTCCCTTTTTGCGCTCGGATAATTAAAAATGGCTTTTTGGTGCGATTAAAAGGAAAACTTGCATTGAATCTTTGATAAAATAGCATATTGTGAACCTAAAATGATTTTTGTAAAAAACATGAGCATCGTATCATGTACATGTAGTTCATATCGACCCACTTCCTGCGATTCTACAGAATTTGTCTTTTTCACCAAAGGTGGATGGAAAGGTTTCGGAACCCCCTGTTGGGACATTGTCCATATAAGGTGGTATATTATTTTAGTAAAACATGGTGGTAGCATTTTGAATTAGCCATTTGGTGGTTGCTTCACAAAATCGTCCGTTTTTTATGCTCGGAAAATGGGAAATGGCTTTTTGGTACGACGAAAAGGAAAACTTCCTCCTGCAAGATTTTTCGCCATCCCATGATGCATGTGTATGCACAATATGGGAACATTATCACAAACTATGACTTGATTCTAGCCATAACATTGGTCATTTGACCCGAAAGCCAAGAAACCTCGAATGAGATAGGTCATTTTGTGAAGGTTTTTTTGAGACATAATCAATATATCAAGTTTAATATTTTTAGTTATAACTATGTCACATAATATGACACCACGCGAAGGTTTCGCATTGTTTCGATCGTTTTTGAATTTTTTATGCCCGTTTTAAATTATCGTCAAACTTTGTCGAACGGCGGGCATTCTTAGCTCGGGGCCGATCCTCGCTAAACTTGCATTGGATATTTGATAAAATAGCATATTGTGAACCTAAAAATGATTTTTGTAAAAAAACATGAGCATCGGATCATGTACCTGTAGTTCATATCTGACCACTTCACGATTCGGCAGAATTTATCTTTATCGATATGGACGGAAGGTTTGATTCTGTTGGGACATTGTCTATATAAGGTGGTATAGTATTTTTGTAAAATGTGGTGGTACCATTTTGAATTAGCCATTTGGTGGTTGCTTCACAAAATCGTCCGTTTTTTGTGCTCGGAAAATGGGAAATGGCTTTTTGGTGCGACGAAAAGGAAAACTTCCTCCTGCAACATTGTTCGCCATCCCATGATGCATATGTATGCACAATATGGACACATTATCACAAACTATGTCTTGATTCTAGCCATAACATTGGTCATTTGACCCGAAAGCCAAGAAACCTCAAATAAGATAGGTCATTTTGTGAAGGTTTTTTTGAGACATAATCAATATATCAAGTTTAATATTTTTACTTATAACTATGTCACATAATATGACACCACGCGAAGGTTTCGCATTGTTTCGATCGTTTTTGAATTTTTTTATGCCCGTTTTAAACTATCGTCAAACTTTGTCGAACGACGGGCATGAAGATTCTTAGCTCGGGGCCGAGCCTCGCTAAAATTGCATTGAATCTTTGATAAAATAGCATACTGTGAACCTAAAAATGATTTTTGTAAGAAAACATGAGCATCGGATCATGTACCTGTAGTTCATATTTGACCCACTTCCTGCCGATTCGGCAGGAATTTGTCTTTTTTATCAGAGGTGGACGGAAAGGTTTCGGATTCCCCTGTTGGGACATTGTCTATATAAGGTGGTATAGTATTTTTGTAAAATGTGGTGGTATAATTTTGAATTAGCCATTTGGTGGTTGCTTCACAAAATCGTCCGTTTTTTGTGCTCAGAAAATGGGAAATGGCTTTTTGGTGCGACGAAAAGGAAAACTTCCTCCTGCAACATTGTTCGCCATCCCATGATGCATATGTATGCACAATATGGACACATTATCACAAACTATGCCTTGATTCTAGCCATAACATTGGTCATTTGACCCGAAAGCCAAGAAACCTCGAATGAGATAGGTCATTTTGTGAAGGTTTTTTTTGAGACATAATCAATATATCAAGTTTAATATTTTTACTTATAACTATGTCACATAATATGACACCACGCGAAGGTTTCGCATTGTTTCGGTCGTTTTTGAATTTTTTATGCCCGTTTTAAACTATCGTCAAACTTTGTCGAACGGCGGGCATGAAGATTCTTAGCTCGGGGCCGAGCCTCGCTAAACTTGCATTGGATATTTGATAAAATAGCATAGTGTGAACCTAAAAATGATTTTTGTAAAAAAACATGAGCATCAGATCATGTACCTGTAGTTCATATCTGACCCACTTTCTACCGATTCGGCAGGAATTTGTCTTTTTCACCAGAGGTGGATGAACAGTTTCGATTCCCTATTGGGACATTGTATATATAAGGTGGTATAGTATTTTTGTAAAATATGGTGGTACCATTTTGAATGAGCCATTTGGTGGTTGCTTTACAAAATCGTCCGTTTTTTGTGCTCAGAAAATGGGAAATGGCTTTTTGGTGCGACGAAAAGGAAAACTTTCTCCTGCAACATTGTTCGCCATCCCATGATACATGTGTATGCACAATATGGGCACATTATCACAAACTATGCCTTGATTCTAGCCATAACATTGGTCATTTGACCCGAAAGCCAAGAAACCTCGAATGAGATAGGTCATTTTGTGAAGGTTTCTTTGAGACATAATCAATATACCAAGTTTGATATTTTTCATTCTAACTATGTCACATAACATAACACCACGCGAAGGTTTCGCATTGTTTCGATCATTTTTGAATTTTTTATGCCCGTTTTAAACTATATATAATGTCTTATGTTTTACCTAATTTTTATTTATAAATGTGTAATATTTGAGTGTAGATAGATAGGTCTTATTTTTCTGCAAATTTTGATATATTATTTGTATTTTTCCGAATTAGAATGATTTAGTTATGATTTTTCAAAGTTTAATTAGATAAAATAAAAAATAGCTACGCCGAGGGCAGCGTCGGCGTAGCATAGGATATGCCGAGGGCAATTCTACAACGACGGCTGCTTGGCGGAGCTGGCCTAGACGATGGCTACGCCGACGGCCCCGATGCCGTCGGCGTAGTGTTTAATGGTAGACGCTTGTGTAGCCGCTAGAGCAAGCTAAAATAAATACGTTGAAATCCTATCATTATAATTAGCTAAGCGTCGGGTCTGGTCACACAGATCGCTTATTCCGGCCGCTAATCTAGCAATCTCGTAGAGACCAGCAGCGCTAAAACTGCTCCTCAAAGGAAAAAAATCCTAAGCGTCAATGTTTAAGTTTGCGTGGATGCTCCACACAATCGCGGGATTGATCCGAGATCAACCGGTACGGTAGGAAAATATCGGCTAGCGTAAAAGTAACTATTATGATGGCACATAAAAGTAAAAATGTTGGATTCCTTAAAGCCTGCGTTAGTCGATGAATGTCGTCAATGTGTTTCTTCCAGAAAAAGTTTGTAGTTTTTTCACTCTCTTGGCTTCACGATAAGGAGTAACTGCTTATCCAACATATTGCATTGCCTACACTTTGTCAACAATTATTTAGTTAGTTGATCCCCCCATTTGATTGATATACATTTCAAGCTCAAGCTTAGCCTCCATAATATATACTACCATAATGCATGCTTTACGTGCTAAATGATGAATTTGTCTGTTCCTGCGGTGATCAACTAACTAAATAATTGTTGACAAAGTGTAGGCAATGCAATATGTTGGATAAGCAGTTACTCCTTATCATGGAGCCAAGGGGGGATGTGCACATTTGCCACACTTTTTTTTGCACTTTGCATATTTGTCATTTTCTGTGTCACTGACATGTGGTGGTCATATGGCAAATAGGCAAATTTTAGATTAAAAATGTGGCAAATGTGAAAAATTTCCTAAAGCGGCTAGACATGTTTGTAATTCATAAGTACACACTATGCTACCTCTACACCACAACTGACGGTGCACTGAAGTTGACAAATAAGATTAAAATATTGGATTTTGTTCTAATCCTCTTTTTCCTCGGCTGCGCTGGCACAAAGGATGCAAAGGCCTTTCCTCTGGACTCCCTTTTGTTGCACGCGCTCCTGGCCCTTTATATCAAGTCCTTGGATAGTCTTAACACACTCTAAAGGTTGGTACAATGTGCTAACTACCAATGCAGTAAACCAGCCATATTTATATATACTCTTTTACAGCTTTTATGTCTACAGAATATATAGTTCATGTTGTTTGGTCTGAACTTCTGCAGTGGCAATCTTAAGCTGAATCTCTCTATAGCATGGTCGACCGAATATATTGTACTACCATGTGACGAGAGAACAAAATCGGGCAAACAAAAGATCCTGCAGACAAGATGCAGAAAAACTCGAGTTGCAGGTATAGCTGCATACTGATGCTTTGTTCAGGTACTGTCTGCTAGGTGGCACAACAAGTCAAATTTGAAAATTTCTGCATGATCCCTGAATTCTGAATCTCGACATGATATAGAAAAAAACCGAGATTTGTGCACAGGTGAAACCAAAACAAAGGCCGTATTCTGAATTTAAGATCTGTCAGCAGCTTTCGACATCATCCCTCGGTTAACAACGACACTGCTGAACACTGATAAATTAATAGTTAAGGGGAGCTTAGGGTGCTAGATGGTTGGTTAGGATGCAGAAGGGAGTACAGAAAACTGAGTCATCATTACTTGGTTGACAACACTACTTAACAGAGGCGCGCAGTGTCCTCAATATGGGAGCTTTCGGTATTATCACTAGCTTGGCTGATAATACTACTCAACACAAATCAATCAATAATCAAACGGACCTTATGGTGCTAAGACAGTTTGTTATTAGGATGCAAGAGAGAGAGAGAGAGAGAGACTACAGTAAAGTGAGGCGCCGTTGTTACCATTCAAGGCTGGGAGAAACAACCGTCCGTCCGGCTTGAATACAAAACTAGCTGTCGAGGCTGAAAAGAGACGAGTTCAGTCCGTAGGCTTTGTTATAGGAACTCGGTCCGGTGGTAACCCGAGATATGGACCTTGCAGCCAAAACCAAACTGGCTGGACGCCTGGACATAGTATTACTTCAAGGTTTCAGGTTACATATCAGTACGGAGGAAGGGCTGCTTTTTTTTGGGCCTGTACATGCAGGCACCCGGCCACCGGCAGGCGGCTACTGTCTGCGGAACGGTGCTGACGTAGTAGCAGCGAAAATGGCAGGAGCACGAGGCTCGACGTTGCGCACATGATGCACGGATCGGACGGACCGTGAGCGTGGTGAATGCACCTACTAGCTCTACCAGCCCCGGCAAGAAGCAAACCAAGCCGGCCGGCAAGTTAACCACCAGACACCAGCGGGCCGGGAATCTATCCCCCTCCGCCGCCAGCGTGCACATTTTGATATGCCGTATCCCCTATCATGGCGGCACATGGGTATGCATGCATCACCCCCGCGGCGCCCTCCGTATCTCCGGCCGCTCGTGCCGCGCCGGGTGAGGCAAGATGGAGGCGCCGCGCGTCTGGCCGCCTGGGCATATTCCATCTGCTCAATATTTCGCCGCAACGGCGAGAGCTTAACGACGCCCGCCGCATCATGAATTCGCGATAGCCCTTGTCTGTCGTCGAGCGAACCTGCGGCGTGGCGTGGCGTGGCGCGGCGCGCGGCGGCACGTGCGCACGGCCGGCCGCGTTCGACTGAACTTTGGCGTGAGGGTGCATGCCGCGTCTGACAGACATAGTATTCGTATCTCCAGTTTTGTTTCTCGCGGATCGTGGAGCAGGATACTCTGGGCGACGATCGCGTTCCAGGCACGCCACGAGCTGATCGCGTTCCAGGCTGTTTGCTACACGTTTGGTCACAGACCGTATATTCTTCTTCTGAGTTCTCATACTGACATGTTCATGTATCCTCCCACTTCTGAGTTCTGCAACCTTGCGCGTTCTGGAGCCGCGAACAGCGAGAGGTTTGGATCTGAGAGGACTGGTTTTCTATATGGGAGCACAGCGCCTCCGCCGCCACTTGGCCAAGCGCCGCACGGAGGATCCACTCGCCCGATCAGGCTGCTCCTTCTTTCTCCAACACACTCGCACATACGACGATCTCATCTGATCATGCATGCATGCACACGCATCAAGCACCACAATCTATGATTCACGCATTTTTTTCTAAGCATATATATATTCCATGCGATGCATAACTCTTGTCCCCTTATGATTGCTTAGCAGCAACACCGCAAAAGTACGTGTTCCTGATATCGAAATCTTCAGGCCATGAACCATACACTACAGCCCCGCGGCACACGGTGGCCAAATGCCAAAATGTGGTAGACAGCACCTCGTGATCCGCTCCCATGTACCTGACCCACAAAGATCTCACAAGAACTACGTCTCGAAATAGGCTTTCGCCCCGCTTTATAAATAAAGCAACTGTCCACAACAAACATCACAGTACAGATCCACACACACAACACATGCTGGGGCCACAGCACAAGACGGTCCAACTAGGACAGAGTCCAACGAAAAAAACAAGAACCAACGACTCGCCGAGATCGTGAACGCCGAAGACACTAAGACGAGCTATGGGGGAGCCGCTGAGCCGCCTCCAAGAGCCAGCGCAGAGTCGCGTCCAACCTCACCCTGTCCCGCTGTCTACACAACGGGTGCCAAAGCTGCAGGGAAGCCAGAACATGGAAAACAGAGTCAGACGCACGCCGAGGGAGAACCTTCTCAATAACCATCTTATTCCGAATATTCCAGAGAGACTACGACATGGCCGCGAACACAAGCCAGAAAAGGCGACGATCCCTCCCAGCTTGGTTAGCTCGGGTTTCTAGGAATTCCCCGAGGTCATGGGCCAGCCAGTCCGGGCCCAACGCTTCTCGGATGAAATTCCACGAACCGGGCATGGACGGTGAACAATATGTGGGTGCCCGTTTCAGGGACCCCACATAATGGACATAACCCATCCCCCGGCCCATGTCGCTTGGTCACCTCAACTCCCGAAGGGAGCCTATCGCGTAAAAGTTGCCACACAAAGATTTTTGTCTTGACGGAGGGGCTTTCCAGAGGTGCTTGGTCCAGGAAATAGGCGCCTGGCCAAAGAGGGCCCGATAGGCCGAGCCAACCGAGAAGGATCCAGACGGAGTGAGGGTCCACAGAACACTATCGGGTTCGTTGGCCAAGGAGGCCGGGAGCTCCGCCCTGAGTTCCCTCCATGCTTCCGTTTTCTCCGGGCCGAAGGTACGGCGGAACGAGATGTTCCATGTACCTCCAAGTGCCGCGGAGGAAACACGGAGCGCTAGGTCGGAACAGATGGCGAATAAGCCCGGAAAAACCTCCTGCGTGGCGCCCGAGCTGTGGATCCAGCGAGCAGGTCCCTCCCATTCCCAATGGAAACGGCGAGACCATGCCTGATCTCACCCTTGACCTCCTAAATGGAGTGCCAGAATTGGGACCCCTCGTGACGATCACAGGCCAGAAGGGGCCAGCCCCGCAGGTACTTGGCCTTGATGAGTTTGAGCCATAGGCCACCATCATCCCGCAGGATGCGCCAGACCCATTTGAGCATGAGGGCCTTGTTGAGCTGACGGGAAGCAAGGATACCTATGCCCCCAACATCCTTGGGGGCGCAAATGTCTGCCCATTTGACCATGTGGTATTTCTGGCGACCCAAGGAGTCTTGCCAGAAGAACCTCGACAGCTCCTTGTCAAAGGTCCCATGCACCCCCTCGGGGAGGAGGTACATGCCCATCATGTACATGGGCAGGCTAGACAGGCACGAGTCGATCAGGACGGTCTTGCTACCTTTAGAGGTAAATCTCCCACGCCAAGGTTCGGACCTTGAGCGCACCCTCTCCATGGCGGTTCAGTCCCGATAAGGATCCGGTGTCATGGATCGGCATCCCTGGTAGGTGATGGGGAAGGAGGCTAGCCACGCTTGAAGTTGTCAGCTATCCTCTGCTGCTCGTCCAGGGGGAACCCTAGTGCAATGATCTCGCTTTTATCGAAGTTGATACGGAGGCCAGACATCTCCTGAAAGCATAGGAGGAGGAACTTGAGGTTTGCAATGTCCAGGGCCGAGCCTTCAATCATGATCAACGTGTCATCAGTATTGAAGTGGGTGATGCCCCCGGGATAAGGTGGCCTACCACACCGGATATGTGGCGGCCGCCGCTTTCTCAAGCATTTCGCGAGCATCGACCGCAGCGTTGAAGAGTAGGGGACAGGGGTCCCCTAGCGGACACCACATGAGGCGGAAAGGTCCGATCTCGCCATTGATGTTAATCGCGTTGCTCGGTCATGACGAATTGCATTATCCGGTGATCGGTGGTCGTCAAATCCTCGCTGATGAGGACTGGCGAACGCCGATCCAGACGATCATAGGCCTTACGGAAGTCGGCTTCAAGAAGATGCCCTTCAATCGTCGGGACTTGATCTCGTGTATAACCTCATGGAGGGCCAGTATCCCATCATATATAAATCTGCCTTTGAGAAAGGCAAATTGATACTGGTGGGTGAGGCGCTCCATGACCGGGGCGAGGCGAGAGGCGCAAACTTTCGCGAGGATCCGTTGGATGACATTGAGAACCGTGATGGGTCTGAATTGGCGAACGTCCGAGGCCCCCAGCACTTTGGGGATCAGAGTGATCACACCCAAATTCAGACGCCCCATCACAAGAGTGCCGGTGTAGAATTCCTGAAACATGGGCATGATGACCGGTTGGAGCTCCCTCCAGAAAGTCTGGAAGAAGGAGACCGGGAGGCCATCGGGGCCCGGGGCGGAGTTGGTCCTCATGGCCTTCACCGCCCGCTCAACTTCCTCTGGTAGGAATGGGAGGGTGAGCTCCACATTCTCGTCAGCTGTGACTCTGGCCCCACTAGGCCAAAAGTCATCAGCCAACGCGACTTCGTAAGGGGCCACGCCAAGAAGAGCTCCTTATAAAAGGAGTAAATATGGGCGGATAGCGCCCGGCTCCTCCAGAGTAGTTCCCGTCCTAGAGGCAGGGGATCGAGCATTTCCTACGGCGACCATTAGCCACCGCGTGGAAGTACGCGGTGTTTGCATCTCCTTGGAGAAGCCAGTTCTGGCGGCTACGCTGTCGCCAGAACAACTCCTCCCCCTTGTAAATCTCGACGAGCGAAGTCTCTAAGGCATAACGGTGGGACCACTCATCCGCTGAGAGGCCCGCCGAGTCTGCCGCCAGGTCCAGCAAACGGATCTCCTCCAGTAAGGACGCCTTCTGGAGACGCGTCGCTGCACCCAAGTTGGCCCCCCCAGCCCTTCATGAATTGACGGGCCATCTTAGCGCAATGATGCCAGACGTCCACCGCATTAAAGCGTCGGGGCGGGGTAGCCGCCGCCGCCAACCACTTGGCCTTTACCGCGTCCACAAAACCTGGCTGTTGAAGCCAGAAGTTCTCGAAGTGGAAGCGATTCAGTCGTGGTGGTGAACTTCCCCCAGTCGAGAGCAGAAGCGGAACATGGTCTGAGCCAACCCTGGTAATGGCGCGGAGAGAGCAGAGAGGGAAGGCAACTTCCCAGTCCACGGAGACCAACACGTGGTCCAGGACGCTCCTGACAGGGTCAACCCTGTTGTTCGTCCACGTGAAGCGGGCTCCCACCCTCGTGATCTCTCTAAGAGCGAGATCAGCGATACAATCGTTGAACATCCGCATGCGCGGGACATCCACGTTGTGGGAGCTCTTATCCGCGTGGGAACGGATCAGGTTGAAGTCACCCGCCACAACCACCGGTGTGGAGCACCGTTCAACCTTAGCCTTTAGTTCCTCAAGGAAGGCTGGGGAGCGGCTATGGTCCGCGGGGCCATAGACGATGACGACCTCCCACCGGAGGTTGGAGCGTCTATGGGTGAGCGCCATGCTCACAAAGAATTCCCCGCGATCCATATCCTCCACCTCGAAGGTATCCTCCTTGGCGCCAAGGAGGATGCCTCCAGAGTGACCCACAGCCGGAAGCCAGTTCCAAGCGAACTTGTGCCGCGACAAGCCCTGGAGCTCCGAGATCTGGAAGTCATGTTTGATGGTCTCCTGGAAGCCTACGATGTCAACATTCTCCTGGCGCATGTAGTCTTTAATCTGGCGTCTCCGGCCGTCATTCCCAAACCCCCGGATGTTCCAGATGAGTGAGATGATGGCAGGCCAACTCATTGGACCACCTACTCGGGTTTGGTCCCCTTCTGGGGGACAGATCGAGTTTTCCGGGATGACGAGAGCAGAGAACTCTGTCTAGGCGGCCTCCCTAGAGACCCCCCAGCTAGGGGAGTCTCCTGGGCGACGGCCGAAGGGCGCTGCTGAGGAGAACCCACCATCTCGGATCCGGGATCAGATGTCCCAGTTCCAGACGGTGTCGAGGTTTCCCCCTGCTGGCGTGCCGCACGTGCACGCGCAGCGGCGAGGGACCCCTCGTAAATCTCCCTAGCTCTAATCGCCTCAATCTGCTCGAGCTTCGGGCCGCGCTCCCCGTGGAAGACGACGCCACTGTCCGCGGCCACTTGTGCGAGATGCTCGAGAGAGAAGTCATCTAAGACCGAGAACCTGGAACCTGATGGAGAGGATAAGGAGGCAGAGGGGCAGGAGGGAGATGCTTTCTTGGGGGTACCTGAGTCAAGGTTGCGTGCCGCAGTCCTTTGAGACGCCAGTTGGGACACCGTAGGCACGACCCCTGGGCTCTCCGCTCTGACCCGTGCTAGACGTGCACTCTGGCGCGAGGGTGGAGGCACCGGGCGGGGGGGCGAGGCTGGCGAGTCTTGGGGCCAGCCGCGGGGGTGATGGGGAAGGCCGCCGCTGGCTCCTCCGGGTGCGGTGCTAGGGTCGCAGGGACCAGGGACGGGGATCCCCGAGGCGAGGCTGGAGTAGAGCCTGGGGAAAGCGAGTAGCAGAGGACTCCTGGAGAGCGGAGGGACGAGGGGGCGGTGACCACCATCCTCACGCTCCCGGAATCCCTGTCGGACTCCAACTGTGGCTCCTCTGGTGCCTCGACGGGGGTCTCCGTGGAGAGCGGGTCTAGGGCCATGTGGCCGGTGAACCCCTCAGCTTGCCTGAAATTGGAGCCGTACTGAGCGATCTGGAGGTCGAGAGTGCCCTGTGGGAGGGGTATCAGGGGCAGCTGGTGGGAGGCCGACGTCGTCGCAGCGGTCGAGCCCGCAGCCAGGGGGCGGGGGAGGGGGAGCCGGAGTCTGAGACTCCCCTCCAAGGTCATCGTCGTCAGAGTCCTCCCCTGATGAGCTCCCCCCTCCTGAAGAGTGGTCACCGGAAGGGGGGACCGCGGGAGGGGGGAGCCCATCAACGGCCTGGTCCTCGTCCAGCTACACTGTCAGGATCCTCCCATCCATGCCGAAGTAGAAGGGTGGGAGAGGCCCTGGGAGCAGAGCCGGGTCCGGACAGAGCACCTGCATGCGGATCGGTCCCGCCCCCAAGCGTGAGGACTCGTCCACCACAACCAGCTTACCCACGTCCTGAGAGACAAGCTCCAGGATGGGCAATGTCCGCACACGCGCCTCCTCCGGAAAGCCGAGGATCCGCACCCACACCGCCGAGAGCGTCGAGGTCGTCGCGGGGTGGGAAGTCGAGGGCTCGATGGAGATCTGCACCTTGCTGGACGGGAGGGTCAGGGCGGTACTGCAGGCACTGAAGGAGAGGATCTCACCCGACGGGAAGGACACCGCGAACTGGGTCGGGGAGATCTCCCGGGCACTCCAGGTGTGGCCCGGCATCATCTGACGAAGATCCTCCTGAATGAACTCCGCGGAGAACACCACCGAGGCTGGGACCTCCTGTCCCTCCACCACGGTGACCAGCGCCAAGTTCTTGGGCACCGACATCGCCACCCCCCCATGTCGATGTAGTAGAACCCCCCGACAATGGAGTGTGCGAGATACTCCAACTGCTGGGAGGCCCGGCGAGGGGGGGCGACGCCGAGATGCGCGATGCTGGGGCCGGGAGCTGATGCTGACTTCTTCTTCTTCTTCTTCTTCTTCTTCTTCTTCTTGTTCTTCTTCTTTTTCTTCTTCGCCGGTTTCGGGGGGCCCGGAGGTGAGCCACGCCTGGGGGAGCAAGGACGGGGAGCCTCCCGGTCCTGACGCCACTCCGGAACCGCCCTGCCCGCCTCCACAGGGGGCCCTCCTCAAGCAACTCTGCCGGAGCTGCTCATGGCGCCCCTCGGGGACGGACGCCGAGCGGCCGACCACTCCGCCCGTCCCTGAGCCCCCTGCCCGCGTTGGTCCCCATGGGGGGGCGATCGGCCATGTCCCTGGGAGCGGACGGGGGAGAGGTGGTGTCTCGAGGAGCGCTGCGGGGGTGGAGAGCGGCGGGCCGGCGCCCTGTAGGGCAGCGCCCGGGGTGGCCGCGGCGGCGAGGCGCGCCAAGACGGCGAGGCGCGGCGAGCCGGGCGACCATGCGGGCGGCGTTCGGCCGAGGGCGGCGGGCTGCGAGGACTCTTGCGTGTCAGGGCGTTTGCGTAGGTCATGGAGCCAGCGGCGGGAGGAGGCGAATCGGCGGCCGGCGGCGGGACGGAGGGAGAAGGAGGGGTGCAGAGAGGCGGCGTCGGGGAGGGAGAAGCAACGCGGGGCGCCACGATGGCGCGGTGGGACCAAGCCGAAACCCTAAGGGGACGGAGTCCCGCGTCGGCCCCACCCGGCCCGTCCGGCCTCGCAGGCCACTCGGCAGCTCGACGCCCGCCGCGCCAGCTGGATCGGGATTGGGCCGCCACGGCCCAATCACCCACGCCCACCGCATGGGAACGACCAGGGTTGCCCGACCAGTGACAGCCGCCGGGGAGGAGGTCGCCGGCGCCGGCGCCGACGAGGGAGGGATCTCCAGGGAGGACCCCAGTGTTCCCTCCGTCGCCACGCGAGCGTCAGCATCCTCCTGCCCCCGAGGTGACCCCTGTGGCGGCGAGGACCGGCGACCGCGGGGAGGGGTCGAGCGAGGTGCCGGTGGCGGGGGAGGGGTCCGGCGCGGCCGGTCTGGGGGAGCGGATATGGCGCGCCGCCGCCAGGTACTCCGCCAGAGTAGGAGATGCTGTGGGCGAGCACCTGCGAGACGCCTCCGCCGCCACCGCCTCCGCCTCCTCGTCGGGCGACGCCCGCCCAGCATCGCCACGGAGGTCCTCTGCGGTCTCCGCTGGCTGACGGCGATGGAGCCATTGCCCTCAAAGTAGGTCGGGGGACCTACAAAGACAGCGGCTTTCGCCGGGAGGGAAGGAGGAAGAACCTGACGGCGACGGTGCGCAGCAGAGCCCGAGGGGGTCCTCAGATGCGAGCTGGGTCCCTTACCAGCCAGCGGCGCGCCGGCGAGCGCGGGGAGGGCGTCACCATCTGGAGGGCGTCGGCAGCGAGCACCGTCATCGCCGGAACGAACCTGATCCGCGCTCCGCCAGTCGCCTCCCTCTCCCGTATGTCTGGTTCTTACCTTGCTTCTCCCACAAGAACTACGTCTGCTCCGCCTCAGATAGCATTTTAATGGCGTTATCAAGTGTACAACACTCTTGGAGATTTATAATAGGAGGACATAATAATATATGTAAGTCGTGTTGACGAGCTAGGTGATTGATAGTGTCCACGCGGGAATTTAGGAGCAAGAAGAATGTATGCATGGACCAAATAATTTCTTACACATCAAGTGTAGTTTCTGTTTTCAGATTGTTCGTTGTTCAATCTTAATCATATTAATTATTTGTACTTGAATTTCATCGAATACAGTTCAATTGTACCAAGTTTGTCGCCTTAACAAAATATATTTTCCAGCTTCAAATTTCAACTTTTATATATAGCTATATTGAGCCAATCATTACAAATAAAAACATGCCAAGAGAAAATGATAACTTTTCTTCGTGAGAACTAGATCCTAATCAAGAACAAAGACGGTAGGGTCATCATACCCAACATAGATTGGCCTTACATCTCTAGTGAAGCAGGAAAACTTTAATTGGACCAGGACTGTGTCTCGGTAAAATCTCTTAGAGACGTGGTTAATCCACATGTAGCCTATCTACCCATAGACTTTTCATAGAGGATAGAAGCGTGAAGAATAACTTGGTTATAGCTATCCACTACATGAGTAGTGAGAATTTCAGTGAGTTTTTTTAGGTCATTTTTGGGTTTAGGGTATATATTAATGTCTGTTCCAGTACTAAAACAAATGTAATTTACACTAAAATTTTCTACTCTTTATTTTTATTATATCAAATAGTTTATTTTTAGAGTTTCTTAGTTAGCATAGCGAATAACATAATAGTTTTTAAAGTATTACTTATGGTGTTATGTGTTATACAATCTAACATTTAGCAATCATTGCAACATATACTTGTCTTGTGTTGAATAAAAACTATTTTTGCAACAAAAAAAATGTTAAACATTCATTTTTCTGTATTTTCCATATAATTATTTAAACCTAATACCCTTTTGTGTAAGAAAGAAAAAAACTAAGAAACCCACATGTCTCAAATGATTATTTTCTAATAGTTGCACGAACATATAGCATATATTTCAATATTAAATATATATTTATATGTGTTTTTTTGTGCATGTTTTTGGATTTTTATTAATTACTATCCATAAATATCACGGTAGAATTATCTAATGTGTGAATTCCAATAAATATCTTGATAATGGTTTCCTTTTTTATCTAATCTTATAGTTGAGTGATCAATAAACAATCAAATGTTATAAGGTCAATCAAAGTCTACAACAAAAATCCAAAATGCCTCATAAGTGTTTGCAAAATAAAGCCACATCATGGTTCCACAAAATAAAATTATTGAATAGTGTGTCGAGTGCATCAATCGCCGCATGGACGAATGCCATAAACAATATGTGTTTGTATTCATGTGATTCATTTTTCATATTGTTAATATATAGACAAAATGGTAGTTGTGACAGGAAATGTGTGTGGATATATCGAGCCCGAGCTCCATGGGTCATGTTTTTTGAATCGTTCAAAAATGTCAGTTTGAAGTTTCAAAAAATATCACAAAAAATTCTAGACGTAGATATCAATATAAGCTATCCAATACACAAAGTTTCACCATGAAATGGTTTGTATTCTGGGCTGTATAAAAATATCAAAATATTACATATGAAATAGTGAAGAGCGCCAGATTTCAAACCATCAAAAATTGTCAGACTTTGTCATTTTTATTGAGAACATAATACAAAGTATTTTAGGGTTAGACTTTGTGTATTGGATAGAGTACATTAATATCTAAGTCTATAATTTTTTTATACTTTGAAATCAAGTTTTCAAAATCCAAAAAATAAAGGGCTCCATGTAGCCCGGGATCCAAATTGATTTTTTGAAAAATTGGAGTACTATATAGTAAGCAATGCTATATATAGGACGAGTATACATTGTGTGTTGTAGGCGCATTCAAACTATTGTTATATTATTTTCCATACTAGTTAATTCATATGTTATTGTATAAAATATTTTATGGGTAACTTTGGCGTTGTGGTAATAAAATTCATAACAACTTTCTATGTTATAATAACTTAAAATAAAAGCCTTAATCTTGCCAAGAATAATTCAATTTTTTAAAAGTGTAACATAGCCAAGTACGTTGATGGATTGTCTTTCATGCAATCCATATTAAGTTGGTAGCTAATAAAAACTATAAACTAATTGACAAGTAATGTATAACTTATGCAAAGTAGCACCAGCCACCAGCCACCAGGGGATCAATAGAACCATAACTAGAACTGAACGTCTGGAGGCAAATGGATGCGTTGGGGTTCAAGCTTAAAAATAAAACCGAGCCAACATGAAGTCCATCCTCTATTGTGAGTTATCGATTAGTATCTCAATTGCAACTTTATGTTGCATTGGCATCTAATCTCAGAAGATATATTTGACATGTATGTTCATGATAAATTAGACCATGGTAGGAAGATCCTCATATTCCTTTGTAAAAGCTATTATGAGCAATGGCACACTAGTTTGTATCCAAAAAATCTTGCATACCATTATGGTTTGTTGTCCGTACATTTTTAACAACAAATTAACGTGTGCTCAATTATCACAGAAAAGAATCAGTATGTATGGCCAAAGTCATTCAAATAGTATCCATGTCTAAAACGACATCCCTTTGGGCACTAGGCAATATTGATACCTTATCCATAATGAAAATTATCCTAAAGTACTATAAGCGATGCATGGATATATAAAGAAAAAATTTGGTTTTCAATATATATCACTAGTTAAATCCGGAGTATTTTTGGAACATTAAATATAACCTATAGTTCAAGTAAAATTTATTGGAAATTATACCTAAATATTCTTGGATAAACGGAGCGGCATTTTAGCATTGTTTCTGTTTTATTTTAGTTGAAGGGTTAAAATATTCTACGAAAATTCTTGTGATACGCTGGATTACTTCAATATGGGTTCTGAAATATATATTCCTCACAATTATCGTCTAGATTGACACCAAATTCAAATAAACTTCATTTTCAAAATATGGTTCAAATTTGATGAAAATTAGATGAAATAAATTCATAATAACTTCCTTTTCTAGAATTTTAAGACTTTCTCGACAGTTCTTGAAATTTTTCCTCAAACCAAAGTCCAAAACCAAAAATAGTAAATGGTGCTCTCTTCGATCCATAATAAGTTCACTATGGGAAACAGTTTTTTGCCATGTATACACAATACTTAGCAAAGAGCAGGAAACACACAGGAAATGCCTTTGCCGTGTGTTACACCCGGGAAATAGGACACAACAAAAAAACCAGCAAAGCCTCTTTGTCGTGTGCTTTGTTCTCGGAACTCGGCAAAATTCTTTGCCGTGTGTAATTAACAGTACACGGCAAAACAATCTTTGTCATGTGTAATTAACGGACATGCCACGTGGATAGCCCCTTTGCCTTGTGTATTTATAAACACAAGGCAATATTTATAAATTTGTACCGTGTGCAAAATTTGAAATCACAGTGAAAAATTTAATTGTTTTCTGTGTATAATTCTTCATCATCTACAAATATTTACCGTGAACCAAACGTTGCCTTGTGCATTTACAAAATCTTTGTTGTGTATCATTTTATCGTGTGCATTTACAAAATATTTGTCGTGTGCAATGTTTCCGTTGCACGGTTTAGTTACATGCATCTTTGCCGTGTGTTTTCTAGAAAGGAGATACACGACAAAGAATCATTGACATGTACTATACGCAGCAAAGATGCCATGATTTTCCATTTTTTCGAAAATCCATGCATATTCTATATATATAAATTCATCCGGTAGTTTTATACAATAGATGCAATATATTCAACAAACAACATGAAGCTAAACACAAATCCATAGTTCTATGACATATACATACTTCCATACTTGAATTGCACAAATCCATCAAGTTCGATAACATAGTACATACTCTATACTTGTATTGCACAAATCCATCAAGCTCAACAAACAACATGAAGCTAAGCATAAAGATTTGTGTTGCATGTTTGCCATGTATTACACCACAGCAAAGATTCGGGCACCACTCGGCCCTCCCTCGGGAAAGGGTGGCGGGAAAGGAAAAAATCTTTGAGCGGGTTTTTTTGCACCTACCAGGAATATTGGCGAGAAAATCTTTACCGAGTGTCCGTTAGAGGGCACTCGATAAAGATTCATTCCGGCACAACGCCGTTAGATGCGAGCGGGAAGGCACCTGACATCCATTTTGTGTTGTGTAATATTCTTTATCGTGTGTTTTTGAAATTTTTCCGTGTGTTTTTCTTTGTCGCGTGCATTTTCTACACTGCACTGTGTTTAAAACCTTTGTCGTGTGTCTTGTTAAATGTTTCCGTGTGCGCAATCTTTGACGAACTCTTTGCCGTGTTCCGGGAAATAAGCACTCGGCAAAGACTGATATACTCACGAATATGAATTTTCCCATAGTACTGTTGGTGGCGGATCGGAGGGAATAGTAAGCATTTCGAGTGTCAAGAAATGCACATATTTTAGAACCAGAGCATGGATATAAAAAAGCGATCACAGAGTAACACTTGTGGAAACTAGGCCTCTAACACCGGTCCTTAGAGGCCTCTAACACCGGTTCTGGAACCGCTGTTGGGGGTTCGGTGTTAGAGCCCCCCTTTTAACAGCGGTTCTTATACGAACCGATATTAAAGGGTGGCGCATGTGGGTCTGACGCAGCGCTCAGCCCCCCTAACACGAACCGGTGTTAAAGGTTCTGTGCCGCAGCAGGAAAAAGAGATAAATCTCTGCTGCGGCAGAGTTCTGCCGCGGCAGGAAAACGGTCTAAATCTCTGCCACGGCAGAGTTCTGCCGCCGCCCTGTTTTGGGCGTATTTCTGGGGCACGGCGGGGACGGGGAGGGGGGAGGGGGAATCGATCGGGAGCGGTATACACATACATCATCGTCGGTATATACGAGTACATGAATAATTAAGCAACTATTATTATACACAAACATCGTCATTGTGTGGTATTCTCCGTAGACGTTGAAGCATCAAGTATAAGACAAACACGTTCAAGCATATATACAACGCTCATTTTGGTGGATATCTAAAGAGTTCTCCGCCAGGCGTGACGACCTCATCAAGTATGAACCCCGTCAATTCCTCTTGAATGACTCGTATGCGGTGAAATGGTAGGAGTTGGTCCCGCATCCGTTTGATCTAAATATATATGAAGAATAGGGTCAATATATATATAAGAAAAAACTCAACACAATTGATGGTAATAAAATAATGTTGTGTACTTTGTTTACTTACTCTAAGTTGTTCTAGTGTGGCTTGGTCCGTCGCACATATCGTGTTGCGAATGAACTCGCAAACATAGTATCCACATAAGTTATTGCCAGGTCCCTGATGCGCGCACTTTACGATAATAGAGAGTTCAATCAAAATAATAATCAATAAAGCATGATATAATAGAATTGTAAGCAGAATCAAAGAGATACGCAGACCTAGCTAGCTACTATTACTTACATTTTGATCTATAAATTTTAGTTCTTCTGACCATTCACCCACGGTCCTGCCCTTGAACCTTTTCCAAACCCTGTCCGCCAAAGAAAATGAATAAATGAGTAATTAATTACTTGCACCGAAACAAGGGGAAATTAAAATTAGGTCCATATTCAAGTTCCCATATCTCCTATATGAACCCATAATACGTGGTCTTTTGCTCATTGTCTTCTGCTGCATCGAAGCGGACACCACTTTTTTGGTTGGTGCTCTTTTTATCTTGGCCTATCGTGTAAAGTGTATTCCCATTTATCTCGTACCCTTGGAAAATACATACAGTCGAAGATGGTGGCATGGCCAACAAGTACAGCTGATCCCCAACAGTGGTGTTATTCGTGAGAAGTCTTTGCAGCCAGTCGCAAAAACTCGCCATGTGTTCACTTATAATCCATTCATCATATTATCCCGGGTGTTTGAGGCGTATTAAATTCTTGTGTTCCTTGATATACGGGGCAATCAAGATAGATATTTGTAAAACCATGTAGTGTGCTTTATTGAGAGAATGTTCGTCCCTACATATCATTGCTTTACATCCTAGGGTGCCTTCTCCACGCAGTCTCCCCTCCTGTCATGATTCTGGAACACCAATCGCCTTAAGGTCAGGAATAAAATCAACAGAGAACTCAATGACCTCCTCTGTTACATAGCCCTTGGAGATGCTTCCTTCTGGCCTAGCACGGTTATGAACATATTTCTTTAAGACTCCCATGTACCTCTCAAAGGGAAACACATTGTATAGAAATACAGGACCGAGAATGGCAATCTCTTCTACTAGGTGAACCAAGAGATGCGTCATAATATTGAAGAAGGATGGTGGGAATACCAACTCAAAGCTGACAAGATATATTGGGCCACATCTGTCTGTAACCCTGGTAGGCTTTCTAGATCGATTACCTTCTGAGATATTGCATTGAGGAGTGCACATAGCTTCACAATGGTTACTCGAACATTTTCAGGTAGAAGCCCCCTCAATGCAATCGGAAGCAATTGCGTCATAATCACGTGGCAGTCATGAGACTTCAGGTATTGGAATTTTTTCTCTGCCATATTTATTATTGCCTTTATATTCGACAAGAAGCCAGACGGGACCTTGATACTTCTCAGGCATTCAAAAAACATTTCCTTCTCTGCTTTGGTAAGAGCGTAGCTGGCAGGAGTTAAGTGGCATCGTTTACCCTTCTCGTTCTTAGGATGCATAGGCTCTTCAGGGTCTTTCATACGTTGCTGGTCCTGCCGTGCCTCCGGTGTATCTTTTGTCTTCCCATACACTCCTAGAAAGCCTAGCATGTTCACGCAAACATTCTTCGTCGCGTGCATCACGTCGATTGAAGATCGGACCTCTAAGACTTTACAATAGGGTAGGTCCCAAAATATAGATTGCTTCTTTCACATGGGCACGTGTCCGGCATCGTCATTCTGAACGGATAGACTGCCAGGACCTTTTTCAAAAATTACTTCTAGGTCCTTGACCATACCAAATATCTCCTCACCGGTACGGAGGACAGGCTTCCTCCGGGGTTCTGCCAGACGTTTGAAATGCTTGCCTTTCTTTCTTACTGGATGCAGGTTCGGAAAAAATCGATGATACCCTAGGTACACAACCTTCTTACATTTATCCAAATATACACTTTCAGTCTCATCTAAACCGTGTGTGCATGCATTGTATCCCTTGTTTGTCTGCCCTGAAATGTTACTAAAAGCAGGCCAATTATTGATGGTTACGAAAAGCAACGCTCGTAGGTCAAATGGCTCCCCTTTGTGCTCATCCCACATACGTACACCTGATTTGGCCCACAGCTATAAAAGTTCTTTAACTAATGGCCTTAGGTCCACATCAATGTCGTTGCCGGGTTGCGTTGGGCCTTGGATGAGAACTGGCATCATAATGAACTTCTTCTTTATGCACAACCAAGGAGGAAGGTTATAGATACATAGAGTCACATGCCTGGTGCTGTGACTGCAGCTCTGCTCACCAAAAGGATTCATGTCATCTGTACTTAGACCAAATCTTAAGTTCCTTGCGTCAGGTGTGAAGTCCGGGCACTCTCGCTCGACTTTTCTCCACTGTGACCCATCAGCGAGGTGTCTCAACATCGTGTCTTTCTTACGGTCTTCCATGTGTCATCGCAACAACTTGGCATGCTCTTTATTTCTGAAGAGACGTTTTAACCGTGGTATTATAGGAGCATACCACATAACATTGGCAGGAACCTTCTCCTTAGGAGCCTCGTCCTCAACATCGCCAGGATCGTCTCGTCTGATCTTATACCGCAGTGCAGTGCATACCGGGCATGCATCCAAATTCTCGTACTTTTCACCGCGGTAGAGGATACAGTCATTAATGCATGCATGTATCTTCTGCACGTCCAATCCTAGAGGGCAGACAACCTTCTTTGCTTGGTATGTACTGTCGGACAACTCATTATTTCTTGGAACAAGATTCTTCATTTTTACCAACAACTTTAAAAATGTGCTGTCAGTCACACCGTTCTCTGGCTTCCATTGCAGCAAATCCAGTGTGGTACCTAGCTTTTTGTGGCCATCTTCGCAAGTTGGGTATAACACTATTTTGTGATCCTTTAACATCATCTCCATCTTCTCCTTCTCCTTTTCAGTTTCACATTCTTCCTTTGCATCAGTAATGGCCCGACCAAGATCGTCATCAGCGGGCCCATCTGCTGCCTCTTGATCTTCATTATCTACCCCCGTTGCAGTATCATCATATTCAGGATACATATTATGATAGTTGTCATCATCCTCTTCTTCTTTGTTGTCTTCCATCACAACTCCTTTTTCTCCATGCTTGGTCCAACAATTATAGCTGGGCATAAAACCGGATCGAAGCAGGTGGGCGTGAATGGTTCTGGTATTTGAGTAGTCTTTCTTATTCTGACAGTGAACACACGGACAACACATAAAACCATTGTGACCACGGTTTGCATTAGCCACAACGATGAAATTTTGGAGGCACGTAATGTACTCGGAAGTGCGTCGATCACCGTACATCCATTGCCGGTTCATTGCATTAATATATAGTATATCAAAAATTAATAGGGAGATGACCATTTATATATAGTACATCAATAACACATGAAAGGATAAAGTTGCCGACCTCGACCGAGAAGGAAAGAGCAATGAGAAAACTTATTTCGAGCTCTCGGGCATTTCACTGAACACCTCTTGTGCATAGAAAAAAAACACAAACTAGCACACCTCTCACCCTCTTGCTAGGCTGCAAAATGAGAGAGTGAAAAAATGAAAGAGAGGGGTGTGGGCTGCGGTGTGTTATATAGCCCTCCTTTAACACCGGTTCAAGCCATAAACCGGTATTAAATGAAATGCTTGGTGCAAGGCGCTTTAAATTAAATTGAGCACGGTGTTAAAGGAGGTCTTCGCTTTTTTTCTATGGACCATGCTGGTACGGACACCCACTTTAACACCGGTTCGTAGAAAAACCGGTGTAAAAAATTATTTTCGACCTTAACCAAAGACCACGTTTCTAATAATGTAAAACGGGAAAATAAAGTCCCATTCACATCCCCTTTGGACAGCACAAGGCCAACTTCGCAAACCCAAAGTCCCGTAACTATAAAAGCCCACACCACTCCACTCCGTAAGAAGCCAGCTCCATTCCACCAACTCTTCCTCGCCCACGCCATTGAACAGAATACCAACAGCGGCAGCTCGGGTTCAGCTCAGTTCTCAACAGCCGCCGATGGCGAAATGCAGCAACATCCGCAACATCGTATCCCTCCGGCAGACGCTGAGGCGGTGGCGATCCCGTGCCGCGGCGCGCGCGGCCGCAGCCGATGTCGACCGCGCGGTGTCAGTGCCGGCGGGGCACGTCGCGGTGTGCGTGGGCGCCGCGTCGCGGCGGTTCGTGGTCCGCGCGGCGCACCTGAACCACCCCGTGTTCCGGGAGCTGCTGAGGCAGGCAGAGGAGGAGTACGGCTTCCCGTCGTCACCAGGACCCGTCGCGCTCCCCTGCTGCGACGAGGACCGCTTCCTGGACGTGCTCCGCCGCGTCTCCTCCGATAAGGAAAGCCTCCTCCTCCGAACCAGCCGTTCATTCCGCTGCCGCGTGCCGGACACCAGCCGTGACGTCGCGGCGCGGCCGTTGCTGCAGGTGATGTCGGCCGAGAAACTCGTATGGTGATCGACCGGCCGATCGTACCTGCGGGCGTAGGCCATTCTCAGTATGCTCTGTTCCCATGCAAGCAAGCCGTGGCTGTTTGATTCCGGCAGCTGTTCTTCCGGACGCGGACAAAGGCGTAGTCATCTCGCCGTGCCTGCGGCATCCGAGAAGATCTCCCGTGCCCGCTCGCCCGTGTGTACAGCAAGCACCGCCGTAACATCGAAGTGAACGGCGTTCTTCCGGGCCGGGCAAAATGGCCGCGCGCCCTCGACAACGCAGGACGAACTATCTCTTCTGAGGGGGGCTCGCGAGCGCAACTTAGGCAGGCATACTTAATTGTCTAGCACTAGCTCTAGCTCTGTACTGCTTGACTGCAGGCAGAAGCTTATAGCAGTAATTGATTGAAGTGGACGATGATTCTTGAATCGGTATTGGCAGCACTCCTTGCCAGGAACAAAGAATTGTTTCCTATTGTACATTCATGTGGTCGTGATGTTGATGTAAAGATCTGGCCAACCTAGGGTGTGTTTGGTTCTGGAACTAGAGAGGATGGAACGGAATGGTTCCGTTCCGAGGTCATGGGATGGTTCCGATCCCGTGTTCGATTCGGGAAAAATCGAGGAACGAAATGGTTTCGTTTTCTGTTCGGTTTGGACCAAAACTGAGGAATGGAATGACATATTTTTGATTCAGCTCACCTCTTTCATTGATATGGTGAACATACCTCCCACTTGTAGCAACATACCAATTAAAATTTCAGCAGCACTTTGTTTGTATTTGCAGCAATAAGCAATAACAAATATATTCTTACAAGTATAACACATATATGGCAGCAAACATGATAGACATTTATATCCATACAACCATAATAGTCATAAATATAGTATGCATTCAACCATATCAAGTTTAATGGCATAGTAGTGATCCAAAAACACTAAATAGAGTTCATACCGTCCATATTACAGTCCATCGAATAATAATAGTAAAGTTCATTACAGTCCATCAAGCCATTTGAAGTACATGCCATCACTTCAAATTATAAAGCACTCCAAAGTTCTTCTCCACATACCTACTCACCCAAACCAACTTGTTGTTGAATTTAAGCTTCATGAACGCTTTTGCAGTCTTTGGATTGTCAATAAGATAAGCATAGTAGTGAGCAATATACGCCTCATTGAATCCTTGTATTGCAACCAAAGCATCCCACAAGTCATCAGGTGCAACATCATCATCTCCACCAGATTTTGCAAGAGCATCAGCCATCATTTTGAACCCATCCTTAAGAGTGGAGACCAATGGATCATCTTCAATGTGAACAATCTTGGCCTTCTTTTTTGGAGGGGCTTTGGAAGAAGACTCACCTACATTTGGTGAGGTTTGCATCTCACTTTCATCTTCAACATCAATAGAGAGAGGATCATTCCCTGACTTGGCATATTTTCCCGTAGCCGTGGTTGTCCCAAAAATCGTTTCCATTGCACGATAGTGCTCAATTGGGTTATTCAAGAAGGGGATATCAGATTTTTTGTTCTACATAAAAATGAATAAGTGAGTCACATATAAAGGATGCAAAGAATGCTAGTGAGTAGTAGAAAGTTCAAAAATGTTTAGGGAACAAACTTACAGTGCAATGCCCTGCATAGTGTTCATCGTTGAGCCTAATAGTGCAAGCATCCTCATCCTATAGAGCTCCACTCAGATTTTTCAATTGGACTAGCCTGCCCCAAATCTTCCTCCACTTCTTAAGATGGTTGGTACATTGATCTCCAGTTAAAGATAGCTTGAAATGTTCATTCAAAAACTTGGCACATTGGTTGTAATGAAAAGTCTTGAAGCCACTTGAAGTTCTTGCACCACTAGCCACAAGGTCAGCCAAAAAGCCTAGATGCATGGTGGACATGGCATTGGTCCATGCTACCACCCCTCCCTTGTTGCTCTTGATTGCACCGGTGACGCTTGTATCGATGGTTTCAACGCTGTCCATTCCTGTCCAACCAACAAAAGCATGACAAACAATTCTGTCCAGCCACCAAAATGTTGCCAAAACTTGATTTTGAGCATCACAAACAAATGGTTTCATTACAATAGAAGAGTAAAAATGTAGCACAACTCAATACAAATGGTTTCATTACATCGATAGCACTACAAATACATGGAAATTCCACACTCAATGACCATACAAGGCCTGCCTATCCGCCCACATTTGGTTAGCCATTTGTTGCCTATCGTTTACCATGTCCCTATGGTCTCTTGCTTGTTGGCTTTGTGTCCGGATTGGTTGTGTGGTCCAAGTCACCTCCGGTATAATTAATTCATCAATTCCTTGAGACAGTGCATAATTATGAAGAACACAACAAGCTACAACAATGTCCACTTGTACCAAGAAAGTGAAGAATGGTGTGGCATCATCTAGAATTTTTAATCTCCTCTTGAGTGATCCAAAAGCTCGCTCTACCGTCACTCGTAGAGAGGAGTGCCTAAGGTTGAATAGCTCCTTCGCATTTTGGACGGGATTGCTGCCCCACTCGTTCAAATGGTATCTCACGTTACGAAAATGAGGCAAGAAACCGGGCTTGTCTCCATATCCGGCATCAACAAGATAGTACTTGCCTAAAAAAAGAAACATATAATGGTGACAGTGGTTTGGACAACATATGGACAATTATATCTAAGTCAATTTGTTACCTTGTGGTACTTGTAGGCCTCTCTCATGTGCTAATGCATTAGCTAAAACTAATGCATCATGTGTTGGCCCCTCCCAACCAGCCAAGACATATGTGAAGCGAAGGTCAAAATCTACAACCGCCATGACATTTTGAGTGGCATATGTTTTCCTACCACGAAAAGCATCTTCCAAATCTTTTGTAACCGATGCTCTCACATGTGTACCATAAATAGCTCCAATACAATCCTATATAATAGAAAATATTAAATGATATGAAGTGTGTCCTAACTAGCTAAGAAATAGTTTCAGCAAGTACCTTAAAATATGGGTTAAACCGAGGGTTCCCTGCTATTTTTTCTGGGGTCTCCGATGATGGTGGCCTGATATATTCATTACGCAGCTCACCAATGGCATGGAGGACACGCCTAAAATATATGCTGATTGTGGAGAATGATCTACCAAAATTGGTTGCCACAACCCTATTGCGAACATTATGTCCAACGGTGTGCAAAAACATTGCCACTTGTTTCTCTACATTTAAATGAACACTATCTTCTAGCAACTTGCGATCTCTCATTATGTTACAAAGTTTAAAGAAAGGAGCTCTATCAAATCTTAACATATTTATACATGTGACATCGCTTTGCCAATTTTACTATGTAGAGCTCCTTTCATGCATTGGCCCATAGCTTATACGCGGTCTTCTCTTCTTTCTTATAGCCCGAACAACTACAACAATTGCAGCAAAAACAGCAAAAAGGCAGCTTCCCTAATCATCTTTTTTCCTTTTATCCATCAACTTGCCCATCTACAATGCACTTATTCTATTATAAATTACCAAATGCACAGATGAACAAAACAATTGCATGAGAAAACATTAATAACATGTACAGCTACCAATATCATGTACTGCTAACATTATTTCATCTATATACCATGTATTGCTAACATATTTCATCAAGCACTCAACAAAAACTAATAATTTTGAGTCCAATTTAAAGTGGAGAAGTTACATGGTAGATGGATGGGCATATGAATCGGTTTTTTGCATGCCTTACCGCTGCTGCTTGCTTGCGTGACTGCTGCCGCTGCTGCTTGCTTCACTGCAGCCGCTGCTGCTTGCCGTTGCTGCTTGCCTCTGCAGTAGCCGTCGCCGCCTACACCACCAGATCCCTCCGCCTACAGCCGACGCCTATCCAGCTTCCTCCGACTGCCCACCCAATCCTTCGTCTAGCCAGATCCCTCCGCCTTGCCAGATCCCGTCGCCGTCTAGCCAGATCCCTCCGCCTGGCCTGCACGAGTGAGAGCGGCGGCACACGATACTAGGGAGAGGGCGCACGAGAGATAGGGCGCTGTCGAGGGCTGGGGGTCGGGTGAGCATCAGGTGTTTTTCTTTTCTTTTCGGATCTATGCGGTGACGATTAGGACGCGTTCCTCCAGATCCGGCCAAATCGGTCGAACGAGTACGTTCTGTATATTAGGCAAATATTCCGTTCCGGGGAACTACTCGGTTTCGTTCCTCGGACCAAACCGAACACAGGAACGACTGCTGGGTGCGGAACGGACCCATTCCGTTCCACTATATTCTAGAACCGAACACACCCCTAATCGTCTTTGATCTTGAGGATTGTCATTAGCTTTTGCACTACTATATTGCCAATGGCATGCATGCCTTTCTTGAGCATTGCGTGTTCTTACAACTCGTGCATATGATTGACATACAGATTGTCAAAACCATGTTATGTATGGTATGGGTCGTGTAGATGTTATTGGGAAATTTGTACGTTTTGTTACTCATTGTAATGCGAATGAATGAATGTGTTAGCTTGTGAATTCTTATAGAGGTAAAATATGCATGAAATTTAGTCGTACGGTTTTCACCCATTCACTTGGACTCCTTAGTTATTATTGTTCTTCACCTTATTAGTGCACATGTTGCAATGAGTCGACCAACGGTTTCTTATTTTGAATATATTATAAATCTACTAATTTTGTACAAAGCGCATATAAATTGAGTATGTTTAGACTCTAGTATTATTAGTTTTTCACCTAGGTGATTAATGTTAGTATATATATCCATGTTTTATCTCCGATTGGTTCAAGTCTCTCTGTTTTCCTAGTTGCGTACATGTACACCGACCTAGCACTTATCAAGAACATAGAACCCCTCTTCCACAATTTTACAAAATTCCTTTTTTTCTCTCACCCTCGCAAATATAGGCGCGGAAAAAGCAAGAGACCGAAGTTACATGTTGTTGGATCCTAAGTCCCCTCAACTTTTATTTATCAATCCAATTTTCTCTAATTTGGTTCCTTGTTTTTAGGTTGTAGATCATGATCATGTTGGGGCATTTCTTCATTTGTTTCGACATGCGGTTATCAGCTATGGCATCGCCAAGCTCCTCTAGCATCGCTAGTTCAGTGCTCTCTCTCTCTCTCTCTCTCTCTCTCACACACACACACACACACACACACACCTTATATATCTTCTATAATCCTAGCAATTGCTTTCATATTTATTGATTTAAATCTTGAAGTAAATTTCCTAGTTTAAAGGAAAAAATTGTAGGTTTTCAAGAACTAGTAAGGAGCTCATCCTATGCTACACACCACCAAAAAGTGGTGAGTGGATATGAATGGGCGTCAACAACTAGTTGTGAGTCGGTATGAATACCAGATGGCCACAACATGCAATACTGCCAATGGCAAGAAGAGCTACTATAATCCAACAATTTGATTGGTTTCATGGTGAAAGGTTAAGTTTTTGCTCAAACTTAAAAAGGACCAACAAAATACTACATGGTTGTTTCAATGTAGTTTACATGTATAAGTGACATCGGTATCTTTGACTTACATAATCACATGTATCTCCAAGCCCATGAGGGTTCAATGCAACGATCAATAGCATGGGCTAAGTTTTTGCTCCAACTGAAAAAAGGACCAACGAAATACTACATAGTTTTTTGCACGTACTTTACATGTATAAGTGACATTTGTATCTTTGACTTACATAATCACATGTATTTTCAAGCCCATGAGGATGCCCGACTCATTCTCAAAGTGCCTTTTACAATTGTTCTACTCAGATATCAACAACATCAACAACATGACAATACATTTGGTATAAACTCAATACAGACACAAATGTGCGAATCCACTTGAAATGTTGGATGTTGAATCACCAGAAAGCTCAAAATCCAATTCAGAAGTAACCAAGGAAAAAATAGCGTGCTATTTATTTTAGCGTGGCCCTTCTTCAAACGCTATGCAAGTTATAACGTGCTAATAGCGCGCTATTTTTTAAAATAGCGTTTATAAAAAATTAAAAAATTAGGTCTAGCATGTATTACTAGGGATTTCAGCAGCTATTTTTTTGAGTAATATATGCATAACCAATTAACTAGTACTGGACAAATGACAAAGTTTGCTTGACATCCGGTGCAGGACAAGTTAGAGGACAAGACCTGCATTTGGTCAACTCATTAGTTAGTCGAGAACTTGAGATGCGTGTCCTCCTGGTCCTTCATTGTGTCTGGTGGACGTGCCAAGCAGAGAGGCGGCCGACCGGCTGGACCTGGATGAGACGGGCATTGTAGTCTGACAGCTGCTGACACCGTCATGTGGGTAGGGAGAACTAGGAAATAGGGTTGAGTTGACATAGATTTAGATGTAGAGTGTTGGGCGTGGTGGAGTCGTGGACTCAATAGGCTATGGGGTGGCGCTATATTCATAGATTTTTTACGGCGTTATTGCGTTGTGACATTATAGCGTATTTAGCGCTGCTAAAGCGTAATTAGCGCCATAGCGAGCGAATTTTGCATAGCGTAGCGTTCACGTCCCAAATATGCTATAGCGCCGCTATAGCGAAGAAATAGCGTTCTATTTTTTTTCCATGGAAGTAACACACTACAAGTAAATGGAAAGTATACAAATCAAAGAGGTGGTGGAATCTTTTAGGATTACATTTCAGTCAGTTGCTGGTACACAAACATCACTTACATTTGTTGAATGTTTTCTTTCTTTTTAATTTACTCCTAGCAGAAGTCGTCATTGTGTTGGAAACCAACATATTGAACTTCGCACTCGGATCCTCGAGTGCACGGCCACCACCAAGCTCATTCGACATGCATATTAAGTTTGTGATCTCTTCCTCCGCCTTATAGTTGTTACATATACATTGAATTTTCTCACGTGCAGCCAAATTATTTTCACTCAAATATGAAGCTAAATTGAGAAAAACTATAGTAGCACACAAGCGAATTTTTAAGATCATACTTTTGTTATGATTGTGAAACTATTTTTGTCAATGAATAATGTAAAAGGTATAGATGAAATGCTACTGAAATTTAATATTATAATATGGTTGTCAATTGTGTAAAAGAGGTGAGTTGAAGCTAACTAGACATTCTAGCATCTAACCAAACATACGACATAGCCATTTTATTCTACTTTTTTGTTCCAACCGAACACGATCCATCCTGGTGTGGAATGGAGCCGTGCCATTCCATTCCACTTAAACACGCATGGATTTTGCTTTGATGTTCATGCCTCTCATCCAAACTTTCGAAATTGAAGACATAAAGACGGTCAGAATTGATCGATACTCGTTTGGTTTGGATTCTATAGAATGTTATCGGCTAATCCTGGTTATTCTTATGTTTTCAGTTTCATGAGTTTAAGATGGATAAATTTTTGCCGCAACGATCCAGCATCTGCGCCCGTGCGCGACGTCCCAGCTACGAGAAACGCGATGACCACGACCATCGCGTTTAGCATACATACGTGTCACGGCGCCGGGGCGTCGCGCGTGCGGAACGGAACCTTATTGCGCCCCAGAATCTCCGCGACGGGGAGCAATGATGCTTGCCAGCGGACTGGAGCGGCTGTTCCAACCGAAATTTGTGCTCCTGATTTTGGGTTGCAACATCACATCATCCACTCCTCTGATCTTCTACACGATTGCATCATTACATGTAGAGATCAGAGTCTTATTCTTAGCCTCTAAACTAGTAATTATACTGGAGTACATGTGTTGGGGGCAAAGGTGCATGCATCGTCCTTTCTGGTGCTTAGTTGTACTAGCCGTGGATTATCAACTACTTCTAGCTACTAGCTAGTACTGATTTTGGTATTTAGCATGTCCTTTGATTAGACAAGATTAGATTAATGAGAGGAGTACACCCTAACTTTCTGCATTATTCCCATGGTGCTACCCAGCTAATCTGAAAGCGAAGTTCTTTACTAATTCAGACATGTATATACTTTTAGATTGGCTACACAAGCCATACGAATCTAGTCCGTATAAATACTTTCGGAGTTGTATGCTGCGTCGTCAGCCACATGCTCCCATATGCCACACCAGAATCTCAAAAAAAGACATGTGTCACCCAATTGAGTAGGTGCTTGCATTTGCAAAGATACCCGCCAATTAGGTACGCTAAGTAAACAAATGGTGGCGACGACCTGATCAAGTGCGTACTTAGTAGCTTGGGTCCTTGACACGTAGAGCATCTATGAGGGCAGACATGACAAACCTCGATTTGGTGCATGCACCCCATATGATTAGCACAATTAGAAGACAAATGAAATTGCATACAGATCTTCTTGCAATATTGTTCCATTCGATCACTTCGCTAATGCAGAGGGAATCCTGGTGAAAAGATAAATATAAACCATTCTGTTTAGGTAGGCTTAATAATTTCGGAGCTAATCATTTTTCCTCAAACAAAGCTCTGCTTATTAAAGACGTACACCAACAATGAGATTCAGTCGTGTGGTAGTTTATGGAAAATAAAATTGGAAATTTATGCCATGCATGTCAACGTGTCACTAGTTTTTTTTTTACTTTGAACATCAACATGTCTAAAAAGGCCTAGATGTTGCATTAATTAATGGTGGTTAAAGACCATTTTAAGAAGAAGACCCCTAAACTAGTCATGAAAGGAAACACAAAGGAAAGGACCCTTAAAGGATGAGAAAAGACGCGATCAAGTCCTTCATTGCCATAGTTGAAGAGACTCCACCAATAACCTTCTTCCTCCCGGTCAGAGAACTTGCCACTTGGGGAGAGGAAGGCGTCGAACACCGTCATGAAGTCGATGGTGGGACCTTACCCCATTTGTAAGTTGAACAGACGCCTTGATGGCATCGAGAGGAGCCATCCTCTACAAGATGTCGAGGAGGGACGCCATTGGACCCTAAAGAAACAGGAGCGGGGTGGACGTCACCGTCATGAGTCCCATGTTGTTGAACTCAATGAGAAAGAGTAGCAAAAGTTACCCACCTAGTAGAACACGGCCAAGCGGTGCCCACCCCTCGTCACCACCATCACCTTGATGGTTGAAATAAGAGCAGAGGAGCAATGAACACAACCGCATCTGCATCATCCATGACCTCCAAAAGTGGAAACCCACCACAGTCAGGCTTATTTAAGGACATGTCGGTGATGTCGATCATGTTTGCCTCCTCCCACCATGAGAGCACCGCGAAGAAGAGTAGCACCACCTTGGACCGCCGAATACAACCCGCTAGTACTCACAAAGCATTCCAAACTACTGGCATCAGGCCAAACTCGGAAACCTGCATTGCACTAGTTTAAGTATACGACCAATCAAGAACAAGGAAAGTAATTTCCTCAATTATGTGACCCATAATATTTCCAATATTCTATAAGGTTCAATGTCATATGAAATGAGATATCTAGTTCCAAGTTGTTCTTATGACCAAGAATCGAACCGTAAGAGGGGAGAAATTTCATTCGGAAAAGGTGCCCACTTCTCAATCACCCCCGCGGGCAGGCTAGGAGCTAACCTTAGCAACCCACCCTGGCTCCTTTCTTCCCTCCCTACCTCTACCCGTCGGCTTATGCTAGCGGGCAAAGCTGGTGAGGTGTCGATGGAGTTCTATGGATCCCACCCGCAAGGAATACGACGCGGGCGAACCAATCTGGCAGCGAAGATCATCAACGATGAATTGATGAGTCCTTGTGTGCGCCAGTAAGACGTGTCCTAGATCTAGTGCCACCTAGCACTCTTGTCTCTCAGGTTCTGTGGGTTTAACTTGTGGGAGTGCCCTGCTCGTTCAACCTCGATGTCTTAGTGTTGGCTAGCTGTCCAAGACCTCACTAGCCTACTTAGGTGGTGATGGTCTCTCTCTTTGGTCATGTGGATGGCGAGAAGCTGGCGATGCGGGATCCTAGAATTTGTGGTGCTTCGGCTTTGGCAGCTCCCAAATCACGTTTGGAAGGACTATCTCTAGGTCAGCAGGCGTCTCGAGTTCTAGGGAGATGTATTCTCGGGTGAAATCTTTGTGCTTCAGAACCAACGACGACATTGCCGGCGGGTGTCATAACCCTCTTGGGGAGCGTCGTTGTGGTTACCTTCTCTTTGCTAAGGTTCTAGGTGAAAACCCTTGACCATTTGGTCTCGACGGTGGCGATGTGTGATGGGCCATTACCCTCTTCGGGTCATCCTCGTGGAGCTCCGAGTTTACTCGGTCTCGTTTCATTATCCTCGGTAGTTTTGGGTTGTGAGTGGGTTGTTTTGTTTATATTTGATCTGCTTTGTAAAGAGGATCTTCTCGTCACCTTGTATAGGTTTTGGCATTGTAGCTTTATTTATAAAGCGGGACGAAAAACCGTTTCGAGAAAGAATCGAACCATAAGTTTAGCCCTCTGTATATCTAGTGAAGATGAATTCTTCTCTCCAAGCTAGACAACATGAGAAGCAATGTTAACGTGTTTGTAGGTGTTTCCACAAAATTTATATAGTTTTCTCATCGAATTGCTCCATTTTTTCAAGGAATAATTAATTGATTATAATTAGTTGATCACAGTCGGAACAGAACAAATTCATCAGTCAGCACCGATGCATCCATTATTGTTCTTCTTACAGGATATGAGGAGCCAGCTAGCTCGTACGCGTCAAACTAATCGTCTGGGTATATATTATGGAGGCTAAGCTTGATGTGCTATACAGCTTGAAATGCAACGGGACAAATGACACTCTGTCCCAAAGCAAGAAGACTTGTTTCTAAATTCATAAGTAACACGCTGTGGTACCACTAAAGACTACATAACAAATTAATTATGGTGCACTGAAGTTGACACGTACCTGTACGTACGATTAACACATTTGATTCAGTTCTGTCTCTTTTTCTCCCGGCTTCGCTGGCACAACAGATGCAAATGGCCTTTCCCTTCACTTTTTGTTGCACGCACTCCTGGCTCTTTATTATGTCGTAATGTCAGTTCTTTTGATAACATTGACAGAAATGAAAGGTCGAAAGCAAGTGCTAACAACCAAATGGATTTTGTGCCTGCGAAATGTATTTCTGAATAAGCAGAAAAATGGTGCACATGGGAAACCAAAAGAAAGGCCGAGTTCTGAATTCCAGAGCTGTCAAAACCTGTCAGCATCATCGATCGGTTGACGACACTACTTAGTGACACAAATATGCTAATAATTAAGTGGAGTTTAGGGTGCTAAACAGTTGGTTAGGATGCAAAAGAGAGTACAGGAAGGTGAGCCATCATCGTCATCATTCAGGCTGGGAACAACAGTCGTGCCGGCTGGGCAGCAGCCAAGGCCCAAGGATGATTGCCCATTGGATAGAACGGCTGAACTACGAGGGAAGAAAAAGGAAGACTTGTTTAGTTTGGGGCCGGTCCATTTTATCCAACTTAATTATGTTGGCAGAACCTGAATACAAAACTGAATGTCCAGCCTGAAAAGGCAAACGGTCGAGCGACGGATATCTTTCTTCCCTGTGGACGTCTCCGTCTATAAACTTCTCGAAACAGATATCACGTTCAGCTTTATAAATAGAGTAACAACCATCCAGAGTATAAACAAGTCATCGATACATAGACATTAAAAGAAAAAAAGAAAGTACGCTGGGGCCACAGCACATCATGCCTAGGGCAAAATAAAAAGGAAAAATGAGGAGCTGGAAAGGTACTCCCACTACAAGGCCACGGAAGCACTAGCAACCGCCGCGAAGCGGTGCTGACGCGCTGAGAGCCTGCAGGATGCCGTTCACGTTTTCCCGGTCCCGCTGTCTAGACAAGGGGTACCACTACTATAGGTAGGCAAGCAAAAAAAAAATAGAATCGGATGCACGACAAGAAAAGATCTGCTCTATCACCATCTTATTCCGAATAATCCATAATATCCATGTAATGGCCGCAAACACCAACTATAAGAGGCGGCGCCTTCTACCGATATAGGCCGCCTGTTTCTAGGAACTCTTCGAGGTCTTGGGCCTGCCAAATAGGCCCCAACGCTTCTCGAATAAAGTTTCACAGAAACTGAGCGGCAGGACAAGTGAACATTATGTGGGTGCACGTCTCCGGCGTTCCACATATAGGACACAACCCATTGTCAGGACCGTTGCGTTTCGAGACCTTAACCCTCGAAGGAAGGCGATTCCATAGCAGCTACCATAAGAATATACGCAAGATCAAGGGTGTGGGCGACTTCCAAAGGTGCGTCGTCCAAGGTAACTCTGGGCCCTGAAAGAGGGTCCTATAGGCTGAACTAACTGAGAAAGCTCTCGAAGGAGACTGGCCCCATGTTACCTTATCCCTCTCCTCTGAGAGGGACAATGGTAAAGAGCCCCGTAGCCTCAGAAAGTCAGCCTCCTCGACATCATGAAAGGACCTCCGGAACGGGATGTTCCAGTGACTTTCATGGGCTGCCTCGGCAACCAACATCATGGGAGTTGCGCAGATGGCAAACAGTGTGGAAAATTCCCGGTAGAGGGATGCCCCGTGTAACCAGGGATCAAACCAAAACAGGACTTCCCGACCATTTCCCACCACGAATAGGGAACTCGAGCGGATGAAGTGCTTAATTTCTTGTATGGCCTGCCAGAACTGGAACCCCTCCCGGCGTTCACACGCCATCAGGTGGCGGCCCCAAAGGTACTTTGCCTTAATGAGTTGGAGCCAAAGGCCTCCATCATCCTGGAGGATCCGCCAAACCCACTTCAGCAATAAGGCCACATTAAAGCGGCACGAGTCGAGGACTCCTAGACCCCCAAGGATTTTAGGAGTACAGATATCGCCCACTTCACCATATGATACTTCAGATACCCATCTCTGGCGATCCAAAAGAAACTAAACAGTTTTTTCGCATAGTCTACATGGGTTACGGCCTATAAACTTTCACCGGCCAGAAGGGGTCTGGGCATGAGCTTAGTTTAGAGGCAGCTATAGAGTAAGTTACTAACCACTGTTCTTTATGCAGGATAAGTTTCAGTAGTAGTACAGTACTAACCACATCCTCTATTTTTAACACCAGTTTACTGCACATGTCCTGCCAAGTAGTAGTAGTACTGTACTAACCACCACGTTAGTTTTTATAATGAACAGTCGCGTCGGTTGCCGTGGCCTGTGGCGAAAGGACGCTGCCCGGCCGTGTCCTTCCAAGTACGTACTGTACGTACCACTCCACTCGTCTGCGTCTCCCAGTCCCAGGCCGTGTGGTCACTTTCTCACATGGCGCTCTGAACCGTCTGGACCGGTACGTGTCCTTAATTTGTAGGCGGAACAATACAACAAAGGATGTACAGGGGTTCTCTGGTTTATTTTGATCGTGTGTCGACGCTGAACTCGCCGCAACTTGCGACGTATGTCGACGCTGCTCGACCATTTCCTTTGTTGTTTTCGATCGTGCCAGCCGTGAAGCGAGTTGTTTAGTCATGGACGTACTATCAACTTGTGCAAAACCAAAAGAAGAGCTCAGGGTTTTGGGGAGCAGAGAAAATGGCAGGGAGCACGTACGTACGTACAACTCGTATATACTAGTGTAGTACTTCTGTCCTGCCATGAAACAGCAGCGAAATGACATGCATGTCCCTCCCATCCATCGGAATCAAGTTGGCGAGTTTAGGCGTACGTGCGTCGCGGCGTACGTCCAAGGTCGGGAACACAGAACGTTGTCCTGATCGATGGATCGACTCGGTGGTTTCGTTGGCCGACCGGAGCAGCTTTTGGCAAGCTTAGGTGAGTGGGTGTATTATTACACACTGATCCATGTGAACTTCTCCAACATAACTCCTTTGGGCTATCGTCTGTGAGGTGAGATCGATCGATCGATCGATCGATCGATCGGGTGCGTACGATTCTGTGTACGGTGAGAAAGCAACTGGTGGATTGTCCTACTAACTAACTAACTAACTAACTAACTAAGTAACTAATCCGTGGTCTGGCTATAATTGCGTCCATAATGATCGCGTGCCGAATGCGGTGATGACTGGAAACGAGTCGTGTTCTGTTCCTGCGATTTTCAGCTTGCAGCACCAACGCCGTTCGGTGGCAACGCTGAGACGTGGACTTGGCAACCAAGCCAAAACTCTACTATCTGAGTATCTGACAATGCATGCCTAACACTGACCGTCGATGAAGGGGCCGCCGGCCGCGCGCGTTACCATGTATGGCCGTGTACGTCAGCCAGCAACTCGCCGCACGTACAGATGCATGCACCGGCGGCCGGCAGAGGCAGGCGGCTAGCTAGTGGCTGTTTCCACTCCAGAAGCGTCGCCGGAACAGTCCTCGATCGCAAGTGGCATCGTGCGTATGTACTCCTAGGTGCTTGCTGGACCAGGTTTCTGGTCACAGACAGAGACACAAACTAGGAGGGCCAGACGAGCAGGAGACCGGTGCCCATATTACTCACGTACTAGCGCTAGCAGCCAACATGGCACGAGGCTCTACGCCGCCCACATGATGCACGGAACGGATGGACCTAGCTAGCTAGCAGCCCTATGCTAGCAACCACCGGACGACGTACCAATTAAACCGGCCGGCAAGTTAACCGCCGCCAGAACGGACCAACAAGTCAGATCGCGGGATCTGCCGTCGATCGGCCGCCTGCGTGCAAAGTTCTTCTCCATCCCCGGCGCTGCGAGGTTGAGATAAAAAGTAGACAGCCGTGCCGTGCGCCCCCCGCTACTCGCCACGGCGGCACATGGGTGGGGCAGTAGGACATCGATCCATCGCAGTATCGCACCCACGGCGAGCGCATCGTATCTCCGACCTTGGCCGCGATGATCGCGCCGCGCCGGGCGGCGCGCGGCCGGTCGCGTTCCAGTGAACTTGGCGCGCGAGGTGCCAGCTGGGGATGCCCGGATCGTATATTGTCCGTATCTCGAGTTTTATATCGATCTCGCGGATCGTGGACTCAGCCAGCGTTTTGGAACCCTGATGCGTGATTTCAGCGGCGCGCGCCTGCGTCCACAATCGGTCGCCGCGTATGCGTTGGCCTCCCACCAAAACACACACACGTAGGACGTCGAGCGGGGCGGGTTGCGGCACTACTCTTTAACTAATCGTTCATTAACTTTGCTAGCTTTTACGATCTTCTTTTAACTATATTTTCGTTTGTGGGTCGTTATGCGGGTGCCGCTTGCCACCCTACACACACGGTTAGTCGCCGCGTTTGTCGCTTGATAAGCTAGTAGGGTAAAAAAAAATCAGCTGAAAGACATAAAATACGCCACTTGATTGATTAAGCCAGGAAGCTTGTCTCGTTACACGATAGCATGAAGTTACAGGAATTCTAAGTTCAGACCCGGTTGCCAGAGGGCCAAACCCGAGCGGGCATCTCCGAATTCTCTCCTTCCTAATTCTCTATCATCATGCATGCATGAGCATGATGCATTGCTGAACATCATAAGCATTTAATACAACACTCCGTATATTCAAAAAGATTTATATCTCAAACCGTTTATCCGATTTAGAATCCGTTTTCACTGTTGTACTAGTCGCGTCAAGATCTTTAAAACAAGATCGCATGTTGATATGTTTCGGTGAAAAAAAAATCGGATCAAAAGGTTACCCACCCCTAATATGTGAGTTATCCATGACATGATATATTCACCATGTAACACATAAGTTACCCATCATATAAATATGTTGGATAGAGCCGTTCTCCCATACGTGTTGAACAAGTTTAATTAAAACGCGGTAGTCTAAGTGTTACGATACCGAGACTTTGTCACCGTCGATGCTAAGACCCGGTACTCTAACACTCTTCGATGTTTCATCACCAGCACGCTTACGATAGCGGCGATGGACGATGAAGTTGGACCGCTAGACTACTGGTTGCACATTATATTTGTTCACTACGACTTATGGTGGTCGGTGATAGGGTATACGACTTTATTATATCGTATGCAAAAAAGATTAAATTTAATTTACTCCTTGATGTTCGACGCGGAAGACTTTCGAGGTTGAGTCGCGTACGCCACGAGAGCGGCAACGGGCGGCAAAGCCATGCCGCTAGAATAATTTTTATATTTTGTCTATGGATAAATTTTTATTATAGTGGATAACTTACTTGTTATTTGGTAGATAACTTATATGCTGAAGCCTAGATAACTCATGTATTACTGGTGGGTAATTTTTGGGGCAAACAAAGTCGTGTTACCCACCCCTAACACATGAGCTATCCATGTCATAGTAGTTAAATTATCCATCCTAAATCATATAAGTTACCCACCATATAAATGAATTGGCTGGAGATGTTCTCGCATTTCTCATGTGGGTAACTTTGTATTTATTTCGCCTCATAAAATATCGGTTGCTCCATACTACCTCCATTTTAAGGTTTAAGGCGCACACGCTTTCCAAAGCAAAGTTTGACCAAAAAAATTGAGCAACAAAATCTTGATTATATTATACATAATTAGTACCGTTGGATTTATATTGAAAAATACTTTTCGGTGATACTAGTTTTATACCAAAACTTTTTACGTATATAGAGTAATTCTTCATCAAAGAAAAAACACGCAAAACGAGGACGCCTTAAGCCCCGAAACGAAGGGAGTATATTTTAGTTTCGTTAACTAAATGTGAGCTATAAGCTAGTTTAACTCAGACACATAAGCCTAGGTCTTAGGATACTGAGACTTAGTATCATCGAGCGATGAAGTCTCGGTACCCTAACACCCTTCGAGCCACCCGTATGCCTCGGTAGCGACGACGAGCGATGAAGCCGTGCCGCTGGACTACTGGTTGCGCGTTATGTTTGTTCATTACAACTTAGGGTGATGAGTGGGTGGGGTATTAGATCCCATTTATTATATCGTATGCAAAAGAAACTTAGATTTAGTTTGTTCAATGAAATTATGCTTGATGTTTGATGCAGTAGACTTTCAAGGTTGAGTAGTATGTATACCGTGAGAGTGGCGATGGATGACATAGCTAAGATGTTGGAGATATGCCCAAGAGACAATAATAAAGTGGTTATTATCATATCTTCATACTTATGATAAATGTTTACATACCATGCTATAATTGTATTGACAGGAAACATTAATACTTGTGTGATTTGTAAACATAAAAGAGTCCCTAGTAAAGCCTCTTGTTAAACTAGCTTGTTGGTTAATATATGATCATGGTTTCCTGATCATGAACATAGAGATGTTATTAACAACAGGGTCATATCATTAGGAGAATGATGTGATGGACATACTCCTATAGTTAAGCGTAGCATAAAGATCAAGTCATTTAATATAGTTCATTTGCTATAAGCTTTTTGATACATAGTAACCTAATTCCTTCGACCATGAGATCATGTTAATCACCATCACCGGAAGGATGCTTTGATAACATCAAACACCACACCGTAACTGGGTGGCTATAAAGGTGGCATTGAGTGTTCGGAAAGTATGTGTTGAGGCACATGGATCAAGAGTGGGATTTGTCCATCCATATGACGGATAGATATACTCTGGACCCTCTCGGTGGAATGTCATCCAATTAGCTTGCAAGCATATGACTGATTCACAAGGTATTACATACCACGGGAACGAGAAAAGAGTACTTATCAGTAACGAGGTTGAACTAGGTATGCAGAGATACCGACGATCAAAACCTCGGATAAGTAAACTATCGTGAGACAAAGGGAAATTGGCATCGTATGTAAGTGGTTCATTCGATCGCAAAGTAATCGTAGAAATATGTGGGAGCCATATGAATTTCCAGATTCCTCTATTGGTTATTGTTCGGAGAAGTGTCTCGATCATGTCCGCATAATTCACGAACCGTAGGGAGACACACTTAAGGATTCGACGTTGTTTGAGTAGTTATGGAATGATGAGTAAGAGACCAAATGTTGTTTGGTGTCTCGGATGGGATCCGGGATATCACGAGGAGATCCGGAATGGTCCGGAGAATAAGATTCATATAAGGGAAGTCCTGTTTCAGGGTTGGAGAATGGTTCCAGTGTTTTTCATCGGGAATGTTCTAGAAGGTTCCGGAATGTTCGGCACTCCGGAGGGGAAGGGTACATGAATGTGTCATACCAAGTTGGAATGATTGCATCATGTACTAGGTGTCATCGCTGAACAACATAAAGGGATTAATCAAATCCTAGTTTGAAAAGTCAAACGCCAATTTGAAAAGTCAAACGGCTATTTTGGAAGGTGGAGGGGAAGTAGGAAACCTACTTGGGGAGGAGTTCCTCCCCTCCACCGCCGGCCCACTTGGGATCCGAGTTGGGGAGGGACTCCCTTCCCCTGGCGCGCCTCCCTCCACCTATATAAGGAGGGGCAGGGCTGCCCCTCCAAGGACACAACATCTCCACCCAAAAACCCTAGCCCGGCGCCGCCACCTCCTGTTGCCGCCGCCTAGGGCTCCCCTAGCCGCCGACTTGGGCAAGCCCCAAACCCTAGCCGGCGGCCCTAGCACCTCCTCCTTGGTGTGTCTAAACCCTAGATCGCCGAGGAGCTCTCTCATAGTCCACCATATTCGCTCCGGCTTAAGGCGAAGCCCTGCGAGATCTCCCCTCTACTTCCGGTACCACGCCGTTGTGATGCCGAAATCGCGAGGAGAGTGCTATAACCTTCGCTGCCTGCTGGAACAAGGGAGAGGAAGGTCTTCGTCGAGTACCGAACGTGTGACCGACTGCGGGAGCGCTGCCGGAACGCAACGCCGGAAGGATCGTCTACGCGATCTTGAGATCGGGAAGAGTACGACTACATCACCCATGAGAATCTGCTCTCGTTAAACACTTTGGAATCTTCGAGGGTGAGTTATTCCATCGACTCGTTGCTACTATCTAGTAGATATATCTTGGCTTGTTTGCTTGTATGCGATAGAAAATTTTTGTTTTCCATGCTACGAAACCCTACAGTGGTATCAGAGTCGTGCCTATATGTAGATCTGGTGCACGAGTAGAACACAATGGTCATTGTGGGCGTTGATGCTTTTATTGTCGATTGTTTCTTGTGTACTTTGCATCTTGCGGGATGTTGGGATGAAGCGGCCCGGGCTAACATTACATGACATCGTTCATGAGACTTGCTCCACGCTTGACATGCAACTTGTATTGCATAAGTGGCTTTATGGGTGCTGCTTTCTCCCAAAGATAGTTAAGATTCAATTTACAACAGGTGATTGTCAATACTAGTATCAATGTTGTGGTTCTTGTTCGTAAGTTAGAACGACACTTATTGAAAGCCCCAAACCACGTAAAACATGCAAAGAAAGTAGAGGCGTCTAACTTTGTTTTGCAGGGGTGTGCTGTGATGTGATATGGCCATGATGGTGATTATATTTGATGTATGCAATGTACCTTATTGTAAGTTGGCAACCGGCAGGAGCCATATGGTTGTCTTTAATTTTGTTAAGACCCGTGTGTCTATTCAAAGTAGTTGTAATAGTTGAAACCGGTGGACGACAACCATGGAGAAGCGTCATTGACCTTGATGCAATGCCGATGATGATGGAGATCATGTTCGTGCTTGAAGATGGAGATCAGGAGCACAAAGAAGAAAGGCCATATCATATCACATATTATGAATTGCATGTGATGTTAATCCTTTATGCATCTTGTATTGCTTAGTTAACAACGGTAGCATTATAAGATGATCCCTCATGCACATGAATTTCAAGTCATAAAGTGTTCACCCTTAGTTAGCACCGTTGCTAAAGCTTGTTGTTTCGAAGCACCACGTGATGATCGGGTGTGTTAGATTCCGCAAGTGTATACAACGTGAGCAAGCCAGATTTGCTCATGCGGAAGCTAAGGTTTGATCTTGACGAGCCTAGCATGTACAAACATGGTCTCAGAACACGGATCACCGAAAGGTAAAGCATGAGTCATATAGTAGATATGATGAACATGTTGATTGTTCGCCATTGAAGTTACATCAACTCTCGTGATGATCGGTTTTGATGTGGTGGATTTGGTTCGTGTGATCACTAAAACAATGTGAGGGATATTGTTTTGAGTGGGAGTTCAACAGCAATATGATTAAAAGTTGAACACTATTTATCATAAATTAAATCAAAGTGAATTTGCATAGTTGTTGTAGTCATTGGCATCCGTTTACCACCTTGCGCTTAGTTATAATTGAGATGATAGAACTATAGAATTCTGGTTAGTTACTTTATGAACTGGTATCGTATTGTTTTTAAGTGTTAATCTAAAGTTTAAAAGTCCTATTGCAAACTTTCAGTAAGTTCCGGTTACTCCATGAAGTTTAATAATTGGTATTAAATCAAGAGTGACAATTCCAAGAGTTAGTGTATGAGTATCATGTTTGTCTCCATGATTCTTGATATTCAAAGAATTGTCTTAATATCAATGTTATCTAGGATCTGAAAGAGTTGTTTCAGAAACCATGATGTGTGGAAGATATTGTGATATCTGAAACGAAGTTTTGGTTGCAACATGATAGAGTATAGTATGGCAAAAGTCATGTTCTCATATTTTATGAGAATTTGCAAAAGGTTGGAGACACTAGTTGTCCTAATCCTCCAAAAGGTTTTGGAGAGCAACATTATACTCGCGATTCACCGCAATAAGCTAAAGTAGCTTGATCATGAATAATTCCATGGTAAGGGTGAATATTTGATGTACTCGAGGCATGAGCTTCCAGAACCTATACTCAATGCGCTTCCAGTAGCGCTTCCCGGTTTGATCCGTGCCCGCAGCCGCATCCATTCCAACTTGAGCCCAAGCACGGAACAAAGTTGCATCCTCTATCTCTGTGTAGTTAGAAGTTATCTTCTTCTTTGGATTCACCTCACCCGCCGTCAACCTCCGTCACCTCTTCCTCCTCCACATCCTCTTCCTCGTTCGCATCAGCGTCTTGTTCGTTGACGAATGGAGCGAGTGGGGGGAACGTCGGTGTTCACAGTCGTCTCATTCAAGAGATCCATGAACCCCATATGTCCATTGTTGCTAAAATCATAGATAAATGTCACAGTAAATTGATTTGGGATTCATTGTACTTGGAGTACAAATTGACATACCTTTGCAATATCTCCTCGAGCACGTGCAGGGCGACGGCAGGGGAAGACGACATCGGAGAGGCAGTGACCGGCGGGAGGGCGTTCCGGAGGGGCGGTCTCTTCTGCTTCGTCTTTGGCCCAGACGTCATTGATTTTTGGCGCGGCGCCCTCTTCGGCTTCGTCTTCGGGGCAGGCGTAGGGGTAGCCGCAGCCATGGGGGTCGGGTCGGCGCAGGGGCAGCCGCTGGGTCCGGGGCAACTCCTGGTTGCGGGACGAGGTGTGTTCCCGCCTGTTTCCTCTTCTTCAGGCTAGTGGCGGCGACCACTTTCGCCACGTCAGCGTTTGACGGTAGCTCTCCCGCGGCCCCCAGAGATACGTGTCAACACCGGTGAGGGAGGCTACTACAGATTGCCTTCAGAGGTGAGCGGGGCCGATTCGAGGACCATTCCGTCGGCTCTGGCCATGGTGTTGTAGGATAAGGTGGGGCGCGAAGATCAGCGGCGACGGCTGGGCAGGACGAGGGAAGAACTGAAAGGACACGCGCGCAAACAACCTGTGGAGGGTGGGTCGCGTCCGGTTTGGCCTCCCAACCCTTGTTTGTACAGGTCGAGGAACGATTTTCGGGCCAACCCTCAATTTTTTTGTACGGATCGCAACGTTTACCAGTGCTGATCGACGACGTTTCTTCTCCTAACAGTTTGCCCCTTTTACGGGTCTTGTTAGTCATGTTGTAAGACCACCACCTTCGATGGTGAGCGACAACCTCGACGTCGGAGTCTCCTCCCTCTAAGCCCTTCACCGCCGGCGATGATGGTGTGTGACCGATTCGTCACCGAGAACGGCACCGTCGATTGGGAGGGGGGGGGGGGAGAGACTGACCGTAGTGCAGAGCGAAGAGTGAGCGAAAAGAGTGGGTGGTGTGGGGATAGGCAGTTGGCCTAGAAGTGACGCGGCGTCTCCCTCACCGTCTCCCACCAGTGCACCACGCCGGCTCATTTTCGCCGGCCTGAGTCAAACCCTAGAAAAACTGCCGAATCAAGCGTTGTCACTTGGCCTGACTCTCAACTATATTAAGACGCGCGTGGCGATAACATGGGGGTGCTGCAGGCAACCAATCGGCCCGTTTCGTCGACGGCGAGCCTGCCCCGGGGTGTATGTAGGCTACGAAACCCGTCATGAGAGAGTCGATTGGGTTTGTGAAGGGAATTGAACGGTTCCCGAACAGCCGGTTTTCACAGTTTGCACGTTAGGTTTTGTGCCGACCCCTACCACCAAACAAACATGCCCCAACACACCCACACGCCGATGTGATCAAGTGTACGATGTGACCGTCCATGCATGTGAGGCTGCGTAAACTCCCGGTCACCGTACCGAGACGCATGCATCCATAGGTTTTGCATCATGCAGCAGCACTGTGCATACTTGATCATTTTCTCTTTTCCGTGATTTGGCACTTTGGCAGCGCGGCGGCTTGGTCGGGAACGACCAGACTGGCCCGACACACGTTGGCCAAGGTGCCAATATTGGGTAGACCGTCGACCGCGTCTCGTGTGCCCGATCCAAGTAGCTCACAAGTCACATGGACTCCTCCATCTGTGGCGTTCTGAATCGTATTACACTACCGCCTCCTGAGATCAGCATGCACCGAGTCGGAATGTTGCCGGCTACATTCAGGTAGTAGTAGTTTTTTTTTTTAGGTTAAAGGCGGTCGTTCTGCCATTCGATTAGATTAGAGAGAGATTATTATGTACGAAAAGTTTCAAGAACCGGACCCAAAACACAAGGCGTCTGTCACAACCAGAACTAGAGAGATTGTTATATAGTAGTAGTTGGAATAGATAGGAACGGGCCCATATACATTGTCACGGAACAGCTATCCCATCTGCCGCGGTTATTCGCAACCGTCAAGGAGCCATAGTAGGAGCTGTCACCATCAGCTTAACCTGGCCCGTGAGGCACGGAGGAGATTGCCGGCCGTTCCGCCCAGCCTCCCTCGCCACTCCCAGTCAATCCGTAAACTCCGTACGCCCCCGTCGGGAACGGAGGAGAGCGAAAAAGCTACCAGAAGCAGCAAGGACTACGGACGGGGACGGAGGCCGGCTACTGGTCGCGGGCCCTGCCCGGCCCGACGGGAATCAACACACATGCAGCCGGGCCCACCGCCCACATGCGCGTCGCCTGTCTCTGTCCTCCACCACCAGCGCCAGCAGCAGACCGGAACCAGGGTGGGCCAGGGCCGCACCACGCCCACAGGAAGGAGGGGTTCACGGGTCTCTATGGCCTTTGTTTGCGTCAGTGACGTGACGGACTCACTGTCTCTCGCTCTCTACACTACACACACCTCAGCTGCGGCTTTATTACCCTAATTAACTAGTAAAGAAAATCTGAGACTTTATCATGTTAAATTGCTCTGGATAACTGGATCAAAAGGCGGGAATGCTCAGCCTAACCTGATCCGATCATCACTAGTTAACATGTTTAACTTTATATGACCCCTAAGAAAAGTCACCCAGTGCTTGCAAAGCTGGTGCGCCTCCGATCCTTTGGTCGGTGACTCCATGTTGTGTAGTAATAAAAAGCGGCCGTTATGCGTCAGGAAGTCGCCGGCGGTTGCGATTTAGCAATACACTACTTATGTTCCATTATCAGCCCATAATCATTCGAGCGGTAGTACCTGTTAGTAGTAGCTGGTAGCAGATGATGCTGCCATAATCATTGCGACCAGCCTAGCGACAGCGTGAACGCGCATATTATATATCCAGTAACGCTTCTACTGGTAAATTAAGCACCCGCTCCATTATTTTCTCCAGTTAAGCCATTCGCTTTCAAATCTATACTTTAATCTAGCCCTACCACATGCAGTTCAGAAAAGGTCAGTGTTCCCACGAGATAAAATACAGTTTTCTCAGATGACAGTCCAGGAACCAAGAACACAAATCTGTGTTGACGCACACCCAGCTTAGAAATGATGATTCACTTGGAATGGTGGCCGAAATCGCCGCAGAGCACAGGGCAGGCTATTTACAACGGTGAATTATTCAGCAAATGACTGAAAAAAGAATCAAGAAGAAGAGTAGAAAAAGAAAGAATAAAATCCTCGGCACTACTACGTAATTTTTTCCTTGCCCGGATTTGAATGAATGGATGGCTAGGCCCCCCGAGGCTCTCTCGGCCATCTCGCTTCACCGCCTCCGGCCGGCCGTTCCCGACCTCTCGCCTGCTCCGTCGCTGCGGCTCAGCTGCTCTTGGCGGCAATGGAGCGAAGGAGAACAAAAAAGAAAAGAAGAAAAAAACACGACGGTCACCACAATGGCGTGGCGCGCGCGCGGCTAGCTGGGCAGCTTAGCTCGAGATCTCGAATGGATCACCAGACGAACTTGTCGGAGGAGATGCCGTGAAGGAGCGGGAGCGCGTCGCCGGCGGCGGCGCAGCAGCAGGACGAGAGGGCGCCGCTCTTGAGGTCCTCGAGGGTGATGAACCGCGCGGAGGCCGAGGAGGAGGAGAGGTGGCGGAGCACGTGCTCGAACAGCCCCTCGTCGCAGCAGGGGAGCGAGATGGGCCCGGCCGCGCCGGTGGGGAAGCCGTACTCCTCCTCCGCCTGCCTCAGCAGCTCCCGGAACACCGGGTGGTTCAGGTGCGCCGCCCGCACCACGAACCGCCGCGACGCGCCGCCCACGCACACCGCCACGTGGCCCGCGGGCACCACCGCCGCGGACCGCGCGGCCGCGCGGGAGCGCCACCGCCGCAGCGTCTGCCGGAGCCACACGATGTTGCGGATCTTGCTGCATTTCGCCATCGAGGCGGTTGTTGAGTGCTGAGATGATGAGCTGCTGCTGCTGCTGCTGTTGGTCTGCTGTTCAATGGCGTGGGGGAGGAGGATGAGTTGGTGGAATGGAGCTGGCTTCTCGTGGAGGTGAGTGGTGTGAGGTTTTATAGGACGGGGACGTTGGGTTTCTGCAGTTGGCCTGCAATTAATTATCCGTGCTGTCCAAAGGCGATGTGACTCTGTTCTCCCATGTAAATTTAGTTAGTTTTGCTTATCATTCTTATGTTTCCCGTTTAAAATATACATACAGCTTTCAGTTGAAGTGTTAACTATATACTACATAACTGATTGTTATTTTTCACAAGTTACTATATTTGGTTTTGAATTTCGATTTAAAAAATGGAGAAATAAAAATTTGAGGAACTTCAAAACAGAAATTATTTGTAGTTTTTTTGTCTCAATTTCATCAAAGTTAAACCATGTTTGATCAATCTAAAAAATTCTGTATCTAGACCAGAAATTTGGAGCAAACACTATATGGAACACACCGAAATATCAGGAATTTTTATTTGAGAAAAAAGGAGACTACCATAATATAAGCAATTTTAAAATAGAAATTAGACCATATTAGATAATTTTAAAGTTTATATGCATTTGTTCTGAATCTAGACCCGAAACATGGAAGAAAAATATATACTGTATTTCAAACACCATTAAAATTGTGGAAAGATCATTGAAATTCGGAAGAAAATTTAAACCCTTCAGTTGAATTGAAACAAAAACTATATGAATTGTTGTCTGCTTCAACCGGAAATATATAATGAACATTTCCCAAATAATTTTCCTCGCAAATATAGGTTTTATTTAGTATTCCCAGAATGCAATATAAGAATGTTGTTGCTTCAATACTCGTGGCGTATTTCCAAAATTAATTTTGTATGAGCATGCCTCTCACTTATAGTATTCTATGATGTTAATTCGGATTCTGGATGAGGTATGAATGTTTTCTTGTGTATCTTCCCCGTGTGTGTGGAGATATGCCATTTTAGATGATGTCTTGATGGCTTCGACCACACAATTTACTTCTTTCCATCGAAGAAAAGCCTTGGGATAATACATCATAAGAAAATAATGTATGACAAGCCCATAATGGCATGAAAAAATTCAAGATAAAATATTAAATAAGCCATTGATCTAAGTAGCTTATGGGAATAACCAAACCCGGCAAAGTTTGACTTCACACTTTCTAGTTGTCACGAAATCAAAAATAGAGCTGGTACAAAAACACATGACATGCATATATTATGTGACAATTTTGTGTTCACAGGGATATTATTATGAACAGCCCTGTCGTCACAGTCCACACAAATAAGAAGTCTTATATGTTCTAAAATCTAAATGCATGCCGCCGCAAAATTGCGCGTGCTCAGATGAGCATTCAATGGCACGTGGTACGTATGAAAATTGTTCGGCCAGCAAAAAATTCTCGGCCACGCATATATACGGCTTAGTTTCCCGCGTGGATAAGATGAGCCTAACTATCCACGCCCAGCTGCACTACACGGTCGTATACATACATCTCCAATAATGTTTTATACACAAATGCCACCGCGCATGCAAAGCAGAGCCACGTACGTGCAGGTCGAGTCCTCGTCGTGAGGTTTGTGGATGAGGTAGGCGGGGAGAGCGGATCACGAGGCGCTGTCTACCGCATTTCGGCACTTGGCCATGGCGTGCCGGGCCGGTCTGGTCACCGCGAAAACCGTTTCGACGTCAAGCTTCACTGTCGATCGCCGGCCGGCCGGTGCCAATCGGCAAGAACAATCCAGCGGTTCATGATGTACAGTACAGTATGGATAAAAAAAATCGTGCGTGCACAGTGCCGCATGATGCAGAAGCAAAAGCCATGCATGCGCGCGCCCGGGTACAGTGTGCGTGGTACTACAGTTACGTGGGCTCACATGCACATGTCAGTCACATCACATCGGCGTGTTTGGGCAAAGTGGAATTATTTTCCGAGGAACGGTCTGGACCGGTCGAGCCCGCGCGCGGCGCTCGGTCAGGCGGCGGAGGCAGGCGCCGCGCCTCGTGCATGTGACCGGCCGCTGTCCGCATGCAGCCCGGCGGGCAGTCAGTCAGTCCGGGCGGCCATGTGCCTGGGCTTTTGGCCCCGTCTGACACGAATCATACTGTACTACAATCTCTCCATCGTCGGATTCTGCGCGCGGGGTCGGGTGATCGCGCTGCCGGAGTCGTAGCTTTCACAGGATCGCCTTGCGGATTTCAGGCCACGCCGCCTCACCTGTTACCTGTACTGTACAGTCGTGGGGTGCAACCGTCGACAAATTCAGTGCAATTCTGCTTCTACTGTTTGTGTCTTGCTTGTACGCCTTCCTGTCTGGCCGCTGCCTGATCGATCCTTGAGAAGAAGGTTGGCACGATTTTCTTCGCGGCCGGAAAGGTGCACTTATTCGTTGTTGGTAACGACAGACATTTCACCGTGGTGGATATGCTAGATTGTTCACGTATCTATATATATCTAGTTGACGTCGAGGAGGAACTTCTGGTAGATCGTGGGTACCTGCCATGTTCCTGTCTCCTCCAAAGTGTAGTAGTAGGGACTTATCAGGCCACGGTGCAGCTACCCAGCCTGCTAAAACTAGGGCCATATATATAGTGTAAGCGTGGGTGTACGTAGATCGATCTGGCATTACGAGGATCGGAGGTGGTGGCTGAAGCATCTGACCCCGAATCCTAGCCATGATACCGGTTAACTGCCTTCGGTTAACAGGACAAACTTCCTGGCTACGCAATGGGAGCACATGCATGTTACTGCTTTCGTCTTACTCAAGCTAGCAATGTATATATAACCCTCCAGAGTGGTAAGGAAATAACGTGACAGGCGGAGCTAGTAGTACTGTGCTTTCCTGGGGCAAGTGCAGTGACTGTTCGTGGGACGCGAAAGAAAAAGATGGACGCAGCGACTGACTGTGGATCATCGATGCACGAGCGCGCCACTGAAATCACGCGATCGATCGGTGGCTATTATTAATGAAGTCGCCGGTTGAGCACGCACGCGCGACGTTACAGAATACCAGTCCACGCACATATGATTACACGAGCATGTCAGTGTCAGGCACAGAGAACGCCGTCATATGCGGATCGATCGGTCAGTGGCCTACCGATCGACGGCGGCGACCAGATGTACGTGCAGGCGTACTACGTGGAACCGTGCTCGGTCAAACGGGCGCCTTCGCCGACCAGCCGCAGACTCCACGATTCTCGAGATACGAATATGTCTGACTCTGACGCAGTGGGTGCCCCGAGGCCAAGTTCACTGGAACGCGACCGGCCGCGGCGCCGCTCGCACGTGTGCCGCCGCGCGCGTCCGCGGATCGACGACACGATCGGCCACCATGCGGGGGGGACGTCGTTAAGCCGTCGCCGTTCGAGGTTGTTGGCGGCGCCGCGCGCGCGCGAGAGAGAGAGAGAGAGACAAACGACGAGGGAGCTAGCAGCTAGAGCAGTTGTGAGGAATATGCCCGAGCGCGCGGCGCCCGCATGGCTCGCCCGGCGCGGCACGATCGGCAGGGCCAAGGCCCGGAGATACGATGGGCGCGCCGCGGGCATGATGAACGATCGACCTGCAGCCCCCACCCATGTGCAGCCGTGGGCGCGTCGTGCTTATCTTATCTCGGTCTCGACTCTCAAAGAACCGGCCGGCGGAACAATGTGCATCCAGGCGCGCGCGCCGGCGACTTGGTCCGTTCTGGTGGTTAAACTTGGCCGGTTCGGTGGTTGCCGAGCCGTACGTGGCTGCTATACTTCGGCTAGGTGCATTCAGTGCCGGCGGCCGCGCGCGGTCCGTCCGATCCGTGCATCATGTGCACACGCTCGACGTAGAGTAGAGCATTGTGCCATGTTCGCTGCTGGTACTCCTACTAGGTGTGTGCATGGGCACCGGTCTCCTGGTCGGCTTCTGGTCCTGTTTCCCCGCCGTGTGTGCGCGGCCCGAAATTAACCTGGTCCAGCACCTATACATACGATGCCACTTGCCAGGACGTTTCTGGAGAGCCACTACCACTTGCCATGGCGGCCTGTGCCGGTGCATGCATGGGTGATGCGTCCGTCGAGTTCGTTGGCTTGCACGGCGACGGTCTCGCAGCCCTACATCCGTACCCCTGTAAAATCGATAGGATGGTTGTGGATTCAAGTTGGTCTTGAGCATGCATGCATGGTCGTCGCCCGTCAGACAGAGAAGTTCATTTTGATCTATCACTGTAACACACCGAGCCGGCCAAAGCTTCTGTGTACAAACCAGCCAACCAAGTGACCGATCAGGACAGCGTCTCGGGTTCGCGACCACGGACGTACACGTAGGTACCACGTACGTACGTACGTGCCAAGTGTACTGTGTAAAGTGCACCGACGGCATTTTGGCGGTGTTCCAAGCTACTACTAGTACATGACAGAAGTAGTACTACGAGACGTACCACCTCCGTGCCATCTTCCTCGCGATTACCGAGAAACTTAAATAAATCGCACAAGCTGGTAGTACTCCTACTGTGCCTCCATGAGTAAACAAAAAAGGTTGGTCCTCACGAGTCTGGCCCGATCGAAAACAACAAATACGACGAGCCGCTAGTACTTACACCATTCGACGCAAGTTGCGGCGATCGAGTTTCTCTGCTCTGCTCTGCGCGCGGTGGGAGCGCGTTCTCTTTTCTCATGCAGCTGGATCCACGCCCACTGGGAGATCGAGCAGGGCGGACGGGGAAATGAAAGAATATGCAATAACCCAGGAGCTGCGCACAATCCAAAATAAACCACGGAACATGTACTACGTACTGTATTGTTGTTGTATTCTTCTGGCTAATTAAAGGGGGCACTCAACGGCCTAGAATTGTCAGAGAGACGTGTGAGCATAGTTTAAAAACCCGGACCAGCGAGGCTATCGGTTTAGGTTTTTACTAGTCGGACCACTCGGTTCACTCTCTGGTTTTTTAATATATAAAATAATATTTTTTTATTTTATAAATGCTATAATAAACAATAATTATGCATGTGAAAATGTTTTAGGCTTCCAATTTATCATACTAATTCACATAATAATAATATAACAAAGTAGTTGGCAGGCATCGTCCAAAACTCAACAAGTACCAAAATCACACACACGTAGTACATTTTGCATGGTGCCACCATATAGTACATGATTAATAAAAGAACCGTATCTCTATTTTCGACATCAAGCAGTCTTAGCTCGCCTGGTTAGGTGCTCGCCTACTATGTAAAGTGTTGTGTTCGAATTCCAGTCTCAGCGGTTCTATTTTTCAATGCTGCAACTAATCAACCGGTTAAACCAGAAAGCGGTTTATTGTGCAAAACCAGCGGTTGGACCGGGTTTTCTTGGTTTTCTCTGGTTTGCTGGCGCGCCGGTCTTTTGCGCTTAACAAACCGGCAAGGATACTGGTTCTGGTTTTTTTCGGTTTAACCCGTAAATCGGTCCGGTTTTTAAAACTATGCATGTGAGGAAGTGACCACGGCCTGTGAGAGGCAGACGTGTGGACCAGTGGTACGTACCTGGAAGGACATGCGCAGTACTGGCCTTGCACGGTTAATCTTGACAGTGTACTGAATATCAAGATTGCCATAACATAGGGTTAGTTACTGACTAGACGCGTCCAACTTCGACTACTAGTAGATAACGTTAGGGATTATAAGGCCCAAGAGCTTTTTAAAAATGTTAGAAATTATAAGTCATCTTTCATTTATTAGTCTTTATCCTCTAATGTATGTTTTTCCTTTTCTTTATCTTTTTTCGTGCATGTATAACTATTGATGCATGTAATAATCAAGAGGGTGAGTTATTTCTTAATTCTATTAAAATGGTCCATAGGCCTTATAATTCCTAACAGAGATTGTAAATCTCAAGCAGTGATCCGTTCTGGGGCGGTGAAAGTTAAACGGTCCGCGCCCACATAAAAATATACGTACTCCTCGACCTCCTACTTTTCAGGCTGGACATCTAGTTTTGTATTCAGGTTCTGCCAACATAATTAAGTTGGACAAAAACGGGCTGGAGCAGCTCCATCCAATGGCAATCATCCTTGGCTGCTGCCCGGCCGGCCGCACCGATGTTTCCAGTCTGAACGATGACAATGATGTCTCCCTTTCCCCGTGCTCTCTCTTGCATCCTAACCAACTGTCTAGCACCCTAAACTCCCCTTAATTTATGATATAAACATGTGTTAAGTAGTGTCTTCAACCGAGTCATGATGTCTGAAAGCTGCTGTCATCTCTAAAACTCATAGTGCGCCCTCTGTTTTGGCTTCACATGTGTACACTGTTTTATTTTCCACAACACCCTGATTTTTTCAGTACCTTGTCTCGTTCCGCCACTTAGCAGACAATACCTGAATAAGCATCGGTATGCAGATATACTTGCCCCATGATTTCTTCCTCCTCTTGGCTGCAGGATCCTTTGTTCTCCCGATTTTATTCTCGCATGGTATATTTTGCTCCCTCCGTAAGCACCTGCTCCCTCCTCCGTCTATAAATAAGTGTACTTTTAAATCTGTCCTAAGTTAAGTAAGTAAAGTTTGATAAAGTTTAACTAATTTTATAAAAAAAGTTGCAATATTTATAACTCTAAATTGGTACTAATAGATATGTTTTAAAATTATTTTTATAATATATCAATTCGATTTAATATATCTTGTTATATTTATATATAGAATCGGTCAAATTTAATAAAATTTGATTTAGACAAAAGTTAAAGTACACTTATTTTCGGAAAGGGAGTAAGAATAAGACCTGATCTACGTGTAGCTTAGAGGCGACGATGATGTGATCTCGCAGGTCGCAGCCACCGCCACGACTCCAGTTCACTGTCCACCATGATTTCTTCCCCGTCGCGGAGATTCTGGGGGCGGGGCTCCGCATATGCATGTGCGACGGCCGGCGCGGTGACACGTACTAGGTACCTACGAGCCGATCGTTGCTCTCGACGTCGTTGCACGAGTGCAGATGCTGGAACGTTGCGGTAAACATTTATTAAGAGGGTCACCGGTACACTAGTAGAAACGAGCCCTTTGGTTGAGCCTGGAAATAGGATTTAACACCGCTTCTTCTACGAATCGGTGTTAAAGAGGGGCTCATATCATCGTGGCCCGTGCAGCAAAAATAATCCCCTTTTAACACCGTAGTTTCCAGATAAACACGAGCGAGCAATTTTTCCACTAGGCTTGTTCTTAGGCTGGTTATAGTGGGATAACTGTACTACTCCCTTCGTTAGAGATTACAAGGTCCAAGAGTTTTTTAAAAATATTAAAAATTATAAGTCCTCGTCCATTTATTAGTCTCTTTTTTCCAATGCATGTTCTTTTTCTCTATCTTCTCTCATGCACGTATAACTATTGGTGCATTAAATAATTAAGAGAACTAGTTATTGACTTTCTTAATTCTAGCAAGGTGTTCCATAAGCCTTGCAATCACTAACAGATGGAGTAGTAACTAAGAATTCAACTTACTCTCTCCATATCGGTTTAAAGGGTCATCACGTAGTCCAAGAAAAAAATTTGACCATATATTTAGCTAACGAAATACGAATTGTATGTCATAAAAATTATACCATTGAAAAAATATTTTGAATATGAATCTAAACAAACGTTTTTTAATGCATATTATTCATAATCTTTCTTTGTAGCTTGTCATGTTGCATGCATAGTTACTATGTCCTATTGTTAGAACTTCATCTTTCATAGACATGTTTAGAGTTCTTTGATCCGAGCTTTTAATGCTTGCAAATGGTTGAATCTTTATTGTGAGGGTGCATGTCATCTATTCTTTTATCACTTACCTACTCAAGGACGAGCAGGAGTTAAGCTTGGGATGCTGATACGTTGTAAGCGTATCTATAATTTTTGATGCTTCATGCTTGTTTTGTATCTACTTTGCTTTACTTGTCCACACTTTGAGGTGCTTTTTACATGTTTTCTCGTACTAACCTACTAACAAGTTGCAACAGTGTCAGATGCCTATTTTCTGTTGTTTTTTGTTTCAGAAAAGTTAGTAAAGAAATATTCTCGGAATTGGACGGGACAAACGACAAAGTCAAGTACTTTCCGTGGGGAACAAGAAGTCCAAAGAAGAGCCCGAGGGACCGGCCAGAGGGGCCAGACCCACCCCGCATCTGGCTAGGGTTTGGCCACCCTGGCCGCCGCCTCGGTCTCCCCCTTCGCCTATAAGAAGCCCCCGATGCAGAAACCCTAGGTAACCGATCAATACTCCACGAAACCTTCTATAGCCGCCGCTACCATCGTCCCTAGATCAGGGGGATCTGAAGTTCTTTCCAGCACTCTGCCAGAGGGGAGATCATCCCGGAGGCCTTCTCTCCGGTATGATGCGTGAGTAGTTCCACCTTGGACTTTAGGTCCATGTAGTAGCTAGATGGTTGTATCTCCTCCTTTGTGCTTTCATGTATAGATCTTGTGAGCTCCGTTCATGATCAATATCTAATCTATTTGTAATCATGCATGTTGTATTTGCGGGATCCGATGGATATTGAGATTATTATGTTGGTTTGATTAATGGTTTTGTCTTTATGATTCTATCATGTCTGTGTTGTTTGTGATCTTGCATGCTCTCTGTTGCTAGTGGTTATCTTGTCCAAATAGTTGCTAGTGACTCCAAGAGGGGGTATTTATGCTCGATAGTGGGTTCATGCCTCTAGTTTTCAAGGGAAGTGATAATAATCTCTTCGGTTGTAGATGTGTTTTTGCTACTAATGAGAAAACAACGGTCTCTTGTTCATGGACCATGTGGACTGTTTACCTTACACACTTTGCTTAAAACAGTTGTCTGTTGCTTGCAACTTCATACTAGTAATTGTATTATTATGCCTTGCTCGGATGATAACCTGAAGGTGGACTTCTAGTCATAGATGCAGTTGGATGACGGTCTATGTATCTTGTTGTATTGCCCAATCAACCTCGTAGGATCTATCTGACTAGTAATTGTATTATTATGCCTTGCTCAGTTCCTGTCAATTGCCCTGTTGTAATTTGTTTACCCTTCATGCCATGTTTTTTATCTAAGGAGAGCACCTCTAGTGAACTATGGACCTCGGTCCAATCTTTACCATTGATACATCTTCCACTGTTACTGTTTACTTGCTCCAAACCATTGCCTTCCACACCATACGTTTAATCCTTTGTTATAGCAAACCGATGAGCTTGACAACCTCACTGATTCGTTGGGGCAAAGTCTTTAGTTTGTGTTGTGCAGGTCTCCACGTTGCTCGCAACACCTGTCTGGTATTTACTTCCCCCTACTGGTTCAATAACCTCTGCTTCTTACCGAGGGAAACTTGCTGTTGTGCTGCTTCATACCTTTCTCTTGGGGTTTCTAACGAAGCTTCCCATGACAAGTATTGGGCGCCATTAGAGAATAACAATGATAGCTATTTTGTTGAATTTGCTCCCACTTTAATTAATAAGTATGACTATGCTTATGTGGCGAGTAATAATCATTTTATGCATGTGGATCATGATAAGAATGTTTTATGTGATAGTTATATTGTTAATTTTATTGAAGATGCTACTGAAAGTTATTATGAGAGAGGGAAACATGGTCTTATGTATCTTAACAATATTAAGTTTCCCCTCTTTATGTTGAACACTTTGAAGTTGCACTTGTTTTGCTTTCCTATGCTTGTTGCCTTATGGTTTTATGACTTGTTTCTTTACAATATTCCTAAGCATAGGAAGTGGGTTATACTTAAATGTGTTTTGAATTTGATTTTTGATGCTCTCTTTTACTTCAATTCATATTTATTATCTGAGCATCTTCTCAAACTATCAAGCCTAACTTAAAGGCGTTAAAGAAAAGTACTTGTTGGAAGATAACCCAAGATTTTTTTCTTGAGTCTTGGAAGTTATTACTTTTGTAATGACCCCTCCATATCTTTTTTGTTTGTTTTTTATGCCAAGAATGACCTCTAATGAGAGGGAAGTAAGATTTGGAGAGTTGCTATTCCGAAACAGATTTATATCCTCCACCATAAAAATTCGTGAGGAGTCTCTGTAACTCGGATTGAGCTCAAAATTTACGAATAAACCCCACAGTATGTTAGCTAACTTTCGTTAGTTAAACACTTTTTGATTTGAGAAACATAAGGTCTTTGAAAAATCGGCTTCTACCTGCTGGTCTGTTTTGACAGATTTCTGCCATTATTTGCATTTGCTTCTTATTGATTTTTTTTGGGTTCTTTTTGGGGAATTGAGCTTTGTGAAGGAGTTTCTACAGTAGCTTGTGTCTTTAGTGAAAAGTTTTATTGTTCCAAAGCTTTGCCTAAAGGTCAAATATCTTTTGAATAAACTTATGTTGCTAATGAAGATTGTGTGAAGTTTTGTATAAAGGAAAATTTTCAGATGTAGAGAGAGAATGATGCAGTGAGATGAAGAATGGACAAAAGCTCAAGCTTGGGGATGCCACCCTGGTGTCACCCCAAGAAATATCCAAGAGGTACAAGCGTCAAAGCTTGGGGATGCCTTGGGCATCCCCTTCTTTATCAATAAAAAGCTCATGTCTCTCTAGACACTTCGTTTTTATTGTTTCATGCACACTTGTGTTGTTCTTGGAGCGTCTTAGTTTTTGTTTTGCTTACTTTGCTTGAGTAAGTTGGTTGGTTACACCACACTTTTTTTGTAAAGAGACACACTCTGTTTCCATTGCCTAGAACACTCAAGTTTTCACTCTTATTGTTTTGTGAGTGTTTACTTTTGCTAGTTTAGCCTTATTTTTCTTGTGCTTTCAGCTTAGAACTTTTTAGTTCTTTTTTGTGGATTTGTGAGACAATGTCACTGATCTTTATTGATTAATATCTTTGTGAGTTGTTTCAAATAAGTTGATTGGTGTTGGAAAGGAGTAGGAAGTTCTTACTTTAGTAGTACAAAAGGGAGCTTGCTTTGACTGTTGCTTAGACTCTATCATGCCATGCTAGGTGTTGCTTTGACCTTATGCTTAGTGATTATTGTTGTAGCATGACTTATTCCAAACAATTAGGATTGCTTAATGTGCCTTGAAAGAATCATGCGTTGTTTTAGCATACAAAAGCATAGTATTGTGGTATTCTCCTTTGATGCTTTGGTTTGGGTTGACTTGGCACATGATCACACCATGTTATGACTATGACAAGTCACCATAGCCTCTATGATCATTTAGTCCTTGACTTGTAGTACCACTCTATGCTTTGATTAGTAATGTTTTGTTGCTCTGCATGATTATAGCAATTATTGCTCTCTTAGTTGGTTGCTCCCAGTCTTTTGCTAGCCTACACTTGTATAAGTAAGTTCTAATAATTCTTCCAACTCCCAAGAAACCAAGTTATTCCAAAGTGTCCGCTATAAATTCATATGCATGGTGTGTTACACCATTGCAAGTATATTCTTGTTTTCAGCTATCTTCCAATTAGAAACTATTTTCTTATGTGAAAAATTAGTGATTAAATCCCTCACAAACTTGATGGCACACTTTATATTCTTTGCCCCTAATAAACTTGAACCATTGTGTCATCTATGTTGTATATGCTTGCACTTATACGTTGAAATTGGCAGAACCGTGCTGTCACAGGAAACGTTTTCAACATTGCACTTGTACTTTGTACTCAGTTGATATCATGCTCTGTTGTCTATGAATGTCACCGATGAGAAATAAAGAAGGAGCTTGTAAGTCCATAGAGTATGTATTTTGTGTTAGAGAAACGCCTGGGCCGCTAGCCTAAGCCATGCCTAATCATGGTGGAAACTTGCAGCATCACCATAGTGAGATATCTATGAAGCATCCTCAATAAAAAGCTATGCATATAGTAAATAAAAAGATCACTGAGATGCTCATTGTCTGCTTGCCTTGTCATTTTGGTTATGGGATAGCTCCTGTACCATGTGCAAGGGGTACCCATTGGCGGTTCACTATGATATGCATGTACTTACAATGACAAGAACTTACAGGTGACTGAATTTGAGTAGCATGAGGTCTGGCCCTCGTATTCAAGGGACTTGAGATTGCCAACTTATACTTTTTCAAGCATATACTCCATAGTTTGTCCACTTTAACCGTAACCACTTGAATATGCTTATGATAGGGGCAATGAGGGCTGAAAGCTAACAAGTACCATAATTTTGGAAGCTCTTTTTGAAACTTGAAATCCCTGCTTTCCTTTATAAAAGGACTTTCTTCCACCATTATTTGAGTCTCCACCTTCTACCTTTAGGCACCATTAAGAAAGCATAGTTGTCATTCTGTGTGCAGTGTCCCAAAGGTTATTGATTGATGCATATTGTGATATTACTTGTGTAGGGTTTCATAGCATGGAAAACAAAAAATTTCTATCGCATACAAACAAACAAGCCAAGATCTATCTACTAGATTGTAGCAATGAGTCGATGGAATAACTTACCCTCGAAGATTCCAAAGTGTTTAACGAGAGCAGATTCTCGTGGGTGATTGTAACACCCTCTGAATCGGCCCTATGCAAGTTTCAGCGAAATTCGCCAAACCCGCATAGAAACGATTCGAAGGTGCCCACCAGGCACTTTCGTGCGGGTGAAAAAAACAAAGTAATAACATTACACAACAGTCCTCGATGGGACCCAGGAATCTGATATATATACAAATGACTCAAAGAGTCAAGAATACAAATATTATATACAAAGATCCAAATCACCTTGAAAGCGGTAGGCGTCCGACTACGGACAAGATGCAAATGGGGCTAAGAGCCACGAAGAATAACCAATGGCGTCCATAACCTGCCCGGGCCAAGCGGAAGGGTAACCACGCTAACGGCGTCGATCCCAAAACACCTTAACAAAAAGGGTGCCGACAAAGGGCAAAGCAGAAAACAAAGAAGGAGCGTCGATCGAGGCCAAGACACGGCGAGGCTAGAATCGGCGGTCCTCGCCTACATAGGTATGGTGGTGGCGGCGGCGGCACATGCACTAAACAACCTATAGATACTCGATACAATGGCGGCTATCGGAGAGGGATGAGAAAGACCTATTCGGATCCAACACGAGACTATCATCAAACAAACCCATCTGGCGTTTCCCCTCGAGACCAATCGAGGAAGTCAACCGAGGAACTCACACCGTTGGCGCTTTTACTTATTCGATTATCGTTGCGGCAATTACTAGTCGAGGTTTAGATAATCATCCCGATAAAGTAAGCAATGGGCACTTTTAGTTAATCATCTGTTATAGTGGCAATACTTACTAGTCGAGATACATTTATCATGAGATAACCACAAAACCAGCAGCTTGTTGAAACTTTTACTTAGCCATTACATTGTAGTGAAGGCGATTACTAATCATATCGGAAACAAGTCAATTTAAACAAGTAAACTTTAGTTATAGTTGTCTATGATCGGACCTTTGTGCTCCAAGTCGTCCATAACAGGACGGACACGGCTTCTCGAAAAGATTAAACCTGCAGGGTGCACCAAAGTATCCACAGCACTTGACCCTTTTGCGGATCGGTTAACATACACCCATCGGTATGTCGGCGGGGCCTAAGTCACGGCGTTCCTGCACCAAAGCAAGCAACGGGGGCCACCCCACTAAGTACACCATAGCGAAGTCGGCGGTCTCCGAGACGGACTCGGGGTTTGCGTCGATGGTCAGAACGACAGATCCCCAATCGGGGATGTCGATACGCGAAAACATCCCGCTTCCAAGCGATGCGATGTGCGTACCTCGCAATCGTAATAAAGCGATAAAACATGGCATAAGTACAGGATAGTAATAAAGCCCCAAACTAGTCTCAGTGGCCCCCAAGACAATACTTTGAAATCGTAATTATCAATGGGGCCCATATCTCCCCATTGTGGTTAGCGCTCGATCTCGGAACAGGTGTCAAGAACTCGGGTCCTACGGGACACAAGTGGGCGGTCGGAAACCAAATCTTACCTATCACCCACCGATGCCTCTGCTTAATTCAATTTTAGTTGTTAAACAGGAATTAAAGTGGAACAATAATTAAACCATGATCATCTCCAACGTCAACATGCGGCATTTCCTCCAACAAAGGTGGTACTTGACGACAAGCAAACACTTGAGCAAGCTACTACGACACGCGGGTCCAACTAGCTACCAATCAACAGGTAATAGGAGGTGTCCCAGGCTATATATGGCTGCAAGGGATATCACGGGTACGAAAATCTAGAGCATCGCAACACAGATAGCAAAGATCAGGAGGAAGTAAATACTAGAAAAGTAAGATAGGTAGAAAGGGGAGATGCTGCTTTGAAAACATTGTCGAAGGGTTCACCAAGATCGGTGACTCACATCAACTCAACGGCCTTATCCGCGAAGAACCAAATCACTAGAAGAAATACCGGATGCGATATTTAATACGGTAGAAGATCGGCATGATGCATGCATGATGGATGGCATGGCAAAGTGCGATGCAATTAGGTCAAATCAAGCGGAACCGGGTCCGACAATCACTTAAATGGTTCAAGTTATTTAGAACCCCCGCAAATTAAATGTTGTTATAACATGGCAAAAGATAGCACCGGTTCGCTACACAAGTTTAAATGAGGCCGATATGAGACTAGATTTGCCCGCATATGGGCCCCATATTTAATTAAGAGGTGAATCGGCATAAGGCCCCCAAACCAATGACATGCATGCGAAATGACAATTAAACATGCAACAAGTTGTTATGTTATAAAATAGGGTTCGAGGAAAGGGTGCACACATTGAGGGGTTCGGCGAACTTGGGGTTCCGGGGGGTTCAGGGTTCGACAGGGTCCAGGGTTCGATGGGATCGACGAGGTTCGACGGAAGCGTTCTCGGATTCCGGGGTAGTGGATCTTGTCGCATCCGCGCCTTCTGCACGGATCGTCTCCGGGTTCGGGGTTCGGTGTTCCATGAAGGAGTACTTGGCGTCGGGGCATCGATCAATCTGGTTCTTTGTTGTTCTTGTCGCGGACGCTCTTGTCAGTCTGCGCCATCGAGGCGGTCTTGGTGAGGAAAGAAGCACTTGGCGTCCTGCATCGATGTTCTTATCGTCCGGGTTCTCGGGCAGCGCATCCGAGAGGGAGTACTTGTCGTCAGGGTCTCGGTGTCCGGGGTAGATCTTGGCGTGGCCTTCGGGTCCGGGGAGGAGTACTTGTCGTTTCCGGTGAAGAGCTTGGGGTGCCACCTGGATCATCGGGGACGACTTGGCTCGACACCGGGGTCGGTCTCGGTTATCGGGTCCACGTGGAAGAACTTGGCGGCCCCGGAGTTCCTCCAAAACCGTGACGCGTCCATGGGACGATCTTGGTGCTCCTAGGGTCTTGGCGAGGGGGACTCAGGGTTCGCAGGGCCGGACTTGTCGGCTGGGCTCATGGACGGGAAGCGGCGCTTCATGGCGGCGGACCGAGCGAGGCGAAGCAGACGGCGTGGGGCGCCTCGCGGCTTCGCGAGCGGCAGGCTTGGCGGCGACGCAGGTCGTGTCACGAGCAGGGCGGGCTTGCGGCTGGCGGGCGGGCAGCGCTCGGCGGGACGGCCAGCGTCAGGCAGCTCGAGGCGGTGGCGCAGGCGGCGGCGGAGATGGCGCGCAGGCGTCGGCACTGGCGCAGCGGCGGCGAGTCGCATGGCGGCGGCCACGGTGAGGACGGCCGTGGAAGGTTCTTGTGGCGGAAGCGGTTCCGGCAGCCTGCGGGCGGCAGCGGCGGCATGTGGCAGAAGCGGGTGGGCGCGAGCTCGGCGGTGGTAGATGGTCGCGTCTTGGCGGAGGCGTCTGGCGGGCGCCAAGTGGCCGGGCGGCCGGCGGAGGCGACGGGAGAGGGCTGCAGGGAGCGAGGGAGAGAGAGGAGCTCAGGCATGGCGCCAGGAGAGAGGCAGCGTCGGAGAGGAGAGGAAGGAGAAGAGAGGTGGGCGGAGCGGCTGCTGAGGACGGAGGGAGGGCTGCAGGCGCTGGGGAAGAACAGGGCAGCGGTGAGGAGGAGAGGCGTGTCAGGGCCAAAGTGGGGAGCTGGTTCTGGAGGGGCTGGCGTGGGCCTGGGTGGCGGGGCCGTCGAGGGGAAGATGAGAGGCTGGGGCTGGGGAGTGTCGTCAGCGTGTGAGTGAGGGTGTGGCTGGCAGCGTGGGGGAAGAGGAGAGAGAGAGGGGTAGGTGGCGCATGGTGATTGGTGGAGGGTTTGGGTGGCTGAGGTGGCGCGAGGATAGGAGGGAGTGAGGTGGAGCTAGGGGTGGGTAGGATTTTAGGTGGGTTTAGGTTTAGATGGGTTTGGCGGTTGGCGATTTAGAAAAAGCTGGTGATCGTTGGGTCGGTTGGCCTGTTCGATCGCCCCACTAAAACAAATTAAATCTTTTATTTAATTTCATTGGGCCGTTTGCAACCCGAATGCAACAAAACAAATTACTCCGGAGCCCCGGGGTTTTTGGCGTTTGAATAAGATGGGCGTTTAGAAAACAAAGACGGGTTTTGCAAACATAGTTTTGACAAACAACATGCGATGATGACGATGCAATGCACAAATTCAACGCGATTTTCTAGTAGTGGTTTTTGCGGAATGCCACAATTCGACACCACTAACAAGGGATCTCGCCCTCGAGATCCGCCTCATGGTACCGGAAGGAAGGTCGGCGATCTGCATCTTCTCGCTTCGTGTAGATCCTCGCGACACCACTAACGAGGGTCGTTGCTCCTGATCGTCGAGAGAACACTCCGGATAGACAACGGACGAAGTTAAGGGTAAGGCCACCTCTAACTTCCATGGAAGGAGTAAAATTGCATCGATCCACCATTCAATGTACATAAGCGAATGATAAGAGTAGTGGTATGGTCGCGACTCCATCCCGCACTCAAAACATTACCCTGTACACGAACAGATAGATTATGCAACCAACCCTCGGATTCAGATCAAGATCTCGACAAGCGAGGTTCAGATTAAAGGAGTGATGAGACTACGCATCGAGCTGGCGTAGAGGATGTCGTCGTCGGAAAACACCGGAAGGCACAAACAAGGAACAAAGAATGGTTCCACGGAGACGGATTCATCGAGCTTGACACGGGTGGTGGATCACCGTTATCAAAGGAGGAAGCGAAACCCTAAAGGTACGGAAACCCAACCACGAATTCACGGACTCTAAGAAAGAGACGAGCGGATTCAAAACACGTGAGGGCAAGAGGAGAACAGAGAGGGTAAGGAGTAAAATCAGACCTAATCAGAACTATCCAACCGATTTTCAAAAATAGTTTGACACTCTACTTGACCGTTAGCTAGGTTATCCTCTGAGTTTGGACTTGTGGGTATCGCAACCTTGAGCTCGATACCACTCAGTAACACCCTCGAATCGGCCCTATGCAAGTTTGTGAAATTCGCCAAACCCGCATAGAAACGATTCGAAGGTGCACCAGCACTTTCGATGGTGAAAAAACAAAGTAATAACATTACACAACAGTCCTCGATGGGACCCACAACTGATATATATACAATGACTCAAAGAGTCAAGAATACAAATATTATATACAAAGATCCAAATCACCTTGAAAGCGGTAGGCGTCCGACTACGGACAAGATGCAAATGGGGCTAAGAGCCACGAAGAATAACCAATGGCGTCCATAACCCCGCCCAAGCCGGAAGGGTAACCACGCTAACGGCGTCGATCCCAAAACACCTTAACAAAAAGGGTGCCGAAGGGCAAAGCAGAAAACAAAGAAGGAGCGTCAAGATCGAGGCCGATGCAGCGAGGCTAGAATTGGCGGTCCTCGCCTACATAGGTATGGTGGTGGCGGCGGCGACATGCACTAAACAACCTATAGATACTCGATACAACCGGCGGCTATCGAGAGGGATGAGAAAGACCTATTCGGATCCAACCGAGACTATCATCAAACAAACCCATCTGGCGTTTCCCCTCGAGACCAATCGAGGAAGTCAACCGAGGAACTCACACCGTTGGCGTTTTATTCGATTATCGTTGCAATTACTAGTCGGTTTAGATAATCATCCGATAAAGTAAGCGATGGGCACTTTTAGTTAATCATCTTGTTATAGTGGCAATACTTACTAGTCGGATACATTTATCATGAGATAACCACAAAACCCAGTGATTGTTGAAACTTTTACTTAGCCATTACATTTGTAGTGAAGCGATTACTAATCATATCGGAAACAAGTCAATTTAAAACAGAAACTTTAGTTATAGTTGTCTATGATCGAACCATGCTCCAAGTCGTCCATAACCGCGGACACGGCTTCTCGAAAAGATTAAACCTGCGGTGCACCAAAGTATCCACAGCACTTGACCCTTTTGCGGATCGGTTAACATACACCCATCGGTATGTCGGGGGCCTAAGTCACGTTCCTGGACAAAAGCAAGCTTTGGGGCCACCCACTAAGTACACCATAGCGAAGTCGGCGGTCTCGAGACGGACTCGGGGTTTGCGTCGATGGTAACGGCAGCAGATCCCCAATCGGGGGCCGATACCGCGAAAACATCCCGCTTCAAGCGATGCGATTATGCGTTACCTCGCACAATCGTAATAAAGCGATAAAACATGGCATAAGTACAGGATAGTAATAAAGCCCCAAACTAGTCTGGCCCCAGACAATACTTTGAAATCAGGTAATTATCAATGGGGGGCCCATATCTCCCCACCTGTGGTTAGCGCGCTCGATCTCGGAACAGGTGTCAAGAACTCGGGTCCTACGGGACACAAGTGGGCGTTCGGAAAACCAAATCTTACCTATCACCCACCGATGCCTCTGCTTAATTCAATTTTAGTTGTTAAACAGGAATTAAAGTGGAACAATAATTAAACCATGATCATCTCCAACGTCAACATGCGGCATTTCCTCCAACAAAGGTGGTACTTGACGACAAGCAAACACTTGAGCAAGCTACTACGACACGCGGGTCCAACTAGCTACCAATCAACAGGTAATAGGAGGTGTCCCAGGCTATATATGGCTGCAAGGGATATCACGGGTACGAAAATCTAGAGCATCGCAACACAGATAGCAAAGATCAACAGGAGGGAAGTAAATACTAGAAAAGTAAGATAGGTAGAAAGGGGGAGATGCTCGCCTGAAAACATTGTCGAAGGGTTCACCGAAGATCGGGGCGAAGCTCACATCAACTCAACGGCCTTATCCGCGAAGAACCAAATCACTAGAAGAAATACCGGATGCGATATTTAATACACGGTAGAAGATCGGCATGATGCATGCATGATGGATGGCATGGCAAAAGTGCGATGCAATTAGGTCAAATCAAGCGGAACCGGGGTCCCGACAATCACTTAAATGGTTCAAGTTATTTAGAACCCCCGCAAATTAAATGTTGTTATAACATGGCAAAAGATAGCACCGGTTCGCTACACAAGTTTAAATGAGGCCGATATGAGACTAGATTTGCCCGCATATGGGCCCCATATTTAATTAAGAGGTGAATCGGCATAAGGCCCCCAAACCAATGACATGCATGCGAAATGACAATTAAACATGCAACAAGTTGTTATGTTATAAAATAGGGTTCGAGGAAAGGGTGCACACATTGAGGGGTTCGGCGAACTTGGGGTTCCGGGGGGTTCAGGGTTCGACAGGGTCCAGGGTTCGATGGGATCGACGAGGTTCGGCAGCGTTCGGATTCGGGTAGTGGATCTTGTCGCATCCGCGCCTTGCACGGGATCGTCTCCGGGTTCGGGGTTCTCGGCGTTCCATGAAGGAGTACTTGGCTGGCGTCGGGCATCAAATCTGGTTCTTGTTGTTCTTGTCGCGGCGCTCTTGTCAGTCTGCGCCATCGAGGCGGTCTTGGTGAGGAAAAAGCACTTGGCGTCTGCATCGATGTTCTTATCGTCCGGGTTCTCGGCAGCGCATCCGAAGGAGTACTTGTCGTCGGTCTCGGTGTCCGGGTAGATCTTGGCGTGGCCTTGGTCCGGGAGGAGTACTTGTCGTTTCGGTGAAGAGCTTGGGGTGCCACCGGATCATCGGGACGACTTGGCTCGACACCGGTCGGTCTCGATTATCGGGTCCACGTGGAAGAACTTGGCGGCCGGAGTTCCTCCAAAACCGTGTGGCGTCCATGGGGCGATCTTGGTGCTCTAGGGTCTTGGCGAGGGACTCGGGGTTCGGGGCGGACTTGTTGATCGCGGGCTCGCGGACGGGAGCGGCGCCGCGGGCGGGACCGGCGGCTGCTGCAAGGCGGAGGCGAGCAGACGACGGGCGACGCTGGCTGGCCGCGAGGCGGGCTTGAGCTTCGCCGACGTAGGCTGGCGGCGGACGAGGTCGTGTACAGACGGGGCCGGCGGGGCTTGCAGATCTGGCGGGGCCGGAGCGACGCGGGCTGCGGGTCGGGCTCAGTGGCCCCGGACGTCGGGCGAGCTCGAGGCGGTGACCGTGGCAGCGACGGCCGGGAGATGGCGCGCAGGGAAGGGGCCGGGCACTGCGGGCGCAGAGAGGCGGCGAGGGTCGCGCAGCTCGCGGCGCCCACGTGAGGACGCCGTGGAAGGTTGCGCGCGAGGCGGAGCGTTCCGGGCTGCGGCTGCAGGGCGGCGGGCGGCGCATGGCGAGCGGGTGGCGGCGCAGCTCGGCGGTGGTAGATGGTCGCGTCGGCTGGGCGGAGGCGTCACGGGTGGGCGGGCGAAGGCCGTGGCGGCCGGAGGACGCAGCGGAGGCGACGGGGAGGAAGGCGGGAGGGGGGAGAGAGAGAGGAGCTGCGCGCGGCGGCGCCAGGGAGAGGCCGCGTCGGCGAGAGGAGAGGAAGGAGAAGAGAGGTGGGCGGGAGCTGCCATGAGACGGAGGGAGGGCTGCAGGGAAGAAGAACAGGGCCGACGGTGAGGGAGGAGAGGCGGAAGGGCCAGGCGTGGGGAGCTGGTTCTGGAGGGGTGGCGCAGGTGGGCCTGGTGGCGGGCCCGGTCGAGGGGAAAGATGAGAGGCTGGGCTGGGGAGTGCGTCAGCGTGTGGGGTGGGGGAGAGAGGAGAGAGAGAGGAGGGTAGGTGGCGCATGGTGATTGGTGGAGGGGTTTGGGTGGGTGAGGTGGCAGGTGGATAGGAGGGAGTGAGGTGGAGCTAGGGGTGGGTAGGATTTTAGGTGGGTTTAGGTTTAGATGGGGTTGGCGATTTAGAAAAACTGGGCGGTCGTCGGGTTGGCCTGTTCGACCCCACTAAAACAAATTAAATCTTTTATTTAATTTCATTGGGCTTTGCAACCGAATGCAACAAAACAAATTACCCGAGCCCCGGGGTTTTGGCGTTGAATAAGATGGGCGTTTAGAAAACAAAGACGGGTTTTGCAAACATAGTTTTGACAAACAACATGCGATGATGACGATGCAATGCACAAATTCAACGCGATTTTCTAGTAGTGGTTTTTGCGGAATGCCACAGTGATGTAGTCGTACTCTTCCCGATCTCAAGATCGTGTAGACGATCCTTCCGGCGCTGCGTTCCGGCAGCGCTCCCGCAGTCGGTCACACATTCGGTACTCGACGAAGACCTTCCTCTCCCTTGTTCCAAAGAAAATGGAGGTTGTAGCACTCTCCTCGCGATTCCGGCAGCACAACGGCGTGGTACCGGAAGTAGAGGGGAGATTCCGCAGGGCTTCGCCTTAAGTCGGAGCGAGTATGGTGGAGTATGGGAGAGCTCCTCGGCGATCTAGGGTTTAGACACACCAAGGAGGAGGGGCTAGAGACGCCAACTAGGGTTCCGGGGACCCCCAAGTCGGCGGCTATGGCAAAACCCTAGGTGGTGGCGGCGGCTATGGAGGGCTGCAGCTTTCTAGGGTTTGAGGTGAGGGACTTGTGTGTCTTGAGGAGGGAGCCCTGCCCCTCCTTTTATAGGTGGAGGGGCCGGCGCGCCAAGGGGGAGGGAGAGGAGTCCCTCCCCAACTCGGCTTGGAGGTGGGCCGCCGGTTGGAGGAGGGAACTCCTCCCAACCTGCTTTCCCACACTTTCCTCTTTCCTCTTTCCAATTTTAGCCGTTTGACTTTTCAAACTTGCTATTTGACTTTTCTATTTAGGATTAAATTTAATCCTTTATTTGGAACAGAGAACACTTAGTACATGATGCAATCATTCCAATATGCAATGACACATTCATGTACCCTTCCTCCGGAGTGCGGACATTCCGAACCTTCTAGAACATTCCCGATGAAAACACCTAATCATTCCCGAACTCAAACGGGACTTTCCTTATATGAATCTTATTCTCCGAACCATTCCGGATCACCTCGTGATATCCGGATCCCATCCGAGACTCAACAACATTCGGTCTCTTTCTCATAATACCATAACTACTCAAACAACGTCGAATCCTTAAGTGTGTCTCCCTACGGTTCGTGAATTATGCGGACATGATCGAGACACTTCTCAACAATAACCAATAGAGGAATCTGTAAATTCATATGGCTCCCACATATTTCTGCGATTACTTTGAGATCGAATGAACCACTTACATACGATACCAATTTCCCTTTGTCTCACGATAGTTTACTTATCCGAGGTTATGATCGTCGGTATCTCTGCATACCTAGTTCAACCTCGTTCGATAAGTACTCTTTTATCGTTCCGTGATATGGGATCCCTTGTGAGCCAGTCACATGCTTGCAAGCTAATTGGATGACATTCCACCGAGAGGGCCCAGTATATCTATCCGTCATATGGATGGACAAATCCCACTCTTGATCCATGTGTCTCAACCAATACTTTCTGAACACTCAATGCCACCTTTATAGCCACCCAGTTACGGTGTGGTGTTTGATGTCATCAAAGCATCCATTCGGTAAAGGTGATATGCATGATCTCATGGTCGAAGGAATTAGGTTACTATGTATCAGAAAGCATATAGCAATTGAACTATTGAAATGACTTGATCTTTATGCTACGCTTATCTATAGGAGTATGTCCACCATATCATTCTCCTAACGATATGATCTTGTTGTTGATAACATCTCAATGTTCATGATAGGGAAACCACAATCATTTATCAACCAACAAGCTAGTGATGTATAGAGGCTATACTAGGGACTTCAAATTAAGTTTACGAATCACACAAGTATCAATGTTTCCTTGTTAATACTATTATAGCATGAATGTAAACATTTATCATAAACACGAAGATATAATAATAACTACATTTATTATTGCCTCTAGGGCATATCTCCAACAACTTGTTCTTGTGCTACTTGTTTCTAGTCACCCTTGTGAACTTTGAAGGTGTCATATGCATCTATTTGCTACTCTATGAGGGACAAGCTGAATGCCACTATGCCGTGTTTTATATATGTAAAACAAACAAATGTTCTTCAATGCATGTTATTCATGATCTTTGTTTGTAGCCTTTCATGTTTCATGCATAGTTACTATGTCCTATTGTTAGGACTCTATCTTTCATGCACATGTTTAGAGTTCTTTGATCCCAGCTTTCAATGCTTGCAAATGGTTTGATCTTGGTTTTGATGGTGTATGTCACCTCAAAAATTATTCTTTTTATCACTTACCTACTCGAGGACGAGCAGGGGTTAACCTTGGGGATGCTTGATACGTCAGAAACGTATATATAATTTCTGATGTTCCATGCTTGTTTTGTATCTACTTTGCTTGCTTTGTCTATACTTTGAGGTGTTTTTATATATTTTCTGGAACTAACCTATTAACAAGTTGCCACAGTGTCAGTTGCCTGTTTTCTTCTGTTTTTGGTTCCAGAAAGGCAGAAAATCAATATTCTCGGAATTGGACGGGACAAAAGCCAAAGTCATTATTTTCCCGGAGCAACACGGAACCACAAAGTAGAGCCGGAGGGGGGCCACAGGGTGGCCGCACCCCCTAGGCGCGGTCAAGCCCTGGAGGCGCCTGGAAGGGGTGTGGGCCCCCTGGACCCCCACCGACCTTGACTCCTGCGCCTATAAGAAGCCTCCGACCCAAAAACCCTAGGGCATCCAGAAGAAATCCACGAATACCTCTGTAGCGCCGCCGCCACCGAAGGAGAGATTCGGGGGACAGAAAATCTCTGTTCCAGCACCCCGCTGAGACGGGGAAGTGCCCCCGGAGCCAATCTCCATCGATCTCCATCGCCATCTTCGTCACCATTACTGATTCCCATAATGAGGAGGGAGTAGTTATTCCTCAGGGCTAAGGGCTCTACCGGTAGCTATGTGTTCATCTCTCTCTCTCTCTCTCTCTCTCTCTCTCTCTCTCTCTCTGCATGATCTTGTGGTCATGAGCTTTGTAATCAAGTAGATATACCTTGCTACTCAAGTGCTTCATTAGATCTCTGCTCTCCCCATGTGTGTGAAAGTGACAGCGTGCATGCCATGGTGGCACTTAGGCTTGAGTCTACATAAATACTCTTTATGCTTTAATAGATCTATATTATTTCCCACGTGTGTGAAAGTGACAGCGGGCATACCGTGTGTGGCACTTGGCTAGATTGAATATTTGTTATGAGTTATATTTGAATTTGGACGTGTTTATGAAATTGTGGTGTTTGTTGGAACCATCTAGTGCTCAAGGTGACAGTGTGAGGTTATCTAGATTGGAGAAGGCGTACTTTGAGATGTGTTGTTATAGCCCTACCTTGGATTAGAGTGTCCAACCGGAGAATAGTTAAGAGTAGTATCATGAAGAGAGGATATTTATATGAGAGAGTGTTCACTAGTGAAAGTATGATCCCTAGGCCTTGTTTCTAAGCATATAAACACCGTTTTCTACTAGATCTGTTGCATGTTTGCTTGCTTCCTTCTTGTTGCCTTTAGTCTTTGCCTCACCATCAAGCTATTTTCTGACACCGTTACCACTTGTATTTCACTATCTCTTCGTTGAACTAGTGCACCTATATTGGGTGTGTTGGGACACAAGACACTTCTTGTATCTTGATTGCATGGTTGCTTGAGAGGGAATACCTTTGACCACTTCCTCCCTGAGTTCGATACAAACCTCTGCACTTGGAGGCCCAACAACTGTCTAAAAGAATATAAGTGCATAGGCATCACATGGCCTCTGGCGCGCGGCGAGGAGAGGTCGAGGAGGGCGGGAGGGCGGCCTATGGCTGCGGGGGGCGGGGGCGGGCGCGTGAGGCGGCTCAGTGCGGAGGCGGCGAGCATGGGCGTGGCGACGGCTGGGAGGTCGAGGAGGTAGAGGAGAGGTTGAGGAGGCCGGGGGACGGCAAGGAGCACGGGAGAGCTCGGGCGGCGGTTGCGCAGTTGAGGAGCCGCTTCTGGGCGGGAGGCGTGAGACGACGGATCCGGCGGCGGGCGTCTTGTGGCTCGCTTCGTCGAGGGGAGGTGGGCGGCGGGCCAAATTTAGCGTCGAATGGAGCAAATTACCTCTAGATGGATTTAGCTTTGTAAAGTAAATGTATCTAGACCACTTTTTAGTATATAGGTTTACTCAGGTTTGGAGTGAATCTACACACTAGAAGAAGTCTAGATACATTTAATAGAAGTTGTACCCGAATGTCCTATTTAAGAAAATTCTAAGCATGATTTTGTCCTGTTTTAGCATTCAACACGTGTTCTTGGATAAGGCTAACATGTTAGGACAATGTGCCGCCACAAAATATGTCAAGGTCGGAGGACGTCGTCGTCGATCATATCTACAATTATCTGTACCGAATATTCTATTCTTTGTTGTCATCTCGATAATTTCGAAGTTCAATCGTCACCTCACACCTTGCCCAACAGATATGCATCTGAAAACGAGGGTTTAAAATTTCCAAACATGGTAATTTAGATGAATTAATACTACATAGGATAATTAGTGCCACAAATGCACAAATAGAGAGTAAAAAGTGGAATTCACTCTATATTTTAAAAAGGAGGGAGTAGATGAACTGAAAATGCCAGTGAAGATGCTCTTCGTTGCTAACAGAGAGGTATAAGTTCGCCTACTAGATAAATAAAAACATAAAGTATAGGATTTAGTTGTAAAAAACTTCTAGCTAAAGCTCAGGCCATGATCCGTTCTGGGCGGTGAAAGTAGGGGGCGCGCCCACATAAAAATATACTCCTCAACCTTAACTTTTCAGGCTGGACATCTAGTTTTGTATTCAGGTTCTGCCAACTTAATTAAGTTGGATATAGAACGGGTTGGAGCAAACTAAACAAGTTTTCCTTCTTCTCTCGAAGTTTAGCGGCTCCATCCAATCGGCAATCATCCTGGCCGGACGGACCGTTGTTCCCAGACTGAATGATGACAATGATGTCTCACTTTCCCGTACTCTCTCTTGCGTCCTAACCAACTGTCTAGCACCCTAAACACCCCTCAATTAATGATATAAACATGTGTTAAGTAGTGTCTTCAACCGAGTGATGATGTCTGAAAGCTGCTGTCATCTCTGAAACTCAGAGTGCGCCCTCTGTTTTGGCTTCACATGTGTACACTGTTTTATTTCCCACTACAGCCTGATTTTTTTCGGTACCTTGCAGAAATTACCAAAATTGTCTCGTTCCGCCCACTTAGCAGACAATACCTGAACAAGCATCGGTATGCAGATATACTTGTCCCATGATTTCTTCCTCCTCTTGGCTGCAGGATCATTTTGTTCTCCCGATTTTATTCTCGATCTTCACATGCATGCATGGTATATTTTGCTCCCTCGATATAAAGCCAGAGAGAGATTCCGATTTAGATCGAATGAAGTATATTTTGCAGGTATATAATCCATATAAACTCGTACATAAATGCCTGGTTTACTGCATTAGTAGTTAGCAGATGCTTCCAACCTTTTAAACATGTTAAAGATTATCCAAGGACTTGTCATAAAAAGCAAGGAGTGCGTGCAACAAAAAGTGGGCGGAAGTACGTCGATCGCATCTTTTTTGCCAGCGAATCCGGCAGAAAAGGGGCAGGACAGAGGCAAATATGTTAATGGTACTTGTCAACTATGTTATGGTGCATCTTTTCTGCACACCGTACGTGATTAAGTTATATGAGGTAGTGGTACTATAGTTTGTACCAACTATACAAGTCTTCTTGCTTTAGGACAGAGTGTCATTTATTGAGATGCATTTCAAGCTGTATAGCATATCGATATTAGCCTCTATAATATGTGTATCCAACAGATTAGTTTGACACGTACGAGCTAGTAAGGTCCTCATCGTGTAAGGACAATAATGTATGCTTTATGTGCTGATTGATGAATTTGTTCTGTTCCAATGATGAGTATTTCTTGAGAAAGTCGAGTAATGGCATATATATAAAAGCATTTATGACGTGGTATATCAAGGAATCGCAGTTACTGAAATCGTCCTTTATGTAGAATCAAACTTTCAGTTTTTTTTGCATGGTAATACGTCTCGTTTATATCATAGATGTCATAGTATAAGCCATGTAAATACTAACATGATAAAACTGAAAAAATAACAAAACGCAAGCCTTTGCGGAAAGGACCACTAGCCAAGAAAGAAAGTTACAATCCGGATCGAAGAATCTTCTAAGCTTGACGCCAACGCCCGTTACCCGCCTCTGGCTCCACAACACCAGCCACCAAACGAAAAAAATTATGGATCACCTCCTCACTCGATGTGGCTCCATCGCTAATATGCAGCTTTGCGGATCTCGCGATTCGTCAAGCACGGAAAAGAGGGGAAAGCACCACCATCTAAGAACAGCTTGCCTCTCGCGGATAATATATTTTCTTTGACAAGACAATGTACGGTATTAAACCTCATGGAAAATATTAGGGCTCATAATGGAGGAACTTCCTTTTTGTTATTTCGTTAGTTGAATTAACAGTTGCCATGCATAACACAAATTTCCATTTCTTTTCTTGTAAACTACCACGACTGAATCTGGTCATGGTTGACATAATGCAGGATTGGCTTACCCCAGAGACACGCAATTTCCTATAGTGTAGGTCTTTAACTACCGCCTTATTTTGAAGAAAAATGATTCGCTCCCATTAAGCCTACCTAATACTAGAATGGTTTAGTTGTCCTTTCAACGATTAGAGATTCCCCTTGCTCAGAGAAGTATGCAAAATGGAACAACGTTACAAGATCTCTATGCAGGCTTATAAGCCAAATCTTGTATCGTCTAATTTATTTGGAGTGCATGCACCGAACCGAGCTTTGTCATGTACCCTCGTAGATGCTCTACGTGTCAAGTACCCAGGCTAACTAAGCACACGATTTGTTTAGTTAGCATACGTATATAGTGGGTGCCTTGCACTCGGAAATGATGGCTCCCTCATGGTAACATGTGTCGGGGTGTGGCATATGGCAGCATGTGGCTGACGCCGCAGCACTAGCTAGTTGTATACGTACTAGATTCCGTATGACTTGTAGCTAGTTTGATACTCCGGTAGCATAATGAGCATGCAGAAAGTTCGCTAATGTCTACTCTAAGCCACTTAAATCTAATTAATATGGTCTAATGGTAAGGCCTAGGAAAACTTGTTGAGAGGAAATGAGAGTGGGTAGGATGAAATATTTGTCCTCTCAATCAAGGTAGGAGATAGAGAAGCACATTCGCACACAATGAACCATGGATGCTGCCATGATATTAACTACGAATTAGCTACCCTTGATCCTTACAGCTTCTGAAACTTCATTGTCACCCGGAGTGAATTAGAGCAGACCTATATGTATAGTTGTAATGCTTGAGCTGCTGGCAACTTTTTCATTCCTCGCTGAAATTTTCTGTGGTTGATTACTTGATTTAATCCCACATCTGACAGTATAATCTCTGCTCAGATTCAGTTTAATTATGTTGGTCTCTCTTGTATATGTGTACTACTATCAGAAGAAATACCAGTTAATAGTACTTGATAGGCCAATGTTTGTTTTGTTTCTTGAGAGAATGAAGTGTGCTTTATTCAATCGGGTTCCTCTAATACTCAACTGACTAAGAATGAACTTAATTTTTAGTTATCTGAGGTCATCTACAAAAATCTGAGTTAAATTTACTTCCGGTGGTCATCTGGTTACACTTACCTATACATGCTTCCTCTATCTAATCTATAATAAGTATAGTTGATTTAGTATGTATGTTTTCTCACATGAACGTTGCGATAGTTTGAGTATAGGCTAGTTTTTGTTGTCGTCTGGTCTGCTGGGACTGTTTGCTAGTGGGCTAATTTTTTTGTCCATAAACTATGCAATCATATGTATACATAACGGGCTAATTCTCCGTAAGACTTTTTGCCTCTCGAGGTTTCTCTTTTTATCTTTTTTAACACATGCAGTTTTCCTGCATGGTTTGAAAAAATGCTCTCATACAGTGCAACGCGAATGGAAGAATGGTTTTCCTTCACTCTGTTGCTCACAACACCAAAAGAATCCTCTAAGAGAACACCAAAAGGATGCAAGAAAGTATCTAAGTTGTAACCCAATTGCAACTAGACAAATATATATGTAGCAACCCGCTTCTAGCTTTGATCCCAACCCAAATTTATCGAGAGATCCCAAACCAAGAATCGCCAGCTGAGGAGCACTTGAATCCCGCGAGGTAAAATTTTGCGTGTGTATTTTTGTCTTTTCTTTGCCAACGCCGCCGTTCGAATGGCTTTTGATACCAATTGTAATGATCCTTACTATGAAAGCACACCGAATAGCAGTAGGTATTCCAACTATGCTCCACAATTTGGATCCAGATAGAGATGAGAAGTTGTTTGGGGGGAAAGAAAGCATATAGCATGTAGTAGAAGAACATAGTATAGCTATTACACAATAATAATTGTCATGGCCTTTCTCTCGCAGTTCTCCTCTTTATTATGTGGGCGTCGCCCTTGGCTCGTTGGGCATTGCTGGACCACCATCCAGCTGGGCTTGGGCTACAGTGGGCTTCGGTCTGGTAATGGCCTCCTCTCTCAGTTTATTCCTAAGCTTCCATTGCATTCAGACCACTGCACTTGTTCGGGAAATCAGCAAGCCATGTTTTTGGAGAGGCGAAGAATTTCCGGTTTAGCTCAACATCGAAAGACTCCTTCGCCTTGTTCATCAGCGAGAGAGTATATATATTTAGCGCCTAAGAATAAGACCCGATCTCCTTAAAAAAGAGAATAAGACCTGATCTATACTTCCTCCGTCGATAAATAAGTGTATTTTATCTTTTATCTAAGATAAACTTTATTAAATTTGACCAATTTTATACTGTAGATAAATATAGCGACATATATTACATCAAATTCACGTATTATAAAACTAAATTTAAAAAATATCTAGTGGCGCCAATTTAGAGTCATAAATATTGCTATGAAGTTAGTTAAACTTGACTAACTTTTATTTAAGACAAGACTAAAAGTATAATGATTTGCGGACGGAGGAGACGATGAGATCTTGCAAGTCGCAGCCCAGAATTAGGACTCCCCAAATTTCGGTTGGAACAGCCGCGCTCGCTCCAAGTCCAGAGTGCACTATCCACCACGATTTCTCGCCCGTCCCGGAGATTCTGGGGGCCGGGGCTCCGCATATGCATGTGCGACGGCCCCGCGCGGTGACACGTACGTACACGCCGGTCGTCGTCGTCGTCTCTTGTACCTAGCCGAGACGTCGTTGCACGAGCGCATATGCTAGCTGGGTCGTTGCGCCAAAATTTTATTCAGAGCGTCACAGCTGGAATCGGTGTGGCGGCGTTGACGATCCGGGAGCTCAATGGTTCATGGGACTAAACCGAATGATTTCTAGCCAGTTGTAGGCCTTCTAAAACTGCAATGACTTGACGCGTTTCAGCACTATGACATAGGGTTATGCTCAGGCCTCAACAAAACTTGCATCTACATTGACTTTGTCTCATCCGCCCTATGGTACCAAAAGAATAATAATAATTTAACACCAGGATCATCAGATTTGCGAACGGATTTTTATTTGTTGCAAATGAGTTTTTCCGGTTGGTTGCTGCAACTAAAACATTTATATTTTACACTAGTATAACTTTCCCGGTTATTCTGCCGTTGCGGCAGAATATTTTTAGGTTACGCTATAGATATTGCTGAATTTTCCTCTTGTAATGTGGGTGATCATGTGATTTCAGTCGAAAGAGTAGGGAAATTTAAAGGGCAACTCGTTCCAAAGAAATCAAGTAAAATATGCTTGGTACTCCTTTACATGATAGAAAAATGGACATCAAGCCGCCATCATACCCACTGATCATCTTATGGAAAATGTGGGACGCAAAGAACGTGCTCATCTTCAGAAATGTAAATCGTGACACTTGTGTAACCCTAGCGGTGATCACCACTGATCTCACCCTCTGGATAGGACGGTTTAGTGCACCAACGCACAAGACAGACACGCAGCTCTGGTGTGATCATCTGTCCTCTTGTAATCTGTAAATGTTTTACCATTAGAAGTAAAATTTAGGTGGGGACTCCTGGGGAGGCTCCCTCCCCCATCCCCGGGTGACCCTTCGAAAAAAAGATAGAAAAATGGAACCATTTGTCGTTGTGATTTCCATGATTTTTACTAAGAAGAGGAAATTTGGAAGAAACTTATCCATGGTATATATAGTACAGTTGTAGAAGCATTCATAAAATAGGTATTCTTTCGTTGAAAACCAGATGTGGGTGGCATATCACCAGCCGTCTCCAGTCATGAGATAGCATCCTCATCCTCGCTACTTCTTTGAACGATAGCCTCGATAATATGATTTGCAGAACTTCCTACAAGCGGAGGAAACAAGGTTATATAATTTGGGGTACATATAGAATCCCTTGCTAGGGATGTCGATCGAGAAGTTTTAGTATAGTAGTATGCGGCATCATGTTTATCAGTTTATCCTTACCTTAGGAAGAAGTTGAAGCTTCATCGGTGCCGCTGATCTCTCGGCCCTCTTGAAAGCCTCGTCATTGTTTTTGATGGGATGTTTTTGAGCGCCGCTTGCAGATCCTATTCTCTCCATCTTCCTCGTTGAAGAGGAAGCGTCGCTCGATTTGGCCATCTAGAGACGACCTGGAACTTAGGGTTGCTCCGGACCCCGAGAAAAAGAGTATACCTGATCAATCCGATCCAAGCAAGTTAGGGTTCGCTAGCAACAAGCAATCCAAGCCGCCGGAACTTAAGTAGCTCGTCGAAACTGGATTGGGCGATGGAGTGGAGAAACGGAGAGGAAAATCTGAGAAGGGCTTGTTTGGTACTGTTTCGTGTATAGATTAATAGCCCATACCTGCCCATGGGCGTACGTGGGCCTAATTTGGCTCGTTGTAGAAAAACATTGCAACACCGAACACAATTGGAATTCTTCTTCTCAAAGAAAAATACAACTGGAACACCGAACCGCTGACTTTCCTCTCAGAGAAAAAAAAAACGAAAAATCATCAGCAAGCTGCAACGTTTTGGAAAAATAATAGCGAGTACACAGGGTAACATGTTGGATAATTAGGAAATAATTTTATGATAAATTTCAGAATATTTAACTTGACAAAACCGAGTACTATCATGTGTAACACGAACATACTTGGTGCGTTTGACACAATAAACACGAACATGTAGTAGCAAAACATGTTTAAACATGTAGTAGCAAAACATGTGAGTAAGGTTTGTTTCCATCTTATGTTTTGGTCTCCGATTGTAGGCGGCGGCGGCACCTTCTCGCCTCACCTTCCTTCTAGTGGCACTTCTTGGCATCATGGGAGGCATGTGTAGGTTGGTGTGTTCTCCCAGTGCATGCAAGACAACGAGATTTGGTTCATATATTCTTGGGATCAATTATGACGACTTTGGCTCTAGGGCGTTGATCCCTAGGGCACGTGCAATCAAGACTTTCATGTTATCATTAACAAAAGTCAGACCAACTCCAGTAAGAGAGCGGTGACAGAAGCGCATCAGCAGCTTTGTTTTAGCGGCAGTAGTGGTTGTTCGGTGGTTCAGGGACCACAATGTAATTTTTATTATGTTTAGGGGTGTTTTATACTTTTGATGAACTTTTATAATAGATGTGATTTTCTTTAGCTAAAGTAAAAAAGAATTGGTACAAATTTGTCCTACGCGCCACCGAGAACAAAGGAAAGTCTCTTCTAGGAAAGGGTAAAAAAACGAGAGCGAAAGTCTCTAATTCCATGCAAGGCCAAGATGTCAGTGTTATACTCAAAAGGAAAATGCTTGTGAAGTTGTGATCCCCAGAGGATCGATCCTCAGGGTCAACTCCGCGTGGCTCGCTTTTGCAGAGCATCATGCGTCCTACTGTGGGCCCAAACTACCAACACCTTCCTATCATTTCTCTCGCGCCAACTGACACCCGCTGATGTTTGCCCGTGTAGCCACGCCACGCCACCGCCATCCCGGGCACTTTCGCCGGGGAGTACGGGCCCTCCTTCTCCTCCCTTACTCTCTACTTCCTCCCTCTATCTTGGGATCTCACATGCATGGAGGTTCGAGCCGGTAGTCGCCGCTGCTAAAACTGGCAATGGTGCTGCGAGTGACCACCGACCATGGGCGGTAGTGCATGACCAGCGGCGATGCTATGGAGAGCCCGGAGTCGGATGCTGCAAGGTAAGGCCGCCGGTGCTGCCAAGGCGAGGCGATGATGCTACCAAGGGGAGACTACAAAAAATGCTCCATAGTCATATACAACCCGTCCCAATCCTAATCAACAAAATATTCTCGGACGCTCTCTTCTTCCCGTCCTAATCAACAAAAAGTTCCATCGCGAAAAGGATCGGTTTCTCTCACTGGTATACTTCCATAGTTTCACTAAGTATGGACATTGTTCGGGCATGGTTTTTTCAGCCTTTTTATGATGGGCTTTAAGAAGCATGACTAAAATTTTTCAAACCCAAGCCTAGCGGAGAACATGGCCTTTTATTATTAATTTATTGTCTTTCTAAATACTAATAAGTTTTATTAAGCATAAGTATAAGTAGTATGATGTACTTTTGACTTTTTTCGGATTCTCAAGCTAAGGCACCTCTAGAAAATTTAGAGCCCAAGCCTAGCCCAAACTTCGGGCTTTCGTGTTAGGCCATCAAATTGGGTTGCCCAATGTCCAAATGTACAAGTAGATAAATTGTTCGTGTAAAAGAACTTAGATAAATTGTTCCTTATTGCTTTACCGTAAAATCCACTAGATTTTAGAGAAACTATACATGGATCGAGGAATGTAGTCATAGGTGCAGTGGGAGGTAAACCCATCTTGAGCTATTTCATTTGAACATGCAAGTGCTAGTCTTATTGCTAAGAACTAGTAGTTGGTTGTATTTGTGTTGATTGTGAATGCCGAGCAGGTTTATATTGATGGCAGAAATAAAGGCAAGATGCATCAACACAATATTGTCCAAATTATGGCCCTAAAAAACATTATTGTCCAAATTATGTGGTTTATACCCACGGTTTGCTCAAATAACACTGTGCCGAAATGGTCTTTGATTTTTGGTTTAAAATAAAACCCATGAAAACAAACCTGGATGAACTGTTGGTGGCGCTGTCACGACTCAGACGAAGGAGGTGACTGCGCGACCTGTCTTCTGACCGAGGGAGAAAAGGGTCCACAGAGTCTGCCTGGTGGGCTCCAAACAGAATGTTCCACAAGTTCTTCAACTCGCCCGCTTGACACTGCGTCACTGCCGCAGTCTATATAATCCCCCATCGTCGACAGTCCAGACGCGGCTATTTCAAAGCAGAGACACTCCTAAGTCTCAGATACAGAGTATGCAGAGAAGAACCTAAGAACCAAAAGATATTTGGTGGAGTCGGATGGAGAACTCTATATGGTTATCAAGTTCCTAGCACTAACATGAGGCACAGTGGAGATTACAGTGTTCCGCTTGGATCTGAATGAAGCTGAGGAGGGGAGCGACAGTAGTTCTGACAGCTCTGTGCTGCATTGTGATCAGCTGTATTTTACTTGGGGGGACGCTTCAACTGAGTTGCCAATCCGACTTTTCTTCGTCGGCCAAGCCTCCTCAAGATCTTTCGAGACAAACTCTGCTTCAAGGATCTATTTCCTTGATGATGCATGCACCGAGGATCCAGATGTAGCAGGATATTTCATCCGTGACGGCATGGGCTATGTTGCAATAGCTGAGGATATGGATTATAATATGCCAGAGGATTATCCTGTGTTGGGCTCTCCTGACCCAGATCGATCGTCCGACAGGGTCTCAACAAGCTGGTGGATCCACTGAAGGGACTGAACACCAAGGATCCACCAAACCATCGAACACCAAACCTTAATTGCATGGTCCGTACTGTTAGGCTGGTCAATTCAATATTTTTCATCTTGCTGGAAAACACTTTATCTTCTCCTGGGATACAGCATATGACAAAAAATACTTTCACTGATACAAAATCTGCAGAATGCTTTGTATCTTAAGTTCTACAAGTTACATGACCCTATGGTTTAAAAAAATGATGTTTAGATGCTTTCTTTGACACTGCATACTTTAGATTCACAGGCAGAACATACACACACCCATTCTACTAGAACACATTGTGCAGTGGGCTTCAGGTCCTCCAAATAATCCTCCTGGCCAGGTGCATTTGCTTGCCTATCACAATGTTAGTCACAGAGCAACACATGCCCCACGTTTGCAAAGTCAATCCTCAAGACACCCTACCAGCAGCTTGTTTCTTCAGGAATCAGACCCTTTCACTTTATTCAGGACCCTTTCTTCAATTCCTTGTCTATTGCAAAACCTTCAGCTGCAACACTTTGTCATCCAGCCACTGCAGCAGGGTTGGAAGTTGTATCGAATATAGTAGGCAGCCATTAGAATCTAAAATCTGGGTCGACATCCATCGCCCATCCAAATTTCGCGAGAATTGTCTTGCTGAAAATCTGCCATAAGAAATAGACAAGCCAAATAACTTCTGTTTAGGACTATAAAATGATAATAATTAATCAGATTACAATTTGAGATATAATCATGTGCCTACGACATTCACTAAAAAGCAGACCCATGAAAGCAATGGGGTACCTTCTCAATAGGGACTTCGTGGGTTTTGCACCATGCCACCGTAATTCTAGGATCAAGATAGTTGATCTTTGATGTTCCTAGTGCTACTGTCTTCAAATCCTCTTTATTCTTCTTAGTCATATCCATTTTCTCTATCCTGGTTTCAATACAAGAGATATTCTTCTCCAACCTGCAAGTAAAGTTATTAGTTTGTCTCTAGTACTCTTTATTTTGTTAACTACAAAATATAATATCTTTGATTGAGACGTACACTTCAGGGGTCGAATTTCTCTTTCGCTTCCCACCTAGAGGTTTTCCTTTCTTCGCTTTATGCAAATCGACTCTCAACCCATCTCTCAGGGCCTGGAAAAAATGACAAAATGACGAAAGGGGGTTTAGAAGATAGAAATAAACTTTATCTAATCATTTGCAGCCAACAACCAACCTTTAATTCTTCAATCTTCTCATCCAACTTAGTAATCTGGGAATCATGTGATTTTGGGACAGCACGCTGATGGTTGCAGATGATAGCAACCTGAGTAGACAAGAAAACTATTTGAGAGTCACGAATAGTGATGATGCCAGTGCTTTTTTTTATCAAGGGTAACGGATTTTACCTCTTTGTTTGCTTGCTGATAGACAGTAATTTTTTTAAGAAGGGCTCCATCTTCAGTTTCTTTGTTCAACTGTAATACCATCTCGCGTAAATATTTATTCAGATCAAATGCATATTACGACATAACATAGTAGTCACATGATTGAGACATAATAATGTTATGGGAATATGAAAATTTTAACAAGATAACGAGTAATTTATTTTGGCAAACTAAACATGTACGGTACAGTGAAATTTGCATTGAACTTACGATAGCATCCAAAGTGATGGAAGCATTATATGTACGGAACACTTTTGCAGTAAGGCCAGGCATTAAGTCCTTCAGATGAGCATTTAGTTTAGTTGTATCAATCTCTCCAAATACATGTTGTCCCTTGTTTTTTCCTGAAAACCCCAGTATGCAAAACAGATGAGAACAATTTGTTTAGGGAAGACAGAGATGGTGTCCCTTGTTTTGTATAGGAAAAGAGCATGGGAGTTACCAGCACAGAATTCCTTAACCGCCTGGTATACAGGTAGTTCAACCTCTACGGTGTTCAAGTATCTTATAGAATCTTTACCAAGGAAGTCAAACTGGAGTGGAAATTGAACATCAGTTAACATGGAAATTAGTTTGTCACACTGAGTAACCATCAAGAATGAAGAATGAAGATAAAGATCGACCTGCAGCCTGTTTGGAGGAAGACAGGTAACATTTTCAACCTTCAGCGTACAACAACCAACAGTATCAGCCTCATCCTCATCCTGAAAAGGATTGAAGTAGCAAGATAACATACGTCACAAAGCTGGAAGCAAAATAGAGATTCAGAAAAAATGTACAGTGGATTGCCAACAAAATGGAATATCATTCGATAACTATAAGTCCAGTAGGATATACCTTTTCATTGCCCGCCCTCAGGGCTAGTTTATCTATAAGGTATGTTGCCACTGCAATTTGCTTTTTCGCCTGATCTTTGCTTTGGAAATCCTTCGTGTAATTTACACGTATGCTGTGTATGTGATCCTGCCATGGGCGATAGAAGACAATCAATGTACATGGAAACACAAAACCTCCATGAATAACGAAACAAACTTCCCCACCTTCAATTTCCGGGCCTTCTCATATTTCTCCTTGTCACTCTGTCCCTTTAGTGAGCTACTTGCCGCGAGGAAAACATATTTGCAGTCTTTTTGGCTTATAGGATCATTCCAAAAGGCCAACCATGTAACAGTATTGTCATGTTTAACTTCTTTCCAGCTGCAGAACACATGGCAATTAAAGAAGTTATACATGCTAGAAGCCCCTTCATAAATATAGTTTAGCATTAAGAACTTCAGTTTTTAGGGTACCTTTCTCCAGGTATAGGACACACTGGGACCGGAGCCCCTTCTCCGATGTTTATTGTTATATCACTTGGTTGAATGCGCCGCTTCAGTCTTCCCATCTACAACAATTTTATTAGAGAATTAAACTGAAGTGCCCAACTTGAAACCAAAAAAATGTGATTAAATGTTTTCTCGCCTGTACCTTTGGATGTTCTCCTCGCCCCCTGAATAAGCCAGGTGGTTCTACTCTGAAATTTCCGACCTGAAATAAGCAGACAAATTTATTTAGTATTGTAGATGTTTGACTACCGAGAAAACTAATATGCACTATATTCTGACATGGATGGAGTAGTGATGTGAGGAAATATTGGCAGAAGATGAACTAGGTTCAAGACAAGTGGCGTATGTGTTAAATTCCTGAAGGAAAAGAGTAAACTGTCTCTTCTATGGTTTACAAAGCCCTATGTTGTATTGGAAAGTTCAGTAAAAAGGGACCTTCTCTTGGACACCATCTACTGAAGCCCACATAAACTTGTCTTCTTTTTCCTGTTTCTCTTCGCGCAATGCTTTCTTCTCCTGCGAAGAAGGAATTATAAAGCTTAAATACTTCAGATGAAGAATGCAGGATAAACCCACTCACTTTGGACTTGATCAAGTCTAAGTCACAGAAACAGAAAGAGCAACAGCGAGTTTTTTGAGAGATCACGGAACAATAGACTAAGAAATACATGTTGCATACAAAAAACCTAAGAATCTACGTACCTCTGAAGTCATCTGTTTTTTCTTCTCCTTCTGTTGGAGGTGCCATTCGTAGATGGGTGTGAAATCGCAAAGCTGGAACTTTTGGACAACATGTTTTTTACCAAGAATATTTCTCCAGTCGTTAAAGAAGTTGCTGGTAAACGTTTCCTTGGATGCGTACTCTGTGTCTTTCATCACAGCAAACATGGTTGCGACCTGAAACATGGAGCAGCCCGATCATTCCGGTTGCTCCGAAACTGAAGTTCTTATTATCACAAAGCAATATAAACAGCTAATCTACGCATATTACCTCCTCCTGTTCCGGGGTTAGATCAACAGGTTGCCCATTGTAAAGCATCTTGACACCATGAGGCTTGTAGGGAGGTGGAAAAAGGACACCGTTGTGCTCCAAAGTAGACCACTTCTTTCGACCGCCAGATCCTTGACAGGATGCCGGCTCCGTTGTCTTTCTCGCAGTGTTACCGATTGCAGGTGGATTTCTTTCTGAAGACTTACCGATTGTTACCAGTCTTCGTGCTAGAGGCACGTTGTCATCGTCATCATCCTTTGCCTTCTTAAGAGCTCTGGTGTTCTGATTGTTGCTATAACACTGCCTTTTGACTGGATTTCGAGGAGGATCACTTGAGTTTCCGTAGTTGGAACTTGAAATACGTTTTGAAGCTGCATTATTATTGGACATCCTTGTGGCGAGCGGTATCTCGTCTTCTGAATCGGCGGGATCTTCGTCGCCTGAATTTATCCTCTTCTTCAGTTTCCTTTCGATGATGGCCTTTTTCCTTGATGCAATTGGTGTACTGTCATCATCTGAATCTGTATCCGACGACATGAGGTGATCATCATCTTCAAGTACATGAGGTTTTTTCAGTTCACTCTTCCTGCTATGATCCACCGTGTTACTCTCTTGGCAATGTGGCGTATTTCCTGATGAGCCTTCCTGTTTTGAGGGAACGGACCTCTTGAAGCATACTGGACCGTCATCGTCGTCACCGTCAAACATCATTGTTTCTTCTCCGCGGTCTTTAAAAGAAAAGAAAAAAAATGTGAAGACAGATTAGAGTAGCCTCCAAGGCAGCAGCACAATTCGACACACATGTAAATCCGAACACAGAGTAGAGTTCCCTGGATCGACAGTTCGACACGGAAACAAAACCGCCTCCCGGAGACCCCGGCGCACCGCTGGCGAGAGAGAGAGAGAGAAGTAAACGTACTAGGCGCGTGGAGGCGTCGGCCCTGACTTCCCTCCGGCGAGGCGTCGCTAGGGTTAGCACTGGTACGGTGCAGCTTATCTACTTGCGCGATCGACTTGTTATATCTCGATCACGATCAGCCCCACGCTCGCTCTCGTTTTCTCTGCCCCAGCGCGAGATTGATGTCGGTTTTATCATCTTGATTTGGGTCTAATGTTTAGAAACCCCCGGGTTGCCCCACTTTTCTTTGTTCCTATCGGATTCCAATTCAAGTCCTACTACTGCCTATTGGATATCCGTCCTGCTGGGGGCACACGGTACTCTACATGCCTAAAAACTTCAAAAACAATTCCGATTTTTTCTTTTTGAAGTTCATAGAAATAGCACTCTAGATTCAAAAAACAATCCAAGAGAAAAAAAATTAAAATTTCAGTGTCGACTGTGCTAATGGACAAATTCTTAGCTAGATTTAGAACTGCTACTTACATATAGATTTTTCTTTCTTACTTCGCTAGCCGTTTTTTGAATTTTAAGCTAAATTTTACTGAATGGTAGAGATATAGATTTTTTTCCAGATTTATGTAACAACCCAAGTTTTTAGTAATTAGGATTACAAAAAAGATATTTGCATTCCACCATGCCATCATGCAAAACCTTGATTTCAAAATCTTTTGTCGAAGTCCTCACTGAAAATACCTATGTTTACCTATTAGGGTTTTATTTGAAATATATATTTTGTTGGACAAGAAATATTTCTTCCTGGTGTTCTAAACATATTGCTACTCCCTCCGAACCTGTTTAATATATAGGTTCATCCAAATTTTAACAAATCCAAGTCAACTAATATGGATAGGAGGGAGTATAAAATTTTGGATACCTATCCCATTCAATTTGGAAAATCCAAACCCTATTTTGAATTCCCAAAATAGCCATATAATGCAATATATGCAAATGGCATTTCTGTTATTTTTATTTTGGTCAAAACAAGTTTCCATATAAAGTTTAAATTATGAATTTAATTTTACAGAAATTTAGAAATTAGTTTCACTCATTTTCGAGTTGTAAAACAAAAAGTAGAAAAGAAATAAGAAAACAGATGGGGAAAGGAAAAAAGAAACAGAAAAAATCTAAACCTAACATAATCGGAGAGCCACCCGGACCACCCAGCCCACCTAACCCGTGTGCAGCCATCAGCCTGCCAACTAGCAGAGCAATAACCTATCGAAGAAATACCCTCCCCTCTCGTTGTTCTCCCCTCTATCACTACCACCATGGCCCCACTTGTCATCCCTCGTGTCTCCTTCGTCACACCGACGGTGAATGTGACGAACACGAGTCCAATTGCCGTAGAATCGATCGATTTGACCAAATCCTTTGCCCCGTCCAAGTTTTCTTGCCCCTTAAATAGCCCACAACATTTTCTTCCTCAACCATAGAAATCCTCGCCTACGCCCCCAAGCTATCGGATTGCATCGTCGAAACCGCCATTGCCGATCTCAGGAGGTCAACATCGTCATCGATTCCGTCACCCCCTCTCCCTCCTCTTCATAGTTTTGAGCTCCCCATCCTCCAACACATCCCCTCATCTAATTTTCCCCTCTTGTAGCGTTGTAGAACATGTCCTAGATGTCGTCGGAGTTTACCACAGACTGCCGCCTCCATCCGCTCTCTATCGATGCCACGAAAGGAGAAGGACGACGACAACCCCCGTGACTCGAATAACCTCGTTCACCACTCCACTGATGTCGGTGATCTCTAGAGCGCATCCGTTATCAACCTCCCGAGCCATCGCTGCTGTCGTCGACGTCATCACAAGTGAACCCGGGATAAATTCCTCCTTAGCCATCTGATCGTGTCTGGGCGATCCAGATTAGGTCGTTTTTTAATCGAACCGGTAGCATCCTGTCACAGATCTCATGACGTCTATATCGTATCCAAGTCCTCATAGTATAACGATCTTAGTAACAGTAATACTTGTCATTGAAAAACTACTGATAACAATATTAACAACGTGTTTCATGGTATATCTTTCAGGATATATCCAACATCATTGTTCCCCTAACAATGTTGTTCCCATTTATCACCGGCAACCATCGTAACACTTTACATTTGTCCATATACAGGAAACTAAGACTATAGTGATACACAAACTAGTCTTAGAGGCAAGACTACGGATATCTTTATGGTGTTCATGATCCCACACATGTATTAGGTTTTTTTTCTTAAGTTACTCATTATCAAAAACTAATACAATCATAACATTGAATAATAAACTTAATGTGGATGCGGATTGGATGGCACTGACTAACCGGTTCAGTTTAGTTATTAGCTTGGGAACACATATATACTCCTTTTATTTTAAAATATAAGATGTTTTAGTATTGTGAAACAAATATATCTAAACTACTTTTAGTGTGTAGGTTTACTCAAGTTTAAAATAAATCTACACACTAAAAAATGTCTAGATACATTTTTGATATAAACCTAAAATATCTTATATTTTAAAACAGAGGGAGTAGCTGTATGGTCAAGTGGAACTGTGTGGTTTGAAACAACTAGTAAAGCTACCGTATGGGTCTGCCATCGCGGATACTGACACTGCCCTGGCGGCGCTTAGCTCGAGTAATGGAATCCAGGTGTTCCCATTCCAAAAAAAAAAAAAAGCCAGCCGTTCCCTAAAAAATATAGGTTGTGGATACAGGAACGCAGTCGGTTACTCGGTTCATCAAACCATACGCTAGTGTCAAATTTGGTGTCCAGCTGATTTTTTCTATTTCCTTCGATCCATATAGTTGATTTGATTTTGTCTAAATTTAGAAAAATCTAGACACTATTTACTACTTCCTCCGTTTGGAAATATAAGATGTTTTAGGTTTGTGAATGAGATGTATCTAGACATCTTTTAGTGTCTAGATTTATTTGAACCTATACACTAAAAGATGTCTAGATATATCTTATTCACAAACCTAAAACGTCTTATATTTCTAAACGGAGGGAGGTAGTATATAAGTTTATCCACATTTTAACAAATTCAAGTCAATTAATGTGTAGTTGGATGGCATTTGACAAGAGCTTACTCCCCCGGTAAGTCAAAACGAGATGAAACCGGTAAAAAGGAATTGCGTACTCATACCAGTATTATAAAACAAACTTGGAAAGAAAAAAAAATAGGCGTAGATCTCGGAACCTACCCTGACCCAAGTTTCGTTGGGGTGCCACCGAACCGAACGGTCCGGGACTGAACCGATCCGTGGACTTGCGCGCCCCGTTTCCTCACACCAAAACGCGCCCGTGCGATCGACGAATCGGGAGTTCGTCGGCCGAGGCCGCCGCATCGTGCGTGCGATCGATGGACATCCCGACGGAGCTTGTGGTGGACATCCTGCAGCGGCTCCCCTGGACCTCGCGCCGGCGCCTGCGCCTGGTCTGCCGTTCCTGGCGCGACCTCGTCCACCAGCAAACCACGGAGATGCAGCAGCAGCGCCGTGACGCGGTGCCCCTCGTCGTCACCACGGAGTCCGCGTACGTCGTTGACATCGCCGATCCAGAAGAAGAGTCGTCCTCCATCACCTGCGCACTGAGAGAGCTACATCTGGGCGGCCGCTACCTGGAGCGCATGGAGGTGGTCGGCGTCTGCAACGGCGTGCTCTGCCTATGCGACGACTCCAAGCCGGCCGGCGCCGTCGCCCTGGCCAACCCGGCCACCGGCGACGTCCTCCCGCTCCCGCCGATCCCGCGCGACGGCCTCTTCAGGCGCCACAACACGCGCCGCTCCGGCAGGAGCTGGCACCAGGCCTACAGCTTCGGGTTCCACCACGGGACGGGCCAGTACAAGGTGGTGCACGTCCCGTGCTTCTTCAAGACCAAGGTCACGCTCCAGGTGTTCACGCTCGGGGAGGCGTCCTGGAGGGAGGTCCCGGCCCCCGCCTACGCCGCATGCAACCTGGACGCCGGCGTCGTCAGCGTCGACGGCGCGACGTACTGGGCCACGGAGGGGTCCGAGGACAGGATCATGTGTCTCGACCTCGAGAGCGAGCGGGTGACGTGCGCGCCGCCGTTGCCCGCGTCGGCGAGACCCATCTGCCGCCTGACTCAGGTGAACCGCAGGCTCGGCGCTGCAACGACTGCCTACCGCCCGCCGTATCATGGGTACGGGAGCATCCAGGTCTGCAGACCACCATACTATACCTCATCGATCTGCTGCAATTTACTATTTGGTTTGCCTGACAAATGAATGAATGAATTGCGATTTGTTGTATTGTAGGTGTGGGGTCTGGAGGGTCGGAGGAGGAACGAGCAGACCTGGATCCATCTCTACCGGCTAACCTCCTGTTTGTACGGGCCGGAGCAAGAGATGGCGCGACCATACTTGATCCACGGCGAGTACGTCCTGCTGACGGACGGCGGCGATAGACTCGTCCTGCGCAGGCATCAGCCCATCAATTACTACTACGGCAGAAGAAGGTCCGAGTGCACCGCGGTACATGATAACGCTTGTGACCAAACGACGATACTTTCCGACATGAGAGGCCGTATCCGTCGGACATTCGCATACATCAAGACCGAGGAGGCTTTGAGTGTTCATAGGCGTTGGTGATGACTGGACCAAAACTAGTAGTACTATGAGTTCATTTACAGGTCACACAAAATACTCCAGTTACTTGTTCTTTATTATATATATATAAGCACACCTCCTCAAGAAGAGATTATCTACTATCCGATGTACTACTTCTGTGTTGGTTAATGTGAGACTAGGCTAATAAAAATATCGCTGTGTTGATGTTATCCGATGTACTAGGATAACATCTCAAGCTTTTATAAATTGTGATGATAACACAATTAGGAACTAAACTGAACTGTGTTTTGCTATCAGTATGATGCCAATGAAACTACATCCGTCAAGCAGATCGGCACTTCCAAGTGATGACCGAGCTCCCCTACAGCATTTCTCACTCTTTATTTATTCCAATCAGCAAAAAGGCTCCCTGTGTAAATTAGTTACAGCCTCGTTTCTAAGGAACAGGTACAGGAAGCAGCATCTCGAAACAAGCACTTCCACAGTTTCGTGCATCACCGCCCTACCAATAAAATCCCCTAGAAAAAGGTCGTTCGAGACATTAAACGATGAACTGGATGACGAAAGTAGGCTTGGATGGCGAAATGCAGGCTTCGGCGAACTTTGCCATGTTGAGCCACTCAAGCTCAAGCAAACTCTTCTTCATTCGCTGCAAGAAAGGGACCCGCGGTCAGGATACATCAAAGAGTAGTGCAAGAGATACTTATGTTGCCCAGAAGAACCGTAGCAAAAATCCCTGCGTTGGGTTGGGTATTATTCCCCGTGCAGGAAGGCCATCAGCCATGTCATTTCCCTATTTTCCTTGTGCCGCTGCCACCGCTTTCAACGTTTGGCACCACCAACTCTAGGCTCTAGCACAGCTGGTTGTACTAATGTATTTTTTTTCTACAAGGAATGATTGAACAAAGACACAGATCACTACAACAGCTATGATGCTAAGTAATAAATCAGTTTGCAATGACTGTTGCACAACATTGCCTTGCCCATTGTCCGGCAGTTGTACCATTTGATCAAGCGATATAAACATACAAATTGGGTTGGTGTCTGCTGAGGCATGGCTTGGTGAACTCTATAGGTCTTGCAAAGACTGAAATGAAGAGGACAGATGGTATAAGCCTATGAACAAGGGGAGCATGCAAGGAATTCAGTGAAAGTTGGACATGGTTTGCAATTCACATTCTATGTAAATTTAAGACGGAGTAGAATAATAGGTCCATTATTAAGTTCTAGTGAGCATGTGGAGTATGCACATGTTCGCACTGTAACAGAAATATAGCTGTAAACGATTAATGGGAGTGACAGAGTCGAGTGGCTACTTTTATATTTGTAACATTGTAAATACAGAGGGTATGGGTAGTATGAGGGGTAAGTTATTCCGTTGTAAGTACATCGCAGATACCATCTGAGCCAAATGCAGATCTACAACACTTAATCTAGACAGCAAGAATATATACACATAATGAATGTATTATTATTCCATAATCGTGTTCCACCTTTGTTTTGTAGTCTCATGTAGAAAGCATAATAGTAAATATACTCTTAGCTTCTCAAACCCTATGTTGATTGTCATTTGTCATTTACACATGAATCAGAGTATGAGACCGCTAGTTGTAAGTCAGGCGTGACAGAGATTGTGACCCAACCGCTTCTCTTATCCACTCTTAACCAAAACAAGCATCACTGAGAAACTCCCTACAAACCCTCTGTTGATTGTCTACATCAGAATTACATGTTACCGATTATGTGCAGGCTTCCAATCATGAAAGCTGGAGGAACGTGTAGCTATTTTCTGTTTGTACTTACTCTTAGAGTGTATGCTTTGAAAGGCCACTGCCCTTTGTGGATTGTCATTTATGCACATGAACCGGGGTATGAGACGGCTGGTTGTGAGCCAGGCATGACGGAAATTTTTTCATATCGTAGGAGTAACTATCTCAAGCTCTTTATACATCCTTATCCACTCTTAACCAAAACAAACATCACTGAAAAACTCCCCGCAAACCTTCAATTGATTGTCTACATCAGAATAACATTATTACCCATGATGTACAGGCTTCCAATCATAACAACTGAAGGGAGCTATTTTCTGTTTCTTCTGACTCAAGGAGTGTATGCTTTAAAAAGCCACATTGACTACCCAGCCGGAATCTATCTGATATAATGGTTACATTTCCCTCTCCTACTTTATACAGTTGAAAATTTTACTGTGATTTGAACCACCTGCAACTGCTTGTGCCATATGGCGAATGGTGCACCTTTAATTTGAGAATTGCTTCCACTGCAGCAATACAACTCGAAAGAGGGCAACTTAGTTTTTCAGAGTCAGTAGCAAGCTCAAACCCCTCGAACTAGATTGCTCATTTGCTGTCCTAGGAAAATTTCTTGGTGCCATATGACTCGAGCAATGGTTGCTGCTTGGCAAATATATCAGTGGAGATTCAACCATATAAGGATGAATTAATAGTATAAACAGTAGCCATCAACATTAAATATCTGTGGTGGGCCTAAGATGACATCAACTTAGGCTGTCATATCTACTGCCGGAACACCAGACACAGATCCTTACGCTTTGTGCAGTTGGAACTTCAAAGGATAAAAATTAATTACAGTTGGAAGCCATTTCTCATGCTTGCTACCGTGGACTAGAGGCATACAAACAAGGTGCTTCGGTGGACCGTGGCCGGTCATGTTTACTTCAACTTAAGTGGCCAAAGAGAAAATGTACATGGCATGAGGTATCGGCAACTTGGAATAGAAATGGTCTGGAACATATATACCCAGGGGATGCCACTAAATAATACACTATGGATGACGAGGCAAGGGACTGATTCTGTTTTGTGTGTATACAAGTGAACAGAAATACATTTGAGAGATGAATCGAGATTAAGTCCCTGTTAATCCCCACTATTTCAAAGACGAAAAACAACTAAGTAGATTACACATGGTATGGTTCTAAATCTTACTTACAGCAAAACGGCGCATAATACGATTCAGTCAGTTGGAGCAAGTGGAAGTGGGCAACTGTACCTGCTCAACTCGTCGTCTCTCATGACGCGCTCACCGGAGGTCGTCCCGCCGCCGGTGCCGGTGCCGCCGCCAGCGGCGGCTTCGTCCTCCTCCCGGAGGATCATCTCCATGTCGTTGACGCGCGTCCGGACCACGTTGCCGATCATGACTGCGCGCGGAATCGGCAAAATCAGCGGCGAGCGGCGGGATTAGAGAGACGGGGAAGGAGAGGAGGGGATGCGGGATTGCTTACTCGCGGCGGTGCCCAGGGTCCAGATCCACAGGATCTTGAGGCCGGGGCTCTTCTGGTTCCACCTGGTCACCATTGGAGCCGCTGCGACCTGGAGGGGGCGGCGCAGATTTCGGGCGGCTCTTTGGAGCGGAGGACGACGACGAAGCAGAACGAGAGGACTTTGGGTTTTTGTCAGAGGAGTAAATGGCACCGTGGATCACTCGACTTGTCCCATACGTGCACTTAAGTCACACATTTTCAAAACTAAACTAACTAGTCACTCAACTTGTAATTAGATGCACCCGCGGTCACAAAACGGTCTGTTGTCCGGTTTTCGTAAAAAAACCGCACGCGCGTGACACGTGAGATTGTTTTTTTTGCAGAAAGCCCCGCCTATGTAATTATTATTTTTCCCATGGATACCACTTTTTTATTTCCTGTCCACGTTCGTACCTGAGACTCTCGTATCTGAGACATACACGGCGACATCACAACCAGGACCCGTACCTGCGCCTGAATCGATTGCTCCGTCGCCGCTAGGGAGAAGACCACCGCTGGCCTAGGAGAGACGCCGGAGGCAGGGGGACGCCGGAGACAGGGAAACGGCGGCGGCCGTCGAGGATCCTCGTCTCAGGCTGCTCCCATCGGCCGCCATGGAGTAGACCACCGCTGGCCCAGGGGAGACGCCGGAGGCTGGGGGAATGCCTGAGTCGGGGGAAACGGCTACGTCCATCGGGGATCCTCGTCTCAGGCTCGAGTGGCAGTTGACCCCCGTGCACGGTACGTATATGCTCCCCAAAAATCTAGGGTTTCTGCAGCCAGCCGCCGCTGCTGTTCGTCGTAGGCGTGGTTCTGCAATTAGGATTGGTTAGGTGATTGTTAAGGAGGTTAGGTCTGCTGCTGCAATTAGGTTTGTTTCATCACTAGTTAGAACTATTTGGAGGTTTCATATTTGTTTTGGGGGGTTTTCCTTGCCGAATTTTGCTCGAATTGTCATGGTATAACTGAATTTTGTTCTGGTTCGTGTAGGTCTTGATTCAACTAAATTTAGTGTTGAAGTTCATCATGGTGGTAACTTTGTTGGATCTGGCCATAGTATTAACTATATGGATGAGAAAAGCACTGTTTGGTTTGATAATTTGGAAAGAAATGCCTTCAATTATGAGACACTGCGCTGTATGATTGATCGGTTAGGATATGAACAAAGGTTATATGTGTTCTGGTGTTCTCCAGGAAAAACTCTAGATGAGTTGAAGGAGATTATTATGGACAAGCATTGCAAGATGATGGCAGAGGCATCCATACAGAGCAAGGTTCTTATGTTGTTTACTCACCATCCGGATGAGAATGAACAACAGGTCAAAGATGAACTTTCCCATGGTGCAAATTCAGATAATTCCGATGAGGAAGAGGATTACGAGTGTGACTCACCAAGAAGAGTTTGAGTCAACTCAAGGAGCTCCAAGAGATGATGCACGAGGAGCTCTAATTTGGGTGTAGCACAAAATAATTATGTACCAGTTGATATCAGTACTAGTTGATATCAGAACTATCTTTTGGAGTGCTTTTGAACTGTTAAAATTACTTGCATTGTATTACGTATGTGCTGTAAGAAAAATATATTACATACGAGCTGTCCAAAATGGTGTATAATTGTGCCATCATGTGATGTCCAGTTTTTCCTGTTAAAATGGTGTATATTTGTGCTTATATACTGTCCTAAATGATGTATATTTGTGCCAAAATGCTGTCCAGTTTTTGCTGTCCAAAAAGCCCCAAAATTCTGGCCAAAATGCTGTCCAAAAAGCCCCCAAAAGCCCCAAAATTCTGGCCAAAATGCTGTCCAATTTTAGCGGGGGGTAAACTGCAAAGTTTTCTGTCCAAACCAACCTCACGTGTCACGCCCGTGCGGTTTTTTTGGCGAAAACCGGGCAGCAAACCGTTTTGTGACCGTGAATGCATCTACTTGCAAGTTGAGTGACTGGTTAGTTCAGTTTTAAAGATGTGTGACTTAAGTGCACATTCGGGACAAGTTGAATGACCTACGGCGCCATTTACTCTTGTCAGAGTATCCTCCTCACTCCTCACTTGTTTTTTTGTGTGTGTAATATTTTGGTTTCCACAGGATAAATGAGAAAAAAAAACTCTACGTTATGTGGTGATCATATAACCACTGTCCAAAGATCTTTACTTTCATCTAAATATCCAGTAAAACCGTGAAAAAAACATGTAAGACCAAACTTCACAAGTTACGGTCATGTCCCTTCTGTTGGTGCAGCCCGAGGCTGCACCCTCTCCTTCCCTGCCTCTCGCAGCTCACGGACTTAAGGTAGAAGAAGACACAAGGTTTTTCAGCCGGCGACGAACGCCGCCACCGACGCTCGAACACCCTAATCCTGTTCAGCTGGCTCGTACCAGTTCACACGGGAGAGCACTTAAGACTACATTGTTTCTTCTAGCACCTGCACCTCTCGCACATACGTGAGGTCCTTAAATAGGCAGCACATTGACTAACGCACTAGCAGCACGCACACGCAGCCTCCATGCATAACCCACTAACTAACTAACAACCTGGCCTGGTCCTGTGCTACTCACGCACACGACCTGCCCCACACACGCACATGTGGCTAACAACCTTTGCATGTCAAGATTATGCTAGATCCCGCTTGCAACTCTATTCCTACCCTAAAGTTCTTTTTCTCGGAGAGAAGAATCATATGGCATGAAATCTCTGCCGTGATACACGACCTTCTACTCCCTCCATTTTCAAATAAGTGTCGTGATTTGAACTAAAACCACACCACTTATTTTAGAACGGAGGGGAAAGTAGTTTAGAATTTCTAAGTTTCGTTCTCCTTTTTCCACGCACACGAACAAGCTTTTGTCAAGTCAAACAACACCGGTGCTACATCTACACACATAAGCTGAAAAGTTCATTTTAATTTTGTCTTGGCTCTTCGAGCTGTGCATTGCTCATTTTCATTCCAGTATATATACAGGAAAAAGATGAGTATGAGACTACAAGTTGCACCTCCTTTGAACCAGATTAAGAAAAAGTTTAATGTACAAGCTGATAGAGTGAATCAGACCACGCTCGACATTACTACGTTGTTTGCTTCCCACACTTCATCTCAAACCACGTGAAAGGAGCTACTAACCACCACAAAATCGATCATTTACTTGTGCAATGATCTATCATTCCTAAAAAGTCAACCTAGCTAAGAATGAATACAAGGAAGGATTGCTTGTCACTCGACCCAGATTCCAGCATTGTTTGTCGAAGTTTTCTCAAGGGCTTGACTCCATTAATGCAGCTTTGCTTAACTGCTAGCTAGTAATACGGTAACCCAGTTTGACTGAGTCCTGGTCTGAAGGAACAGATACCGCATCGTTTGCTTCAGAGTTGGGCTTGCCTTTGTTCGACTTTCTTTCCTTAGTAAAAAAGTTTTTTGTAGGATGATGAGTTCAGGTGTCAAGCATTTTTTTGTAGGTAAAAAAGTTTCAGAAGAATGGAACTGTAATTTAGAAAGCAATAACATTTAACCTAGAACTGAGCACCCAAATATCCTTAGAGGTCGTTTGGTATCCATCATTTGGGTCTAGAATCCTGGAATTCATTTTGCAATTCTATCCCTATGTTGTTTGGTTGGCACGGAATTGGACCGTCATTTCATTTGCTAAATCCATCCAAATATCTCCATGTGTAAACCCAATTCTCATCTTAGACCAGTCATTTGTAAAATATCTGGGTCTCAGCATCGTCCTCGACTCCGTCTCGCCTCGTCCCCGACTCCGTCTCGCCACCGCACGCCGCCTCCCTCGCCCTCATCCCTGACGCCGCCTCTTCCTCCCTCCGCCTCGCCGCCTCCTCCTCCCTCATCCTCGTCGCCTCGTCCTCCCACCACATCACGCCTCCCTCCCCGACCTCATCTTGGAGCTCTTCCTCCCACCGTCTCGCCTCCTCCTCCTTTCTCTACCTCGCAACATCCTCCTCCCTCCACCACAGCAGGCAAGGCTCCATAGCTCCCTCCACCTCTCTGCTCGTCCTGGAACCCTAACACTAACCAACGATCACGTGCAGGTTTGGGTCATAGGTATCTCAAGAAATTCGGATCCAGCGCAGTCCGACTTGAAGGCACACTCCAAGATCTGCGGCGCACGCTGAGTACAAGTGCGACTGCGGCACTGTCTTCTCCAGGTATCCTGACTATTACATCTTGTGTGAAGCTCTACATGTCTCCACTCTATATTCATTCTCGATGGTAGGCTGTAGTGTGTAGTGTGTAGATGTTGGGAAGATCATTTTCCGACCAATCCCAGATGTTCAACCAGTAGTGGTTCTTCAATTCTTTTTGGTGAAATGTGTATGGCAATCTTCTCTGTAAATTGTTCTTCAATTATTTTTGGTGAAGTGTGTAGATGTTGGGAAGATCATTTTTTTACATAAGATTATTTTCCGACCAATCCCAGATGTTCAACCAGTATTGGTAGATCATTTTTTTACATAAGATCATTTTCTTACATAGTTAGAATTTTAGGAGAAGGATCCGTCAGTTTTTATCAAAAGCTTGCATACATAGATGGTAGATGTACTACTCCCACATGTTGACATGAACGTAACTGAAGCCATATCATCGTTACCCAAGTCCAATAGGAAAACCATGTCATTTTATATATGAGGAACAGGGGCGGGCTTATTGCACTCAGACTCCATGTAGCAGGTTTTAGATGGTTTCTTTTCACTCAAGCCTCAAACCGTAGGTTTCTTTGTTGACTTTTTCTCTATTCATATCCACACAAAGGAACGCCTACGCCGATGTGTGGATTGTTGTTCTGTCATCTACTCCAGATGTTGTTTTTTGTAGACACCTTGTAGGCCTTGTATTCCTTATTACACATTGTACCGTGTTTCTGTTAAATTAGTCAGAAAACTACTGAAGAACATGAGAGATTTTATGAGCAATTTTCTGTTATATTAGTCGGGAAACTAATGGCGGTAACCATCCTCTTAAAAATATTCAGTACGGTAACCATCCTCTTATAAATATTCAGTACTGGAGGTAGTTTGTCTCCTGGCATGTTTATAGGTCCTGTGTTGGCTTGAGGCTTGTTAATTTGCCCAAGTTGCTTTTATTATATATGTTGGGGTTCTGGTAGAGTGTTGGCTTGAGATGAGAATGCTTTTGATATAAAAGATGTGTATTTCTAGTGTTGTTCTGCACACAACCCCATCTCATATGCACCTGAATCCATTGTTTTTCTAAAGCCATTATTGTAGATGTTCTGGTACATCAATACTAGATTATATATATAAATATATGATAGGAGCATGTGTTGGAGATATGCCCTAGAGGCAATAATAAATGTAGTTATTATTATATCTTTGTGTTTATGATAAATGTTTACATTCATGCTATAATAGTATTAACAAGGAAACATTGATACTTGTGTGTTTTGTAAACTTAATTTGAAGTCCCTAGTATAGCCTCTATACTTCACTAGCTTGTTGGTTGATTAATGATTGTGGTTTCCCTATCATGAAACATTGAGATGTTATCAACAACAAGATCATATCGTTAGGAGAATGATATGGTGGACATACTCCTATAGATAAGCGTAGCATAAAGATCAAGTCATTTCATTAGTTCAATTGCTATATGCTTTCTGATACATAGTAACCTAATTCCTTCGACCATGAGATCATGCATATCACCTTTACTGGATGGATGCTTTGATGACATCAAACACCACACCGTAACAGGGTGGTTATAAAAGTGGCATTGAGTGTTCGGAAAGTATTGGTTGAGACACATGGATCAAGAGTTGGATTTGCCCATCCACATGACGGATAGATATACTCTGGGCCCTCTCGGTGGAATGTCATCCAATTAGCTTGCAAGCATGTGACTTGGTCACAAGGGATCACATATCACGGAACGAGAAAAGAGTACTTATCAAACAAGGTTGAACTAGGTATGCAGAGATCAAGCGATCATAACCTTGGGTAAGTAACATATCGTGAGACAAAGGGAAATTGGTATCGTATGTAAGTGGTTCATTCGATCGCAAAGTAATCGTAGAAATATGTAGGAGCCATATGAATTTCCAGATTCCTCTATTGGTTATTGTTCGGAGAAGTGTCGATCATGTACGCATAATTCACGAACCGTAGGGAGACACACTTAAGGATTGACGTTGTTTGAGTAGTTATGGTATTATGAGAAAGAGACCGAATGTTGTTGAGTCTCGGATGGGATCCGGGATATCACGAGGTGATCCGAATGGTCCGGAGAATAAGATTCATATAAGGAAAGTCCGTTTGAGTTCGGGAATGATTAGGTGTTTTCATCGGGAATGTTCTAGAAGGTTCGGATTGTCCGGCACTCGGGGAAGGGTACATGAATGTGTCATTGATCATTGAATGATTGCATCATGTACTAAGTGTTATTGCTGTCCCAAATAAAGGATTAAATTGAATCCTAAAACAGAAAAGTCAAATGTCCATTTGAAAGTCAAACGCCAAAACAAGAAACTGGGAAACAAGCAAGAGGAGTTGGAACCAACTTTGGAGGAGGTAGGACTCCTCCGGGGCGCCCAGCCCAAGGCCGACTTGGGAGGGACTCCTCCCTCCTGGCCAGGACCTCCCTCCCATAAAAGGAGGGGCAGGGCTCCTCCCATAGACGCTTTACTTTCTACTCTAGATCTCCGGTTTAGAGCTGTTTTGGTTTAGAGCTTCTAATTGCTTTAGCCAACAGTTTAGAGCCTTCTAATTGGTTTAGAGCCCTCTAATTGGTGTGTCTAATTACTAGGCCACTAATCCTCTCTCTCATAAGCTCCACCATACTCGCACCGGCTTAAGCCTGCGGGATCTCCCTCTACTTGGGTACCACGCCCGTTGTCTTTGCGGAATCGCGAGGAGAGTGCTACAACCTCCATTTTCTTTGGAACAAGGGAGAGGAAGGTCTTCGTCGAGCGTGTGACCGATTGCGAGCGCTGCGGAGCGTGGCGCTGGAAGGATCGTCTACGATCTTGAGATCGGAAGAAATACGACTACATCACCCACGAGAATCCGCTCGTTAACCACTTTGGAATCTTCGAGGGTGAGTTCCTCTATCGACTCGTTGCTACAATCTAGTAGATAGATCTTGGCTTGTTTGTTTGTATGCGATAGAAAATTTTTGTTTTCCATGCTACGAACCCCTCTGAGGTATCGAGCCGTGTCTATATGTAGATCTGTTGCCTGAGTAGAACACAATGGTCATTGTGGGCGTTGATGCTTTATTGTAGATTGCTTTTGTGTACTTTGCATCTTGCGGTATGTTGGGATGAAGCGGCCGGGCTAACCTTACATGACATCGTTCATGAGACTTGCTCCACGCTTGACATGTAACTTGTATTGCATAAGTGGCTTTATGGGTGCATGTTTCTCCTAGCATAGTTAAGATCCAATTTACAACGGGTGATCAACAATACTAGTATCAATGTTGTGGTTCTTGTTCGTAAGTTAGAACGACACTTATTGAAAGCCCCAAACCACGTAAAATATGCAAAGAAAGTAGAAGCGTCTAACTTTGTTTTGCGAGGTGTCTGATGATGTGATATGGCCATGATTGTGATTATATTCGATGTATGCAATGTTCCTTATTGTAAGTCGACAACGGCGAGAGCCATATGGTTGTCTTTAATTTATGTTAAGACCTGCGTGTCTATTCAAAGTAGTTGTAATAGTTGAAGCGGTGGGCGACAACCATGGAGAAGCGTCATTGACCTTGATGCAATGCCGGTGATGATGGAGATCATGTTCGTGCTTGAAGATGGAGATCGAAGGCACGAAGAAGAAAACCATATCATATCACATATATATTGAATTGCATGTGATGTTAATCCTTTATGCATCTTGTATTGCTTAGTAGGCAGCGGTAGCATTATAAGATGATCCCTCATGCACATCAATTTCAAATCATAAAGTGTTCACCCTTAGTTAGCACCGTTGCTAAAGCTTGTTGTTTGAAGCACCACGTGATGATCGGGTGTTCTAGATTACGCAAGTGTATACAACGTGAGCAAGCCAGATTTGCTCATGCGAAACTAAGGTTTGATCTTGTGAGCCTAGCATGTCGAGACATGGTCTCGGAACACGGATTACCGAAAGGTAAAGCATGAATCATAGTAGATATGATGAACATGATGATTGTTCGCCATTGAAACTATATCAACTCTCGTGATGATCGGTGTTGATGTAGTGGATTTGGTTCGTGTTATCACTAAAACAATGTGAGGGATGTTGTTTTGAGTGGGAGTTCACCTAGTTTAATTTCATTAATTAATTTGAACTCAATTTGTCATAAACTTAGTCTAAACTATTGCAAATATGTTGTAGATCAATGGCAGCCCTACCATCAATTTTAATGCGTTCCTAGAGAAAGAAAAGTTGAAAACAATGGAAGCAACTTGGATTGGTTCCGCAATTTGAGGATTGTCCTCACGGTGGTAATTTGACCTATGTCTTTGGATGCACATTGGGTGACCCACCTGCATTGCTTCCGATGAAGTAAAGAATGTTTACCTCGCTCGGAAGAATCGGTACTCCATAGTTCAGTGTGCTATCTTGTATGGTTTAGAATCGGAGCTTGAGAAAGGTTTGAAGAGTCGGACCCACATGATATTGTCGAGGATCTCAAATTAATTTTTGAGACTCATGCGGCAATTGAAAGCTATGAGGCTTACGAAAAGTTCTTTAACGCAAGATGGAAGAAGACAGCTCCGTCGGTGAGCATGTGCTTAAGATGTGCTGGCACGCAAAAATAAACTTCAAAGCTTGGGTATAGTGATTCCTAATGCTTTGGGGATTTACCGTGTCCTACAATCACTACCACCAAGTTACAAGAACTTTGTGATGAACTACAACATGCAGAACATGAACAAGGCGTTGCGAACTCTTTGCCATGTTAAAATCTGCAGTGGAGATCAAGAAAGAGCACCAAGTGTTGTTGGTCAATAAGACCACCAAATTCAAGAAAGGCAAGTCTAAGCAAAGGACACTTCAAGAAGGGTGGTAAGAAAGCTGCCACGCCGACAAAGAAGACCAAGGCTGGACCTAAGCACTGGAGTGCTTTCTTGCAAGGGAGAAGGTCCTTTGGGCGGAATTGCCCAAAGTGCTTGGCGGATCAAGAAGAGCGGCAACATCAAGAAGAAAGGTATATCGATATACATGTTATTGATGTGTATCTCACTAGTACTCGTAGTAGTGCACGGTATTTGATCTTGGTTCGGTTGCTCATATTTGTAACTCAAAGCGGTCTTTGCGAATAAGCGGAAGCTAGCAAGGAACGAGGTGACGATGCGTGGGAAACGGATCAAAGGTTGATGTGATCGCGGTCGCACACTACCTCTTCATCTACCATCGGGATTAGTTTTATACTTAAATAATTGTTATTTAGTGCTGCGTTGAGCATGAACATTATCTCGGGATCTTGTTTATTGCGAGGCGGTTACTTATTTAAGTCGAGAATAATGGTTGTTCGATTTATATGAGTAATATGTTTTACGACATGCACCTTTGATAGATGGTCTATTCTTATTGAATCTCGATGGTGGAAATACACATATCAACAACATTGAGGCTAAGCGTTTGAAATCAGCGATAATTCGACCTATATGTGGCATCGTCTTGGTCACATCGGAGTGAAACGTATGAAGAAACTCCATTCGATGGACTTCTTGAATCACTTGATTTTGAATCACTTGAAAGATGCGAAGCATGTCGATGGGTAAAATGACTAAGACTCCATTTTACGGTATGATGGAGCGAGCTACGGACTTATTGGAAATCATACATACCGATGTGTGTGGTCCAATGAGTGTAGCATCATGTGATGGTTATCGTTATGTTCTTACCTTCACGGATGACTTGAGTAGATATGGGTATATCTATTTCATGAAACACAAGTCCGAAACTTTCGAGAAGTTTAAGGAGTTTCAAAGTGAGGTAGAGAATCAACGTAACAAGAAGATTAAATTTGCGTTACGATCGTGGAGGTGAATATCTAAGTTCTGAGTTTGGCGAGCATTTAAAGAAGTGCGGAATACTTTCACAATTGACACCTGGGGAACACCACAATGAAATGGTGTGTCCGAGTCGTAATCGAACTCTCTTAGATATGGTTCGTTCTATGATGTCACTTACAGTTACGCTATCATTTTGGGGTTATGCATTAGAAACAGCCGCATTCACTTTAAATAGGGCACCGTCTAAATCCGTTGAAACGACACCGTATGAATTATGGTTTGGGAAGAAACCTAAATTGTCGTTCCTTAAAGTTTGGGGATCTGAAGCCTATGTAAAGAAGTTACTGAGGACAAGCTTGAACCCAAAGCGGAAAAATGCGTCTTCATAGGATACCCAAGGAAACTATTGGGTATACCTTCTATCATAGATCCGAAGGCAAAACATTCGTTGCTAAGAATGGATCCTTTCTAGAAGGAATTTCTCTCGAAAGAAGTGATTTGGAAGGAAAGTAGAACTCGACGAGGTTGTTGAACCTTCTCTCGAAATTGCGAGTAAAGACCGGAAGAAGTTCTGTGGTGCTGCACCAATAAGGGAGAAGCTAATGATGATGATCATGAAACTTCGGTTGAAGTTGCTACAGAGCCTCGGAGATCAACGAGAACTCGTACCACTCCAGATTGGTATGATTCCGTTATGAATGTCATGGTGGTGGACAACACCGATGACCCCGAGACATATGAGGAAGCGATGATGAGCCCAGATTCCAATAAATGGCAAGAAGCCATGAAATCCGAGATTGGATCCATGTACGAAAACCAAGTATGGACTTTGGTGGACTTCTGGATGGCGGAAGGTCATCGAGAACAAATGGATTTTCAAGAAGAAAGCAGATCTTGATGGTAATGTTCTTGTCTATAAAGCTCGACTTGTCGCAAAAGGGTTTCGACAAATTCAAGGAGTTGACTACGATGAGACTTTCTCACGATGGCGAAGCTAAAGTCTGAGGATTATGTTAGCAATCGCTGCATATTATGATTATGAGATATGGCAGATGGATGTCAAAACAGCATTCCTCAATGGAGACATTGATGAAGAATTGTATATGATGCAACCCAAAGGTTTTGTCGATCCTAAAGGTGCTAACAAGGTATGCAAACTTCAACGGTCCATCTATGGATTGAAGCAAGCATCCCGAAGTTGGAATCAACGTTTTGATAAGGTAATCAAAAGTTTTGGTTTTATACAAACTTATGGAGAAGCTTGTATTTACAAGAAAGTGAGTGGGAGCTCGTAGCATTCTTAATACGTATGTGGATGACATATTGTTGATTGGGAATGATGTAGACCTTCTTAATAGTGTCAAGGAATATTTGAATAATAGTTTTTCAATGAAGGATCTTGGCGAGCTTACATATTAGGCATAAAGATTTATAGAGATAGATCGAAGCCAAATATCATTGTCACAAAGTACATATTTGGACAAAGTTCTAAAGAGATTTGGAATGGAAGAAAGCAAGAAAGGGTTCTTGCCCATGTTGCTATCGACCTTGAGTAAAACTCAAAGTCCGACATCGGAGAAGATAGAGAAAGGATGAGTAAGACTCCTATGCCTCACCATAGGATCTCTAATGTATGCCATGCTATGTACTAGACCCGACATTGCATATCTGTTAGTTTAACTAGCAGATATCAAAGTGATCCGAGTGGATCATTGGATGATCAAAAACATCCTTAAGTACTTGAGAAGAACTAAGGATATGGTTCTTTCTTATGGAGGTGATGAACATTTCGTTGTTAATGGTTACACCGATGCTAGTTGGAACCGATCCGGATGATTCTAAATCACAATCTGGATACGTATTTATTTTGAATGGTGCGGATTAGCTGGAGGAGTGCAAAGCAAAGCGTTGTGGCGAGATCTTCAACTGAATCGGAATACATGGCTGCTCGGAGGCTTCACAAGAAGCGATATGGATGAAGGAGTTCATTACAGAGCTGGGTGTGTGGTTCCAAGTCTTGGACCCAATGTCTATCTCTTGTGATAACATGGGCGCCATAGCCAATGCGCAAGAACCAAGGTCACACAAGAAGTCAAGCATATCAAGCTGCGTTTTCACGCTATTCGAGAACATATCCGGGATGGGGATATAAAGATTTGCAAAGTACACACATCGAATGTGGCGGATCCGTTGACTAAACCTCTCCCGAGGGCAAAACATGACCAACACCAAACTGCCATGGGTGTTGGTATATTACCATGTAATCTAGATTAGATGACTCTAGTGCAAGTGGGAGGCTGGAGATATGCCCTAGAGGCAATAATAAATGTAGTTATTATTATATCTTTGTGTTTATGATAAATGTTTACATTCATGCTATAATAGTATTAACAAGGAAACATTGATACTTGTGTGTTTTGTAAACTTAATTTGAAGTCCCTAGTATAGCCTCTATACTTCACTAGCTTGTTGGTTGATTAATGATTGTGGTTTCCTATCATGAAACATTGAGATGTTATCAACAACAAGATCATATCGTTAGGAGAATGATATGGTGGACATACTCCTATAGATAAGCGTAGCATAAAGATCAAGTCATTTCATTAGTTCAATTGCTATATGCTTTACGATACATAGTAACCTAATTCCTTCGACCATGAGATCATGCATATCACCTTTCTGGATGGATGCTTTGATGACATCAAACACCACACCGTAATGTGGTGGTTATAAAAGTGGCATTGAGTGTTGGAAAGTATTGGTTGAGACACATGGATCAAGAGTGGGATTTGTCCATCCACATGACGGATAGATATACTGGGCCCTCTCGGTGGAATGTCATCCAATTAGCTTGCAAGCATGTGACTTGGTCACAAGGGATCACATATCACGGGAGCGAGAAAAGTACTTATCAAGTAACAAGGTTGAACTAGGTATGCAGAGATACCGATCATAACCTTGGGTAAGTAACATATCGTGAGACAAAGGAAATTGGTATCGTATGTAAGTGGTTCATTCGATCGCAAAGTAATCGAGAAATATGTGGGAGCCATATGAATTTCCAGATTCCTCTATTGGTTATTGTTCGGAGAAGTGTCTCGATCATGTACGCATAATTCACGAACCGTAGGGGGGACACAATTAAGGATTCGGCGTTGTTTGAGTAGTTATGGTATTATGAGAAAGAGACCGAATGTTGTTCGAGTCTCGGATGGGATCCGGATATCACGAGGTGATCCGGAATGGTCCGGAGAATAAGATTCATATAAGGAAAGTCCGTTTGAGTTCGGGAATGATTCCGTGTTTTCATCGAATGTTCTAGAAGGTTCGGATTGTCCAAGACTCGGGGAAGGGTACATGAATGTGTCATTGATCATTGAATGATTGCATCATGTACTAAGTGTTATTGCTGTCCCAAATAAAGGATTAAATTGAATCCTAAAACAGAAAAGTCAAATGTCCAGCTTTGAAAGTCAAACCAAAACAAGAAACTGTGGAAACAAGCAAGAGGAGTTGGAACCAACTGGAGGAGGAGTAGGACTCCTCCAGGCGCGCCCAGCCAAGGCCGACTTGGGGAGGGACTCCTCCCTGGGCGCAGAGGACCTCCCTCCCATAAAAGGAGGCAGGGCTCCCATAGACGCTTTACTTTCTACTCTAGATCTCCGGTTTAGAGCTGTTTTGGTTTAGAGCTTCTAATTGCTTTAGCCAACAGTTTAGAGCCTTCTAATTGGTTTAGAGCCCTCTAATTGGTGTGTCTAATTACTAGGCCACTAATCCTCTCTCATAAGCTCCACCATACTGCACCGGCTTAAGGCGAAGCTCATGGGATCTCCCTCTACTTCGGTACCACCACGCCTTGCTTGCCGGAATCGCGAGGAGAGTGCTACAACCTCCGCTGCTGGAACAAGGAGAGGAAGGTCTTCGTCGAGTACGAACGTGACCGATCATGGAAGCGCTTTTAACGTGGCGCTGGAAGGATCGTCTACACGATCTTGAGATCGGGAAGAGTACGACTACATCACCCACGAGAATCCGCTCTCGTTAACCACTTTGGAATCTTCGAGGGTGAGTTCCTCTATCGACTCGTTGCTACAATCTAGTAGATAGATCTTGGCTTGTTTGTTTGTATGCGATAGAAAATTTTTGTTTTCCATGCTACGAACCCCTACAGCATGTGTATAATTACATCTGGCCTGTACTATTGGAAATACCTGCTGTACTGCAGTGTACAAGCATGCATGCTCTCTGATCTTACTTCTATATTGTACTGATCTTACTTTCAGCTGATGAATACTGCCAAATTTTATTTCTGTATTGTATTGATCTTACTTGATCCCTCTTGATATATGTACTATAGACTGTTGTTTCTTATTAATGTATGTACTTGATCCCTCTTGGCAAGTTTATTACTCTACTCAGTTCCCCTTGATGTATGTATTGTAGATGGCTGATCAACAAGTAGTGCTATATCATGAGAGGAGGAAGAGGAAGAGATTAGAATTAGGAGACAGATGCTAAGGAATATCTATATGGGTCCAAATTTATATTGCTATGATACTCTACGGTTTATCAAAAAGTCATTCTTTAACCTATGTGCCATTTTACGTGAACGGGCTGGATTGAAAGACACCTTTTACGTGATTGTTGAAGAAGCTGTGACCATTGTATTGCTTGTTCTTAGCCATGGCATGAAGTTTAGGTTGATCCGTAGCACCTATAGGTTGACACTTGAGCCGATTAGTAGACATTTCAATGAGGTGTTAGGAGCCATTCTTTCTTTATCTCATGAAATCATCAAGTTGCCAGACCCTTCTACTGAACTACCCGAAGATTACAAATGGAAGTGGTTTCCCGATGGGCTTGGAGCTTTAGATGGCTCACATGTTGATGTTCGTGTTTCGCTACACAAGCAAGGTAGATATAGGAATAGGAAGAAAGCCATAACAACAAATGTGCTGGGTGTTTGTGACCGCAACATGAAGTTTGTTTATGTGTTGGCTGGTGGAAGGTTCGACATCGATGGCAGAGTGTTGAGAGATGCAATGTTTAGAGAAGACTCTTTCAAAGTTCCAAATGGTAACTCCTATCTTAGTATGATACAACTTGCCACTAAATTTCTCAACTGAAATCTAATGTGGGCTATTTTCATAAACCTTAGGAAAATACTATCTAGTAGATGCTGGATACACAAATGATCCAGGCTTCTTTGCTCCATTCAGAAATACAAGGTATCACTTGAAAGAGTGGGCTGCTAATGGGAATAATCCAGAAACTCCACAAGAGCTCTATAACCTGCGACATGCAATTGCTAGAAACGTAGTTGAGAGGATTTGGGCTCTTTTAAAGATGAGATGGGCTACTCTCAGGGTTAGTTCATTTTTTGGAATAAAAAATCAGGTACCATCTAATTTTGTTAATCCAAACCATTTGCTGGAATATTTTGAGTTTTGTGTATTGACATGCCATACTAACTTAATGGCAGATTCGAGTAATCAATGCTTGTTGCGTACTGCATAACTTCCTAGCTGATAGGCAAAGGGAGATGGATGATCTGATGTTGCAAGCAGTGGATAATCAGCTAAACAATGATGTCATTGATGTGGACGAACCTGATATGATTACGCACATTGAGGTGACGAATGAGTGGAATAACAGGAGATTGGCCCTAGCTAATCAGATGTGGGTTGATTATCAAGCTAGGCGTGGACAAGCAAATGCTTAATTTTTCTTGAATGTTGTACAGTCTTCTTTATGTACATATTTTATTTTTGGTATGCTTCATATATGTCCAGTTTTTTACTCTCTCATATACACACACTTTCCTTTTGCCACTAAATAATGGTAATCTTTATGTACATATAGGGATGGACTCGGGCTTGGATTCGACGAAGAAAGGTAGAAGTTATCTCAAGTGGACATATGAGATGGATAAAGCTATGTTGGATGTATTTGTGGAGTACTACAGCAAAGGAGATCGTGCTCAAAATGGGTGGAAACCCCATGTATACACAGCTGCAGTGAAGAAAGTGAGAGAGAAGTGTCAGATTGAGCTCACAAAGGAGAATATCATCTCTAGGAGCAAGACTTTTGATAAACATTATGCTATCGTCAACAAGATGCTTTCTCAGAGTGGATTTGGTTGGGATGACGAGAAGAATATGGTCACTGTGGAAGATGATGTTTGGAACACTTATGGCAAGGTAACCTACTTGTGCTTAGTACTACTATTTGGATGCTTTTTGTATATTCCTTACTATACCTGGATGCTTTCTGTATATTCCTAGATGTTGCTTTTACACAGTAAATTTCTTTTCTTTGCCATGCTTTGCTTTGATTTGATGTATACTATCAGAGTAAATTTCTATTTGGTTAAAATATTATGGAGAGAAAATATCAGAGTAAATTTCTATTTCCTTTGCTTTGCCATGCTTTTGCTGCTGCTTTTCATATGTTGGTTCACTGGTTAGAAAAATCCTTGGGTTGTTTGTGGACGACAGGGTGACATGTTTTCTGGGTAGCAGTGTAGAGCTAGAAAAATCCCTGGGTCGATATGAGTGCTTTCCTGTCAATATGAGTTCTTTTCTCCTCACTACTTGACAGCTGAAGATTTTATTCAAGAAATGACATTATAAATTCCAGCAGCATTCTATGTTTACATTTTCATAGGGAAACAACTTCAGTGTGCTTGGACTTAGAAGCTGCAACCTCACTTTTACTATGTAGAACAGAGTGTCCCATCTCATTGCCGGCAACTCTAGATCCTGTCGGCACCAGCATACCTCCTATAAATTAGTACTCCCTCCGTCTCAAAATAGATGTCTTACATTTGTCAAAATTTGAATGAATCTAGACACTATTTAGTATATAGATTCATTCAAATTTTAACAAATCTAAGACATCTATTTTGGGACAAAGGGAGTAGTAGTTTGTAAATATAATGTTTTCCTTTCTTATGCAATGACATAAACTATTTTTATTGCTTATCGAGAGGGCAGAACATGTACTGTACAACATACTGGAAGGAGAAAAAACACACAAAATCTTTTACCTCTTGAACAGACACATTTTGCATTTCTCATAGCAGAGATATAAGAAATAGCTTAGGAGGTTCTACACAATTGACAGGAGAGGCGAACATCTTACTGCTAGAAACCATAATTTACATCCAGGGACCAGGACAGGGTACTGGACGGATCGTAGTATGCATTGCATACAAAGAAGTAGTTTCTACATCCAGAACGCCACGGGAGAAAAAAAGGGGGCATGCTTTGACACTGTATATGAATTAGTGACACGGTTCATGGTTTGCAGCTCTCCCTTATGAGAGTACTTGAGGCCAAACGTGGTGATGTGGAGAGTACAACCATCACGACCAAAAGCATCATCTCCATCGCGCAACACACACTCCACAAGGCAAAACTTGGCGTCGTTGCCCACATGTGTGAGAGTGGCCATTGTCGCTGGCACTCCGCCTCTAGGGGGACTGCAGAGCAACCTTTCCTGGAGCATCTTGCAGTCTGGCGGCGACTGGTGGCCTGTGCTGGAGCGGGAGGCAACTTGACAAGAGCAGATGAAGCCATCCTTGTTAAGCCCAACCCATGCGTCCAGCATGGTATCGAAGTCCGAGCCGGACAGTCCGAGCCGTACACTGACGCCGGATAAAGCCAACAGATTGGGGGCGCCGTGGGGAGGAGAGGCGGAATCAAACAGAGGAGGCAGCGTCGGTGGCGACCTCCTGTCAAGTAGTGAGGAGAAATAAACAACATCCAACGAAAATCATAGAAAAAAGATGGGGGGAAAGAAATCTGATACGAGCAGGAAGAGTCGGTGGCGACCTCCTGCCAAGATTGGTTGCGGGTCAGGTTCAGTTCTACGTTCCTGACTAGGAAAGCAATAGCTTTAGTTCTATATTCTTCAACAGAAATCGAGCAGCTTGGTACGTGTACGTGCATGAATTTTCGGAAAGAAATCGGTTATGAGCTCCCATTCATGTCAAACCTCCTTCTTTTGCCACAATTTTCTTTACATGCTTTCGGTCTTGTTTTGCACATTCTTTTCATTAGCGCTTGTTTGTAGTACATGATCATTTCTTCCTTTGTAAGTGGCGTGGAATTTTCAGCGGTTGAATTATTGCTTATGTTCCTTGTAGCTACCATTCGTTTCATGCTATGGAATTGGTATAGCTAGCTCTGGTTTGTCATTAATCTGCTGACTGAAACTAGCTAGCATCACAATTCACAATAATGGAAGGGATTTCGGGCTGCAAAGGAGCGTTTTTTAGCTGAACCATTCATTCCCCATGTGTGCAGAGTAGTCCAGACCGCACGCATTAACCAAGCATGATGAAAGCTTGAGGTGTCAGAAAGCTTGAGGGGTGAGAAAGCATTAACCAAGCATTAACACTTACTCCAGATTAAAACAAGTTGGCATTTCATAATTAATATCTCTCCAGTGTGTATGTGGTTTACTCATAATGACTATTGGTTGCCTATGTAACTGTGTAGTAATTTAAAATGATATTGTCTTGTATCTGTAGATTTTATCATTTTTTATGTACTGATGTTTTCCTAGGTGATTAGAGCTTTCATGTGATTTATTTGCATGCCAACAAGGATGCCACTTCATATAGGTACAAGTCAATCAAATTTTGGGACATGATTAGCACACTATACTATAGAGACCGTGCTACCGGCGCAGGTGCAAGGACAACTAATGAAAGCGCAGCTGAAATGGCGGAGGAGAATGCTAACACCACTGTCAACAATAAAGATGCCAATTCATCAACTCAAGCGGATGAAGATCGTCCGAAGAAGAGATATCGATCGGATGACTCAATAGCAACCATGCTTGGTGATAAGTTAGATAATTTTACTGCTGCGTTCAAAGCCGATGTTCTCGAGCCTCCACCAAAGCCAGCATCTCCTGAAGAAATCTGGGTTGTTCTTGATGGCATACCAGATCTGGAAGATGATCAGCAGTTGGCAATATATGATGTTCTTGTAGCTGATGATCGCAAGTTCAAGTCTTTGGTGGCACTGCCTGAACGGATGAAGAAGAAGTGGGTGCTCAAGCAGATAAACGCATAATTTGGATCTTCCTTTGTATTCGGATCTTCCTTTGTGTTGTAGTAGTCTGCCATTTCATCTTGCGTAACTTATTCAAACTCTAGTGTATTTATTATGTCGATCTATCTTTGTTTTATGGACTGAACATGGATTAGAACTTTGAAACTTGGATGATGTGTGTTTTGAGGTCCAAAACTTATGAGAAGTACCGTTGCAATTACTTGATGCATGTGTTTTTATTCTAGTACATGGTAGCTATTTTGAAATTCCATTTTAAATTCCGTCATCATTTTCAAATTCCCGTGACAGCCAAACATGTGGTTGTTTTTGGAATCACAATATAAATGAAATGAATACATGCATTCATTTCATTTGTACCAAATAAAATGAATACCTGGGTGCCAAACTACCTCTTAGTTTTGTTGCTAAAGCCAGTATAATTAACCGATGCCAAACATTGAGATGGTCTGTTCAGAGGAATGTCAGCTGTAGGCTCCTGTGGTTTCAGTTTCCTGCTTTCGTCGAGTCTTTGGCTGCTTATAAGACAGTCTGCTCTGCTTTGTGTCGGTTTGAAAGTGTTTTCGATGCGAGACAATTTGAAAGTGTTTCAAACATATAATAAGTACAGTGGTACCAATTCTGTGTCATGTCACTCATAAATTATTAGTTTAAGCATCCAAAATTAATACATATACTCTGTTAATCGCCAAAACTCATGTTTATCCAATTCAAGTCAACCTATACTCTGCTCGAGGGGAGGGTAGCTGGGATTAATACAAGGAAGGGTTGCTTGCTTGTAGGAAAGGGCCAGCGTAGCATTATTTATTCAGTTTTTTCTGAAATCGAGAAACGACTTATGTAGCTTTGCTTTGCTGCTACTCAATTAACCCAAGTCGTCCCTACTTTGCTTTGTGCGCCAAGCCCTTAACTGAAGGAGCAGATTCAGCATCGGAGTTGCTTCAGAGTTTGGTTTGCCCTCGTTTGACTTTCTTCCTTTCTCGACTGTAAAATCAAGCTATTCTACTGGTATATATTATGATTATCTGTTCTCTAGATTAGTGCTACCATCAAGGTATTTAAATGAGGAAATGTGAACTTAGTAGTAGTAACACATACTAAAAAAAATGTATGATGTGGCTTGTGGCAACTTGAAAGTTCCCAGTAGAATTAAAGACCTGGATCTATGCCCGTTGGAGATCCACCAGAAAGCAGCCCACCATGAAGTGCATGAACCATCTCAAGAAGAAGAAGCTGCTGCTCTACCTCGCTCCTCCTATCCTTCTCGTGACCATCTTCTTTTACTTCCAGCTGGAAATCCTCACCCTCTTCTTCACCATACAGCGCGGCAATGGCAGCAATGTTGACATCTTGGACCGCCTTCGTGCATCGACCACCTTCCTCCCGCTCAAAGACACCCGCGAGGGCGCTGACACGTGGTTCATCAGCACTCTGAACGACACCTCCGAGCCGGAGGGCGAGGCCAGGAACCTGATGTTCCCATCGGCGGCCTCCTCAGGCCGTCTCCTCTGCATGGCAGTCCCTTCAGGACACGACGGCACCAAGAACTCCTACGCGTTAGCATGGCGCGACGCGCTCCCCCTTGATGCAGAGCTCCGGACGGGCCTCACGTTCCTGTCTGAGACGTTCTACGACCACAGCAACCTGTGGCACGGGCTCACGGCACTAGTCCCGCTAGTGTCGTGGCATGTGAGGAGAGGTTGCAGCAGCAGCGGCGCGCGGCCCACGAGGTGGGCCTTCTTCCACCACGGCGAGGTCAGGTCCGGGATGAGCGGGTGGCTGATGTCTCTGGCCGCGGCGGCGACCGGCGTGGAGGTGGAGGTGGAGAGGTTCTCCGGCTCCGTCCCGGTGTGCTTCGAGGAGGCCGTGGTGTTCAGGAGGCTCCTGGCAGGCATGAGCAGGGAGAGGATGCTGGCGACGTTCGACTTCATGCGGTGCAAGGCTAGGGCTCAGTGCAGCGTCGTCGTGTCCAGGTCCGGCGGCAATGGAACCGACGACCCAGCGGCGGTGCCGGTGCGCGTCACCATTCTTTTCCGCAGGGGCGGTCGATCTTTCAGGGACGAGGCGGCCGTCGAGCGGGTGTTCCACAAGGAGTGTGCGCGCGTCGCCGGCTGCAAGCTAACCACTGCGCAATCTGGCAACTTGACCTTCTGTGACCAGGTCCTTGGTTTCATTGATGATTCATTCATGCATGTTATGTTAGGCACCACCATGGATCTCACGTACTGCATGGTTTGATTGGGCAGGTGAGGCTGCTGAGCGAGACGGACGTGCTCATCTCAGCGCACGGTGCCCAGATGACGAACCTGCTCTTCATGGACAGGAACAGCAGCATCATGGAGTTGTACCCTATGGGCTGGAGGCAGAGGGCAGGGGGCGGGCAGTTCGTGTTCCGGGGGATGGCGAGTTGGGCGGGGATGCGGCACGAGGGCTCCTGGTGGGATCCCGCCGGCGACCCATGCCCTGATGGCAACCCAGACATCCTCGGCTGCTACAAGAACCGGCAGATCGGGATGGATGAGGCCTACTTCTCCCAGTTTGCTGCCAAAGTCTTCAACGCTACCAAGGAGCGCAAGGTGGGCATCACCAGTGACGCGTCATCAAAAGCGCGAGGGAAAGTAGAAACTTGCCAATGCAGCTAACTCAGCAAATGTATATATGACTAGTCACATTGTTTGGTCAATCAGATTGTGCTGTAAGTTGTGGCTACAAGCTACAGGAGGCATGTGTGCATGCTTGGATGCACCGGTTCATCTAGGAACCTTCTGGACTGAACAAAAATCATGCTAAGGATTTGGAATCGAGGAAATACACCGGTTCATCTAGGAAGCTTGTGGACTGAACAAAAATCATGCTGGCGATAGATCGAATCCCGATGGATCGAATCGATTGGTTCATGATTCCCGTGAGGGTATTTTGCTGGCATACTCGAATGCTCCTAGATCCGTACTTCGGGATTCTCATGGTGCGCTGCTGGATGCGTGTCCCTGGGGGAGAGAGGGAGAGATTTATCCGGGGGATGTGTTATTCTTCCCCAAAATTCTAGTGAGAATTTCTGATCATACCATTTTTCCACTGATCTCGGTGGTTCGGAACAATGTCAGATCTAGCTTGCCTGAATCTCAACGGTGGATGACTACCTATACTAATAATTTATCGTCGGAACGCATGTTGGGTACTGTGATTTTGCGTTAAGCGGAGAGAAGAATTGTTCTACTTGATGGAGCAGGGATTGTGGTTGATGTTCGTCAGTTGGGTACGGGAGAACAGGTTCATTCTGATTCAGGTCTGTTGTTTTCTTGTCATTTAGCTATTCCTGAGGCGAGAATTAAGTTTGTGATTGATCGTGTTGTGCCTTGTGTGTCTCCTTTGAGACCACAGAGGAAGCTGGGTCCTCGTGCGCTTTTCCGGCGATCGCCGGAGAGGTTCTCCTCTATCTCTACGGTGGCGGCTCCCGGGGGAATATTGCATTTTTTTTTGAGAAAAAAAATATAAAATTGAGGAATATGGGCCTGGTGGGGAAGTTTTGGTTGGTGTCAACCCATGTCCTTTGTGCGTGGGCCTTTCGTGTCGCTAGCGCAGTTCTCTTCAGAAAACTTCTCTCTTATCTTCTGTAAGCGGTGCATGTGCGTCTCATCTCCCCAATTTCGCTGGCAGAAAAATATAAAATGTTAAACTATTTATTGTCGAAATTTATTGTTTTTTCTTATTTATCTTTTACAACAAATCTTGTACGGTCATATAAAATGCTAAACTGATACATACGATCATACAAGTTAGACGTTATTGAAAAAATTGCGTCAACTGTGGTTAGTTGACCCCTTTTCCCACGATGTGCTTCTAACCGCATGTGCTTCTAACCGCATGCGCCGTAATAAAATTTCTGTTCTGACCTCTAATGGAACCGACAATTTTTCCCACGACCACAAAATGACCATCTTCACCGATTTCTACACTTGCCTCCTAGGTACTACACCCCCTACTTCTTGAAATTTCTCCCTTCACACACTCTACCCCAACCCTACACCCCAGCTCAGGCACCTAGACGCCCCCTTTTCCGACCAAGAAATCTTCGATGCCTTCCATTGACATGAACCTCTCCGCTAGCCCCGCGCTTGACGGCTTTGGTCCTGGATTCTATAGGAAAATGTGGAACACAGTTAAAGCATCCATACGCTCCCTCTTTGACGATTTCTTTGAACATTAAACCGACACTGGCTCCATCAATCGCGCTTACATTATCCTCCTACCCCAAAACGAATCCGCCCGCACGGCTGATGCCTTTCGCCCCATATCCCTCCAAAACTGTCCCATCAAAGGCATCGCTAAAGTTCTCACTAATAGACTCAAACCCCTTATGCCTCTCCTCGTAGGTCAAGGTCAATCAGGATTCATTTCAGGGCGTTGCATCTCCGATAACTTTGTTTACGCTGCTGACCTTTTGAACTGTTGCCATAAATCCAAATCCCCCACGATAGTCATCAAACTGGACTTTAAAAAAGCCTCCGATTCTGTCAAATGGGACTCCCTCCTTACCATTCTTGTGCACCGGGGCTTCCCACCCAAATTCTGCCGATGGATTTCAGACATCTTAACTACTGGAAAAACCGCCGTCCTCCTAAACGGCATCCCTGGATCTTGGATCAATTGCAAGAATGGCCTGCGCCAGGGAGATCCCCTACCCCCTTACTTTTTAACACTGTTGGAGATGTCCTCCCAAAACTCATCTCGCATGCTTGCTCCCTCGGGATCCTTTCCCACCCCATCGTTCACACACTCCCCTGCCCCGTCCTCCAATACGCCGACGACACTTTGATCCTCGCTCGCGGAACCACAGCCGCGGCCAAGCATCTTCGTACTATTCTGGATGATTTCGCTGCTGCCACTGGCTTGGGCATAAACTTCCATAAGACGATTTTTATCCCCATGAACGTTTCCGACTCTGACGCGGAATCCATGGCATCTGCCTTAGGTACCTCTATCTCCCACTTCCCTCAGGCCTACCTTGGGCTCCCCCTGTCCCACCAGACACTTCCCTCCTCCGCCTTCACCCTTGCCCTAAGTAGAAGCAATACCCACCTCGCCAGATGGAGCGCGTCCCTCCTAAACAAAGGAGGACGGCTTGCTCTTCTATCGGCGGTCCTCGACAGTATACCCACTTATCTTATGTCGTTTTTTCCTCTCTCGAAAGAAAATATTGAGAAACTAAATAGGAAAAATAGAGCGTTTTTTTGGGCCCAAGAGGAAACTTGCACAGGTGCGCAATGTCTTGTCGCGTGGGATAAGGTTTGTACTCCAAAAAATGCTGGTGGTCTAGGTGTTAAGAATTTGGAAATCCAGAATACTTGCCTTCTGCTGAAATTCGCTTACAAATTCATGCATGCATCAAACCTACCTTGGCGTGACTGGCTTCTTTACCATTCGCCCTACCCCATACACCACTCCTCAAACACAACGTGCCTTGCCAAAATAGTCAAGCAAAACCTTGATACACTACGACTCATTTCTCAATGCACAGTAGGAAATGGACATTGTACTTTCTTTTGGCTTGACCGATGGCTTCTTCATGAGCCCTTAGCTACTGCATTCCCCTCCATCTTCTCACACCATACTAAACCTCATATTTTAGTTTCTACGGTTCTGCAGGGCGAGATTGAATCTGACCTTCGTAACAGGCTGACCTCAACAGCTACTAGCGAGCTCTTGTCTCTTCGTGTCTTGTTGCAGGGGGTCCAGCTTTCAGACGCGGACGATCGCCGGACACTGCTCGACGGCTCCAGCTTCTCCACCAAGGGTTCTTATGCCGCTCTCTCGACACAGCTTCAGCACCCCCACCTGGCCAAGGTGTGGGAGTCCTTCGTCCCCCAAAAGGTGAAGATCTTCGGCTGGCTCCTCTCCCTGAACAGACTTAATACACGGGAGAATCTGTACAAGAAGACTATCATTGCCTCCGCAACTTGTCCTAGATGCGACCACTCCTTGGAAAGTCGGAACCACCTCTTCTTCGTTTTCCCTCGCGCAAAGGAGGTATGGAATACTCTCCACATTCAGCCGACCTTCCACGACTTCTTAGATTTATGGACCACTCCAACGCCTGCTGGCATTGACTCCTCTATTTGGCCGTCTATCGCTCTCATCATCCTTTGGAAAATATGGGATGCCAGAAATAGCATGATCTTCAGACATATTGATCAACCCTCTTATGTAACTATTTCTAAAACTGTGGACAACATCACTGTGTGGTCTCATCGTTGTAGGGATGAGGTTCAAAAAAGTCACGCCGGCTTGTGGCGTGACTACCTCTTGTCGCGATGCTCGTGAAACCTGTTGTTGGTCTTTGAAGTAATATATTTAGGTGGGGATCCTCTCCCCCCGGTGATTGTTTTAAAAAAAAAACTATGGTTATTTTGGTTACTACCAAAACCGAACTGATATTTAATGGTTATTACCGAAACCGAATCGTATTTTCGTACAAAATCATATTTACCAAAGTATTAAAACCGTATTTACCGTACTACCGTAATAACCAACCGAATTAATCAAATTAACCGAACGCGCAGCCGAAGATAGTGCCGTTATTAGGGTTGCGACAGAGCGCAGTTTTATATCCGACTTCCAATAGCCGTATATGGGAGGGGTCTCGATGCCGCGACCGGGGATATGCTCTAGGATCACCATTCACAAAACAGTGTAAAGCTAAGTTTTTTTTTAGAGAACAGTGTAAAGCTAAGGTGACAAATACTCCGAGAACCCTGGGCCGAGCCGAGTGCCTGAAAACTGTGGGCTGAAGAACAACGTCACCGAGACTAGAAAAAAAAAAGAGAAAATGCTAGTTGCAACACGGGTCCCATATGTCATCTTAACAAAGTTTGAATCTCGGCCTTCGCAATCGTCTCGGCCGAGGAGGAGCAGATTTACACCGGGGACACCAAGTGCCCCTTCTTCCTCTTCAGGTTGAAGCGTCCGCGCCAAGATGGCGCAGGTGCCAAAATCGCTATGTGTGTAGCTCGACTGGTAACTAGGCACGAACCGTATGCACACCGTCGTATGGATCGGAGTAGGCGGGGGAGGGTGGGCAGCTCTGCGCGCGCCCTGTGCTTCCACATCGCCATCATCAGGCACCGTCACAGATGATTAGTGGAGCTTAGCTGTAGGTGTTTGCGAAGTCGATGCAATGACACTAGCGCAATCGAAGCCAGCTAGACTGGATCAAGCCGGTTCTACTGTTAGAAGTAAGCACTCCTACGCCGGCATGGCACCGTGCACGTATACGAGTAGTATACGTATATGCTTCTGACTAGTACACCTAGTGTGCTGTCCGGGTGAAAGATGCATGCATGTATCCGTGTAGTACTAGACTTAGTTACCGATTAGGATTGGCTTAGGTAGCTAGCTGCACTATATATACATGTATACCCTAGCTATGTAACCGGACAACACCGTGAGTTGAGCAATACAAGAGAGCAAGGCTCGACAAGAGCCTTTGGCAATCAAAGTTGTTTTGCGTGTGCGTGCGTGAGTGTACTAGTCAGATCAAAAGAATCGATCGGCTAGCAGCACGTGCATCTCGGCGGAAGTTATCGGATACGTGCGTGTCGTCTCGTCGGAATTTTCTCGTCGGTGTCGTCGGAAAGTACTCGGCGGCAGGGGCTGTGCTAACAATTGGTATCAGAGCCTCGTGGAGGATCTCCTAGTAACAGGAGGTCATGATGAATGACGTGGGCGAGTATTCTGGTGCGGCTACGGGTGCACCGGTGTCGATGCAGTATCTGTGGTACAGCCGCGACAACTACACGGTCTGGACGGTTCAGATAGAGTGGGCGTTAGAAGGCGCCAGACTCTGGGAGGCTGTCGATCCAGGCGGCGACGAGTTCAAGAAAGGCGCGTCGAAGTACCACTTGGACCGACTAGCACTCACGGCCATCTGCTCGGTGGTGCCGACGAATCTGATGCAACACCTTATCTCGAAGAAATCTGCAAAGGAGGTGTGGGATACGCTCAAGACGCTAAATCTTGGGCACGAGCGCGTCCGCGAGGCGACCCTGCAGACCTTGCAGAAGAAGTACGAGAATCTGGAGATGGGAGAAGATGAGACGCTAGATGCCTTTGCTTCAAGGGTCGCTACACTGGTCAATGGGATTCGCGGACTTGGCGAGAAGCTGGATGAGATCTCTATTGTGAGGCGTTTCCTCCGCGTGGCGCCGCCGCGTTACTCACCTGTTGTCTCGGCGATCGAGCAATGCGTTGATCTCAAGACTCTCACGATGGATGATCTAGTTGGACGGTTCAAGGCGCACGACGAGCGGATGAAGATCACCTATGGCGACGCGAAAGTGGATGAGCATCTCATGCTTATGGCTCGAGCGTTGTTCGCCAAGGAGAAGAAGGGCGATAAAGCATCCGCAGTGATAGAGAAGATTCTCGCCAATGTAAAAAGTATATCGCAGGAGGAAGAGGACGAGGCCCCGCATGGAGAAAGTTTGACATCAAGAAAGTAAGATTTCATAAGTGCGGAGAGCTCGGTCACTTCAAGAAGGATTGCAAGAAATCTTCGAAGGAGAGGGCTCTCATCGCCCAGGACGGAGATGATGATGGACCGATGATGCTGATGCTCAAGGCGAGCTGAAGGATGAGGAGGATCCTCCATCACCGGGTACGGAGATTGTGGCGCAAGTGGATCACGATCTACCGTGTGTGGATCACGAGCAACGGAGTGTCCGGTTCCTACGTGAAGCCACGTTTGAGGCGAGTGAAGCTTCAGAATCTGATCATGGCGGTCTATGCGTTGAAATTTCGCCTGCAACTCCGTCCGGCAATAAGTTCTTCATGCTTGCGGTGGATGATCATAGTAAATACATGTGGATTGTGTTGCTGAAAAGTAAGTATCAAGCACAACAAGCATTCGAGAAGATAAAGGAAGCCGAAGAGTTTAAGGTGGAGGCGAAGATAAGAGCTCTACGCATTGATCAGGAAGGCGAGCTGCATCAAACCGTGTTGACCATGGCACGGAGGATGATGAAGAGTAAAGGTTTGCCAGGAAACTTCTGGGGTGAGGCAGTCAATACGGCTGTGTATTTGGTGAACATGGAACCAACTGAGAGTGGAGTTGGTATGACTCCGTATGAAGCATGGTATGGACGGAAGCCCTCGGTTGATCATCTTCGTACTTTTGGATGTGTGGCGCATAAGGTGAATCAGAGTACTCCAATGATCATGACAGGCTATGAAGGCTCGAAGGGATACCGTTTGTGCAATCCTTATACCAATAAGGTGGTTTTCACGGACGACGTAGTCTTTGAGGAAGAGAAATCATGGAATTGGGGCTCCAAGGAACCGGAATATTCATCTTTTCACATCACATGGGATCTTGAGTATGAAGAAAATATGGATCAACCAAGCTTATATTTGTCAGCAAATTCAGACCCAGAAGAGATTAAAGGCCTAGGGGGTGCTCCAGGCGTGGACACTAGGCCAGAAGCACTAGGGATACTCCCAGAAGGAAAAGTGTCCGGAGAAAAGGCTAGTCTGGTCGAAAAACAGAGCTAGAAGGTGTTGTGTTTAGCTCATCATCCGCTAATACAGGAGGTGATGATCCACGTGAAGAGCTTGGGGCAAAGGAGTGTCCAGAAGTGAAAGGGACATGTGATATGGTGGTGAGTCAAAAAATTGGCTTAGAAATAGACATGCAGGATACGCTGCATGTAGAGCCGTTGGCTTCAGGAGCTCTACGTGGAGGCACACAAGGTTCAGAAACTGAAGAAACAAGCGCGTTGTCGGACGCAGAAGAGTATGTCGCAGAGCCTCCGACTACACTGGAGATGAGACGACTACGACTGATGCAAGCACGCATGCGAGACGTGCTGGACTACTATCCGAAGAAAGAATTTTGGACGATAAATTATCTGGTGAAGATGGAGTACGAGAATCAATGTTTGTTCATCAAGGAACCAGTGAAGACTGAAGGCACATTCATGGACAATATCGACAAGGAGGATGCGGAAAAGAAGGACGCGGACGAGAAGGGTCGATGTGAAACCATGGAGAAGCCGGCGAAAGCAATGTCGGTGACATGGGTGCCAAGGAAGGGGATGGCGAAAGTAATGCCAAGGAAGACGTCGGCGAGGAGCAACCGACGCACTTGGGACCCAGGTGAATATTGAAGGGCGTGTCGTGCTTAGGGGGTGATTGTTAGAAGTAAGCACTCCTACGCCGGCATGGCACCGTGCACGTATACGAGTAGTATACGTATATGCTTCTGACTAGTACACCTAGTGTGCTGTCCGGGTGAAAGATGCATGCATGTATCCGTGTAGTACTAGACTTAGTTACCGATTAGGATTGGCTTAGGTAGCTAGCTGCACTATATATACATGTATACCCTAGCTATGTAACCGGACAACACCGTGAGTTGAGCAATACAAGAGAGCAAGGCTCGACAAGAGCCTTTGGCAATCAAAGTTGTTTTGCGTGTGCGTGCGTGAGTGTACTAGTCAGATCAAAAGAATCGATCGGCTAGCAGCACGTGCATCTCGGCGGAAGTTATCGGATACGTGCGTGTCGTCTCGTCGGAATTTTCTCGTCGGTGTCGTCGGAAAGTACTTGGCGGCAGGGGCTGTGCTAACATCTACTCGGTCATGCATGGACAGGAACAGCAGCATCATGGAGTTGTACCCTATGGGCTGGAGGCAGAGGGCGGGGGGCGGGCAGTTCGTGTTCCGGGGGATGGCGAGTTGGGCGGGGATGCGGCACGAGGGCTCCTGGTGGGATCCCGCCGGCGACCCATGCCCAGCTGATGGCAACCCAGACATCCTCGGCTGCTACAAGAACCGGCAGATCGGGATGGATGAGGCCTACTTCTCCCAGTTTGCTGCCAAAAAGTCTTTTGTAAGCTCATGCTTATGGCTTTCATCAAGAGAAAATTAAGCAATAAATTTATTGTATGTTTTCAAGAATACGTGATAAAAAAAACAACACTTACAACCCCAGGATCGTGCGTGTTGGACAAAAGGCGGATCATTCTGTCAAAGCGGTTTCTATGTATTACCTTGTATGTGATTTTAGTTAGTTGCTATAAGAACTATGTGTAACTCGTGTCAGTTACAGTGAGGTCAATTATTTTCAGATACAACAAAAACTTTCTAGTGTGGATCTCTCGTTAGATGGAGGGCGACGAGGAGCCGGTGGCTGTGAGATGGAAATATATTTTCTGTGTATTGATTGTTTAGGTTGATTGTCCAACTCAATGGGCCTTGAGTAGCTGACATCTCGGCAAGATGGCATGTATGAAAACTCTACTGTTAGGCTAATTTATCATTTTCAAAATCTTAACAAAACTGTAGTAGTCCCAACAATTAGCACATTTTCAGCAACTACTCTTATTTTTCCTTGGTTTTCATTTTTTCAAGTCTTGGGAACACGATAACAAGATGAATAATAAATGGATGAAAGGATAAGAAATTCTGTGGGTCCACCAAAGAGGGAGTTATCCTAGGGCGATCGGGAGGCGATCGTGGAATGCTAGGGTTTTCGTCTTTTGGGTGGTAGTTTCTCGGCGGTGGATTTGATCTCGACGGCGAGGTTATCTCCGCGCGGTGTCTAGGGTTTCTGCGATCTTGCCCAAGCACCCCCCTGGTGTGCAAGGGCGGGGTTTGCTCTGATGGATTCTCCGGCGCGTTCGGGACGGAGGACTGGCGGGTCGTTGAGGACGCCTTCTAGATCTCCGGCGAAGACGGGAGCGGACGATCTGGCGGCCGCCCGTCGAAAGATGGAGGACCTCCACCGACGGACAAGGAGGCCGCTGGTCCGATGATCAAGGGGATTGATTCGGGAGTGTTCCTCGACCACGGTGGGCGGCAGTTGGCAAAGTTTGCTCCCCGCGTAGGCTGGTGATCGGTGCACTGGACCGAGCACTGCAAAGGGCGTGGGGTCTCCATGGTCCTGCTCAATTCAAGGACATTGGGGACAACAGATTCGTGGTCAGGTTCAGTTCCGAAGGCGACTAGAAGCATGCAATGAAGAACGGCCCGTGGCAATTCGATTTCCACGTGCTCTTGCTGAAAGAATATGATGGTTCCATTCGACCTTCGGATATGGTGTTTGATACAATGGACATCTGGGTGAGGGTTTTGGATCTGCCAATGGATATGATGAATCGGGCGTATGGGGAGCTGATCGGGGGATGGATAGGAAAATACATTTTTGTGGATGTGGATACGGAAGGTATGGCATGGGGGGAAGAACTGCGGATCAGAGTTGCAATTCGAGTTGATCAACCCCTGTTGCGTGGTGTCACTCTGAGAGAGTCTGAGGAAGTAGTGGATGGTAGATGGTTTGATATAAAATACGAGAAGATCCCACATTTCTGCTTTGCCTGTGGTTTATTAGTTCACCAAGAGAACAAATGCCTAGCAGAAAAGGAGGAGGCAAAGCAGTGGGGAGAATGGTTGAGGGCCTCCCCGAAGAAGAACAAAAAACAATCACCGGTGTCTAGGCCATCGGTGTCGTCTGGGAGTTACAATAATCGATCAGTTGGCTCAGAAGATAGGAATGGAGGAAATGTGTATGTCCGTAATATTCCACCTAGGAGAAATCTCCAGAATGATTTTAGCTACTCTAGCTCGTCCTTCACTGGTGGGTACGAGCAGAGCAGGAATGGTAAGGAGGTCTCGCGTCCAGACATGCACCACAACATGCAGATGCATGAGGGAGGAGGAGGTTCAGTTTTCAGAGGCAGCGAAAACTCACGGTTTAAGTCAGGCACCTACACTCGTAGAGCTAGACAGATGACCAACACTAATGTTCATGACAGACTTGAGCCACCAATGGACGGGAGAAGCAAAAAGAGGGGCTCGAAACAGGTGTGGTTGCCCGTGGGAGTGTCTGTTGTTGGAGAGGAAAACTCGGAGATGGCTGGGAAGAGGCAGAGAACAGCTTCGGTATTTGATCGCATTGAAGAACCATCGGCGGACCCTGCTGCGCGGGGCCGCCGGGAGCAATGAATCTGCTGGGCCTCAACTGCCGCAGACTGGGGTTGGACGCGGCGGTAGGCGAATTAAGGGACTTAGTTAGGTCCTACAACCCAGCGGTGGTATTCCTAAGCGAGACGAAGAAAAAGGCCAAAGCAATGGACAAACTAAAATGGAGTTTGGGGTTTAGGAATGGGGTGGCTGTTGATTGTACTGGAAAAAGTGGCGGCCTAGCGTTATGGTGGAGAGACGATGTGGATATTTCTGTTCGGCCATGGTGTCAGTATTACATCGACGCCAAAATTTCCTATGAGGGCAAGGTCTAGAGATTCACTAGTATCTACGGTGATCCAAGAACAGACCAGAGGCATAAAACTTGGGACGTTCTGAGGTTCTTAAGATCCCAGGACGATCTCCCATGGATGTGTGCGGGCGACTTTAATGAGGCTCTGTCACAGGACGAGCAGATTGGCGGAAACCCAAGGAATGAAGCATGTATCCAAGCATTCAGAGACTGCCTCATGGACTGTGGTTTAGCCGACTTGGGGTTCAAGGGCTATGCGTTTACTTGGAACAACCAAAGGGAGGGTGACGAAAACATTCAAGTTCGCCTCGATAGAGGAACGGCGATGGCGCCGTTTCTATCCATGTTTCCTTTTACCCAAGTTGAGCATGTGGCGACAGAGGAGTCCGATTACATGGCTCTTGTCATCAGAGTAGCAGATGAGACGGCAGGAGGGCGAGTTCAAAGCAAGCGCGGTTTTAGCTTTGAAGAGATGTGGACTAAACACCAAGATTACGAGGGTATGATTGAAGAAGCCTGGAATCAACGTGATGGCCAGGTCCTTGGTATGCAGAGCTTGTGGAGACAGCTCCATGATATGTCGAGAACAATGCAAACCTGGGGCTATGAGACTTTTGGTTCGGTACGGGCAGAAATCAAATCTTTAAGGAGCAAGCTCGATGATGCGCGAACGGCAGCCCTCGTCTCCGGTTCCTCACTGGAGGTCCGGGAGTTAGAAATGAAACTGCATGAAATTTATGAAAAAGAGGAGATCATGTATTGCCAGAGATCGAGGCAAGAATGGCTGAAAGCGGGTGATCGAAATACTAGGTATTTTCAAAACCGTGCATCCCATAGGAAAAGGAAAAATACGGTGCGAGCACTTCGTAGAGATGATGGAACGCTGTGTAATTCGAATGAAGGAATGAGGGAGATGGCTCTGAATTTTTACCAAAATCTGTACACAACCGAGGGCTCCACTCAAGCTGATGCTGTCCTCAATTTGATCGATTCCTTTGTAACTGTGGAGATGAATGAAGAACTCACTGGAGTGTTTTCGGACAAGGAGATCGAGGAGTCCCTCTTCCAAATGGGGCCTACTAAGGCCCCGGGTCCGGATGGGCTCCCGGCTTTGTTCTACCAAAGACACTGGTCTCTGTTAAAAAGCTCGGTCTGCAGGGCGGTTAGAGAATTTCTCGAGGGAAAGGAATGTCCTGTTGATTTTAATGACACAACTTTAGTGCTCATTCCGAAGGTCAAAAACCCAGAACTTCTCTCGCAGTTCAGACCCATAAGTCTCTGTAACGTGCTCTATAAAATAGCTTCCAAGGCGATTGCAAACCGGCTGAAAAAACTCCTTCCAATATTGATTTCGGAAGAACAAAGTGCGTTCGTCCCGGGGAGGCTTATTACAGACAATGTATTGATAGCATAGGAATGTGTACATGCTATTCGCCAGAGGAAGATAAAGAAGCCTCTTTGTGGGGTCAAGCTTGACATGATGAAAGCATACGACCGGGTTGAGTGGAGATTTTTAGAACTGATGATGGGGCGTATGGGTTTTTCGCAGAGATGGATTGTGATGGTTATGAGATGCATTCGGACTGCAAGCTTCTCTATTAAATTAAATGGAGGAGTCTCTGATTCTTTTGTGCCTTCCAGGGGGTTACGTCAAGGGGACCCGCTTTCACCATACCTGTTCTTGTTCTGTGTGGAAGGATTCTCGGCTGCCACGTGCACAAGTAGATAAGGAGATTGCAGGTGTGGGTTTTGGATCACACGGGCCAACTATCACGCATGTGCTGTTCGCGGACGATAGCATTGTTTTCTTGGAGGCTAGTGAAGAGAGCATGGCAGCACTTCGAGGGGTTTTGCAATCCTATGAAGCATGTTCAGGACAACGGGTGAACCTCCAGAAGTCATCCGTCTTTTTTGGAAAAGGATGTACCGCTGTAGTAAAGAGTGCTCTGAAAAATCGGATTGGTATCTCTTGTGAGGCTTTATCCGAGAAATATCTGGGCCTCCCAACTGTGGTCGGGCGCAGTAAAGATGGGGCTTTTAAGCATGTGGTGGATCGATCCTGGAGTAAGCTTCAGGGTTGGAAGGGGCAGGGACTATCGATGGAGGGTAAAGAAACTTTGATCAAATATGTCCTCCAAGCGATGCCCACATATCCGATGGGCTGTTTCTGGCTCTCAAAGAAGATGTGTAATGCTCTGAAATCTGTTTCATCAAGATTCTGGTGGGGGGAAGCAGACGACAAGAGGAAAGTCTCGTGGATTGCATGGGACAAGATGTGTCTGCCTAAGAAGAGAGGGGGATGGGTTTTAGTAACTTTGAGGCTTTTAATCAAGATTTGTTAGCCAAACAGGCGTGGAGCTGCTAACAATCCCTCAATCCCTATGCGCTCGAGTCCTCTGTGCTAGATACTTTAAAGATGGTGGCATTTTGACAGCAACATGCCTTAGTGGTGCATCATACACTTGGCGTAGTATCTTGCATGGGAGAGATCTGTTGAAGGATGGTATCATTTGGAGGATAGGGTACGGCATGGGCATCAAATTTATGGAAGATAACTGGATCCCTAGGTCGGGCCTAAGGCGACCCTGGGGAATCAAGCCGAATAAGGAAGTCAACTATGTGAGTGAATTGCTTCTTCCTAATGGCCAGGGCTGGAATGAAGAGAAGTTGCAAGAGCTGTTTTTTGAGTGCGATGTCGAGGACATACTGAGAATCCCTGTGGGTTATGCTGGAATAGAAAACTATGCCGCATGGAACTACACCAAAAATGGGATTTTTAGCGTTAAATCGGCTTACCACTTGAATATGCAAATCAGGAACTCAAAAACGGGAAGAGCGAGCTCATCGTTGACTCTAGAGGAACACCAAGGATGGCTAGCTCTGTGGGGAGCTGACGTACCAGGTAAAGCAAAAATACATGTTTGGAGACTCATAAAAAACGGTCTCGCGGTGGGACAGGAGCTGAGCCGAAGGCACATCAAAGATGGAGTAAACTGCATTGTGTGCAACCGGGAAGAGACCCTGCTTCATCGGTTCTGGATGTGCCCTCACTCCAGATTGACATGGGACACGGTCCGTGATCAACTGAGTCTGAAAATGATAATCCCTGGCGCGTCGGGTGTGCAACACAGGGAACTGGCAGGTTGGATTCTCGACTGGCTTGGTGGTCTAGAAGAGAAGGAGCTGGCGATAGGGATAATGGTGTTGTATCAGCTGTGGCTAGCCAGAAACGACGCACGAGAGGAGGTGAAGATCGATGATCCGCAACATGTTGCTCGACGATCCATCCACCTGGTAGAGGAATGGTGGGCAACGAGAGAACTGAATAGAACCGAGGCACTAAGGGCGGAGGAGCACTGGCTTCCCCCTGACGTGGGCTGGCACAAGGTGAATGCGGACGGGGCTTTCATTGCGGATTCGAACATCGGAGGGTGTGGCGTGGTTCTTCGAAATCACCATGGCGAGTTCATATCAGGAGCAAGACATTTTTTGACCTCGGTGCCGAACCCAGAAAGAGCTGAGATCATAGCCCGCAAGCATGCAGTGGAACTGGCTAAGCAGGAGGGAGTCACCAAAATCTGCCTAGAGTCTGACTGCCTGGGTGCAGTGTCAAAGTTTCAGAATAAGGACAAGGATCGCTCTGTCCATGGAACTCTTGTTGAGGAGGTGAAGGAGCTACTGAGAGGTTTTGCGGACCACTTGGTTCAGGACGTAAAGCGATCTGGCAACAAAGTCGCACATATCCTAGCTAGAGAGGGTTGCATGAATAAAGTCTGTAATGTTTGGTCGTCTGTTCCACCAGGAGTGGTTGTAGACTTGTTAGCATCTGAGGGTGCGGGTTGATTAATATAAATGCAGCTTTGAATCTAAAAAAAAAACAAGATGAATAATGTGATGGCCATTGGTGTTTTTGTAGGTAGTTGACATGACCGAAGTGGAGGAGTTGTCTCAGAATCATCTCATTTTTTAATTATGTTTTTTGTTAGTCGGAAGATTCTTTTTATAGGCTGATTGGTACAAAATGATGCTAATTGCATTTGATCTATGTTCTTCAGGTCAAATGATTGACAGATTGCTCCCAGTATTCAAAAGATTCTCTTTTGTTCTTCACGTTTCTTCATAGAAGCTTTTTTCTATCTCAGGTGGGTTTGCTCTTCCCTGTGAAGAGACTAGCATGTAGGAGATGTTAGGAATAATATTTTCTCACTACATATTTTTACCAAGATAACAGTTTGACTCTGCGGTTGATTATAGTTTTCTAGATTATTTACGTTTCCCCAATACTACATGCTGTATTGTCTCTTCTAGATATGGAGGTCATATAGGAGATGTTAGGAATATTTTCTTACTACATATTTTTACCAAGATAACAGTTCAACTCTGCTTATATAAAAGTAAAACTGTAGGTTGATTATAGTTTTCTAGATTATTTACGTTTCTCCAACACTACATGTATTGGCTCTACTAGATCTGGCACTAGTGGAGAACGGGGCACTAGTCACGGTCCTAGAGGGCCTCTAGTCCTGGATTGCCAGCCACTAATACGGAAACGGGACTAAAGGTCCCAGCCTCTAGTCCCGGTCCAGTTACGGGCCCGGACTAAAGGCTGTGCACGTGGCAGCGTAGCAATGCGATGGGGGTGGTCTTTAGTCTTGGTCCGTATTACGGGCGGGACTAGTTCCTTTCTGCCGCGGCACCATTTTACCAATTCGGCTGCCGCGGCAGCCGATGGGGGTTTCTGCCGCGACAGAGTTTTGGGCCATTTTCTGCCGCGGCAGCCGATGGGTTTCCCAGAGTTTTGGGGTCGTTTTCTGCCGCGGCAGCCGATACGGGTTTTTGCCGCGACAGAATTTTGGGGCCGAATGCGGGGTTCTGCCGCGGTAGGAGGATAGGTAGAGGAGGGTTGTATTTGGCGTAAGTGACATGCAACGAAGAAACCCATTACACACAACATCGTCATAATTATATAGATATAATTCTACATTACATATAATTCTATATTACATAAATATATACATAAATGAAGATCATAACCCGTCTGGGTAGCCGGAGGTATGGTATTTTCCTTCTGGGTTTATGACATGGTCAACAAGAAATCCCGCCAATTCCTCTTAAATTGCTACCAAACGCTTCCTTGGATCGAGATTCTCCCGCAATCTTTCCAACTTTATATAAAAGAAGGAGGTCAATATTAATATCAATAGTCATAACAAATACTATGAATGACACTCAACAAAAATTGTGAATATATTGCTCACGTACTTTTAAAAATGTCCCTCCGTCCCGCTCACTGACCTCGGAGCGAATGTACTCGCACACGAAGTATCCACATAGATTAGTACCTGGTGGCTGCCTCTCGCACTTTACGACAAAAGGTTTCAATCAAATAATATCAAGCATGACATGATGGTATTGGAACTAGAATTGAAGAGATGCACGGATCTAGCTCGTACTACTTACATCAATCCGATGACAACTAAGCTCGTCTTTAAATTCACCTACCGTAGCATTGATGAAAGCTTTCCAAACCCTGCCCGGCAAAAAAAAGTGTTATTAGCTAATTGATATCTCAGGATATAGTGCGATAATGACTGAAATTACCTCTGGAGCATATATTTAATGAATGCATACTCTGATTTGTCTCTCATTAGCGAGTCCTTGATTTCAACTCTTTCAGCGTCAACTTCAATGGTTAGCAGAATCCAGTGATAGCTGCGCACGTTTATATACGTCAGTAACTCATCAATTACACTTAGCAGAATCAAGTGATATGTACAAGACAGTAACACTCTTACATGTAGTCGTAGGGAAATAATATTTTTCGTTTGTAATGTTGCCTCAATAAGACCCTTAGCAGGTTACGCTCTGTGTCCTTGGGGTATTCCATTAGAAATCTTTGATTAAACCGGTGTGGGTCGATGAACCCAGTGTCAAAGATTTTCTTACGGTCACATTCATCGCTAATTACATGCAATAAAAGAGCTGAGTTAGAGACTTTATCATAGAAATAAATGAACCACTTACAGACAATAAGTAGCGAGGAGACTTAAGTCAAGGGCATCTTGTTTGAATAACATATATAATTCCTCAAATAAATTTGCAACTGGTCTTCACCATTAAAATGCTCACTTGTAATTTTCACAAGCAGCGCTAACAATTGATCTTCTTCATCACATGTAGAGACTTTCTCGTACCAGTCATCCAGTCTTCGCATTTGAGTTGGTAGAAATTTGACCTCATCAGGTCTGACCAGAGTCTTCCTGTATTCATATCTCCATGCAAATTCCTCTTGTATGGGGATATGCCCGCCTAGCGCTTGATCAATTGTAATATTAGAACCTTTGGAAAATTCCATTTCTATAATATTCTGATGATCAGTATTGGATAACACCTTGAGCGGGGCGATCGATTTGTTTGCCTGCATTCCGAGTTGCGCAATCTCTCTTTTCCCACTGCTTGTAGTAGTATTTCATGGAGTATTACCGCTGCTTGCAGTAGTATTTCTTGAATTCTTCCTACCAATTCTCAGCAGACAGCGTGTGTAGTCATCAGCCTTATTTATCTCATATTGCGATGGTTTCTCAAGAAACCCCTTAGCCCACTTTTTGGCTTTCGGATCAAATATTTGTTTTGCCTCGGGAGCTTTGGGTGCAAAGAAGGCTTTAACTTGGGCATCACTGATCGCTTTGGTTTCCTCACCAGTCATCTCGTAAGGTAACTTGGGAGGAGGCGGCAGGATTTTCTTCACCTTTTTACCTTTGGCTTTCTTTTGACTAGTATATATACTAGTTGACTGAGAGACCACCTTCTTCGTTTGACACGGCAACGGCGGAGTGGGCTGACGCGGCGGGGGAGGAGTGGGCTGATGCGGCGGTGGACTCGCGCTATGGTGGTCGTCCCACTCCTCATGTGGACTTGCTGGAGGCGGCAGACTCGGCTGACGCGGAGGAGACGGTGGTGGCTTGGGTGAGCCTGGAAACACTATGTATTTCTTGCGCCATAGAATGATAGAGCCCCTCACTTCTCCTAGCGTGCTATCATCTTCAGGTCCAAGGATGTCAAGTTGTAGTGATTCATATTGAGGTAGAATCTCATCCACCCCGACACGAGCATATCCATCTAGAATCTCTTTGCAATGCCAGCGTGCTTCAGGTTCACAAGATAAAGCATAGCCGAGAGCCGCCTTGAAGGATAAGTTCATCACTCCCACATGCAGCTCGCAGCTTGTCTTCTCAGTGATATTGTCCACGGGATAGCGATCTATCGGATCGGCCATCATGGAAGCGACACTGCTTCTCCGCTGAGTTGGGACACCGACACTTTCTTGTAGCTGCTGATGAGTTGGCCCTTGCTGGCGCATTTCGTCCAGCTGCTTCTGTTGCTCCTTTAGCATGGCATATATTTCCTCATTCTTTCTTTCCACGCTACACAACCGGTATGCCTCCTCTATATCCTTCCGCTTCTTTGCCCTCGCTCAGCTTCTATAGGATTTAGTGTCCTGAGGAAACCCAGTCTTCCACGGCACAGAAGGTCCAAAGCCTCGTGTTCGTCCTGTTTTTTCAGGATTCCCGAGGGCCTTTGTCAGCTCGTCGTTCTCTTTGTCGGGTTTGAAGTCACCCTTTTTAACCTCCTCAATTGTTTTAACAATTTATCCATGGGGTGTAGCAACATTGGACTTTTTATCGAATATTAACTCCCATGTTTCCATGTCATACTTTGCCCCATGGGCAAGTAACCAATTCCTTACTCTGATGGGCCGGTCCTCTGTAGCTGGAGTGAGCCCTTGGGCACGCAAGGCTTTCTCGGCTTCCTTCCACTTAGGAACAGAAGTCCTGTAGCCACCAGTCCCCATCGTATGGTGATATTTCTTTTTTTGCAGCATTTTCTTTATTCTTTGCGGACCTTTTTTTTTGCTATTGCTGATTTCTTGTAGTCTAGAAATCTTTCCTAGTGAGGCCACTGCTTCTCTAGTGAGTCCTCGAATGATGGAACTTTTTCTACCTCGAGATATTCATTGTATAATATTTTCTTATAGTTATTGAACTGTTGGGCCATCTTCTTAAGAGCGAAACGCTTAACTTTGGACCTCATATCATCTGTGGCCTCCTTAGTCTCTGAGACCGGTAGGGTGAAATGGCGAATGAGCTTATCCCATAGTATGTCTTTGTATCTGTCCTCGACATAACTCATAGAATATTCATCGGCCTTTGCTGGCTTATTCCAGTTGATAATGCTGATCGGGACGTTGTCCCTAACAATAAATCCACATTGATGAATAAATGTGTTTGTGTTCTTTATGGGAAGCAACAGGACACCCACTGGAGAGACCTCAACAATTGTGAGATGCACATCATCGGGCATCCCTTTGGCAGGTACTCGTTTACTATTTTTAACTGACTTGGTCGATGTGGATGTCTAAAATAAGAAACAACATTCGTTAATATATATATACACACACAAATAAATTAATGCATCTATCTACTAGTGATCAATAGGCTTAATAATATACCTTGCCAGACTTTGTCAAGGCTGGTCCATCATTTTCCAAGCCATCATCGAAATTAAAACTAGTATGCGCTTTGACTTGAGGTTCTATCTCTATTCCCTCACCGGACTCATTTAGAAACTGTGAGCCATCTTATGCTCCACAGTCTTCTTCCCCACCTTGATCGACGAGCGCTCCATCCTGATAGGGGAGCTGTCCTCCACCCAGTATCATATCGAATAAAGGCTCTTCACCTTCTCTACTATTGAAGTGATCCATAGAATAACTGCTATGATATAATGTGCATATATGAGTAATAAAATTATATAACATCTCGAATGACAACAAAAGTATTAATATTATATAACATCTCGAATAACATCTCAGAAAACAACAAAGAAGTCATAATACATCTTGAATAACGACAAAGTAGTAATATCATATAAAAAACAACATCTTGTCTGATAACATCGCTCACACTCAACGTCGACTACCGGCTCCTGAGCCGCGGGATGTGACCAACCAAATAGTCGGAACCATCACCAGACTATAACTAGGGTGATATCCCTGAATAACCTGCCAGGTATGGGGGGCCACCCTGGCGTCCAACATCACCATATAGCGACGGACGTGCTCGTCCTCCTCCCTGACGCGACGTCGTACCACCTCCTCGGGGGCCGGCTCCCTCTGCACTCTGCCTGGGCCACGTGACCTCCACCAAAGAAGATCCGGTTCGACGACGACACCTGTATTCCTCACCAAGCTACGCGTCTCTGACGGTAGCACCTCCCAGTGCCAGCCTGGCGGAGCCTAGTCTCGTACAACACCGCTAGAGCATAGTACTCCCTCGCTCTGGCCGAGTTGGCTACGAGGATGCCCGGGCATATCCTAAAGTAGGTATGGATTTGACCGAAAAATACACTCTTTAGAAAAAACATACAATATATATACAGTAAATACTAACTAATATCCTAAATACTAAACAATATACACTACTTAGGAAAAATACACTATTTAGGACAAAATGTACTATATATACACTATATACTAACTAATATCCTAATTAAATACTAAACAATATACACTACTTAGGAAAAAATACACTATGTATACACTAAATACAAACTAATATCCTAAATACTAAACAATATACACTATATATTGAAAAAATACACTATTTAGGAAAAAATACACTATACACTAAATACTACCTAATATCCTAAATACTAACTAATATACACTATATATTGAAAAAATACACTAAATACTAATTAAATACTAACTAATATATCCTAAATACTTACTAAATACTAACTAATATATCCTAAATAATAAATACTAACTAAATCCTAAATACTAACTAAATACTAACTAATATATCCTAAATAATAATACACACTATGAAAAAACAGAAGAAAAAAAACTTCATCACATGGATGGGCGGTGAGGGCGGGCTGAGGGAGGCGCCTATGGCAGGAAGGGCGTCAGGCGAGAGGCGGCAATGACGCTTGGCGCAGCGATCGACGGACGACGAAACGAGGCGACGCTGGGCGCGGAAGGGCGGCGGCAGCTGGCGACGTGACGGCGACAGGAGGCGAGGCGGCATCGATGAGAAAGGAGGTGTCCCGGGAAGTTGCTCGGGCCGGGAGGAGGGAGGTGGGTATTTATACCCACCACCTCTAGTCCCGGTCCCAGCCTCCAGCCGGGACTGACTAGAGGTTAATTTTTTTAAATTTATTATTTCTATATCTTTTGTTGTGTTATGATGAAAAATATGTATTATATATCAAATTTTGCAGAAAAAAAGATCTATAATGTAAATCTATTAGCATATCTGTTATAAAACTAATATTTTGTTGAATTAAAAAATATCTTTTGTATACTAGAGTTTGAATTTATTAATATTATTATTTCAATATCTTTTATTCTGTGATGCTGCAAAATATGTATTATAAATAAAATTTTGCAGAAAAAAGATCTATAATGTAAATCTATTAGCATAATATGTTATAAAACTAATATTTTGTTGAATTAAAAATATCTTTTGTATACTAAAGTTTGAATTTATTAATATTATTATTTCAATATCTTTTATTCTGTGATGCTGCAAAATATGTATTATAAATCAAATTTTGCAGAAAAAAGATCTATAATGTAAATCTATTAGCATATTATGTTATAAAACTAATATTTTGTTGAATTAAAAAATATCTTTTGTATACTAGAGTTTGAATTTATTAATATTATTATTTCAATATCTTTTATTCTGTGATGCTGCAAAATATATATTATAAATCAAATTTTGCAGAAAAAGATCTATAATGCAAATCTATTAGCATACTAAATATAGACCGGTACTAAAGCTTGCGGCGGGCTAGGGAAGGCAGGACTAGGGCAGGCAGGCTAGGGAAGGCAGCACTAATGATATGGGTGAGTGTCGATATTATGTCATGTAGATTTTACCTTGTCCCGGATGGTGTCGCCAACCGGGACTAAAGTTAAACCTTTAGTTCCGGTTGGAGACACCAACCGGGACAAAACATGAGTGAGCACTAATAATAGGGGTGAGTGTCGACATTATGTCGTGAGTGTCGACACTATGCCGAGCTGCTTGTACTATAAATAGGTCAGTCCTCCAGCCAGCTTGAGGTATATCCAAGATCGATGGTTTTCGAGAGCAGGGACACCACTACGACCAGTTTGAGGGAGATGCCTTCGGAGCCCAGTCCTCCGGTATCTCCAACAAACTAGTCATAGAGGCACTCCCTAATATGTGAAATTAGGTTAGATCCCTGGCATATTGATCTAGTTAGAGAAGTTACAAGCTGCAAGATGGTCTTCGAGAGCAGGGACACCACTAAGGCCAGTTTCAGGGAGATGCCGCCGGAGCCCAGTCCTTCGGCATCTCCAACAAACTGGTCATAGAGGCACTCCCTAATATGTGACCGCACATGTTTGGAGATTAGATCTTAATGGTAAGTACGAATCGGGACAACATCTTCATAGTTTGGGAAAGTCGTAGTACGAATCGGAACTAAAGGTCCCCCTTTAGTCCTGGTCCAACCATAAAACGGGACTAATACACTCAAGACATTTATTAATATTTAAAAACCGAGACTACGGAATCGGGACTAAAGGCCCCCTTTAGGTCAGGTCCAGCCACAAACCGGGACTAACACTCAATATTAAAAACCGGGACTAACCGGGACTAGCTAACACTCAGGACTAAAGCCGCCCCCTTTAGTCATAATCATGCCTTGTCCTATAGTACGCGACTTCAGGGTCTTCTTCGTCATCGCCATCATCATCGTCATCGTCACCTGCCACTCCGGGGATCCTCAGCCCAGCCACATCATATACCAGGGGAACCTGCCACTCTGGCCTCGGATTCACGGCGGGCGGGGGAAGGGTATCCTGGAAGACGATGCCGCTACCACCGGGTGGGGGAGGGGCCTTCTTGTGGCTCTGTGGCGGGTGGACTTGTGGGCACCGCATGCGAGGATGGTCTCCCTCGGCGATGTAGCGCATCACGCCGATGATAGTCCAGTTCGCCTACCACAGGCGGCGACCAGCTTCGTTGAGGTTCACCGGGGGAGGGCCGTCACCCTCGTACCTGGAGAGTTCTCTTCCTCGCCGGTTAGCAAAAAAAGGCATTCCAGGTGTCATAGTTGTCGGGATCCCACTAGGGATCCATCCGCTGCTCCGGCGTGAGCTCGTGGTAGAAGTGGTTCGTGATGGCCGCCTGACGTCCGAAACCTTGAGGGATAGGAGGGACAGGAACCCCTCCAGCACTCAGCATCCAGCCGGCGGGCGGCCGGTAGCCCAGAGGGCAAGGGTAGCTGGGCGCCTGCGCCCTCGGTCTCCTCGAGGTCGAATGGCCCGATGGCCGTATCCATTGTTGTGAGAGAGTAAGGTGTGGATGTGTGAATAGCGATGGCGCGGTCGGCCTAGATATAGAGGAAAAGGGCGGGAAAACATTGCGGGAAGCGGTGGGAAATGGCGGGAAATGTCTCTAGTCCCGGTTAGTGGCTACAACCAGGACCAAAAGCTTCGGTCAGAGGATAAGGGCGGGAAAATATGGCGGGAAGCGGTGGGAAATGGCGGGAAATATCTTTAGTCCCGGTTAGTGGCTACAACCGGGACTAAAAGCTTTGGTCAGATGAAAAGTTAGTATAATTATTCTTATAAAACAGAAAAAATAACAAACTTGGTAAAAGCTTCACAAAATGATATACATGCATATGAACATATTGATTGCATCTAAAAAACGGCCGCAGGTAAAATTCTAAATACATCATATGACTTTCTTATGACCGTGTGGCATTAACCATGGAGCATCTTCATCAAGTAACATGATGCTTGGGTCATCCTTCACTACAAACGGCGGAATTCCATGAAACTTGTCATAATCTTCGAACATCTCTGTCTTGTCCTCCACTCCTACGATGTTTCTTTTCCCTGAAAGAACTATGTGGCACTTTGGCTCATCGTTTGATGATGTATTTGTTTGCTTATATTTTCTTTTTCTTGGTTTGGTAGACATATCCTTCACACAGAAAACCTGAGACACATCATTGGCTAGGACGAATGGTTCGTTCATGTACACAAGATTGTTGAGATCCACTGTTGTCATTCCGTATTTTTTGTCTACCTCAACCCCGCCTCCTGTTAGCTTGACCCATTTGCACTGAAACAAACGAACCTTCAAAGCAGGTCCATAGTCAAGTTCCCATATCTCCTCTATGTAACCATAATATGTGTCCTTTGACCCATTGTTGTTTGTTGCATCAAAGAGGGCACCACTGTTTTGGTTGGTGCTCTTTTTATCGTGGGTGATCGTGTAAAATGTATTCCCATTTATCTCGTACCCTTGGTAAGTCCATATAGTCGAATATGGTGAGCTGGCCAACAAGTACAACTCATCACAAATAGTGTTGTTATTCATGAGATGTGTTTGCAACCAACTGCCAAAAGTCTTCATGTGTTCATCTCTAATCAAGGAGTCATGCTTTCCCAGGTTGTTTGAGCATACAATATCCTTGTGTTCCTTTATATATAGAGCTGCCAAGGTGGAATTATGCAGAACCGTGTAGTGTGCTTGAGTGAAATAATGTCCGTCCCTACATATTATTGATTTCCTTCCTAGTGTGCCTTTTCCACTCAGTCTCCCCTCATGCTGTGATTCAGAAACACCAATCGACTTAATTTCAGGAATAAAGTCAACACAAAACTCAATGACCTCCTCTGTTCCATAGCCCTTCGAGATGCTTCCTTCTGGCCTAGCATCGTTATGGACATATTTCTTCAAGACTCCCATGAACCTCTCAAAGGGGAACATATTGTGTAGAAATACACGACCCAAAATGGTAATATCGTCAACTAGGTGTACCAGCAGATGCATCATAATATTAAAGAAGGATGGTGGGAACACCAGCTCAAAACTAACGAGACACTAGACCACATCATTTTGTAACCTCGGTAGAATTTCTGGATCAACTACCTTCTGATAAATAGCATTGAGGAATGCACATAGCTTCACAATGGGCAGTCGAACATTTTCCGGTAGAATACTGAAGGGATTTGCGGCATAGTAAATCAAAATTTTCTACGGAAGCGAACAGAGGGAAGCCAAGATCTAATCTAGGAGATGCAAACAACGAGAGAGATTGGATTAGATCTTCATACCCTTGAAGATTCGCACAGCGGAACGTTCATCGGAACGTGGGTGATGTAGTCGTACTCGCTTCTCCTCCTCGCGGTCCGATCCGATCTAGCACCATAAGTGGCGATGCCTCCGTGAGATGCACACGTGCAGCACCTCGACGTCTCCTCCTTCCTTGGTCCAGCAAGTATGGTGGAGAGATGAGTTGGATCTACAACGCGACGGCGCGGTGCAATTGGTGGAGAATTTCTGCAGCAGGGCTTCGCCTACAAGCAGTCGGGAGGGAGAGAGGAGGGCAGCAGGGCGGCTAGGGTTGGAGGGGAAGGTGTGTGGGGGTGGTGCGCCCCAGCCCTCTATATATAGAGGGGTGGGCGCATCCCTAACCCCTCCCCCAAGCCCTAGGCCGGCGGCCAAAGGAGGAGGAGTGGGGGGCAAGGAAACCTCCCCCCTTCTAGAAGCTCTATCTAGGGTTTTACCCTAGCTGGCCGGTTGGGCCCTATGGGGCCTTGTGCCCCTGGCCCAATGCAGCTAGGGCACTCCCTCATAGGCCCATGCCCCCTCCCGGAAGGTGGGGCCACGTTGGTCCCCCTCCGGAAGGTTCTAGAAGCTTCCGGTACAATACCGATTAACCCGGAACAATTCCGAACTCCAAAAACTGCAATGCTTATATGAATCCTATTCTCCGGACCATTCCGGAACCTCTCGTGATGTCCCGGATCCCATCCGAGACTCCGAACAAAAACTCATAAACCAATTATCCAATCTATCCTAGCGTCGAGACACGTTAAGTGTGTGACCCTGCGGGTTCGAGAATATGCGGACATGATCTTCTATCAATAATAAATAACGGGGTCTGGAAACCCATATTGACTCCCACACATTCATCGATGATCATATCGGATGAACCACGATGCCAGGATTCGTTCAATCCCATATATATATTCCCTTCGTCTCGTGATATTTTACTTGCCCGAGATTCGATCATCGGTATCGTCATACCTAGTTCAATCTCGTTCACAACAAGTACTTTACTCGTTCCGTAATCCGATATCACTTTGTGATTAACTCCTTAACCACGTGCTTGCAAGCGGTGTTGATATCGATTACCGAGTGGGCCCGAAGTATATCTCTCCGACTTGGGAGGGACAAATCCCATCTCGATACATACAACCCAACATGTACTTTCCGATCACCTGAGAGACACCTTTATGATCACCCTCTCATAGGATGACATTTGATGACCTCAAAGCTTTCATCCGATACCAGGGAGTTGTATTATCTCATGGTCTAAGGAATACAATATTTGACATAAGAAAAGCTTCGCAAAGATAAACACGATGACACGATCTAATTGCTCTGCTTAGTTTGGGTCTGTCCATCATATCATTCTCCCAATGATATGATCTTATTATTAATCGACAACTCATGTCTATGGTTAGGAAAGCTTAACCATCATTAATCAATGAGCTAGTCCATAGAGGCATACTAGGGACACGGTGTTATTCACAAACCACACAAGTATTAAAGTTTCCGCTTAATACAATTCTAGCATGGAATATAAACTTTATCGTGAATAAGAATTATAATAATAACATCTTTATTATTGCCTCTAGGGCATAATTCCAACAGTCTCCCACTTGCACTAGAGTCAATAATCTAGTTTACATTTGGCAACAATCTCACACCCATGGCAATGAGGTCTTGATCATGTTTACACGTGGAAGAGGTTTAGTCAATGGATCTGCGACATTCGATCTGTATGTACTTTGCTAATCTTGAGATCTCCATCGCTATATAATCTCGGATTATATGAAACTTGATTGATATGCTTGGTCTTTGGATGATATCTTGGTTCCTTAGCGAGTGCTATGGCGCGGTGTTGTCACACAATATCTCCAGTGGGTCCAATGCACTTGGAACCACGCCAAGCTTAGTGATGAAGTTCTGATCCAAACTCCTTCACTTGACGCTGCGGCAGCCATGTATTCCGCTTCCTTTGTAGATCCCGCGATCACGCTTTGCTTGCAGCTTCTCCGACTCTGACTCCTCCATTCAAAATATAAACGTATCACGTGCGAGATTTAGAATCATCCTTGTCGATTGTCGAAACTAGCGTCGGCGTAACCTTTTCTGACGAAATGTTCATCACCCCATAGACCAAGAACATTTCTTTAGTCCTATTTAGGTACTTTAGGATGTTCTTCACGGTTGTCGATGTTCCTCTGGATCACTTTGATATCTTTCGTCAAACTAAGAGCATTGGACACATCGGTCTAGTACACAGCATGGCATACATGATAGAACCTATGGCGAGGCATAAGACACTTTGCTCATAGCTTCCCTATCATTTATCGTGGTGGACACGAGCCTTGCTCAATATCTTACACGACAACATAGGCCTTTGAACCTTTCTTTGCCTTATCCATTACGAACCTTTTAGAACTTTGTCTAGGTATGTACTCGGCTTAAAGCTATCAGCGTCTTTGTCTATCTCTATAGATTTTGATGCCCAATATATAAGCGACTTCACCGAGGTCTTTCATTGAAAAACACTTGTTCAAATAACTCTTCACATCGTTAAGCATGTTAATGTCATTTCCAATAATCAATATGTCATCCACATATAGTACCAGAAATGTCACCGAGCTCCCACTCACTTTCTTGTAGATACAAGCTTCATAGCTATTTGGAACAAATCCAAAGCTCTTGATCACTTGATCAAAACTAAGGTTCCAACTCCGAGATGCTTGCTTCAGTCCATAAATGGAACGCTGAAGCTTGCATACTTTATCAGCATCCTTAGGATCGACAAAACCTTCGGGTTGCATCATATACAACTCTTCATCAATGTTGCCATTGAGGAACGCAGTCTTGACATTCATCTGCCATATTTCATAATCATGAAACGCAGCAATTGCTAATAAAATCCGAATGGACTTAAACATCGCTACGGGAGAGAAGGTCTCATCGTAGTCAACACCTTGAACTTGTCGAAAACCTTTCGCGACAAGCCGTGCTTTATAGACGGTAACATTACCATCCGCGTCCGTTTTCTTATTGAAAATCCATTTGCACTCAACGGCCTTTCGGTCGCTAGGAGGGTCCACCAAAGTCCATACTTGGTTTTTGCTCATGGATCCCAATTCGGATTTCATGGCTTCTAGCCATTTCTCAGAGTCTGGGCTCATCATCGCTTCCTCATAGTTCGTAGGTTCACTATCTTCTACTAACAAGACAGTTAAGACAGGGTTGCCGTACCACTCAGGAGGGGCACGCGACCTTGTCGACCTGCGACGTTCAGTAGCAGCATCGTCCGAAGCTTCATGATCCTTATCATTAGCTTACTCTATTATTGGTGCGGTGACCTTTGGAACAATTTCAGGTGCTGCGCTACTCTCCAATTCAAGAGAAGGTTCAATAACCTTGTCTAGCTCTACTTTCCTCCCACTCACTTCTTTCGAGAGAAACTCCTTCTCAAGAAAGGAACCGTTCTTTGCGACAAACACTTTGCCTTCGGTTCTGTGATAGAAGGTATACCCAATAGTTTCCTTAGGATATCCTATGAAGACGCATTTCTCCGCTTTGGGTTCGAGCTTGTCCGGCATCAACTTCTTGACGTAAGATTCGCATCCCCAAACTTTAAGAAACGACAACTTAGGTTTAGCACCAAACCATAGTTCATACGGTGTCGTCTCAATGGATTTAGATGGTGCCCTATTTAAAGTGAATGCAGCGGTTTCTAATGCATAACCCCAAAATGATAATGGCAAATCAGTAAGAGACATCATTGATCGGACCATATCTAATAGAGTTCGATTCCGGCGTTCAGACACACCATTGCGCTGTGGTGTTCCGGGTGGCGTGAGTTGCGAAACAATTCCGCTTGCTTTAAGATGCGTGAGAAAATCATAACTCAAATATTCGCCCCCATGATCGGATCGTAGAAACTTAATCTTTCTGTTACGATGGTTCTCCACTTCATTCTGAAATTCCTTGAACTTTTCAAATGTTTCAGATTTATGTTTCATTAAATAGATATACCCATATCTACTTAAGTCATCGGTAAAAGTGAGAAAATAGCGATATCCACCGCGCGTCGAAACACTCATCGGTCCGCATACATCGGTATGTATGATTTCCAACAAGTCCGTTGCTCGCTCCATCATTTCGGAGAACGGGGTTTTGATCATCTTGCCCATGAGGCATGGTTCGCATGTGTCAAATGATTCAAAATCAAGAGACTCCAAAAGTCCATCAGAATGGAGTTTCTTCATGCGCTTTACACCAATATGACCTAGACGACAGTGCCACAAATAAGTAGTATTATCACTATCTACTTTGCGTCTCTTAGCCTCAATGTTATGGATGTGTGTTTCATCCCTTTCGAGATTTAGAGAAATAAACCATTCATAGAAGGTGCATGACCATAAAATATGTTACTCATATAAATAGAACAACCATTATTCTCCGATTTAAATGAATAACCGTCTTGCAATAAACACGATCCAGAAATAATGTTCATGCTCAACGCAGGCACATAATAACATTTATTTAGGTTTAAAACTAATCCCGAAGGTAAAACTAAGGAGAGCGTGCCGACGGCCATCACATCAACTCTTGATCCGTTGCCAACGCGCATCGTCACCTCATCCTCAAGCCGTCTATTCCGTAGCTCTGTTTGAGTTACAAATATTAGCACCGAACCGATATCAAATACCTAGGAACTACAACGAGGGCTAGTAAGGAAAACATCAATAACATGTATATCAAATATACCTTTGATGGTGCCAGCCTTCTTGTCCGCTAAGTACTTCAGACAGTTGTGCTTCCAGTGACCCTTGTCCTTGCAATAGAAGCACTCAGTGTCCGGCTTAGGACCAGACTTGAGCTTCTTCTCAGCAGGGGCAACGCGCTTGCCGCCGCCTTTCTTGAAGGGCTTCTTTGCACCCTTACCTTTCTTAAAGGAGGGCTTGTTGACCATCAACACATGATTATCCTTTTTGATGTCCACCTCGCAGCCTTGACTGCGAAGAGCTCGGTGATCATATCGATGGAATCAATCGATTATGAGTCACTACAAAACTTTTGTAGGGGAGGAGTGATTGCGAACCTGTCAATCTTGAGCTCCTCTGGAATCTTGCAGTCCGATTGCTCAAGGCGTTGAGTGTAGCCCGACATCTTAATGGCGTGCTCACTAACGGAACTCCTTCCTCCATCTTGCGGTTAAAGAACTTCTCGGAGATCTCATATCTCTGAGCGGGCCTGAGTCGAAACATAGTTTTCAGCTCCTCAAGAATCTCAAAGGGCAGGATAGTCTTCAAAACGATTTTGAAGGTCCGATTCCATAGCAAACAACATGGTGCTCTTAATCACACCATAATCATCTTCTTGCGATCGATAGACAGCTTTCTCATCACCGGATGCGATTCAGCGAAGGCGTCACCTAACGCTTTCTCAAGGACATAGTCCTTTTGACCGCCAGAGAGAATGATTCTCAGATTGCGTAACCAATTGGTGAAGTTAGACCCATTGTTCTTAAGCTTTTCTTTCTCAGCAAAAATGTTGAAGTTGAAGTTGGACTTAGCCATGTGATCTACAATATTTGCAAGTACAAATTAGACTATGTTCATGATAACTAGTTCAACTTTTAATCAAATTACTAGATGAACTCCCACTAAATTCAACATCCATCAAGTTGTTTGGTGAACACGATCCAAATTCACCACACCTAATCCGATCTTCACGAGAAGAGATGTGGTTTCAATGGTGGACAACGAAGTGTCGATCATATCATTCATATGACTCATGCTTAACCTTTCGGTTCATGTGTTCCGAGGCCTTGTCTGTACATGCTAGGCTCGTCAAGTTAGACCCAAGTATTTCCGCGTGTGCAAAACTGGCTTGCACCCGTTGTATGTGAGCGTAGAGTCTATAGCACCCGATCATCATGTGATGATTGGACACGACGAACTTTCGCAACGGTGCATACTTGGGGAGAACACAGTTTTTATCTTGATCTTTAAGTGAGGAATCATCTTATAATGCTACCGTAGCGATCTAATCATAATAAGATACATAAAAGGATAAACATCACATGCATATAACTTTATGTGACATGGTATAGCCAATCTTCACGCAATGATCTCCATCTTGTGCGTGCCGGCATGATCTCCATCACTCCACCATGATTGCCTCCACCACGAATAGCAACTACAACTATTGATAACTACTTAGCGATAAAGTAAAGCTATTACATGGCGTAAAAGAAGTTGACTCGCAGGTCATACACAATTATAAAGACAACCATATGGCTCCTGTCGGTTGTGTACTCATCGACATGCAAGTCGTGAAACATTACAAAACATGATCATCGCATACAATACACATATCACATCTTGGGCCATACCATATCACATAAAACACTCCCTGCAAAAACAAGTTAGACGCCTCTAATTTGTTGTTGCATGTTTTACGTGGCTTATGGGAGTAGATGCTAAGAACGATTCTTACCTACGGAAAGCCACAACGGTGATATTATGGTTGCCAAACTCCGGTGTTAAACCCATGACAACTATAGTGAGAGAAATAGGCATCCACCAGCCGCATGTGTGGAACAAGCCACACGTCAAGTGCGGGCGGTCTCATGACGACGTCGCGTAAGGTTGGCCTGGACCGCTTCAATCTCACTATCCCGCATCATAAGAAGAACACAAACAAGAGGCTTGCAATAGAAAACATCAACACCCGCAACAACCATGTTGCGTTCTACTCGTGAAACACATCTACGCATAGATCTAGCTCTGATACCACTGATGGGTTTCGCGGCATAGTAAATCAACATTTTCTACGGATGCGAACAGAGGGAAGCCAAGATCTAATCTAGGAGATGCAAACAACGAGAGAGATTGGATTAGATCTTCATACCCTTGAAGATTCGCACAGCGGAACGTTCGTCGGAACGTGGGTGATGTAGTCGTACTCGCTTCTCCTCCTCGCGATCCGATCCGATCTAGCACCACAAGCGGCGATGCCTCCGTGAGATGCACACGTGCGGCACCTCGACGTCTCCTCCTTCCTTGGTCCAGAAAGTATGGTGGATAGATGGGTTGGATCTACAACGCGACGGCGCGGTGCAATTGGTGGAGAATTTCTGCAGCAGGGCTTCGCCTACAAGCAGTCGGGAGGGAGAGAGGAGGGCAGCAGGGCGGCTAGGGTTGGAGGGGAAGGTGTGTGGGGGTGGTGCGCCCCCAGCCCTATATATATAGGGGTGGTCGCAGCCTAGACCCTCCCCCAATCCCTAGGCCGGCGGCCAAAGGAGGAGGAGTGGGGGGCAAGGAACCCCCCCCCCCCTTCTAGAAGCCCTATCTAGAGTTTTACCCCTCTTGGCCGGCTGGGCCCTATGGGTCCTTGTGCCCCTGGCCCAATTCGGACAGGGCACTCCCTCATAGGCCCATGCCCCCTCCCGGAAGGTGGGGCCACGTTGGTCCCCTTCCAGAAGGTTCTAGAAGCTTCCGGTACAATACCGATTAACCCGGAACAATTCCGAACTCCAAAAAACTGCACTGCCTTATATGAATCTTATTCTCCGGACCATTCCGGAACCTCTCGTGATGTCCCGGATCCCATCCGAGACTCCGAACAAAAACTCATAAACCAATTATCCAATCTATCCTAGCGTCGAGACACGTTAAGTGTGTGACCCTGCGGGTTCGAGAATATGCAGACATGATCTTATATCAATAATCAACAGCGGGGTCTGGAAACCCATATTGACTCCCACACATTCATCGATGATCATATCGGATGAACCACGATGCCAAGATTCAATCAATCCCATATATATATTCCCTTCTCGATACATACAACCCAACAGGTACTTTCCGATCACCTGAGAGACACCTTTATGATCACCTCTCATAGGATGACGTTTGATGACCTCAAAGCTTTCATCCGATACCAGGAAGTTGTATTATCTCATGGTCTAAGGAATACAATATTTGACATAAGAAAAGCTTCGCAAATATGAACACGATGACACGATCTAATTGCTTCGCTTAGTTTGGGTCTGTCCATCATATCATTCTCCCAATGATATGATCTCATTATTAATCGACAACTCATGTCCATGGTTAGGAAACCTTAACCATCATTAATCAATGAGCTAGTCCATAGAGGCGTACTAGGGACACGGTGTTGTTTACAAACCACACAAGTATTAATGTTTCTGCTTAATACAATTCTAGCATGGAATATAAACTTTATCATGAACAAGAATTATAATAATAACATCTTTATTATTGCCTCTAGGGCATAATTCCAACAATACTTAGGGAAGACCCGGCAAGACCCGGTGCCTCGCGTATGGTTCATTCGGCTGGTGCAGGACCCGCCCTATGTGTGGCAGCAACATCATCATCCGGAAACAATGCGCGAAAAGATAGAGCAGTAACTTCAGGAAAAAAACAAGCAAATTGTACCGTATGATCCGCCGGTAGCTGAAAAGATCAATGAGAACTGAGGCAATGGAAGCCGAGGTAATAATGGCGAAAGAAACACCGGTCGTGCCAACAAAGGCAACGGAAGCCGAGGCAATGGAGACCTTGGAAGAGGAAATCATGAGAACAATATCCCGGCGGAAGGAAGGAGGGATCCGCCGCCCAATCCTCGGGCGAGATATGAACCTCGGCAGGAAAGAGAAGTGAGACCAGCTCGCCATAATCAGGAAAATGAGAGGTACAATGACGGTTATTCCGATATGGAGTATGCAGGGCATGGTGGAAATGACCATTATGGAATGCAGGAGAGAGTAGTTTATAGAAACCTACCGTCAAATGATGCAAGACTAAAACTGGACAGGTTATACCGGTCCGAGTTGTTAGAGGATCAAGGTCCGCCAGGTCCGGCATGTTTCGGACCCCGGATCATGGGCGAGCCGCCTGTGCCGAATTTTCAGCTGGCAAGGGGCACGAAAACATACAATGGGAGCACCAAACCACAAGATTGGTTAATTGACTATGCCACTGCAGTAAAAATAGCTGGCGGAAACTTGCGATGGGCAGTAAGATATGTCCCGCAAATGCTGGAAGGGCCGGCCAGAGTATGGCTGAATAATCTTCCAGCGGGCAGTATCAATTGCTGGTTAGATTTTGAAGAGATGTTTGTCAGCAACTTTACCAGCACTTACAAGAGACCGAACAGGCCACAGCATCTTGCGATGTGCAAGCAAAGGCTGAACGAGACAGATAGAGAGTTCTTGACTCGGTGGTGTAACCTCAGGAATTCATGCGAGGGAGTTATAGAATCACAAGCAATAGCTTGGTTCGCTCAAGGGTGCCGTTATGCCAGTGTCTTGTGGCAGCGACTACAAAGAGATATGCCAACCACTTTGGCAGAAACCATTAGGATAGCGGATTCGTATGCATTGGGAGATCCGACGCAACCAGAGCTGATGTCGGCGGACCATCGAGAGCATCAAGATCAATATGCAAGAGATGTGGCTGGATCATCGAGGCGCAACGAGTTTAGAGGTAGAAGAAGAGAGGAAAGACCAGATTACAGATATGCCTCTAATCAGGTGGCAGCAATAGTACAAGATCAGCCGACTCACGAAAACATTCAGCGGCAGAAGAATGGTCCTCAGCACTGGACACCAAGGAATGAAGGGAAGAGACAGTGGATGCCAGAACAGAAGAAGCAATGGCAGGAGAGGCCGAAGTACACGTTTGAATCCATGTTGGATCAACCGTGTAAGTTTCACACTCCAAACCCAGCCAAGTCGGCTAATCATACAACCCGGCAATGCGCCTGGATGAAAAACGCAATGGGGAACCCGGCGGGTATGCAAGCACCTTCCCATCAGGCGCATCAGCAGCAGCAGCCGCCATTGACTGGGGCGAATGCACATCAGTTAATGTTACCCCCTCCTCCCCCGAGGTATGATAACTCAAATCGGAGGGATGCAGTACATCAAGTGATAAATCAGGGTCAGGATGGAAGGGCTAACCCCGGAAATAATGGACGCAATGATTACAGGGAGCATCATCAATCATATTGCGTGTTCACAACAGAACAGCAAGACAGGCAAAGTGTACAACGCCGGCATATGGAAGTGAATGCAGTTATGCCGGCAGTACCGAGATATGTGCCTTGGTCAGATCAAGAAGTAACTTGGAGTATAAAAAATCATCCCAAATTAATGCCGACTCCGGGGTCGTATGCACTCGTATTAGATCCGACATTTGTCGGGCCCAACATTAATGTGAAATTCTCAAAAGTACTCATTGACAATGGGAGCAGTATCAATATCATGTACAAAGATACAATGCATAAGCTCGGAATATCGCAGAATATGCTGCAATCCACAAGAACCACGTTCCATGGAATAGTGCCGGGACTTTCATGTGAACCCATTGGGAAGGTTTGGGTAGATGTGTTATTCGGCACAAGGGATAACTGCAGAGCGGAAAATTTGGAGTTTGAGGTGGTGGATCTAGAAAGTTGCTATCATGCTTTACTTGGGCGGCCAACGTTGGCCAAAGTCATGAGTAGCTGCCACATCGCATACTTGAAAATGAAGCTACCCGGACCACAAGGGGTGATAACTGTAGCAGGAGATTACAGGAAGTCAATGGAATGTGCTACAGCTGGATCAAACCTGGCCGAGTCATTGGTAATCGCAAGAGAAAAAAGAAGGATTCAGGAGGTAGCGGCCCTCGCTCAGTCGGCACAACTGAATATGCCGGCATTGGCTAACCCACATGGAAGTGTCTCATTCCAGCCGACTAAAGAAACAAAAAAGGTCCAGATAGATGAGCAGTTCCCAGAGCGCACCGTCACCATTGGTGTCGGCCTAGATGCCAAATAGGAAAGCGAGCTCACCAACTTCCTCCGTGAGAATCGGGATATCTTTGCATGGTCAACTCAAGACCTGCAAGGTGTGCCGAGGGAGTTGGCTGAGCACTCTCTGAATGTAAGGCCAGGAGCAAGGCCGGTGAAGCAACCTCTCCGCCGCTTCGCCGAAGACAGGAGAAAAATAATAGGGGATGAGATAGCTCGGCTCCTTGCGGCCGGGTTCATCATGGAAGTGCTTTATCCGGATTGGCTATCAAACCCGGTGTTAGTAGAAAAGAAAAAGGACGATCCAAATGTAGCCATCGTATGGCGAATGTGTGTTGATTACACGAACCTGAACAAGGCATGTCCCAAAGATCCTTTTCCTTTACCTAGGATAGACCAAGTCATTGATTCGACCGCTGGTTGTGAGCTGTTATCGTTTGTAGACGTGTATTCTGGTTTCCACCAGATACCGTTAAATCCGGCTGATCAAATAAATACTGCGTTTATTACCCCGTATGGGGATTATTGCTATCGCATTATGCCATTCGGCATGCATAACGCAGGGGCAACATACCAGAGATGTAGGCAAAAGTGTCAACATAACCAGATAGGTAAAAATGTACAAGTATATGTAGATGATGTTTATCAAAACCAAAGAGAGAAAAACACTACTGGATGATATTCGGCAGACATTCGCGAATTTGAGAAGGTTCCGAATGAAACTTAACCCGGAGAAATGCACCTTCTGCGTACCAGCTGGGAAACTACTCGGTTTTCTCGTATCCAGCCGAGGTATAGAGGCCAATCCCACTAAGATAAGAGCAGTAGAAAGAATGGAATTGCCGAGAGTCTAAATGACGTACAGAAGTTCACGGGTTGCATGGACTCGCTTAGCCGATTTGTATGTCGGCTGGGAGAGAAGGCATTACCACTATATCAACCGATGAAAAAAATCTGATAAGTTCGTTTGGACACCACAAGCAAACAATGCATTTCATGAACTAAAAAAGATGCTAGTCACAGCACCAATCCTGGCCTCTCCATTGTGAAAAGAGCCTATGTTACTTTACATAGCCGCCACAAACAGAGTGGTAAGTGCGGTGGTCGTTGTGGAACGAATGGAAGATGATAAATCAGTACAAAGGCCGGTATATTACCTGAGCGAGGTACTATCAGCCTCGAAACAAAACTACCCACATTACCAGAAGATGGCATATGGGGTATACATGTCGGCGAAGAAACTTAAACATTACTTCGAAGAACATCCGATCAAAGTGATCTGTGAAGCACCCATAGCTGACATATTGAGCAACAAAGATGCAAGTGGTCGAATAGCAAAATGGGCAATTGAATTGTCACCTTATGCTCCGACATTCGATAGGCGAGATGCAATCAAATCTCAGGCAGTGGCCGACTTCTTTGTGGATTGGGCCGAGGTACAATATGAGCCACCATTACCAGATCCGACTTATTGGACAATGCACTTTGATGGTTCCAAGCTAAGGAATGGCTTGGGGGCAGGGATAGTGTTAACCTCGCCAAAAAGAGATCAGCTGAAATATGTGCTGCAAATACATTTTGCCGCGTCAAACAACGTAGCCGAGTACAAAGCACTCGTCCATGGATTAAAAGTGGCAAAAGATATTGGGATACGTCGGATCCTATGCTACGGAGATTCAGATCTGGTAGTACAACAAGTATCAGGTAATTGGGATGCGCTAGATGCGAATATGGCCTTATATATATTCCATGTGCAAAAACTCAGTGGATACTTCGATGGATGTGAATTTCATCATATACTCCGAGCAGAAAATGACGTTGCAGACACGTTGTCAAAACTCGGATCAACCAGACAATCAATTCCCCTGGGTATCGCCCTAGAGCACCTGAGAAAACCATCAATAGCACCATCACCAGAGTCCGAATCCATATTTATCTCGGCAAAATCAAAAGAAGATAGTATGCCGATGGAGATTGACCAAGAATTTAACCCGGAGTTTCCAAAAATGAACCCGGCCGTCACACGAACGGATATGGAAAAACCCGAGGTTGTTATGTCAGCAGAAAATATGGAAATAGATAGTGGAATTATCCCAGAAAAAATCACGCCAACATGGGCGCAACCTATATTTTCCTTCCTTAAAGATGCGACTTTGCCGAATAATGAGGTACTGGCTAGACAGACAGTGAGAAGAGCAAAAGCTTATACAATCAAAAATAATGAGTTGTATAAAAGGAGCGTCACAAACGTGCTGCAAAGATGTGTTGACTGGCGGAAGGCCAGGAAATCCTCCTAGATATACATCAAGGAGAATGCGGGCATCATGCCTCGTCTAGAGCTTTAGTTGCCAAAGCATTCAGGCATGGATTTTATTGGCCAACGGCGTTGAAAGAAGCCAAAAAAAATGGTAGAAAAAATGCAATGGTTGCCAGAGATATGCCAGCAAGATACATATGACATCGTCCGAATTAAAGTCGATACCAATTACCTGGCCATTTTTGGTATGGTGCTTGGATATGGTGGGACCATTCAAGCCGGCCCGGGGCGGGATGACCCATATTTTAGTCATGGTGGATAAATTCACAAAGTTGATCGAAGTAAAACCGATAAAAAAATGTGATGGACCAACAACAGTAAAGTTCCTCAAAGATATTATCTTGAGATATGGTTATCCACATAGTGTTATTACAGACAATGGCACAAACTTCGCTGAAGGGGCTTTTGCTAGATTTTGCCAAGAAAAACACATAAGACTAGATGTCGCCTCGGTGGCCCACCCAGCATCCAATGGGCAAGTAGAAAGATCTAATGGACTAGTATTGTCCGGAATAAAACCCCGACTTGTCGAACCTCTGCAAAGGTCGGCAGGATGCTAGATGGAGGAACTACCAGCAGTACTATGGAGCCTCAGAACTACCCCAAACAGGTCAACAGGATATACCCCATTTTTTCTGGTATATGGAGCAGAAGTCGTGCTTCCAGCCGACACAATACATGATTCGCCAAGAGTAACCCAGTACACAACCGCCGAGGTAAATGAGGTATCTCGGCAAGATGATGTCGATTTGTTAGAAGAGGCCAGGGAGTTGGCACTATCAAGGTCAGCTATTTATCAGCAAGATTTACAATGATATCACAGCAAAAAAGTCAATCCAAGAGTGTTTAAAGAAGGAGATTTGGTTCTTCGGCTAGTGCAACGCACAGCCGGAATGCACAAACTATCACCCCCATGGGAGGGACCATTCATCGTGAGCAAAGCATTGCACAACGATGCATATTACCTAATTGATGCTCAGTCGCCAGAAAATAACAAGGCAAACAAAGCCGGCGAGGAATCAAAAAGACCATGGAACATCGCTTTACTTCGTCCATTTTACTCGTAGGAGCCTCCTATGGCGCGTTGTAATGTGACAATTCAGGTCGAAGTATCAACTATGTATTAAACTTTAGCACCTTGAGCAGTAGCTCGGGGACTGCCCTATATTGTTTCTTATTGTGAGTTGTGTATTACACCTCGGCACCTTGAGAGGTGACTCGGGGACTGCCCTATATTGTTTCTTATTGTGAGTTGTGTATTACACCTCGGCACCTTGAGCAGTGACTCGGGGACTTCCCTATATTGTTTCTTATTATGAGCTATGTACTAAACCTCGGCACCTTGAGCGGTGACTCGGGGACTGCCCAATGATATTTATTATTTTTGAGTTAAGTAATAAACCTCGGCACCTTGAGCAGTGACTCGGGGACTGCCCCATGATTATCTGTTGCCTGAACACTTCAGTATTTCCAACAACAACTCGGGGAATACCCTGCAATAATAACCTATGCAAAATATTTTGGCAACCCAAGTAATAACTCAGGGACTAATTGATATAACCCACTGTTTTCAAAAGGACAGACAGGATATATGCCGAACTAAGGCTAGCCACATGGAGAAATACAATCCGGGTTTACGGAATAAAAGGTCGCCAAAACAAAGATATAAGGCAGTGAGACCCGCTTAAGCAAAGCCATAATGATTATCATCACTCATGTCTCAGCAGCAAAAGGCAAAAAAGGTTCGCACCACACCGAAAATCGCATAATTGTTTCACACACATCATACGCCCGGCATACCAGGGACTGGAAATAAGTTAAGAAGTTCTTTAAACCTAAGGGGCAGCACCATGACCCGGGGCATCAGGAATGGCTGTCTCAGATGACGGCGGCACGACCTCGGTCTCCGGTGCAGGGGCATCTCCAGAAGGTGGGCGTGCTGAGGTAGATGGTGCCTCAGCCGAGGTTACTTCGCCTTTAATAGGGGCGGTAGTATCCTCGGGGGGTGTCCGGGGCTGCTAAGAGGCGTTAGTCTGAGCTTGAGAATGCCCAGTCTCTTTAGAAGATGACCGCGCATCACCGTCCCCATCCGAGCTTGAGCTGGAATCACCAGAACTGTCCGAGTCGCCCTCACCCTCCTCCTGGTGGCCGAATTATCATCGGGGGCATCTTCGATTTTGACGTCATCCGCTGGGTTAGGAAGAAAACTCGGCCCTTCAATCCAGTTATGCACATCAGCATATTCAACAAGCTGGAAGGCACGAGCTTGACGGCGAGCGACGAATTCTGGATCCTCAACCCAAAGGGAGCCGGTGCACAGGTTTATCAAGGTATCGAGTGAAATGTCCTCATACCAAGACATAATGACTGTGGGCGCCATGTCAGTACCAGCTCTTCCAGCAGATTCCCTCCAGAGGTTTAACTGCGTCTGGGATGCCATTAACCTTTCCACAAGTATCTTGACCTCGTCAATATCAGGAGTTCCAGAAGTATTCGTCCAGAGAACATGGTAGGCCCGAATGGCCGCTTGCACCAAATCCCTGCCCATAATCTTCATTGGCCCAATAGCAGCGCCAACGGCAACCAAGAAGTCTTCCATTGAATATTCTGGACTCGCATCTGCGGGGACACCTCGGCGCTGGCGAGCATTAACCACTGCTCTAGAGCTCACGGGCTTAGATTCCGAAAAATGATCTACGCAAAATAAAAATATATCAGTTAAAAGTAAGAAAGAAGAGAGGATAACTCGGCCACGATCAGAAACTTACGCTGAATATAGCTCAGCATTTTCTGAAGATCTTGGTCCCAGTCAACCTTGGTCTTCTCGAAGCGAGTGATTTCCTCGCTCATCGTCCGAGTCTTAAGTTCGACAGCCTCGAGGAGTTCTTTATCCTTCTGCAATTGCAGACTTAGCCGGTTCTTTTCCTCAGAGAACTCTTGATCAACTTTCTCTAACTCAGATTTCTGAGAAATCTTGAGGGATTCCACCTCGGCACGCAACCGGGTTATCTCGTCATCTTTCTCTTTCAATTGCGCCGAATGAGTGGCGGCTTGCTCTAAAAAATGCAGCATCATATCAGGCATGGGTATGCATTCTTGATGCGATGCTGCAAGAGTTTGTAACTCGGCTATACCAAAGCCAGAAGGTTATAAGAAACTCAGGATAAGTTTGAACGAAAATTGATAGAGGAAAAGAATAACTAACCTTCCAGAGCTTTAACTTTCTTCTCAAGACGAATATTTAGATTATTGATATTACCCGATTGCAAGCAAAATGAGTTAGCACCCCAAATCGAAAATATTAACAGCTTAAGGGACAACGCGGAGATTTGTTACCAGCTTTTTTCACCACGGGAACTACTTTTTCATACTTTTCTTGCAATTTCTTGTGCGCAAAAAGAAGCCTTTGGAATTCGGCTGTACGATGATCATGGCCAACCTAAGCGATAAAGAAAATTACACAATCAGATACCTGAGGTTAACATAGATCCGAATTGAGTAAAGCTTAACTCGGATCTAGGCGGCTGGATATTTGAAGCTAAGACAGATCCGAATTAAGCAAAGCTTAACTCAGATCTAGGTGGCTGAATACTGAAAGCTTAGACAGATCCGAATTAAGTAAAGCTTAACTCGGATCTAGGTGGCTGAATCCTCAAAGCTCAGACAGATCCGAATTAAGTAAAGCTTAACTCGAATCTAGGCGGCTGGATATTTGAAGCTAAGATAGATCCGAGTCAAGCAGAGCTTAACTCGGATCTAGGCGGCTGGATATTTGAAGCTAAGACAGATCTAGGTGGTGACATATTCAGAGCTAAGACAATGAGTCAAAATCATACAGGGAACCTACTAGGCAAAATAATGCACTTAAAAGCTTAACAAAGCTTCCAAACGAATAACAAGTTATTCGGTTGCAAGCTTCAGGGACTAGAGTATATATACTATCATTTGAATAACTAACCAAATGTCAACAAAAGCGATTACCTCGTTCATCTTGTCGCTGTCAAGCACGATCTTGGCAGCCATGTGCAAACGACTGCTGATGTCGGAGAGCTGAAACGGCTGATTGCTCGGATTGCCCTCAAGCTAATCAGCAGCATTCCAATTGTTGGCGTACTCCACCAGAGAACCGAGTCTGTTCCCACTCTCAGTACGGGTCAGCACCTTACCTCGTACCCACTGCGTAACCACCACCGCTGCAGGACTCTTGTGGAGAGTAAGCCGAGTATCAGCGGCCGGGGTAACAACGGTCTTGGCAGAAGAAACCCCCTTGCGGAGCGCATCAGCAATGGTGGGTTGAGAAGAGCTGGCAAGTCCTTTCTGAGATGAGGGAGGCTTGGTGAAAACGACCGTCTTAGCTTTAGAAGAGGCGTCGGCAGGGGCCGCAACCTCGGCACTTGGAGTGGCATCTTTGGGGGCCGGAGGGATTATGGTTTCTGAGGGCGCCGAGATGGTGATATCCTCGGCTGGAGTCGGAGTTGCAGTAGAGACTGTGGGGGTCGAAGGAATCTCGGGGAAAACTCCGGGGTTCATGACGGAGGCAGCAGGTTCGGTAGGAGGATCTGCTGTCCGAGTTACGTCGGCATCAGAGATGGGGATCACGGGTGCATCTTGCCGAGGTGATGTCTAATTCGGAGCGGGAGGAGAGTCCACGCGAGCAGGACTAGGAACTCTGGTATCTTCAGAAGGCGGAGGAGAAGGCGGCCGAGTTGTGTGGCTCTTCATACTCGGACCACTGGGCCTAACAGAAAGAGGAGCGCTGAAAAAGCACAGAAAGTCAAATCAAAAGACAGAAAAACAGAAACAAGAAATACAAATAAAAAGTAACTCACCTAGTAACTCCGGGCATAGTTTTATGCTTCAGAAGATGCTGGGCTGACTTCTTTGTTCGCTTCTTCGGAGCGGCTTCCGAGGCACTTGATGGAGCGAAACGCTTCCTCGAGGTAGCAGGAGGTTGGGAGGCGAGAGGCTCTGCGTCGTGCACCTGACCGGCCTGATTAGCTGAGGACGTAGAAGCCGAAAATGCGTAAGAGATAGGCATTGCGGCAACTACCTCAAGAACTTGGACGTCGTCCGAATCACCTTCCTCCCCGTGAGCCGAAGTCTTGCCAGTAGCGCGAACCGGAGCAACGTCCGACTTAGAAACGAACTCCTCCGGGTCAGGCTCACCGCTGTCCGGCGTGGTCCGATCCGCGGTCCACGGGAGGGACAGAACCTCGGCATCCTCGATCCGTTGTTTCGCAAATCTCTGCGAGAAAAGAGACAGAGAGAAATCAGCAGAAGGAATCACAAACACGATTAGGAAACAAAAACACAAATGCTTTAGCTTACCTCGGGAGGGGGATTCCTGTGGGTGAATGGCTTCATCCCCCAGGTCCAATCTTCCGGCAGATCCGTCTTGAAGATGGCTCGGACACGCTTATAAACAAGATAATCCTCGAGCTCAACCGTTGAAACTCGGTTGGGGTCAAGGGGACCGCTCATGAAACAGATTTTGTGCATGCGACGCTGAAAAGGACAGACTCGGCTGCAGATGAAGGTGGTCATCAGGTCCTCGCCACGTAATCCGGCGCGGATCAGCTCCTTCAGCCGAATCTCGAAGGCCTCGGCCAGAGCATGGCTCTTCCTGGGATTGTAAGTCTAGTTCTTCTTGGAAGGAGTACGATGGAGAAAGCGGGGAGCCGAATCTTGTCTTCCTTCCCAGTATTCTTGACATAGAAAAACGATCTATGCCATTTCTTGCATGACTTGAGACCAGCAACGCGAGGAAACTCGGATTTCCTCCGAGGTGTGATGGACGCGGCTCCACACTGGGTAAGCAATTTCTCGGAAGGATGAAGGGATTTGTCTGGAACGACATTGGATCGGATCTGGAAGAACTTGGACCATACATGCACAGACGGCTAGAGGCCGAAGTATCCTTCCGAGGCCGAGATAAAAGCGGAAAGGGAAGCAATGGCGTTAGCCGGAAGATGATGCGACTGCAGGCCGAAGTAATCGAGGAATTACCTGGAGAAATCGCTAAGGGGAAGACCAAACCCACGAGCGAAATGGGACATAAAGACGATGTACTCGTCTTCGTTAAGAATGGGAGAAGATTCGCTGTCGGGTAAGCGACAGGCTACTTCGGTAGGAATCCGGCGAGTTCTAATTAACCACTCGACCTCTCGGCGAGTAACGGTGGAACCTTGCCAGGAACCCCGCTCTGGACCAGACGCTGCATCGTCATACTCGATGAGCGCACCGCTAACTGAGCTTGACATAGGGTCGCCGGAGGAGTCCACAGAAGAGGAACAAGCGGCGGAGCAAGGCCTAGAGGTGCAGGGCCCCGTCGTGGCTCTAAGCGAGGACGGCGGCGGGGCGGAAAAGAACCGCCGCGAGAAGCCTAGAAAGCAGTAGATGCGTCTAGAGAGAAATATAGGCAATGGGGCCACAGAAAAACTCACCGGCGACGGAGCCGGAGCAAATGCAGGGAGACGAGGTCGACAGAGCAGAGAAGCTGAGGCCTCGCCATCAAATATTTCAATGATAGCGCCGCCACAGGAACACGAGCAGGGCACGAGTGCGAGAAGGAAGAAGAGCAACAGTGAGCGAAGGGGGAAAGTGAACCCTCTAGCCCCGTGTCCCTCTTTATAACCGTGTGGCCTTGGCGGTAGTGGGATCGTGCGTGCGGACACTAACCATGTAGATCGTGTGTGCGGCGTAACCGGTCGTGGCTGAGTGGAGCCGCACCGACGACCACACGATGCAGGAGACGATCAGGCCCCCTGACCGATGCGGTGCGTGAGGCGTTGCAGCGCCGACGCGACAGGCGCAGTAATTACTATAGCTTGTCAGTGGGCACTGTAGTGGAACAAAAAACTAGAGAAACAATGATAAGTGTTACACGTAGGACGAGGCGTGCACGAGAAGCTGCGCGGATACCCCGGACGGGAGAAAGTAACTCGGAAATGAGGAGAAATGATTAGTGGGAAACTGATGTGGCCCGGCCGAGGTTACGGGAAGGACCACACCAGCTTCGGGGACTAATGTTGGGGAGGTGACCCCGGATAGGGTCAGGATGGGGGAAGACAAAAGGAGTTCCCCCTGTCCTATGCCGAGTTACTATTTATATCGGCCGAATCATGTAAAGGAAGGCCGAGATAAGCACGACCATGACACTTATGGGAGGAGTTGTACGTTACCCGGCCGAAGTACAAGTTGAGTCGGCCGGGTAAGTCCGAATAACCTAAGTGCAGGTGAAGGCCAAGCCGAGTTAAGCGAGACAGGGCCGAATGACATAAAGCTTGCAGGGGAAGGAGGCGCCTATAGTCAAACCCTAGTCACAGGCTAGGAAGGATCTGAACAGAGCCAAGCGCAAAGGACAAGGCGCAGAGCAGCAGAAGGGCAGAAGGAGGTCACGGAGGTCACAGTCCTGGAGCCCGAGGCGTGCAGGTGGGTTTGTCTGGAACCTTGCCGTCATTAGAAGGGAGACATGGAAAGGAGGCCGCCGAATTACTATATTGGTACAAGCATATTCTTCGAATATGCTTGCCACGTCAGCCCTAGAGGAGCCAAGGCACCCCTTTATAAGGAGAGGCTTGGATCCTGAGAAGGGGATCGGCTCATTTTGGTACCGTTAGGCTGGTAAAAGTTCATCTTCTCTTCGTGTATACAGCTCAAGGAGCACTTGTAGCCCAAGAGAGGAGAAATAAAGATCTATATGTTAACCATTTGTGTGTAGAATCAACTAGATCTTCCCTCCCCAGATCCCTCTAGCATCCATTGGCCCCATACTTTAGCCTACCCATGGCATCTGCTGTGCCACCACCACGACAAACTCTATTTGTTTCATTTTTGTACATATACTCATCATTGTGAGCATGCTTAGCCTGTTTGTGTAAGGTGTATGTCATTATAGATGCTTAGTAGTTCTTGCTTGTCTATGATTAGCTCCAGCTTGCTAATAGTTTTTAGCATGTCATATGAATGTTTGCTTACATTGTTTTAGTCATACTTTGGTATGATATTGTGGTATCCTCCTCTGACTGTTCATCTGAATCAACTTGGCACATGCTCACGCATGCACATGACTAATCAATAGTCAACAAGCCTCGGTGATTTATTTTGCCTCAGAGTTCTTGTATCACTTCCATGCCATAATTAGTCATGTTTTGTTGCAAGTATGATTATGAAAGCTATTGCTCTCTCATTTGTCGCTCCCTTTCTACTGCTAGCCTTCACTTGCACTGAGTATGTGCTCTACCTGTGCTTCCAACTCCCCAAAACCAATATTTCCAGTTGTGTCCACCATACCTACCTATTAGCATCATTTGCTATTTCAGTACATATTCTATATGCCGTACTTTCTTCCAAAATAAAATGTTTGTCTATTTTGAGAAAGTTAGTTAGTAAATCTCTCACGAACTTGATGGCACACTTTATTCCTTGCACTTAATAATCTTGAACCATTGTGACTAGTCCATGAAAGTTATATGCTTGCAAATTATATGCTGGGAGTCAGCAGAACCGTGCTATCATGGGGAACGCTTTCAACACCTTTTAGATATATTTATATCTAGTTGATACTTTGCTCTTTTGTTTGCGTATGTCAACGATGCGAAATGAGAGGGGGACTTGTGAGTCCATGGAGTTTGTATTATGTGTTAGAGAAATGCCTGGGACGCTAGCCTAAGCCATGCCTAATCATGGCGGAAACTTGCAGCATCACCATAGTGAGTCATCTATGAAGCATCCTTAGTAAAAAAGCTATGCATATAGTAAATAAAAATATTGCTGAGATGCTCATTGTCTGCTTGCCTTGTAATTTTGGTTATGGGAAAGCTCTTGTACCATATGCAAGAGGTACCATGTTGGCGGTTCTCGATGATATACAAATACTTACAATGACAAGAACTTGACTGGACCCAAAGTTGAGTAGTATGCGGAGTGGCCCTCGCACTCAAGGGACTTGGGATTTATAGTCTATGGTCTGTCAAGCATATGATTCAGACTGGACCTCACTTTCACCTTAACCACATAAAGATGCTTATGATAGGGGCAATGAGATCTCAAAGCTAATGAGTACCTTCCTTTCAGCATTTGGAAGCCTTTCAAACCTTACAAAACCGTTTTCACAACCTTGTTGAGTCACCACTTATTCTATGAGCACCTTCTTGAGAGCATAGTTGACATTCTTGTGTTTGTCTCAAAACTTGGTTAATTATGTCATGACTTTGATGCTTGTATCTCTGATATCTTTATCTCTAGTCTTCATGTGAACTTCAGAGGTGCCTTGACATTTATATTGTGCTCTTTAAACAAAGGCAAGCGAGATACCACTCTATCATACCTTATTATGAGCATTGCAATGTTGCTTATGTTTATGTTTCATGCTACTTATTATTCTTGAGTTGGTTTCTCTTCATAGCTTGCAATGAATATTGATTAGACTTAGTTGCATGCTTCTTACTATGAATTGTCTAAGCATCTACTCCTGTGCTGAGAATATTTACATCATATGAAGCAATGTGTTCGTGAAAGTTCTTTTATCGCACTCAGTTTTGAACTGAATTGTTTGAGGACAAGCAATAAGCTAAGCTTGGGGGGAGTTGATACGTCCAAAACATATCTACTTTCTTGAATACTTTGCTATTATTTCTCCTCTAAACTTATGTGATTTGGATACAACTAACACAGACTGACGTTGTTTTCAGCAGAATTACCTTGGTTTGTTTTTGTGCAGAAAATCAACTATCAGTAAAAATCCTGGAAAATATGCCAAAAACTATTTTTCACCAGAAGATCCACGGAGCCAGAAAGGGAGACAAAGAGGGGGGCTGGGGGACCCAGACATGAGCCCACCTGACCTCGCGCTTGGAGGGGGTGAGGCCACCCCAGGCAGCTCCTCGGCCTCCCTTTGCGCCTATAAGTTGCCTTTCGACCTAAAAACCGAAGGGGGTTCGATAGTTTTCCAGGAAGAGTTCCGCTCCACTGCCGCCACAAGAAACCAAGATTCGGATCCAGAAACTCTATTCTGGCACCCTGCCGGGACGAGGAATTTGGAGAGGATCATCGCCATCGTCATCACCAACGCATCTCCATCAACCACCGATGTTTCCCTTATCCATGAGTGAGTAATCCCCCACTGTAGGCTTGGGGATGGTAGGGATTGGATGAGTTTTATCATGTAATCAAATATGATTGTTAGGGCATAGTGCCTAGTATCTCTTGTGCTATTTGACTTTGTTGCAACTTGTTGTGCTTAATGCTTGTCACTAGGGCCCGAGTGCCATGATATCAGATCTGAACTTATTATTGAATCATTATGATAGTATTGTTTGTGATATTATCTGCAAGTTGTGTACACATATCATTGTCCGGATCCAAAGGCACCAAAGTGGCAATAATTGGGACAACCGGAGGGGATGGTTGTGGTGTGAGGATCACATGTGTTCATGGAGTGTTAATGCTTTGCTCCGATGCTCTATTAAAAGGATCACCTTAAGTGCCAGCAGTTCCCTAGAGGCCCCGCTGCCACGGGCTGGCTAGACAGAAGATGTTGTGCAAGTTCTCATTGCGAGCACGTATGACTATATTTGGAGCACATGCCTAGGATTGTTTAGTACTTGAATGCTTGATATTATTTATCTGCAATGCCCTAGCTCTTGAAGTTACATGTTTAGACTTGTCCATGCAACACCCGTCCATCCATCCTTATGCCTACCGCACTTGAATCCTACTGTTACCGTTACTGTTACTATTGCTCATATTTCACTGTTGTTGTTGCTTTGTTGTTGCTATTACCAAACTGTTGCTACTGATAAACTTCTGTGAGCAAGAACTATTTCCAGGTGCAGCTGAACTGACAACTCAGTTGTTAAGGCTTGCAAGTATTCTTTGGCTCCCCTTTGTCAAATCAATAAATTGGGTAATACTGCCCACGAAGACTGTTGCGATCCCCTACACTTGTGAGTCATCAGCTACACGCACCTTACTAACAAGTGCAAGACCCCAAAGCATCTAGAAATTATCTACCAGCAATCCCAAGTACGCAAAGCACCTCAAGGGAAAAGGTTTGAAGCCAACTTCAACCTTCACCCAGATAGCACATATGGAGCTGGTTGTTCGCAATATGTTCCTCCTGGACCTAGCAACACCATTACTCTCAAGCTGTCAGAGGATCCTATGAGCACGGAGAATATGATTGTTGAGTATGTCTCAAACGACATGTTTGGAGACTTTGACTAGTCCCATTATCTCTTTAGCGATCAACTTAATCATGTCCATCAGTGATATTGTAATAGAACATAACTAATGTTGTCATAGTATATTGTATCAGCACTCTGATATAAATAAGATTGTATATAATCTATATATTTGAGAAAATATTTCCATACCAAAAATCCTTCAACTCGATATATAGATTTCTACGAGGGCAGTCCGATAGATGAGGAACGAGTATTTGAAAAATACCCTCTCTATTGTTTGGAACGTACTACATGTACATCCCACCCGTAGCACATGTTGCATACAAAGCAATTCCATTGGTCACAAGTTGCATGAGTCCAAATTCCCTCGATCATCAGACTTTGTGTGCACATTGTGCAACATAGGGAAGCTAATTTTGAGGCATTCGCACCTCAAAATACAAGTTGGACCGCTTCAGTTCCTTGAACACATCCAGGGATACATTTGTTATTCCCTAACCATTGTATAGATATTTTAAGGTATTCTACATGGTTCTCAATTATGCATCTATACGATGCTCATACATGTGTTTTCTGTCCACATGAAACCATGCATTTACCATAATAATGAGGGAAGTAATCAAGTTACGGGACCATTATTGAGAAAGTAGAATTTGATAAATTCGCAAGGAAAATGTTGCAGAATTTTCCTCATGTGCCTTCAATGAATATTGCATGGGCATGCGGATTGAAGTTCAGCACTCTATCCCATACATCCACACTCATAATGTTATGGTTGAATCCCTGAATAAGAGGATCAAACTCATTGCATGACTTTTGTCAATGAAATGCACTACCAACTTTACGTTGGATTCATGCAGTTTTACACGCTGTTGACTGACTAGCTGCATATAGCAGTACTTCCCCTCTGCAATTGATACGTGGAAATCATCTGAGCATTTCCCATCTGCGTAAGTTCGGATGCGCTTCACGTGTACTGATCTCACCACAGCAGCGTATAACATTGGGCCCACAGACTAAGGATCTATGTGGGGTACAGATCTCTGTCGATCAACATGTACCTTGAACCCCTCATTGGGGATACATTCATAGCCCAGTATGCTAATTTTCTATATATTAAAGAATGGATTGTTTTTAGGCATTAGGAGGAGACTTCATGTACCACACAGAATGCCAGGAAATCAATTGGGACTCCATGTTCCACCTTATATCCATGTATTTAAGAATTTGGATTGTACGTTTGGAATTCAAATATTTGCAACCCATTGCAAATAGCCTGCCATATTCATTTACTGATCTCAAAGGTGTTACAAAATCCTTTAGTCTGGCTAGAAATGCGCCCGAAAGAGTGGAGGTACCAATAAATACCACTCGACTCCCCGTACCTGAAAAGAGGGGGAGTAGTACGGCCTCTAACCAAGATCTAGCTTCCTATGAGCAATAAAGGAAATCAAGAAGATATCCTCTAAATCAGTAGATGCAAGTCAAACTTGCGTTAATAAAACACCTTATGGGTAGTATACACCCAGTGGAAGGGAAACCTCCACAACCGCAGCTTTAGTTTGCACACACTGGTTGGGACATCGAAACACCTAGACTCACGCACGTATTGGGAAATCACGAAGAGTCATCATAGGTGCATGAGATTTCCTCCACCAATATTAATTTTGGAGAATCATACAACTAAGACTACACTTGTCGACAACCATTCTCTTGTATGATTGCAAAGATCCTTCAAATGATTTGGATCCAAAGACCATGGCCATGGCAGAGTGTAAACCACTCGCTCGTACTGAAACAAACAAAGGATGCAATCCAAAAAGAATTAGCCTCGCTCTTCCAAATGGATTCCATATACATGGGATTCCATATGTTCTCTTCCAAAAATGGAATCAGAACAACAAGGTGATGAGAACGCAAGGCTTGTAGCATAAGGTCGGGTTTTCGCAGAGATCCGAGCCTACTCTCTAGACAGGATTGGAATCCTCAAAATTTTCCGATAATTATAGCAATGGCAGTGCAAAATCATCTATCTATGCAGTTGATAGATGTAGTGACTACATTTCATGTGGATCACTAGATTTGGGCATGTATGGTTCCTAATGGAATCACTATCCAAATCAAAATATAAATGCAACATGCATTGTGTAAAAATCAATAAGTCATTACATGGCTTATTATTATCGGTATATTTTGGTACAACCGACGTAGTGAGTTCCTTATACACAAGGATTACTCCTACAATGATGATTACCGATGTGTGTTTGTCATACACAAGGTTTACTCTTGCAATGACGAAGCACGTGATCATCTAAAAGACGGAATTTGAGATGAGAGATTTGGTTAAACCCAAACAATGCTTGATACTACAAGTCGAGCTACCTCACTCAATTTTTATGGTACACCAAGTTGCCTATATTATAAATATTGGATAAACATAAAATGCACAAGTCGTGTCCATCTCCCATGTCGGTTATTCGACCTCTAGACATAGAGAAAGATTCACTCAAACCACGGGATGATGTAGAAGGGATGTTGGGACTTGAAGTTCCATATCCCAGTGCCATTGGACCCACCAATACAATTGGTTGGGAATCAAGAATATCTTTCGATATCTTGAAGGCACCACACATTATTTGACATGTTCTTGTAATTTCAGAGAAATCTGAACTCCAATATCATCAGAATACACTGATGTTGGCTACTTGAATGATCCTCATAATGTGTACCTACATGGTAGAAGCGTCACTTCATTGATGTCTTCGAAATAGACTTCGGTGACTACACCTACCAATCATTCTGAAATACAAAGCCACATTGACATGTGTAGCTTTACAGAATGATAAATTACATACATGAGTCATGTGGTATTGGTTTTCTTGAATCTTCGACCATTATCTACACAGACAATGTTGCTTTTGTTGCATAGATGCAAATAGGATACATCGAGAACAATATCACTAAGCATATTGCCTCCAAATTGTTTTATCACCATGAACTCTAGAAGTTTCAGGAAATAAACGTCTTGCGAGTCAAATCATGTGACAATAACACCGCTGATCTATTCACGAAGTCTCTACCAACTTTAACATTCCAAATATGTTTTCATGGAATTGGTATTCGACGGCTTCAGAATTTGCAAGAATCAGGGAGAGTATCCCTTTGGCTACTATTCAAAGCATCATATTACACTCTTTTTCCCTTTATGAGTTTACTATCCAGGTTCTCATCAAGGTTTTTAATGAGGTAATATCAACACAAGATCGTATGCCATACTTTTTTTTCCTACCAGGGTTTTTAGGGAAGTATACACAACATATATATTGTCCTCTAAACTCTATGGGTTTTCCCCTTTTACAAGGTTTTTCTCGTATGGAGTTAACACGGAGGCAATAATCATTATATGTTGTATCATTTTTTTCCACTGGGTTTGAAGTGGTTTTAACAGCATATCCAACCATTATATGTTGCATCATTTTCACCTTATTTTCCCACAGGGTTTAAAAGAGTTTTAGCAACATGTCATACACACTACTCCTCGCATTTTTCCCATAGGGTTTTTGGAGGAGATGATTCCAAAGATGATCAATCGCGAGGACAAGAAATGATTAGGGGGAGTATTAGGATTTAATTAATAAGTTAATTAGATGGATAATCCTTCCTTGTAATTCTCTATGTCGGTTTGTCATATGTTAACCAGCAACAGATGCACCTCTTGGCTCGTGTCTATTTTCCTTGTATGTAAGCACTGATTATTAATAAAATAAACACACGGTTGAATCATTTGCTATTTGTCTCTCGTTCTGTCTCAATTTCTAACACCAACAACCCACCAAAGCATGTACGTGTGTACTACTAACCACACGAAACAGGCAGTACAAGAAAGACAGAACTCAGTTCAGTTGTAACATTGAGAAGCTCCTTCAAACCTCGGAGTGGAACACTATACATCAATTGCAACATTTATGTAAACCGGGTTCAGGATTTTAACACAGCAGACAGAAACAGAAACTTGCCTACAAACAACCATTAGAAAGAACAATCAAGGGATCATCAGGAACCAGACAAAATTACAGAACAATCGATTTCCTCTACAGGAGTTTACTACGAGGGATCCTCACTGAGTTTACTAAAAACCACCACTACAACAGGTCAGTCAACTACTCTACAATCAGAATCTTCACCTTCACACCTTGCACAATGTGTATCCACGGAATCTTCTAGTACAGACTGTTATCCCCTGGCTCTGCGAGGGATCCTCACTGAGTTTACTAAAAACCACCACTACAACAAGTCAGTGAACTACTCTACAATCAGAATCTTCACCTTCACACCTTGCACAATGTGTATTCAAGGAATCTTCTAGTACAGCATTCAAAAAAAGGAATCTTCTAGTACAGACTGTTATCCCCTGGCTCTGCCTTCATGCCCCTCATGCCATTAGCCTTTCTAACAAAGACCTATTCCCTGGTTCTGCCTTAATTCTGAGCCATCTTTCCCATTCAACCTTATCAGATGAGTAAACACGCTGAAACTTAGGATCATGCTTCCGAGCTTCCTCGCAGTCTGAAACATCATTATCCCTACAAGAGTCCCATAGACGCATGAGACGAATGTTGCTCTCGCTTTCTTTGAGCCTATCATATGTTGCCGTGAATCCAATCTCGTGTCTCATGATGCAACGCAGAACTGCTTCTTCTTCGTACTTCAGAAGGATGAGGTACTCTCCCAGCAGCTTCTTCAAACTGAAGACGCCATTCTTATCGTACAGGTCAAGAACAACCCTAGGACCCAACTTGTGGATGCACTCGCGCAGTTTCCTCCTCCCTTTTATGAAGCTGATTAATGCCCCTTTCTCCAGATTCATTCCCAGCTCCAAAACAGCAACGAAGAGCCAGAGGCCAACCTTCGACAGTGCTGACCAGTTGTGAATCAAAGCGTTCAGAGCATCCGTGATATATGTGTACACAGCATTCTCCGTTCTGTCCACAGGACCAGTTATTGAACCAAACGGGCCATCCTCAGTTCCCCGCACACCTGCCTGCACCACGGCCGACCGCTGGAACTCCCCAAAGAACACCATTGGTGCATCCAAGTATGGCTGCCGCTCCACGAGATAGTCCTTGTAGTTTTCAAGATCGAAGTTATCACGTAGCCTCTCAAACATGAGTCGCAAAAAGCCAGCTTACTCCACCAACGTTCTGTGTAATAAAACATTGCTATTAGATAATATTCATTAGTATTTTGTATGTGCACAGGGGTCAGCTTCCACACAACAACCATTCAGAAATAGTTAATAACAGTGTACAAGATGCAATTGTACTTAAGTGCATTTCATTTAGCATGCCTCAAGCAATAGAGATAATTATAACACTATTTACTAGTCCCTCTACGTTACCATAGAAATGTTGATGGATTATCATATGTGTACACAAATTCACACAATGAGAAGATCATAAGAATCTCAAAATGAAACGAGTTATGGATGAACTTACGGATCACCATACGACTCTCCGTGTCCCATAATTAAGCTGTCCCCAAAGAAATCAGGCAGCGGTCTCTTCATATCCATGAAGGCAAAGAAACCGTGGGGTTTGTAGCGCTCAGCACCATCTGGGGTCAGTCTAAATGCACCAAGGTAATTATTAAACGCATCTACCACGAACTGCATCATCGAACGCTTCTTATTGGTACCTGGAACTTTCTCCATGAGCTCAATGAGATGATAGTTGCTCTGCAATTAAAGATCAGTTAACAAGATTGGTAACTATCTTATTACAGCTGAAACAGTACGATTGTTCAAAATACACATACATATGTCTCAGGGGGTGTTGCAACTACTCCTAGAACAAGTAGAAAAGACGCCAACAGCTGGAACCTGAAGCCTATGTCTTCGAAGAACTCATCCATCTCTAGGCTACTGCAGTCCATGTCAATTTCAAACCTCGGCAGTGACTACAAAAAAGGGAAAGGAAGACATTTAGTTTGATTAAGCTACAGTAGCATGTAAATAAAATTCATATACCACTGGACAATAATTTATATAACAATTTGTTAACAAAGAAGGCAAAACTCTTCATAATCAGGGCTAGGGAAACATATATCTCTATAACTCTAATCATACTAGAGGAGACAAATACTAGATACCAGCCTATACGAAATGAGCCTCAGAAATTTAGTGTGTTTCTTCATATGGAGACTAAAGAACCAGAAAAGGGAATACATCCTATTTAGCAGCAGAGTTTTTTCTGTTTTGTATAATAGACATGATCACAGCGACCTGTACATACAAATTTCAACGAAAAACATTTGCGTTCGGATCACATTAGAACAACACTATGAACAGCGGCTCCGTTTGTATCTCGATTTGGTGGCAAACAATAGGCTTAGTTAAAGTAGAGTGCCACACACTTCATCACTGATTGTGATTGACGAGGACCATCTAACTAACTAAATGGCAGTCTGACTTGGAACCACCTGAGCTTAATAAGTTAGAAACACCACAACTTTGTGATCCATGGACTATAGCAGCGCTGGCAAGCTGTACACTCACATTTCTACTCAAAACATATACACGCAGACGGCGCGTCTCTGCATGTGGCCCCAGACAGCGGTGCCGATGGCGCTGGTGACACCAACAAATTCTTCTGCGGGACCACGAGCTCCTGTACGGCTATGCTTTTGTTTTTTGAACGATAGAGGGGTCGAAAGACCCCGAGAGCTGCCATTAAAACACAGGTGGGTACAAGTTTAAAAAAAGCCCTTCTGCAACACTCGCATAAAGAACCTATAATTCGAATATAAGGACTTTGGATTTTTAAAAAACAACACCCTAAAACCAAAGATAGAAAAGCAATCCGGTGCTTGGGCGTCACCATCCCCACCAGTCGTCGGCGACCTCCAGACGCTAGCCGAGGTCGGAGAGGATATTGCTCGAGACACTCTCAAAGCCGCGACGAACCACTGTAGCCGAGCATCCCGCTTTCTCCAGGGACAAACCACTTGTTGAAGACGAGCCGACGAGCTTCGGCGCATGACTCCAAAGAAGGGCCTCCGATGGAGGTTGAATCTCTAGGTCACCATTCGACCAGAAAAGGCAGTGGCCCAACGACATCACCGCCGCCATCAGACCACTGCTAAGAACTCCGAAGAAGATGCAGCAACGTCGCCTAGGGACACCAGGCAGCCCCATCCTTCACAAGTAGCAGCAGCTTCCAGCCCATCCCCCTGCTCTTCCTCGCCACCATGGTCGACCGAGAGCTGGGAGGAGAGCTGGTCCCCGACGACACCACGAGGAAGCACACGAGCCTTATGCCCGAGCCACCAAAGCCACACCTCCCTTCCATGAATCCAACCATAGGAGCATCAAGAAGGAGGGCGCCCAGCAACCTCCTGGAGTCGCTCGCCTGCACCACGGAGTAACTCGAAGGCGCTATATCTTGCCGCCGCATGCCAGACCCCACCCCTCTCCCCCCGCCTCCACGGTCGGCCAGAGAAAGGGCTGGGCCTTGCTACCACAGCTCGACATCAGCACCCGAAGCAGCTTTATTCGACGAAGCGTTGGTCGCCGCCAGTCCACCATGAACCACGAGAATGCTGGCGAGGAACCCTAAAAGGGACCAGGTCTTGCTGCCGAGATCTCGGCATCCGCTTCTTCCTACGGGCATATAGCCCACTTTGGCACATGGCCACTACATCTACCTACCCTATCTACTCCGGCACCACCCCTTTGCCACCTCCAACCAGCCTTGCCGGCAGAGGGAGCTCGGGGGCGGCCCAGTTGCTCCTTGAGGTCGCTCGGAAGAGAAAGGCCGGGAGCTAGCCAGGGAAAGAGTTGTTCTTATTAGTGAATGCCAGCTGTGATGCAATGCAACACATCAAAACGTCATGGATCTTCCTTATCATCTGCAAAGACTTCAACCATGGTCTGATGTGCCGATTGTGTGTCAAGCGCACAAGTGAACTGCGCAAATTCAAATTTCTGATGTGCTTATCTAGCTCCGAATAACTAACTTCTTGCTATCTTCTCAAAATCGTTGCCAGGTTGATCGCCGTTAACTCCAGACGTGGAAGCAACAAGCGCTCCGGCCAGTATGCAACGCCAGACTTGGACACTACAGATTTTCCCTCCGATTCAAATTTCTGATGTGCTTATCTAGTTCCAAATAACTGACCAAAATGAACTTCTTGCAACAGAGAAGTAACGAAACTATCCCAGGTATTCTCTCAAAATCGTCCTGCCAGATTGCAGCACCAGACTTGGACACCACAGATTTTACACAATGCAGACAAAGTTATACATCAAAATATATAGGCATTCGATTTTTTTAAAAAGTAGCATTCCAATCAATTCAACAAAGGTAACTAAACAGTATAGTAGAGCATGAGCTATACTTGGGCGATTGGGAGATAAAAAGAAGGGAACAAACCGTTCCTACAGCACTTGTTCTACACTACAAAGATCTACTGTCTGATAGATACAACGACCTCCCAGAATGTTACAAATTGCAATACAGAAGAGAAAGCCAAGGAAAGAGATGCTCTATAAGGAGAGGCGGGAGCCTGGGGCGAACTGCAGTACAACAGGTTATCCGCTGACCAAATAAGAGACCAGAACTAAATGTGCCCAACCAAGGACATCTCCTCCATCTTACAAAATTTTGAGTGCTATCCATTCAGGATTTGATAACTTCAAGCTTGATCTTGCTCACAGGTTGCACATCACAGCAGTTCATGTGCGTTGCGGTAGTATCTATTGATGTACTTCGCCTGCAGAATGCAATATATGCAGAGTTTAATCCAAGGCAACTTCAAATAGTCCATTCATCAGTTTTGAAAATACACAAGTCCAGGCCAAGAAATACCGAGCAACTGCATACCTGTACTTTGCTAACATCAGGAGTATCTTTGGTTTTTACAGGGTAGAACTTGTAAAACCGGATATTCTCCAATGCCTCTTTCAACTTAGGATCCATATCATCAATGGCTTTCTTTCTGGCCTCTTTAGCCTGCATAAATATTGGAGAAACATTCAGTACTAGATGCATTTTATAATCTTTGGTGAACAGAATTAACATTTTGGTGCATTTGTTAACCTGTTTCAGCTCTCTCTTCCTTTCTCTAACTCTCTCCTTTATGAAGTCCTATTAATGAAACATGGCAGCAAAATTACAAGAGAACAGAAAACTTTTCAAGGTAATCCAGGTGGACTACGCTAGGTAATCATTGTAGCAGAGTTATGCAAAAAAAAAGTGTTGAATGTGCACCTTAAATTTTTCTTTCTCGTCCTCTGGCAGAACCTCGTCTTTAACTTTCTCATCAATAAAATCCTGAATGGCAATACAATGATTCAACAGATGTCCTTCAATGGGAAAAACAAACCGGATATTCTGCAATGCCTCTTTCAGCAGAACTTCAGAAAGGGAAAAACAAATCCACATACATACCTCATAATCATCCATTTCCCAGTCAAAGTCACATACTATCTGCAATACGCAGCAAAAACATAAATACAGTGGTTTATAACACTAATTAGCAGCTACTAGAAATAAAAGCCAAAAAGGCCAACTAGGAAGCATTAATTGCACTTCTTCAAATATTTCCGCAATGGATTAGGCCATTAGCTAAAAGTGGATCATTGGATGGGCAGATATTTTGTCCCTCCAGAGAAACCAAAGGCTGGCATTGAAAAAAGGAAACAATCTATCCCAGTATTTCAGTTGGTAGGTCAAGATAAAACTTGGGTTTTCTAATAAATTCACGATCACAAGGCAAGCAACATAAGAAATATGTTACGCCAATCACAACAGACTGGAGCCTAGGAAAGTGACTGCAAGCTAACACTGGCATCACAACTAATATCACCCGCTAGCAGGGGTCACAGCAGCAGTATGTGGATCGGTTTTGACCTCACTAGCATGGACAGCCACATCAGCAAAATGGATCATCAATGCACAAGCAATTGAAAGGTATATAGAAATAAGTCATGAAATCAACCGGAGATACGGCATGCAGATTTTCTCATGAGCCAGATAGGCCAATTTCAGCCGCCAAACATTCCATAAATAACTAGCATACTAATTATATTAATTGAGTCAATTAAAGCTACCAACAAAAACATAGTTAAGTTCAAATCAAACAACTCCATTTGAAGTTTTGATGCAGATTAGTTTTGATTTAGATTAAAGAGACTGTTGTACTACAAACATGGTATCTTTGTTGATATTTCTATCGCTAATTATGAGTTTCATGAACAGACTACTTCAAGGAATAATAAGAGAAGCAATAAATGCTCGTGACTATTTAGGCAGTAGTTCCAGCATGATGTCATAGGCCTACTGAAGGAAGCCTACCGGAGGTTCTAGAGGATACATGATGTTGACAACAGTATCATCTTCATCTTCAGGAGGACTAAGTGGCATATAGTCTGCAAAATTATTGCAAGAAGATCAGTATTCCTGCCTCTTGCCTCAGAAAATATATATAACAGGTTAATGAGCACATCGCATAACTCTCAAAGGAACCATAGGATCAAACATTTCCTTTCATCTACGATCTAATCAACTAGTGGTACAGCGGATATTTCTAATTACATGGTGTGCCATTTAGGTGGTGGTGGGTGTGTTGGGATCTTCATGTGATCAATGCCCTTCACATGCCTAAACTGATATACTCTATCGTGGGATCATAATACTCGATGCTGGTTTGACAATTGCTGATGAGTGATCATGAAGGAACAAATGCCAAAGAACCCGATACACAGTTTGAGAAAATGGGGCTTGGTTGAGATGGTATATGAAGTGGTATCAAACCAAATTGACCGCCATTCACTATTCTTGAAGGAAGCTGGCGCTGGGGTCCACCCCCCACCCAGGCCCCAACTAACCTGACTAGTTGGCTGCTAGGCTATAGATCCACACATTTCCTGCCTGGCACCTTTTAGAAGACAGATAAGATTTACAAGAGTTCTTTTCATAAATGGAACGCCAGTCCATTCAGCAAAATAAAATCGCAAACTAAATAGTCAGTCTGGGACCATGCAAATTAACTGCCATCCTATGAAATTAAAAAAGGATACCCGCAAGAAAAAAAGATCAGCAGAAGGGTTCTCAGCCCATGGCATACTGCTGCATTGCAAACCATTAAACTAAGAAGACATGGTCATGATCCTATTTAATATTATGCACAAATTTGAACAGTGCTGTTTATAGATTGTTGGACTGCACCAAGTAAGGATGATATGTACAGCAATGGAACCGCAGGATCCAAAAGCAACAACAGATATTTCAGAAGACAAATAAAGCCTATGAAAAACAATCCCAATTCAGCTTACAAGGCATGCAGTAGTCGAACTTCTTGACTCGCTCAGTTTTGAGATGCTTCAGCGCGGACCTGCCATATATAAAAAAATGGGATGCTGGAACAAGTCAGGAAAATAAACATTCCACACATGGGAGCATTTACTGGGTGGCAGCATTCCCCACAAATAAATAATTGGGAGCAACAGAACTATAAGCCATCAAGCATGAATAGTTAGTGATATACTAATATAGCAGGAATAAAACTGACCTTCGTTGGGTGCAGCCAAGAGTGAATATTTTAGTTTTCAAACTTTCCATCCTGCTGAGCCTGTAGACAAAGCAGGAGCAAAGTAAAGAAACAAAAAACTACATTTGTAAGGATGGGGAGGGAGGTAACGATATAGTTGCCCAAAGTAGAAAATAAGAAATATAGCTAAAATAAGTAGGATGGATGTACCGGTCCTCTAGTGGAACATAGGGCACCCATGCCATCTTCATTGCGCTCATTGGTACAATTTCTTCACTTTCCCTTTGGACAGAATTTATACCAATTTTATCCGATGGAGGGAAAGGGCAGTCAACCTGTACAACAGAATAAGAAATTCAAGAGCCAAATAGATCCATCAACCAGCAAATAAACAAGAACGTTATCAGATCTTAAGAAAATAAAGCAATAAAACAATCTCAAGTTACAGATACACCAAGAAAAATTTTCCTCTGAAATGTGGGTTTAATACCATCAACAAAATAGTGTGGCGAGAACATGCAATTTGCATTTTCATAGCTTACATTGTAGGAGGAAAAAGGCAACCCCGGGCAAAAAGAAGTTGCAAACAGCATTATAGGAAAATAAATTCATATCAAAGGTAGATGGTGTCCTTATAGCAGAATCCAGACCAGTGAGGGTTTTAGTCCCTTAGTAAAAGTCACCTCAGTAACATTAATGCCAAGATTAATGGAGCTCCTAACTATTTATTCCTTGATTTCTCAGAAATATAACTTGAATTTTTTAATCATCAAAGATCCTCATGCATTCATCATCCAGTGTAGTTGTTCGCTTTTATCTTTATGTACAAATGAGCTAGGGTCATTAGTCATTATATGAACATACTACACGTTTTATGTAATGCATTCATATTAAATATAATATGGCTGGTGAAATCATAAGACAAACATACAACTCAATACAATGTAAAACAGAGAGAATTTAACTATTGCATTTTTTTCTATCGCTGCATTCTAGAACATAAAATAAGATAGCAAACATAATAAATACAAAGAGTAAAGATAATGGATGTAAACTTACAGCAACTACAATAGGAATAAGTACTATCTTTGATTCACCATTAACATCCAATAGTTGAGCTGCATACCAACAAAAATAAGCCCATTAGACCAATAATATAAGACCATAGGGCTACTAGGATGCTTAGAGAACATTTCAGTATTAATAGATGTTCAACAGTAGCTCTAAAGTATAATTATCGAATTCCCAGATGATCGTTGATAAAACTGATGGCATCAGTTTACTGCCAGTGCTAAAATATTACCAATGCATCATCTCAAAAAAAAAATTTGCCGATGCATCAATGGGCCGAGAATACAACTTCAAGGGTGGCATAAGAATAAAAATACCTACGCTCAGTGCTGCCGAATACGTAAACTGTCTTCCCATAAAGCTTCCCCCCTTCTTCTAGAGCTTCCTGTTTGCCAACAATAAAGCATGTGATACAATGTAATAATGTATAAGGAAACTTAACTTTAGAAGGAAAAAAAATTAAAAACAAAAGAGAAGGAAAACTTTGAAGATTATAAGACCAGCATACCTCTAAATTCTCAAAGTTCCAATTGAACTCCTTTATCTTATCAATATTTTCCCACTGCAGACAACAGGACCAGAAACAAGGAAACGTTGAAGTAACACCAAATATGCATGACAGAAAAGTTTTATGCACATTGAAGTGTGACAAAAACAAGGATAGGGAATGCACACAAACCTCAGTCCCAATAGGAAAAGCCGACAACCAAAGATCCTCCTGAACACAGTAATAGACCATTAGACAATATGCACCAACCCTGAGATAGCAAGACTACAAACAAGGGCACAAAGTGTATGCCCTTGGTTCAACTGAAAAATCTAATGGGTGGAGCCAAACAACCAAATTTTAACAACTTCGAAAAAATGGGCATCCCGGTGAAAAATTAAACTATGGAGTTGCAGTGGAACATCTTTTTATCACGGGAAAATTGGTTATTTGCCCAAAAGGCCTTAGATCATGTACCCAAAGTTGATTGTCCATTGGTAAAATACCCACAAAAGGATTAAGTCTCTGTATAATTTGGGGGTTTTCTGTAAACTAAACAAATTTACCCATTTAATTGTTCATTCAAGGAAAGCAGTAGTTTGCCTATAGTATGTTTTAATCAAGCAGTCAACAACACATCTCTCCAAATTCTATACAATCTTTCGTACATGTGAACATGCATGCCGCTGTTGACCATCCAATTTCTAGCAAAAAAATAGAACTGCCATTAGAACACGAACAGAAGTCGATGTCAGGCCCAGCAATATTGATCAAGTTGCAAAGTCACCAGCCAACATGCATGAATTTTGGGAACTACAACAGCCTAAAGACGAGCAGAAATAAAAATCGATTAGAGATGTATGGGCGTACAGTGCTCTGGACGCCGCCAACGCCGTCGTTTACCAGCGGGTGGCTTTGATGACAGACGGCCAGCAGCAGCGCTGTTCCCAGGCAGACGGGACCGTGATTGATCTGCCGCCGGGAGCCGTACCGGCAGAGGCACACACGCGCAGGTCTAAGCTTATCCAGCGGAGTTACTTATCTAGTCGACTGAACTTGGCTCAGCAAGCGTTTTGTATCATCTCTGTTCCGTTATTTTAAACCATATACATGGCACATCGGGCAAACATGTGCAGAGGACGAATCATTCAGCTCATAGCCTACACTTTAGCCAATATCAGAGACACAGAAACATGCTCGTACCAAATGCCACCAATCCCGCACCGCACAGTCCGCACGCTACATCGAACAACCAAGCCCAATCGAGCCCGACCCTACTCGGTGATACGAAGATCTAGAGAACGGAAGAATGCAACACGGACACAAGATATGCAGGAGGCGTGTCCTCACCAGATTCCGCTGCTCGGGGAAGTACTCCGGCTCGGGCTTGGGCTTGGGCTCCGTCTTGGCGCACTTCGGCCGCCCCCGCGCCGTCGGCTCCGCCTGGCTAGAGCCACCGGCGTCCGCAGCCGCAGCGCGCTTCTTGCCCCTTGCACGCGCCATCTCTCTCTTCTCTCCGGATTGCTAGGGTTAGGGTTTGGGCTCGACTTGGATTTGGGATTTGTATTTACTAGACGAAGAGGCGAGCTTCGCCTCGCCGCCTTCGTAACGGTGTTACACAACATGGCCGGTAGAGTCTGATGGTGCTCTAATTTATCATTATTTTTAGATATTTATACTTTTAAGTATACATATGATAAATTGCACAGCTTGAGTAAAGGACCGGTCATTTTTCTAAAGATTTTGAAACTACCATATTACCATTTAATCAGTTATGCCAATATTGTAAGTACTGAACTATGGGTAGCTCATATTCATCTAATCTTTGCGTACCACTTCTATTTTGTTGACTTTTAGCGCTTCCAGTTGTGAAATAAACTGATGACAACCTTTCGCATTTACTCCACAAAAGAATACTGAGCTTCTTTAATAATGTCGTATATTTGCTTGGCATCTTGTATAGCTAGTGGATGCTATCTTTCAAGCCTCGGTATTACATCGATAATAATACAAAATATTCTTATAAAAAACACATCCTACAATTAAGAGAGTCGTTTCAATGACAGATTTACAGGCAATCTTGCTTCATTTTAACATTTACCTACTTAGGGCTTGTTTGATTCAAAGGAATTGTGTAGGATTTTTGTAGGATTTGGATCATTAGGAATTTTTCCTATAACTGCTGTTTGATTCAAAGGATTACAATCCTTAGGAAATCCTTCAAAGGATTCCTTTGCACTCTATTTTGAAGGAAAATTTCCATCCACTCCAACATATTTGTACAATTCCTTTGATTTTCATGTGCAATCAAACACCACTTGATCTAAAATCCTATAGTTACATAATCCTATAGGATTCAAGTGGACATGCCACTCCAATCCTATGGTTTTCCTATTCCTATGTTTTGTGAATCCTATGAATCAAACAAGCCCTTACCTTGTACCAAATGTGGGTAGATAGACATAGACAAAAGTCACCTTGGGTTGTTATAGGGGAATTTCTCTTGGAATATCTGAAACGTATTTTCCGATTACACCAGAATTTCCATTAACTTAATATGTGGAGAAGTTGAGAAACTACTATACAGCTACTCCCTCCGACCCATATTAGTTGACTTGGATTTGTCAAAATTTGGATGAACCTATATACTAAATAGTGTCTAGATTCATCCAAATCTAGAAAAATGTGAGTCAACTAATATAGGTCAGAGGGAGTAGAATTAAAGATCCCACCCTGAAAATATTGAAAACAACAAACATCTGATTGACCAATTGGATCATCAAGTTTCCTTTACCATGCCTTGTGTAGCCATCATTCTTGAACTTCACAAATTGGTACCGCAATGAAGATATGAAAGAAACGACCATCTTAACTTTCTATAAATCTTTGCGATTTCGAGGGAGGGGGGGTTGTCACACCCTAGTTTCCAAGAAAAAGGTTAAATGATACCGTGATGTCTGTTTTGGGACCTTCGGTCAAACAGGTGGTTGGCGATAAAAGGAGTTGTCCTGCGACCACCACTGATGTGTCGCTGACAGGGATCCCATAAGTGGCACGCCATCGTCGAATTAGTACGCGAACACCATGTGCCCGTTCCCGACCGTCGTAGCTCGAGGCTGAGAACCTTCCCGTCGCATCCTCCTATCGCCTCATCTCCTGGCTGGGGCGGCGCTCCCCGAGAGCGGCAGCCGTCGGTAGCGTTTACCCCCTCTTCTCTCTCTCTTCTCAGGTTGATCGATGGCGAGGGGGGAGTGGCTTCGGCAGAGGGCGTGCAAGGGCAAGGGAGAAGTCAGAAAAATTGAGAGAGGGGAGGAGAGCAGTCAAAGTCAAAATCCAGAAAAATGCTATGCGTGGAGCGGCCACCTGCGCCACCTATAGCGGACGTGAAAAGGCTCCCCTCTGGCCCATAGACAGTGGCACGGACCGGCTGAGGCCCAAGTCCAGCGACTACATGCCCACGCATGCGCGTGGTAGATGGCCTCATAGATCGACTGAGGCTCAGGTCCAGTGACTGCATGCCCAGGCATGCGCGCGATTATGGCAATGCAGTACGGGCTATCCAGACACAAGACCGATTGGTCAAGTATGGACATGTAGTCTAGGAAATAAAGGAAATAGAGAAGGCGTTTCAACTGATCGAGATTGTTTATGAGAGTCGTGGATCAAATATTTATGCACACAATGTTGTTAGGAGTTCTGTTTACTCTAGTGTTGGATGCTATGTTCAATACCAAAGTCCACCTAAGGGTGTTCATACAAACGTTATTATGTAATGGAACAAAGGATGACAATCTAAAAAAGAAAGAAAAATAGTCATGCACGGGGCACATGGCCTCACAGCAGGTCTAGACCACCAGGCTTAAGGCTGGTCCTAATGCTAGTATCATAAGATTATCATGCATGCCAACTTGGCAAAAATCTGATGTGGCGCCATAATTAATGAAGAGAGAGGTGGTTAGTGTATCATAGGTAGATACCGTATCATAGCAAGTAAAATTACAAATCATAATGACAAGTAAATCTTATACACACATTTTACATAGAGATTCTACAAAACAATAAATATACAACTACTATGATACTACTATATGATACAATGCACTAGAGACATTGTATCATGCACTAGTATCATATGCATGATACTAGTAGTATGATACTACCACTAGGACCAGCCTAAGCCTTAGTATATGCGTCAGGGGAGGAATGGGAGTGGGAGGGTGGGCGGGGGGGGGTCGATTTGGGGAACCGGCACATGAAATCGATGCGATGAAAATTTGAAGATGGTTCCGACGTAGAGTGGGGAGGTGGCGGCGCGGGCCGCATGGCGTGGGGTGCCCGGTGGGCTTCGTAGTCGTCGGATTCGATGGGAAGATGGCTCCTGGCCCGTCGGATCTCGCGTGGTCCAGAGAGTGCGAGCGGCAGTAAGATTGTTGTCCACCCGGACAGATACAAAGTCATCAGTTAGGGCATCTTCATCGGACCGACTCAAACGGTCTGTACGTATCCAAAATTGTCCGTGCGGACGCGCGGCGTGCGCGGCGTTTCAGTAGGGCGACCCATCCGGCGAAACGCACCCGGCCTGATCCATCCGTGCATCTAATCTGGGGCTTGGTTGCATCGGGCCGGACGAGCGCGGACGTTGTGCCGCGCGTGGCACTGGCCCACCCGTCAGCCACACGCGACATTGATTTCGGACGCGATCAGCAACACCGATTCAGACGCAACCGCGACAGCGTTTCAGAGGCGCTGCGCGGAAGGCTGGCCGGCGGCAGCCTGCGCCATCAATGGCGACGCGACGGCACGCTGGCCCACTGGGCGCCGCCTGCGTTCTCTCGCCGGCATTGATGGCGAAGGAGCGGGAAGTTGCGCTTGTTCGCAACGAGGGGGCTATTTAATCCTGCGCCCGTCGGTGTCGCACTCCTCACTTCTCGTCATCGCAAACCCTAGCTGCCGCCGCCACCGCGAACGATGAAGACGCCGTCGTGGATGAAGAAAGGGAGAGGCAAGAACGACCACGAGGCGCCTGGCTCTAGCAGCCAGCACTCCGGTTGGATGTCGGCCTTCCTCCACGACACGTCCTTGTCGCCTCCGCCGCGGCCGGAGGATTTCCGGGATCGCCGCGTGGAGGCTCACCCGCCACCGCGGCCGGATGGAGAGCGCCGCGATCGACATTACTTCCACATCGCGGAGTGCGAGCGGTGCTAGAGGGAGGGACGGGGCATCCAGCACAACGACGTGTCCCTCCCCACCGGCTGGCACCTCAACCGGGACCGTGTCCCGGTGCCGCCCGTGCCCAAGGAGGGGAAGGGCCGGAGGAGGAGATCCGTCGCCGGATCAGGGGCCTCCCACCGGTCCTACGCTACGATGTCGCCTACTAGAGCGTGGCCTACTGGAAGAAGTTCCTCCAATGGGAGTACGATGTGCAGCGCGCCACCAGCATCCGCCGTGACCTGCAACCGGGGAGGTCTACCCCATCCCTCGACATCGACTCGGACGAGGAGGGCGCCGTCAACCACTCCGACGCCGAGCTCGACAGCGAGGACGGCAACGACGAAATCATCGTCAAGTAGGAGGCGGTGGACGACGTTGCCACGAACCTGTCCCCGGAGTACCGCGAGGTATTGGCACGGGGCTACGACGAGGACGCCTTCACCGAGCAGGCCATCGCAGTAAGCGCGCAGGAGGAGGAGGCCCAGTGGTGCGGCTATGAGGAGGCCCTCGATCTCACCCGCATGGTGGCCGGGACGAACGCCCAGCTGCCTCCACCATCGTCACTGCCGGTTTGGGCGCCTCCGATCGCGCCAGAGGTAGGCATGGAGCTGGCGCACCTCCAGCAGTGGGAGCCATTGCCTGTGCGGGCGATCAACCCGCCTGCGCCCGCTCCGGCCCTGCCGCCGCCCAACCTCTGTAAGCCGCCGGAGTACATCGACCTCGACCCGTAGATGGACGAGGCGGCGCCAGCGCGCGAAGATCGGTGGACCTTCTAGACCCTTCTAGAACATTCTGGTGAAAACACTGAAACCATTCCCGAACTCCGAAATTGGATTTCCTTATATGAATCTTATTCTCCGAACCATTCTGGATCTCCTCGTGATATCCCGGATCCCACCCAAGACTCCGAAATACATTCAGTCTCTTTACTCACTTTACATATCTACTAAACAACATTGAATCCTTAAGTGTGTCTCCCTACGATTCGTGAATTATGCAGACATGACCGAGACTCCGAACTACATTCGGTCTCTTTACTCACTTTACATATCTACTAAACAACATTGAATCCTTAAGTGTGTCTCCTTATGATTCGTGAATTATGCAGACATGACCGAGACTCTTCTCCGATCAATAACCAATAGAGGGACCTAAAAATTCATATGGCTCCCATATATTTTTACGATTACTTCGTAATCGAATGAACCATTTACATACGATACCAATTTCCCTTTGTCTCGTGATATTTTACTTACCTGAGGTTTGATCGTCGGTATCTCTGCATACCTAGTTCAACTTCGTTACCGATAAGTACTCTTTTCTCATTTTTGTGATATGTGATCCCTTGTGAGCCAGTCACATGCTTGCAAGCCAATTGGATGACATTCCACCGAGAGGGCCCAGAGTATATCTATCTGTCATTTGGATGGACAAATCCCACTCTTGATCCATGTGCCTCAACACATACTTTTAGAATACTCAATGCCACGTTTATAACCACCTAGTTATGAAGCGGTGTTTGATGTCATCAAAGCATCAATCCGATGATGGTGATTAACATGATCTCATGGTCGAAGGATTTAGGTTACTATGTATTGAAAGCTTATAGCAAGTGAACTATTTAAATGACTTGATCTTATGCTACGCTTAACTATAGGAGTATGTCCATCACATCATTCTCCTAAGGATTATGTCCATCACATCATTCTCCTGATGATATGACCTTGTTGTTAATAACATCTCAATGTTCATGATCAGGAAACCATGATCACATATTAACCAACAAGCTAGTTTAACAAGAGGCTTTATTAGATACTCTTACGTGTTTACAAAAATCACACAAGTATTGATGCTTCTGGTTAATACAATTATAGAATGGTATGTAAACATTTTTCATAAACATGAAGATATGATAATAACCACTTTATTATTGCCTCTTGGGCATATCTCGAACATCTTTCATCTTGAGCATCCTCTCCTCCAAGTCGTCCTTGCGCTTGGCATATTCTCGCCGAGCTTCCAATTGTGCAAGCGTCACCTCTTTCTTCTTCTCGGTGATAATGAGCTTTGTCTCCAATGTCTTCATTATCAATGTCTACTTAGCTTTGATCATTTGTTAAATCTTGTTCCTCAAGCTCGTGGCCTCGGCTTCCATCTTCATCCTTTCCTTTGCCTTTTTGTTTCCCTCGGGCTTGGCATGGTTCCTTCCTTCTTCGTCACTATCATCCATTTTAAGCATATCCGATTTCTTCGGTGCGGTTTCTTCATCCCTTAGCTTCCACTTGTCAATATGTTGAAGAAATGCCCAATAATGCTTAAGGGGAAAGGATTTACCCTTGGATCCGTCCATGTCCTTGTACTGCAAGTCAGCATATGTCTCCTACATGGCACAATCGCAAACATAATCACAACCATAGCATAATCAACAACTAGCATGATAGAAGAATGAGATGAACAATATTGTACTCACATAGTCACTCTCAACGCATCCACTCGGTGGTGGCGACCTCACTTGGTCCATAGCTGCACTCCAATGAGCACAAGTGAGTTTCAGCAACTCCAACCGACCTTGAAGCGATTGGTAAGAACGAGGGACCAATGTGCTAGTCTTGGGTTTGAGATTGCAATACATGTCCTCAATGCGTTGCCAATAGCATTTTCCGGTTTGCCAATGGGTTCGCGGCGGCTACCTTCGACTGCGGAGGGGCAAGGACGGGGGCAGTCTTCCGCGCTGGAGCGACAGTCAGGGCGGTGCGGTGACCCAGCATACCACTACATGATATAGTATACTATATTCGTTGATATAACACCAATGAAACACCGTTCACTAGTATTACATCCCTCAGAGTGGTACAACAGAAACACAGCAGGTCCAAGACATGACTATAGGTTACAACTCAACTCTTTATACAAGATCCAGAGAATACTCTAGGTTAAAGAGAGAGAAAGAAATCAGAAATAAACAACTCCAAAATTATAATACTATTAAGACTAATATCTTAACTAATGGTCTGGCATTGCTGCTATTGTAAGACACTACAGAAATAGGTTCTATGGCTAGTGATTCTATCCTTATCTAATCAGCAACTTTGTCTTCACTTGAGTTGATGTATATGTTGACTTTCTTAACTTTATTGAAGAGCTTTAGCTTTTGATGATGATTCCTGGAGCATGGCTTGATGTAGTCGTCGTCTGTACTGGCTTTAGAACCTAGAAAGGGTTAAGAAGATACGTTGAGTACGAGCGTACTCAGCAAGTTCACTAGAAAAGGAGTGTTTGATGCACTATATATACAACCACAGACCATAGGTCGTAGGCCATGCAAGTTTTCGTAAACATTTCTTCAAATGTTGCTTTTATTCTGAAAAGCTATGTTCGTCAGCCTTCACGGGTTTACCAGAACTTTCATGGAGTTCCTTTCCCGCCGCGTTCGCAGCTCCTTTCCGGAATAGGGAGTAACAATTTATTGTTCTTACACTCTGTAGAGGTGCGTTACTTTACCCATGAGAGACCTTAGCCTTGTTGCACAACCAAGTCATGACCTTGTCCATACTTCCTTGGTATGGGGCCCAATCTAAGATCCAAGCCAATCACTGCCCCCTTCGCGACCCCGCATGCCTCCTTGGTGTACACCATGCCCACATATTGAATTACGGCAATGGTTTGTACAGATCGTTAGATGCCAGAACTATCGTGGGATGTTGAGGGTTCCCACCCATATGCTGCATATCCTCTATGAATTACCAATTAATATGCACGCTACGAGTGATAACATCCACGACCTGATTTATCGAGTCTCTATAGGTTGTTTAGTGCATGCTGCCGCTGTCGCTTCAGTCCACCATACCTATGTAGGCGAGGACCGCCGAATTCTAGTCTCGCTGCACCGCCTCGATCGACCGCTCTCTTTTTCCTTTGCCCTTTGCGGCACCTTTTGTTTAAGCGGTTTTGAGATCTACGTCGTTAGCAAGGTTACCCTTCGCTTGGCACAGGGGTTATGGACGCCATTGGTTATTCTTCAGGGCTCTTAGCCCCATTTTCATCTTGTCCGTAGTTGGACGCTCTATCGTTTTCAAGGTGATTTGGATCTTTGTTCTGTATATCTGTATTCTTGACTTATGGAGTCGTGTTGTATATACATCTGCTACAGGGTCCCATCGAGGACTGTGTAATGTTATTACTTTTTTCCACCCTTGCGCAAGTGCTGGTGGCACCTTTGAATCGCTTTCTATGCGGGGTTTGGCGGGTTTCGCTAAAACTTGCATAGGTCCGATTCGAGGTGTTATAGAGTGGTATCGAGCTCAACGATACGATACCCCACAAGTCCACTCAGAGGATAACCTAGCTAACGGCCGAAGTAGAGTGTCAAAACTATTTTTGAAAAATCGGTTGGATAGTTCTGATTAGGTCTGATTTTACTCCTTACCCCTCTGCTGCTCTCCTCTCACCTCTGCGTGTTTTGAATCCGCTCTCTTCTCTCTCTTCGAGTCCAAGATCTCTCGTGGTTGGGTTTCGTCGTACCTTCAGGGTTTCGCTTCCTCCTTTGATGACGGTGTTCTACCATCCGGTGTTCATGCTGTCTGAGGAATCCGTCTACTGTGGTACCATCCTTTGCTCCTTGTTTGTGCCTTCCGGTGTTTTCCGACACGACGACATCATCCACGCCAGATCCGATGCAGAATCTGCATCCCTCCTTTGTTCCGACCCTCGTTTGTCGAGATCTTCAGTCTAATTCCGAGAGTTGGTTGCACAATCCGCCTATTCGTGTGCCGAGTAATGGTTTGGGTGCGCGATGGACTGATCACCATCCGACTACTCTTATCATTCGCTCTTGTACATCGAATCAGTGGATCCAGCAATTTTACTCCTTCCACGGAAGCTAGAGGTGGCTTTATTTGTTGATACCTCTACCTTCGACCTTTTGTTCCCGGAGTGTTCTATCGGCGATCACGGACGACGACCTCTTGTTAGTGGTGTCGCGAGGATCTACACGATGCGAGAAGATTCAGATCGCCGCCCTTCTTCCGGTACCATGAGGCGGATCTCGAGGGCGAGATCCATTTGTTAGTGGTGTCGAATTATGGCATCCTGCAAAACCACTACTAGAAAATCGCGTTGATTTTGTGCATTGCATCATCATGACATCATCTTGCATATTATTTTTACTTGAAACTATGTTGCAAAAGACTATTGTTTTCTGAAACTAGCCCTCCTTCTATTTCAAATTAAACCCTCGGATGTTTCCGGATATTTTTGTTTGTCTAAAACTAATTACAAAAGTTATTTTTAAATTAAATAAAAACCTATATTATTTTTAGGGGGCAGTCGAACGGGCCGACCCGACCCAGTCGACCACCCCCAGTACAAAATCGGTCCACCCTAGACCCTTTTCCTACCTCCACATCACCCCAACCAATCCTCTCTCGCCACCTCACCTCTCTCCCTCCTCCCCACCACTCATCTGCCGCCACCTCACCACACTCCCTGCCCACACACAAGCCACACACGCGCAGCACACACACTCACCCGACCCCCGCTGCCTCACGTTCTCTCTCCCCCTCGCATGTTCCCCCGGCCCCACTCCCGCGGGATCCCCGCGTGACCCCTCTCTGTCGCCTTCTTCCTCCTCCCTCGCCTTTCCCTTGTAGAAACTCTTCCCGAGCCCCGCCGGTGCCCCCGTCGGCCGTTCCTTCCTCCTCGCTCCTCCCCCTCTCTGCCACCACCGCCCTCTGCCCTCCTGGCACCCGCCGCCTCCGACCGGTCCCGACGCGCTCTCCCTCCCTCCTCTGGCCTCCCCGCCGCCGGTCCTTTCCCCTCGAGACCACCGACGCCGCCGGCGCCCCTCGGTTCCTCGCGTTCCGCTGGCCCTCGCCTCCACCTCCCGACGACGCATGGGCAGCTCGCCCCATCCTCCCGGACGCCGCCTCCCGAGCTCGCGCCGCCATGCTTTCGCCGCCAGCATCCCCAGCGCTGAGCACCACCGCCTCCGCCTTTTTCAGCGCCGCCACGCCGACCTCTGCGCCGCGCCCTCCTCTCGTCGGCCAGCGACCCGACCGCATCGAGCGCGAGCACCACCGCCACCGCTGGCTTCGAGCTTCAAGTGCTGCGCAGCCCCGTGCTCCCCGTCGGCCTCCGTTGCGTCTTGAAATCCCCATCTTGGCTCCATCCCCGCGCCATGGGCAACCTCCGGTCTCCAACCTGTTGTCGTCATCCTTGGTGACCCCGTGCGGAGCCGCAGTACCCCGCCGACCCCTTCTGTGTTGTCGCTGCTGCTCCGCTGCAGCAGGCAACTCTGATGCTTTTGTAGTTGACCGTGTCCCTGCCGTGTCGGCTCTCTGCAACGATAGTGGTGTACAACATGTGTTGGACGCGTGGGGAGATGGGCTACCTCGACAATATTTTCTTCACGGGACGACAACTCTCCATCCCGGGTTGCCGAGAACTTTGACCGGAACTAGAGAGGTCGGCACCTCAAGGTCTCCCTCACGGACCGCAAGACCGTTCCCCGAAGCCGAAGATAGATCCCGAACCCGGTACCGCGCCAAGATCTCCTTCATAGATGCGGATCCGATGCCCCGTTCACGGAGTCCGAAGACCGATACCGCCGAACCCGAGCGCCAAGGTCGCCTTCCTGGACCCCTGAAGATCGATCCGAAGCGCCAGGACCCGAACCTGAAGAATGCCAAGATCACCGACACGGATACGCCAAGTTCTTCGCCCCGAATGCCAAGACCGACTCGACGGCGTGGACCCGACAAGATCTCCGCAACGACAAGTTCTCCTTCCCGGAAGCATTGACGTCCGTGCGACAAGATATACTTCCCGGATCCGAAGACCCCGGTACCCGATCCACTCAAGTTCGCCATCGCCGACAAGATCGACCGCTTGGCTCCCAAGTTCTCCATCTTGTATTCGAACCTCGTCCCCGTCGAACCCTGAGACCAACCCCGAACCCCTCGGAGCCCAAGATCGTCGAACCCTAATGTGTGAACCTTTTCCCGAGCCCTATTTTATAAATGCTACATATAAAACTTGTTGCATTAAATCATTCATACTTGCATAGATATTTGTGGGTGTTTGGGGGCATTATGCCGATTCACCTCATAATTAAATATGGGGCCCATATGCGGGCAAATATAGTCTTATATTGGCCTCATTTAAATTTGTGTAGCGAACCGGTAACTTATCTTGCCCTGTTATTACAACCTTTAATTTGCGGGGTAGATAAATAACTTGAACCTTTTAATTAATTGTCGGGACCCCGGTTCCGCTTAATATGGCCTAATTGCATCGCACCTTTGCCATGCCATACATCATGCATGCATCATGCCGAACTTTTGCCGTAGTATTAAATATTGCATCCGATGTTTATTCTAGTGTTTTGCTTCTTCGCGGATAAGGCCGTTGAGTTGATGTGAGCTTCGCCCCGATCTTCGGTTGAACCTTCGACAATGTTTATCAGGCGAGCATCTCCCCCTTTCTACCTATCTTACTTTTATAGTATTTATTCCCTCCTGTTGATCTATTGCTATCTGTGTTGCGATGCTCTAGTTCTCATACCCGTGATATCCCTTGCAGCCTTATATTGCCTTGGACACATCCTATTACCTGTTGTTTGGTAGATATTTGGACCTGCGCGTCGTAGTCGCTTGCTCAAGTGCTGTTGCGTGTCGCCAAGTACCACAGTTGTTGGAGTCATGCCGCATGTTTAATGTTGGAGATGATCATGGCTTTAATTATCGTTACTTTAATTATTGTTTAACAACTAAAATTGAAGTAGGTAAGCAGAGGCACAGGTGGGCAATAGATGTTATTTGGTTGTTAACCGTCCACTTGTGTCCCGTAGGACCCCGAGTTCTTGACACCTGTTCCGAGATCGAGCGCGCTAACCACAGGTGGAGAGATATGGGCCCCCCATTGATTAGTACCTGATTTCAAAGTATTGTACTGGGGGCCACAAGCTAGTTTGAGGTTTTATTTACTACCCTGTACTTATGCCATGATTTACTGCTTTATTTAAATTGTGCGATGGATAGCACCTGTACTGTTTAGGATCGGGACACGATTTCGCGGTGTCGACAAGCCCATTTTTGGGTTCCCAGTCGTTCACAGCCGTCTACCCAAACCCTAAGTCCGTCTCGGAGACCGGCCGACTTCGTTGCGGGTTCGACTTAGTGGGGTGGCCCCCCGTGCTTGCTTTGGGTCTAGAAACGTCATGACTTAGGCCCCGCCGACATACCGATGGGTGTATGTTAACTGATCTGGCAAAAAGGGTCGAAGTGCTTGTGGATACTTTGGTGCACCCCTGCAGGGTTAAATCTTTTCGAGAAGCCGTGTCCGCGGTTATGGACGACTTGGAGCACAGTGCTTGATCATAGACAACTATAACTAAAGTTTACTGTTATAAATTGACTTGTATCCGAGATGACTAGTAATCAGCTTCACTACAACGGAATGGCTAAATATAAGTACCAACAACTGCTGGGTTTTGCTCATGCTAATTGTATTTGACTAGTAAGTGTCGCAATTACAACGGAATGGTTAACTAAAACAGCCCACTGTTTATTTTATCAGGACGATTATCTACACCTGACTAGTAATTGCTGCAACAATAACTGAATAAATAAAACTGCCAACTGTGTGAGTTCCTTGGTTGACTTCCTCGTCTGGTCTCGAGGGGGAATACCAGGATGGGATTGTTTGGTATTAGTATCAGGTTGGTTCCGAATAGGTCTTTCTTACCCCTCTCTGATAGCCGCCTGATTTATCGAGTCTCTATAGGTTGTTTAGTGCATGTTGCCGCTGTCGCTTCAGTCCACCATACCAAAGTAGGCGAGGACCGCCGAATTCTAGTCTCGCCGTGTACTGGCCTCAGTACTGACCGCTCTCTCTTTTTCCTTTGCCCTTTGCCGGCACCCCTTTTGTTTAAGCAGGTTTTGAGATCGACGTCGTTAGCAAGGTTACCCTTCCGGCTTGGCCTGGGCAGGGTTATGGACGCCATTGGTTATTCTTCAGGGCTCTTAGCCCCATTTGCATCTTGTCCGTAGTTGGACGCTCTATCGTTTTCAAGGTGATTTTGATCTTTGTTCTGTATATCTGTATTCTTGACTCATGGAGTCGTGTTGTATATACATCTGTTATGTGGGTCCCATCGAGGACTGTTGTGTAATGTTATTACTTCGTTTTCCACCCGCACGCAAGTGCCTGGTGGGCACCTTTGAATCTTTTCTATGCGGGTTTGGCGGGTTTCGCTAAAACTTGCATAGGTCCGATTCTGAGGGTGTTACACAATGTTTCCCCCTTGATCTAATGCCGAAGGATTTTGAAGGGACTCAGGTTGAAGGAGAATTTCTTTTCGAAGAATGGCTCCACGTTGGGATGGAGTTTGGAAAAAGGAAATAGTACCTTATCAAAAACAACGTCGCGTGAGATGTAGACTCGACCTGAAGAAACATCTAGACACTTGACACCCTTGTGCATGGGACTATAGCCTAGAAAAACGCATTGTTTGGATCGGAATGCTAGTTTTAGTTTGTTGTAAGGTCGAAGGTTGGGCCAACAGGCACGCCAAACACGCGAAGAGAGTCATAGTCAGGAGATTTTCCAAAGAGGTGAGTTAAAGGAATTTCATTTTTAACGACAGATGAAGGAAGCAAATTAATGAGATATGTAGCGGTCATGAAAGCTTTATCCCAAAATTTTAGTGGCATTGATGCATTTGCAAGAAGTGCAAGGCCTATTTCTACAATGTGGTGATGCTTTCATTCTGCCGACCCATTTGGCAGAACCCATTTTGTTGATGGGCATGTGGAAAGGAAACATGATGGGAAATACCCATTTGTGTGAAAAATGGACAGAGTTTTTCATACTCACCATCCCGGTCAGTTTGTATGGCAAGAATCTTGCGATCAAATTGCCGTTCAACGAAATTTTGGAAGTTCTTGAAATCTTGAAAGACTTCAGACTTTTTCTTAAGAAGAAAAATCTATGAGAATTTACTAAAGTCATCAATGAAATTTACATAGTAGAAAAACAGTCAACATAGGTGGGTGCCGCTCCCCAAACATCGGATAAAACAAGTTCAAGCGGCACAGTTGACATACTAGTGGATCTATGATAAGGAAGTTGATGACTTTTTGCTCTTTGCATGAATCACAAACAGACTCGATTCTAGACTCATTGAAACATGAAAGCTAAAAATCTGTAAGAATTCGTTGGATAATTTTAAACGAGAGATGGCCTAATCGATCATGCCACCGTGTAGCCGAAGGCTTGGTGGCCTAAGAGCTTGTTTATTTTGACTTGATGATGATGACACCAACGGATAGAGGCCTCGAATACATTTACCCTTAAGCAGAACCTTCTTCGTGACCCGGTCCTTCACATAAAAATATCAAGGATGAAATTCAACATAGATGTTATTGTTTAATGTGAGACGGTGTATAGATATGAGATTTTTGGCAGAAGATGGAACATGTAGAACTTTGCGAAGATGTAATATTTTAGACGGAGAGTCAACAAATGCATGACCAACATGTCTAATATCCATACCTGTCCCATTAGTCCGGGTGAATTTTCACGCGACCGTTGTACTGCTCCTTCACGGTGAGCTTGGCGAGTTCTCCCGTGATGTGGTTGGTGGCGCCGGTGGCGCCGTACCAGTTGGAGTCCACACTATAGGAGGCGGCGTTGACCTTCTTCTCCTCTTATTATTTCTCGTCATCGGAGTACCGGTGCCATCACTTCCATGTGGGGTGGCCCGGTTTGCCACAAATCTGGCACATGATGGCGTCCTTGCCACCGCCTCCATTGCGGCCGCCGCCACGACGACCGCCGCCTCCGCGGCCTTGACCGCATCCGTGACCACGCCCGCCTCCATGGCGGCCATGGGGAGAGCCACGTCCACGTCCACGCGCGTGAGAGTTCACAGAGCCCTCTCTGTGATCACCGGCCAGCATCTCCATATGGTTATCGTATGCAGTCACCTAGGCGTACAGATCGCTGACGGTGAACTTGATGGTCGGGTTGGCCCCGATCGCGGCGAAGAGAGGGTTGTAGGGGTCGTCGAGCCCCGCGAGCAGGTACTCCACCTGCTCTTCTTCTTCAATGGGATGGCCCGCTGCAGCGAGCTCGTCGATGATCGCCTTCACCGCCGCGAAGTACTGCGACGTGGTTTCCCCTCCTTCCTCGTTTGGGCGAGTTTGGTGCTAAGGTTGGCAACGCTAGTGCGGGTCTGACTGGCGAACATCGATGTGATTGCGATCCAGACCGCTGATGTCATTTTCATGCCGATGCACGACACCATGATCTCCCTGGAGAGGGAGTTGAGGAGGTAGGAGAGGACCTGCTGGTCCGTTTGCACCCACGCGTCGTAGTCGGGGTTGGCCTCCTCCTTGCCGTCAGTGGTGACGGTCTTGGTCGGTGCCTTGGCCGAGCCGTCGAGGAACCCCATGAGGTTCCTGCCGCGCATCGCCGGGAAGACCAGGTCCCCCACAACAAGTGGTTCTCGCGGGTGAGCTTCTCCGCGGTCCCCTGGCTCGAGAGCGGATTGCTCATGGCGGCGGCAGCGGATGATGAAGCTACTAAAGCCAGATTGGATGTGTTTTTCAGAAGAGCTAGCTCTGATACCATGTGATAATTTGTGTTAACGATGCCCTTTTGTCTCGGGATCGGTTCCGTGTTATATAGGCCACAATGGCGAGAGGATTACAACTGAGTTTGTTACAACCGAGGGAGAGGAAGAGGGGATCGGCCTAATCTTCATAATCTAGATCAGACCGACTTACACAAGTTACTAACAACTTAACAACCGCTATCCTTATCTAGTTTACAACATATGTTAACGTGACAGCCATCTAGATATACGTTTCAATTGTAACTTCTAGAATCTAATTTTCTGATAAAAAGACAATGATATTTTTCTCGTCTACAAAATATAATTACAGCTACGCAATACACTTAATTTATTTACAACATATGTTAACGTGACAGCCATCTAGACTTGTATTGCTAACACAGTGTATACGTTTCAATTGTAACTTTTAGCATCTAATTTTCTGATAAAAAGACATACTTTTACTCACATCTTGAGAACAACGATTGTGCAGATCAAGAGTCTACAAGCCATTCTCTCCTTCAAGCGAATGGAAACAGAACATACTTTTACTCACATCTTGGGAACAACGATTGTGTAGAATTCTTACCGGACACTATAACTTGTCAGGTTGGTAATATATCAAACATGGACTCTTCCCACTCAGCTGATTCTTTGACTTCATCCAAAACACAATCTCAGAGAGAAGATCATGCGGTGAGGTTGGAGGAAGGGTCAGTTACAGACCAGCGATGTGGTCGAGAAGTTTCACCTATCTCGGTCAATGATGGCTTCATGAGTTATGGCTGTTTCGTCCCCTGCAAAAATCAGCAAGAAAGTGACTGAAGAATGCGTGGGTCATACAATTCAAGACGCGCATAGACGAAATTCAGTTGAACATGAATGCAGGAAAACTGAGCTGAACAAAGCAAGACCGAGAGACAGACAACTAATCCAAGATAGGATGAAGGAGCTGAGGGAGCTCATTCCAAATGCCGCAAATGTTGAATCTTCTTCTAAGTTCTTCTATTCGATTGTGTTTGTTTGCAAAGAGAAAAACAGTGCACTGACTGAACCTTCTTGCAAATACAGTGCAGCATTGATGCTCTCCTGGACAGAACAATAGCACACATGCTGTTCCTCCAAAGTGTGTCCGAGAAAGCTGAGAGAGTGAGCTTCTTCGAATTTGTGTCATAGCGAAGATTTGTAATAATTCATAAATGATACACAAAATTTATGTGATATGAACTATAAATCTCCTCAACTTCGTCTTCATATCATAGTGGATTTCTAACAATAGGACTATCTTCAAATTTAGTTTAGTCAAAATCCGACAAGGCTACCTAAAGATCTGAGTATTTGTCTTTCCAACTCAGTGAAAGGAGTGGAACAGATGTTTGCCGATTTAGTAAGGGGAAGTTGATTCTTCAGGTCAAGGGCCTCTTGTGCGCTCTTGACCTATACAACGCCTCCTGTGCGCTCTTCTTCTGTGCCAGGAGGTCGCCATGCTCCACCTTGTCAACGTGTCCGACGCCATCGGCCTCGAGCTCGCACCAATGCTGCCGCTGGATCGTTGTAAGGGGTGACCATTCCCCAATGACATCTTAAAGTTCTCTGATGTGTTCGAACCACGCTCCATGCGCTGCCACAGAGCGCAGGCGGCGTCGCGGTGCTCGTGCACTGTCGGCCCTGCTACGGGAAAAAGTACTCCGCCCAAGTCCTGCTCGACGAGGACGGGACGGCTTAGTGCTACCATCTTAGTGCTGTTACAATTACTCCCTCCGTTTCAATCAAAATATAAGATGTTTTAGGTTTGTGAAGTGAATCTATTCATTTTAAAATTGAGTGAACCTATATATTAAAATAAGTCTAGATACATTTGATTCACAAACCTAAAACATCTTATATTTTAAAACGGAGGGAGTAGAAATCAACAACAAAAACACCAAGCTATATCTCCAACCAACAGTTTAATGATATCAAGGTATCCAAACCAGAAATACAGTGGCTGCCCTGAGCATAGGCAAAATCCAGATATAATATGCTCCAGCAATATAAGCTAGGCGTACCAACGAAAAAGTATATAAGTTGCTGACAACAACTAGGGATAACATCAAAATAGACACCACTGGTTACTACCACGTGCATATACACAAAGCAGACAACACTTGCGAATTAACTAACGCCATAGATAAGCAGCTACAAGATAAACAGGCTAGTCCCATATCATATTACAAAACACAGGTACTCCCGCCATAGATAAGTTCACGGAGGAGCAGTAAGAGTAGTTCACATGACATAACATGCTTGACTTAATTTTACAATTGCTAACACATCATCAACAACTCCCGCCTTCAGTATCTTCAACCAACTTCATGAACGGGAAAGTTTTAGGTACAATGAGATCCTTTGTGTAGCTCATCATCAGCATATCATGCTCGTCCTCAACAAGGAAAGACCAAGCAACAGTTATCTCCAATTCGCAATCACCAAGGAAGCATCGTTCTTGACTTATGTTGCTTAATTCAGGTTTAAAGACAACACTTCCTCTCATGACATCAGTCTTTGTGACAACTTCCAGTGTTCCTTTCAATTGTACAGAAACAACCTGCCTTGACAACTCCAGGTACCCCTCTTCATCTACGGTTGCTGCTCCATCTTTTCCATCAAGCAGAACAACATGGTTAGGTGTGTGCTCAGCTTCACCTTCAGCATCCTCTTCAGGCAGTGAAGAGCAAATAACGTGTATACCATTTGCAGAAAGCAACGAGCCTTTCATAACACGGATACTAATTATAGTTGCTTGGATCGAGCCTCTGATATGCTCGCAGCATAACTCTATCTTGGCAAAACAACCATTGATGGAATGGGTGATAGGAGTATCAGAAGCATCACGATCAAAAGTAAAAGCTTTAGTAATCAAGTTCCTGTCTTCTGACTTCATAGTGCCCTTCACTTTCAGTTGGATTTCAATCTGAACAGGGTCCGTAGACAAAATTGCACGAGACGGGCCAGTCAAGTGCAAATAAGAATCCTGCAACCATCATCATTTGCAATTGACTTGTCAACAACGAATCAGGCAACAATAGGAAAAAAATCAGGAAAATACCCATGTGTACCTTTTCGAGGAATTGGCAGTTATCCCTACTGCGAAGGAAAAGATTATTGCGACGATAATCCACACCATCCCTGGCAGCAACAACGCCGTATACTTCCAATGGCCAGTTGAAGTTGAAGCCTCTCAATTCTGTGATTTTGATTGAGAAGATTTGCATTGTCCGCATGAGATCAGCAAACAATGGGTGGTGGCCTGGCATATAGGGTGTGAACAGCATTGAGCTCACTGTAGCTGTATATGGCAAAGTGAAATAAATGTGTTAGAAATACATACATGGAACAACAGAATAATCTACGAGGTACAAAAGGTAGATTTAAAGAACTTGGCTATAGATTTTTTTGTATCATCTTGCAACCGAGAAACACATTGTCCAAAAGAATTAGCAACATCTATTACCACAATTATCAAACAATTTCGAACTGGGCAACACACAAGGAAGCGATATCAGAAAATAAAAATACAAAGGCCAGCATTAGTAAAGTATGGCAAAAATATCCAATCATAACATGATTACAAATTAGGAATTCTTAAAGCATGGCATTAGTAATTCCCACATCATATTTTTACTAGCAAAGAGAACTAATAGCTATTATGTGCATGCCTAAAGAATATCCTAGGCCAAGATGCCAACTAGAGAGATGCAGCACAACATTTACCATCATTACCAATAGTAAGACAACAGAGATATATTGAGCAGAAAAACGATCGAAGAGAAAATGGTATGGAATCATGACTTCAAGATGAAGTTCCTATAATCAATCAATGAAACATGTAATTCTACGCTCAAAACCATAAATTACAGGAAGACTAACTTATGTAAAGCTGTAAACTGAAACACATGGACCTCAAAAGACCCTATGCAGTGAAAAAAGAGTCAAAACTGGTAAAATTCTCACAGGTTCACTCATGTGTCCGGAAATCGCACTTTATGTTCTCATAAATCTCATGTCCTGAATTGTGGACAGGTTTCTTATAATTATGAAACAGAGAGGGACACCTGCATGGGGCCTGATTTAAAACTTGAATAATCAAAGGAAGTATGCTTTCAAGTATACTCACAAAGCATACTTGGTCCAGAACTACGAAAACAACAGGAGGGAATCCCAGGAGGAAGGGTCACCGTCCCTACAAGGTCCGGCCATTCCTAACGTAGGGGATATGATCCCAGATATCTTTACATTTGGATTTTCAATTCTTTACTCGAGGTTGTCACTTTTCATCCTTAAGTTTGTAAAGCCAGCTATATAATGTGCAAGCCTACTCTTACCAATCAAGCAATATATTACAAATCCTAATTAAGGGGATAAGGATCCCAGCTATCATTGAGTTAAGAATTCCTGTTTATCTTTGAGTTCATGATTCCCAGTTATCTTTAAATATCTTAAGAGTTTTTTACGTTCCATACTTAAGTTTGAACGAGGGGCATATAATGCCTATCCTTCCAAACTGGGGCAACACATAAGGAAGTGGCATCATCAGAAACTAAACAAATAAAAAGAACAGCATGGAAAAAATATCCAATCATGATTTCAAATTAGGAATTCATAAAGTATGGGCATTAGCATTTCCACGTCATATTCCATTAGTAAAGAGAACTAACAGCTATTCTGCACATGCCCAAAGAATATCCTAGGCCAAGTTCATGCCAACTAGAGAAATGCAGCACAACATTTACCATCAGTGCCAAATGACCCAAGAGGAAAGGGTACAGAATCCTGACTTCAAGATTGTTCATATAATAATTAATCAATGAAACATGTAACCCTACGCTCAAAACGAGAAATTACAGGAAGACAAACTTATGTAAGCTGCAAACTGAAACAGATAGACCTCAAAAGACCTTATGCATTGAAAAAAAAAGTCAAAACTGGTCAAATTCTCACAGGTTCGCTCATGTGTCCAGAAATCGCCACTTTATTGTTTCATAAATCACATGTCCTAACTTGTGGATAGGTTTCTTATACATACGAAATGTACACCTGCATGGGGCATGATCTAAAACTTGAACAATCAAAGGACCAAGTATGCTTTCAAGTATACTCACAAAGCATACTGGTCCAGAATGGAGGGAATCCCAGGAGGAAGGGCCAGCGCGTTCCTAGAAGGTGCAGCCATTCCTAATGGAGGAGATATGATCCCAGATATTGTTACGTTAGGATTTTCAATTCCATACTCAAGTTTGTTACTTTCAATCGTTAGGTTTGTAAGACGGCTATAAGGATCCGAGCTATCATTGAGTTCAGAGTTCCCAGTTATCTTTTGAGTTCAGGATTCCCAGTTATCTTTAAATATCTTTAGAGTTCCCAGGGTTGTTATGTTCTATACTTAGGTTTGTAAGTGGGGTATAATTCCTATCCTTTCAAAGGAGCAACACATAAGGAAGCGATATCAGAAACCAAACAAATAAAAACAACTACAAAAACAACGCATGACAAAAATATCCAATCATATCATGATTTCAAATTAGGAATTCAGAGCATGGCCATTACTAATTCAAAGTCATATTCTACTACTAAAGAGAACTAACAGCTATTCGGCTCATGCCCAAAGAATATCCTAGGCCAAGTTCAAGCCAGCCAACTAGAGAGATGCAGCACAACATTTACCATCAGTTCCAACAGCAAGACAACAGAGATATATTGAGCAGAAAATCTTAGAATAAGGCCTATAAATTTAGTCAAAGTCAAACAGTGCAAAGTTTGACTAAGTTTATAAAAAAAAACTATATTGATTTGACCCTGTAGATAGCTACAGTTCGAAAATATATTACATAATGTATCTAATAAGATTGATTTGACCCTGTAGAGGTTTATAGTTTTTTCTAAAAATTTGGTCAAACTTTGCATTATTTGACTTTTGACTAAATTTATAGGCCTTATTCTAAGGGACGGAGGGAGTATTCTACACTCAAAACAAGAAATTGCAGGAAAACTAACTTATGTAAAGCTGTAAACTGAAACAGATAGACCTCAAAAGACCCTATGCGTTGAAAACGAGTCAAAACTGGTAAAATTCTCACAGGTTCACTCATGTGTCTGGAAATCACCACTTTATTGTTTCATAAATCTCATGTCCTAAATTGTGGATAGGTTGTGGATAGGTTCGTTACACATACGAAATGTACACCTGCATGGGGCCTGATTTAGAACTTGAACAATCAAAGGACCAAGTATGCTTTCAAGTATACTCACAAAGCATACTGGTCCAGAACTATGGACACAACAAGGGAATCCCAGGAGGAAAGGCCAGTGTCCCTAGAAAGGTGCAGCCATTCCTAACGGAGGGGATATAATCCCAGATATTGTTACGTTAGGATTTTCAATTCTATACTCAAGGTTTTTACTACCTTCGTTCCAAAATAAGTGTGTCAACTTTGTCTAGATATGCATGTATCTAAAAGCATTTTAGTGTGTAGATACATGTGAATCTAGAAAAAGTTGACACTTGGAACAGAGGTAGAAATTTCCATCCTTAGGTTTATATATAATGTATAGCTCTACTTTTACCACTCAAGCAATATATTATGACAAATCCTAACTAAGGGGATAAGGATCCTAGCTATCATTGAGTTCAGAATGCCCAGTTATGTTTGAATTCAGGATTCCCAGTTATCATTATTTAATATCTTAAGAGTTCCAGAGTCATTATGTTACATACTTAGTTTGTAAGTGGGGCATATAATGCCTATCCTTTCAAACTGGGGCAACACAAAATGTGACGGTATCTGAAACTAAACAAACACTTAGAACAACAATAACAAAGCATGGCAAAAATATCCAATCATGCCATGATTTCAAACTAGGAAGTCTTAAAGCACGGGCATTAGTAATTCCTCAGCGTACACTAGAAGAGAGAACTAAGAGCTATTCTGCGCATTCCAAATAAAATTGTAGGCCAAGTTCATGCCAACTAGAGAGATGCAGCACAACATTTACCATCAGTGCCAGCAGTAAAAAAACAGAGATTGACATGTATGAATACTGAAATTATATTAGCTATTTTTGCCAACAAAGGACAAGAAACATTGCAGTCAACATAGAGAAAACTGAAGTAATTTCAAATGTCATGTTTTTAAGAATGTGTGGCAGAGAACCCACAACAAATGTGGATTACTCCGCAGCAAGTACCCTGCTGCCACCGGCAAAATGTCCTACAAGGGTCCGCAGCATGCAGAACAAATGGAAATTACTTAGACTCTGAAGGTATTGCAGCAACCTTCTTAGCTCAAGTCATTTTGCAAAAGGATTCGACATGTGCTAAAGCTAGCAAGCAGGATCCTTGGATAAAATGTCTTATTTCAACTGACATGACATGATGGCATTTGTGCAATAAAATACGACAAAAACGAATAGCAATGTTAACAGATAGGGAAGGTCTTGAGTAGATTGATATGGTTATACAGTTACACAGATGTTACAGTCCTCATTGAGAAATGTAATGAACATAGGTCAGTGTATCAACTATATGATTCCCTTGCTCCGTTTTAGCATAACATTCTACGACCATTGTGTAAGGTTTCTATCTCCATATTGTAGGTGAACTTGCTTTTGCAATCCATTCAAGAAGAATAAATACGAATTAATATGGCTGCAAATCAAATATGAAGTATATGGTTATGTATGCTTACTGGAATCCTCAAAGGTTATGGAATTGTTGCGACGGTGAAGTCGGTCCCAGCTGTTTGTGTAGGCAGCAAAATGGGCTTCCTCCATCTCTGCTCCTTTCATCCTTTTTTTGTCCATCGGATCATTCTTTTTGATCCGCTTGAATTTCTCGTCAAACTCGGGTACCCATGTACATAGCCAATCAACATCCTGGGAGCATAATTGCAGTTTGGACACATGGTCCGCCATCATGTTAAGCATGGATGTAGCTAAGAATGCTGCATCTGTTGAGACTAGCAGCTCAAGCTGACGCACGTTGTCCCACATCTGGTTGAAGAGGAAGGAGATCGAACCCAATTCGAAGCTACCCTTCTCCTCCATCGATCTGGCTTCCGACTTGTATACACTTACGAGCATTTTCTTGAACTTATCGCCAATCTCGCTATCGGCCCGAGCCTGCTGCAGCAGCAATTCGACTTCCATAGTGCTCCCCTTGGACTCCCAAACCGTCGTGGCAATCTGGCTCTGGGTCTCTCTCGACCTCCCTTTATAGCCGATCCTCTTGGCTGTCAGTGCATCCGCCGATTCGAACTCCAGACGGCTTCCAATCTTTCGCTTGATCTCCAACGCGCGCAACTTCACCTTTGTATCGGTATCGGCCAGACGGAACAGAATGTTCAACAACACCAGAATGTCCGAATTCAATCCGAACAGATATTTCCGATCCTGCTCGCCGATGCGCGATTCCAATCCGAACAGACCCTTCTCACGAACCTCGAGCCGGCTGAGAACCTCCTCCATGAGGACCGCGGCATCATAGAGCTCCGTCGCCATCGCAGTCCTCGTCACCCTTCCGCCTCCCCGCCGCCGCTCTTTTTCGTTTAGGGGAGGAAGGTATAAGGATACCAGCTAGTTTTTCCAAGATTCGGTGCGAACGCAAGAGTGCTTATTATAGTGGCATGTCTCTCAGCCCGGCCCAGTAGATCGAGACGATCAGGCCCAGCGTGGCGCCTAACGAAAAAACATCTGGGAGCTGCTCCTTCACGCCGAGAAATCCTATACGCCGCTTGAGTTGGCGCACCGCATACCCAACTTTCGTTTAACTTTGACTAAACCTAGAATACATGATATTTTAGGACAGAGGGAGTACGTGACTTTTAGAGGGGCGTTGGGTCATTGGCTCCACCTCTCATCTCTTTTTCAGTCCTCGCCATATTTAATATGTCGCTTATGACAGGGAACGTTTGGATAGTGGCCAAAATTTATCCTACATTTTAGTCTTTGTTTGGATGGTTGCCAATTATTTGACTTGCCAATCTAGTTCACTTTTCTTGCCAATGTTGGCCAATTCATGGGCAACCAAAAGGTTAACCAAAATTTTAGCTAGCCAAATACTCCCTCCGTTTCAAAATATAAGATATTTTACGTTTGTGAAGCAAATGTATCTAGACTTGTTTTAGTGTCTAGATTACGGAAGGAGTATTTAGTGGGCAACCATGGGCTAAAATCAAACATACCCTTAGTCATATCTGTCTCGCAGCGGGTCAGCACCTTTGGCTCTACATGTGGTTAGATGGGTTTCCTTCTTCGGTCATTTGATACCTCTCCAACGCTTACTCATGTTCCTATTGTTCAGATCAAAGCCAAGACTATCTTTTAACACCCTCAGAATCGGCCCTATGCAAGTTTCAGCGATCCCCGCCAAACCCGCATAGAAACGATTCAAAGGTGCCCACCAGACACTTTCGTGCGGGTGAAAAACGAAGTAATACCATTACACAATAGTCCACGATGGAATCCACAGAACAGATATATACAACAGCGACTCAAAGGGTCAAGAATACAGGTATACAATACAAAGATCCAAATCACCTTGAAAACGATACAGCGTCCGACTACGGACAAGATGCAAATGGGGCTAAGAGCCCTGAAGAATAACCAATGGCGTCCATAACCCTGCCCAGGCCAAGCCAGAAGGGTAACCCTGCTAACGACGTCGATCTCAAAACCTGCTTAAACAAAAGGGGTGCCGACAAAGGGCAAAGGAAAAAAAAGAGCGGTCAGTACTGAGGCCAGTACACGGCGAGACTAGAATTCGGAGGTCCTCGCCTACATAGGTATGGTGGACTGAAGCGGCAGCGCAGCATGCACTAAACAACCTATAGAGACTCGATATGACCGACGGCTAACAGAGAGGGATAAGAAAAACCTATTCGAAACCAACCTGATACTACCACCAAACATACCCATCCTGGTATTTCCCCCTCGAGACCAAACGAGGAAGTCAACCGAGGAACTCACACAGTTGGCAGTTTTATTTATTTAGTTATCATTGCAGCAATTACTAGTCAGGTATAGATAGTCATCCTGATATAATAAGCAGTGGACACTTTTAGTTAACCATTCCGTTATAGTTGCGACACTTACTAGTCAGATACAATTAGCATGAGAAATCCCAAACCCAGCAGTTGTTGGTACTTTTATTTAGCCATTCCGTTGCAGTGAAGCTGATTACTAGTCATATCGGATACAAGTCAAATTATAACAGTAAACTTTAGTTATAGTTGTCTATGATTGAGAACTGTGCTCCAAGTCGTCCATAACCGCGGACACGGCTTCTCGAAAAGATTTAACCCTGTAGGGGTGCACCAAAGTTCCACATGCACCTACACCCTTGTTGTCAGATCAGGTAGGTACAAGATCACAAAACATACACCCAACGGTATATCGACGGGGTTTCGGACACGACGTTTCCCAGACCGAAAGCAAGCACGGGGGGCCACCCCACTAAGCTACCCGTAACGAAGTCGGCCGGTATCCGAGACGGACCCAGGGTTTGTGTCGACGTATCAGAACCGGGAACCCGAAAGTGTGATCTGGGCTTGTCGTCTGGTAACGTATCACGGGTTCCTAACAAAGACAGCGCTCCATGCGCAATCGTAAATAAAGCAGTAAAGCATGGCATAAGTACATGATAGTAATAAAGCCCCAACCTACTTTGTGGCCCCCAGTACAGTACTTTGAAATCAGGTACTAATCGATGGGGGTGCCCACACACCCCACCTGTGGTTAGCGCGTGTAACACCCTCAGAATCGGACCTATGCAAGTTTTAGCGAAACTCGCCAAACCCGCATAGAAACGATTCAAAGGTGCCCACCAGGCACTTTCGTGCGGGTGGAAAACGAAGTAATAACATTACACAACAGTCCTCGATGGTACCCACAGAACAGATATATATACCACACGACTCCATGAGTCAAGAATACAGATGTTATACACAAAGATCCAAATCACCTTGAAAACGATGGAGCGTCCAGCTACGGACAAGATGCAAATGGGGCTAAGAGCCCTGAAGAATAACCAATGGCGTCCATAACCCTGCCAGCCAAGCGGAAGGGTAACCTCGCTAACGACGCCGATCTCAAAACCTGCTTAAACAAAAGGGGGTGCCGACAAAGGCAACGGAAAAAGGAGCGTCAAGATCTTGAGGCCAATACACGGAGGCTAGAATTGGGTCCTCGCCACATAGGTATGGTGGATCAAGCGGCAGCGGCATGCACTAAACAACCTATAGAGACTCGATACAATGGCGGCAATCGGAAGGGTAAGAAAGACCTATTCGGAACCAACCTGATACTACCACCAATCAAACCCATCCTGGCGTTCCCCCCCTCGACACCGATCGAGGAAGTCAACCGAGGAACTCACACAGTTGGCAGTTTTATTTATTCAGTTATCGTTGCAGCAATTACTAGTCAAGTATAGATAATCATCCTGATAAAATAAGCAGTGGGCACTTTTAGTTAATCATTCCGTTATAGTTGCCACACTTACTAATCAAATACAATTAGCATGAGATAACCCAAACCCAGCAGTTGTTGGTACTTTTATTTAGCCATTCCGTTATAGTTGCAAAACTTACTAGTCAGTTACAATTGTCGCAAGCGACAAACCAAGCAAGCAATTGTTGGCAGTTTTACTTAGTCATTCCATCATAGTGAAGCTGATTACTAGTCATTATAAAGTCAGGTGTATATCACTACTTTAGTTATAGTTGTCTATGGTCGAGATACTGTGCTCCAAGTCGTCCATAACCGCGGACACAGCTTTCAGAAAGTTTTACCCGGCCGGGGTGCACCAATAGCAACACACACTCGATCAACCTCGGAAAAACCAAATCAAAACCCAACGAGGCTTTCACGACAAAGCAATCACAGGATTCAGAAATATTTCAGGGGGCCACCCCATTGAGTAGACCCGCAACGAAGTAAGCTAGCTCCGAGACGGACTCAAGGTTTGCGTCAATGGCTGTAAACGACTGGGAACCCAAAACTAGGATTGTCGATACCGCGAAAACATTCCACTTACCTAAACAGTACAGTGTGCTCCTCGCACAATCGTAAATAAAGCAGTAATATGGCATAAGTACATGATCCTAAATAAAACCTCAAACTAGTTTGTGGCCCCAAGAAATAAGACTGAATCAAGCTCAGGCTCAGGGGGGTCCCATAATCCTCCCGGATGTGGATAGCGCGATAAATCAAGGAACAGGTATCAAGTACTCGGGGTCCTACGGGACACAAGTGGGCGGTCGGAAACCAAATATTATCTATCACCCACCGATGCCTCTGCTTACTTACTTCAATTTTAGTTGTTAAACAGGAATTAAAGTGAACGATAAGTAAAGCCATGGTCATCTCCAACATCAAACATGCGGCAAGGCTCCAACAACTGTGGTACTTGGCGACACGCAACAACACTTGAGCAAGCGTCTACGACACGCAAGTCCGGCTATCTACCAAGCAACAGGTAATAGGATGTGTCCAAGGCAATATAAGGCTGCAAGGGATATCACGGGTTCGGAAACTAGAGCAACGCAACACAGATAGCAATAGATCAACAGGAGGGAATAAAGACTATAAAAGTAAGATAGGTAGAAAGGGGGAGATGCTCGCCTGAAAACATTGTTGAAGGTTCATCCGAAGATCGGGGCGAAGCTCACATCAACTCAACGGCCTTATCCGCGAAGAAGCAAACACTAGAATAAACACCGGATGTACTATTTAATACTACGGCAGAAGATCGGCATGATGCATGTATGATGTATGGCATGGCAAAGATGCGATGCAATTAGGCCATATTAAGCGGAACCGGGGGTCCCGACAATTAATTAAACGGTTCAAGTTATTTATCTAACCCGCAAATTAAATGTTGTCATAACATGGCGGAAGATAGTACCGGGTTTGCTACACCAATTTAAATGAGGCCGATATGAGACTAGATTTGCCCGCATATGGGCCCCATATTTGATTATACGGTGAATCGGCATAAGGCCCCCAGACCAATGATATGCATGCGAGAGGAATGATTAACATGCAACAAGTTGATATTATGTTATAAAATAGGGTTTCGGGAAGGGGTTCACACATTAGGGGTCTCGACGATCTTGGGGTTCCGGGGTTCGGGGTCCGGGGTCCGGTCTCAGGGTTCGACGGGGTCGTTCTCGGATAGCGGAGGTAGACCTAGTCGCATCCGGGAAGCAGGACTTGGGTCGGAGTCGGGGGCGCATCGGATTCTTTCGGGTCGGGGTCGCTCTTGTCGTATCCGTGGTAGTCGGGCCATGTCGTCGGTCTTGTTGTCTCGCGCGGAGATCTTGGTGTTCCGTGACGGAGAACTTGGTTTTCGGGGTAGGCGTTCTTGTCGGCAAAGGCGAACTTATATCCACACCGATGGTTCTCGGGTTGGGTCGATGGTGAACTTGGGGTTTAACGCCGAGGTCGTCGAGTGGTGCCATGTACCTTCTTTGGAATCCTTGGCATCGAGCCGGTCTTGTCGGTCTTGGTGAGATACTCGCCAAACTCGTGCAACGGAGGTCGCCGGACTCATAACATCACCGCTGACCCATCTTCATAAAAACAGTGCCACAACCAAGCATAGGAGCAACCCCACTGGTACTAGAGGGAACCTGCACTCGTACCGAAACACCACGGCAGGGTTGACGAAGAGCTCGGCGAGGCGCGAGTCATGACGTCTTGGTCAGCGACGGGGACAGGGAACGACAAAGGCGAGGCACGGCACGGGCTCGGCCCGCCAGAGAGCTGGGGCGGAGGCGGTGGCCGAGGTCGATGGGCGGGGTCGCGGCGAGGTGGAAGGCGGGCGCAGGTTGGGGTCGTATGAGAGAGAGAGGCCGGAGGTTGAGGGCGGCCTGGCAGCCGAGGCGAGGAGGAGGCGACGGAGGCCTCGGCAGAGGCGGAGGAGCGCGTCGGTGGGGCGGGGATGCTCGCGGGGGAGGGAGAGAGAGGAAGTGAGGGAGAGGGAGACGCGGGGGGGGGGCAGGTGAGTGGGACCGGTGGGGCCAGGGGAGGGTGTCTCGGTGGGTGGGATCTGGGGAGGTGGCTGCAGCGTGGCGTGCGTGTGTGCTGTGGTGTGTGTTGTGTGTGTGTGTGGGTGAGAAGGGCTGAGAGGGAGAGAGAGGTGGGGGTGGCCAAGTGGCAGCATGGGATTGGGTTGAGGGGGGAAGAGGGTGAGGTGGCAGCGTGGGACTGGTCCGGGTGAGGTGGCCGGAGGGTGTGGGTAGATAGGTTGGTAGAAAAGGGTATGGGGTGGACCGTTTTATTCCTGGGGGTGGTCGTTCGGGTCGAATCGGCCCGTTCGACTGCCCCCACTAAAATAATTTAATATTTTATTTGTTTTAAATGGACCGTTTGCAAACCGATAGCAGACAAAACAAAATAATCCGGAGGCCCGGGTTTTGGTGTTTGAATAAAGATGGGGCGTTTTAGAAAACACAAAATAGGTTTTTCTGCAAATAGTTTTATGCAAGCAAATGCAAGATGATGACGATGCTCAAATGCAATGTGGCATGATGACATGAGCATGCGGTCATGATGATGCAATGCACAAAAACAACGCGATTTTCTAGTAGTGGTTTTTGCGGGATGCCACAATTCGACACCACTAACAAGGGATCTCGCCCTCGAGATCCGCCTCATGGTACCGGAAAGAAGGTCGGCGGTCTGCGTCTTCTTGCTTCGGTTAGATCATCGCGACACCACTAACAAGAGGTCGTTGTCCGTGACCGTCGAGAGAACACTCCGGGAAACAAAAGGTCGAAGGTAGAGGTATCAACAAATAAAGCCACCTCTATCTTCGATGGAAAGGGGGGAACCGATGCATTCTCATCCACTTCAATATACAAAAGCGAATAGAAGGGGTAGTCGGCATGGGGGCCAATCCATCACGCACCCAAACTATTACTCCGCACAATCAGTGGAAAAGCTTGCAACCATTCTCGGAATCGGACTGAAGATCTCGACAATCGAGGTTCGGAAACAAAGGAGTGATGCAGACTCTGCATCGGATCTGGCGTAGATGATGTCGTCGCGTCGGAAAACACCGGAAGGCACAAACAAGGAACAAAGGATGGTACCACAGTAGACGGATTCATTAGGCAGCTTGAACACCGGACGGTAGAACACCGTTAACAAAGAAGGACGCGAAACCCTGAAGGTACGACGGAACCCAACCACGAGAAATCCTGGACTCGAAGAAAAAGACGAGGGCGGATTCAAAACACGTAGAGGTAAGAGGAGAATAACAGAGGGTAAGGAATAAAAATCAGACCTAATCAGAACTATCCAACCGATTTTTAAAATAGTTTTTGACACTCTACTTCGGCCGTTAGCTAGGTTATCCTACAGGCTGGACTTGTGGGGTATCGCAACTGCTGCGCTCTGATACCACTCTGTAACACCCTCAGAATCGGACCTATGCAAGTTTTAGCGAAACTCGCCAAACCCGCATAGAAACGATTCAAAGGTGCACCAGCACTTTATGCGGTGGAAAACGAAGTAATAACATTACACAACAGTCCTCGATGGGACCCACAGAACAGATATATATACCACACGACTCCATGAGTCAAGAATACAGATGTTATACACAAATATCCAAATCACCTTGAAAACGATGGAGCGTCCAGCTACGAACAAGATGCAAATGGGGCTAAGAGCCCTGAAGAATAACCAATGGCGTCCATAACCCTGCCCAGGCCAAGCCGGAAGGGTAACCCTGCTAACAACGTCGATCTCAAAACCTGCTTAAACAAAAGGGGGTGCCGACAAAGGCAAAGGAAAAAGAGGAGCAAGATCTTGAGGCCAAGACACGGCGAGGCTAGAATTCGGTCCTCGCCTACATAGGTATGGTGGATCGGCAGCATGCACTAAACAACCTATAGAGACTCGATACAACTGGCGGCAATCAGAGAGGGGTAAGAAAGACCTATTCGGAACCAACCTGATACTACCACCAATCAAACCCATCCTGGTGTTCCCCCCCTCGACACCGATCGAGGAAGTCAACCGAGGAACTCACACAGTTGGCAGTTTTATTTATTCAGTTATCGTTGCAGCAATTACTAGTCAAGTATAGATAATCATCCTGATAAAATAAGCAGTGGGCACTTTTAGTTAATCATTCCGTTATAGTTGCCACACTTACTAATCAAATACAATTAGCATGAGATAACCCAAACCCAGCAGTTGTTGGTACTTTTATTTAGCCATTCCGTTATAGTTGCAAAACTTACTAGTCAGTTACAATTGTCGCAAGCGACAAACCAAGCAAGCAATTGTTGGCAGTTTTACTTAGTCATTCCATCATAGTGAAGCTGATTACTAGTCATTATAAAGTCAGGTGTATATCACTACTTTAGTTATAGTTGTCTATGGTCGAGATACTGTGCTCCAAGTCGTCCATAACCATGACACAATTTTCGAAAGTTTTACCGCCGGGTGCACCAATAGCAACACACACTCGATCAACCTAAAAACCAAATCAAAACCCAACGAGGCTTTCACGACAAAGCAATCACAGGATTGAAATATTTCAGGGGCCACCCCATTGAGTAGACCAAGAACAAGTAAGCTAGCTCGAGACGGACTCAAGGTTTGCGTCAATGGTCAGAAACGATCGGGAACCCAAAACTAGGATTGTCGATACCACGAAAACATTCCACTTACCTAAAGACAAGCAGTGCTCCTCGCACAATCGTAAATAAAGCAGTAATATGGCATAAGTACATGATCCTAAATAAAACCTCAAACTAGTTTGTGGCCCCAAGAAATAAGACTGAATCAAGCTCAGGCTCAGGGGGGTCCCATAATCCTCCCGGATGTGGATAGCGCGATAAATCAAGGAACAGGTATCAAGTACTCGGGGTCCTACGGGACACAAGTGGGCGGGCGGAAACCAAATATTATCTATCACCCACCGATGCCTCTGCTTACTTACTTCAATTTTAGTTGTTAAACAGGAATTAAAGTGAACGATAAGTAAAGCCATGGTCATCTCCAACATCAAACATGCGGCAAGGCTCCAACAACTGTGGTACTTGGCGACACGCAACAACACTTGAGCAAGCGTCTACGACACGCAAGTCCGGCTATCTACCAAGCAACAGGTAATAGGATGTGTCCAAGGCAATATAAGGCTGCAAGGGATATCACGGGTTCGGAAACTAGAGCAACGCAACACAGATAGCAATAGATCAACAGGAGGGAATAAAGACTATAAAAGTAAGATAGGTAGAAAGGGGGAGATGCTCGCCTGAAAACATTGTTGAAGGTTCATCCGAAGATCGGGGCGAAGCTCACATCAACTCAACGGCCTTATCATGAAGAAGCAAACACTAGAATAAACACCGGATGTACTATTTAATACTACGGCAGAAGATCGGCATGATGCATGTATGATGTATGGCATGGCAAAGATGCGATGCAATTAGGCCATATTAAGCGGAACCGGGGGTCCCGACAATTAATTAAACGGTTCAAGTTATTTATCTAACCCGCAAATTAAATGTTGTCATAACATGGCGGAAGATAGTACCGGGTTTGCTACACCAATTTAAATGAGGCCGATATGAGACTAGATTTGCCCGCATATGGGCCCCATATTTGATTATACGGTGAATCGGCATAAGGCCCCCAGACCAATGATATGCATGCGAGAGGAATGATTAACATGCAACAAGTTGATATTATGTTATAAAATAGGGTTTCGGGAAGGGGTTCACACATTAGGGGTCTCGACGATCTTGGGGTTCCGGGGTTCGGGGTCCGGGGTCCGGTCTCAGGGTTCGACGGGGTCGTTCTCGGATAGCGGAGGTAGACCTAGTCGCATCCGGGAAGCAGGACTTGGGTCGGAGTCGGGGGCGCATCGGATTCTTTCGGGTCGGGGTCGCTCTTGTCGTATCCGTGGTAGTCGGGCCATGTCGTCGGTCTTGTTGTCTCGCGCGGAGATCTTGGTGTTCCGTGACGGAGAACTTGGTTTTCGGGGTAGGCGTTCTTGTCGGCAAAGGCGAACTTATATCCACACCGATGGTTCTCGGGTTGGGTCGATGGTGAACTTGGGGTTTAACGCCGAGGTCGTCGAGTGGTGCCATGTACCTTCTTTGGAATCCTTGGCATCGAGCCGGTCTTGTCGGTCTTGGTGAGATACTCGCCAAACTCGTGCAACGGAGGTCGCCGGACTCATAACATCACCGCTGACCCATCTTCATAAAAACAGTGCCACAACCAAGCATAGGAGCAACCCCACTGGTACTAGAGGGAACCTGCACTCGTACCGAAACACCACGGCAGGGTTGACGAAGAGCTCGGCGAGGGCGGCGACGAGGTCGCGACGTCGGGTCACGTCAGATGGGGAACGACGACAAGGCAGACGAGGCACGGGGCTCGGGCACGGCCCGCGCGGCGAGGAGCCTGGGGCGGGAGGCGGTGCCGAGGTCGATGGGCGGGGGTCGTCGGCGAGGCGGACGGGCGGCGCAGGTTGGGGCCGGGGCGCGCGAGAGAGAGAGGCCGGGGAGGTTGAGGGCGAGCGGCCCTGGCAGCGCTCGAGGGCGAGGAGGGAGGCGACGGGGAGGCCTCGGCGGCAGAGGCGAGGCGGAGGAGCGCGTCGGTGGGGCGGGGATGCTCGCGGGGGAGGGAGAGAGAGGAAGTGAGGGAGAGGGAGACGCGGGGGGGGGGCAGGTGAGTGGGACCGGTGGGGCCAGGGGAGGGTGTCTCGGTGGGTGGGATCTGGGGAGGTGGCTGCAGCGTGGCGTGCGTGTGTGCTGTGGTGTGTGTTGTGTGTGTGTGTGGGTGAGAAGGGCTGAGAGGGAGAGAGAGGTGGGGTGGCCAAGTGGCAGCATGGGATTGGGTTGAGGGGGGAAGAGGGTGAGGTGGCAGCGTGGGACTGGTCCGGGTGAGGTGGCCGGAGGGTGTGGGTAGATAGGTTGGTAGAAAAGGGTATGGGGTGGACCGTTTTATTCCTGGGGGTGGTCGTTCGGGTCGAATCGGCCCGTTCGACTGCCCCCACTAAAATAATTTAATATTTTATTTGTTTTAAACGGACCGTTTTCAAACCGATAGCAGACAAAACAAAATAATCCGGAGGCCCGGGTTTTGGTGTTTGAATAAAGATGGGGCGTTTTAGAAAACACAAAATAGGTTTTTCTGCAAATAGTTTTATGCAAGCAAATGCAAGATGATGACGATGCTCAAATGCAATGTGGCATGATGACATGAGCATGCGGTCATGATGATGCAATGCACAAAAACAACGCGATTTTCTAGTAGTGGTTTTTGCGGGATGCCACAGCGCGCTCGATCTCGGAACAGGTATCAAGAACTCGGGGTCCTACGGGACACCAGTGAGCGGTTAAAAACCAAATATTGTCTATTACCCACCGGTGCCTCTGCATTTGCCTACTTCAATTTTAGTTATTTAACGATAATTAAAGCCATAATCATCTCCACCATTAAACATACGGCAATACTCCAACCACGGTGGTACTTGACGACACGCAACAGCACTTGAGCAAGCGACTATGACACGCAAGTCCATCTATCTACCAAACAACAGGTAATAGGATGTGTCCAAGGCAATATAAGGCTGCAAGGGATATCACGGGTACGAAAACTAGAGCATCGCAACACAGATAGCAATAGATCAACAGGAGGGAATAAATACTATAAAAGTAAGATAGGTAGAAAGGGGGAGATTTCTCGCCTGAAAACATTTCCGAAGGTTCATCCAAAGATCGGGTCGACGCTCGCATCAACTCATCGGCCTAATCTGTGAAGAAGCAAAGCACTAGAAAAGAAACACCGGATGCACTATTTATTACTACGGCAAAAGAGCGGGCATGATGCATGTATGATGTATGACATGGCAAAGGATGCGATGCAATTATACCATATTAAGTGGAACCGGGGTCCCGACAATTATTTAATAGGTTCAAGTTGTTTAGAGGCCCCACAATTTAAATGTTATCTTAACATGGCAAAATACATCACCGGTTCGCTACGCAATTTTAGATGGGGCCAATATTAGACTAGAAAAGCCCGCATATGGGCCCCATATTTAATTTAGGTGAATCGGCATAATGCCCCCAAACCATAACCATATGTATGCAAGCATGAACATTTATATGCAACAGGTAGATATTATTTATTATAAAAATATGGGGCTTGGAAAAGAGGTCACACTTCTCGGATTGAAGATCTTGGGGCTCGGAGGGGTTCGGGTTCGGGGGATCGGTCTTCGGAGATCTTGGTAGATGGTTCTTTGTCGACGGTCATGACAATTCCAGGAAGAAGGCCTTGGCGGCGGCATGATATCCTTGTGGGGGTTGCGGTTCATCTCAGTGCATCGTCGTCGGATAGGTAACAGAGATCTTGTCTTGGCTTTAATGTCGGTGTAGAACTTGATTATGTAGTCTCCAACTACCATATTCCATCTACAATCAGCTTCTGCTGACCAGAACAAAACAAGGCAGAGAACCATTGCGTGCTACAGAGAAATAGGGGGTATCCTGCGTGGCTTAACCAGAGGCATGGCTCGACGAGGTAGGAAGCCCGACGACACAGAACAACGACGGTGGAGCTCGCGGACTGGAGGAGGGCTGGCCTCGCGTCGAGGACGAGGCGAGTGGTGGCAGAGGGCGAGGTCGCCGTGGCGCCGGAGGGAGGCGGCACAGCAGGACGAGGACGGCGGCCGTAGGAACTGCGAGGCGAGGGGCGCCGGCAGCGGCTCGCTGGCGGGAAGGAGCGGAGGAGGCCGAGGACGGGAGGGGGGGGAGCAGGGGAACGGCTCCACGTCCCGCGGCGAGGAGGAGGACCGGGTGGAGGCGTCGGGGCCCGCGGAAGGCGGTGGTGCTGGGCACGGTGCTGCAGAGGCAGCAGGCACAGAGGCGATCACGGGGAGGTGGGTTCTCGAGGAGGCGACCGGCGGCGCGGCGAATCGGCCGCGGGAACCGGTCGCTGCAGGGGCGGCGCCATGGCGGCGGAGGACGAGGCCGGTTCGGGGACGGCGGTGGCCGGCCTTGGCACAGGCGGCGAAGGAGGTGGCGTCCGGCTCGAGGAAGGACGATGGACGGGGTGGAGGCTGCGGCCAGTGCTGCTCGTGGCCTGATGGCGGATGGGAACAAGGAGGAGCGTCGGGCGATGGGGAGACGAGGGAGAGAGGGGCTGAGGGTCAGGAGGTGGGGTCGGCCTGGCAGGGAGCGGCCAGGGAGACGTGACGGGGTGGGTGGTTGACCAGGCGTGGTGGTGTGCGTTGCTGTGTCGGTGTGTGTGGGTTTGGGTTGTGGGTGGTGGGCGTGTGGAGTGGTTGGTCTATGGTTTGGTGGCTGGGGTGTTAGGGTTAGGGTTCAACCGGTTGGGCCTTTTGGGCCTGACCGGTTTAGGTCGAGATTTATGTTTACCATTTGTTTATAAAAATATTCTATTTGTTTTGTTTTGTTTTAAATCTTTTTAGCAAATAGTTTTTAGATAAATAGTTTAACAGATAACTATAAGACTTGTTTTGAAATAAGAGAAGAGGTATTGTTTTAGACAAAATAGTTTTTAGTTAACATATTCTGAGAGCCAAAAATGCATGATGCCATGATGATGCACAAATTTTTATTTAACATGCGATTTTCTAGTAGTGGATTTACCAGGGGTGCTACATATCTAGTCTTACACGTTGTCACCCACTTCCCTTGCCAAAAACAAAGAAATTATCCGTCATGTAATGGTTTAGAAGAGTAACGGTCTTGTTCCTCGCCAGGCCTTTTCCCTTCTCGAATAGATGAAGACGATATGCATTCCATTCAGGAAGGTGAGGAAGGGCCGCGTCGGCTTGACCATGTCTTCTCTCTTGGTCGGGTCGGAGGCTAGGTACCAAAACATATTGCGGTGACTCAGCATACCACTGCATGATGTAGTACACTATAGTCGTAGACATAACACCAATGAAACACCGTTCACTAGTATTACATCCCTCAGAGTGGTACAACAGAAACACAACAGGTCCAATACATGAATATAGGTTACAACTCAACTCTTTACACAAGATCAGAGAACACTCTAGGTGAAAGAGAGAGAAAGAAACTTCTTACAAAGAATAATCAGAAACAAACAACTCCAAAACTATAATACTATTAAGATTAACATCTCAACTAATGGTCTGGCATTGCTGCTATTGCAATACACTACAAAAATGGGTTCTAGGGCTAGAGATTCTATTCTTATCTAATCAGCGACTTCGTCTTCACTTGAGTTGCTGCATATGTTGACCTTCTTGACTTCATTGAAGAGCTTTAGCTTTTGATGATGATTCCTGGAGCATGATTTGATGTAGTCATCGTCTGTGCTGGCTTTAGAACCTAGCAAGGGTTAAGAAGATACTTTGAGTACAAGCGTACTCAGCAAGTCCACTAGAAAAGGAGTGTTTGATGCACTATAACTGCAGCCACAGACCATAGGTCGTAGGCAATGCAAGTTTTAATAAACATTTCTTCAAAGGTTGCTTTTATGCTAAAAAGCTAAGTCCGTCAGCCTTCACGGGTTCACTAGACTCTTCATGGGGTTCCTTTCCTTCCGCGTTCGCAGCTCCTTCCCGGAACAGGGAGTAACAAGTTACAGTTCTTACACTCTGTAGAGGTGCGTTACTTTTCCCATGAGAGATCAAATCCTTGTTGCACAACTGGGCGATCTTTCCTGTCCACACTTCCTATGGTGTGGGGCCCAGTAGATGATCCAAGCCAATCACTGCCTTATTCGCGACCCCGCATGTCTCTTTGGTGTACGCCAGCCCACCTATTGAATTATGGCAATGGCAGTACAGACCGTTCAGATGCCGGAACTATCGTGGGACGTTGAGGGTTCCCACCCATATGCTGCATATCCTCTACGAATTACCATAAATAATATGCACGCTAAGAGTCATAACAGCCACGACCCGTGTAGCACCCCGGGTAAATCCACTACTAGAAATCGCCTGTCTGTATCTCTGTGCATAATCATGACATCATCATGCATATTATTTTTCTAAAACTATTTCGCAAAAGACTATGTTGTTTTCCAAATTAGCCCTCCTTTATTTTCAAATCAAACCTCTTGGTCCGTTCGAATCTTGTATTTGTCTTAAACAATTTACAAAATCTTTTAAACAAACTAATTAAAACAAAAATATTTTTCCTGGTGAGGCCGACACCGGCCAGGCCCAAAAGGCCCAGCCGGCAGACCACCTATAACCCCAAACATCCACCAAACCCTAACCTACCTAACCCTAATCCCACCTCTCCCCATTTCCGCCGCCATCCCCTGGACCCGACCCACCCGACCTCCACACAACGCACGCACATGCCCAGCCCGACACCAACCAGGAACCGCCCCGTAATCCCCTGGCCCCACCCTGATCGCCGCTTCCCCTTCCTCGATACCCCAGCCTCGACGCTCCCTCTCTCTCTCTCTCTCCCATCCCCAAGTCCGCCGCCACCTCCCCTTCTCGCCTTTCCTCTGCTCGGCAAGCTCTGCAACCGCCATGCCCCGAGATCCACCCCGCCGCCAGGCTCCATCATCTCCCCGGCTGCGTCCCCCGCCGCCATGAGAGCCTGCCTCCCCATCAAGCGGCATCGCCGCCGGCACCGGGGCGTCCTCGTCGGCCTCCACCCTCGCCCGCGGCCCCGTCCCGTGCGCCTCCGTCGGTCTAGGCCGCTGCCGCCACCTCAAGCCGCGTCCCGAGCCTCGCACCGGCCAGGCCCCACCGCTGCGGTCTTGCTCTGTCCGCTGCGTCTTGCCGCCAGCGTCGCCGCCGAGCTCGCGCCTCCCCGTCGTCCTCTGCGAGAGCCGCCGCCTGCTGCGAGCTCGGCCTCGCCCGGGATCTCCTTCGCCCGTCAGCAGGACCTCGCCTCCAGGCCGCCATCTCGTCGACCGGCCTCCGTCCTCGCCCCCGCCCCCCCCTTGTCGTGGTCGCCGCACGTCGCCCCGGCCAAGCTCGCCTCCTCCTCTCCAGGCATCACCCGCGCGCGGACGACCCCGACCCGGCCGGCTCGAGTTTGTGCGTGTATCTGCAGATGATGTTGTTCGCGGGCGCGCTATACTGCATGTTGATGCAGTGAACTTTGATGTACTGGCTGTTGAACCTGTTCTACGAATATGTGGCGGCTGGTGCTCAACTGATGCCCGATCCAAGTGCGTCACCGTCAATCAAAGAGGGATCCGGCATGTGTCCATCACGGGCGACAAGATCTTCGACACGACACCCGAAGACGGCGATGCCCACCCCCAAGATCTTCTTCATGGAACCGATCGTCGAGACCCCGATGCACCAATCCGAAGACCGATCCCGGTGTTTGAAGACCGAACCCCAAGATCTGCCTCACGGGACCAAACCCCTCGGAACTCCATGTTCCCTACCCGGAGACCCCGTTGCCTTCTACACGGAGCATCGAGGATGCCTTCTTGGGACGCCAAGATACCCGTCGAACCCCGAAGACCGAACCCCGTGGACCGACATGACCTTCTTCACGGATACGACAAGTACTTCCTCGAGGATGCCAAGTTCTTCACCCCGAATGCCAAGACCGACTTGATGGCGCGGACCCGACAAGATCTTCGTAACGACAAGAACGACATCGACCAGGGCGAATTCGATGCGCCTCGACGCTGAACCAAGTCCTTCTCGGATGGCAAGATCTACCTCCGTTATCCGAGAATGATTCCGCCGAGGCCGAACCCTAGATCTGGACCCTGAGACCCGACCCCGAACCCCTCGGAGCCCAAGTTCGCCGAACCCTAATGTGATTACCTATCCGAGACCCCATTATTTTATAATATGACATTATCAACTGATGCATATTAAATTGATCATGTTTGCATACATATGTTGGGGTTTGGGGGCCTTATGCCGATTCACCATATAATTAAATATGGAGTCGATATGCGGGATATCTTTGTCTTATTCCGGACTCCATTTAAATTGGCATAGCGAACCGAAGCCATGTTTGTCTTGCTAATCCAACATTTAATTTGCGGGGTAGATAAATAACTTGAACCGTTTAATTAAATGTCGGGACCCCGGTTCCGCTTAATATGATCTAATTGCATCACATCTTTGCCATGTCATACATCATACATGCATCATGCCCGATCTTCTGCCGTAGTATTAAATAGTGCATTCGGTGTTTTCTTCTAGTGCTTTGCTTCTTCACGGATTAGGCCGATGAGTTGATGCGAGTATCGACCCGATCTTGGATGAACCTTCGGCAATGTTTTTCAGGCGAGCACCTCCCCCTTTCTACCTATCTTACTTTTATAGTCTTTATTTCCTCCTGTTGATCTATTGCTATCTGTGTTGCGATGCTCTAGTTTTCGTACCCGCGATATCCCTTGCAGCCTTATATTGCCTTGGACACATCCTATTACCTGTTGTTTGGTAGATAGTTGGACTTGCGCGTCGTAGCCGCTTGCTCAAGTGCTGTTGCGTGTCGTCAAGTACCTCAGTTGTTGGAGTATTGCCGCATGTTTAATGTTGGGGTTGATCATGGCTTAATTATTGTTTAATAACTAAAATTGAAGTAGGTAAATGCAGAGGCACAGGTGGGCAATAGATGTTATTTGGTTGTTAACCGTCCACTTGTGTCCCGTAGGACCCCGAGTTCTTGACACCTGTTCCGAGATCGAGCGCGCTAACCACATGTGGGATGTATGGGCACCCCATCGATTTAGTACCTGATTTCAAAGTCGCATCTTTGGGGCCACAAGTAGTTTGGGGCTTTATTACTATTCTGTACTTATGCCATGCTTTATCGCTTTATTTATTTATGTGCGATGTAATCGCACTGTCATTTAGGATCGGGACACGTTGCGTGGTATCGACAAGCCCGATCATCTTTTCGGGTTCCCAATCGTTACCGCCCACCCAAACCCCGAGTCCGTCTCGAGACCGGCCGACTTCGCGGGTAGCTTAGTGGGGTGGCCCCATGTACTTACTTTGGGTGCGGAAACGTCATGACTTAGGCCCGCCGACATACCGATGGGTGTATGTTAACGATCCGCAAAAGGGTCGATGCGTGTGGATACTTTGGTGCACCCCTGCAGGGTTAAATCTTTTCGAAAAGCCGTGTCCGCGGTTATGGACGACTTGGAGCACAGTTCTTGATCATAGACAACTATAACTAAAGTTTACTGTTATAATTTGACTGGTATCCGATATGACTAGTAATCAGCTCAACTACAACGGAATGGCTAAATAAAAGTACCAACAACTGCTGGGTTTTGGGGTTATCTCATGCTAATTGTATCTGACTAGTAAGTGTTGCAACTACAACGGAATGTTTAACTAAAATTGCCCACTGCTTATTATATCAGGATGCTATCTATATGTGACTAGTAATTGCCGCAACTATAACATAATGAATAAAGCTGCCAACTGTGTGAGTTCCTCGGTGGACTTCCTCGTTTGGTCTCGAGGGGGAAATACCAGGATGGGTATGTTTGGAGGTAGTCTCAGGTTGGTTCCGAATAGGTCTTTCTTACCCCTCTCTGATAGCCGCTACTTGTATCGAGTCTCTATAGGTTGTTTAGTGCATGCTGCCGCTGCCGCTGCCGCTTCAGTCCACCATACCTATGTAGGCGAGGACCACCGAATTCTAGCCTCGCTGTCGGCCTCAAGATCTTGACCGCTCTCTTTTTCCTTTGCCCTTTGTCGGCACCCCTTTTGTTTAAGCAGGTTTTGAGATCGACGTCGTTAGCAGGGTTACCCTTCTGGCTTGGCCTGGGCAGGATTATGGATGCCATTGGTTATTCTTCAGGGCTCTTAGCTCAATTTGCATCTTGTCCATACTCGGACGCTATATCGTTTTAAAGGTGATTTGGATCTTTGTATTGTATATCTGTATTCTTGACTCTTTGAGTCGATGTTGTATATATATGTTTTGTGGGTTCCATCGAGGACTATTGTGTAATGATATTACTTCGTTTTCCACCCGCACGCAAGTGCCTGGTGGGCACCTTTGAATCGTTTCTACGCGGGTTTGGCGTGAAGCGCTGAAACTTGCATAGGGCCGATTCTGAGGGTGTTACAACCCGCACATCTAGCTTCATGCGAGAGGGAAAAGATACAGCTGACTTCTTCGTCCCATTCCAAATCTCATGGTCAACGCGTAATATACGGCGCAAGAATCACTGGCGACATTGGTTGTTAATTCTTAGGTAATATGTTCCTTTACCACCGGAACTTTCATAGTAGGTTATTACCTCATGGTAATAAACCTAAAATCATATTATTATGAAAATAGTGTTTTCAGACCTTTTTCAAATGCAGGTGATGACAACACTGGATTTGTAAAATACTTTACAGAAAATAATCAAAGGACATGAGCAAGTGTGAAATTGCCTTTTGTGATTGCAAGATTATGCACTCACGGTCTTCGAGATGACATAAGATCCAATATCTGAAATCTGCATCATTGGTCCGGTAAGGACTAATGTTTAAAGAGGCAACATGCAGTTATGCATAATTAATGCTATGTATTTTTGTAAAACTCCCGAATTGAATTCCCCAATATTTTGAGTGAAGTGAATTCAAGTGATTCTTTTCAGAGTTGGTTTATCTTCAAATTTTACTTTACAAGTAATGACCTTTATAAGGAACCTAAGTGTTAACAGTACAAAATATGTAAGTAAAGTATAAGATGGAGTGATTATGGTGAATTGTCATGTGGTGATTATGATATAAGTCCTTGGGATTGAGTTGTTAAGAGTTAAAGAACTTATTATGAGATTATTGTTTGAAGTGGCAAAAATAATAAAATTTGAAGAAAAGATTTCTTTTCTAAGGTTTAAACAACCTTCATTGTTAATAGGACATGATTGATGTCTTTTGGTGTTTGATTTACTAGTTTGGACTTGAGATGATCTATGTCTTAATTTAAATAGACCAAAGTTAACTATAAAAACATAAGTAGTTTATTAGACATAATGTTTATAAACTTTGAGACTAAAGTTAACTTTAAAAGGGTAAGTAAACTTAAGGTGTAATATGCTTTGATTATTCTCAAGTTTTGGATTTATGGTAGGTATGACTAAGGTGTGGATTTGTTCATTTTACATTTAAGTGAATGATTAGATTAAATTTGTTTTGCTATTATGAAAGGAATATGTATTTATTTAATGGAATCATAATTAGATGGCCTTAGTAATTTGTTAGAATTTAAAGTTATGTTAATAGTGATTAAGATATAATGATTATTCACCATATTATATAAATGGATGATACCCAATGTTTATTTAAAAGGATTTTTAATAAGATTTTTAAAAGAATGTTTTAAAGTTAAAAGTTATACTTAAGTTTGATTATTAATTTAAGTTATGGGTTTAAAATTAGTACTAAGACACTAATTTCTCAAGGTTTTATAAGAATTGTGATTATTTCTTACTTAAGAATTGTTTTTTAAAGAATTCACAAAATAGGTATTAGGTATGGATTTTATATTTTAAAATATTAAAGACTTTCCTAATAATATATTTAATATTTTTCTAGTGTAATATATTTATTCAAGCCCTTAAAAATGAATTTTATTTATTTTCAAGTATTATCTTTATTTATATAAAATTCATCAAAGAATCAAGTGTCTTTAAATCTTTGCTTTATGTTTTATTTGTAAAACTCTAAGCTAGTATTTTTATAAAATAATAGAGTTATTTTGATACACAAAAATGATTTATTTATTTATTTTCAGGGTTTTTGTTTTATTTTATAAATTTTTATTTAAGATTTAATGGTGTTAATAATTGTTTGCGTTGTATTTATTTTAAATAAGTAAAGTTTTATTTTTATTAGGTAAATCTTATTTTTGTGATGTTTTAAGTATATCATATACATTGTTAGGATTTTGGTATAATTTTCTAGAGCTAAAATATTTATAGGATTCATTTAGTAATTTCCTTATTTTTTTTATTCAATTTAGGGTTGATTGGAATTGGGCCGGTCCGGCCCAGCCTAATCTGGCTCAAAGCAACCCCACCTTGGCCCCATTCCTCCCCGCATGCGTCAACCACATTCATTCTCCACCCCTGCACGCACGCATCGCCCCTCCAGGTCGCTGGCGATGCCGCTAGCGCCGCCGCCTGCCTCTCTCACCATCGCCGGTGTCCCCCGGTGACGCCATGCCTCTCTATTTCTCCTCCCTCGATTCTCCTCCGCTGTGGTGCTGCTCTGCTTCACCGCCCGTGCCCCCTGTGAAACCCTAGCCGTGGGGTTCGGCTAGGTCGTCTCCGATCACCGGCCCTCGATGCCCCTGGCTGCTACTCGAGGAAGATCAGGACTTCCACTTCCTCGACCCCGACACCGGCGGGAAGGTGCGCAGGCGCAAACCTCGGTGTTACCCTTCTCCTGATGCATGTGGAAGAGCCGATGTCAGCGTAACCCCGGCACCTGGTGCCCTTCCTAGTTCATCTATGATGCCCCTAATGCATCGACCACGCCTCTGGTTTAGGTAATTTCCTCTGTGACCGGCCTTCTAGCTGATGCATCCGCAGGTTTAGGTTATGGAGATCTTGGAATTTATCTATGGTATCGATTTTATTTGGGTCTAGAAACATATCTACAAGATCTAGGAGTTATTTGTGGTCAGATAGTGCTCCTGGACAAGTGCTACTCCTGATTGAGTTAATTACTCTATCCCCAATAGTCAAATTCCTAAAGTCTAAACCATTGTTGTGGAAATTCCTGATTAACAATTGTTTCTACATAATTAGTTTTCTATTAGTCAGGTTTAAAGACATGTTAGTAGGTGTCATTCGATAAACACGAACTGATGATAGACTTTTGAGAAACCTATACTCTGGTGTTTTTTAATTATCTCATGTCATTCTAACATGACATGCAAACAGAGTGCATTTGACAAGCGTTTAGTTGCTGGATTTTGGTGAATTGCTAGTGTTTGGTTCCCCGATGATCTACTGATATATGATGTGATATGCTTTTAATAAGAATAGATACATCATACTTGGTCTGGCTGTTTTGGAATGCTTCTTTATCTCCTGACTGTTGCTAATGAAATAATTACTGACTCTGTACTGTCAACTAAGACAGTACCAAGATGTAGTGTTCTGGTTACTGATTATGCTCAGATTGATCTTAGTTTCCATTGCATTTGTGATAAAATGATCTCATCGACTAGTATTGTGTATTAGGAGTAGTTGGATGTTGTTCATACTATGGATATGGTAGTGGAATTTATTGGTTGTTGTTGCAATCATTAACTTAAGATCCTTGATATTATTCTAAATTAAATAGTCTTCTTGTAGGAACCTTTCCTGAAGTTAAGTGGTTGTCTTTGTGTTGTTTAAATATTGTGTACTGTCCATTGTGACAGTGAGTTTGGATTCCAAATCTTGGTTACTTTCTCTGGGCTTGTGTTTCCTCTACAAACAAGCTTCAAAATGATCTGTTTATATACAGAGAGCTTGTACTCAATAAATACTGAATCTGCTAGGTACAGAGGTGCTACCCCCAGGGGATGTGCCCTGTAACCTAGCATATGTGGTTTATGTTTAGCTAATAATAGATAATTACTAGGCTAATGATGCTGGTCTGAAGCTAATCAACTCAGGGATGATATTTATTAAACCTAGTTTGAATGTTCTTTTGGTTTGGTCAACCCTGTGGTTGTTGCCAGCAGATCACATCGTTGTGATGCCTCCTATTGGAGTGTACACAGGGGTAGCTTTCATTAGGTAGTTAACTGTTGGGATGAGCTATCCAGAACATTTCAATTGAGTTTCCAATGATGCTAAGGCTAAGGATTTAATTTGGAAATAAGATAGACAGATACTTCTGATGCCTAGAAATTCTATGATGAGACAAGCATAGCATCTCTATGCCTATCTGAGAACAATCTCAACACTTCCAAAATCTTTTTAATGGAATTGGTAAGAATTGGTAAGAACAGATATTGTTGATAGTATGGGTGGTCAACCTGATGCTTGTCCTTCATGGTCATATGTTTCTAAATCTTGTTCTACTTCTTCCACTTGATACTTGTGTATGATCAGCCACTCCTTGCCATTGCTGGTCTGGCCTTCCTTTCCTGGGCTGCTGCCTGATGGTGATTTTGGTATTGAACTGGTAAGAACAAATGATGTTCTTAGGCTGGCAGAGGATCTGGTGGTCTGGTTGTGTGTGGGGAAAATGGATAAAATGGTGGTGTGGTTTTCTTGGCTATGAAATGAAATGGATATCTCTGGTGGTAGTGTTGTACTGCGGCTAGTGCTCTATATCTTGTGTGCTTCGATGGACTAAGTGAAGTTCTTGAGTCCTAGCTTGGGTGGAGAAGCAAAAAGTACTCTAGCAGCTGTGCTACAGCTGCACCCTCCCTTATCTATTTCCTAGACTCTCCTTGTTGTGTTGACACCACAGCTGCTGCATGCAGTGACTGTGCTGTGTGCCTGATTGTGTCATATGTGGATCAGATCGAGTGAAAAACTTGATATTTGTTGTTGATTTACCTTTTTACCATTTAATCTGGCTTTGGTGAAACTTGCCCCTTACTAGCCAATGATGCATTAGTCTGAGGCAAAATCAACTTATAAGAACAGATATTCTTTTGGTGAAACTTGCCCCTATTTAAATATGCTCAATGATGTGAATAGCAATGCATTTCATTGCCATACTAAGAGTAAAATTACTAACATTAACCCCTTTCTTTGTTTTATCTTTTATTTATTTGTTTTGCAGGTACAAAAGAAGATGAGCAGATACCAAAAGTTTAGTTTAGGAAATATAGTTTAGAACTCTCCCTTTCATTATTTTTTTGTAATTTTCTCTTTCCTTTGTGTAATATAGAATATTGTAATATTGACCAATGATATTTTTGTATTAAGGTATTCTTTTTGTTAAAGTAAAGTTTTATTCTTTACTCTTATGAATCTTCAATAAATATTGTAAAATATTCTTATAATCTTATTTTATCCTTTTATTGCAACAACAATGTAATAAAGTATTCCATTATTGTTTTATTTGTAACTTGTATTTATTAAATGTTTATAACTCACTTTTAAATAAGAATTCAATTCTTATTTATCATTAAAATTATTTTCTTAATTGTAATTTACTCTTATTCTTTTATTGTAAAAGAATAATGCAGTACTGAATGTATTCTTATAAGAAAGGATTCTTTTATATCAATATTATAATCATTTCCCTTTACTTAATTATTGCATTATTATTTCTGAATTTCCAAATTAAAAATTAGAATTGAATTTGGAATTCAAAGTAAATTTCAAATTTTACCCCTCCAAAAATACATATAATATTTAAAGGTCATGTCAACATCTTTCGCACCTGTTCTGATGTTCTTATCAGAACAAGAGAGATATCGATCCCTTTAAAGCTTCTTTAGTTTTGCGCGAAAATTCTCTGGATTTTCTTATGCATGAATGCAATGCACAAACATGTGTCCTCTATAATTCTAGGTTCTAATCCTGGGATGTTACACATATCACTTTGTAACAAAATGAGAGTGCGATCTTTTACTTTTGTGTTGTCCTTTTGCATTTTTGTTTCGATCCGACATCAGATATGAGGGTGGGTCTCGTCCTCCGAACCGTACGTGGGACGAGTTCATTTGTTTCATCGCGCCTTGATTCCATCTCGCGAGAGGCATTATTAGGGATATTAAAACTGAGATAAACAGGAGACCTCTCATGACCTAAGCGTACATGTTTAGTAGGCTGCTGTCCACTTGGATTGTTACCAGAGTCGGATGAACCCCAATGTCCCTGGTGAACATTGTCAAGAGATGCTATTAGATATCGTCGTCTCTACCACTCCATCGGACTGTAGAGCTGCGATATCATGGTTGGTGTAGTGTGGTTTGTGCCATGGTACATTAGGAGCTTTTTAAAAGACTGCAAAGGGCCAGTGGGTTCATGCTTTTTGTCTGAGGTATTTTGACGGACATTATTATTTTTCAGTAATGCTCCTTTGCTAAACTTGATATTATATCTTGATAGTATATCTTTTATTTGAATGCGGGATTTTATTTACATAGAAGTACCATGGACAGAAGATTTTCATGTAAGTATTGCTTCATCTTTCCTTCTTTCAAGGCCTTTTTTTGGTACAAGAATGAGTTGAGTATACATTTTGTGTTATATACACTGGTTTTTAGTGAGCGATAATCAGCTCATATGGGTATTAACTGTGTGTCTGTACTCTCTTTTATCAGGATCCTAACCATGGGCAAATATCTCAAGTAGTGAATACAAGCCAATGGACGACACATATCTTGGTGCTTTTTTACAATACTTTGATTGCACAATACCACTAAACTCCTCTGCCTTTGTGTGTCTGTTTGTATATGTATGCTTATTGTTTGCTATAACTCACACAATAAGATTAGCATCGGAAGGGATATCCTCCATGTTTTTTAATAAAGTAACTCTTGCAACCATTTTTCTTGGATCTCTTTTGTGTGAGTTGCAGTAGAAAATTCATAAAGGCATTATCACTTTCCCACCTATTCTTTTAGCATCATATAACAACAGAAACCCATGCGCGAGCCACGGGGTCGTGCACCAAGGCGCACCCCTCAGTCTTGTTCTTATTATTTCGTCTTGAAACGGGTAGCCACCAGGTCCTGTTATTTGTTTTGAATGCATCCAAGTTCATTTTTAATTGGAAAGTTGTAGCCAACGTACCATATAATTATAGGAGCGTTGTCTATCACGTTCAATCAAGAGTTTGGACTATATGCTATTCAATTAATATGGTGTTAAACATCAGTTGGTGGCCATAAGGATTTTCATTTGTCAGGCATGAATGTCGGCACAGTCAAGAATAGTGGCACAGTATCAACGGCTGCATCAGCCGGGGCGAGGATGTGCAGCGATCCAACAAGTGCATTGGCGCGAACTTATGGAGTGTAACATCCCAGCATTAGAGCCTAGATACAAGCTGAACTTAGATGTGTGCATTGCATTCATGCATAGAAAATCCGAATAATTTTCGCGCTTTTAAAACAAAACTTGTCAAAGTGATTAAGCTTCTCTTAACTTGATGGAATTGAAGTAGATCATCAAGTTAACTGTGATAAGTTCTAATATGACCTTTGCTAAAACTTTATTTGGTTAAACATGATTTGATCTAAGGGTAGATCAGATATAATAAATGTCACTCATAATAATTTGCTTAAATAATTCATATATGATCCTTAAGGGATCATACCATACTATTCACCATACCAACCTATGAATACTAAGTTAATATGATCACTAGAATAATAAAAATGAAATGTTTAGTGCTGACCTATCTTATTTTTTTATCCATTCATATTATGAGTACCATAGTAATACATAACCTTCAACTCTTAATGAGTTTGAGTTGGAAAGAGACTAAGTCAATATCATTCACTATATATATCTTTCTTCCCATATCAATTTTTATGGAACTTGTCTTAATATCTGTTGTTTATCAATGTTGAGTAATCCACCATTGATTTACAAATTCTTTAACTATCAATCCTTGATCTACTATTTCTTGATCTTATCATAACAGCTACTTAAATCTTTTAAAGAGAGGCATAGTCCATGAATAACCTTAATCCAATATAAGATACTAAGATGATAATTTCCAAACAATAAAAGGTAGGATTGATAAAGCCCTGCTTAGCCAACTAAGAACTTTAATAATAAATGATTAGAAAACTATCATGGTAATGCTTTGGCCACCAATATTAAATGTTTATATTTGTTATAAGTAGTACTGGTGGGTAGAACATGGTTGGAACTTTAGTAGAGATAAGTGATCCTAGAGTAGTCTTTGCAAATCACATAAATATAATTCAGGGATTGAAGTGGGAATTCTTAGAGTAAAGGGAATATAAGATGGTGTTATTCAAGTAAAGCTAGTGTAGTATGGAGTTCTAGAAGTAGTGTTATTCATCTTAAGGGTTAGTCAACTTTAGATAAAGATTAGTGATGGAGGATTAAGGAAGACTGGGAGTAGAGTTTGAAGGAACTACTGCTTGGATGGAAGATTATCAACAGTAGAATAGTTAATACAACCAAGCAAGGATATGAGAAAGCTATGAAGTACCTTTGTATCAAACTCATTGGATTCATCCATGAGTTTAGAAAAAATAAAAGGTGAATAAGAATGTTTGGTGAGGTAAAGCTCATCATGTTAATCATGATGATGAATAGGAAGAAGTATTATATCTAGGAAAGGAATTCCTTAATTAGAGATCCTAGATTGTGAAAAATAGTTATATGTTAAAAATCATTTCCTATTTAATCTTGGTAAGCAATCAACTCTAAATCTCAACTCAAACATAATATCCATCTTATACCATGAATCCATCATCTGATGTCTATAACACTTAATAGAAATATTTTCCTATAGCAAATTACATAAGCACATCTCTGTTAATTCCAACCATCATAACTATATGTGCTTAAGTATATTCACTTCTATAAAACACTCTAATTTCAAATTCCTATTAAAATGGAAGATTTCATCAAATACTATATACATAAGGCAATAGGCTCAGCCATTAAATCTTGACTCTTCAAAAGAATCTAAGCTAATGCAAAACCCTAAAGCCAAGGGTAGTACTCATAATTCAAAACCTTAAACTTCTTTGTTTATCATAATAGAATATATACAGTGTCATTTTCCAAATTAATGGGAGTAATAATCACCATATCAATGTCTTTACATTTCATGCATCAAATAATGGTATAGAATCATTATACATATATATAAAGTTTCTATTCAAATTATGAGCTAACTAAAATTAAGTTGGTAAGCAAATAAGAAAATATCATTCAAGAAATCCCTTATCAGAATAGGAGAGAAAAATAATAAGAAGAAGTTTCTTCAAATTAATAAAAAGGAGTTCATATTAAGTAAATAAAAGCAATACAAAAAAATGATATAATAAAATTTCACAAGTGAGACTAAGTATATTCTAGTATTGTTGTAAATATCCAGCAAAGAAATCCTGCTAAGATAAGTTCAAAATATATAAATTAAATTCAAATCTTAATAAGAAAACAAAACTACAAAAAGGATAAAACAAATAAAAACCAAACCTGGCCGCAACCCAATAACTCTACACCTATCTGACGCCCGGTGCAGCCCACAACAACCCAGTAACCAGCCCATGTCCTTTTCCATCTGTGACTGACAAGTGGGGTCAGGTGAGGACCGCAGGTTGAGCTAAAGAAATCGTCAGGGGGTTATCCGCAAAACAACCATCATCGTCAGTGTCACGCACACAGGCATCTCGCTGGCGGAGCTCGCCGCCGCCCGATGCCGTCATCGCCGTCATTGCGCCAAGATACTCGCCGCCGTTGCCAGGAGGGGATAAGAAGGCCACCGTGACGCATTGCTTCCATCCCTATCCCCAATCCCTCCTTATCCTCTCAGATACGAACGAGACCGAACCCTAGCTCACCGGAGCCACTCCTCGCCGTCGAACCACGTCTCCCCACACCATTCTGAGCCGTCATGGAGAAGCGCCATCCTCCGTAGATCCTCTGGGTAGAAACTTGCATCAAGGGGAGCCCTGGTCCGGGTGAATTTGGTCATTCCCCTTCGCAGCAGTTCGTCGGAATCCTCGTCGGGGAGCTCAATTCCGATCGCGCATGTCCTCGTCGACCACTCTATCGTCATCAGGGTAAGCATAGCATCTCTGGACCCTAGTTTCGTTTGCGGATTCGCACCGTAGGTCTAGTTTTGTTGCACCGCCGCTGGCCGCCACGATAGCAAGTTGTCGATGACCCTCCGATGACCATTTCTGAGCGGCGCTGCCACTATTAGGTTCAGTAGGTCGCGCTGGTTCAGACTAGATCTATTTCGCTTGCTAGGGTGATGTAGATCGTCGCCGGTGACCACTCACCGACGACGGTGGTGGTGCTGACGCCATCCTTGCGTCATGATCGCACCACGCCAGCTAGTTTGACTGGTCTTTGCTAACGTGGCAAGTGACGTGGCCTAGGGCCCATATGTCATTAACTGGGGTAGATAACCAATCGGCAACAAATATAATTCTTCTAACCTGAGAGCTGAGGTGGACAATGGCCCACAGGTTAGTGACGGGGGCTAGCTCTGGATGTGGTGTAAAAAGTAATTTTCTGTTTAGAAATAAATAAAATGTTGTAATTAATAATATTCTAGAAATCAAATAAATGATTAAACTTTGTTTAATTAATAACTTTTGATTTATAATTCAGAAAATATGTATAATATATGAAAAATTCAGAAAAATAAAATCTACAACTTAAAACTATTATCAAATATTATTATGATGATTATTTAAATAAATGTTATTTAATAAAGGTTTTATAAGTAATAAAACTTTGATAATTCATATTTTTTAAATGATAAATGTTAATAATATAAATAAAATACCAAAACTCTTAGAAAAATAAGAATTCTAATTGAAAACTATAATCATGTATTATTAGTTCACTTAATTAAATATTTATTATTTATTAAATAATTATAAAGTAATAAGAAATATAAAAAATCATATCCTATTATTTATTAATCACAAAAATAAATGTGATATACCAAAATGATCACAAAAACAATATCTACATGATAAAAATATAATATTATACTTTTTAATTAAATAAAATTCAAATATTTTCATAACTCAAATTTAAACTTATTTACTTCATTTATAATTCATATAAAGATCAATAAAACTTATTAATATTCCTATAATGAGTTAAAAAAGTCTAATAAATAGTAATAGTCTCAAATATTAATAATCTAATGTCATAATGATTTAAAACATTATAAATGTTTTTATTTTAGAAAGATCTACAACCTTAAATGAAGATTATCTCTAAAAAGAATTTCACTAATAATAAAGTCCTTAAAGAACAACTTGTGAACAATCAAATCTTCTCTAAACCATATTAATCACCAAATTACAAAAACTCCTACAACACTATATAAATCCATAAGTGAGTTAAGTAACATTATGTTGGGTTTATAAACTATACTCACTTATCTATAAAAGATAAATGATATTACCCCATACTCAAATCAAGAAACCATTACTCAAGTAACAAAATAAACATTCTTAAGTAACTTAAAAGACACATTTCAGATATACAAGATACCAATGTATAAGTATTATACTTTCAAAACTATTTATATTTTAAAGTTAACTTTAGTCTCCAAGAGTCTAAATATAATACCCTACACATTACTACATGTTTTATAGTTAACTTTGGTCTGAAGTAGTTAATCTATAAAGCAACTCAAGCCAAACCATTTGATCAAAACAAATAACATCAACCACCACTATCTAACCACAAGGTTTGTTTAGACCTTGGAAGAGAAACCTTTTCTTCGAAGGTTATCCTTTTTGCCACTTTAAATAAGAACTCTTGTATAAGTAATCATAACTAATATGTCATAAGTATGTATACTTTACTCCTACATACGTGTTGTCTACAACCACTCATAAACTCTAATAAACGTACAACTATGAAACTTATCTAAAAGGACCACACATTTCAAAGTAACCACTTTCGGAATCTAAATCCTAGAACAACGTTATTCTCAGAATTTGCGCTTAGAACGTGCATCACATTAGTTATGCATAAAAGCATATTGCTTCTTTAAACATTAGTCCTTACCGGACCAATGATGCTGATTTCAGATTTTGGATCTTATACTGACTCGAAGACCGTGAGTGCATGATCTTGCAATCACAAAAGGCAAGTTCACACTTGCTCATGTCCTTTTGTTTATTTTCTGTAAAGTATTTTACAAATCTAGTGTCGTCTTCACCTGCATTTGAAAATGATCAGAAAACACTATTTTCAATAATAATGAGAATTATTGATTACTGATCTATGGTGATCAGTTGATCTATTAAGTCTGACAGTTGGAATACCACTGTTCAGAACTATATCACCTAGGACTTAACAACCAATGTTGCCAGTGATTCCTGCGCCGTATATTACGCGTTAACCATGAGATTTGAATGGGACGGAGAAGTCAAATGTATCTTCTTTCTCTCGCATGAAGCCGGATGTGCAGGTCGTGGCTGTTATCCTCGTAGCGTGCATATTAATTGGTAATTCGTACAGGATATGCAGCATATGGGTGGGAACCCTCATCGTCCCACGATAGTTCTGGCATGTAACGGTTTGTACAAACCATTGCCGTAATTCTTTATGTGGGCATGGTGTACACCAAGGAGGCATGCGAGGTCGCGAAGGGGGCAGTGATTGGCTTGGATCATCTTCTGGGCCCCACATCATGGAATTGTGGAGTTGATCTCTTATGGGTAAAGTAACGGACCTCTGCAGAGTGTAAAAACTGTAACTTGTTACTCCCTGTTCCGGGAAGGAGCTGCGAACGCGGCGGGAAAGGAACCCATGAAGGTTCTGGTAAACCCGTGAAGGCTGACGGACATAGTTTTTCAGAATAAAAGCAACCTTTAAAAGAAATGTTTATGAAAACTTGCATTGCCTACGACCTACGGTCTGTGGCTGTAGATATAGTGCATCAAACACTCCTTTTCTAGTGAATTTGCTGAGTATGCTCGTACTCAAAGTATCTTCTTAACCCTTGCTAGATTTCTGAAGCCATTAAAACGATGTCTACATCAAGATATGCTCCAGGACTTATCAAGTCCAGCTAAAGCTCTTCAATGAAGACAAGGAAGTCAACACATACCTCAACCCAAGTGAAGACGAAGTTACTGATTAGATAGGAATATTATCTCTAGCCAAAGAACCTATTTCTGTAGTGCGTTGCAATAGCAGCAATGCCAACCTCTTAGTCAGAATACTAGACTTAATAGTATAATCGTTCTTGCGTTATTTATCTTTAATTCTTCTCCGTGAGAAGTTCTTTCTCTCTCTTTAACCTAGAGTGTTCTCTGGATCTTATGTAAAAGAGTGAGTTGTAACCTTTAAGCCATGTATTGGACCCGCTGTGTTTCTGTTGTGCCATTCTGAGGGATGTAATACTACTGAACGGTGTTTCATTGGTGTTATGTCAACGACTATAGTATACTACATCATGCAGTGGTATGCTGGGTCACCGCGGTTGGTATCAGAGCATATGCTTTGACCTTAGGTTGGAAACCTTGTAAATGGGTAGAACCTGTAGGACACATCCTAGCAATAATGAAGAGTTCTCTAGTGATATGAGGGATATTCACTTGAGAATAATCCTGTTATGTTACTAGTGCGATAACTCTTTTATATGATTGCAATTTCCAATAATTACCCAAGAGTTTTAACTCTATGTGATTGATGATAATTTCTTATCCATAGTTCCACATGGCACCTCGGTATCCACCCCGAAATGTTCAAGTGATGAACAGGACGTTGGATGACTACGGAGGGGATTGGACAGACAATCTCCAATAACTTCTATGGAGTTTGGAATGTGAATCAAGACTTTTGGTCAAGATTTACACTTACTATGATGGGCAGGTATTAGCTAAATACCGTGTCATGATCATGTTACCCAAGAAGTTAGGACTTAAGGGAGAAATGCCAGCAGGAGAGGCAAGGTGCATGTCATCTGCATATCAGATTGCTGTAGGAGCAGCCATAACCATGATCCGAGAGCATAAATCTCAAGCTCTAGAAGGTAGTACTCACACCATTATACCACATGAAACCTCAAACTTAGAGCATGAGTTAGATCACTCTACCTTAGTCCAAGTTGAACCTACTCTAGTTGTATAGTATATGGATCGTTATCGATCTTTGCTAAACACTTATCGTAACACTCACCAAGTCCTAGTTCAGGAACTGGATACGGTCATTGGGGATTTTACTGATCCTGATAAAGCAATGGCTCGTAGGAAGAAGCTAGATAAAGAAGCTAGGCATCCCAAATACATACCTTTAGGAGAAGTGTTTGAGGAAACTGAGTTTGATGACCCAAACTCAGAAAATTATGCCTATTACCAGAATGACTTCAAGCCACCTGAAGACCTATGGACCAAGTACAATTCCGAACAACATGAATGGAGTAAAGTTATTCCAAATAAACCGGAGCCTAACCAGTATGGATGGGAAATAGAATCTCAAGGTAAAACCATAGGGAATCCTATACCTTGTGATGCAGGTATTGAAGAAGAGACCAATTATAACCATAGAGAGCCTTATGGACCATACGGGGGTAATACTAATCCAATCAACTTAGAAGAGTATTCCAATAGCTACTATACCAATATATATGACTGGATCCAAGAAAAAGCTAAGGAACCAACTTACTATGAGGAAGCGTTGTCAGAAAACCCGGACTATTCGATGGAAGATTACGCCAACTCTAGTCATTTTTCAATGACTAATCTCAGTCTCGGTACTTCTAATCAAGATTACGCACCTCCTGGATGCTCCTATGCTTCAGAAGGCAGTCGTAGGAATTCACGTCATCATGGACGAAACTCCAGGAAGCACTAAGAGGAAGATGAAAGTGAGAGAGAAACAACATCCCAAGGGATGCGGGCTTGAATAATGTATATAGAGGGTAATGCGTATTGTAGTTTGAAGAGTTTGCCGAAATAAGTGAGGATATATCCACAAGAGCAAGAAGTTATTGTAAGATAGTTGTGTAAATAGGTTTGGAGCAAACCGTGGGAACATCTAGTACATTTGTAAATTATTTAAACCTATGTATAATACATGGTATATGTTCTGTTGTTTATCGACTTTTGGATCATTTTGATTCTTCTTGATTCACTAGATATGTACATGAAGTGTAATTATGTGTGCAAATGCATGATGTAACACCAGTTATTACTTGATGTTGAGACCTAGATAGAAACGGGAATTCGTGTAAGTGAGTGACGAGTTTCAAAGATCATAAGGAAGATTAACTTGAGGGATGTAGCAGGATAGAATGGGTATTTACACAATTTGGGGAATAGATAGAACATAAGTCACATTCTTGGCCAGTTTAGGAAGAAAGCTTGGTGTAGGAGATGTAAGGAGTAACAAGATATGATAAATTGAAAGTTCATTCAAAATAGGTAAGATGCTAAGAAGTCAATGGAGAGTGTATCAAGTTCATGGAAGTATCATGAAATAGTACCAAGAAGATACCTTAGAACCAAAAGGGTAATCAAGATCTGACAATTCAGAGAGAATATTACTCGTAGGTCGGAAACTGTTAGATAATAACTATCACACAGGATGTTCCGTCTTGGGTACCAAATCCCTTGCCGACATTCTGATCCGCAGTCGGTATTCCGTCCACAACTGGTATTGGATGACATAGTTAATCAAATTATCATAAAGGTTGCATAAAGAGCATTAAATTTGGCCCAAGTTAAGTAAAACCTCAAGAGGCATCAAAATTTTAAGGTGATCGTCTTTCGAGAGGCTTCGCAAAGTTAGACCTACCTAGCGAAAATATTCATTGGTAAGTACGATATATAGTGCTGAAAGAATTGTCTCGGAGATCCACAATTGAGGTGGATACACCGTACAATCTTTCATCAGACCTTAATTAGGTAAAGTATAAACTGAATCGAGACCAACATTTTTGATATTAAGCCAATAAATGCTACACCGCCAATTTAAAAGACTATTAGTAAACCTTAAGGGGGAGAGCAAATACTATAAATGAAAGTTAAAGAAGTACTATAAGTAATACTGGGAGATTATCTAAAACTTAATAAGGTAAAGGTTTGAAAGTGATAAAGAATACATTTAACCAATCAATTCTAAAAGAAACAACTCTTAAGTAAACCTTAAGATATAATAGAGAACTTCTAATTGGACATAGGAAGAGAATAAGAATTCTAATGGGTATGGACTAAATGGGTTCAAATCCAATCTTGGAAGGAATACCAGTATCGGCTATACTATGATAGGAATAGAAGGGTAGTCTTTCGACTACTATCACGGGTATATAGAATCTTAAAATTTCTTTTTGAAGGAGACCTCTAAACTATACCTAAAATAATAATAAAGTTTGATGTTTAGATAAAAAGAATTGGATTAGAATATCTAATCAGGTTATGGAATACTCCAATTAATTCCATTTAAGGTCATCATGAAGGGGAGAATGTAGCATCCACTACAAAACAATTTCTTACTCTGAAACGTGAGAGTTTACGAACTTCGAGGATAAAGTTTATTTTAAGGGGAGAGTCTGTAACATCCCAGCATTAGAGCCTAGATATAAGCTGAACCCAGATGTGTGCATTGCATTCATGCATAGAAAATCCGAATATTTTTTGCGCTTTTAAAACAAAACTTGTCAAAGTGATTAAGCTTCTCTTAAATTGATGGAATTGTAGTAGATCATCAAGTTAACTGTGATAAGTTCTAATATGACCTTTGCTAAAACTTTATTTGGTTAAACATGATTTGATCTAAGGGTAGATCAGATATAATAAATGTCACTCATAATACTTTGCTTAAATAATTCATATATGACCCTTAAGGGATCATACCATACTATTCACCATACCAACCTATGAATACTAAGTTAAGATGACTAGTAGAATAATAAAAATGAAATGTTTAGTGCTGAACTATCTTATTTTTTTATCTATTCATATTATGAGTACCATAGTAATACATAACCTTGAACTCTTAATGAGTTTGAGTTGGAAAGAGACTAAGTCAATATCATTCACTATATATATCTTTCTTCCCATATCAATTTTTATGGAACTTGTCTTAATATCTCTTGTTTATCAATGTTGAGTAATCCACCATTGATTTACAAATTCTTTAACTATCAATCCTTGATCTACTATTTCTTGATCTTATCATAACAGCTACTTAAATCTTTTAAAGAGGGCATAATCCATGAATAACCTTAATCCAATATAAGATAATTTCCAAACAATAAAAGGTAGGATTGATAAAGCCCTGCTTAGCCAACTAAGAACTTCAATAATAAATGATTAGAGAACTATCATGGTAATGCTTTGGCCACAAATATTAAATGTTTATATTTGTTATAAGTAGTACTGGTGGGTAGAACATGATTGGAACTTTAGTAGTGATAAGTGATCCTAGAGTAGTCTTTGCAAATCACATAAATATAATTCAGGGATTGAAGTGGGAATTCTTAGAGTAAAGGGAATATAAGATGGTGTTATTCAAGTAAAGCTAATGTAGTATGGAGTTCTAGAAGTAGTGTTATTCATCTTAAGGGTTAGTCAACTTTAGAGAAAGATTAGTGATGGAGGATTAAGGAAGATTAGGAGTAGAGTTTGAAGGAACTACTGCTTGGATGGAAGATTATCAACAGTAGAATAGTTAATACAACCAATCAAGGATATGAGAAAGCTATGAAGTACCTTTGTATCAAACTCATTGGATTCATCCATGAGTTTAGAAAAAATAAAAGGTGAATAAGAATGTTTGGTGAGGTAAAGCTCATCATGTTAATCATGATGATGAATAGGAAGAAGTATTATATCTAGGAAAGGAATTCCTTAATTAGAGATCCTAGATTGTGAAAAATAGTTATATGTTAAAAATCATTTCCTATTTAATCTTGGTAAGCAATCAACTCTAAATCTCAACTCAAACATAATATCCATCTTATACCATGAATCCATCATCTGATGTCTATAACACTTAATAGAAATATTTTCCTATAGCAAATTACATAAGCACATCTCTGTTAATTCCAACCATCATAACTATATGTGCTTAAGTATATTCACTTCTATAAAACACTCTAATTTCAAATTCCTATTAAAATGGAAGATTTCATCAAATACTATATACATAAGGCAATAGGCTCAGCCATTAAATCTTGACTCTTCAAAAGAATCTAAGCTAATACAAAACCCTAAAGCCAAGGGTAGTACTCATAATTTAAAACCTTAAACTTCTTTGTTTATCATAATAGAATATATACAGTGTCATTTTCCAAATTAATGGGAGTAATAATCACCATATAAATGTCTTTACATTTCATGCATCAAATAATGGTATAGAATCATTATACATATATATATAAAGTTTCTATTCAAATTATGAGCTAACTAAAATTAAGTTGGTAAGCAAATAAGAAAATATCATTCAAGAAATCCCTAATCAGAATAGGAGAGAAAATAATAAGAAGAAGTTTCTTCAAATTAATAAAAAGGAGTTCATATTAAGTAAATAAAAGCAATACAAAAAATGATATAATAAAATTTCACAAATGAGACTAAGTATATTCTAGTATTGTTGTAAATATCCAGCAAAGAAATCCTGCTAAGATAAGTTCAAAATATATAAATTAAATTCAAATCTGAATAAGAAAACAAAAATACAAAAAGGATAAAACAAATACAAACCAAACCTGGCCGCAGCCCAACAACTCTACACCTATCTGACGCCTGGTGCAGCCCAGAACAACCTAGTAACCAGCCCATGTCCTTTTCCATCTGTGACTGACAAGTGGGGTCAGGTGAGGACCGCAGGTTGAGCTAAAGAAATCGTCAGGGGGTTATCCGCAAAACAACCATAAATCGCTGTCACGCTACAGGCGGCATTTGGCGGAGCTCATGCCGCCCGATGCCGTCATCGCCGTCATTGCGCCAAGATACTCGCCGCCGTTACCAGGAGGGGATAAGAAGGCCACCACGATGCACTGCTTCCATCCCTATCCCCAATCCCTCCTTATCCTCTCAGATACGAACGAGACCGAACCCTAGCTCACCGGAGCCACTCCTCGCCGTCGAACCACGTCTCCCCACACCATTCTGAGCCGTCATGGAGAAGCGCCATCCTCCGTAGATCCTCTGGGTAGAAACTTGCATCAAGGGGAGCATTGGAGCGGGTGAATTTGGTCATTCCCCTTCGCAGCAGTTCGTCGGAATCCTCGTCGGGGAGCTCGATTCCGATCGCGCATGTCCTCGTCAACCACTCTATCGTCATCAGGGTAAGCATACGCATCTCTGGACCCTAGTTTCGTTTGCGGATTCGCACCGTAGGTCTAGTTTTATTGAGCACCGCCGCTGGCCGCCGCAATAGCTCATCGTCGATGACCCTCCGATGACCATTTCCGAGCGGCGCTGCCACTATTAGGTTCAGTAGGTCGCGCTGGTTCGGACTAGATCAATTTCGCTTGCTGGGGTGCCGTAGATCGTCGCCGGTGACCACTCACCGACGACGGTGGTGGTGCTGACGCCATCCTTGCATCATGATCGCACCACGCCAGCTAGTTTGACTGGTCTTTGCTAACGTGGCAAGTGACGTGGCCCAGGGCACATATGTCATTGACTGGGGTAGATAACCAATCGGTAACAAATGTAATTCTTTTAACCTAAGAGCTGAGGTGGACAATGGCCCACAGGTCAGTGACTGGGGCTAGCTCTGGACGTGGTGTAAAAAGTAATTTTCTGTTTAGAAATAAATAAAATGTTGTAATTAATAATATTCTAGAAATCAAATAAATGATTAAACTTTGTTTAATTAATAACTTTTGATTTATAATTCAGAAAAATATGTATAATATATGAAAAATTTCAGAAAAATAAAACCTACAACTTAAACCTATTATCAAATATTATTATGATGATTATTTAAATAAATGTTATTTAATAAAGGTTTTATAAGTAATAAAACTTTGATAATTCATATTTTTTAAATGATAAATATTAATAATATAAATAAAATACCAAAACTCTTAGAAAAATAAGAATTCTAATTTAAAACTATAATCATGTATTATTAGTTCACTTAATTAAATATTTATTATTTATTAAGTAATTATAAAGTAATAAGAAATATAAAAAAAATCATATCCTATTATTTATTAATCACAAAAATAAATGTTATACACCAAAATGATCACAAAAACAATATCTACATGATAAAAATATAATATTATACTTTTGAATTAAATAAAAATTCAAATATTTTAATAACTCAAATTTAAACTTATTTACTTCATTTATAATTCATATAAAGATCAATAAAACTTATTAATATTCCTATAATGAGTTAAATAAGTCTAATAAATAGTAATAGTCTCAAATATTAATAATCTAATGTCATAATGATTTAAAACATTATAAATGTTTTTATTTTAGAAAGATCTACAACCTTAAATGAAGATTATCTCTAAAAAGAATTTCACTAATAATAAAGTCTTTAAAGAACAACTTGTGAACAATCAAATCTTCTCTAAACCATATTAATCACCAAATTACAAAAACTACTACAACACTATATAAATCCATAAGTGAGTTAAGTAACATTATGTTGGGTTATAAACTATACTCACTTATCTATAAAAGATAAATGATATTACCCCATACTCAAATCAAGAAAACATTACTCAAGTAACAAAATAAACATTCTTAAGTAACATAAAAGACACATTTCAGATATACAAGATACCAATGTATAAGTATTATACTTTCAAAACTATTTATATTTTAAAGTTAACTTTAGTCTCCAAGAGTCTAAATATAATACCCTACACATTACTACATGTTTTATAGTTAACTTTGGTCTTAAGTAGTTAATCTATAAAGCAACTCAAGCCAAACCATTTGATCAAAACAAATAACATCAACCACCACTATCTAACCACAAGGTTTGTTTAGACCTTGGAAGAGAAACCTTTTCTTCGAAGGTTATCCTTTTTGCCACTTTAAATAAGAACTCTTGTATAAGTAATCATAACTAGTATGTCATAAGTATGTATACTTTACTCCTACATACGTGTTGTCTTCACCTGCATTTGAAAAAGATCAGAAAACACTATTTTCAATAATAATGAGAATTATTGATTACTGATCCAGGGTGATCAGTTGATCTATTAAGTCTGACAGTTGGAATACCACTGTTCAGAACTATATCACCTAGGACTTAACAACCAATGTCGCCAGTGATTCTTACGCTGTATATTACGCGTTGACCATGAGATTTGGAATGGGATGGAGAAGTCAGTTGTATCTTCTTCCTCTCGCATTAAGCCGTATGTGCAGGTCGTGGCTGTTATCCTCGTAGCATGCATATTAATTGGTAATTCGTAGAGGATATGCAACTTATGGGTGGGAACCCTCATCGTCCCACGATAGTCCTGGCATCTAACGGTTTGTACAAACCATTGCCGTAATTCTTTATATGGGCATGGTGTACACCAAGGAGGCATGCGAGGTCGCGCAGGGGGCAGTGATTGGCTTTGATCATCTTCTGGGCCCCACATCATGGAATTGTGGACGGGAATAAGCTGCCCGGTTGTGCAACAAAGAGTTGATCTCTCATGGGTAAAGTAACACACCTCTGTAGAGTGTAAAAACTGTAACTTGTTACTCCCTGTTTCGAGAAGGAGCTGCGAACGCGGCGGGAAAGGAACCCCATGAAGGTTCTGGTAAACCCGTGAAGGCTGACGGACATAGTTTTTCAGAATAAAAGCAACCTTTAAAAGAAATGTTTATGAAAACTTGCATTGTCTACGACCCACGGTCTGTGGCTGTAGATATAGTGCATCAAACACTCCTTTTCTAGTGAATTTGCTGAGTACGCTCGTACTCAAAGTATCTTTTTAACCCTTGCTATATTTCTGAAGCCATTAAAACGATGTCTACATCAAGATATGCTCCAGGACTTATAAAGTCCAACTAAATCTCTTCAATGAAGACAAGGAAGTCAACACATACCTCAACCCAAGTGAAGACGAAGTTACTGATTATATAGGAATATTATTCTCTAGCCAAAGAACCTATTTCTATAGTGCGTTGCAATAGCAGCAATGCCAACCTCTTAGCCAGAATACTAGACTTAATAGTATAATCGTTCTTGTGTTATTAATCTTTAATTCTTCTCCGTGAGAAGTTCTTTCTCTCTCTTTAACCTAGAGTGTTCTCTGGATCTTTTGTAAACGAGTGAGTTGTAACCTTTAAGCCATGTATTAGACCCGCTGTGTTTCTATTGTGCCATTCTGAGAGATGTAATACTAGTGAATGGTGTTTCATTGGTGTTATGTCAACGACTATAGTATACTACATCATGCATGTAGTGACCTCGGAGCGGTAAGGATCCTAAGTCCTTGTGATTAACATGCTAGTCCCTAGATCAATAGCTAGCACTCACAGTCGATGAAATATCATGTAAAACACAAGTCTTTATTACATGAATCGAATAATCCAGAGTTTACATTATAACAACAAAAGCGAAAATTATACAACATGAGTCCCATCAATGCCACCGGCAGGTTGAGTGAAGACCCGCGATCCTGGCGCACCTTTCAACGATCTCCGAAATTCTGCACATGAAACGTTCTGCCAACAAGTTGGGTCCATACTTTGAATGTATTGGCAAATTACACCAAGGAGAGAAAGACTATCTCTACATGCAAGGCTAATTTAGGCTGTAGAGTTCATTTGCTCAAAGCTAGTTTTCTTAAGTAGAGAGAAGAAGAGAAGATTTTCCCTACTTTGTAAACATTTGCTTAGATAAAATAAGGTCGAATGGCACACGAGGATATTACTCACCAAGTGTCCAAACAACCAATCACTTGGATATTACTCACCAAGAGACACTTGGATATTACGCACCAAGTTACACTTGGATATTACACACCAAGTTCCCAAAATCCCACCCATTGGCGATATTACTCACGCCATGGGGTTTCAAAACTTTGTTTAGAAAAGAGAGAGGAAGATCCTTCAGAGGCTCCATCCTTTAGATGCTCAATGTTGTTCATTTAGTGAACACGACTGATCGATCAGATTGCAATACTCTCGAGAGTTTGTGCACTTTACCCACAATCCACGATCAAGCCCTTTTACAGACAAGACCATGGTGAAGCTTTCCCTTAGTAGCCCCTCTACCTTCTGGATCCAACCGTGCCAAGAACCTCCAAATGTTGGTACCCAGGTGAGGTTTTCCACTAAGTACTAGGCCAAGACAGAGCCCATATGTATTGTGGTTGCACTGGAATCTTCTGAATTCTGAAACATGGCAGACTTCTTTGATTCCTGGGCGGCCGTCCTCCACCAAAATCTCACTCGTTGTCCCGACAACCATTCCGCCCAGAAGAAAATTTAGTTTTATTTTGAAGTGGATTTGAGAAGAAAAGTTTGCTCAAGAGAGCCTTTATACTTAGAAAAAATCTTTGTCTTTCGAACCCCCCAACGGTACTTTGTATATATAGCATAGCAAGCAATACTTAGCAAAAACAGGGATAACCTATTAGGAGGGGAAATCCTAAGTATAGAGCTACTCATGGCATACCACAAAATCATCGCACTTGTAAAATAATACTAAGGAAAAATTCTACTAGAACATCCTACACATGCATACTACGGAATTTGAAGATCATATGCATAGAATCAAAACTGGGACAAAAATTATGAACAAGTGGTGTAACTTGCCTTATGTTCATAATATGGGTGTTGATTGTATTTCTCCGCAGCAATCGCACTCTCTGAACAATCTAATATGAGGACAAGGTAGTTCCAATCAAAACAATTGCAAACATAGCAAACACAACAAGGATGATCAGAAACATGCATGATGGTTTAATATGTTACAATGCTTACATTTAGTTCTCTGAGCATTAATAGATCATATGATGCATGCATGAGATCAATTAAAGCAATAGGGTACTTGTTATTAATAATTACTTGCCAATATAAGGGTTTTGATAGTTCTATTGTAACGCCTGTTCTAACTGTCGAATTAAATTTGTTTCTTGGGTTTACTGGATAGAGGACGTTAATACGAACCAGTAGGCGTTGGATTCACCCTAAACGGAGTTGTAAATATTTTCTATGATTTAGCTACTATTTAATAGAGTTTAATTCATTTGAAATATTTACTTCGTCAAAAATTATATCCAAGACCATATCTGTATTCTACTCGAAATTGTGAATCCAGAGACATATTATTCATATTTTTCAGGTTTATAAATAATTTGTTATGGATTTAATACTCCAAAAGGTAATAAAAACTAATTAAATTATTACATGACATACATATTGCAAAGATTAGATCTAACTGTAGATTAATGTCTTATATGAAATTATGAATCCGTAGATATATTATTTGTATTTTTCTGAGCGGTAGTTATTTTTCTACAATTTAAACACCATTAAAAAGCTATTTAATCAATTAAATTACTGCAGTAAATATGTACTTTAAAAGTTAGATATAACCTCATATTAATATTCTACACAATTTTATGAATCCAACGATATATTATTTATAATTGTTGGACATGTATTCGATTTTATATGAATTTTACAAGATTGCCCAATATTTTGCCTATTTAAATCAATTTCAATTAAAAAGGGAATATGCTCGGAATATGCTTTGCTACGTGGACAGTGACTGGGCGCTGACCTGCTGACTGGCATCGACGTGGTTGCTGAAGGGGCAGAGTGACGAGGATGGCCACATGGCGTAACCAGGTTGGTCGGTACCCCTTCTCTGGTTCGATCTAATCCTGGCCATCAAAGAGGGATCTGACGGCTGCGACTCTCCCGGGGTCTTAGTGGTGGTCAACAACAAGGTGGAGGGTGGCTTCGGTGGCGGCGGCTCCAAATGATGGTGGCTGGCGGCTGACAGTGGTCTCTGGCGTCGCTCCGGTGGTCACCGGTGACGGGGATTAACACCACGGGACGGAGGAGATGTCGGGGAGGCGAACGGCATAGTCGATCTCTTCCTTCTCTTCCTGTAGCGACGACTGCGAGCGGACAGAGGTCAGCGGCGACGATGGAGCTCCGGCGAGCAATCGAGGGTGTTCCGGCGATCTGCGCAAGGGGAAAGTAGCATGAGGAGACGCGGTTGAGTATGGGGAAGAGAATAGGAGGAACACCAGGGAGAGGGGCGACGGGATTCGTCGGGCTCGAGCTTGACCTGCAGCTTGTCCTCAACAATGGCGGCGACGAGATCCGAATCGGATCGGGGCTAGGGTTTCCGCGGTGTTTTTGAAAGGGCAAAAAGACTTCGGGGTAGGGAATTTATATGCGGGTGGATTTCGTGCAGAGGGGGCGTAGAGTGACACGGATTCGGCGAGGAATCCGCGGGATTCGGCTTCGATCGGGTGTTGTCCACGGCTGGAGGAAGGAGGTGACCGCGCGGGCCCCGCATGGCAGTGAGAGGGGGAGGGAACGCGGGCTGCGGCTGGGCTTGCGATGGGCCTTTAGCGGGCTGTTGCTCGCTGCTGCTGCGCGGTAGGGAAGCGGAGGCTGGCTCGCGCGCGGGCAGTAGCTCGGCTGGTGGGCTGGGCCGGTCTAGCTCGCGGGTAGGGTTTAGTTAGGTTTTTTTTTATTTATTTTCCTTTTCCTTTTTCTATTTTAATATTTCTTTTATAACTTTTTCATACTAAGTCCAAATGAGCTGAAATTTGTTTCTAAAATTTTGTGATTTTCAGTATATCATTTTAGGACCATTTTTTGTATCCTTTTATTGAGTTGAATTATATTGTATTTATAAAATCCATATTTATTCCTTATAGGAATATTTGCAAAACTTATTAGGATTAGGATTTTTGAATTCGATTCTTGCAATTTTTGCATAGATGCAATGCAATGAACATGAATGATATGTAATAACAAGTTTTTTTTTGTCCCAATTTCCAAAGTCTTGGGATGTGACAGACTACCACCCTTAAAAGGAATCTCGTCCTCGAGATTCGAGAAAGCTAGCAAGAAATAAGTTTGGTTCACACTAGGGTACTACCACCCTTAAAAGATTGTCTTTGTTAGGTTCTTATGATGGGTCCGGTGTGGATTGTTGATTTGTAAGATCCATTCACACTAACATAATTTGTTGTAGCTTGATGGAAGAATTGGGCTTCTTTCCTTTGGCATTTCCTTTGCCACTGGCATTCTTCCTTTTCTAAGGGCAATTTAACGCGTAATGCACTGTTTCACCATACTTATAGCATGTCACCTGGCTAGAATCTTTCTTGGGCTTCTTCACGCTACTACCTCTATTACTATTACCATCGTCGTTTTTATCCTTTCCAGCTACATTCACATGTTTTGGACAATTATCAGCATAATGCCCAGGATTGTGACACTGGAAGCATAGGACTTTGCTTAGATCCTTCCTCCTTTTTGGCAAGGACATCCCGTCTTGTGGTTCTTCATGCTCTACCTCAACATTTGGAAGCCTTGATCGTTTCCTTGAGCCAGTTTGGGGAAAATGGGCATTCCTTTCATATGTCGAGTATTGCGAAAGTGATGAATTTGGGTGCGGTGTCTAGAGTCTTGAATCCATCCCTTGTCTTTGTCGTGTCCTCGCAGAGCTTCATGAGGTCTTAGCGCATTCCGTCTTTGACTTGTTGATTCAGTTGATGTACCACCGGGTAGAGGTGCATTGAGCGGGGTTGTGATTGGTCCCTTCGCACAGGAAGAACGTAACTTGAGAGGTGGGACATTCTTCTGATGGGTGCCTTCCTTCACAGTAGGGGCGCTAATCATGATGCTCCTTGGTGATATGTCCTATTTCTTCACAGATCATGCAAGATAAATGTTTCGGGACTTCAACTTCTTGGATTTTTGGTATACGAGACGAGATTGAAGTAGAACCACTTTAAATTCTTCCTAAGATATCACCCCTTGATGATCATCAATGGTGTGTTGCATCTCCCACCAGGTTGGAGCGTCGTCCTTTAGGAATTGGGTGGCATAATGAAGCATTATGTTGACTTCAATGTTGGCATCCTTCATTCTTTCTTCAACCTGGAGCATCCACTTCTTTGCATCGGCGTGGCTCTTACGCTTGGTGGAGTTGAGTTCCTTGTCCTCCTTATTGATATGGTCCATCCGTCGAGTTGACCAAGGTTTAGAGTAGGAACGAATGGAGTATGGAAAGAAGAAGAATAACCCATACAAGAAATTTTATTTAGAAAATAGGTTTTCATTAGATATGGTAATAAACCATACAAGATAGCAAACAATTTGTCGGATCTATATTTAGCAAAATCTTATTCGGGTTTGGTTCCTAATAGGTCACTTGGAATCTTCGAGGCTTCGAGTCTCCAAAAGTCTTCGTGCTCTTGATAGTCTTCATGTTCTTCATAATCTTCAATCTTTCGAGTTCTTTAGTTAATAACATTGACTTAAGGCCTTTGAAGTCTTTAATCTCGTAGCTTCAGTCTTGGAACATCTTTCATGGAGGTCTTCAAGTACCAACTTAATCGAAACATTGAGATGATGTTCTTTGGAAAGGTAATCTTGAGAAAAATTTCTTCTTGAAGTGTGTAGTGGTCATTTTCTAATGTTAAAAAGAAGAGACTTAAGAAATTTTAAAACCCCAAGGTAGATGATGAGAATTATGAGATTTTTCTGAAATAACTTAGAAAATATTTGTCCTAAGGTTTTTCCATGTCTAGGGTCACGATCTACAGTCAACTTATGCTCTGATACCATCTGTAGTGACCTCGGATCGGTAAGGATCCTAAGTCCCTGTGATTAACATGATAGTCCCTGGATCAATAGCTAGCACTCACAGTCGATGAAATATCATGTAAAACACAAGTCTTTATTACATGAATCGAATAATCCAGAGTTTACATTATTACAACAAAAGCGAAAAATATACAACATGAGTCCCATCAATGCCACAGGCAGGTTGAGTGAAGACCCGTGATCCTAGCGCACCTTTCAACGATCTCCGAAATTCTGCACATGAAACGTGCACCCAACAAGTTACACCAAGGAGAGAAAGACTATCTCTATATGCAAGGCTAATTTAAGCCGTAGAGTTCATTTGATCAAAGCTAGTTTTCTTAAGTAGAGAGAAGATTTTCCCTACTTTGTAAACATTTGCTTAGATAAAATAAGGTCGAATGGCACACGAGGATATTACTCACCAAGTGTCGAAACAACCAATCACTTGGATATTACTCACCAAGAGACACTTGGATATTACGCACCAAGTTACACTTGGATATTACACACCAAGTTCCCAAAATCCCACCCATTGGCGATATTACTCACGCCATGGGGTTTCAAAACTTTGTTTAGAAAAGAGAGAGGAAGATCCTTCAGAGGCTCCATCCTTTAGATGCTCAATGTTGTTCTGTTTCCGTGAACACGACTGATCGATCAGATTGCAATACTCTCGAGAGTTTGTGCACTTTACCCACAATCCACGATCAAGCCCTTTTACAGACAAGACCATGGCGAAGCTTTCCCTTAGTAGCCCCTCTACCTTCTGGATCCACCCGTGCCAAGAACCTCCAAATGTTGGTACCCAGGTGAGGTTTCCCACTAAGTACTAGGCCAAGACAGAGCCCATATGTATTGTGGTTGCACTGGAAGCTTCTGAATTCTAAAACATGGCAGACTTCTTTGATTCCTGGGCGGCCGTCCTCCACTAAAATCTCACTCGTTGTCCCGACAACCATTCCGCCCAGAAGAAAATTTAGTTTTATTTTGAAGTGGATTTGAGAAGAAAAGTTTGCTCAAGAGAGCCTTTATACTTAGAAAAAATCTTTGTCTTTCGAACCCCCCAACGGTACTTTGTATATATAGCATAGCAAGCAATACTTAGCAAAAACAGGGATAACCTATTAGGAGGGGAAATCCTAAGTATAGAGATACTCATGGCATACCACAAAATCATCGCACTTGTAAAATAATACTGAGGAAAAATTCTACTAGAACATCCTACACATGCATACTACAGAATTTGAAGATCATATGCATAGAATCAAAACTGGGACAAAAATTATGAACACGTGGTGTAACTTGCCTTATGTTGATAATATGGGTGTTGATTGTATTTCTCCGCAGCAATCGCACTCTCTAAACAATCTAATACGAGGACAAGGTAGTTCCAATCAAAACAATTGCAAACATAGCAAACACAATGTAACACCCTCAGAATCGACCCTATGCAAGTTTCAGCGATTCCCGCCAAACCCGCATAGAAACGATTCAAAGGTGCCCACCAGGCACTTTCGTGCGGGTGGAAAACGAAGTAATAACATTACACAACAGTCCTCGATGGGACCCATGTAACGAAATATATACAACAAATGACTCAAAGAGTCAAGAATACGATATACGTAACAAAGATCCAAATCACCTTGAAAGCGATAGGCGTCCAGCTACGGACAAGATGCAAATGGGGCTAAGAGCTCAAGAATAACCAATGGCGTCCATAACCCCGAGGCCAAGCCGGAAGGGTAACCCCGCTAACGACGTCGATCTCAATACCGCTTAAACAAAAGGGTGCCGACAAAGGGCAAAGGAAAAGAGGAGCGTCGATCGAGGCCAAGACAGCGAGGCTAGAATTCGGCGGTCCTCGCCTACATAGGTATGGTGGACTGAAGCGGCAGCGGCAGCATGCACTAAACAACCTATAGAGACTCGATATAACTGTCGGCTATCAGAGAGGGATAAGAAAGACCTATTCGGAACCAACCTGATTCTACCATCAGACAAACCCATCCTGGTGTTTCCCCCTCGAGACCAAACGAGGAAGTCAACCGAGGAACTCACACCGTTGGCAGTTTTATTTATTCAGTTAGCGTTGCAGCAAATACTAGTCAGGTATAGATAATCATCCTGATAAAATAAGCAGTGGGCACTCTTATTTAACCATTCCATTATAGTTGCAACACTTACTAGTCAGATGCAATTGGCATGAGATATCCCAAAAACCCAGCAGTTGTTGGTACTTTTATTTAGCCATTCCGTTGTAGTTGCAATACTTACTAGTCAGATACAATGGTTGCAAGCGACAACCCAAACAAGCAATTGTTGGCAGTTTTATTTAGCCATTACATTATAGTGAAGCTGATTACTAGTCATTATAAAGTCAAGTTTATAGCACTACTTTAGTTATAGTTGTCTATGATCGAGATACTGTGCTCCAAGTCGTCCATAACCGCGGACACGGCTTTCAGAAAGTTTTACCCTGCAGGGGTGCACAAATAGCAACACACACTCGATCAACCTCGGAAAAACCAAATCAAAACCCAACGAGGCCTTCACGACAAAGCAATCACAGGATTCAGAAATATTTCAGGGGGCCACCCCATTGAGTAGACCATAGCGAAGTTAGGCGACTCGAGACGGACTCAAGGTTTGCGACAATGGTCAGAACGATCGGGAACCCAAAACTGGGCTTGTCGATACCGCGAAAACACTCCGCTTACCTAAGCACACAGTGCTCCTCGCACAATCGTAAATAAAGCAGTAAAGCATGGCATAATTACATGATAGTAAATAAAACCTCAAACTAGTTTGTGGCCCCAAGAAATAAGAATGAATCAAGCTCTGGCTCAGGGGGGTCCCATAATCCTCCCGGATGTGGATAGCGCGAATATTCAAGGAACAGGTATCAAGTACTCGGGGTCCTACGGGACACAAGTGGACGGTTAACAACCAAATAACATCTATTGCCCACCTGTGCCTCTGCTTACCTACTTCAATTTTAGTTGTTAAACAGTAATTAAAGTTATGATCATCTCCAACAATAAACACACGGCAATACTCCAACAACTGTGGTTCTCGACGACACGCAACAGCACTTGAGCAAGCGACTACGACGCGCAGGTACAACTATCTACCGAACAACAGGTAATAGGAGGTGTCCAAGGCAATATAAGGCTGCAAGGGATATCACGGGTACGAAAACTAGAGCATCGCAACACAGATAGCAATAGATCAATAGGAGGGAATAAATACTATAAAAGTAAGATAGGTATAAAAGGGGGAGATGCTCGCCTGAAAACATTGACGAAGGTTCATCCGAAGATCGGGGCGAAGCTCACATCAACTCATCGATCTTATCCGCGAAGAAGCAAAACACTAGAATAAACACCGGATGCAATATTTAATACTACGGCAAAAGATCGGGCATGATGCATGTATGATGTATGTCATGGCAAAGCTGTGATGCAATTAGGCCATATTAAGCGGAACAAGGGTCCCGACATTTAATTAATAGGTTCATGTTGTTTGGATACCCTGCAATTTAAATGTTGTCTTAACAGGGGAAGATAAGTTACCGGTTCTCTACGCAAATTTAAATGGGGCCAATATAAGACTAGATTTGCCCGCATATGGGCCCCATATTTAATTATATGGTGAATCGGCATAAGGCCCCCAACCCACATGATATGTATGCGAGAAGAACAATTAAATATGCAACAATTTGATGTTACATTTATAAAATAGGGCTCGGGAAAAGGGGTCACACATTAGGGTTCGGCGATCTTGGTTCCGGGGGTTCGGGGTTGGTCTCAGGGTTCGAAGGGGAGAACGGGATCGGTCTTGGACAACGGAGGTAGATCTTGTCGGGTCCTCGTATCGGTTCGGTCTTGGCGTCCGGGATGAAGAACTTGGCGTTCTGCGTCAGTGTCCTTACCGTCCGGGTTCTCGAGCATCGCATCCGGGAAGAAGGTCTTGTTGCATCCAGGGTCGTCGGTTCATGTCGTCGGTTTGTCGTTTCACGGTGGAGATCTTGGCGTCCCGGGTCCATGTCGGCATTCTCGGTGTCCCGCGGTGAAGTGCGTGCCGTTTTTGTGGCGAGCTTGGCGGTCATCGGGTTCGGGGGTCTCGGCGTCCGTGTCCGAGGGTCTTCGGCTCGGTAGGTCTTGGTGACGATCTTGCCGACTTCAAGAAGATTGTAGTAGTCTTCAGGTCATCGTGTAGTAGAAACGCCACGGTACTAGCACCAAAAGTCACGAGTCACTGCACCACCTCATAGCAAACCACATGCACGAGGCCTACGAGGGCGCCAGGACGGCAACGGCCAGGGACGAGGAGCACCAGGGTCAAAGGCGGGCGACGCTAGGCGGGCTCGACGTAGAGGGTCGCACGGTGTCGGAGTCGGGGAACATAACGGCGGCAGGGCGGCGCAGGGGAAGAGCCTCGCGGGGCCAGGCGGCTCTGCTCGACGGGGCGCTGCCGGGGACGCGCAGGAGGTGGGGATGGGGCAGCGCCGAGGCGGCGAGGCCGGGGCTGCTCGGGAGGCGGCGCTCGGGGGCTGCTCGGGAGTGGCGGCTCGGGGCCATAGGAGAAGGGGCCGCGGTGGCGAGGGCGCCGGCCAGCCGAGGGGTGAGGTCGGCGCTCGGCGGAGGCGCGGCAACGGAGGTGGCTGGCGAGAACTCGACGAGGCGCCGGTGGCGGAGGGCAGCGCTGGAGGGAGCCGAGGTCGAGCGGGGTGGTTGGAGGAGAAGCTCATGAGGCGGCCGGAGCGAGCTCGGGGAGGTTGGCGGGCAGAGGAGGCGCGGAGGAGGCTGACGAGGTCGGGTCATCCGGTGGCGGCGACGGAGGCCCACTGGGCGGCCACGGCAGAGAAGGTTGGGGTCGGGGAGGAGGAGGGTCGCCGGGGAGAGGTGGTAGGGGAAAGCGGCGCTCGCGGTCGTGCAGAAGGGGGGCGGCGGCCATGGAATCGAGGGGGAGGCGGGCGAGCGGAGGCGGAAGGGGGCGGGGCGAGCCGGCAGAGGGGAGGAGCAGAGGAGCGGTAGGGAGACGGGGTGGTCGTGGGTGGTGGGCCACGCGTGGGGATCGGTGGGTGAACAGGGAGGGGCGCGTGGTGTGCGTGTCCAGGTGGTTGTGGGTGTGGAGTGGGGAGTGGGTCCAGGTGGGGCCCGCCCGGGGTGGGACCAGGCGGTCGGTGAGGGAGAGAGAGAGGGGGTAGGTGGGGCTGTGTGTGGGTGTGGGGCAGAGGAGAGAGGGAGTGAGGCTGCGGGGTGGGACCGGGTGCAGGAGGTGGTGGCTGGTGGATTGGTGAGGTGGTGGCTGGTGGATTGGTGAGGTGGCGGTGGGTGTGATGAGGTGGAGGGAAAGGTGAGGTGGAGGGCGGGGATTGGTGGGGAGGATGTGGAGGGGGCTGGGTAGATTAGGACTAGGTAGAAAAGGGTCTAGGTTTTAGATATTTTAGTCTAGGGTTTCCTTTAGAATAAATTTTGTAAATAGTTTTTAGACAAATAAAAGATCTGAACAGACCGATGTTTTAATTTGAAATAAAGACGGGGGTTGTTTAGAAAACAAAAATAGGTTTTTCCGAAAATAGATTTATGCAAGCAAATGCAAGATGATGACGATGCTCAAATGCAATGTGGCATGATGACATGAGCATTCGGTCATGATGATGCAATGCACAAAAACAACGCGATTTTCTAGTAGTGGTTTTTGCGGGATGCCACAATTCGACACCACTAACAATGGATCTCGCCCTCAAGATCCGCCTCATGGTACCGGAAAGAAGGTCGGCGATCTGAATCTCCTCGCTTCGTGTAGATCCTCGCGACACCACTAACGAGGGTTCCTTCTTCATCTTGAAATTGGCGACACCGCCAACAATGGTCGGGCTCACGTCCATTGAGAGAACACTCCGGAGAAAACAAAGGACGGAGGTAGAGGTATCAATAGATAAAGGCCACTTCTAACTTCCGTGGAATGAGTGAAATCACATTAATTCACCAATTCAATGTACAAGAGCGAATGATAAGAGTAGTGGTATGGTAGCTACTCCATCCTGCACTCAAACCATTACTCTGCACGCGAATAGGCGGATTATGCAACCAACTCTCGGAATTCAGACTAAAGATCTCGACCAACGAGGTTCAGAAGCAAAGGAGTGATGTAGACTCCGCATCGGATCTGGCGTAGATGATGTCGTCGTGTTGGAAAACACCGGAAGGCACAAACAAGGAACAAAGAATGGTACCACAGTAGACGGATTCCTCAGGCAGCATGAACACCGGATGGTAGAACACCGTTATCAAAGGAGGAAGCGAAACCCTGAAGGTACGACGGAACCCCACCACGAGAAATCCTGGACTCGAAGAGAGAGAAGAGAGCGGATTCAAAACACGCAGGGGTGAGAGGAGAGCAGCAGAGGGGTAAGGAGTAAAATCAGACCTAATCAGAACTATCCAACCGATTTTGCAAAATAGTTTTGACACTCTACTTCGGCCGTTAGCTAGGTTATCCTATAGGCTGGACTTGTGGGGTATCGCAACTGCTGAGCTCTGATACCACTCTGTAACACCCTCAGAATCGACCCTATGCAAGTTTCAGCGATTCCCACCAAACCCGCATAGAAAGGATTCAAAGGTGCCCACCAGGCACTTTCGTGCGGGTGGAAAACGAAGTAATAACATTACACAACAGTCCTCGATGGGACCCATAGAACAGAAATATATACAACAGCGACTCAAAGAGTCAAGAATACAGATATACAAAACAAAGATCCAAATCACCTTGAAAACGATAGAGCGTCCAGCTACGAACAAGATGCAAATGGGGCTAAGAGCCCTGAAGAATAACCAATGGCGTCCATAACCCTGCCTAGGCCAAGACGGAAGGGTAACCCTGCTAACGACGTCGATCTCAAAACCTGCTTAAACAAAAGGGGTGCCGACAAAGGGCAAAGGAAAAGAGGCGTCGATGTGAGGCCAGTACACGGCGAGGCTAGAATTCGGCGGTCCTCGCCTACATAGGTATGGTGGACTGAAGCGGCAGCGGCAGCATGCACTAAACAACCTATAGAGACTCGATATAACTGTCGGCTATCAGAGAGGGATAAGAAAGACCTATTCGGAACCAACCTGATTCTACCATCAGACAAACCCATCCTGGTGTTTCCCCCTCGAGACCAAACGAGGAAGTCAACCGAGGAACTCACACCGTTGGCGGTTTTATTTATTCAGTTATCGTTGCAGCAATTACTAGTCAGGTATAGATAATCATCCTGATAAAATAAGCAGTGGGCACTTTTATTTAACCATTCCATTATAGTTGCAACACTTACTAGTCAGATGCAATTGGCATGAGATATCCCAAAAACCCAGCAGTTGTTGGTACTTTTATTTAGCCATTCCGTTGTAGTTGCAATACTTACTAGTCAGATACAATGGTCGCATGGCGACCCAAACAAGCAATTGTTGGCAGTTTTATTTAGCCATTCCATTATAGTGAAGCTGATTACGAGTCATTATAAAGTCAAGTTTATAGCACTACTTTAGTTATAGTTGTCTATGATCGAGATACTGTGCTCCAAGTCGTCCATAACGCGGACACGGCTTTGAAAGTTTTACCCTGTGAGGTGCACAAATAACACACACTCGATCAACCTCGGAAAAACCAAATCAAAACCCAACGAGGCCTTCACGACAAAGCAATCACAGGATTCAGAAATATTTCAGGGGGCCACCCCATTGAGTAGACCCGCAACGAAGTTAGCTGACTCCGAGACAGACTCAAGGTTTGCGACAATGGATGTAAACGACTGGGAACCCAAAACTGGGCTTGTCGATACCGCGAAAACACTCCGCTTACCTAAACAGTACAGGTGCTCCTCGCACATGCGTAAATAAAGCAGTAAAGCATGGCATAAGTACAGGATAGTAAATAAAACCTCAAACTAGTTTGTGGCCCCAAGAAATAAGAATGAATCAAGCTCTGGCTCAGGAGGGTCCCATAATCCTCCCGGATGTGGATAGCGCGAATATTCAAGGAACAGGTATCAAGTACTCGGGGTCCTACGGGACACAAGTGGACGGTTAACAACCAAATAACATCTATTGCCCACCTGTGCCTCTGCTTACCTACTTCAATTTTAGTTATTAAACAGTAATTAAAGTTATGATCATCTCCAACAGTAAACACACGGCAATATTCCAACAACTGTGGTTCTCGACGACACGCAACAACACTTGAGCAAGCGACTACGACGCGCAGGTACAACTATCTACCGAACAACAGGTAATAGGAGGTGTCCAAGGCAATATAAGGCTGCAAGGGATATCACGGGTACGAAAACTAGAGCATCGCAACACAGATAGCAATAGATCAACAGGGGGGAATAAATACTATAAAAGTAAGATAGGTAGAAAAGGGGGAGATGCTCGCCTGAAAATATTGCCGAAGGTTCATCCGAAGATCGGGGCGAAGCTCACATCAACTCATCGATCTTATCCGCGAAGAAGCAAAACACTAGAATAAACACCGGATGCAATATTTAGTACTACGGCAAAAGATCGGGCATGATGCATGTATGATGTATGTCATGGCATAGCTGCGATGCAATTAGGCCATATTAAGCGGAACCGGGGTCCCGACATTTAATTAATAGGTTCATGTTGTTTGGATACCCTGCAATTTAAATGTTGTCTTAACAGGGCAAGATAAGTTACCGATTCTCTACGCAAATTTAAATGGGGCCAATATAAGACTAGATTTGCCCGCATATGGGCCCCATATTTAATTATATGGTGAATCGGCATAAGGCCCCCAACCCACATGATATGTATGCGAGAAGAACAATTAAATATGCAACAATTTGATGTTACATTTATAAAATAGGGCTCGGGAAAAGGGGTCACACATTAGGGTTCGGCGATCTTGGTTCCGGGGGTTCGGGGTTGGTCTCAGGGTTCGACGGGGAGAACGGGATCGGTCTCGGACAACGGAGGTAGATCTTGTCGGGTCCTCGTATCGGTTCGGTCTTGGCGTCCGGGATGAAGAACTTGGCGTTCTGCGTCGGTGTCCTTACCGTCCGGGTTCTCGAGCATCGCATCCGGGAAGAACGTCTTGTTGCATCCGGGGTCATCGGTTCATGTCGTCGGTTTTATCGTTTCACGGTGGAGATCTTGGCGTCCCGGGTCCATGTCGGCATTCTCGGTGTCCCGCGGTGAAGTGCCTGCCGTTTTTGTGGCGAGCTTGGCGGTCATCGGGTTCGGGGGTCTCGGCGTCCGTGTCCGAGGGTCTTCGGCTCGGTAGGTCTTGGTGACGATCTTGCCGACTTCAAGAAGATTGTAGTAGTCTTCAGGTCATCGTGTAGTAGAAACGCCACGATACTAGCACCAAAAGTCACGAGTCACTGCACCACCTCATAGCAAACCACATGCACGAGGCCTACGAGGGCGCCAGGACGGCAATGGCCAGGGACGAGGAGCACCAGGGTCAAAGGCGGGCGACGCTAGGCGGGCTCGACGTAGAGGGTCGCACGGCGTCGGAGTCGGGGAATAGAACGGCGGCGCAAGGGCGAAGTCTCATGGGGCAGGCGGCTCGCTGACGGCGCTGCCGGGGACGCGCAGGAGGTGGGGATAGGGCAGCCGAGGCGAGGCCGGGCTACTCGGAGGCGCTGGGGCCGAGGAGAAGGCCGTGGCGAGGCAGCCGGCGACGCGAGTGAGGTCGATGGCGCTGAGCGGCGGGAGGAGGCGCGTACGGAGGTGGCCGGGCGAGGAACTCGACGGGAGGCGCGGTGGCGGAGGCGCTGGCGGGAGCCGAGGTCGGCGAGGCGGTGGTTGGAGAAGCTCATGGCGGCCGGAGCGAGCTCAGGAGGTGGTTGGCGCAGAGGAGAGGCGGGAGGAGGCCGACGAGGTCGGGTCGTCCGGTGTGAAGGAGGCCCACCGGGCGCCTGCAGCAGAGAAGGTTGGGTCGGGAGGAGGAGGTCGCCGGGAGAGGTGGTAGGGAAAGTGGCGCTCATGATCGTGCGGAAGAAGCGGCCATGGAATCGAGGGGAGGCGGCGGAGGCGGAAGGGCGGAGCGGAGGGAGGCGAGGAGGCGGTGGGGAGAGGGGGGGGTCGGGGGTGGGGGGCCACGCGGGGGGATCGGTGGGTGAACAGGGAGGGGGCGCGTGGTGTGCGTGTCCAGGTGGTTGTGGGTGTGGAATGGGGAGTGGGTCCAGGTGGGGCCCGCCCGGGGTGGGACCAGGCGGTCGGTGAGGGAGTGAGAGAGGGGGTAGGTGGGGCTGTGTGTGGGTGTGGGGCAGAGGAGAGAGGGAGTGAGGCTGCGGGGTGGGACCGGGTGCAGGAGGTGGTGGCTGGTGGATTGGTGAGGTGGCGGTGGGTGTGATGAGGTGGAGGGAAAGGTGAGGTGGAGGGCGGGGATTGGTGGGGAGGATGTGGAGGGGGCTGGGTAGATTAGGACTAGGTAGAAAAGGGTCTAGGTTTTAGGTATTTTAGTCTAGGGTTTCCTTTAGAATAAATTTTGTAAATAGTTTTTAGACAAATAAAAGATCTGAACAGACCGATGTTTTCATTTGAAATAAAGACGGGGGTTGTTTAGAAAACAAAAATAGGTTTTTCCGAAAATAGTTTTATGCAAGCAAATGCAAGATGATGACGATGCTCAAATGCAATGTGGCATGATGACATGAGCATTCGGTCATGATGATGCAATGCACAAAAACAACGCGATTTTCTAGTAGTGGTTTTTGCGGGATGCCACACACAACAAGGATGATCAAAAACATGCATGATGGTTTAATATGTTACAATGCTTACATTTAGTTCTCTGAGCATTAATAGATCATGTGATGCATGTATGAGATCAATTAAAGCAATAGGGTACTTGTTATTAATAATTACTTGCCAATATAAGGGTTTTGATAGTTCTGTTGTAACGCCTGTTCTAACTGTCGAATTAAATTTGTTTCTTGGGTTTACTGGATAGAGGACGTTAATACGAACCAGTAGGCGTTGGATTCACCCTAAACGGAGTTGTAAATATTTTTCTATGATTTAGTTACTATTTAATAGAGTTTAATTCATTTGAAATATTTACTTCGTCAAAAATTATATCCAAGACCATATATGTATTCTACTCAAAATTGTGAATCCAGAGACATATTATTCATATTTTTCAGGTTTATAAATAATTTGTTATGGATTTAATACTCCAAAAGGTAATAAAAACTATTTAAATTATTACATGACATACATATTGCAAAGATTAGATCTAACAGTAGATTAATGTCTTATATGAAATTATGAATCCGTAGATATATTATTTGTATTTTTCTGAGCGGTAGTTATTTTTCTACAATTTAAACACCATTAAAAAGCTATTTAATCAATTAAATTACTGCAGTAAATATGTACTTTAAAAGTTAGATCTAACCTCATATTAATATTCTACACAATTTTATGAATCCAACGATATATTATTTATAATTTTTGGACATGTATTTGATTTTATATGAATTTTACAAGATTGCCCAATATTCTGCCTATTTAAATCAATTTCAATTAAAAAGGGAATATGCTGGGAATATGCTTTGCTACGTGGATGGTGTTGCCGACCTGTGGCCCGGCATCGGCGTGATGGGCAGAGTGACGAGGATGGCCACATGGCGTAACCAGGTTGGTCGGTACCCCTTCTCTGGTTCGATCTAATCCTGGCCATCAAAGAGGGATCTGACGGATGCGACTCTCCCGGGGTCTTAGTGGTGGTCAACGAAAAGGTGGAGGGTGGCTTCGGCGGCGGCGGCTCCAGATGATGGTGGCTGGCGGCTGACGGTGGTCTCTGGCGTCGCTCCGGTGGTCACCGGTGACGGGGATTAACACCACGAGACGGAGGAGATGTCGGGGAGGCGAACGGCGTAGTCGATCTCTTCCTTCTCTCTTCTGTGGCGGCAGAGGTCAGCGGCGACGGTGGAGCTCCGGCGAGCAATCGAGGGTGTTCCGGCGATCTGCGCAAGGGGAAAGTAGCATGAGGAGACGCGGTTGGGTATGGGGAAGAGAATAGGAGGAACACCAGGGAGAGGGGCGACAGGATTCGTCGGGCTCGAGCTTGACCTGCAGCTTGTCCTCAACAATGGCGGCGGCGAGATCCGAATCGGGTCGGGGCTAGGGTTTCCGCGGTGTTTTTGAAAGGGGAAAAAGACTTCGGGGTAGGGAATTTATATGCGGGTGGATTTCGTGCAGAGGGGGCATAGAGCGACACAGATTCGGTGAGGAATCCGCGGAATTCGGCTTCGATCGGGTGTTCTTCCCGTCCACGGCTGGAGGAAGGAGGTGACCGCGCGGGCCCCGCATGGCAGTGAGAGGGGGAGGGAACGCGAGCTGCGGCTGGGCTTGCGATGGGCCTTTAGCGGGCTGTTGCTCGCTGCTGCTGCGCGGTAGGGAAGCGGAGGCTGTCTCATGGCAGCGAGCTTCTAGTGGGCTGGGCCGGTCTAGCTCGCGGGTAGGGTTTAGTTAGGGTTTTTTTTATTTCTTTTCCTTTTTCTATTTTAATATTTCTTTTATAACTTTTTCATACTAAGTCCAAATGAGCTGAAATTTGTTTCTAAAATTTTGTGATTTTCAGTATATCATTTTAGGACCATTTTTTGTATCCTTTTATTGAGTTGAATTATATTGTATTTATAAAATCCACATTTATTCCTTATAGGAATATTTGCAAAACTTATTAGGATTAGGATTTTTGAATTCGATTCTTGCAATTTTTGCATAGATGCAATGCAATGAACATGAATGATATGTAATAACAAGTTTTTTTGGGGTCCCAATTTCTAAAATCTTGGGATGTGACAATGCAGTGGTATGCTGGGTCACCGCGGTTGGTATCGGAGCATATGCTTTGACCTTAGGTTGGAAACCTAGTAAATGGGTAGAACCTGTAGGACACATCCTAGCAATAATGAAGAGTTCTCTAGTGATATGAGGGATATTAATTTGAGAATAATCCTGTTCTGTTACTAGTGCGATAACTCTTTTATATGATTGCAATTTCCAATCATTACCCAAGAGTTTTAACTCTATGTGATTGATGATAATTTCTTATCCACAGTTCCACATGGCACCTCGGTATCCACCCCGGAATGTTCAAGTGATGAACAGGACATTGGATGACTACGAAGGGGATTGGACAGACAATCTCCGATAACTTCTATGGAGTTTGGAATGTGAATCAAGACTTTTGGTCAAGATTTACACTTACTATGATGGGCAGGTATTAGCTAAATACCGTGTCATGATCACCCAAGAAGTTAGGACTTAAGGGAGAAATGCCAGCAGGAGAGGCAATGTGCATGACATCTTCATATCAGATTGCCGTAGCAGCAGCCATAACCATGATCCGAGAGCATAAATCTCAAGCTCTACAAGGTAGTACTCACACCATTATACCACATGAAACCTCAAACTCAGAGCATGAGTTAGATCACTCTACCTTAGTCCAAGCTGAACCTACTCTAGCTGTAGAGTATATGGATCGTTATCGATCTTTGCTAAACACTTATCATAACACTCACCAAGTCCTAGTTCAGGAGCTGGATACGGTCATTGAGGATTTTAATGATCCTGATAAAGCAATGGCCCGTAGGAAGAAGCTAGATAAAGAAGTTAGGCATCCCAAATACATACCTTGAGGAGAAGTGTTTGAGAAAACTAAGTTTGATGACCCAAACTCAGAAAATTATGCCTATTACCAGAATGACTTCAAGCCACCTGAATTGAGGATTTAACTTTTAGATTACCGACCTTAGATTCGATTTGTTCATCTCTTAACAGATTTTTCATACTCGATTTGTTTATCGCGTTTACCAATATAGATTTCATTGAAATCGTGGTTTGCATGTAGCTCTGGTTTGTAAGTACTGGTCATGATTCATGATATGTGCTAAAGGTTGCTCTCTTGCTCGGTGGTATTTTACATGATGCTTCCTCCGGCTCAGGTATTTCTTTGTACTACAAAAAACTGGCAGCATAGTTTTGCTCTGTTAGTCGGCGATGCACTAAAATTATTCTGCTGGAGGTTTTGAATGGTACTACTTCTGTTACTAAATATATTACATTTTGGGAGTTTAAATTGAACTACCCAAACCTTTTTTTTTTTGCAAAAAAACTTATATTTAGGAATGGAGTGTGTAATATCTACGACCATTTTGGTTCTGTTTTATATTTCTTCCACCTATCCTGTAATAACCATTTTAGAAGCATAATATATTCGTTACTATGCGAGGGCTCATAGTGTTCAATATAGTTTGGTGCATCTGAAGTATAAACTGTTTGAAATAGTTTGTTCTGTATGTCTGTCGAATAAAAAATGAGATAACTGATATTAGATTGTATTTGCTGCATGTGTTGCATGGCCTGATATCTTTATTCGCCCTTTCCCATTCTTTTGTGGTATGCATGGAATAGCTGATATCTTTGTCCGCTCTTTCCCATTCTTTTGCGTATGCATGGAATAGCTGCAGATTTTGCAGTGCAACATGCCTTTGTGTTTTCCAAGAAGCACCGATTTCTTATTTCCTGCACAGGCTCAAGAAGGCATTGCTTATAAATATGAGTTTCCTTAGTCTGGTTAATTAAGAAGGCATTGCCACTTAATTAGGAATTCTTTCTTCCTTTGAATTCTCATATTGTGGTTTCCAGAACTGTACAGGATGTGTGTTTGGGCTTGATGATCATTGTTTATAGCTGATATATTTCTTTCATGAAACTGCATGGCCAGATCAACGACATGAATGACCGAAGCTACATGGTTCTTGGTACGAAGAGATATAGGAGAGGTGAGGATGAGAGCTGCATGAAAATATATTTCATTGATGCGGAAAGAGACAAAGAGTGTGGGATATGCATGGTTATTGCGGTGCCATGACAAGTAAGTGTGATGATGTGGTTATGGTATGCAAACATATACTACAAATTACTGGTTTTAATCATGGTCGATGTTGTGATTGGAACCTTGTCAAACACAATCTTATAGTACTGTGTTGTATATTACAATGTCCATTACTACATGTGTATGAACACTTTGTATGTACAGTCAACTGTTCGTGAACACTTCCAATGTAGATGACATGGTATGTAAGATTGTGTTATATTTCAGTAATTCTCATTACTGTATGGTCCGTACCAGTGGGATTTCCATCAGCGCTTTCAATATCGATGTACTGATATGTCATACTATGTTCTACTAATGCATTATAAAGTACAAGAAGCAATGCGATGCAGCAACCGGAAAGAGAAGGAAGAATATAAGAAAGTATGGGGTATAAACTGAAATAAACATATACAACATGAACAATATAGAGGTTATATGTGGGCTCCGTACTGATGTCGAGCGTGCACCTACTGGATCCTGTTGTCCATGAACATCAATATAATTTCTCATTTCTGCACTTGTACAGAAAACTGAAATAAACATATACAACATGAACTAAGTATTGAGGTTATATGTGGGTTCCGTACTGATGTCGAGCGTGCACCGGCTGGATCCTGTTGTCCATGAACATCAATATAATTTCTCATTTCTGCGCTTGTACAAAACCCAAACACATAATTAGACCAATCAATGATGATGGATTCGAAGCAAACAACCAGGCGAGCAAGAAACTTTGCATGTATGGCCAAAGCAGAACTGCTACATAAAAAAAAACTTCCAAGGAGAATACCTCACAAACCATGTGAAGATGCCCCTGTTCAGATTTGAGAGAGGACCACCTGATAATGGAGAGAATTTTGCAATATAACTAATTATTTCAGGGGAGATTCTAGGGTAACAAATACATTTGACCAGTAAGATTACAAAAATAGAAGAAGCATGTTCTCAAACAATGAAAATAAAAAATTAAGAGTAAGAGGTGAGAGCCTGTGTACCAGGTAACTGTTGTCTAGCATCAGTAGGCAGTACACGTGATGATAGTCACAGGGAGCAACATGAAAAATCCAATAAATCCAATCAAATACGGGGCTTCGGCAATAGAACATAATCCAATCAAATCAGATGGAGGGTCAAAACGTTGAGCAACTTCCGAGATGGAGCGCGACCTACCAGATTGAGGAACATATTTTGCGGGATTTAAAAAGAAAGGGGAACCTAAAATCGGGAAACCCCATCCACCAACGTGGAGACCGCTGATAGAGGTGGCGATGTAATCAACCTGTCATGGTAGATGGCCATGGCCCATGTAAGCAAGGGTTGGTTTTTAGCTTGGAGGCGGCGGCGAATCAGTTCAATCGAGCAGTTTCTACTTGACTAATACTGGAATGAATTGGGAAGTTTTATGAGCATTATTGGCGAGAAGACCTTAGGTCGTGGTGGGAGCATTTGTGGCTTGGAGTCCATACATTGCGGCGGCAGAGAATTTGTTGAAATTTGGTGTACAGTGGTCTGTTGGTCCATTAGACAAATTCTGAAATTCTCTTTGGCCCACTTGTATATGGCAGCATATGGCTGTGCTAGTGGTGCTAAAGTTTAGTCCCACATTGCTAGTTGAAGGGGAGTTGGACCACCTTATATAGTAGAGTGTTGCACCACTCACTAAGGTGTGACAAGAAGAGTAGCCCTCGCGCACTCCTCCTCCGACGCCGCCCGCCTCGCCGCGCCGCTGGTTGCGGGAAACTTGCCGAGCCGAGCTTTATTTTGCTTGTTGGGAAAACTCCTGCACTATATAAGCGTCCGGGCTAAACCTAATCGGCACCGTATCAATCCACACACGCGCCTACCTCCAGAACCTTGCGCCACCGCTTTCGTCTTCCTCATCCCGGCTTGCGGCGTGCACCGCAGATCGGGACAGTAGGCCTCTGGAACCCCGCCTCTCGTGAACCTGTACAGGTGAGGGGCGATCGATCAGGTTTTTGGGGCGCTCGGTAGCGATCACTCTGACGTCGTCCGACGACGAGTTCCCGAACGACGACTTCTTCCCGGACATCGGCGATCTCTTCGACAACTTCAACATGGGCGACGCTGCTGCAACCGCTGCGGCTATTCAGCCTACATCGTATGTGATCTTGATTTTTCTCTTTCAGATTATTCTAGAGTTCTTTATTCTAGCGTTTGGTGTAGATGTGATAGGTTTATCTCCTATAGATGTAATCTGTTCATCTACTTTGTTGATCTGCATGATTGGTTTTACTACTGTCTGTATGACCATGATTTATCAGTTTATTATTCGGATTAAATCATATGGATTATTGCTTATATTTCCAACAATCCAAAAACCTGATTATAGGCAATTGAATTCCACTGGTGTAGCCGCGGCTACTAGGCTGCCTCCTTTTGATGGCATGCACTATAAGAGATGGCGCAAGAGAGCAGTTCTCTGGTTTGAAAACCTAAACTGCTATAGCGCCACTCTTGGCAAGCCTGGAGGAGATCTTTCTGCTGAGCAGGAAGCGAACTTTAAGAAAGCCGATACCATGTTTATGGCGGCTTTGTTCAGTGTTCTTGGGGACAACATTGTTGACCCATATATGTCATTTGATACTGGCAAGGACGCGTGGGAAGCACTCGAGGCCAAGTTTGGGGTCTCGGACGCTGGCACTGAGCTGTATGTCATGGAGCAATTCTATGACTACAGGATGGTTGATGAGCGTGCCGTCGTTGAGCAAGCTCATGAGATACAATCACTTGCCAAAGAACTTGAGCAGTTCAAGTGTTCCTTACCGGACAAATTTGTGGCTGGTGGCATTATTGCCAAGCTTCCTCCTTCGTGGAGGAACTTTGCTACTTCTCTGAAACATAAGAGACAAGAGTTTTCCGTTACGGATCTCATTGGGTCTCTTCATGTGAAAGAGAAGGCGAGAGCAAAGGACAAAACTGCTCGAGGACTTGAGGGAGGTCCTACTGCGAATTTAGTGCAGAGGAAAAACTTCCAATCCCACAAGTTTAAGAATAAGAACAAAACTGAAGGAAAGGGAAAGTTCGATGGCAAGAACAAGGCCACGCACTCAACCAACTTCAAGAACAAAAATGATAAGAGGAAAGGCTCTTGCCACGTCTGTGGTGATCCTGGTCATTGGGCTCCTAGCTGCCCTAATCGCTTTGACAAGCGTCAACATGGGAATGCCGCTAATGTTGTTATTAGCGATCTTGAGATGAAGGATGCTGGGTCTCAAGGACCTCTTCAGGCTGATGGGAAACGGCTCACGTGCTTACATCATGGTGTTGGTACGAAATCTGAAGTTTATCGGGAAGACCGTGACGGTGAAGAATGTGCAAAGACGTTCCTCCATCAATAAGAATCTCGTCAGCGGATCGCTTTTATGTCGATATGGCTTTAAGTTGGTTTTTGAGTCCAATAAAGTTGTAATTTCTAAGTATGTACAATTTGTTGGAAAAGGTTATGAGTGCGGAGGTCTGTTCCACTTGTCTTTATCAGACTCATGTACTAAAGTTATTAATCATGTTTGCAATGATAATGAGTCCAATGTTTGGCATTCACGACTCTGTCATATTAACTTTGGTTGCATGACGCGGCTAGCCAATATGAGTTTAATTCCGAAATTTACCACCGTCAAAGGTTCTAAGTGCCAAGTTTGTGTGCAAGCAAAGCAACCCCGCAAGTCTCATACGGCTACGGAACCGAGAAACTTAGCACCGCTAGAACTTATACATTCAGATCTTTGTGAGATGAATGGTGTGTTGACAAAAGGTGGAAAAAGATACTTTATGATGTTGATTGATGACTCCACTATATACTTCTATGTTTATCTCCTGAAATCAAAAGATGAAGCTTTGAACTACTTCAAAATCTATAAAGCTAAGGTAGAAAACCAACTTGATCTTAAAATCAAGCGGCTAAGGTCGGATCGTGGTGGAGAGTACTTTTCAAACGAATTTGATTTATTCTGTATGGAACACGGTATTATGCATGAGAGGACGCCTCCCTACTCACCTCAGTCAAATGGGGTGGCCGAAAGGAAGAACCGCACTCTAACTGATTTGGTTAACGCCATGTTAGATACATCGGGTCTTTCCAAGGAATGGTGGGAGCGCTAATGACTGTGTGTCATGTCCTAAACCGTGTTCCTGTAAAGGATAAAACCATGACTCCATTTGAGGGATGGGAAAAGGAAAGGCTTAAACTCTCTTACTTACGAACTTGGGGTTGTTTGGCGAAAGTCAATATTCCAATACCCAAGAAGCGAAAGCTTGGACCAAAAACCATTGATTGTGTTTTTCTGGGATATGCTTTTCATAGCATTGGCTATAGATTTTTGATAGTAAAATCTGAGGTATCCGACATGCATGTTGGTACAATTATGGAGTCGAATGATGCGACTTTCTTTGAGGACATCTTTCCTATGAAAGGTATGTCTAGCTCATCAAATCAGGAGATGACTAGTTCATCTAGTCAGGAATTTTCTATAATTCCTGAACCCACTATGCCGATAGAACACTCTAATGATCCTGTGGAGGATGACAATGAAGCTCCCAAAAGGAGCAAGAGACAAAGGACTGCAAAGTCATTTGGTGATGATTTCATTGTGTACCTTGTGGATGATACTCCCACTTCTATTTCAGAAGCCTATGCATCTCAAGATGCTGACTACTGGAAGGAAGCTGTCCGAAGCGAGATGGACTCCATCTTAGCTAATGGTACTTGGGAAATCACTGATCGTCCTTATGGGTGCAAACCTGTAGGATGTAAGTGGGTGTTCAAGAAAAAGCTTAGACCTGATGGTACTATTGAAAAGTACAAGGCACGTCTTGTGGCTAAGGGTTATACCCAAAAGGAAGGTGAAGAATTCTTCGATACCTACTCACCTATAGCCAGATTGACCACTATTCGAGTACTACTTTCCTTGGCTGCCTCACACGGTCTTCTCGTTCATCAAATGGACGTTAAGACAACTTTTTTAAATGGAGAGCTAGATGAGGAAATTTATATGGAGCAGCCTGACGGATTTGTGGTAGATGGTCAAGAAGGAAAGGTGTGTAAGTTAGTGAAGTCTTTGTATGGTCTTAAGCAAGCTCCTAAGCAGTGGCACGAGAAGTTTGAAAGAACTTTAATTGCTGAAGGCTTTGTTGTAAACGAAGCTGAAAAATGTGTGTACTATCGCCATGGTGGGGGCGAGGGAGTTATTATGTGTCTCTACGTTGATGACATATTGATATTCGGGACCAACCTCGTTGTTATCGAGGAGGTCAAAGAGTTCATATCTCGCTTCTTTGAGATGAAGGACTTGGGAGTGGCTGGTGTAATATTAAACATCAAGCTACTAAAGGATGACAATGGTGGGATTACACTGCTTCAGTATCACTATGTGGAAAAGATATTGAGTCGCTTCGGGTATAGCGACTGCAATTCTTCTCCAACGCCTTATGATCCGAGTGTGCTACTTCGAAAGAATCGAAGGAATGCTAAAGATCAGTTGAGATATTCTCAGATTATTGGCTCGCTCATGTATCTAGCCAGCGCTACTAGACCTGACATCTCCTTTGCTGTAAGCAAACTGAGTCGATTTGTGTCAAATCCTGGAGATGATCATTGGCATGCTCTTGAAAGAGTTTTACGCTATTTGAAACGCACTGCGAGTTATGGTATTCACTATACTGGGTATCCTCGAGTACTTGAAGGTTATAGTGATTCAAACTGGATATCTGATGCTGATGAGATTAAGGCCACAAGTGGTTATTTGTTTACACTTGGTGGTGATGCTGTTTTCTGGAAGTCTTGCAAGCAGACCATCTTAACGAGGTAAACAATGGAAGCAGAACTCACAGCGTTAGACACAACCACTGTTGAAGCAGAGTGGCTTCGTGAGCTCTTGATGGACTTACATGTGGTTGAAAAACCAATACCCGCTATCCCGATGAACTGTGATAATCAAAATGTGATCGTCAAAGTAAACAGTTCTAAGGATAATATGAAGTCATCAAGGCATGTGAAGAGGAGATTGAAATCTGTCAGGAAACTGAGAAACTCCGGAGTTATTGTGTTGGATTATATCCAAACATCTAAGAATCTGGCAGATCCCTTCACAAAGGGTTTATCACGCAATGTGATAGATAATGCATCGAGGGAGATGGGTTTGAGACCCACGTTATGAGTTGATCCCAGTGGCAACCCACTCTATGTGATCGGAGATCCCGTGAATTAGAGCTGGGAGACAAGCTGTTGGTCAGCTGAGAGGAGAGTATCCCCATATTATATTTACATCTCCATTAAGATGCAATACTCTCTTAATCTGCATGGCAGGTTGATATTAATCTTAATGTGTTCCAAGTGGCTTTTTATAAGCGGAGATGTTGTCCTGCAGAACATCTCTTGAGGAACACACCTATATGAGTCTGACTGTCAAACGTCGCAGTTCGTGAGAGTTGGATGCTCTCTAATAAACTCATGAAAGGCCCTGGAGTATGACGCATAAGCTCCAAACCGCGGGGAAGCCGACGGTAGCCCTGTACTGGTCTAGATTTTGTGTGAAACTAGCGCGCAGAAAACTTGTAGTTCAAGGCATAGTCCACTATTCAAGTTGCTAGCTAGCGTAGCATGAAGTTTAACGTGGAAGTTTAACTTAACAGTCTCCACTACACACCGGTATATAAAACAATGTTCTGAAAGAAAAGTGTTGTGATGTGCCAATGAGACTTTGTGGGGGATTGTTGGAATTTGGTGTATATTGGGCTGTTGGCCCATTAGACAAATTCTGAAATTCTCTTTGGCCCACTTGTATATGGCAGCATATGGCTGTGCTAGTGGTGCTAAAATTTAGTCCCACATTGCTAGTTGAAGGGGAGTTGGACCACCTTATATAGTAGAGTGTTGCACCACTCACTAAGGTGTGACAAGAAGAGTAGCCCTCGCGCACTCCTCCTTCGACGCCGCCCGCCTCGCCTCGCCACGTCACAACGCGCACGCGCCGCGGGTTGCGGGAATCTCGCCGAGCCGAGCTTTATTTTGCTTGTTGGGAAAACTGATTATGAGTCATTAACGGACGCGTTAATTACAGTTGTTTCCAGTTTTTATGGACATGGACTGTTACCGACTCGGACGTGGGCTGAGCCCACGATCCTCCTAACCTGCACTATATAAGCGTCCGGGCTAAACCTAATTGGCACCGTATCAATCCACACACGCGCATACCTCTAGAACCTTGCGCCGCCGCTTTCGTCTTCCTCATCCCGGCTTGCAGCGTGCACCGCAGATCGGGACAGTAGGCCTCCGGAACCCCGCCTCTCGTGAACCTGTACGGGTGAGGGGCGATCAGGTTTTTGGGGAGCGCTCAAGCGCGACTACTGGTAACCACGACGTCGTTCGACGACGACTTCCTGAACGACGACTTCTTCCCGGACGTCGGCGACCTCTTCGACAACTTCAATATGGGCGACGCTGCTGCAACCGCTGTGGCTATTCAGCCTACATCGTATGCGATCTCGATTTTTCTCTTTCAGATTATGCTAGAGTTCTTTATTCTAGCGTTTGGTGTAGATGTGATAGGTTTATCTCCTATAGATGTAATATGTTCATCTACTTTGTTGATCTGCATGATTGGTTTTACTACTATCTATATGATCATGATTTATCAGTTTATTATTCGGATTAAATCATATGGATTATTGCTTATATTTCCAACAGAATTAAGTGCCCGTGATTATCTAGAGGCGGTGGCTCATTTGTTTTCCCAGAACGAATGGCCAGCGAGTTGCGAGATGGATTCCAAGCCCACGAAGGGACGTCTAGCCCATGTGGCTCAGGCAGGCCACATTGAGACATCCAATCCATGTATGAAGAACTGGCTTTGTGCGAAAATGTAACAGGCGGAGGAGCGACACGCTACGTTGTGACCGCACGGCTGTGGAATTAATGGGATGACGTGGCTGCACGAGAGGGCAGGAAAATCAAGTAGTGGGAGGACTCCTATTTAGATATAGAAGATTAGAGTACAACTAGATTGTGCAATTATTTATCTGAAATCCATTTTGATGTTTTCATCGATTGTTCATATCGGCAATCCATTTCAATGCTTTTATCGATTGTTCATATCAAGCGGGCAAGCGCGCGGCTTGATATGAAGGAGATTTATTAGTGAAGGAGATTTTAAAGATTCAGGTTAATGGTAGTCCGTTGTACATGCATGTTTAACACGCGAGGTTTCACTATCGATTTGCCAGTCCAAGAATTAGGAGAAAACTGAATATTTTGGTCATAGTTATTTGGTACTGTCACCCGTATGCATCTTATGATTTGTTTACCGGCTCGTATTTATTTTCACCTCTTCTAAATTTCTTGATCAAGTCAGATTGGCATAATATGATTTAGATACAGTTTACATGAAGCACTACACCTTTATTTAGGACCTCTACCAATGGGCATGACCAGATGGAACTTCAACATCTTGATGGCTTAACTGGGTAAGCTGACAGATAAATTTGTTCTCTTTGTTTATTAAGAACTTCTACATGAATAAGACTATGCCAGCTCTTACCTGCATAATGTGTTGCAGCAGATATCTATGAAATTCGACACTACATACATGATAATGATGATTCTGTTAATCTTTTAATAAGTATTTAATTAGGCATGCAGCTTAGATAAGAAAATAGTCATTTATTTTGTATGGTAAAAGTAGCATGAGGTTAGCCAATAATTATTCACGGATCTTCCTTTGTGATATACATAGGTAGCAGAAGAGGATAAAATTGAGCTTCACATCAACTATTAGACATAACCGAGTAAATAAATAAATGACGTACCTTGTCTTTTTGTAAATTATAAGGGTGCCAACTTGGAAATATGCTCTGAGAAAGCATACGACTTATTAGCTTTGCTAGTGCAACTATTAGACATAACGGAGTAAATAAAGAAATGACGTCCTTGTCTTTTTGTAAATTAAGGGTGCCAGCTTGGAAATATGCTCCGAGAAAGCATACCACTTATTTGCTCTTTTTACTAACGGATTCTTCAACGCTTGATTCTTATGGTGAAACGGATTTGAAATGTTGTTTCTGGGAATATAATTGATGTTGTGTAAAAGCACATGGAATATTTAGATATTTGAAAGCATTTGTATCTGGCTGAAATAGATCTTGTGTGGCACGTGCAATTTGCTAGGTACAAACCCCACGATGGCATTGGAACGAAACAAAAAAACAATTACACAATGAAAACATGTGCAATGAGAGAACTATCTATTTCTACTAACCATACTTTTTATTCAGTTTGCTTTGTTGAATTGAGCAAACTAAAACTTTAATTTTTAAAACACCAAGAGGCTAACTTCTATATGTGCATTAATATTTACATGTATTTTATATTTACATGTGCTAAGAAAATATGATGTAGCAACGCATGTGCATTCAACTGGTCATACATAATTCTTCCATGGCAGTGGTGAATCCTACACTCCTTGAGAACCCCTCAATCACACAACACTTCATAAACACTCTCTTGCTTTAATTTACTTTTGTTGTTTATTTTGCTCTTAGTTACTTTAAACCTTACTCGTTCATTGTCATTCTATTAAGCTATAGAGTAGATTATTTTCAAACACCATTTTGGGTGCGAACATGACCACGCTGACAACGTGGCTGTGGGGTTGCGTGATTGCCATTTGGAAAGCTTCCAACAAGTATTGCAATACCCGTGTTATTGATCACATGAACCCCGACATCAATACGGAAGAAAAATTTCTTACATATTGAAAAAATTGTCCATGTAGTTTAATAAAATATTCACAAGGTTCGAAAAAATATTTGAGTAAAAAATTACGATCACAAGTTTTTAAAAATGTTCATGTACTATCTACGGTCGAGTTTTTTTTTTTTTTGGCTAGCCGACGAAAATACGTTATAACTTAGAATGGAGAAAGTATTCGGGAAAATATTCACCAGCTCAAAATATAAACATGGTACAAAAAGATTCATGTTCTATCACAAGATAAAAGAAAAAATAAATCAAAAGAGAAAAAAGCACGTACCAGAAACCTGAAAGAAAACAGCAGAAAGCTCAGGAGGGAGTCGAACATTCAAGCGCGTGCAAAAGGTAACGAAGGATACTAACACGAACCAGGGAACGTAAGTAAAATGGGCTGGCCCATCTCGCGTTGTCTTCAGGCGGCGTGGTCGATCTGTGCCGCTACAGATTCAACCGTTGGATAAGTGTGCCGGGCTGCGCTGGTTCCTTTCGATCTAATGGGCCGGGTTTGAGAGGCACTCTTCTGCTGGCGTTCGTGAAGCGTCAAACCCTACCTGATCCTTGCCTTACCCTAAACGAAAAAGACGAGGAAAGGGCGATGGAGGGACACGAAAGACGAGGAACGGAGCGTGGTGTGCTTTCCAAGTCGGTGACGGAAGATGAGTTGATTGGAAGAAAAATTGACCCCTTTTTGAATCAGATACATCAGGCCGCGGATCTCTCTGTGGAGTTACTCCGTCGGATCTATTATCTGGAGAAGAAGATGACTGGGCCTGAAATTTCCTCTTCGGATCTCATGAGTCTGGTGGAGTTGAGATCGCGTGCGGAAACGTTCGGGGATAAAATCCGCAGCTTGTCCCATTACGGACTCAAGGGGGGTCTCCTGATGATGGAAACGGGAGAGGAGTCGACAGGACGGAGTGGTGGCGAGTCTCAGCAGCAGCAGCACAAGTCCTCAACGTCTGAGATCAAGCATGTGAAATCACGTAAGAATTTCGCCGGGTTCTTCCCCATTTTTCCCCTGCTTCTGTCAAAGTTGATTATTTGTTGATTTGGGATTTTCCTCCTATGGCAGCTCCACCTGCTGTTTCGCCACCTATGCCAATGGCGGCTGGAGGCTCGATGGGGGGTCACTCTCCTATTGCGTGAGTTTTCATTGCTGTTCGATGTGTTTTACGCATTCTTGCTCGCTGAAGGATTTGTTGTCTGACTAAAGCTCGCTGGTTCTTTTCCTGGCAGTTTCCTTGGTCCAGCTTCTGGACTGGATAGCTATGATGTGCTCCGTGATGCTGGCGCAATCATTGGCAGGTCGGAAGACGAGATTCTGGAAGAACGGATAAAGATATTGGCCGGAGCTATCTTGTATAAATGTGAAGCACACGGCTGTGACCTTGCTCGGATGCTCCAAGTAAATGAAACTCAGAAGCAGGCGGAGGTGGCGTTGAAGTTTGGGTTCGATTTTGAACTATTGGGCAAAGATATTGATAAGCTGAGGCATGAGCTGCGGAGAATAGTGAGCATCTTCTCTCCCGATAACAGAGATGTCCGAAGGAGCATGATTATGCTTGCAAATGAGCCTTGCCTGAGTGGTGTTGCAAAATTGCGGTGGATCTCTGGGAAGATCAGCATGCTCCGGAGGATGGATCTTGACCTTGACTCGGAAGTGAAGTCCAGAATGCTGAAGCTGAAATCGGAATCCTACTTATCTTACCTAGAGAAAGAGGAGTGCAGCATCGGCAAAGGAGTCACAGGAGAGGCGATGACATTCGCTGCTTACCGTCTTTGTTGGGAGCGCCATTGGGGCAATGGTTACAGTTTCGAGGATCAAAGTACGTAAACATGCATGCTCATGATCTTAGTTAGTCCTTTTATCCTGCTTACTGTTAGCTATTTTCAACTGCACTGTCAGCAATCACATCTGCACCTAAAAACAAGCGCTAAGTCACTAAAAACCACGACTACTTTGTACCAGGGATCACTTGGGAGATACTTAAATAATTAGCTTGTAGCAATTCAGCATAAAGCACTGAGCTTAGCATATTATATTCATTGCACATGGGCATACCAAGTAGAAAGTTTTAGCATTGAACCAAAAGCAGCAATGGGCATGCCAAGTACTAGAAAGTTTTAGCATTGAGCCAAAAGCAGCATGGAATCATGGAGTAAGTTAAAGAAATCACCAGCCACTAGTACCATTTAAAAATAGTATCACAAGCATGGGGAGGAAGATCAGGTAGAAGAGAGGTGGACCTTGGTCTGATGCAAGTCATTCTTTAATGGACCTTGCTATTATGCGCACGTGTCCTAGGAACGACACTGCGACTTTTCCCACGCCAGCTGTAGCGTCCGTGAACGCCCAACCACCTTCTTCCCACACAATGGCCCAGAAAGTACGTTGGCCACACATTTTGCTGCAAAAACTAGGAGTTGGACTAGTAGCATGCTACAGCACCACTACAATTAATACTTTCACTATTTAGGATGCATCACCTGTGTATTGACATCGGCAAAAAGGTGAAATCAAATCCATACAGTACACACTGCATGGAAGCTATCTATCAACTCCAGGATCAAGACAGTCACATTTTTTGTCATTTGTGTGTTAGTTGCTTCTCCCTCAAACTCCAGCCCAAGAATCCACCACCAACCAATTTTCCCACGTACAAGCACATGGACACTTCATGGCGGATGACGCTAGAGGGGCAGCAGAGCAACAAGTTAGCATTTTACCTTGTGGCTGACGCCTTGCAAAGCCTCTCTACCTAGCCATTCCTCCTGCACTAATCTCCCCACATCAGTGGTCTCCTCCCCTCAGCTCCTCCTAGCCTCATCTCAGTTCAATTCTCTCAGATCTGGCCCCTACTGGTGAGGGGCGGAGTCTCGGTTCATTGGAGATCAGAGGGAGGGGGCTGTGCCGCACGGAAGAAAACCCTGGGCATGTCTCCTTAGTAGATTAATCATAATCGGAGGAGTTTACTACACTTGTACTGTGCTATCAGATCAATAGTCTTTCTTTTTTTTGCAGAGTGTATGTCTCAAGCAAGCCATTCTTTGGTATTAAGAATTCACTTCACTTGTAGTATGAATTCCTGTTTTATGTTTCTTATACTTCACTTGGCTGTGTGCAGCGCTACTAAGCTCCATGCAGTTTACACATTGCAAACCAAGCTGCGTCCCACTTGACGCTGTTGCTGGGACCACCTTGCAGATCTACTCCATTAAAGTCTCCATCAAAGAAGTCCTAGAAGAAGTCGCATGGCCACTGAATGTTTATGGAGTGGTCTCTGCCCGGGACTCTGTTGACCGTCAGCGCAACCCTATTTTCATTCGCACAAGGAATTACTGCCAAGTGCTCAGTAAAGATGTATGTATGATATTTATTGTTATTCTTTCATTTGCCGCCTTCATATAATTGTTGTTTAGTTGATGGCAAAAGATGACGCTTGCAGGATCCTTTTCTGCACTTGACTGGCCCTGTCCGTGGCATTGTGTCAATGGGTACTGTTTACATTGAAACCGAACTAAAAGCCAAGGGCAGAAGAAGCTCTGAAGATATAGTATTGGCCAGCACAGTCATCAACTCCTCGAAGCGTGACAATTTCTCTACCTCCCTCGCTGACAACAAGCATTGCACAATAGAGTTGTGCTTTGAAGAACTTGAGAATTCTGTTCAGGCTACTATTGTTAGTATAGTGGTTAAAAGCAAACAAGGCTCTGCGCCTTTTCCATATGGTGGAAAGATTCTCTGCTCTTCACTACCTAGCAGCGGAGTTGGAGATATTGCTGGGATCCAATCTAGGCAAGCTGTGATATTTGATTCAGTGGATGGAGAATTGATCAAGGAGAGAGCTGGCCACCTTGATCTGAATAGGCGTGTCCTTTCGGTGGAACTTGGTGATAAGTTGCAATTTCATATACAGCGTTATTCACAACCAGGCTTTGCCGAGGTTGATGCTCAGGTTCTCCTCTTCACACCCAACAGATGGAACATTAGTAGAGGTGAATGTTCCCTTGATGATGGCTCTGTGGCAGTGATAACTCTTGCTTGGTCCCTTGTTCCGTCCAAGTTGCTAACCTGTTGAAGAGGCAGGATGTCAGCGTCTCGTGCATGACATTAGTATTATTGTCAAGCTATGTCAACTCAAGTTATGTAAACGTTTAAGATATTGTCAAACTGTGAACCTTCCTTCTGATGGTTAAATGTAACTATTGTTAAGCAGTTGTGGTATGCTTATCCTATCATTGGCAGTGTTCGTTCTATTAACGTTTCTGGTCGCCTTGCACTCTCCGATGAAATGTACCCCCTTTTTAAAGGAGTTAAATCCATCATTAGTCACTGAACTTGTTTAGCAAAATCAATACGGTCATCGTACAACGAGAATACGAGTTTACGGACACTGAAAACGCGTCGGAGCGTCACTCGCGGTCACAGCACATAAGTTAGGACCCACCGGCAGCCTCTAGCTGTGTTTAATTTGCACAAAAGCTCCCAAATTTATTTTTTTTATCCCAGTCAATTGTTTAACTATTTCTCCCAGAGTCGGAGAGGCGGACAGCCGCCACTGTCGCTTCCATCGCCTGCAGAGGAGACTGGCGCTCTCACTGTGGGGCTGCGGGTAGTGCCAGTCGACGCAACACGCAGGTAGCCGCGCCACTGTCGCTTCCATCGCCTGCGGAGGAGACTGGCCCTCTCACTGTGGGGCTGCGGGTAGTGCCAGTCGACGCAACACGCAGGTAGCCTAGCGGCTGGAGGCGGCGGCACACCTAGCAGGTGAGGGCAGCCCGCGCGGTAATCATCCTTGGAGCGAGCATTGTAGAAGTCGACGAGTCGCTGACAGTACAAGAGTTTAAGCAATATTGTATTCCTTCACAAGGTGTGTCTTTATACATCGATTATATCCAGAGAGAGTGGAATACAAGCATGCACTAACTGATTAACAAACCTAGCTAGAGATCATGGGAAAAATTAGAGGTTACACGAGCAGAGAGACAATCTAACAGATTGTATTTTGCTGTAGCGCGCATCTCCCTGTCCCGATGATGCAGGCGTAGCTGCTCCTTGCCCTGCCTTGGACAAGCTCCAGGAGGTCGCTCGTCGTGCCAATGTCGGACGCCCTTCTACATCACGCCTGCTTGCCGCTCGCGGCGCGCCCCGCCGGGTCACCCTCCCCTCATCCATGCCGCCGCCAGTTATTAAAGCTAGAAATCGGAGTCGTAGGTAACCATTTGGCAAGAAAGAGGAGGAAGAAGACCAATTTCCCTTGATTCTTCGCTTCTGGAGTCACATGGGATAGAGCGAAGGTGGATATTGGAGAGGGACTATCTCAAGACGTGCGTTACAGCGAATCTGCTGCCAGACGCGCCACCGCAAGACTCCACCCTCTGCTCCCAGCTAGGGCCCTAGCCACCACCGCGCAACGGGCTACGCCGCCGCCATACGTGTCGTCGCAATCTTCCGATGCTGACAGACTCGCCATCCTCTGCTCCTAGCTAGATCCATAGCCGCCCCCGCCGCTGCAAGGGGCTACGCCGCCGCCATACGTGCCGCCGCAATCTTCCGGTGCTGCCAGACTCGCCACCCTCTGCTCCCAGCTAGGGCCTCTACCGCCGCCGCAAGATCCTAGTTCATGTGATTAGACAGATGCATTTTATTTGAGTGGCTTGCAAAACATAACCTCAGGCGAGACGCGGACAAGGGTGGCCTGCAAATGTATTTTATTTGAGGGACTTTAAAAAAAACAATATGGCCTGCCAATGGGTCACACTCAACGCCATGTCATCAAATACACGGCTACATCGCGAGCGGTGACCGCGAGTGACACTTCGACGCGTCTTTAGTGACTGTAAACTCGTATTCTTGTTGTACGATGACCGTATTAACTTTGCTAAACAAGTTCAGTGACTAATGATGGATTTAACTCTTTTTAAAGTATAAGATGTTTTAGCTTTTGTGAAAGGGATGTATTTAGGTATCTAGACATCTTTTACCCTCTGTTTCAAAATATAAGATGTTTTAGATTAGACTTATAAAGAAAATGTATCAAGTTTTAGGCCCCTTTGATTCAAAGGATTGCCTCAGGAATCTCGTAGGATTTTGGTCCTCTAGAAATTTTCCTTTGGATTGCGTTTGATTTAGAGGATTGTAACTTGCAGGAACCGTTCATTTCACAGGAAATCTAGCATGAGCTCTGACCTTATAGAAAAATTCCTGGCGGGAAGAAACCATGTGGACGCCTCTCTCACGGCAAAACTGACCGCTCCCTGTGGTTTTTCTTCACTTCAATCAAACATCCATTTGTAAAACTTCCTACGCCCATAGGATTTCACCTGACACGACAAGCCATTCCTGTAAATTTCCTATCCCTATATGATTCCTACCCTGAGAATCAAAGGAGGCCTAAGTATGTAGGTTCACTCAACTTCGGAATAAATTTACACACTAAAAGAAGTCTAGATTTATTTTCTTCACAAACCTAAAATATCTTATATTTTAAAACGGAAGGAGTATGTTAGAAGTGAACTTGCACTCTAAAAGTCCTCTAGATATATTTGTTTTATAAAAGCTAAAACAACTTGTATTATTCCTTCCGCTCCATATTAATGGTCTCTAACTTTATCTAGATTTGTTTCACAATACCTTCCTTCTAAGGCTTGCATGCCGGTGGATGGAAACGAAGCTGCTGCATGCACATGGTGTGATTGGAGAGCGGCAGTCTTTTACGGGAGTATTACTCTTTCTGATTCATATTAATGACTTTAATTTTATCTATATTCGTATGTATCTGGTTAAGGTTAAGTATTTAGATTAGATGCATTTGTATCTAAATAAACTTCAATCTAAACAACAAACTTGAGTTAGTTTTTATATGGGCTAGAGTAGCTTGCCCTTTTGTCTATTATAAGTGAGACTTTGTCCAGGTAGCATGATTTCTTTTTTAACCGATTTGTCTCTGGTACCGATACAATTGCTAATCAAACTATTATTACTCCGAATGTATCCCTCTGGTCCAATTAATTGACTATGATGTATCTAGATTTAGATGTATCTAGACATCCTTTAGTGATAGATTTATATGAATGTAGACAAATTCAAGTCAATTAATTTTGACCGGAGGGAGTACCATTTCGCAAACGTTTGCCCTGCAACGCCTCATGTAGTTCGTAGATAATTAATTTGCATAGATTAAATTTAGTAGGTAATTAGTTTGCATAGATCGATTTTTCGTTGTGATTTTTTATGTACCTAGCAAACAATTATTTGCATTGTATGTATTTTTTGCCCTTGACTACAAAATTTGTTCTGCGCGTTTTTGACACCCCAGTTGGGAGAATCGAAACTCCTCACATTCTCGCTCCAGAAACACGACGAATGTGGCAACTCGGCAAACAAAGTCAAGACTAATATTATAGGGCAGCGAAATACAAATAGGTTCATTATTACAACAGATTATGAGGCTTATTTCATCACGCCACATGCGCACATAACAGTTTGTACATTATTTATCGCATACTAGCTGAATGACCGTGCGTTGCTACGGCCTACTAAATTACTTTTTTTCTCAACAAACATGTAAGTATATACGATGCATGAATAAACACATATATAGAGTCAGGAGTCGATGCCAAAATACCAAAAGAAACAACCATTGTAGTGTGAGACCTGCAAACAATAGGAGAACCCACGTTAGCACATATGGCAGCAATTGTAGTTGCCATTAACTTTGTAAAAAAGCCTTTTGTATGAGAACCTCCTTAATATGGTGGCACTTCTAACTCCATTAACAGTCATCAGCAAACAAGTACTCTTATAAGCAAATGCTACTTGGCCTGCATGTTTCTTATAGAGTGTTACTAACAGGTATGTATATGACAGTTTTAATCTTATATATAACCTAGAATCTACCTTCTATGTCATGTCAATATAAAATTCAGGGTAGGATTACAATTGCAAAATAAGCAGGTTCTTGGTCAATGTTGTTCTCCTATCACCGGTGCACAAAGACTGTATATTGAACCATCGAGAAATTCAGTAACCATCTACTCTTCTAATGATAATAATTTTATATCAATAAACTGTGTATATTTTTAGCATTTCTTGGTCAAATAAAAAACATGCAAAACGAGGGTGTCTATTCATTGAAACTCAGGGAGTAATACAAAAAGATAGTTTCAGTTTAGGGGCTCCCCACCAATTAGCAGATCATCAATCCTTGCATCATCTATCCCTTATTTTCATCCATCTTGATATCGAACTAACGCTTATATTAAGGAAAATTAAGTAAAAAGGAGAGAAGGGAAGTCAGCTGACTTTTAAATGAATTGTTCATAAGCTTGTTGATGATGTCTTTATTATGTATAGTAAGATAAGTGGGGCATTGTTTTTATATCTCCTTTCTCTGTCACTAATAATCTAGTGGTTGCCTACTAATCATATTAAGCATGACAGAAGGAACTTATATTAATACATTTACCTTAGTGGTAAGATGATCAATAAACAAACTCAGTGTAAGATGATGCATAAAGCCAAACAAAATTTATAAATGTCCTTAGAAACACTTTGTCGACAAATGTAGATCTTGCTCTGTATATGCTTCGACCCATTCCAATAGAAGTCATTTTTTCAGATCAATAGATCATTTACGGTACTGAATCATGTCTAGAAACTTGAATCAGCAAACATCACACTTATATACAAGTGTTTCTACTTACTAAACATCACAGTTGTTGCTGCGAGTTGCTCCATCAGCTTAGCTAAATCGACCATTCAAAATAAAATACATCTAACTACTCCTATTTGCATTGCACATTCAGAATGTGTATAATAAGGAACGAAGCTTGCAGTGTCCTGATAATTTGCACCAGCCATTGGGGTTGGCTCAGAATCACACAATTTTTACCTCTAACAATATATCTACAACAATGACTTCAAGAATCTCTATCGAGCATTGTTTATGAATAATCAAAACCTTCACAACCATCGGTCAATACAATTGAGCATAGTTTACTTTAGATAGAGCACCCAGTTCCGCTACCAGAACTATTTCAAGTAAAAACCAGAGAGCAATTCAGTGGCAGTGGCAAAGAATGATTAAGAAAAATTACGCGAATACAATTGGCGACATAAAACGAAGGACAAAACAATAACCTTTCTCCTCAATATTAAAATAAAATAACAACCTAAGAATAATTGATGTGTGTGATGATCCTAAGTGGACCTCGGATTCAAGCAAGTCCCAATAACTACTTCTACTAACAGACAACGAATTTTACCTCTGAGGTTATCCAGTAGATTGCTGATGCTAACGCATAGAACACCATGAAGATTCTCACTTTTGTACCATAAAGCATCGCATGCTGCTCCACCTGCTAGCACAAGCAAGGATCTAAAAATCCGTCGAACCAATTAAAACAAATTAAAAGACCAACTTGGCAGTGCCGATGGATAAATTGAAAATCAGTTCAATCAATTAAAAACATCAAGACCAAATGAGGTTGAATATATACAACACGACAGAGCCTGAAGCTGAACTGCATCCCACAATCAGAGGGTAGGACTGCTACACAACAAGTGAAGGGGAATAAGAGCTTCAAAGGGAAACCGCCATGGCATACCGTGTACCTTTGGTGGAGCATGGATGGACTGAGTTCCGGCGAAATCGGCAAGCGATACGGACTGAGTTCCGGCGAAATTGGCAAAGGAGATGGCTGCAATGTCGTTCACCATCGGGACAGAGAAACTTTAGGCTTCCTGAGGCCAGCAATGTGGCACGTGAACTTGCAAACAATCTGGTGGCAGACGGACGACGTCAATGGCGGTGGGGAAGGGAGATCCTGTGCGCACGCGAGGTCGCTGTCTTCCTGAGGTCCACTGCATCGACAGGTCCTCCTACCAGGAGGACCTGCAGGAGGACCGGGCGGCTCGTGCACACCATGGCGAGATCGGTGGTGGCAAGAGCTGGCCAGTTGCACTGGACTGGAGCACGCAGATATGGCGAGGGGTGGAGGGCGCCAGCCAAAGGGAACGCGCACGCGTACATGGATGTGGCAGGAGGAAGGCCCGCGCGGCGCAGGGCGCTCAGATGGAGGCGGAGCGGGGCGCGGCACGGGGAGCTCGGGCACGCTGGACGCCGGACGGAGAGAAGACCCACGTGGCGTGGGGCGCTCGGGATGGAGGTGGCACGGGGCGCGGGGAGCTCGCTCCGGGGATGGATATTTTCTGCCTCGGCATGCGCAGCAAGATCCGCCGCCGCCAAGTAGCGCAGCTCCGGCCCCGTGAGTCCAACACCTAACCAAGCCGAACTATTCAGATTTTCAGTTAGCGGTGGCAGTGGGTGTAATACTACCAAACAGTCAAGGGCAAAATTGTCTTTTTATGGCAGACGGAAAAATTGAGGGGTGACGAACGGTCCCAATCTTCTTTTTAATAGTATAGATTGGGGCCTTAATCAGATCTTATGGCAACAACGATGTAGATAATAACATATACGCGGAAGACTTTAGACATAGAGTTCTGCATGGAATACTGGATTCCTAATTCTCACAGAGCAAGTATTCGACAACGAGGGTGGTAGTTTCTGACATTTTAAAAGCCAGTATGCCTTGGCGAAGTTTTTCTTTGGTGCGGAGAAGATAGCTCAAGTGGTGCCAAATGCCTTGTGAATTGAAAGCAAGCCTGTGCCCCGAGAAAGTGCGGTGGATTAGGTATTAAAGATCTTTAGCTTTTCAGTCGTTCTCTTCGTCTATGTTGGCGTTGGCTTGATTGGCAGCAGGAGGACAGGCCATGGAAGGATCTGCCCCTTCCTCTTAAGGAAGAGGACATGAAGAGCTTTCAGCAATGCACCAGAATTCAGCTGGGCGATGGAAATAAGGCAAGATTTTGGAAGGATGCCTGGCATGATGATGGTGCCTCTCCGTAGGAGCTCTTCCCCGAGCTGTTTAAGCTGGCCTATAGGAAAAACCTCACTGTCCACCAAGGTGTTGCAAATGGTCGATGGATGAAAGGCCTCCATAGGATTAATACGCCGCCGCTTCTTGATCAGTTTGCAGAGATGTGGAATTTCTCTGAGCAGATTCAGCTAACGGGGGAGCCTGACAGCATAGTCTGGACTAAGGATCATAGTGGTGTTTATTCAGCTAGATCAGCATATGATGCCGAATTTGAGAGCAGAGAGCCGAAGCCGAAGCTTGTTGAAGTGGTCTGGGAGCTGAGAACCGAAGGAAAAATTAAAAAAATTATGTGGCTGCTCGTGCAAAATCGTCTCTGGACTGCAGACAGGTTGGCAGCTAGGGACTAGCCTCATGGCGACAAATATGCCTTCTTCGACCAGCAGATGGAGAATGCAAATCACTTGATTCTGACATGTCCTTTCTCCAAAGAAGTTTGGCACAAGCTGGCTGGAGGGTACCCTGTCGCTGTCGGCATTGCTACTCGATCCACTTCTATTCAAACTTGGTGGAAGAAGACTGCAAGGCTCAAGAAAATAAAAATAAAAGGAGATCAAGCGTCTATTGTTGCATACACGGCGTGGCATATTTGGAAAGAGAGGAACAAAAGAGTGTTCGAAAGAGTGAGTTGCTCTACTGACGGGCTGGCCTCGCAAATTTGAGCTGATTGGGGCTTGTGGTGTCTGGCTAAACGCGAGTAGTTGTTTAATTTGTTTAGTTTTTCCTTTGTTTTCGTTTGTTTTGTTCTCTCTTATGGCTATGCCATTGTTCAGGGTTCCCTCTATCTTGATGCAAAAGGAGAGCGCCTCCTATTTCCCGTAAAAAAAGCCAGTATGAGTATGTGAATATACTCGCAAGTCATCAAGAAAAGACAATCATTTTAGAAAACTATATGGCATGGCATATGTTCTTCATAGAAGCAAGTTATAAGTACTCCCTCCGTTTTAAAATATAAGATATTTTAGATTTGTGAAGCAAATATATCTAGAGTATTTTTAGTGTATAGGTTCACTTACGTTTAGAATGTATCTAGACACTAAAAGAAGACTAGATACATTTTTTTCATAAATTTAAAACATCTTATATTTTGAAACGGAGGGAGTACAATATGTAAATTGCGAATCCAAGCTAAACGGTTGGACTAACTTACGAGCTTACCTTTGGAGGGGAGAACATACGGTCAAAACGAGTGTTCAAGTCACGTGAGTGGTCACACGCCGAAATGAATACTCTTGTTTCACCATACATCTTATCACAACCACACTAGGCTCAATAGCCACAAGCCACAAACGCGGGTAATAACATTATCATGCTTCCACTTTAGTTAGGTTTTCACAACCACACTATGAAGCTGTTTGGTTCAACTAGGGTAATGTAAACGGAAATGATATCAAATTCCAGGAGGCATCAGTACCGGAATGGTAAAATGGATATTTTGTTTGGTTCGGTTAGGTAATGGAAACACTTCCCTTAACGGCGTTTGGTTGAGCAGAGGTTGCTTGTAACAGGCTTAAAAATTACGCCTTTCCATTTCAAAATCATTCTAAACTATTACAAAATGCTTAAAAGTGCCAGCTTTGGTAGAATAATTTTCACATGCAGTTCCAACTGCTTGACTAGCACACTTAACCGGCATATAAATTAAATAGATTCAAATCGTTTCTAATTAGGCTACATTCAAAGTTCAAATTTGGCGATCACCCATGCCCGCGATCCTGGGCGATCACCGGCACACGCGATCCCCGGCATCCGCCCACGATCCCCATCCATGTGCATCGTCTTCGGGGGAGGCGGAGGCCAGTCCAATTCCACCGCCTGTCCCCGCCGCCATCGTCCAATCATGAGCTCCCTAGAGTTCCCTCGTCGTCCGCCAGGCTCCGGCTGCGATCCCCCACGTCCGCCCATGATCCCATCCCTGTGTGTCGTCTTTGGGGGAGGCGGAGGCCGGTCTAGTTCCACTGCCTATCCCCGCCACCGTCGTCCAATCTTGAGCTCCCTAGAGTTTCCTCGCCGTCCGCCAGGCTCCAGCCGCGATCCCCGGCATCCGCCCATGATCCCCATCCCCCGCCCGTCGTCTTCGAGGGAGGCGGAGGCCGGTACAGCTCCACCGCTTGTTCCCGCTGTAGTCGTCCAATCTTGAGCTCCCTGGAGTTTCCTCGTCGTTCGCCGCCGTTGTGAGACAAGGTCGCAGCTCCCTCCGCCGCCCTGGAAAGGGAGGAGAGCCCAGTTCCGCCGCGGGACAGGTGCCTTTAGGTAGAAACTTGTTTGCCACAATCAAATTACAGCATCCAAATTCTGGAGTGGTGAAAAGATATGACGAGCTGTAAGTTGTGTGCATGACCAAGATTTGTGCATTTTGATTCATTGTGATCGTACGAAGCTTGCCAGTAAATCATCTGAAGAATCCTCTGTAGAAATGGCGTGTAAGACTTATTCACTTGGCTAAAAGACACAGAACAATGTGATTTTTGTCAGGACCAATGGTTTTTTGCTTTCTATAAATAAATGTGCATATTCTAAGTTAAGCCAAATTCAGAGTTGATGGATATTTCATACCTGATGATCAGTAGGCGTGGGTCGTGGATACAGTGCACAGGGATACAATGAGCAGAAAATTCAGTGTTGTAAACTAGTTCAATCTATTAATGTCTATAGCACATGTACCATATACAAGAAATTCTCTAGTTCCACCTTGTAAAATACTGCATGAATACAATTTCAATGATGCATAAATAGCTAGTGACTAGAAAGGTTTTGTAGTCATAGGCCAGATCAAACAACTGGCTGAGTGTACGCTTCTTTGAGTTCAAGCCCACGAAGAAACTAATCACACTATGCCCAACAACATTGCACCACATAACACTGCCAAGAAGTACATTTGTGCATGAAAATAAAGAAGAAACCACAAGCATGTTGGAGTTGCCCTAATACGATTCAGGCGTGAAACCAGATTTGTTCACCTGTGAGCCATACATACTTGTTGAAAATAAATAAAGAAGAAACCACTCTAAACCATACATACAACATTAGTAGAAGTTGAATTATTCTCTTCTTTGAGTTCTGCGTATCCCTGCATTTTGTCATTTTACCTTCTTGTTCATAATATTGTTATCAGGATGTGCATTTCAAAAAGTACCAGCATGATTATGGACTATGGACACAATACTTCTCTAAATAAGTATAAGTAACTCGAAAGACTACGGATACAATATTTCTGTAACTTGAAAAGAACAGATTCAAGCACAAGCATGACATACCAGAATGAGTGGTATCCAGTTCATAATTTTGAAGGGCAGGTACAGCTGGATAAATAGTGTCTAGTTCAGATCACACTCAGGAAAGAAACAATGAAAAGTGGAATACAGATAGATAAACATATGTATTGTACAAAATAAGCTTTGAGAATATTTTGTTATGAACAAAGAATCCAGCTCACACGCGAGGTAAAAAAAGTGGTATAGAAAACTACCGAACGCATCACATTAAATAGCAGGGGAGTAATTAGAAGGGTCAGCTGGGGTACACATCAATTTCATCACAAGAAATTACTAGTGAATGTACCAATAATCAGGGCAACCTTCAGATTTGGAAGTGGTGGACCTAATCTAAACAAAGATCTGGAGGGAAACCTCTATGACAACATTGAACACAAGAAAAAAAACCTAATCTAAACAAAGATCTGGAGGAGACCTCCAGGACAGCCGGAAAGAGGAGGAGAGGATCTGAAAGGGCAGTACGTACCTCAAGCTTGGGGATCGGTGGACGGAGTTGCTGCTCCCGTGCCGGCGCTGCTCCTTCCGTGTCACCGCCGCTCCTAGCCTGCCATCGCATGACGCCGCAGACGATGAAGTAGAGGACGTCGAGGAACGGGCCGCTGGTACTCCCGGCGTCGTCACCGGCGGCCAGACTCGGTGGGAGAAGGGGCAGGAAGAGGGGACGGGAGATGAGGTCGGGATCCAAAGCAAGGGACTCGCGGTCGGTAACACGATGTGTTTCCGGAGGGGTGCGACCGGTAACGAGTTTGTACGGGGATGGGATCTGTTTCCAGGGTACTTGATTACGGAGATTTTGAACTAAACAGGATTTAACGGTATCGGTTACCGGTGTGTAATCAGATTACGATACAAAAACTCGAACCAAACACGTTCCTAATAGTATGGTGGCTCTAGCCACTACTTCTACTCCGACATCCTTACTCTTCGATTCTCCAAATGAGAATTCCCCCATCAAGAACGTCACTTGCCTTATAGCAAGAGGAACGGAGGTATCCTCATCATCTCACTCAACTCCCTTAGATAATGATGAAATTGATGATGAGATGTCTCTTGATGTTAAAAAGGAATTAATTGCATTTGATGAGTTTATGACTAACCTAGAAGGAGATGCTAAGTTACATTTTGGAAACATCTTAGATCAACTTTCCCGTACACAATAGCTTCTAGATGTAAGATGTAAACTTGGGCATGAACACATGATTGAGTTAGAGGCTTTAAATAATGCTCTAGAAGAAGAACAGGAGACTAGAATGTCACTTGAATTAAAACTTGAGGGGCTTGATGAGGCCAATGACATTATTGTTAATAAACTCATCTAAGAACGTGATCATGCTATTGAGAAATGCAAAAGGGCTAAAAAGGACAAGATTGAGGTTGGTGTGGTTCATGAAAAACTTGCCGATGATTTTAGGTTGCTTGACAAGGCTCACAAGGCTTTGGAAAGTAAATTCTTGTCACTCACAAAGTCCCATGAAACGCTTCAAACTCAATTGGCAAATGTTCCCTCACCTAGCAACTTCACTCCATATAGTAGCACAACTATTCTTGAAGAACATGCTAGGTTGAAGGGGGAGCTAGCCAAGGCCACATTTCCTCAAGGCAACTAGTCCATTGATGATCTTTTGAGTAAGCAAAGGCCTAGTGGTGAAAAAGGAGGCATTGGTTTTGTCTCCAAAACTAAGAAGAAGAAAACCAAGAAAAGGAAGGCCCCGCACAAGAGACCAACAAGGCCATTGTGGAGTGTAAGACCACAAGTGGTAAAACTATGTCTCATGATGATTTTGCGGGAAGTGCTAACCCTCACTATGTTCTAATGCGAGATTTTTATGGTGATGTGTATATGCACAATATGTTGGGCCATATGATGGCTATATTGCTTGGTCTATTTGGGTTCCCAAGAACCTTGTTACTAACAAAAGAGGACCCATTGGAAAATGGGTACCTAAAAATTAGCTTGATCTTTTGTAGACATATGCTTCCGGAGGGTCAAAGTGGGTGCTTGATAGTGGTTGCACAATTCATATGACCGGAAGCTCGTCTATTGTCAAGGACTTAAAGCCAAATGATGATAAAATCTTAGTGACATATGCCGACAAGTCAAAGTCTAAGGTAATGGGTTTCGGCAAGGTTGTGGTTGCTCACGACATTACACTCGTGAACGTCATGCTTGTTGAAACCCTTGGATACAATTTACTTTCAGTCCGTGCTCTTGGAAAGATGGGCTTTGTCGTCTTTATTGATGTTGATATTGTGGTCCTCTTATGGAGCAAGTCTCTCAAGGCCGCTTTCGTTGGGTACGTCGAACATGACTTGTATGTTGTGGACTTTTCGGGGCAAGCCACTACGAGTCCGATGTGCTTATTCGGAAAGGCCGATGTGGGTTGGCTATGGCATCGCCGACTAGCCCATGTGTAGGGTTTCGTAGCATGGAAAACAAAAAATTTCTATCGCATACAAACAACCAAGCCAAGATCTATCTACTAGATTGTAGGAACGAGTCGATGGAATAACTCACCCTCGAAGATTCCAAAGTGTTTAACGAGAGCAGATTCTCGTGGGTGATGTAGTCATACTCTTCCCGATCTCAAGATCGCGTAGACGATCCTTCCGACGCTGCGTTCCGGCAGCGCTCCCGCAGTCGGTCACACGTTCGGTACTCGACGAAGACCTACCTCTCCCTTGTTCCAGCAGGCAGCAGAGGTTGTAGCACTCTCCTCGCGATTCCGGCAGCACAACAGCGTGGTACCGGAAGTAGAGGGGAGATCTCGCAGGGCTTCACCTTAAGCCGGAGCGAGTATGGTGGAGTATGAGAGAGTCCCTCGACGATCTAGGGTTTATACACGCCGAGGAGGAGGCAAGCCGGCGGCTAGGGTTAGCTAGGCGGGGGCGGCGGTTTGCCCAAGGTCGGCGGCGGCGGCAGTGGAGGTGGCGGCGCCGGCGGCTAGGGTTTAGCGGTGGTGGAGTTGTGTGTCTAGGAGGGGACCCCTGCCCTTCCTTTTATAGGTGGAGGGGCCGGCCGGCCAAGGGGAGGGGAGTCCCTCCCCAACTCGGCTTGGAGGTGGGCCGGCGGTGGAGGAGGGACTCCTCCCCAACTCGGTTTCCTCCTCCTTCCCCACTTCCCAAAAATAGCCGTTTGACTTTCAAACTAGCCGTTTGACTTTTCAAACTAGGATTTGAATAAACCCTCTATTTTGTTCAGCGATGACACCGAGTACATAATGCAATCATACCAACTTGATATAACACATTCATGTACCCTTCCCCTCCGGAGTGTCAGACATTCCGGAACCTTCTAGAACATTCCCGATGAAAACACCGGAACCAGTCTCCAACTCCGAAACGGGACTTTCCTTATATGAATCTTATTCTCCGGACCATTCCGGATCTCCTCGTGATATACCGAATCCCATTCAAGACTCCGAACAACATTTGGTCCCTTTCTCATCATTCCATAACTACTCAAACAACGTCGAATCCTTAAGTGTGTCTCCCTACGGTTCGTGAATTATGCGGACATGATCGAGACACTTCTCCGAACAATAACCAATAGAGGAATCTGGAAATTCATATGTCTCCCACATATTTCTACGATTACTTTGCGATCGAATGAACCACTTACATATGATATCAATTTCCCTTTTTCTCACGATAGTTTACTTATCCGAGGTTATGATCGCCGGTATCTCTGCATACCTAGTTCAACCTCGTTACCGATAAGTACTCTTTTCTCGTTCCCGTGATATGTGATCCCTTGTGAGCCAGTCACATGCTTGCAAGCTAATTGGATGACATTTCACCGAGAGGGCCCAGAGTATATCTATCTGTCATATGGATGGACAAATCCCACTCTTGATCCATGTGTTTCAACCAATACTTTCCGAACACTCAATGCCACCTTTATAGCCACCCAGTTACGGTGTGGTGTTTGATGTCATCAAAGCATCCATCCGGTAAAGGTGATATGCATGATCTCATGGTCGAAGGAATTAGATTACTATGTATCAGAAAGCATATAGCAATTGAACTATTAAAATGACTTGATCTTTATGCTACGCTTATCTATAGGAGTATGTCCATCATATCATTCTCCTAACAATATGATCTTGTTGTTAATAACATCTCAATGTTCATGATAGGGAAACCATAATCATCTATTAACCAACAAGCTAGTGATGTATAGAGGCTTTACTAGGGACTTCAAATTATGTTTACAAATCACACAAGTATTAATGTTTCCTTGTTAATACTATTATAGCATGAATGTAAACATTTATCATAAACACAAAGATATAATAATAACTACATTTATTATTGCCTCTAGGGCATATCTCCAACAGTCTCCCACTTGCACTAGAGTCATCTAATCTAGATTACATGGTAATATACCGAACACCCATGGCAGTTTGGTGCTGGTCATGTTTTGCCCTCGGGAGAGGTTTAGTCAACGGATCCGCCACATTCAGATCTGTGTGTACTTTGCAAATATTTATATCCCCATCTTGGATATATTCTCGAATAGCGTGAAAACGTAGCTTGATATGCTTGACTTCTTGTGTGACCTTGGTTCTTGCGCATTGGCTATGGCGCCCATGTTATCACAAGAGATGACAGGTCCGTAGCACTAGGAACCACACCCAACTCTGTAATGAACTCTTTCATCCATATCGCTTCTTGTGAAGCCTCAAGCAGCCATGTATTCCGATTCGGTTGAAGATCTCGCCACAACGCTTTGCTTTGCACTCCTCCGCTAAGCTTCTGCACCATTCAAAATAAATACGTATCCAGATTGTGATTTAGAATCATCCGGATCGGTGTTCCAACTAGCATCGGTGTAACCATTAACAACGAGCTGTTCATCACCTCCATAAGAAAGAACCATATCCTTAGTTCTTCTCAAGTACTTAAGGATGTTTTTGACCGCTGTCCAATGATCCACTCCTGGATCACTTTGATATCTGCTAGTTAAACTAACAACATATGCAATGTTGGGTCTAGTACATAGCATGGCATACATTAGAGATCCTATGGCTGAGGCATAGGGAGTCTTACTCATCCTTTCTCTATCTTCTGCCGATGTCGGACTTTGAGTTTTACTCAAGGTCGTATTAGAAACATGGGCAAGAACCCTTTCTTGCTATCTTCCATTCCAAACCTCTTTAGAACTTTGTCCAAATATGTACTTTGTGACAATGATATTTGGCGTCTTGATCTATCTCTATAAATCTTTATGCCTAATATGTAAGCTGCTTCGCCAAGATATTTCATTGAAAAACTATTATTCAAATATTCCTTGACACTATTAAGAAGGTCTACATCATTCCCAATCAACAATATGTGATCTACATATAGTATTAAGAATGCTACAGAGCTCCCACTCACTTTCTTGTAAATACAAGCTTCTCCATAAGTTTGTATAAAACCAAAACTTTTGATCACCTTATCAAAACGTTGATTCCAACTTCGGGATGCTTGCTTCAATCCATAGATGGACCGTTGAAGTTTGCATACCTTGTTAGCATCTTTAGGATCGACAAAACCTTTCGGTTGCATCATATACAACTCTTCATTAATGTCTCCATTGAGGAATGTTGTTTTGACATCCATCTGCCATATCTCATAATCATAATATGCAGCGATTGCTAACATAATCCTCACAGACTTTAGCTTCACTACTGGTGAGAAAGTCTCATCGTAGTCAACTCCTTGAATTTATCGAAACCCCTTTGCGACAAGTCGAGCTTTATAGACAGTAACATTACCATCAGCATCTGTTTTCTTCTTGAAAATCCATTTGTTATCGACAGCCTTCCGGCCATCCGGTAAGTCCACCAAAGTCCATACTTGGTTTTCGTACATGGATCCAATCTCGGATTTCATGGCTTCTTGCCATTTATTGGAATCTGGGCTCATCATCGCTTCCTCATATGTCTCAGGGTCATCGATGTTGTCCACCAACATGACACTTATAACGGGATCATACCAATCTGGAGTGGTACGAGTTCTCGTTGACCTGCGAGGCTCTGTAGCAACTACGACCGAAGTTTCATGATCATCATCATTAGCTTCCTCTCTAATTGGTGCAGGCACCACAGGAACTTCTTTCGGCGCTGCGCTACTCGCAATTTTGAGAGAAGGTTCGACAACCTCGTCGAGTTCTACTTTCCTTCCAGTCACTTCTTTCGAGAGAAATTCCTTCTCTAGAAAGGATCCATTCTTGGCAACGAAGATTTTGCCTTCGGATCTATGATAGAAGGTATACCCAATAGTTTCCTTCGGGTATCCTATGAAGACGCATTTTTCCGCTTTGGGTTCAAGCTTGTCCGGCTGTAACTTCTTTACATAGGCTTCGCAACCCCAAACTTTAAGGAACGACAATCTAGGTTTCTTCCCAAACCATAATTCATACGGTGTCGTTTCAACGGATTTAGATGGTGCCCTATTTAAAGTGAATGCGGCTGTTTCTAATGCATAACCCCAAAATGATAGCGGTAAATCTGTAAGTGACATCACAGAACGAACCATATCTAAGAGAGTTCGATTACGATGTTCAGACACACCATTACGCTGTGGTGTTCCCGGCGGTGTCAATTGTGAAAGTATTCCGCATTTCTTCAAATGCTCGCCAAACTCGTAACTTAGATATTCACCTCCACGATCAGAACGTAGAAATTTTATCTTCTTGTTACGTTGATTCTCAACCTCATTTTGAAATTCCTTAAAATTCTCGAAAGTTTCGAACTTATGTTTCATGAAATAGATATACCCATATCTACTCAAATCATCCGTGAAGGTAAGAACATAACGATAACCACCGCGCGATGCTACACTCATTGGACCACACACATCGGTATGTATGATTTCCAATAAGTCCGTAGCTCGCTCCATCATACCAGAAAATGGAGTCTTAGTCATTTTACCCATCGACATGCTTCATCTTTCAAGTGATTCAAATCAAGTGATTCAAGAAGTCCACCGAATGGAGTTTCTTCATCGTTTCACTCCAATGTGACCAAGGCACGATTGCCACATATAGGTCGAGTTATCGCTCGATTTCAAACGTTTAGCCTCAATGTTATTAATATGTGTATTTCCACTATCGAGATTCAACAAGAATATACCATCTATCAAAGGTGCATGTGCATAAAACATATTACTCGTATAAATCGAACAACCATTATTCTCGGACTTGAACAAGTAACCGTCTCGCAATAAAAAAGATCCCGATATAATGTTCATGCTTAACGCAGGCACCAAATAACAATTATTTAAGTATAAAACTAATCCCGATGGTAGATGAAGGGGTAGCGTGCCGATCGCGATCACATCAACCTTTGATCCGTTTCCTACGCGCTTCGTCACCTCGTTCTTCGCTAGCTTCCGTTTATTCTGCAGCACCTGTTTCGAGTTACAAATATGAGCAACCGAACCAGTATCAAATACCCAGGCACTACTACGAATACTAGTGAGATACACATCAATAACATGTATATCAGATATACCTTTCTTCTTGATATTTCCGTTCTTCAAATCCGCCAAGTACTTTGGGCAATTCCGCTTCCAGTGACCTTCTCCCTTGCAGTAAAAGCACTCAGTATCAGGCTTAGGTCCAGCCTTGGTCTTCTTCGTTGGTGTGGTAACTTTCTTACCACCCTTCTTGAAGTGTCCCTTCTGCTTAGACTTGCCTTTCTTTAATTTGGTGGTCTTATTGACCAACAACACTTGGTGCTCTTTCTTGATCTCCACTTCTACAGATTTCAACATGGCAAAGAGTTCTGGCAACGTCTTGTTCATGTTCTGCATGTTGTAGTTCATCACAAAGTTCTTGTAACTTGGTGGTAGTGATTGGAGGACACGGTAAATCCCCAAATCATTAGGAATCACAATACCCAAGCTTTGAAGTTTGTTTGCGTGCACAGACATCTTAAGCACATGCTCACTGACAGAGCTGCCCTCTTCCATCTTGCAGTTAAAGAACTTTTTAGAAGCCTCATAGCTTTCAATTGCCGCATGAGTCTCAAAGATCAATTTGAGATCCTCGACAATATCATATGGGTCTGAATTCTCAAACCTTTTCTAAAGCTCCGATTCTAAACCAAAAAAGATAGCACACTAAACTGTGGAGTACTGAGTCTTCCGAGTGAGGTAAACATTATTTACTTCATCGGCAGCATCAGCTGCAGGTGGGTCACCCAGCGGTGCATACATCACATAGGTCAAATTACCAGCTGTGAGGACAATCCTCAAATTGCGGAACCAATCCGCGAAGTTGCTTCCATTGTTTTTCAACTTTTTTTCTCTAGGAACGCATTAAAATTGATGGTAGGGGCTGCCATTGATCTACAACATATTTGCAATAGTTTAGACTAAGTTTATGACAAATTGAGTTCAAATTAATAATAAAATTAATCTAGGTGAACTCCCACTCAAAACAATATCCCTCACATTGTTTTAGTGATCACACGAACCAAATCCACCACATCAACACCGATCATCACGAGAGCTGACATAGTTTCAATGGCGAACAATCGACATGTTCATCATATCTACTATATGATTCATGCTTTACCTTTCGGTGATTCGTGTTCCGAGACCATGTCTGTACATGCTAGGCTCGTCAAGATCAAACCTTAGTTTCCGCATGAGCAAATCTGGCTTGCTCACGTTATATACACTTGCGGAATCTAACACACCCGATCATCATGTGGTGCTTCGAAACAACAAGCTTTAGCAACGGTGCTAACTAAGGGTGAACACTTTATGACTTGAAATTCATGTGCATGAGGGATCATCTTATAATGCTACCGTCGTCTACTAAGCAATACAAGATGCATAAATGATTAACATCACATGCAATTCATAATATGTGATATGATATGGCCTTTCTTCTTTGTGCTTCCGATCTCCATCTTCTAGCACGAACATGATCTCCATCATCACCGGCATTGCATCAAGGTCAACGACGCTTCTCCATGGTTGTCGTCCACCGCCTTCAACTATTACAACTACTTTGAATAGACACGCGGGTCTTAACATAAATTAAAGACAACCATATGGCTCCTGCCGGTTGCCAACTTACAATAAGGAACATTGCATACATCAAATATAATCACAATCATGGCCATATCACATCACTGCACACCCCTGCAAAACAAAGTTAGACGCCTCTACTTTATTTGCATATTTTACGTGGTTTGGGGCTTTCAATAAGTGTCGTTCTAACTTACGAACATGAACCACAACATTGATACTAGTATTGTTAATCACCCGTTGTAAATTGGATCTTAACTATGCTAGGAGAAAAGGCACCCGCAAAGCCACTTATGCAATACAAGTTGCATGTCAAGCGTGGAGCAAGTCTCATGAACGATGTCATGTAAGGTTAGCCCGGGCCGCTTCATCCCAACATACCGCAAGATGCAAAGTACATAAGAAGCAATCGACAATAAAAGCATCAACGCCCACAATGACCATTGTGTTCTACTCAGCAATGATCTACATATAGACACGGCTCTGATACCACTGTAGGGTTTCGTAGCATGGAAAACAAAAAATTTCTATCGCATACAAACAAACAAGCCAAGATCTATCTACTAGATTGTAGCAACGAGTCGATGGAATAACTCACCCTCGAAGATTCCAAAGTGTTTAATGAGAGCAGATTCTCGTGGGTGATGTAGTCGTACTCTTCCCGATCTCAAGATCGCGTAGACGATCCTTCCGGCGCTGCGTTCCGGCAGCGCTCCCGCAGTCGGTCACATGTTCGGTACTCGACGAAGACCTTCCTCTCCCTTGTTCCAGCAGGCAGCGGAGGTTGTAGCACTCTTCTCGCGATTCCGGCAGCACAACGGCGTGGTACCGGAAGTAGAGGGGAGATCTCGCAGGGCTTCGCCTTAAGCCGGAGCGAGTATGGTGGAGTATGAGAGAGTCCCTCAACGATCTAGGGTTTAGACACGCCGAGGAGGGGTCAAGCCGGCGGCTAGGGTTAGCTAGGCGGCGGCGGTTTGCCCTAGGTCGGCGGCAGCAGCAGTGGAGGTGGCGGCGCCGGCGGCTAGGGTTTAGAGGTGGTGGAGTTGTGTGTCTAGGAGGGGAGCCCTGCCCCTCCTTTTATAGGTGGAGGGGCCGGCCGGCCAAGGGGAGGGGAGTCCCTCCCCAACTCGGCTTGGAGGTGGGCCGGCGGTGGAGGAGGGACTCCTCCCCAACTCGGTTTCCTCCTCCTTCCCCACTTCCCAAAAATAGCCGTTTGACTTTCAAACTAGCCGTTTGACTTTTCAAACTAGGATTTGAATAAACCCTCTATTTTGTTCAGCGATGACACCGAGTACATAATGCAATCATACCAACTTGATATAACACATTCATGTACCCTTCCCCTCCGGAGTTCCGGACATTCCGGAACCTTCTAGAACATTCCCGATGAAAACACCGGAACCATTCTCCAACTCCGAAACGGGACTTTCCTTATATGAATCTTATTCTCCGGATCATTCCGGATCTCCTCGTGATATCCCGAATCCCATTCAAGACTCCGAACAACATTCGGTCTCTTTCTCATCATTCCATAACTACTCAAACAACGTCGAATCCTTAAGTGTGTCTCCCTACGGTTCGTGAATTATGCGGACATGATCGAGACACTTCTCTGAACAATAACCAATAGAGGAATCTGGAAATTCATATGGCTCCCACATATTTCTACGATTACTTTGCGATCGAATGAACCACTTACATATGATATCAATTTCCCTTTGTCTCACGATAGTTTACTTATCCGAGGTTATGATCGTCGGTATCTCTGCATACCTAGTTCAACCTCGTTACCGATAAGTACTATTTTCTCGTTCCCTTGATATGTGATCCCTTGTGAGCCATTCACATGCTTGCAAGCTAATTGGATGACATTTCACCGAGAGGGCCCAGAGTATATCTATCCGTCATATGAATGGACAAATCCCACTCTTGATCCATGTGTTTCAACCAATACTTTCCGAACACTCAATGCCACCTTTATAGCCACCCAGTTACGGTGTGGTGTTTGATGTCATCAAAGCATCCATCCTGTAAAGGTGATATGCATGATCTCATGGTCGAAGGAATTAGATTACTATGTATCAGAAAGCATATAGCAATTGAACTATTAAAATGACTTGATCTTTATGCTACGCTTATCTATAGGAGTATGTCCATCATATCATTCTCCTAACAATATGATCTTGTTGTTAATAACATCTCAATGTTCATGATAGGGAAACCATAATCATCTATTAACCAACAAGCTAGTGATGTATAGAGGCTTTACTAGGGACTTCAAATTAAGTTTACAAATCACACAAGTATTAATGTTTCCTTGTTAATACTATTATAGCATGAATGTAAACATTTATCATAAACACAAAGATATAATAATAACCACATTTATTATTGCCTCTAGGGCATATCTCCAACACCATGTCAATATGAGAACTTTGCAAAGTCTCCATAAGGAGGGCCATATTGTTGGACTAAAAGAAAATGTTTCCTTTGCCAAAGATCGTGTTTGAAGGGCATGTGTTCTAGGAAATATGCATGATGCTCCTCACAAGCCTAAGAACCAAATCAAGTCAACCAAGATCTTGGAGCTCCTTCATGTGGACCTCTTTGGTCCTCCATCTCATGCAAGTCTTGGTGGGAAGAAATATTGTTTGGTGATCGTTGATGACTTTTCAAGATACTCATGGGTATACTTCTTCAAGTTGAAGAGTGAGACCCAAAAGACCTTCATTGACTTCATCAACATGGTCCAACGATAATTCAATCTTTCTGTATTGATCAAAAGAAGTGACAACGACACCGAGTTCAAGAACTACACCTTGAATGATTTCCTTAGTGATGAGGGGATAAAACATCAATACTCCGCTGCATACACCCCTCAATAAAATGGTGTGGCCGAAAGGAAGAACCAGACTCTTATTGATATGGCTAGGACCATGTTGGTAGAGTTTAAATCTCCATACAACTTTTGGGCCAAAGCCATCTCAACCGCGTGTCATGCTTCAAACCGGCTCTACCTCCGCAAAGAAATCAACAAGACTCCATATGAAATACTTACCGGCAACAAGCCCAACATATCTTACTTCTGGGTGTTCGGTTGTAAGTGTTTGTATCTCATAAAAGGTGTTCGTTTGTCCAAATTCGAGTCTAAATCATTGGAGGGTATTTTTGTTGGCTATGGTCTCAAATCTCACACTTATAGAATCTATGATAAGCTCTCTGGAGTCGTCATAGAATCTTGTAGCGTGACCTTCAAAGAATATGATGGTCCCCAAGGGGGGCGTGTTGATGCTTGTGATGTGGATGATGAAATGCCTCGGGATGCCATAGGAAGAATGGGTGTGGGATATATCTGCCCCGTTGAGGAACCCCTAATGGCGGATCGAGAAGGACTATGCTCCACTCAAGTGGATCCCTCATCTTCACAACCTCAACATGCTCCATCCACCGAAGAGGACAATGACTCAAGCCAACGACAAGATGTGGACCCTCAACAAGGTGATCAAAGTGACAACTCTTGTCAAGGGGAGCTTGATTCATTCGTGTCACATCCCAAGATTTTCCAAATCTTGTAATGTGAAAATAAATGAATAAAATAAAACTTTGTTTGATTTTCAGGGCCAGAAGAAACTTTTTGAATTCCAATAGGAATCTTCAAACCTATTTTGAACAATTAAATCCTAAAGGGATTTAAAAACATAAAACAATTAACAAAGGAAAATAAAATATTTTGGAAATACTATTTTGGATCTTTTAATAAAAGATTTGGTATTCAAAAGAAAAGATGGATTTATAAATAAAGATTATTTTATAAAGCCAAATTTATCCTTGGCCAAGCTTTTGAATTAAAACATTTTGTTTTGAATAAAAATAGTAAAGGTTTATTTAAAATAAAATAATAAGGAATTAAATATCCAAATTTTATTTAAATAAAAGGTTTTACCATTTTAATTAAAACATCAAACTTATTAAATTGTTTTAAATAAGTTTCTAAGTATTTTATATTCTCAAATAAAACCTACTGAAGTGTTTTGGTTTTATTTTAGTTTTCAAAATAAAGATTTTAATAAAACAAATCCTATTGAATTAAATGAATAAAATCTATTCATTTAATTGTTATTGGACCCTAAAATAAAATGTTATTTTATTTTAAACAAGTTTCCAAGCATTCTTTATTTCCAAATAAAACCTACTGATTTGGTTTTGAAAATATTTGGATTTAAAATGGAGATTTTATTAAATAAACCAAACCCTATTTTATTAATAAACCATGGTCCATTTTATTTAATTAATAAATGGAACCTAAAAAGATTTAAAATATTATTTTATTTTGGAAGTTGGTTTATGCTACTAAAGTAACCAAAAACTCATTACAAGTTTGAATTGTTTGAATGGTTTGCATTGTTGATTGAATCATTTGTTTGAATATCAAATCGAGAAAATAGAAATAGAAAAGAATAAAACAAACAGCAGAAAAAAATATGGAAAAGGATGAGACCCAGCCCAATGACCCACTTAGCCAGTCCTCTCCTCCCTAATGACGATTCGAACCAACTATCTGATCGGCGCAGACGATGACATGTGGACCCCTCTCCTTCTCCCTTTCTTTCACTGCCAGCGGACCCCACACCCTTCTGTTCATCGTTCTAACCCACAACGACCTGTTCTTCCCCCTCTCTCTCGTTTCAGCGATGAATTCGCGAACATCAATTAGCGTTAACGCCGCACTTAATCACTCCTGCAACCACGCTGTCTTAATCACCTCTGACTCCTCTCCGTTTCCCCTCTGTCTCCTCCCCCAAGCACGCCTCCAGGAAGCCACAATTTCTCCTCGACTGCCCCTGTCTCCGACGACGTTCCGACGCCGATTCCGACAACCCCTCGCCACCCCTTGCCTCCCCGACCATGCTCTCGTGATTCCCACCTCCTGGCGATCATCCCCGTAGCGCCAGCTTGCCCCCGAGCGCTCCAGAACGTCGGCAACAACTCCACCTATATGCCACCGACGACCCCGCAACTCCGGTGAGCTCTGGCACTCGACTCCGTGCGCGCCTTGATCAGTGAGTCATGCCATTTGATTAGTCTGTGTCCTCTGCATCTCCAGGTACTCGCCAAACACTCGCGCGTGGTCTGCAACCTCGTCCCCGTCGACGAGCAGAAGCTCCTGACGCCAGTAGAAGCTCCGGCGAGCAATTCCCCAGGAACCCGTGCGCCCCTTGTCCAACAAAGACCTCGTTGAGCATCAGCAGTGTGCTGCGAACTCGGTGAGCTCACCCTCCCTCTCTCTCGCATCCTACATCATCGGCAACCTCGCCGCCAGAGTCACCGCCACTGCTGCACCGCCACCCGGTCAATTGATTACACGGCGATGCGTCTGGATCCAACGAGCACGATAGATTCATTTAACCGAAGGGGTATCGAGCAATCTGTGCCGCACGATAGGATTAAATCCAACGCACCGCAGCGTGATCCGGTCGAACTGTTACGGCCGAATAATGACGACTGGCGTGTCATCGTTACATTTAAAAGCATTTGAAAACAGAATATTTTGTGAATTTCAAACCCTTATAACTTTGGATCCACACGTCCAAAAATTACAAATTTTATGTCGTTGGATTCAGGAGAACAAGACCTAACCAACCCTGCCCTTAGTTTAGCAAATAGTATCTGTTATCTTGTTTTAATTGGCAGAAACTCTTGTATGCTTGTTTAGAGTATAAAAATTGTTTAAAATCAAATTTAGGAGTAAAACTTTTGCAAAATGGTTTGGTGTGACCTTACTGACCCTAGGAACCAACCCTTTGTGTTAAAAATGATCTTGGTAAAATTTAGGTTGAATTATTTGACTTAGTCATTTTCTAGCCAAATAAAATTATTAGGTTTATTATGAAAATGTTTATGGAAAGAAAACTTTGGAGAAAATGTTTTGGGCCCAACCTATTGACCCAAAACACCAAGATGTGCAATAGCAACTCATTTGGTGAAAAAACATAAAGTTTTGCCTTGATAAAAATGTTTTCTCACCACATAAAATGATCCCGATAAACAAGATCCCGATATAATGTTCATGCTCAACGCAGGCACCAAATAACAATTATTTAAGTATAAAACTATCCCGATGGTAGATGAAGAGGTAGCGTGACGACCGCGATCACATCAACCTTTGATCCATTCCCAATGCGCATCGTCACCTCGTTCTTCGCTAGCTTCCGTTTATTCTACAGTACCTGTTTCGAGTTACAAATATGAGCAACTGAACCAGTATCAAATACCCAGGCACTACTACGAGTACTAGTGAGATACACATCAATGACATGTATATCGGATATACCTTTCTTCTTGATGTTGCCGTTCTTCAAATCCGCCAAGTACTTTGGGCAATTCCGCTTCTAGTGACCCTCTCCCTTGCAGTAAAAGCACTCAGTATCAGGCTTAGGTCCAACCTTGGTCTTCTTCGTTGGTGCGACAACTTTCTTACCACCCTTCTTGAAGTTTCCCTTTTGCTTAGACTTTCCTTTCTTGAATTTGGTGGTCTTATTTACCATCAACACTTGGTGCTCTTTCTTGATCTCCACTTCTGCAGATTTCAACATGGAGAAGAGTTCTGGCAACTGCTTGTTCATGCTTTGCATATTGTAGTTCATCACAAAGTTCTTGTAACTTGGTGGTAGTGATTGGAGGAAACGGTAAATCCCCAAAGCATTAGGAATCACTATACCCAAGCTTTGGAGTTTGTTTGCGTGCCCAGACATCTTAAGCACATGCTCACTAACGGAGTTGTCCTCTTCCATCTTGCAGTTAAAGAACTTTTCAGAAGCCTCATAACTCTCAACTGCCGCGTGAGTCTCAAATATCAACTTGAGTTCACGGACAATATCATGTGGGTCATGGTTCTCAAACCTTTTCTGAAGCTCCGGTTCCAAACCATACAAGATAGCACACTGAACTGTGGAGTACTAATTCTTCCGAGCGAGGTAAACGTTCTTTACTTCATCGGTAGCATTAGCTGCAGGTGGGTCACCCAGCGGTGCATCCAGCACATAGGTCAAATTACCAGCATTGAGGACAATCCTCAAATTGCGGAACCAATCCGCGAAGTTGCTTCCATTGTTTTTCAACTTTTCTTTCTCTAGGAACGCATTAAAATTGATGGTAGGGGTCACCATTAATCTACAACATATTTGCAATAGTTTAGACTAAGTTTATGACAAACTGAGTTCTAATTAATAGTTAAATTAATCTAGGCGAACTCCCACTCAAAACAATATCCCTCACATTTTTTTAGTGATCACACGAACCAAATCCACCACATCAAAACCGATCATCACGAGAGTTGATGTAGCTTCAATGGCGAACAATCAACATGTTCATCATATCTACTATATGACTCATGCTTTACCTTTCGGTGATCCGTGTTCCGAGACCATGTCTGTACATGCTAGGCTCGTCAAGATCAAACCTTAGCTTCCACATGAGCAAATCTGGCTTGCTCACGTTGTATACACTTGTAGAATCTTACACACCCGATCATCACGTGGTGCTTCGAAACAACAAGCTTTAGCAACGGTGCTTACTAAGGATGAACACTTTAAAACTTGAAATTTATGTGCATGAGGGATCATCTTATAATGCTACTGTCGTTAGCTAAGCAATACTAGATGCATAAAAGATTAATATCACATGCAATTCATAATATGTTATATGATATGGCCTTTCTTCTTGTGCTTCTGATCTCCATCTTCAAGCACGAACATGATCTCCATCATCACCGGCATAGCATCAAGGTCAATGGCGCCACTTCATGGTTTTCATCCACCAGCTCCAACTATTACAACTACTTTGAATAGACACGCGGGTCTTAACAGAAATTAAAGACAACCATATGGCTCCTGCCGGTTGCCAACTTACAATAAGGAACATTGCATACATCAAATATAATCACAATAATGGACATATCACATCACAACACACCCCTGAAAAACAAAGTTAGACGCCTCTAATTTCTTTGCATGTTTTACGTGGTCTGGGGATTTCAATAAGTGTCGATCTAACTTACGAACAAGAACCACAACGTTGATGTTTGAACTATCAAGTTCCCGTTGTAAATTGGATCTATACTATAATGGGAGAGACAGACACCCGCAAAGCCACTTATGCAATACAAGTTGCATGTTGAGCGTGGAGCAAGTCTCATGAACGATGTCATGTAAGGTTAGCCCGGAGCGCTTCATCCCATCATACCGCAAGATGCAAAGTACACAAGAAGCAATTAATAATAAAAGCACCACCGTCCACAATGACCATTATGTTCTACTCGTGCAACAGATCTATATATAGACACGACTCTGATACCACTATAGGGGTTCGTAGCATGGAAAACAAAAAATTTCTACCGCATACAAACAAACAAGCCAAGATCTATCTACTATATTGTAGCAACGAGTCGATAGAGGAACTCACCCTCGAAGATTCCAAAGCGGTTAACAAGAGAGGATTCTCGTGGGTGATGTAGTCATACTCTTGTCGATCTCAAGATCGCGTAGACGATCCTTCCGGCACTGCGTTTCGGCAGCGCTTCCGCAGTCGGTCACACGTTCGGTACTCGATGAAGACCTTCCTCTCCCTTGTTCCAGCAGGCAGCGGAGGTTGTAGCACTCTCCTCGCGATTCCAGCAGCACGACGACGTGGTACCGGAAGTAGAGGGGAGATCTCGCAGGGCTTCGCCTTAAGCCGGATCGAGTATAGTGGACTATGAGAGAGGCCTTGGTGATCTAGGGTTTAGAAGCACCAAGGGAGGAGGCTAGGCCGGCGGCTAGGGCTTGGGGAGAGCCCCAACTCGGTGGCTAGGGCAAACCCTTGGGCGGCGACGACTTGTGGTGGCCGGCGGCTAGGGCTAGGGTTTTGGTGGAGAGAGGTGTAGCCTAGAGGGGGCACCCCTGCCCCTTCTTTTATAGGTGGGAGGGCGCCGGTGTCACATCCCAAGATTTTCCAAATCTTGTAATGTGAAAATAAATGAGTAAAATAAAACTTTGTTTAATTTTCAGAGCCAGAAGAAACTTTTTGAATTCAATTGGAACTTCAAACCCATTTGAATTAAATAAAATCTAAAGGGATCTAGAAATATAAACACATAAAGGAAAAATAAAAACATTTGGAAATACTATTTTGGATCTTTAATAAAAGATTTGGTATTCAAAAAAGAAAAGATGAGTTTATAAATAAAGAATAATTTATAAAGCCAAAATAAAACCTTGACCAAGCTTTTGAATTAAAAACATTTTTATTTAAATAAAGATAGCAAAGATTTGTTTAAATAAATTAATAAGAATTTGATATCCAACTTTGTTTAAATAAAAGGTTTTACTAATTTAATTGAAACATCAAAACTTATTAAAATATTTAAAATAAGTTTTCCCAAATATTTGATATTCATAATTAAAACCTACTAAGGTGTTTTGGCTTTGTTTTAGATTTTAAATAATCATCTCAATAAAACAAATCCTATTTGATTTAATAACTGAGACCCACTTATTTAATTGTAAATGGACCATAAATAAAAGGTTATTTTATGTTAAACAAGCTTTCCAAATATTCTTTATTTTTAAATAAAACCTACTGAATTGGTTTTGAAAACATTTGGATTTTAAATGAAGATTATATTAATCAAAACAAACCCTATTTTATTAAATAACTAAAATGTCCATTTTATTTAAATTAAGGAATGGATCTTAAAGAGAATAAAATTATTATTTTATTTTGGATTTTGGTTCATGTTACTAAACATAACTAATTTCAATATTACAAAGTTTGAGTATTGTTTGAATTTATTTGAACCATGTGTGTTTTATAAAGATTTCAGAACAGAAATTCAGAAATAGAAAAGAAAAGGATACAGAATAAAAAAAATGGAAGAGGATCTGACCCAACCCAACAGCCCACCCGCCCAAACAGCCCAACTCGCAGCCCACCTCCTCTTTTCCCTGAACCGTTTTCTTCACCGCAGAAAGAACCCGTTGAGCAGCTGACAGGTGGACCCTCCCTCTCCCTCTTTTTCCCACTGACGATGGACCCCGCTCTACTGTTTATTCTCCTCACCCGTGCGACCAATTATTTCCCCTCACTCCGGCCGTTTCCAGCGACGATTGCTCGTGTTCAATTCGCTTCAATGTCGCGTGATCAACGCCCCCTGACCACGCACCTTAAATCACTCGCCCCTCCTCTCTGTTTCCCCTCTGTCACCCCGCAGTATCACGCCACCAGGCCGCCCCAATTCCTCCCCGAGCTCCTCTGACTCCGACGAACCTCCCTGTCGATTCCGGCCACACACTGCCTCCCCTTGCTTCATCGACCAAGCACACACGCTCCCCATCCCCTGGCGCTACTATTCGTGCCCTCCGTTCAACCGCGGGCGTCCCTGAACGTCGCCTTCATTTTCGCCTGAGCGCCACCGACGGCTAGGTCAACTCCGACGAGCTCCTCTGGTAATCCCTGACCGCCCCCTCCTCTCTAGTTGACACTATCATACTTCCCTTCCTCGTACGTGTCTAACGCTCCCTCCGTTATGCACCGGCATGCCTTGTAGCCTCGTTCCCGACCACAACCGAGCGTGCCTGACGGAAGCAGGAACTCCGGCGAGCGATTAGTACCGTCCCAGTGCGCCCCTTGCCACGACGACCACACGAACAACATCGCCTCATCCTCGCGACCTCGGTGAGCTTGCTCCCTTCCTGTTACGCTTCCTGTTCGCTTAGCGCCGCCTAATGGCCGCTCCGCCTTCGCCCGTTGTTATCGCTACCGCCAGGTTCGTGGAATTAGATAGGAGCCGTCCGATATCAATCGAGTGGATGGGATAGAATGACTTAAACGCGAAGGGGTACTCGATCTGGGCCACTCGATCTAACTAGATCCAACGCCCCATAGCCGTGATCCAACCGAACCGGTATCGACCAGTAAGAACTCGCCGCGTGTCGCCTATTAGGTTTAAAAACAGTTTTGAAAACAGAAATTTTTGCAAACTTCAAACCCTTGTATCTTTGGATCCACACGTCCAAAAATTACAAATTTTATGTCGTTGGAATCAGCAAGACAAGCCCTAACCAACCCTACCCTTAGTTTAGCAAATAGTATTTGATAGATTGTTTGAAATTGCAGATCCTTTTGTGAGCTTGTTTAGAGTAGAAAAATTGTTTAAAATTGATTTTAGGATTAAAACCTTTGCAAAATGGATTTATGTGACCATACTGACCCTAGGAACCAACCCTTGGTGTTAAAAATGATTTTGGTAAAATGTAGGTTGAATTATTTAACTTAGCCATTTTCTAGCCAAATAAACTCATTGATTTTATTATGGAAATGTTTTTGCAAGGAAAACTTTGGGAAAATGTTTTGGACCAAACTTACTGACCCAAAACACCAAGCCTTGCCAAGGGCAACTCACTTGGTGAAAAACATAAAGTTTTGCTTTGATAAGAATAATTTTCACCACAACAGATGATGAATGAATTTTAAAATGGTCTTGAGATAAAACCCATTTGCAAATGACTTTGCCATTTTGGTAAAATGACCAATTTGGACCTTGCAAAGTTTAGAAACCTAGTGGAGACCATCCTTACAATAGAACCACCCTTTGCATACTTATGCATGACTTAGTTTCCTTCTTGCCTTGTGTGTGTGATTTTGTTTGAGTATTGGTAGTTTAGAATGTTAGTTGATTTGGTGTTTGCTTGATTGACTTGTAGTGAAGTGTGAGACTAGCAAGATCAAGGAGTGAACTCTCATTCCCTACCAAAAAGGCAAGTTACACTATCATACAAATGCCCTACTATTTTTCATTATACTTAGTGGATTATGAAAACATGCATGAAAAGATTTCTTTATACTTATGCTATGCTTAATCCTAATAGGATTCCCTATACACCCCTTAGTAAAAATAATGAAGTTGTACATGCTTAGCCATGCTTTATTTTGACAAGAGATACATGTTGAGATTTTACAAAGGATTGAGAAAAGGACTTGTGTTTTACATAATAAAACAAGGACTCAATGAACCACCTAGGTGGTGGATACTTTAAGTTTTGGAGAAGGTGGCAACAAAAGAAACCATGTCTATGGAAATCACTTTGTGTTGTGCTCCAAAAAGAAAACCACCTAGGAAACTTAGAGATTGAACGTGTTTCTCCAATTGTGGCTTGCGTGTACAACCACATGCTATTATGGCTCTGGCTTAGTCAACTACATTAGGAAGACCCATACATTGTCTTTAGTTACCGGACATGGGGATCTGGAATGCTTCATGGGGGCTGAAGGCAAGCTAGCAATGATGTATGGGAGGACCTTTTGGAAAGACTTCGTCACACTCTCAGTCTGCCGGTACTCCATCTTGGTGAGCACTAATCCAAAGAGGCCACTGGTGGCAACAAGATGGGATTGTGTCATGTGGGTAAAGTGTACTCCTTCCAGAAGTTAATAAAATATAAGTACTTAGCCGTGTCCCGGTTATGGACAATCTTGAGCAACTAAAGTTTGAACTATGGGAGATCTCGACATTCCAACTTCTAATATAAAAACTTGATGCACTTGGGGGTACCAAGGAATTCAAAGAGATTTGTTAAGCTTGATGCACTTGGGGAGTTACCAAGGTGCTCAAGAGCATGATGTACTTGGGGTTACCAAGGAACTCATGAGTTTTGAGAAAACTTGTTGCACTTGGGGTTACCAAGTGGCTCAAGGGATTTTTACAAGGACTTGAACACTTGAGTTTCTACCAAGGAGTTCAAGGAACTTGGAAAAGAAATTTGACAAAGGACTTAAAAACCCTTTTTGAAAAGATAGGATAAAACAATGCTTTATGCAAATAGGCTTAAACTCCACTTAGCCAAATTTGCATATAATGATAGTATCCACTCTTAGTGTACATAAAAGTGAAGCTTGCCAATACCATTCAAAATGTATTGACCCTTGTGGCTGTAACTAGTAATGTTGCAGGTTGATTGTTTTTAAATGAAGATTGTTTGATTGACTAGGATTACAAAGTCTACAACCAACATCTGCCTGTGGCACTTTGAAGATGAAGGACTCATGACTATAGTTATTCTGCTGCAATGTAATGTATTAGCCAAATGAGCTATGTTTGATGTAATAAACTTATGTTATTCCTGGTTATAAATTTATATTATGACCTCTGTATCTTGATATTACATCTTAACTGTGGATGCTAGCTAATGATCTAGGGACTAGCATTGTAAAACACAGGAGGACTCTACCTTATTAGGTTGGGACCCCTACAGATGGTATCAGAGCATTGTGTTGCCTGTAGGATTTGTAAACCCTAGGATTGGACAAAACCCTTAGAAAAATAAGAGTTATATTGATCCAAAACTTATTTACAAAAACACTTGTAACCTCTTCCCTTAACCATTTTGGTTTCAACTCTACACCTCTTTTACTTCAACTTGATGGAAAAACCTACCCATGGCCAAGGATTACACCATGTGCAAAGGATGACTTCAACTTTTTCAACTCTAATGACTTCAACATCTTCAGCCTCTTCAACAAGGACTTCCAACTTGGATATCACTAAGGACCACAAGTGAAACAAGGAAAATCTTACTCAAGATTTAGAGACTGAGGGAATGCAAAATAAGAACGAGCCATCAACAACTTTGGAGTATTGTGACCAAGAGTTTTCTCAAGGAAACCAAGATCTCAAGTAAGAAGAATCATGAAGGAAGGAAAGATTACAAGTGAACCATATAGATAGACCACCATATTTTAGCTAAGTCAAAAACACACCAACTTATGTGGTGTAACAAAAGTATTTTGTTGCCTAAGTATGTGCTTGAACCTTGTTTGAGTGAAAAGATGATTTGTGATTGCATGCACATTGCTTGTGTGAATTGTGATGGGTGTGGTTAGAAATATTTCCTTAGAAATATCTTGCCTACTCTAATCTTCCTTCAACCCAAACAGATGTCTACTCCAAGGGACTCCAAGGTTGATGACACCAACACCAACCAAGCTGACAGCATGAGAGAACTTATAGCAACCCAACATCAGTTGAACCAACTGACAGCTCAGTTCCTAGCCAACAATAGTGATAAAGATCCAGCACTACAAAAGTTTTTGGAGGAACAATCCCAACTGATGCTCAAGGTGACTAATCAAATGATTATCATAGAAGAAAGCTATCCTAGAAGTGTGTATGATAACAAGGATGACAAGAATGTTGTTCTAGATGGAGCCCCAGCTTGCATTATTTGTGGAGACAAGGATCATACTTCCACGGAGCATGAAGGACAATGCCCCAATTGTGAAGAAGACCATCCTGTTGGACAATGCCCCACCTCTCAAGCTACATGTTACCTTTGTGAAGGAAGTGATCATACTCCTGGCCTATGTCCCATCTATGCTGTAACTACCTCGGTGAACTACGCTCCTAGATACAAGCCTGGATGAGTGCTAGTGGTTGAAATAGTACGGTGGGGCCCCAAAAGCCACTCACTGGTAGTCCTTTCAGACGTCCCAACCACTACCTTCTCAACGGGACCTGTACGGGCGGCGTAGTCGGCAGGCGAAGGGATCAACTACGTACACAAGTGGGTATGTACGCAAGCCACCATACAAGAGTACATCAGAGCCATACCATCTAGAAAGAAATGAAATATAACAACGCCATATGGCAAGATTCAAATGACCTAGATAGATCTATATTTTAGGATACTTCCTCATACAACACACATCAGAGTATCATGCGGAAGCGGCAAACAAAATCCGAGTACGGATAAGAAGCAAATCGGCATAAGATGCCATAGAAATAAGCACATCCCAACTACAGGTCTCACGGATCCCCGTTCCCGGAATCTCTACACCGAACGATCGTTGCCCACATCTTCGGCTTCTTCCACCCAAGATCCGTCCGATAAGGTACATTCATCGAATCAAGAATTTATCGTGTGAGACCCTAAGGGTACTCGGCAAGTCTTAATGCCTCTAAAGGGGACCCAACCTGGGTGGCAATTGCGAAAGATAAACCCTAGCAGTTCTACAGATAACGCTAACCATCCGCCTAACCAATGATAGGCGGATGTCCGTGAATTTAAGTACAACAGCTTATAATGGTAATCTCATCCGATCCATCCTCCTCGCTTACCAACAAGGAAGCGGACGAACAACCCCATCCGCTGGCAATTTTATTAACCATTCCATGAGTGTTGCACTATTTACTAGTCAAGTTACTTAGTCGATTAAGCGGTACTTTAGTTATGCTTGTCTATGATCGAGCTGTGCTCCAAGTCGTCCATATCCGCGGACGGCTTTGAAAAGTTTTACCCGGCCGGGGTGCACCAATAGCAACACATGCTCGATCAACCTCGGAAAAACCAAATCAAAACCCAACGAGGCTTTCACGACTGAACAATCACAGGATTCAGAAATATTTCAGGGGGCCACCCCTTAAGTAGATCCCGCAACGGAGATAGCTGACTCCGAGACGGGCTCAAGGTTTGCGTCAGTGGCTGTAAACGACTGGGAGCCCGAAAGTGTGGCTGGGCTTGTCGATACCGCGAAAACACTCCGCCTTCTTAAACAGTACAGTGTGCTCCTCGCACAAATGAAATACAGAAAGTAGCATGGCATAAGTACATGATAGTAAATAAAACCTCAAACTAGTTTGTGGCCCCAAGAAATAGACGGAATCAAGCTCTGGCCCAGGGGGGTCCCATATACCTCCCGGATGTGGATAGCGCGATAAAACAAGGAACAGGAATCAAGTACTCGGGGTCTTACGGGACACAAGTGAGCAGGAAAAACCAAATAGCAGATGTTGCTCACCGGTGCCACTTTCTTTAGTTATCCCATACTACTCAGGTTTAGTTGTTTAGATACCTCATTATCCAACAGACACTCACATACCCTACACATCTTCATTCTCGCATGGCTCAAACAACTCCTATAGTAGTGGCTCATGGGATGGAGGAACAAGCTTGGTGGGGTTTAAAAGTAAAGGCTATGCATACTTGGGATTCAATTTAATGCAATCGCGACTCAATGATGCAAGAATAAGATAGAGGCAATAGGTACTGTATGTATGCAAGCATGTGGAAGTGCTTGCTGTTATCTCGATTGAAGCGAGGGCGGATCCGGTAGTGCTCTGGTTCTCTTGATACAACCCCTGCTCAGCGTCTATCCGAGAAAAACCAAACAAACAAGGCCAACATGAATATAGAGCACAAGCATTGGAATTTAATGCGTCAAGCAAACAATCATGCCATGATGAATGATGCACAATTTACATGGCAATAAGGTAGCATGGCATGGGTGAGGTGTGGAATACAAGAAATAACATTTTTATTGGGTTTTATTCACATTTTATTGTCAAATTAGTTGCTGTATATTATATATTTACATGATGCATGCTTCAATTCAAGTCATGGATATCATAAACAGAAAGGTCTCGTCGAGCTGATCATTTTAGACATATCATTTGCTTAATTTGGAATTATAAAACAAAAGTTATTAAATTATTAAATTCTAGTGGCAATTGGTGTAATTTAAATAAACTTGGAATTTTATTTGTGCAAAAGGCAAAATGGGTGGCATATTTGGAATCCTCTCATTTTTCTGATATCCAAACATACATCATTTATATTATTTGGACTAATAGATGAAAAGTTGTTTGAATTTGAAATTTATTTGAATTTTAAATACTCAGAAAAGATTTGAATAAATAACAGACTGCACAAACTTTTACACCCAACCTACTCTAGTCTGGTCGCAGGTGGGGGCCAGGGGTTCTGCTACACCTGGCCAGCAATGAGGGAACAGAGGACATGGGTTGATTAGGAAAAAGCGGGAGCCTTTTGCAAAACTACCAAGACATGCACAAATGGGCCAGCTGGACCGGGTTGCAAAAAGGTTCTGCAGGTTTTCGCAAAAGACCATGGCGACTGTATTTCTTCCTCGAAGCTCGACGGCGCGACAGCCGCTTCATGGCTCGCGTGTGATGGCGTTCAACCCACGCCCTCAGCGCTAAGGGGTCTGTTACCACGGGGTGGGTTAGGTTAGTCGGCCAGGCGGCGCTAGATATGGTGGACGCGTCTGGGAGCTAGCAGAAACAAACTCGCCGCCGTCGCACAGAGAGCGCTCGACGCAATGATCCGCTCGTACAGGGCAAGACGGCGACGACGAGGTTGTCTGGGGTAGGCTCACCGCGAGGTGACGGTGGCGGCGTGGGGTGCGACGATCAACGGCCGACGCCGGCGAAGCTAGGGTTTCGGCGTGGCGGCGTCGGTCTGGCGCTCCTGTCTCCTCCCTCGTCTCGGGTCTGAGGCGTTGCAGCTCAGGGGACTTCCTCGACACCTTGCAGCAACACGCCACCGGCTAGAACGACGGGGGCAGGTGGTAGACGGGCGGTGTGTGGCGAGGGGGAGTTGGGGTGGTGGAGAAGGAGGGCAGAGGAGGGGAGCGGGGCAGGGTCCTTGGGGCGGATCTGGGGTCGCGCTGTGAGGCCCGGGGAGGATAAGAAGAGAGAGGGGGCCGGTGGTTGCGTGGGGGAGGGGAAGCTGGCAGGGTGCCTCCTTTCCCCTTCACGTGCTCGGGTCGGTCAGGCCAGGCAAGGTAGGGCACTAGAGGGGTCTTCCAGGTGGGGTAGATGGCCAGGGGGGCAGGCAGGTGGACCTGGGGCGTGGGCAGGTGAGGCAGAGAGGGGAGACAAGAGGGGAGAGGGGCCGGCTCGGGCTAGGGCTAGGTTTGGGGATCCTTGGGCGTGTGGGGGTAGCTAGGTGGGTGCTAGGGTGGGGCCTGCATGGAAGAGAGAAGGGGCGAGCTAGGGTGGGGTATAGGTGATCAAGCAAGGAAGCTAGAAGGGGAGGGGTAGAAAGGTTTTGTTTAGAGAAAAAGGGTAGTTTAGGGTTTAGGTTTATATAGAAAGGATGGATGGCAAGGGTAGGATTAGGGTTTTGCTAAGAGGGTTAAGAAAGAGATGGTGGTACTTAGGTTGATCAAGCAAGATTTATGTACAAGCACACAAGATCAAGAAAGGCAAGAAAAGAAAGAGAGGGAGAGAGGGATTACCATGTGATGGAGGGGTGCTTCTTTGGTCCATGCATGATCCAAAAATGGCCAAGCAAGATCCAAGAAAGGGATGGTGGTTAGAAGGATTGGTGCATGCCTCATGAGCACATGTGTGTGCATGGGGCATGGGGGTAGGGGTTAAGATAAAGGGGTAAGAGAGGGAGAGATGATGAAGAACTACAAGCCCAAAACAAGATTTAAGCAAAGGAAAAAGATCCACTTAGGAAAAACAAGCAAAAGCCAAAAACTAGAAAAAGGTGGCACTTGCATGGCCCATGCAAAAATAATTAATGCCAAATGGTTATATTGTGAAAACAACATTATTTCATGTGGCTTTAATCCTTGCATTCCCAAAAAGTGGGCAAAGGCCAAGCAAAAGATGATGGGTGGATCCAACCAACAACATGAGCTAGAGATACTCAAAACTAAAATGCCAAGCTCATATTAGTTGGATGGTGGAATTACAAGGTGGTGAAAGAAAAGGTGGTGGAGTCAATAAGAGAGATGCCCTCAACTCAACTTGGGCATTTAACAATATATCAAGAACCAAATACAATATCAAGAGGCAACTACAATTAATCATGCACATGAGATAAGAACCAAACAAGAAAAGGTTTTATATGATGCTTAAATGCAAGGTGGTATGATGGTATGAGCATGATATGATGATGATGCAACAATTATATGTTGGAAGTGGCCCATTTTATTATTATAACCAGTAGCATTACAGGGGTTAGACAACTGGGATGCTACAACTCTCCCCCACTAAACAGGAATCTCGCCCCGAGATTCTAGGAAGAAGAAGAAGAAGATACAAAGAGAGAAGGATGGTTGGCACGGAGTTCATCTTCACGCTCCCATGTTGCTTCATCAACAGAATGGTGTGACCACTGCACCTTGCAAAACTTGATGGACTTGTTGCGCGTCCTTCGTTCTGCGGTCTCAAGGATTTTGGTGGGGTGTTCCTGATAAGAGAGATCTTCTTGGAGGTCGATTAGCTCATGATCCACGGTCTTGCCGGGATCTTTGAAGCACTTCTTGAGCTGAGAGATGTGGAAAACATCATGGACTTTGAGTTTTTCCGGAAGCTCCAGTGCATAAGCAACTTCTCCTCTTCTACCACGTATCTTGAAAGGACCGATGTATCTAGGAGCCAACTTTCCTTTGATACCGAAGCGGTGTGTTCCTCTCATGGGAGTGACACGAAGGTAGACGAGATCACCAGGGGCATATACCATATCTGTGTGCTTCCTGTCATAGTTGCTCTTCTGACGACTTTGAGCAATCTTCAGGTTCTCCAGAATGATATGCACCTTCTCCTCTGCCTGAGTCACAATGTCAGGTCCAAACCAGATTCTTTCTCCTGCACCTGACCAACCAATAGGAGTTCTGCACTTGCGACCATAGAGAGCCTCGAATGGTGCCATCTTCAGACTTTTCTGGAAGCTGTTGTTGTAGGAGAATTCAGCATATGGAAGACACTCCTCCCACTTCATGCCAAAAGAGATGACGCAGGCTCTAAGCATATCCTCCAGAATCTGATTGATTCTTTCCACTTGTCCTTGAGACTGAGGGTGGTACGATCTTTGAAGTTCAACTTTGTTCCCAAAGCTTTTGGAAACTCTCCCGAACTTTGAGGTGAAGATGCTCCCACAGTGCGAACTGTTTTCAAGTGGAACCCCATACAAAGAGACAATCTGTTGATATAGAGCTCACCAACTGAATTCCGAAATTGTTTCTTTATTTGGGAAGAAATGAGCCACTTTAGAAAGCCTGTCGATGACAACAAAAATTGCATTGTTGCCCTTCCGCGATCTTGGGAAGCGTGATGAAGTCCATCTCAACTTTCTCCCATTTCCATTCCGGAGGTTTCAATGGCTGTAGAAGACCAAATGGTTTCTGATGGACAGCCTTCACCCTACGTCAGACATCACATTCTGAGACATACTTGGCGCAATACCGTTTCAACCCAGGCCACCAGTATTGTGTTTTCAAGTCCATGTACATCTTTGTGCTGCCAGGATGGATAGAAAGAACCGAATCATGTGCCTCCTTGAGAACTTGGTCTCTCAGACCCGGGTAGTTTGGAACAAACATCCGGTGTTCAAAGAAGAGCGTGCCTTGATCATCAACATGGAAGGACTCATACTTCGGAAGGCCAAGCTTAGAGATGAGCTTTCTGGTGTGCGGATCACCAAGCTGACGAGAACGAATCTGTTCTTCCAAGAGAGGAGTAGCCAGAAGGTTCAGGAGATGCCCTTGTTCCACAATTTCCAGGTTCAGCTGACGGAATTCCTCGCACAAGAGAGGCTGCTGCTCTTCCACCATGAGGTTGTTGACATAAGCTTTTCTGCTAAGCGCATCTGCCATGACATTTGCTTTGCCTGGAGTGTAGTTGATGGTCACATCAAAGTCATTGATTGCTTCAATCCATCTCCTCTGCCGAAGATTGAGATCAGGCTGAGTGAAGATATACTTCAAACTCTTGTGGTCCGAGAAGATCTCACAACGGTTACCAAGCAAGTAGTGCCTCCATAGCTTCAACGCAAAGACAACTGCTGCTAGCTCGAGGTCATGTGTGGGATAGTTGATCTCATGCGTTTTCAAGCGAGAAGCATAAGCAACCACTGCTTTCTCTTGCATAAGGACCGCACCCAATCCTTGCAAAGAGGCATCGCAGAATATCTGGAAAGGCTTAGATGTATCCGGAGGAACCAAGACTGGCGTGGAAGTGAGCTTCTCTTTGAGTGTCTCAAAACTTTCTTGACAAGCAGGAGTCCACAGGTACTTCTTGCCTTTCTTGAGGAGATCGGTAAGAGGCTTTGCTATCTTCGAGAAGTTCTGCACAAAGCGACGGCAATAGCTAGCCAAGCCGAGAAAACTCCGCACTTCCTTGACATTAGCAGGAGGAAGCCATTCAACTATTGTCTTCACGGTTTCCGGATTGATCGCAATGCCTTTGGCGAGATAACATGACCCAAGTATGTTACTTGCAGCCAAAACTCACACTTAGAGAACTTTGCATACAAGCGGTTCTCACGAAGCTTGTTCAGGACACACCGCAGGTGTTCTTCATGCTCCTCCTTAGACTTGGAATAAACCAGAATGTCATCCAGATATACCACAACAAACTTGTCCAGGTACTCCATGAAAACGGAGTTCATCAGCCTCGAGAAGGTAGCAGGTGCGTTGGTGAGGCCGAAAGACATGACCGTGTACTCATACAGGCCATAGCGGGTGGTGAAAGCTGTCTTGGGCACATCTTCTTTGCGAATTTTGATTTGGTGATAACCACTTCTCAAATCCAGCTTAGAGAACACCACAGCTCCTGCTAGCTGATCAAATAGATCATTTATCCGAGGAAGAGGATATTTGTTCTTGATGGTTTTAGCATTTAGAGCCCGGTAGTCAACACATAGCCTATCGGTTCCATCACGCTTCTTCACAAAGATTGTTGGGCTACCCCAAGAAGAAGTCTTGTTGAATGAAACCCAATTTCTCTTGTTCATCAAGTTGTCGTTTGAGTTCACCCACTCGGAAGGACCCATTTTATATGGCCTCTTGGAGATAGGAGCGTTCTGTGTTCAAGCTCAATCACGAATTCAACCTCGCGATCCGGAGGCATACCTGGCAACTCTTCAGGAAAGACATCCGGGAACTCACAGACCACTGGTACCCTCTGAATAGCTTCCATAGCATCATTATTCAGAGCATCCAAGGAATAGAGCTGGACAGCAGGAGTCAGACTTGGAGAAAAGACTATGTGGCCTTCAGCAATCTTCAGAGACACTGAGCGTTCAGCACAATCAATGACAGCTGCATTTGCTGTCAACCAGTCCATGCCTAAGATGACATCAATGTCAGATTTGCCCAGAAGAATTAAAGAAGCCAAGAATGAAGAACCACCAATCTCAATCTGGTTGCCATGACTGATCTTAGAAGCTGCCATCTTCTCTCCAGGAGAAAGGACCATTAACTTCTTTTGGAGAGGAACCAGGACTAACTCATTCTCATTTGCAAACTTGTGAGACACAAATGAATGCGATGCACCAGAATCAAAGAGAACTCGTGCAGGAACTGAGTTAACTGAAAGCATACCCATGACCACTCCAAAGTGCGAGCTCGGCTTGAGGCGTTAGCGATTGGCGCGAACAACCGCAGAACCGGGCTTGGTGTTGATGTTGAGAGCGAGGCGGTGGTGCACGAACCGAAGGAGAGCTTGTTGCAGATCTTGGCGGGGTGGAGGAGAGCTTTGTTCTTCATTGGGCAGTTCAGTTGGGATGTCCATGATCTCCACATGTGAAACAAGCACCGTGAGGACGTGGAGCGAGTAGCTGAGGACTCCGCCAGCGCTCGAGGTAAGGGTTGTTGTAGCCCAGGAGCCGCAGATGGTGAAGTTTGGTGGCCTTGACGTGAAACTCGCAGTCTTGGTGGAGCCGGAGCGACGGTGGGGTGTTAGGAACCCAGACACGCCGCTTAGAAGGAGCTGCCATAATCGCAGAGCTTGATGCATCCTGTTGTGTTTCTTGGACTCCTCAAACATTTGCTCGCTTGCCTCCTCTTGCAGTCTTTGTGTCAGTAGTTCGTGAAGGTTGCGGTCTTGCATGTGTGATTGCATACTTGATCGGCATTGAGCCCTTGCACGAACCTTTTCTCGCTTCTTCTTGTCATCGGATACCTCATCACCACCATAACGAGATTCATGAAGTTCTGATATGTGTTGACATTATCATTTCCAGCTTGAGTTGAGAAAAGCCTCCTTCATTCTTTCCATCACAATCTCGAGAAAGCTGTTCTTTGAAAGCTGCGTGAACCTCTCCCAAGTAGGCTGGAACCCAGTGCAGCTTGCCTTCAAGTAGTTCTCCCACCAAAGAGCGCATCTCCCTTGAGAAGGTGAGTAGCACACTTTACCCACTCCTGCTCGGAACATCGCAGCCTCGAGCAACCTTGATATCTCGCTGACCAATCATCCGCGTCAGGTCGGAAACATCAAACCGGCGAGGTTGAACTTGAGGAAGCTCTTGATGTCACCACGCTTGGGAGGTGGAGGAAGTGGAGCAAACTCATTCCTTCTGACGCTCTCCTCAAAGCGCTGCTGGTTCTCTTGCATTTCCGCCAAAGCATTAGCTATGCTTGTGTTGAGCCCGATTCGGAGGATGTCCTCTTCATCCGGGTGGGGAGCCATCCTGTCATTGATATAAAACTCAAGTCAGTACTATAATGGAGAATGATAATAATCCAAAATAGTACCAAGATGGAATTAACCAAGATTAAAGGATACAATTTACTGAGATGATATTAAAATATCAACAAAGTTCATAGCACCTAAAAGATATTAAGCATATCGCACACGACTGAAAAGGAGTGTGGTACACAAATATATCAAAGAAAAAAAATTTCCACAAATTTCGGCATTAAAATACCAATAGATGCGCAAAATTACTTAACGAATCAAGATTAGTGACTCTACCGATTCAATATACAAAAGCGAATGATAAAAGTAGTGGTATGGTCGCGACTCCATCCCGCACTCAAATCATTACTCCGCACATGAACAAGTGGAACACATATCCTAACCCCTTCTTCTCACGACGAAACCTAAAGATTGGTAACTACGGAAACGAACACCCCAAACAAGATAGCGTCGGATACAAAGAGGAAGATAGATTGCGTCGGTTTACAAAAGCCTGTCGGTATGGAATGTACCAACAGTTGATAACCAAAGGCAGATAAGATAACAACTTGGATGCAACAGATAGACAAGGGATTACACACACACACACAACCTATGGTACTACGGAAACCCAGAACACGTGAATCCTAGTTTGAACTTTGAGAAGAGAATTGAAAACGTTGCACTTCCTTACCAGAAAAGGGTGGGTGGGAGGGTAAGAAGAAAAAGTGGAAGCAGTCCTACTCTCGCGTTTTGTTTTTCCCTAATATACATAACTACCAAAATATTTGCTAGACTGACAACGACCGTTTGGCTGAAACCCTGAAGGTCGGGATGGCTCTGATACCAATTGTAACTACCTCGGTGAACTACGCTCCTAGATACAAGCCTGGATGAGTGGTAGTGGTTGAAATAGTACGGTGGGGCCCCAAAAGCCACTCACTGGTAGTCCTTTCAGACGTCCCAACCACTACCCTCTCAACGGGACTGTCACAGGCGGCGTGGTCGGCGGCGAAGGATCAACTACGACACAAGTGGGTATGTACGCAAGCCACCATACAAGAGTACATCGAGCCATACCATCTAGAAAGAAATGAAATATATAGCAACGCCATACGGCAAGATTCAAATGACCTAGATAGATCTATATTTTAGGATACTTCCTCATACAACACACATCGAGTATCATGCGAAGCGGCAAACAAAATCCGAGTACGGATAAGAAGCAAATCGGCATAAGATGCCATAGAAATAAGCACATCCCAACTACAGGTCTCACGGATCCCGTTCCGGAATCTCTACACCGAGCGATCGTTGCCCACATCTTGGCTTCTTCCACCAAGATGTCATCACGAGAAGGTACTGCTCATCCGAATCAAGAATTTATCGTGTGAGACCCTAAGGGTACTCAGCAAGTCTTAATGCCTCTAAAGGGGACACAACTGGGGTGACGAATTGCAGCGAAAGATAAACCCTAGCAGTTCTACAGATAACGCTAAACATCCGCCTAACCAATGATAGCGGATGTCCGTGAATTTAAGTACAGATTATAATGGTAATCTCATCCGATCCATCCTCCTCCCCGCTACCAACAAGGAAGCGGACGAACAACCCCATCCGCTGGCAATTTTATTAACCATTCCATGAGTGTTGCACTATTTACTAGTCAAGTTACTTAGTCGATTAAGCGGTACTTTAGTTATGCTTGTCTATGATCGAAGCGCTCCAAGTCGTCCATATCCGCGGACACGGCTTTGAAAGTTTTACCCGCCGGGGTGCACCAATAGCAACACACGCTCGATCAACCTCGGAAAAACCAAATCAAAACCCAACGAGGCTTTCACGATGAACAATCACAGATTGAGAAATATTTCAGGGGCCACCTTAAGTAGATCCATAGCGGAGATAGCTGACTCCGAGACGGGCTCAAGGTTTGCGTCAGTGGCTGTAAACGACTGGGAACCCGAAAGTGTGGCTGGGCTTGTCGATACCACGAAAACACTCCGCCTTCCTAAACAGTACAGTGTGCTCCTCGCACAAATATAATATACAGTAACATGGCATAAGTACAGGATAGTAAATAAAACCTCAAACTAGTTTGTGGCCCCAAGAAATAGACGGAATCAAGCTCTGGCTCAGGGGGGTCCCATATACCTCCCGGATGTGGATAGCGCGATAAAACAAGGAACAGGAATCAAGTACTCGGGGTCTTACGGGACACAAGTGAGCAGGAAAAACCAAATAGCAGATGTTGCTCACCGGTGCCACTTTCTTTAGTTATCCCATACTACTCAGGTTTAGTTGTTTAGATACCTCATTATCCAACAGACACTCACATACCCTACACATGCTGTTCTACGACTCGCATGGCTCAAACAACTCCTATAGTAGTGGCTCATGGGATGGAGGAACAAGCTTGGTGGGGTTTAAAAGTAAAGGCTATGCATACTTGGGATTCAATTTAATGCAATCGCGACTCAATGATGCAAGAATAAGATAGAGGCAATAGGTACTGTATGTATGCAAGCATGTGGAAGTGCTTGCCTGTTATCTCAGTTGAAGCGAGGGACGGATCTGGGTAGTGCTCCTGGTTCTCTTGATACAACCCCTGCTCAGTGTCTATCCGAGAAAAACCAAACAAACAAGGCCAACATGAATATAGAGCACAAGCATTGGAATTTAATGCGTCAAGCAAACAATCATGCCATGATGAATGATGCACAATTTACATGGCAATAAGGTAGCATGGCATGGGTGAGGTGTGGAATACAAGAAATAACATTTTTATTGGGTTTTATTCACATTTTATTGTCAAATTATTTGCTGTATATTATATATTTACATGATGCATGCTTCAATTCAAGTCATGGATATCATAAACAGAAAGGTCTCATCGAGCTGATCATTTTAGACATATCATTTGCTTAATTTGGAATTATAAAACAAAAGTTATTAAATTATTAAATTCTAGTGGCAATTGGTGTAATTTAAATAAACTTGGAATTTTATTTGTGCAAAAGGCAAAATGGGTGGCATATTTGGAATCCTCTCATTTTTCTGATATCCAAACATACATCATTTATATTATTTGGACTAATAGATGAAAAGTTGTTTGAATTTGAAATTTATTTGAATTTTAAATACTCAGAAAAGATTTGAATAAATAAACAGACCAGACAAACTTTTTACACCCAACCTACTCTAGTCTGGGTCGCAGGTGGGCCAGGGTTCTACTGACCCGCCATGGCTTGAGGGAACAGAGGACCGGGGGTTGACTGGGAAAAAGCCGGGGAGCCTTTTGGCAAAACTACCAAGACACAGACAAATGGGCCAGGCTGGACCGCGGGTTGGCAAAAAGGTTCTGCAGGGGTTTTTTCGCAAAAGACCATGGCGCATCATATTTCTTCCTGAAGCTCGACGGCATGACATGCCGCATGGCGCGCTGTGATGGCGTTCGAACCCACGCCCTCGGCGCTTCATGGTCTGTTACCTTGGGGTGGGTTAGGTTAATGTCGTGAGGCGCGCGCTAGATATGGTGGCGTCGGGAGCTAGCGAAACAAACTTCGCCGCCGTCGCCTGAGCGCCGGCAATGATCCGCTCGTCTGAGGCAAGACCGACGACGAGGTTATGCGGGTAGGTAGGCTCACCGCGAGGCTGTCGGTGACGGTGGCGAGGCGCGGGGTGCAGACGATCAACGGCGAGGCTGACGCCGGCCGAAGCTAGGGTTTCCGGCGTGGCGGCGTCGGTCCTGGCGCTCCGGTCCGTCTCCTCCTCGCGTCTGGGTCCAGGGGCGTTGCAGCGGCTCCAGGGGACTTCCTCGACACCTTGCAGCAACACGCCACCGGCTAGAACGAGGCGGTGGTGAGCAGGCGGTGTGTGGCGAGGGGAGTTGGGGTGGTGGAGAAGGAGGCAGGAGGGAGGCGGGCAGGTCCTTGGGCGGATCTGGGGTCGCGCTGTGAGGCCCGGGGAGGATAAGAAGAGAGAGGGGGCCGGTGGTTGCGTGGGGGAGGGGAAGCTGGCAGGGTGCCTCCTTTCCCCTTCACATGCTCGGGTCGGTCAGGCCAGGCAAGGCAGGGCATTAGAGGGGTCTTCCAGGTGGGGTAGATGGCCAGGGGGGCAGGCAGGTGGACCTGGGGCGTGGGCAGGTGAGGCAGAGAGGGGAGACAAGAGGGGAGAGGGGCCGGCTCGGGCTAGGGCTAGGTTTGGGGATCCTTGGGCGTGTGGGGGTAGCTAGGTGGGTGCTAGGGTGGGGCCTGCATGGAAGAGAGAAGGGGCGAGCTAGGGTGGGGTATAGGTGATCAAGTAAGGAAGCTAGAAGGGGAGGGGTAGAAAGGTTTTGTTTAGAGAAAAAGGGTAGTTTAGGGTTTAGGTTTAGATAGAAAGGATGGATGGCAAGGGTAGGATTAGGGTTTTGCTAAGAGGGTTAAGAAAGAGATGGTGGTACTTAGGTTGATCAAGCAAGCTTTATGTACAAGCACACAAGATCAAGAAAGGCAAGAAAAGAAAGAGAGGGAGAGAGGGATTACCATGTGATGGAGGGGTGCTTCTTTGGTCCATGCATGATCCAAAAATGGCCAAGCAAGATCCAAGAAAGGGATGGTGGTTAGAAGGATTGGTGCATGCCTCATGAGCACATGTGTGTGCATGGGGCATGGGGGTAGGGGTTAAGCTAAAGGGGTAAGAGAGGGAGAGATGATGAAGAACTACAAGCCCAAAACAAGATTTAAGCAAAGGAAAAAGATCCACTTAGGAAAAACAAGCAAAAGCCAAAAACTAGAAAAAGGTGGCACTTGCATGGCCCATGCAAAAATAATTAATGCCAAATGGTTATATTGTGAAAACAACATTATTTCATGTGGCTTTAATCCTTTCATTCCCAAAAAGTGGGCAAAGGCCAAGCAAAAGATGATGGGTGGATCCAACCAACAACATGAGCTAGAGATACTCAAAACTAAAATGCCAAGCTCATATTAGTTGGATGGTGGAATTACAAGGTGGTGAAAGAAAAGGTGGTGGAGTCAATAAGAGAGATGCCCTCAACTCAACTTGGGCATTTAACAATATATCAAGAACCAAATACAATATCAAGAGGCAACTACAATTAATCATGCACATGAGATAAGAACCAAACAAGAAAAGGTTTTATATGATGCTTAAATGCAAGGTGGTATGATGGTATGAGCATGATATGATGATGATGCAACAATTATATGTTGGAAGTGGCCCTTTTTATTATTATAACCAGTAGCATTACAGGGGTTAGACAACTGGGATGCTACATATGCCATGGTAGAACAAAGGAAACAAGAAGGATCCAAGTCTACCAAAGGAAAAGGACCACTCCTACCTCCAAACAAGACAACCCAATTCAAAGGATCAAAGAAAACCAAGAAGCCTAAACAAGACATGAGTCTTGCACAATGTCGTAAATGTAAGGAAATGGGACACTACTCCAGTGGATGCCCAGAGAACAAGAAGAATAAAGGGATTGACCAAGTATGGTGCAACAAGCCAACGAACGGTCATTATGTAGCAACTTGCCCACAAGAGCCACGTAAAGAACTCAATGACATTCATTGCTTCAATCAGAAGAACCAGGACATTATGCAAGCAACTGTCCAGAAAGGATGAAGAACAAGTTGAACAAGCCTATGGAGAAGCTCAATCTTGGCCCATGAGTCAAGTATGGAAACCAAGGAAACCATGCAAATGTTTGCAATGAGAAATTTTCTCACGGATCCCAAGAAGGACAATATGTAATTTTGTTTGAAAAATTTTAAGGGTGGTAGTACCCTAGCTGTTTGAACTTGCTTGTAACCTTAACCTTCCCAAATCTCGGGACGAGATTTATTTTAAGGGTGGTAGCCTGTCACATCCCAAGATTTTCCAAATCTTGTAATGTGAAAATAAATGAGTAAAATAAAACTTTGTTTAATTTTCAGATCCAGAAGAAACTTTTTGAATTCAATTGGAACTTCAAACCCATTTGAATTAAATAAAATCTAAAGGGATCTAGAAATATAAACACATAAAGGAAAAATAAAAACATTTGGAAATACTATTTTGGATCTTTAATAAAAGATTTGGTATTCAAAAAAGAAAAGATGAGTTTATAAATAAAGAATAATTTATAAAGCCAAAATGAAACCTTGACCAAGCTTTTGAATTAAAAACATTTTTATTTAAATAAAGATAGGAAAGATTTGTTTAAATAAATTAATAAGAATTTGATATCCAACTTTGTTTAAATAAAAGGTTTTACTAATTTAATTGAAACATCAAAACTTATTAAAATATTTAAAATAAGTTTTCCCAAATATTTGATATTCATAATTAAAACCTACTAAGGTGTTTTGGCTTTGTTTTAGATTTTAAATAATCATCTCAATAAAACAAATCCTATTTGATTTAATAACTGAGACCCACTTATTTAATTGTAAATGGACCATAAATAAAAGGTTATTTTATGTTAAACAAGCTTTCCAAATATTCTTTATTTTTAAATAAAACCTACTGAATTGGTTTTGAAAATATTTGGATTTTAAATGAAGATTATATTAATCAAAACAAACCCTATTTTATTAAATAACTAAAATGTCCATTTTATTTAAATTAAGGAATGGATCTTAAAGAGAATAAAATTATAATTTTATTTTGGATTTTGGTTCATGTTACTAAACAGAACTAATTTCAATATTACAAAGTTTGAGTATTGTTTGAATTTATTTGAACCATGTGTGTTTTATAAAGATTTCAGAACAGAAATTTAGAAATAGAAAAGAAAAGGATACAGAATAAAAAAAATGGAAGAGGATCTGACCCAACCCAATGACCAGTGCGACCCACCATCTGGCCCAAACAGCCCAACTCACAGCCCACCTCCTCTTTTCCCTGAACCGTTTTCTTCACCGCCGAAAGAACCCGCTGAGCAGCTGACAGGTGGACCCTCCCTCTCCCTCTTTTTCCCACGATGGACCCGCTCTCATTTATCCTCCTCACCATGTGACCAATTCTTTCCCCCTCCTCCGTTTCAGCGACGATTGCTCGTGTTCAATTCGCTTCAATGCCGCGTGATCAACGCCCCCTGACCACGCACCTTAAATCACTCGCCCCTCCTATCTGTTTCCCCTCCGTCACCCCAAAGTATCACTCCACAAGGCAGCCCCAATTCCTCCCCGAGCTCCTCTGACTCCGACGAACCTCCCTGTCGATTCCGGCCACACACTGCCTCCCCTTGCTTCATCGACCAAGCACACACGCTCCCCATCCCCTGGCGCTACTATTCGTGCCCTCCGTTCAACTGCGTCCACGCCGTCGCCGTTTCGTCAGCGCCAAGACGGCTAGGTCAACTCCGACGAGCTCCTCTGGTAATCCCTGACCGCCCCCTCCTCTCTAGTTGACACTATCGTACTTCCCTTCCTCGTACGTGTCTAACGCTCCCTCTGTTATGCACCAGCATGCCTTGTAGCCTCGTTCCTGACCACAACCGAGCGTGCCTGACGGAAGCAGGAACTCCGGCAAGCGATTAGTACCGTCCCAGTGCGCCCCTTGCCACGACGACCACACGAACAACATCGCCTCATCCTCGCGACCTCGGTGAGCTTGCTCCCTTCCTGTTACGCGCTTCTGTTTAGCTAAGCGCCGCCAATCGCCGCTCACTTCGCCGTTGTTATCGCTACCGCCGATTCGGATCAGTTAGATAGGAGCCGTCCGATATCAATCGAGTGGATGAGATAGAATGACTTAAACGCGAAGGGGTACTCGATCTGGGCCACTCGATCTAACTAGATCCAACGCCCCACGGCCGTGATCCAACCGAACCGGTATCGAACAGTAAGAACTCGCCGCGTGTCGCCTATTAGGTTTAAAAACAGTTTTGAAAACAGAAATTTTTGCAAACTTCAAACCCTTGTATAGTTGGATCCACACGTCCAAAAATTACAAATTTGATGTCGATGGAATCAGCAAGACAAGCCCTAACCAACCCTACCCTTAGTTTAGCAAATAGTATTTGATAGATTGTTTGAAATTGCAGATCCTTTTGTGAGCTTGTTTAGAGTAGAAAAATTGTTTAAAATTGATTTTAGGATTAAAACCTTTGCAAAATGGATTTATGTGACCATACTGACCCTAGGAACCAACCCTTGGTGTTAAAAATGATTTTTGTAAAATTTAGGTTGAATTATTTAACTTAGCCATTTTCTAGCCAAATAAACTCATTGATTTTATTATGGAAATGTTTTTGCAAGGAAAACTTTGGGAAAATGTTTTGGACCAAACTTACTGACCCAAAACACCAAGCCTTGCCAAGGGCAACTCACTTGGTGAAAAACATAAAGTTTTGCTTTGATAAGAATAATTTTCACAACAGATGATGAATGAATTTTAAAATGGTCTTGAGATAAAACCCATTTGCAAATGACTTTGCCATTTTGGTAAAATGACCAATTTGGACCTTGCAAAGTTTAGAAACCTAGTGGAGACCATCCTTACAATAGAACCACCCTTTGCATACTTATGCATGACTTATTTTCCTTCTTGCCTTGTGTGTGTGATTTTGTTTGAGTATTGGTAGTTTAGAATGTTAGTTGATTTGGTGTTTGCTTGATTGACTTGTAGTGAAGTGTGAGACTAGCAAGATCAAGGAGTGAACTCTCATTCCCTACCAAAAAGGCAAGTTACACTATCATACAAATGCCCTACTATTTTTCATTATACTTAGTGGATTATGAAAACATGCATGAAAAGATTTCTTTATACTTATGCTATGCTTAATCCTAATAGGATTCCCTATACACCCCTTAGTAAAAATAATGAAGTTGTACATGCTTAGCCATGCTTTATTTTGACAAGAGATACATGTTGAGATTTTACAAAGGATTGAGAAAAGGACTTGTGTTTTACATAATAAAACAAGGACTCAATGAACCACCTAGGTGGTGGATACTTTAAGTTTTGGAGAAGGTGGCAACAAAAGAAACCATGTCTATGGAAATCACTTTGTGTTGTGCTCCAAAAAGAAAACCACCTAGGAAACTTAGAGATTGAACGTGTTTCTCCAATTGTGACTTTCGTGTACAACCACATGCTATTATGGCTCTGGCTTAGTCAACTACATTAGGAAGACCCATACATTGTCTTTAGTTACCGGACATGGGGATCTGGAATGCTTCATGGGGGCTGAAGGCAAGCTAGCAATGATGTATGGGAGGACCTTTTGGAAAGACTTCGTCACACTCTCAGTCTGTATACTCCATATTGGTGAGCACTAATCCAAGAGCCACTGGTGGCAACAAGATGGGATTGTGTCATGTGGGTAAAGTGTACTCCTTCTGCAGAAGTTAATAAAATATAAGTACTTAGCCGTGTCCCCGGTTATGGACAATACTGAGCAACTAAAGTTTGAACTATGGGAGATCTCGACATTCCAACTTCTAATATAAAAACTTGATGCACTTGGGGGTACCAAGGAATTCAAAGAGATTTGTTAAGCTTGATGCACTTGGGGAGTTACCAAGGTGCTCAAGAGCATGATGTACTTGGGGTTACCAAGGAACTCATGAGTTTTGAGAAAACTTGTTGCACTTGGGGTTACCAAGTGGCTCAAGGGATTTTTACAAGGACTTGAACACTTGAGTTTCTACCAAGGAGTTCAAGGAACTTGGAAAAGAAATTTGACAAAGTACTTAAAAACCCTTTTTGAAAAGATAGGATAAAACAATGCTTTATGCAAATAGCCTTAAACTCCACTTAGCCAAATTTGCATATAATGATAGTATCCACTCTTAGTGTACATAAAAGTGAAGCTTGCCAATACCATTCAAAATGTATTGACCCTTGTGGCTGTAACTTGTAATGTTGCAGGTTGATTGTTTTTAAATGAAGATTGTTTGATTGACTAGGATTACAAAGTCTACAAACATACACTGTGGCACTTTGAAGATGAAGGACTCATGACTATAGTTATTCCGCTGCAATGTAATGTATTAGCCAAATGAGCTATGTTTGATGTAATAAACTTATGTTATTCCTGGTTATAAATTTATATTATGACCTCTGTATCTTGATATTACATCTTAACTGTGGATGCTAGCTAATGATCCAGGGACTAGCATTGTAAAACACAGGAGGACTCTACCTTATTAGGTTGGGACCCCTACAGCCGGCCAGGGGGAGGGAGTCCTCCCCCAAGTCGGCCTCCTTGGACGGCGGTGGAGGGAGGAGGACTTTCTCCCCAAGTAGGTTTCCTACTCTCCCTCTACCAAGCAAACTTGTCGTTTGACTTTTCAAATTGGCGTTTGACTTTTCAAACTAGGATTTGATTTATCCCTTTTTTTGCTCAGCCATGATACCTAGTACATGATGCAACCATTCCACATTGTTATGACACATTCATGTACCTTCCCCTCCGGAGTGCCGGACCTTCCGAACCCTTCTAGAACATTCCCGATGAAAACACCGGAATCATTCCCCAACTCCGAAACAGGACTTTCCTTATATGAATATTATTCTCCGGACCATTCCGAATCTCCTCGTGATATCCCGAATCCCATCCGAGACTCCGAACAACATTCTGTCTCTTACTCATCATTCCATAACTACTCAACAACATCGAATCCTTAAGTGTGTCTCCCTACGGTTCGTGAATTATGCGGACATGATCGAGACACTTCTCCGAACTATAACCAATAGAGGAATCTGGAAATTCATACGACTCCCACATATTTCTACGATTACTTTGCGATTGAATGAACCACTTACATACGATACCAATTTCCCTTTGTCTCACGATAGTTTACTTATCTGAGGTTTTGATTGTCGGTATCTCTGCATACCTAGTTCAACCTCGTTACTGATAAGTACTCTTTTCTTGTTCCCATGATATGTGATCCCTTGTGAGCCAGTCACATGCTTGCAAGCTAATTGGATGACATTCCACCGAGAGGGCCCAGAGTATATCTATCCGTCATATGGATGGACAAATCCCACTCTTGATCCATGTGCCTCAACCCATACTTTCCGAATACTCAATGCCACCTTTATAGCCACCCAGTTACGGTGTGGTGTTTGATGTCATCAAAGCATCCTTCCGGTGATGGTGATAAGCATGATCTCATGGTCGAGGGAATTAGGTTACTATGTATCAGAAAGCTTATATCAATTAAACTATTAAAAGGACTTGATCTTTATGCTACGCTTATCTATAGGAGTATGTCCATCATACCATTCTCCTAATGATATGATCTTGTTGTTAACAACATCTCAATGTTTATGATAGGGAAACCACAATCATCTATTAACCAACAAGCTAGTATTATGTAGAGGCTTTACTAGGGACTCTAATTTGGTTTACAAATCACACAAGTATTAATGTTTCCTGGTTAATACTATTATAGCATGAATGTAAACATTTATCATAAACACAAAGATATAATAATAACTACATTTATTATTGCCTCTAGGGCATATCTCCAACAACATTCTCCATCGCATTTTCCGTGAGACTGTTGCCCCTCGTGCGGGCAATAAGGATGAGATACATGGGTTTTCGGTGGACTTGCTGTTCAACACATTCCTCAACCGCGACTCATGCACCGCTCTTGATGTGTCAGACTATATATGGAATGAGATGGTTGCTGCTGCACACTCTCGGAGGGTTCCACCGTTTGCTCCATAAATTATGGCCCTCATTGTGTCTAAATGCCCTTCCATTGCTCGGTCACTCTCCACTCGTCCTCTCATTGTGCACCGCTCCAAGGCACTCAAGATCAAGACACATGCAAAACCCCGCGTTGTGGCGGAAGAGGAGGAATGGGATGACTTTGAGGATGCTGACAGTGGTCGTGACACCGACTATGTTGTCTCCCGCCGCAAGCATGCCCAACCCTCTTGGTCCAAGAGGATGAAGGCCAAGCTAAAGAAGATTTTCTTCTTCCAAGTTGACACCCAGAAGCGCATGTATGAGGCGCATGTCTATGCGAAGAAAGCTAGTGCTCAGCAGAAGGACATGATGGTTGCCCAAGGTTTGACAGTCTCTGAGGGGTCCGAGACCAACATCACTCCAGAAGAACAGTGGATCTCTCAGCACAACCATTGGGACGATGATGTCTCTTCCTCACACCACGCTCCGCCCACCCATGAGGAGGACTTTGATGATGATGATGATGAGGAGGAGGATTGACTGTCGGGACGGTAGTCTTGCACTTGTCCCTTTTTGGCGTCTTGATGCCAAAGGGGGAGAAGTTGCACTTTAGGCACGGGTGTTGCATGGGAAGTCACAGGCCCGTTCTTATTTTGATCCTTTTATTGCTTGTGAACTTCGATTTCCCTCTATTTTATGTGTGAGACTATGTGGTTATGTCGTGGATCCATCTTGTGAGACTATGTGGTTTATGTCGTGGATCCATCTTGTGAGACTATATGGTTTATGTCATGGATCCATCTTATGATGATATGCGTTATCCATTGTCTATATATCTCTCATCATAAGTTATTGTGCAAAGGTATGTTTTCAAATGCTAGTATCTATATTTGTGCACCCATGTTGGGTTTGTAAAATAGAGGGGGAGGTTAGTCTCTACACATCTAGGGGGAACCCCGACTCTATTTTACAAATGCCATGAGTTTCTCCATAAAATCATTTTGCAAAAGTGTGTTGTCATCAAACACCAAAAAGGGGGAGATTGAAAGAGAATTTTCTATCCTTCTGATTTTGATGTTTGATAACAACACATTTATCGGTCTAATAGTGTGCTAAGTGTATCACAGGTTTGATAGAGTATGGCACAAATATTGTCTTGCCCAATTAACCTTGCCAAAAACCTCTGTGGCAACCGGTAGTACCGGAAAAATGATCGGTACTACCGCTTGGCACCGGTACTACCGGTCCTGGTACCGGTTGGACCCGTGCAAAGTTGGGAAGGTTGGTTTTTCCTCAGCACCACCCGGTACCGCGGAGCGACACTACCGCTCCAACCGGTAGTACCGCTTGATACAAGCGATACTACCGCTTGGACACGGTAGTACCGCTCAGCAGTACCGGGAAATACTGTTGAAAGACCAAACCCGGGAAGTACTGTTGAAAGACCAACCCCTCCCTTCTCACATGGTGCCCACCGGTAATTGGGACCGATACTACCGCCCTGACCGGTAGTACCGCATCTTATGACCGGTACTACCGCTTGGGGGTAGTACCGCAAGGGTGTACCGGGCAGACCTAAAGATGGCCCGACCAAGGCGCATCTCAGATTACTGGTCCGATCTTGGACGGTAGTCAGCTTCTTGGTACTACCGCTAAATCTGGTAGTACCAGTGCACTTATGGCTCCAACGGCCATATTTCTTGGAGGGGTATAAATACACCTCCACCTACCTTGGGACAAAGTGCTCAGCCACATTAAAGTCAAGACCACCATTGGAGCCACCAAATCCGCAAGATCTCCTCAATCCACCACCCAAAGTCTTTGATCTTTGGGGAATCGAAGGAGGAGGCCCCGATCTACTACTTCACCAAAAGAGATCTTCGTTTCCCCTCATTCCATTGAGGGCCCCTTGGCTCTAGTGTTTTCTTGTAAACTCTAGTTCTAGATTTGGTTCTTACAAGCTTGTCTTTGATTGTCTTGACAGCTTGCTTGTATTTGGGAGCCTCCAATTCAGTTGTGGATGTGTGCCCCAAACTTGTAAAGGTGCCGGCTTCCACCTTGAAGGTTGCCGATACAGTGGAAGGTGTAGGGGTTCGTAGCATGGAAAACAAAAAAATTCTACCGCATACAAACAAACATGCCAAGATCTATCTACTAGATTGTAGCAACGAGTCGATAGAATAAATCACCCTCGAATATTCCAAAGTGTTTAACGAGAGCAGATTCTCGTGGGTGATGTAGTCGTACTCTTGCCGATCTCAAGATCGTGTCGACGATCCTTCCGGCGCCGCGTTCCGGCAGCGCTCCCGTAGTCGGTCACATGTTCGGTACTCGATGAAGACCTTCCTCTCCCTTGTTCCAGCAGGCAGCGGAGGTTGTAGCACTCTCCTCGCGATTCCGGCAGCACGACGGTGTGGTACCGGAAGTAGAGGGGAGATCTCGCAGGGCTTCGCCTTAAGCCGGAGCGAGTATGGTAGACTATGAGAGAGGCCTTGACGATCTAGGGTTTAGAGGCACCAAGGGGCGGAGCTTGGCCGGCGGCTAGGGCTTGGAGAAGCCCCAACTCGGCGGCTTGGGAGGAAACCCTAGGGCGGCGGGGACTGCAGGAGGCCGGCGGCTAGGGTTAGGGTTTTGGGTGTGAGAGGTGTAGGGTAGAGGGGGCACCCCTGCCCCGTCTTTTATAGGTGGGAGGGCGCCGTCCAAGGGGAGGGAGTCCTCCCCCAAGTCGGCCTCCTTGGCCGGCGGGTGGAGGGAGAGGAACTCCTCCCCAAGTAAGGTTTCCTACTCTCCCTCTACCAAGCAAAACTGCCGTTTGACTTTTCAAATTGGCGTTTGACTTTTCAAACTAGGATTTGATTTATCCCTTCATTTTGCCCAGCCATGATACCTAGTACATGATGCAACCATTCCACATTGTCATGACACATTCATGCACCCTTCCCCTCCGGAGTGTCGGACCTTCCGGAACCTTCTAGAACATTCGTGATGAAAACACCGGAATCATTCCCCAAATCCGAAACAGGACTTTCCTTATATGAATCTTATTCTCCGGACCATTCCGGATCTCCTCGTGATATCCCGGTTCCCATCCGAGACTCCGAACAACATTCGGTCTCTTACTCATCATTCCATAACTACTCAACAACATCGAATCCTTAAGTGTGTCTCCCTACGGTTCGTGAATTATGCGGACATGATCGAGACACTTCTCCGAACAATAACCAATAGAGGAATCTGGAAATTCATATGTCTCCCACATATTTCTATGATTACTTTGCGATCGAATGAACCACTTACATACGATACTATCCCTTTGTCTCACGATAGTTTACTTATCCGAGGTTTTGATCGTCGGTATCTCTGCATACCTAGTTCAACCTCATTACTGATAAGTACTCTTTTCTCGTTCCCGTGATATGTGATCCCTTGTGAGCCAGTCACATGCTTGCAAGCCAATTGGATGACATTCCACCGAGAGGGCCCAGAGTATATCTATCCGTCATATGGATGGACAAATCCCATTCTTAATTCATGTGTCTCAACCCATAATTTCCGAACACACAATGCCACCTTTATAGCCACATAGTTACGGTGTGGTGTTTGATGTCATCAAAGCATCCTTCCGTTGATGGTGATAAGCATGATCTCATGGTCGAGGGAATTAGGTTACTATGTATCAGAAAGCTTATAGCAATTGAACTATTAAAATGACTTGATCTTTATGCTACGCTTATCTATAGGAGTATGTCCATCATACCATTCTCCTAACGATATGATATTGTTGTTAATAACATTTCAATGTTCATGATAGGGAAACCACAATCATCTATTACCAACAAGCTAGAATTATGAAGAGGCTTTACCAGGGACTCTAATTTAGTTTACAAATCACACAAGTATTAATGTTTCCTGGTTAATACTATTATAGCATGAATATAAACATTTATCATAAACACAAAGATATAATAATAACTATATTTATTATTGCCTCCAGGGCATATCTCCAACAGTCTCCCGGTTGTGTACTCATCGACATGCAAGTCATGAAACATTACAAAACATGATCATCACATACAATATACACATCACATCTTGGGCCATACTATATCACAGAAAAACACTCCCTGCAAAAACAAGTTAGACGCCTCTACTTTGTTGTTGCATGTTTTACGTGGCTTATGGGAGTAGATGCTAAGAACGATTCTTACCTACTGAAAGCCACAATGGTGATATTATGGTTGCCAAACTCCGGTGTTAATCCCATGACAACTATAGTGAGAGAAACTGACATCCACCAGCCGCATGTGTGGAACAAGCCACACGTCAAGTGCGGAGCCGGTCTCGCGAATGACGTCGCATAAGGTTGGCCTGGACCGCTTCAATCTCACTATCCCGCGTCATAAGAAGAACACAAACAAGAGGCTTGCAACAGAAAACATCAACGCCCGCAACAACCATGTTGCATTCTACTCGTGAAACACATCTACGCATAGATCTAGCTCTGATACCACTGAAGGGTTTCGCGGCATAGTAAATCAAAAATTTCTACGGATGCGAACAGAGGGAAAGCCAAGATCTAATCTAGGAGATGCAACCAACGAGAGAGATTGGATTAGGTCTTCATACCCTTGAAGATTCGCTGTGAGCGTTCGTCGGGCGTGGGTGATGTAGTACTGCTTCTCCTCCTCGCGATCCGATCCGATCTAGCACCATAAGTGGCGGTGCCTCCGTGAGATGCACACGTGCAGCACCTCGACGTCTCCTCCTTCCTCGGTCCAGCAAGTATGGTGGAGACGGATTCGATCTACAATACGACGGCGTGGTGTATATGGTGGAGAGTTTCTGCAGCAGGGCTTCGCCTGGCGGTCGGGAGGGAGAGGAGGGCAACGGCGGCTAGGGTTGGAGGGAAGGTGTGGGGGTTGGTGCGCCCCTCTTTATATAGAGGCAGCTAGCCCCTCCCAAGCCCAAACCGCCCCAAAGGATAAGGAGTGGGGGCAAACCCCCTTCTAGAAGGTCTATCTCGAGTTTAAACCTCTCTAGGCCATTTGGGCCCTATGGGGCCTTGTGCCCCCAATCTGACCAGGGCACTCCCTCATAGGACCATGCCCCTCCCGGAAGGTGGGGCCACGTTGGTCCCCTTCGGAAGGTTCTAGAAGCTTCGGTACAATACCGATTAACGGAACAATTCGAACTCCAAAACTGCCTTGCCTTATATGAATCTTATTCTCGGACCACTCCGGAACCTCGTGATGTCCGGATCCCATCCGAGACTCGAACAAAATTCATAAACCAATTATCCAATCTATCCTAGCGTCGAGACACGTTAAGTGTGTGATCCTGCGGGTTCGAGAATATGAGACATGATCTTCTATCAATAATCAACAAGAGGGTGCAGGCACCCATATTGACTCCCACATTCATCGATGATCATATCGGATGAACCACGATGTCGATTCAATCAATCCCATATATATATTCCCTTCGTCTCGCGATATTTTACTTGCGAGATTTGATCGTCGATGCGTCATACCTAGTTCATCTCGTTCACAGCAAGTACTTTACTCTCCGTAATCCGATATAACTTTGTGATTAACTCCTTAACCACATGCTTGCAAGCGGTGTTGATATCGATTACGAGTGGGCCCAAGTATATCTCTCCGACTTGGGAGGACAAATCCCATCTCGATACATACAACCCAATGGATACTTTCCGATCACCTGAGAGACACCTTTATGATCACCCTCTCATAGGATGACGTTTGATGACCTCAAAGCTTTCTTCCGATACCAGGGAGTTGTATTATCTCATGGTCTAAGGAATACAATATTTGACATAAGAAAAGCTTCGCAAAGACGAACATGATCACACGATCTAATTGCTTCGCTTAGTTTGGGTCTGTCCATCATATCATTCTCCCAATGATATGATCTCATTATCAATTGACAACTCATGTCTATGGTTAGGAAACCTTAACCATCATTGATCAATGAGCTAGTCCATAGAGGCGTACTAGGGACACGGTGTTGTTCACAAACCACACAAGTATTAAAGTTTCCGCTTAATACAATTCTAGCATGGAATATAAACATTATCATGAACGAGAATTATAATAATAACATCTTTATTATTGCCTCTAGGGCATAATTCCAACAGTCTCCCACTTGCACTAGAGTCAATAATCTAGTTTACATTTGGCAACAATCTCACCCATGGCAATCGAGGTCTTGATCATGTTTTACACGTGGAAGAGGTTTAGTCAATGGATCTGCGACATTCAGATCTGTATGTACTTTCTTGATCTTCAGATCTCCATCTGCTATATAATCTCGGATTATATGAAACTTGCGGTTGATATGCTTGGTCTTTGGATGATATCTTGGTTCCTTAGCGAGTGCTATGGCGCCAGTGTTGTCACACAATATCTCCAGTGGGTCCAATGCACTTGGAACCACACCAAGCTCAGTGATGAAGTTTCTGATCCAAACTCCTTCACTTGACGCTTCTGCAGCAGCCATGTATTCCGCTTCTACTGTAGATCCCACGATCACGCTTTGCTTGCAGCTTCCCCAGCTCATAGCTCCTCCATTCAAAATATAAACGTATCCTGTCTGAGATTTAGAAGCATCCTTGTCGGTGTCAAAACTAGCATCGATGTAACCTTTTACGACAAGCTGTTCATCACCCCCATAGACTAAGAACATTTCTTTAGTCCTATTTAGGTACTTTAGGATGTTCTTCACGGCTGTCGATGTTCCTCTGGATCACTTTGATATCTTCGTCAAACTAAGAGCATTGGACACATCCGGTCTAGTACACATGGCATACATGATAGAACCTATGGCCGAGGCATAAGGCACTTTGCTCATAGCTTCCCTATCATTTCATGGTAATGGACACCGAGCCTTGCTCAATATCTTACGACAACAACATAGGCCTTGAACCTTTCTTTGCCTTATCCATTACGAACCTTTTCGTAACTCGTCTAGGTATGTACTACGGCTTAAAGCTATCAGACGTCTTTTTCTATATCTATAGATCTTGATGCCCAATATATAAGCAGCTTCACCTAGGTCTTTCATTGAAAAACACTTGTTCAAATAACTCTTCACATCGTTAAGCATGTTGATGTCATTTCCGATAATCAATATGTCATCCACATATAGTACCGTAGCCACCGAGCTCCCACTCACTTTATTGTAGATACAAGCTTCGTAGCAATTTGGAACAAATCCAAAGCTCTTGATCACTTGATCAAAACGAAGGTTCCAACTCCGAGATGCTTGCTTCAGTCCATAAATGGAACGCTGAAGTTTGCATACTTTATCAGCATCCTTAGGATCGACAAAACCTTCGGGTTGCATCATATACAACTCTTCATCAATGTTTCCATTGCGAAGCGATCTTGACATCCATCTGCCATATTTCATAATCATGAAACGCAGCAATTGCTAATAAAATCCGAATGGACTTAAACATCGCTACGGGAGAGAAAGTCTCATCGTAGTCAACACCTTGAACTTGTCGAAAACCTTTCGCGACAAGCCGTGCTTTATAGATGGTAACATTACCATCCGCGTCCGTTTTCTTCTTGAAGATCCACTTGCACTCAACGGCCTTTCGGTCGCTGGGAGGGTCAACCAAAGTCCATACTTGGTTTTCGCTCATGGATCCCAATTCGGATTTCATGGCTTCTAGCCATTTCTCAGAGTCTGGGCTCATCATCGCTTCCTCATAGCTCGTAGGTTCACTATCTTCCACTAACAAGACAGTCAAGACAGGGTTGCCGTACCACTCAGGAGGGGCACGCGACCTTGTCGACCTGCGACGCTCGATGGCGACATCGTCCGAAGCTTCATGATCCTTGTCATTAGCTTCCTCTATTGTTGGTGCAGGCGACACTGGAACAATTTCAGGTGCTGCGCTACTCTCGAATTCAAGAGAAGGTTCAATAACCTCGTCTAGCTCTACATTCCTCCCACTCACTTCTTTCGAGAGAAACTCCTTCTCAAGAAAGGAACCGTTCTTTGCGACAAACACTTTGCCTTGGTTACGTGATAGAAGGTATACCCAATAGTTTCCTTAGGGTATCCTATGAAGACGCATTTCTCGCTTTGGGTTCGAGCTTGTCCGCATCAACTTCTTGACGTAAGCTTCATCCCCAAACTTTAAGAAACGACAACTTAGGTTTAGCACCAAACCATAGTTCATACGGTGTCGTCTCAACGGTTTAGATGGTGCCCTATTTAAAGTGAATGCAGCGGTTTCTAATGCATAACCCCAAAATGATAACGGCAAATCAAGTAAGAGACATCATTGATCGGACCATATCTAATAAGGTTCGATTCGGCGTTCAGACACACCATTGCTATTGTTAGGGTGGCGTGAGTTGCGAAACAATTCCGCTTGCTTTAAGATGCGTGAGAAAATCATAACTCAAATATTCGCCCCCACGATCGGATCGTAGAAACTTAATCTTTCTGTTACGATGGTTCTCCACTTCATTCTGAAATTCGTTGAACTTTTCAAATGTTTCAGATTTATGTTTCATTAAATATACATACCCATATCTACTTAAGTCATCGGTAAAAGTGAGAAAATAGCGATATCCACCGCGCGTCGAAACACTCATCGGTCCGCATACATCGGTATGTATGATTTCCAACAAGTCCGTTGCTCGCTCCATCATACCTGAGAACGGGGTTTTGTTCATCTTGCCCATGAGGCATGGTTCGCATGTGTCAATGATTCAAAATCAAGAGACTCCAAAAGTCCATCAGAATGGAGTTTCTTCATGCGCTTTACACCAATATGACCTAGACGACAGTGCCACAAATAAGTAGTATTATCACTATCTACTTTGCATCTCTTAGCCTCAATGTTATGGATGTGTGTTTCATCCCTTTCGAGATTTAGAAGAAATAAACCATTCACAAGAGGTGCATGACCATAAAAGATGTTACTCATATAAATAGAACAACCATTATTCTCCGATTTAAATGAATAACCGTCTTTCAATAAACACGATCCAGAAATAATGTTCATGCTCAACGCAGGCACATAATAACAATTATTAAGGTTTAAAACTAATCCGGAAGGTAAAACTAAGGAGAGCGTGCCGACGGCCATCACATCAACTCTTGATCCGTTGCCAACGCGCATCATCACCTCATCCCTCGCAAGCCGCCGTCTATTCCGTAGCTCCTGTTTCGAGTTACAAATATTAGCAACTGAACCGATATCAAATACCCAGGCACTACAACGAGGGCTAGTAAGGAAAATATCAATAACATGTATATCAAATATACCTTTGATGGTGCCAGCCTTCTTGTCCGCTAAGTACTTCGGGCAGTTGCGCTTCCAGTGACCCTTGTCCTTGCAATAGAAGCACTGTCGGCTTAGGACCAGACCTGAGCTTCTTCTCAGCAGAGGCAACGCGCTTGCCGCCGCCTTTCTTGAAGGGCTTCTTTGCACCCTTACCTTTCTTGAAGGTGGGGGGTTTGTTGACCATCAACACATGATTATTCTTTTTGATGTTCACCTCCGCTACTTTCATCTTAGCAAAGAGCTCAGTGATCATATCAGTGGAACCAATCTGATTGTGATCAACTACAGAACTTTTGTAGCTAGGAGTGTCAATCTTGAGCTCCTCTGGAATCTTGCAGTCCAGTTGCTCAAGGCGTTGAGTGTAGCCCGTCATCTCAATGGCGTGCTCACTAACGGAACTCCCTTCCTCCATCTTGTAGTTAAAGAATTTCTTAGAGATCTCATATCTCTCAGAACGGGCTTGAGTCTGAAACATGTTTTTCATCTCCTCGAGAATATCAAAGGGCCCGGCGAACTCCTCAAAACGATTTTGAAGATCCGATTCCATATCATACAACATGGCGATCTTAATCAAATCATAATCATCCTTGCGCGACTGATAAACAGCTTTTTCATCAGTCGGCGCATCTATAGCAGGGGCGTCACCTAGCGCTTTCTCAAGGACATAGTCCTTTTGTCCGCCAGCGAGAATGATTCTCAGAATGCGAAACCATTTGGTGAAGTTAGACCCATTGTTTCTAAGCTTTTCTATCTCAGTAAAAACATTGAAGTTGAAGTTGGACTTGGCCATGTGATCTACAGTATTTGCAAGTACAATTTAGACTATGTTCATGATAAATAGTTCAACTTAATCAAATTACTAGATGAACTATCACTAAATTCAACATCCCTCAAGTTGTTTAGTGAACACGATCCAAATTCACCACACCTAATCCGATCATCACGAGAAGAGATGTGGTTTCAATGGTGGACAACGAAGTGTCGATCATATCATTCATATGACTCATGCTTAACCTTTCGGTTCTTGTGTTGCGAGGCCATGTCTGTACATGATAGGCTCGTCAAGTTAGACCCAAGTATTTCCGCGTGTGCAAAACTGGCTTGCACCCATTGTATGTGAGCGTAGAGTCTATAGCAACCGATCATCACGTGATGCTTGGACACGACGAACTTTCGCAACGGTGCATACTTGGGGAGAACACAGTTTTTATCTTGATCTTTAAGTGAGGAATCATCTTATAATGCTACCGTCGCGATCTAAGCATACCAAGATACATAAAAGGATAAACATCACATGCATATAACTTTATGTGACATGGTATAGCCAATCTTCGCGCAATGATCTCCATCTTGTGCGTTCCGGCATGATCTCCATCACTCCACCATGATTGCCTCCACCACGAATAGCAACTACAACTATTGCTAACTACTTAGCGATAAAGTAAAGCTATTACATGGAGTATAAGAAGTTGACTCGCAGGTCATACACAATTATAAAGACAACCATATGGCTCCTGCCGGTTGTGTACTCATCGACATGCAAGTCGTGAAACATTACAAAACATGATCATCGCATACAATATACACATCACATCTTGGGCCATACCATATCACAGAAAACACTCCCTGCAAAAACAAGTTAGACGCCTCTACTTTGTTGTTGCATGTTTTACGTGGCTTATGGGAGTAGATGCTAAGAACGATTCTTACCTACGGAAAGCCACAATGGTGATATTATGGTTGCCAAACTCCGGTGCTAATCCCATGACAACTATAGTGAGAGAAACTTACATCCACCAGCCGCATGTGTGGAACAAGCCACACGTCAAGTGCGGAGCCGGTCTCGCGAATGACGTCGCGTAAGGTTGGCCTGGACCGCTTCAATCTCACTATCCCGCGTCATAAGAAGAACACAAACAAGAGGCTTGCAACAGAAAACATCAACGCCCGCAACAACCATGTTGCGTTCTACTCGTGAAACACATCTATGCATAGATCTAGCTCTGATACCACTGAAGAGTTTCGCGACATAGTAAATCAAAATTTTCTACGGATGCGAACAGAGGGAAAGCCAAGATCTAATCTAGGAGATGCAAACAACGAGAGAGATTGTATTAGATCTTCATACCCTTGAAGATTACGCAGTGAACGTTCGTTTAACGTGGGTGATGTAGTCGTACTCGCTTCTCCTCCTCGCGATCCGATCCGATCTAGCACCACAAGTGGCCGTGCCTCCGTGAAATGCACACGTGCAGCACCTCGACGTCTCCTCCTTCCTCGGACCAGCAAGTATGGTGGAGATACGGATTGGATCTACAACACGACGGCGTGGTGTATATGGTGGAGAATTTCTGCAGCAGGGCTTCGCCTGGCGATCGGGAGGGAGAGAGGGAGGCGGCTAGGGTTGGAGGGAAGGTGTGGGGGTTGGTGCGCCCACCCCTCTTTATATAGAGGCGGCGCAGCCCTCCCCCCAAGCCCAAACCGGCCCCAAAGGATAAAGAGTGGGGGCAAGAAACCCCTTCTAGAAGGTCTATCTCGAGTTTAAACCTCTCTAGGCGGCTGGGCCCTATGGGGCCTTGTGCCCCCAATGCGGCCAGGCACTCCCTCATAGGCCCATTCCCCCTCCGGAAGGTGGGGCCACGTTGGTCCCCTTCGGAAGGTTCTAGAAGCTTCGGTACAATACCGGAACAATTCCGAACTCAAACTCCAAAACTGCCTTTATATGAATCTTATTCTCGGACCACTCCGGAACTCTCGTGATGTCCCGGATCCCATCCGAGACTCGAACAAAAATTCATAAACCAATTATCCAATCTATCCTAGCGTCGAGACACGTTAAGTGTGTGACCTGCGGGTTCGAGAATATGCGACATGATCTTCTATCAATAATCAACAAGAGGGTGCAGGCACCCATATTGACTCCACACATTCATCGATGATCATATCGGATGAACCACGATGCCAAGATTCAATCAATCCCATATATATATTCCCTTCGTCTCGCGATATTTTACTTGCCGAGATTTGATTTGATCGCTTGCATAGTCATACCTAGTTCAATCTCCTTCACAGCAAGTACTTTACTCGTTCCGTAATCCGATATAATTTTGTGATTAACTCCTTAACCACATGCTTGCAAGCGGTGTTGATATCGATTACCGAGTGGGCCCGAAGTATATCTCTCTGACTTGGGAGGGACAAATCCCATCTCGATACATACAACCCAACAGATACTTTCCGATCACCTGAGTGACACCTTTATGATCACCCTCTCATAGGATGATGTTTGATGACCTCAAAGCTTTCTTCCGATACCAGGGAGTTGTATTATCTCATGGTCTAAGGAATACAATATTTGACATAACAAAAGCTTCGCAAAGACGAACACGATGACACGATCTAATTGCTTCTCTTAGTTTGGGTCTGTCCATCATATCATTCTCCCAATGATATGATCTCATTATCAATTGACAACTCATGTCTATGGTTAGGACACCTTAACCATCATTGATCAATGAGCTAGTCCATAGAGGCGTACTAGGGACACGGTGTTGTTCACAAACCACACAAGTATTAAAGTTTCCGCTTAATACAATTCTAGCATGGAATATAGACATTATCATGAACGAGAATTATAATAATAACATCTTTATTATTGCCTCTAGGGCATAATTCCAACACGCTGTCCAATGATCCACTCCTGGATCACTTTGATATCTGTTAGTTAAACTAATAGCATATGCAATGTCGGGTCTAGTACATAGCATGACATACATTAGAGATCCTATGGCTGAGGCATAGGGAGTCTTACTCATCCTTTCTCTATCTTCTGCCATTGCTGGACTTTGAGTTTTACTCAAGGTCGTATTGGGCAACATGGGCAAGAACGCTTTCTTTCTATCTTCCATTCCAAACCTCTTTAGAACTTTGTCCAAATATGTACTTTGTGACAATGATATTAGGCGTCTCGATCTATCTCTATAAATCTTTATGCCTAATATGTAAGCTGCTTCGCCAAGATCTTTCATTGAAAAACTATTATTCAAATATTTCTTGACACTATTAAGAAGGTCTACATCATTCCCAATCAACAATATGTCATCTACATATAGTATTATTAATGCTACAGAGCTCCCACTCACTTTCTTGTAAATACAAGCTTCTCCATAAGTTTGTATAAAACCAAAACTTTTGATTACCTTATCAAAACGTTGATTCTAACTTCGGGATGCTTGCTTCAATCCATATATGGACCGTTGAAGTTTGCATACCTTGTTAGCATCTTTAGGATCGACAAAACCTTTGGGTTGCATCATATACAACTCTTCATCAATGTCTCCATTGAGGAACACTATTTTGACATCCATCTGCCATATCTCATAATCGTAATATGCAGCGATTGCTAAAAAAAATCCTCACAGACTTTAGCTTCGCTACTGGTGAGAAAGTCTCATCGTAGTCAACTCCTTGAATTTGTCGAAACCCTTTTGCGACAAGTCGAGCTTTATAGTCAGTAACATTACCATCAGCATTTGTTTTCTTCTTGAAAATCCATTTGTTCTCGTGACCTTTCTACCATCCTAAGTCCACCAAAGTCCATACTTGGTTTTCGTACATGGATCGAATCTCGGATTTCATGGCTTCTTGCCAATTATTGGAATCTGGGCTCATCATCGCGTCCTCATATGTCGCAGGGTCATCGATGTTGTCCACCAACATGACACTCATAACGGGATCATACCAATTAGGAGTGGTACGAGTTCTCGTTGACCTGCGAGGCTCTGTAGCAACTTCAATCGAAGTTTCATGATCATCATCATTAGCTTCCTCTCTTATTGGGGCAGGCACCACAGGAACTTCTTCCGGTGCTGCGCTACTCGCAAGTTCGAGAGAAGGTTCAATAACCTCGTCGAGTTCTACTTTCCTTCCAGTCACTTCTTTCGAGAGAAATTCTTTCTCTAGAAAGGATCCATTCTTGCCAACAAAGATTTTGCCTTCGGATATATGATAGAAGGTATACCCAATAGTTTCCTTCGGGTATCCTATGAAGACGCATTTTTCTGCTTTGGGTTCAAGCTTGTCCGGTTGTAACTTCTTTACATAGGCTTCGCAACTCCAAACTTTAAGGAACGACAATTTAGGTTTCTTCCCAAACCATAATTCATACGGTGTCATTTCAACGGATTTAGATGGTGCCCTATTTAAGTGAATGCGGTTGTTTATAATGCATAACCCTAAAATGATAGTGGTAAAAGTGTAAGTGACATCATATAACGAACCATATCTAAGAGAGTTCGATTACGATGTTCGGACACACCATTACGCTGTGGTGTTCCCGGCGGTGTCAATTGTGAAAGTATTCCGCATTTCTTCAAATGCTCACCAAACTCGTAACTTAGATATTCACCTCCACGATCAGAACGTAGAAATTTAATCTTCTTGTTACGTTGATTCTCTACCTCACTTTGAAATTCCTTAAACTTCTCGAAAGTTTCGGACTTATGTTTCATGAGATATATATACCCATATCTACTCAAGTCATCCGTGAAGGTAAGAACATAACGATAACCACCGCGCGATGCTACACTCATTGGACCACACACATCGGTATGTATGATTTCCAATAAGTCTGTAGCTCGCTCCATCATACCAGAAAATGGAGTCTTAGTCATTTTACCCGTCAGACATGCTTCGCATCTTTCAAGTGATTCAAAATCAAGTGATTCAAGAAGTCCATCGGAATGGAGTTTCTTCATGCGCTTCACTCCAATATGACCAAGACGAGAATGCCACATATAGGCCGAGTTATCACTAAATTTCAAACGTTTAGCTTCAGTGTTATTAATATGTGTATTTCCACTATCGAGATTCAATAAGAATAGACCATCTATCAAAGGTGCATGTGCATAAAAAATATTAATCATATAAATCGAACAACCATTATTCTCGGACTTAAACAAGTAACCGTCTCGCAATAAACAAGATCCCGATATAATGTTCATGCTTAACGCAAGAACCAAATAACAATTAGTTTAACTATAAAACTAATCCCGATGGTAGATGAAGAGGTAGCATTCCGACCGCGATCACATCAACCTTTGATCCATTTCCAACGCGCATCGTCACCTCGTTCTTCGCTAGCTTCCGTTTATTCTACAGTACCTGTTTCGAGTTATAAATATGAGCAACCGAACCAGTATCAAATACCCAGGCACTACTACGAGTACTAGTGAGATACACATCAATAACATGTATATCGAATATACCTTTCTTCTTGATGTTGCCGTTCTTCAAATCTGCCAAGTACTTTGGGCAATTCCGCTTCCAGTGACCCTCTCCCTTGCAGTAAAAGCATTCAGTATCAGGCTTGGGTCCAGCCTTGGTCTTCTTCCCCAGTGCGGTAACTTTCTTACCACCCTTCTTGAAGTTTCCCTTTTGCTTAGACTTGCCTTTCTTGAATTTGGTGGTCTTATTGACCATCAACACTTGGTGCTCTTTCTTGATCTCCACTTCTGCAGATTTCAACATGGAGAAGAGTTCTGGAAACTGCTTGTTCATGCTTTGCATATTGTAGTTCATCACAAAGTTCTTGTAACTTGGTGGCAGTGATTGGAGGACACGGTAAATCCCCAAAGCATTAGGAATCACTATACCCAAGCTTTGGAGTTTGTTTATGCGTCTGCACATCTTAAGCACATGCTCACCGATGGAGCTGCCTCTTCCATCTTGCGCTTAAATAACTTTCGTAAGCCTCATAACTCTCAACCGCGTGAGTCTCAAATATCAATTTGAGTTCACGGACAATATCATGTGGGTCATGGTTCTCAAACCTTTTCTGAAGCTCCCATTCCAAACCATACAAGATAGCACACTGAACTATGGAGTACTGATTCTTCCGAGCGAGGTAAACGTTCTTTACTTCATCGGTAGCATTAGCTGCAGGCGGGTCACCCAGCGGTGCATCCACCACTGTAGGGGTTCGTAGCATGGAAAACAAAAAATTTCTACCGCATACAAACACACAGGCCAAGATCTATCTACTAGATTGTAGCAACAAGTCGATAGAATAACTCACCCTCGAAGATTCCAAAGTGTTTAACGAGAGTATATTCTCGTGGGTGATGTAGTCGTACTCTTGCCGATCTCAAGATCGTGTCGACGATCCTTCCGGCGCCGCGTTCCGGCAGCGCTCCCGCAGTCGGTCACATGTTAGGTACTCGATGAAGACCTTCCTCTCCCTTGTTCCAGCAGGTAGCGGAGGTTGTAGCACTCTCCTCGCGATTCCCAAAGACGACGTGGGCACCGAAGTAGAGGGGAGATCTCGCAGGGCTTCGCCTTAAGCCGGAGCGAGTATGGTGGACTATGACAGAGGCCTTGGCGATCTAGGGTTTAGAGGCACCAAGGGGTGGAGCTTGGCCGGCGGCTAGGGCTTGGAGAAGCCCCAGCTCGGCGGCTTGGGAGGAAACCCTAGGGCGGCGGCGACTGCAGGAGGCCGGCGACTAGGGTTAGGGTTTTGGGTGTGAGAGGTGTAGAGGGGCACCTGCCCGCCTTTTTATAGGTGGAGGCGCCGTCAAGGAGGGAGTCCTCCCCCAAGTCGGCCTCCTTGGCCGGCGGGTGGAGGGAGAGGAACTCCTCCCCAAGTAAGGTTTCCTACTCTCCCTCCACCAAGCAAAACTGCCGTTTGACTTTTCAAATTGGCGTTTGACTTTTCAAACTAGGACTTGATTTATCCCTTTATTTTGCTCAGCCATGATACCTAGTACATGATGCAACCATTCCACATTGTCATGAAACATTCGTGTACCCTTCCCCTCCGGAGTGCCGGACCTTTCGGAACCTTCTAGAACATTCCCGATGAAAACACCGGAATCATTCCCCAACTCCGAAACAGGACTTTCCTTATATGAATCTTATTCTCCGGACCATTTCGGATCTCCTCTTGATATCCCGGATCCCATCCAAGACTCCGAACAACATTCGGTCCCTTACTCATCATTCCATAACTACTCAACAACATCGAATCCTTAAGTGTGTCTCCCTACGGTTCGTGAATTATGCGGACATGATCGAGACACTTCTCCGAACAATAACCAATAGAGGAATATGGAAATTCATATGGCTCCCACATATTTCTACGATTACTTTTCGATCGAATGAACCACTTACATACGATACCAATTTCCCTTTGTCTCACGATAGTTTACTTATCCGAAGTTTTGATCATCGGTATCTCTGCATACCTAGTTCAACCTCGTTACTGATAAGTAATCTTTTCTCGTTCCCGTGATATGTGATCCCTTGCGAGCCAGTCACATGCTTGCAAGCCAATTGGATGACATTCCACCGAGAGGGCCCAGAGTATATCTATCCGTCATATGTATGGACAAATCCCATTCTTGATTCATGTGTCTCCACCCATACTTTCCGAACACTCAATGCCACCGTTATAGCCACCCAGTTACGGTGTGGTGTTTGATGTCATCAAAGCATCCTTCCGGTGATGGTGATAAGCACGATCTCATGGTCGAAGGAATTAGGTTACTATGTATCAGAAAGCTTATAGCAATTGAACTATTAAAATGACTTGATCTTTATGCTACGCTTATCTATAGGAGTATGTCCATCATACCATTCTCCTAACGATATGATCTTGTGTTAATAACATCTCAATGTTCATGATAGGGAAACCACAATCATTTATTAACCAACAAGCTAGTATTATGAAGAGGCTTTACTAGGGACTCTAATTTAGTTTGTAAATCACACAAGTATTAATGTTTCCTGGTTAATACTATTATAGAATGAATGTAAACATTTATCATAAACACAAAGATATAATAATAACTATATTTATTATTGCCTCTAGGGCATATCTCGAACAGAAGGTGGATCGATCCCGTTGGGGTAAGATTCATCGGAGAACAATGGAGGCCTCTCGTGGCGTTGGTGGTTTGAAACCACCCCCTCTCCAAACGTAGATGTACTTCCCCTCAAAAGGAATAAACTACGGGAAACAAATCCTTGTGTCTCCGCGTACACCACTTTGGTTACTTCTATCCTTTTACCGCACTTTACTTACTTGCTCTTGCTTAGTTGTGCATTAACTTGTTCTTGTTTGTCATATAGGTAAATTCACCTTAGTTGCATTATCTAGAGAATTTACCTTATTGTCAAACCCTAATTTGAAAAAGAAGAAAATTTGAAGTAGCACCTATTCACCCCCTCTAGGTGCTCATACGATCCTTTCAACAGACCAACACAGTATGTACGAGCGGATGGACTCATTGGTTTGTTGGGTGCATGCCCGTAGTTCTTCGATTGAGGCTGGTCTCTTGCTGGTGCCCTTAAAGTTGCAGATGAAGTTGTATGCCAGCTCTTCCCATCTTCGGATGGAGCCGGAGGGGAGGCTGCTGAGCCAGGCCCTGGCTGCTCCTGTCAGCTGCAGCTAGAGGCACTGCATGGATGTACTTTTGTTCCCACTGTGGAGATTGACTGACGACAGGTGATCGTCGAGACACGTTTTCGGCTCCTGTGCGCCGTCAAATTTCAGATTGTCCGAAGGGAGCTTGAATTTTTTTGGCATCCGTGATTTCCATACGGGTCTGCTGAAGCATCTGGCTCCGCACAGCTCCCCGTCGTCCTCTTCGGACTCAGTTGAGCACGCACGCTTGGCGCATGATTTGTAGACCTTGCGCTATGCGAGCTCGCTACGATCGTCGTAGTTGTTGCTCCTTCGCCGTGGGCTACGGCGACGTCATGGCAGGTCATGCTCTTCCTCGTCCAATGAGGGTGTGCGACTTCGAGTGAACTTCACCGCGTCCTTCTTCTTTGGCTCTGCGGGTATATCATCGTGGAGCGCAGCTCCGACGAGTCCGAGGCCTGCGAGTGCAGCGTTGTGGATCGCGTTCTTTGGGTCTCCTGCCGGTGGCGGGTTGGACGCGAGGTAGGTGGTAGCCGACATGATCGCGGCCTGCGGCATTTTAGGCATGACGTTGCCCTACGAGTCCATCATCATGAAGGACATGCCGAGTTATTTGGTGACCTCGCGCCGTGCGGTGGGGTCCATGCGCTCCAGGCGAGAGCGGTACTTGCGGGCGTCGTTGCCGTGTGAAGAGGAGCTGCCAGCGGCGGAGAGCGCAGCTCGCCGAATGCTTGATTCACCGGCTACCCGCCTGCGTTTTTCGAGCTCGCCTTGTAGCTTGACCTGTCGAGTGTTCTCATCGATCAGGAGCCAATGATAGGCCATTAGCAAGTCCTGGGAGGCGTCAACAGGTAAAATGTGATTGCCCCGTACAGCTTCACCCGCGATCTCCCATCCGGCGTCGTTGAGGTGGATTTCGTGGTGGGCACGGTTTACGCCCTCAGTGCCTCGAGGTGCCCTATTCCCGTTGGGATTTTGCGGGTTCGCCCTAGTTCCTCCGGTTTCGGACCGAGGGTTGGGAGTGGATTTGGGAGGTGGATCCTGCAGTGGTTCAATTCCGTCGTGGACGTCGCCTCCGTGGATGACAACACACATGTAGCAGCCACGGAGGGGGTCGCTGCTTCCGCAGCTTTCAGATCCGGAACTGTAGGTTCCTTCATCCGAAGGAGGGTCACACATATCGGAGTTGCACCTGCTGCTGTCGTTTGAATCGCTTGTTAGCGACTCTGAGTGCAACGCGTTGATTGGTGGCCCCATGAGGCGGGCCTGATTGGCGGGGGTAGCACCCGCTCTGGGAGGCGGAGAGTTCCGGTCTGCCCCACCTGGAAGTAGAAGCTCCCGAACATCATCTCGAATCCGTCGCCTACAGACTCGAAATCTTTGCGGGTGGCTGGCGAGTGAGCGGTGAAGTCGAAGGCACCAAAGAGGAGGTGGTTCTACGTCACCGTGGAGTCATAGATCGCTTTAGATGATCGCCGTGACCGCACGATCAACATCCCCTTTTCCCACAGACGACGCCAATTGACGAGATTCGATCTCATCAATGCCCATTGTTATGGACTTGCGTTTTGGAGAAGATGGGGATGCTGGAAGTCGCAAGACGGTTAACAGACAAGCAACGCAAGGACATGAGGTTTACCCAGGTTCAGGCCCCCGAAGGGAAAACCCTACTCTTGCTTGTCTGTTCTTGATTACAGCGGAGGGGGTGCGCAGATGCAATCTGGCGTGAGGTGTGCGTATGAGTTGGAGCCCTCCTGGCCCTTGTATAGATAGGACAAGTCTCGGAGGTAGGTCAAGTCAATTACAGGTTAGGGTTGAACCCTTAGAAATTATATCTACTGCTAGTCGTGTCCTTGAGGGAGTCGAACTTGTAATGGGCTTGGGCCACCCGAAACCTTCTTGGGCAGCAAGTCTTCTAGTGGGCCTTCCCTGGGCTAGACCGGGTATACTAATATGAGGCACCCTTAGGGCATATCCATGTCAGGAAGAATTCAAGCAGAAGTTTCATGAGTATCATGTTCCAGAGAGCATTATGGAATTTAATGTTGGGCCACGCAGAGATAAAACAAAAACTTTTCCTCTAACGTGGTGATCCCAAGACCTAGCTGAGGTAGAAGGCCACGAGGTTTACCACTAGACGCGCGGTTGCGGATTACTGATGAAGCGCGGATTGATGCAAGCAGTCCCGACGATCCGATCGTCCCGGTGCTGATGACATCACCTCTGCTGGTATCCACACGCATAAGGAGGAGCGCCGCGAATCGCTAGGTTCGTTACGGCGGCCGGACTGTCAGGAGCTAGGGTTTCCAACACATGGAATGACCTAACCGAACAACGATTAACCTTTCGTGGTTACTGCTCCACTATATATAGGAGTGAACGTGGGCTTCGCTGGCGACCCATTCACTAAAGCCCATATAAAACTATTCACCGTGAGTCCAACTCACTAACTCAGTCCTAATCTGGTTTAGGTCCAACCCAACCAGATTATATGATTCGGATCCAATCCGAACTTGCTCCCGCTCTTAAGTGTGTGACCCCGCAGGCTCATGGCTACTTGGACACGATTTGAGTCCAACTCACAATCGATCAATCGGCATCGGCTCCTAGCAGAACGTACTGATTCCCAAATACCAAAGAGTCATGACGACTTGCCTTTCCAATGCGACTTACGTCTGAGTCCCTTTTGCGTCACGATATACCTTGTCAGACTATAGGCGAATATATGTCATCCCTTAAATAGTCCGACTCTCTTCTTGATCCGAGATAAGTGATTCACCTGACTAACTCTTAGTCCATCGCCTCGGTTAACACTTAACCGAGTCGTGCATGGCCATGCTTTCCGAATCATATCTCACGAGAGGGCCCAGAGAATATCTCTCCGAGTGGAGGGGCAAAATCCCATCTTGGTTATTCACATCACGCAGCTTGATTCTCAGTCGACCCGAACCCGCCTTTATAAGCGCCCGATTTGAATCAGCGTTTGATGTAACCTAAGTCGGTGATCCTCAACTCGGACTATGCAACAACCTCGTGTCTAAGGATTACGTTGATTGAGATATACAAATGACATCTTAGTTCGTTGTACCTCAATATGGGTCAATCCGACTCGCTAAACTCTTTAGCCTAGTCTCGTAAGTTGGAATAGCATCTCCATGCCCATGACAAGTGGAACCGAGTCATCAAGCCAACTTTCACATTGGTCTAAGTTATGTGTCCAAAGACAACCTCAATGACCAAGGATATTTAGTACAAACAACATGAATGCATAGTTCCACAACTGAATCACATATTCAATGATACACATCGATGTTTATACAAGGACTACTTAATAACTTTATGAATACAATGGGAAATCTCATCATACATGATTGCCTCTAGGGCATATTCCCAACAGCCTCCCACTTGCACTAGAGTCAATCTTCCGACATCACATGTCTAAGCATCTAATGCCCATGGCTCTCAGTGCGCCTCATACTTGGCTGGGTAACGGCTTTGTCAACGGATCCGCAATATTTGCATCCGTGTACCTTGCATAACTTGATATCACCGATCCACGAACCGGAATCGTGGTACCGCATGAGTATGTGCTTGTTCCGGTGTTGTCTAGGTTCCTTGGCTTGTGCAATAGCACCATTGTTGTCACAATACACGTCCAACGGATTGGACGAGCCTGAACCACACCAAGATCCATGAGGAAATTCCTCATCCAAACAGCTTCCTTTGTGCCTCCGAGGCGAATATACTCAACCTGTTGTGACGCAGCATACGCTCTTGCTTGGAACTTTTCCAGCTCACAAAGACCTCCGCTTATAATAAACACGTATCCGGATTGTAACGAGAATCATCGAGTCGGTGAGATAACTCGCATCCGTGTAACCCTTTACACCGAGTTCATCTTCACCACCATAAACCAAGAACATATCCTTAGTCCTTCTCAAGTACTTTAGGATATTTTTAGCCGCTGTCGATGGATCTCTCAGATCAGCCTGGTTTCGCTCACAACACTTAGAGCATAAGAAACATCCGCCTAGTACAAATCATGGCGTACATGATGGATCTAATCAGAAGCATATGGAATCGCACTCATCCGACTTCGCTCATCGGTTGTCGAAGGACACCGAGTCTTGCTAAGTTTTACACCATGGGACATCGAAGAACCCTTCTTAGGCGATTCCATGTTGAACTTTTCAACACTTTGTCCAAATAAGTACTCGACTCAAACCAATGAGCCTCCTTGATCTATCTCTATAGATCCGATTCGAGGATGTATGTTGCCTCACCCAAGTCTTTCATTGAGAAACTCCTTTCCAATGATTCCTTGGTTTCTTGCAACATCTGGACATCATTTCCAATCAGTAATATGTCATCCACATATAAGATTAGAAAATTTACTTTGTTCCCACTAAACTTCTTGTACAAACAAGAATCATGATCACTCTTGATGAAGCCAAACAATTTGACTACCTCATCAAAGCGAATATTCCAACTCCGAGATGCTTGCTTCAACCCATAAATGGATTTCAAGTTTGCATACCTTGTCAAGATTAGCGGATCGACAAAACCCTCGCTGTATCATATACACGTCCTCGGTTAAATTTCCGTAAGGAAAGCCGTTTGACATCCATCTGCCATATCTCATAGTCGAAATAGGCCGCTATAGCTAACATGATCCGAACTGATTTAAGCATTGCTACGGGCGAGAAAGTCTCGTCATAATCAACTCCTTGAACTTGTCGGAACCCCTTCGCGACAAGGCGTGCTTTATAGATTGAAACATTTCCATCCATGTCAGTTTTCTTCTTAAAGACCCATTTGCACTCGACGGGTCTTGCACCGTCTGGCAGATCAACCAAGTTCCAAACTTGATTTTCATCCATGGACTTTATCTCGGATCTCATGGCTCCAAGCCATGACTCGAATCGAATCCACCATCGCTTAGAATAATTTGCGGCTCATCAACATGTCTAACACATCACGAACACTTCGTAATCTTGCCGATCTTCGTAATGCAGTCTTGCTATCGGCTCGGTACGATCGGCTCAACCTCCAAGGTTTTTGCCGATTCGCCATTAGCCGATTTGCTATTAGCCGATTCCTCTCGAATTTCTTGAGTTGCACCGTGCTCCACTTACTCCCGAGAAACTCTTTCTCAAGGAAGACACCGTTCGAGCGACAAACACTTTGCCCTCTTCTCGGTTGTAGAAGTAGTAACCCAAGGTTTCCCTCGGATACCCCACGAAAATACATTTATCCGACTTGGCGTAAGCTTGTCCGATCAAGTCGCTTGACAAAAGCTTCACAACCCCAAATCTTAAGAAAAGACAAACTCTTCTTGCTGTCCACATATCATGCGGTGTCTTCTCTACCGATTTTGATGGTACTATGTTTAGTGTGAACGTCGTTGTTTCTAGACAATAACCCCAAAATGATAAAGGAAGATCTGTCCGACTCATCATTGACCGTACCATGTCCAATAAGGTCCGATTCCGCCTTTCTGAAACACCATTCCTTTGTGGCGTTCCTGGCGGAGTAAGTTGAGGAACTATTCCACAACTTTTCAGATGGTCATCAAACTCATGGCTCATGTACTCGCCTCCTCGGTCCGACCGAAGAAACTTTATTTTCTTGCCGAGTTGATTATGTGCTTCATTCTGGAATTCTTTGAACTTTTCAAAGGCTTCCGACTTATGTTTCATTAAGTAGACATATCCATACCTACTCAAATCATCAGTGAAGGTAATGAAGTACTCATAACCACCCTCGGTCGTGCTCATTGGTCCACATACATCACTATGTACTAGTCCCAACAAGTCAGACGCCCTTTCGCAACTCTTTGCAAAAGGTGTCTTGGTCATTTTGCCGAGTAGGCAATATTCGCATGTCTCGAACGACTCTAAGTCGAACGAAGTTAGGAGTCCATCATCATGGAGCTTCTTCATGCGTTTCCAACTTATATGACCAAGCCGGCGATTGCCAAAAGTAAGTCATATTCAGATCATTTGGTTTCAACCTTTTAACATTTATGTTATAAACCGACTCACCATCAAGATTCAAAATAAATAACCCGTCCTGGACGGGTGCAAAGCCGTGAAACATATCATTCAAATACAAAGAACAACCATTATTCTTGATATTCGACTCATAGCCTTGCCTCATCAAACATGAAGCGAAATAATGTTTCGATGAGCCTTTGGAACATAATAACAATTATTTAGTTCCATAATGAATCCGGAAGGTAAATGAAGTTGCATCGTCGACTTCCAACGCAACTCTTGCTTTGTTGCCGACTCGAATATCAACCTCGCCTCTTGCTACGCTCCTAGTTCTTACCGGTCCGCAACGAGTTGCAGATGTGAATAACTTGATCCGGTATCATATACCCAAGAACTATTAGGTGCATCGACAAGATATATGTCTATAACATTGCAAACAAGTGTACACGAGTCGGAAGTCATACCTCCACTCTTGGCTTTGTCGACCAAGTACTTGCTGATTCCTCTTCCAATGGCCATCCGCCTTGCGGTAGAAGCAAGTGGATCCGGTGAAGGAGATGGCTTAGTCACGAGGAAGCGCTTGGGACAGGTCTGAGCCTGCTTTCCTCGACTTAGCCTTCTTCTTAGTCCAAGAACTCTTCTTGAACTTAGCCTTATTACGCACCATCAACACTTGACTGGTGCCCTTCTTGAGATCCGCCTCTGCTTGAGCATCCCATGCAATTCGGTGAGCTTCTTATCCATACCATGCATGTGGTAGTTGAAATGAACTGCCCATATGCACTAGGAAGAGATTTCAGAATTATATCCGTAGCGAACTCTTCTTATGGGGTAGCCAAGCCTCTCCAGACCGCGTAACCAACCATTTTGATCACATGCGGACTCGGTGGATCACCATCCTTAAGCTTGCAACTCAGCAAAGCCTAAGAGACTTGATACCTCTCAGTCTTCGCCTGAGCCTTGAACATACTCTTGAGGCTTTCGATCATATCGTAGGCCTCAACATGCTCGAACTGCTTTTGCAAGTCCGGTTCCATGTGAGCAAGCATAAGACAGCTAATATCCGTGGACTCATCTTTAGCCCGACGGTAGGCATTGGTGGCTGACGATCGCATTCTCATTCGGCTCATCTGGAAGTGGGTTGTCTAGGACATGGTCCTTCTTTTCTTGTTTGAGAACAATTCTCAGATTTCGATACCAGTTGGTAAAATTAGTGTCGTTCAGTTTATCTTTCTCAAGAATGGTTCTCAATGCAAAACCGGATATCCGAGTGACTGCTACTTGGTGCCATGATCTACAATGTAAAATATGCAACACACTTAAGACATGTATTCATAAAAGAGCAAGCATATTAAACATTTTAATATTTTATGCTCCCACTAGAACCAACACCCTCCGATGGTTACTTAGTGATTCAGGATCCTAAATAAGCAAGTCGGCTAGTGAGCTTTAGCATCACCGCTAGCCGCCAAGTGATCTAGGTAGACAACTCCTTGTCAATCGCATCTCATGCGACTCTGTTGGACGGGTGGCATCACATGCCCGGCTCCCATCCGACCTTTCCCGAGTCCCACAACCGTTGTGATAGACCCGTCTAGCTTACCAAGTGTTTACGGTAAGAGTCCGACTCGAACCCACCTAGTCAGAAAGAATTGGCAGCACCTCAATTTTATGAGCCCACTACCAAAAATGTCCGACTTGTGATGGTGCAAACACTGGCGGGAAAAACGACTAGACCTTCTTTGAGGGATTAAATTTTACCGACTATCTAATAGAGGTAAAACTGAGACATAACAATAACACAAAATAAAGCAATTATAATGTGAAATGGTATGGCTCTCTTCATGGCGATCTCCATCTCCACAAAGCCTGTAATCTGACTCGTGCCAACTCTTGTCACTTGCCGTCTTACTCCATGTCGCCGACATGTACAACGCCTTGCATGCCTTCCGGGTTCTCAAACAGCTACACTATCTTAGTAAAGTAAATTAGAGAATCCGACACGTAGGTCGTTATACAATAAAATGACAGCACCTAGGCTCCAGCCGGCTGACAAAAACCGTGATTCGCAGATCACGTATGGATTACACACATACATCACATGCACATGAATCATACCATTCACAACTTCCTGCAAAAACAAGTTATGCATAGATACAATATCTATCGGCGTTGTGAAACTCGCAACGACATCTAAGGCGCTTCTGACGAGAAGCGGCGGTCCCGCTTAGCGGATAGCGGCGGGATCGAAGGCAGCGCCCCTGGGTGCTGAGCAACGCCCGACGATTTTTCAGCGTAGATCTCATCTACGATCCGAACATGGATTCGACCATCGTTCGCTTCGATCAAACTTTTGATCTTGATCACCGCTTCGGATTTACGTGTCACGGTCTACCCGATGGCGGAAGCCGACCGGTGGGGTATGTCGTTCCACGACCTCGGCGGTATGATCACGAAATCAGATCTACCATTCCCGAGTATAGTTGATCCAATCAACTTCATACAAAACTGATCTATCTCATAGATCGACCACCAAACAACACATAGATCTCATCTATAGCCTACCGCATATCACATATGCGAGATCTCGAAACCTAAAACCGAAGCTATCGCTCGATACCCTTTGTTGGGCCACGCAGAGATAAAACAAAACTTTTCCTATAACGTGGTGATCCCAAGACCTAGGAGGTAGAAGGCCACGAGGTTTACCACTAGGCAGCGCGGTTGCGGATTGCGATGAAGCGCGTCGGTTGATGCGATGCGATCTGACGATCCGATCGTCACGTGCGATCGCAAGCACCTCTGCTGGTATCCACATTACAAGGAGGGCCGTGAATCGCTAGGTTAAATTCGGCCGGACTGGCTGGAGCTAGGGTTTCCAACACATGGAATGACCTAAACGAACAACGATTAACCTTTCAGGGTTACTGTGCTCCACTATATATAGGGAGTGAACGTGGGCTCTGCTCGCGCGACCCATTCACTAAAGCCCATATAAAACTAGTCACCGTGAGTCCAACTCACTAACTCAGTCCTAATCTGGTTTAGGTCCAACCCAACCAGATTATATGATTCGGATCCAATCCGAACTTGCTCCCGCTCTTAAGTGTGTGACCCCGCAGGCTCATGGCTACTTGGACACGATTTGAGTCCAACTCACAATCGATCAATCGGCATCGGCTCCTAGCAGAACGTACCGATTCCCAAATACCAAAGAGTCATGACGACTTGCCTTTCCAATGCGACTTACGTCTGAGTCCCTTTTGCCTCACGATATACCTTGTCAGACTATAGGCGAATATATGTCATCCCTTAAATAGTCCGACTCTCTTCTCGATCCGAGATAAGTGTTTCACCTGACTAACTCTTAGTCGATCGCCTCGGTTAACACTTAACCGAGTCGTGCATGGCCATGCTTTCCGAATCATATCTCACGAGAGGGCCCAGAGAATATCTCTCCGAGTGGAGGGGCAAAATCCCATCTTGGTTATTCACATCACGCTTGATTCTCGATCGACCAGAACCTCGCTTTATAAGCGCCGATTCACGGATCAGCGTTTGACAGAACCTAAGTCGGTGATCCTCAACTCGGACTATGCAACAACCTCAGGTCTAAGGATTACATTGATTGAGATATACAAATGACATCTTAGTTCGTTGTACCTCAATATGGGTCAATCCGACTCGCTAAACTCTTTAGCCTAGTCTGTGTAAGTTAGAATAGCATCTCCATGCCCATGACAAGTGGAACCGAGTCATCAAGCCAACTTTCACATTGGTCTAAGTTATGTGTCCAGCACAACCTCAATGACCAAGGATATTTAGTACAAACAACATGAATGCATAGTTCCACAACTGAATCACATATTCAATGATACACATCAGATGTTTATACAAGGACTACTTAATAACTTTATGAATACAATGGGAAATCTCATCATACATGATTGCCTCTAGGGCATATTCCCAACATTTAAGAGGAGAGAATTCAAGGACTTACAAAAAAATGATGAAACCGTGATGAAATATATTAGCAAATTTAGTCAATTATCTTGTTATGCAGTTGATGAGGTAAATACGGAGGAGAAGCGCAAGAAAAGGTTCTTGGAAGGACTAAACCCTTATATGAAGATGAAAATATGAGGGGCTGCAACACGATGTTTCCAAGAGCTGGTTGATGTAGCAATTACTTTCGAGGACGATTACAAGATGCTAGTGGAAGAGAGGAAGAAATTAGCCAAGAAAAGAGTTATAAGGGAACCAAAGAAGATTCAATCTATTAAGTCAACATCAAACTTAAGTTTTATACCTAGACTCTTATCCACAAGTGGTACATCAAACCATGAGGCATCAAACGAAAGAAACAAATCATATGCAATAAGTGCGAAGCTCCAGGTCACATAAGGAGGAATTGTTGAAAGACCGGAAAGGTGTGCTATTAGGTGTGGTCTGGACGGACATAAGAGATATGAATATCCCAACAAGTTTGTTATTCGAGGAGAAGGATTACCATCAAGAGGTGGAAACTTCGGATGAAACAACATCGACAAGGCTATGATAGGTATGTTTAGCATTAGTAGTACTTCGTCAATAATGTTGTACAAAGTCAAAATCTATCACATGGAGTGTTGGGATGAAGTCTAAATTTAGCATTAGGCATTAACCATAACTTAATCAAGGTTGAAAGTAAACTCAAGGAGTGCAGAGTTTATTAAAAATATCACTTTGGGAAGACAAGAAACTGGGAGGAAATAAGAAAACTCAAGACGAGCCTATCAGAAACCTTTATGAACAAGAAACCACAAATTTCGGAACGAAGTTTAATTTAAGGAGAAAAGTATGTGACATCCCTGTTGTAATTATGCCCTAGAGGCAATAATAAAGATGTTATTATTATAATTCTTGTTCATGATAAAGTTTATATTCCATGCTAGAATTGTATTAAGCGGAAACATTAATACTTGTGTGGTTTGTGAACAACACCGTGTCCCTGGTACGCCTCTAAGGACTAGCTCATTGATCAATGATGGTTAAGGTTTCCTAACCATAGACATGAGTTGTCAATTGATAATGAGATCATATCATTGGGAGAATGATATGATGGACAGACCCAAACTAAGCGAAGCAATTAGATCGTTTCATCGTGTTCATCTTTGCGAAGCTTTTCCTATGTCAAATATTGTATTCCTTAGACCATGAGATAATGCAACTCCCTGGTACCGGAAGAAAGCTTTGAGGTCATCAAACGTCATCCTATGAGAGGGTGATCATAAAGGTGTCTCTCAGGTGATCGGAAAGTATCTGTTGGTTGTATGTATCGAGATGGAATTTGTCCCTCCCAGGTCGGAGAGATATACTTCGTGCCCACTCGGTAATCGATATCAACACCGCTTGCAAGCATGTGGTTAAGGAGTTAATCACAAAGTGATATCGGATTACGAAGCAAAGTACTTGCTGTGAACGAGATTGAACTAGGTATGACGGCATCGACGATCGAATCTCGGGCAAGTAAAATATCGCGAGACGAAGGGAATATATATATGGGATTGATTGAATCGGCATCGTGGTTCATCCGATATGATCATCGATGAATATGTGGGAGTCAATATGGGTGCCTGCACTCGCTGTTGATTATTGATAGAAGATCATGCGCATATTCTCGAACCCGCAGGTCACACACTTAACGATCTCGACGCTAGGATAGATTGGATAATTGGTTTATGAATTTTTGTTCGAGTCTCGGATGGGATCCGGGATATCACGATAGGTTTCGAATGGTCCGAGAATAAGATTCATATAAGGCAGTGCAGTTTTGGAGTTGAATTGTTAGGGTTAATCGGTATTGTACCGGAAGCTTCTAGAACCTTCCGGAAGGGGACCAACGTGGCCCCACCTTCCGGGAGGGGGCATGGGCCTATGAGGGAGTGTCCTGGCCGCATTGGGCCCAGCCGATTCTAGAGAGATTTGACTCGTTTAAATCTCAGGATAGAATTTCTAGATAAGGGAGAGTTTAAATCGTTTAAACTAGAGATAGGATTTCTAGATAAGGAGAGTTTAAATTGTTTAAACTAGAGATAGGCTTGGAGGAGGGGCAAGGCTGGCCGCCTCTATATATAGAGGGTGGTGCACCCTCCCCACACACCTCTCCTCCAAACCCTAGCCGCCTTGCTAGCTTTCTCTCTCCTCCCGATTGTTTGTAGGCGAAGCCTGCAGTGAAATTCTCCACCATATACACCACGCCGTGTTGTAGATCCAATATATCTCTCCACCATACTTGCTGGTGCGAGGAAGGAGGAGACGCCGAGGTCTGCACGTGTGCATCTCACGGAGGCACCGCCACTTGTGGTGCTAGATCGGATCGGATCGCGAGGAGGATAAGCGAGCACGACTACATCACCCACGCCCGACGAACGTTCACTGCTTGAATCTTCAAGGGTATGAAGATCTAATCCAATCTCTCGTTGATTGCATCTCCTAGATTAGATCTTGGCTTTCCTCCGCTCGCATCCGTAGAAAATTTTGATTTACTATGCCGAAACCCTTCGGTGGTATCGAGCTAGATCTATGCGTAGATGTGTTTCACGAGTAGAACGCAACATGGTTGTTGCGGGCATTGATGTTTTCTTGCAAGCCTCTTGCTTGTGTTCTTCTTATGACGGGATAGTGAGATTGAAGCGGTCAGGCCAACCTTACGCGACGTCGTCATGAGACCGCCCGCACTTGACGTGTGGCTTGTTCCACATGCGGTGGATGTCGTTTCTCTCACTATAGTTGTCATGGGATTAACACCGGAGTTTGGCAACCATAATATCACCGTTGTGGCTTTCCGTAGGTAAGAATCGTTCTTAGCATCTACTCCCATAAGCCACGTAAAACATGCAACAACAAAGTAGAGGCGTCTAACTTGTTTTTGCAGGGAGTGTTTTCTGTGATATGGTATGGCCCAAGATGTGATGTGTATATTGTATGCGATGATCATGTTTTGTAATGTTTCAGGACTTGCATGTCGACGAGTACACAACCGGCAGGAGCCATATGGTTGTCTTTATAATTGTGTCGACACTGCGAGTCAACTTCTTATACGCCATGTAATAGCTTTTACTTTATCGCTAAGTAGTTAGCAATAGTTGTAGTTGCTATTCATGGTGGAGGCAATCATGGTGGATTGATGGAGATCATGCCGAACGCACAAGATGGAGATCATTGCGCGAGGATTGGCTATACCATGTCACATAAAGTTATATGCATGTGATGTTTATCCCTTTATGTATCTTATTATGCTTAGATCGACGGTAGCATTATAAGATGATTCCTCACTTAAAGATCAAGATAAAACTGTGTTCTCCCAAGTATGCACCGCTATAAAGTTCGTCGTGTCCAAGCATCACGTGATGATCGGGTACTATAGACTCTACGCTCACATACAACGGGTGCAAGCCGCTTTTGCACACGCTGAAATACTTGGGTCTAGCTTGACGAGCCTAGCATGTACGCACATGGCCTCGGAACACAAGAACCGAAAGGTTAAGCATGAGTCATATGAATGATATGATCGACACTTTGTTGTCCACCATTGAAACCACATCTCTTCTCGTGATGATCGGATTAGGTGTGGTGAATTTGGATCGTGTTCACTAAACAACTTGAGGGATGTTGAATTTAGTGGGAGTTCATCTAGTAATTTGATTAAGTTGAACTATTTATCATGAACATAGTCTAAATTGTACTTGCAAATCTTGTAGATCCAATGGCCAAGTCCAACTTCAACTTCAACGTTTTTTGAGAAAGAAAAGCTTAGAAACAATGGGTCTAACTTCACCAATCGGTTCCGCAATCTAAGAATCATTCATCGAGGACAAAAGGACTATGTCCTTGGTAAAGCATTAGGTGACCCCCTGCAATCGCTACCGATGAGAAAGCTATCTATCGGCGCAAAGATGATTATGGTGTGATTAAGAGCACCATGTTGTTTGCTATGGAACCGAGCTTAAAAATCGCTTTTGAAACCTATCCCGGACCTTTGAGATTCTCGAGGAGCCGAAAACCATGTTTCAGACTCAAGCCCGCTCGAGATATGAGATCTCGAGAAGTTCTTTAATCGCAAGATGGAGGAAGGAGTTCCGTTAGTGAGCACGCCATAAAGATGTCGGGCTACACTCAACGCTTGAGCAACCGAATGCACGATTCGAGGAGCTCAAGATTGACAGGTTCTGCAATCACTCCTCCCACCGCAAAAGTTTTGTAGTGACTCATAATCGATTGGTTCCATCGATACGATCACCGAGCTCTTCGCAGTCAAGGCTGCGAAGTGGACATCAAGAAGGATAATCATGTGTTGATGGTCAACAAGCCCTCCTTTAAGAAAGGTAAGGAGCAAAGAAGCCCTTCAAGAAGGGCGGCAAGCGCAATGCCTCGCCGAGAAGAAGCTCGTCCGTCCCAAGCCGACACCGAGTGCTTCTATTGCAAGGACAAGGGTCATCGAAGCGCAACTGTCAAGTACTTAGCGGACAAGAAGGCTGGCACCATCAAAGGTATATTTGATATACATGTTATTGATGTTTTCCTTACTAGACCTCGTTGTAGTGCCTGGGTATTTGATACTGGTTCAGTTGCTAATATTTGTAACTCGAAACAGGAGCTACGGAATAGACGGCGACTTGCGAGGGATGAGGTGACGATGCGCGTTGGCAACGGATCAAGAGTTGATGTGATGGACGTCGGCACGCTCTCCTTAGTTTTACCTTCGGGATTATTTTTAAACCTTAATAAATGTTATTATGTGCCTGCGTTGAGCATGAACATTATTTCCGGATCATGTTTATTGCAAGACGGTTATTCATGTAAATCGGAGAATAATGGTTGTTCTATTTATATGAGTAACATCTTTTATGGTCATGCACCTCTTGTGAATGGTTTATTTCTTTTAAATCTCGAAAGGGATGAAACACACATCCATAACATTGAGGCTAAGAGATGCAAAGTAGATAGTGATAATACTACTTATTTGTGGCAATCGCTGCTAGGTCATATTGGAGTAAAGCGCATGAAGAAACTCCATTCGATGGACTTTGGAGTCTCTTGATTTTGAATCATTTGACACATGCGAACCATGCCTCATGGGTAAGATGATCAAAACCCCGTTCTCCGTATGATGGAGCGAGCAACGGACTTGTTGGAAATCATACATACCGATGTATGCGACCGATGAGTGTTTCGACGCCGAGGTGGATATCGCTATTTCCTCACTTTTACCGATGACTTAAGTAGATATGGGTATATCTATTTAATGAAACATAAATCTGAAACATTTGAAAAGTTCAAGGAATTTCAATGAAGTGGAGAACCATCGTAATGTAAAGATTAAGTTTCTACCGATCGTGGAGGTGAATATTTGAGTTATGATTTTCTCACGCATCTTAAAGCAAGTGGAATCGCTTTCACAACTCACGCCACCCGTAACACCACAAATAAGAATGGTGTGTCTGAACGCGGAATCGAACCCTATTAGATATGGTCCGATCAATGATGTCTCTTCGATTTGCCGTTATCATTTTGGGGTTATGCATTAGAAACCGCTGCATTCACTTTAAATAGGGCTCCATCTAAATCCGCTGATACGACACCGAATGAACTGTGGTTTGGTGCTAAACCTAAGTTGTCGCTTTCTTAAAGTTTGGGGATGCGAAGCTTACATCAAGAAGTTGATGCGACAGGCTCGAACCCAAAGCGAGAAATGCGTCTTCATAGGATACCCTAAGGAAACTATTGGGTATACCTTCTATCACGTAACCAAGGCAAAGTGTTTGTCGAAAGAACGGTTCCTTTCTTGAGAAGGAGTTTCTCTCGAAAGAAGTGAGGGAGGAAAGTAGAGCTTGACGAGGTTATTGAACCTCTCTTGAATTGGAGTAGCGCACACTGAAATTGTTCCAAAGGTCACCGCACCAACAATAGAGGAAGCTAATGACAAGGATCATGAAGCTTCGGACGATGCTGCTACTGAACGTCGCAGGTCGACAAGGTCGCGTGCCCCTCCTGAGTGGTACGGCAACCCTGTCTTGACTGTCTTGTTAGTAGAAGACAGTGAACCTACGAACTATGAGGAAGCGATGATGAGCCCAGACTCTGAGAAATGGCTAGAAGCCATGAAATCCGAATTGGGATCCATGAGCGAAAACCAAGTATGGACTTTGGTGGACCCTCCTAGCGACCGAAAGGCCATTGAGTGCAAATGGATCTTCAAGAAGAAAACGGACGCGGATGGTAATGTTACCGTCTATAAAGCACGGCTTGTTGCAAAAGGTTTTCGACAAGTTCAAGGTGTTGACTACGATGAGACTTTCTCTCCCGTAGCGATGTTTAAGTCCATTCGGATTTTATTAGCAATTGCTGCATTTCATGATTATGAAATATGGTAGATGGATGTCAAGACTGCTTTCCTCAATGGCAACATTGATGAAGAGTTGTATATGATGCAACCCGAAGGTTTTGTCGATCCTAAGGATGCTAGTAAAGTATGCAAACTTCAGCGTTCCATTTATGGACTGAAGCAAGCATCTCGGAGTTGGAACCTTTGTTTTGATCAAGTGATCAAGAGCTTTGGATTTGTTCCAAATTGCTACGAAGCTTGTATCTACAAGAAAGTGAGTGGGAGCTCGGTGACGCTTACGTACTATATGTGGATGACATATTGATTATCGGAAATGACATCAACATGCTTAATGATGTGAAGAGTTATTTGAACAAGTGTTTTTCAATGAAAGACCTAGGTGAAGTCGCTTATATATTGGGCATCAAGATCTATAGAGATAGACAAAGACGCTGATAGCTTTAAGCCGGAGTACATACCTAGACAAAGTTCAAAAGGTTCGTAATGGATAAGGCAAATAAAGGTTCAAAGTGCCTATGTTGTCAGTAAGATATTGAGCAAGGCTCAAGTGTCCAGCCTACGGTAAATGATAGGGAAGCTATGAGCAAAGTGCCTTATGCCTCGGCCATAGGTTCCATCATGTATGCCATGTGTACTAGACCGGATGTGTCCAATGCTCTTAGTTTGACGAGAAGATATCAACGTGATCCAGAGTGGAACATCGACAGCGTGAAGAACATCCTAAAGTACCTAAATAGAACTAAAGAAATGTTCTTAGTCTATGGGGTGATGAACGACTTGTCGAAAAGGTTACGTCGACGCTAGTTTCGACACCGACAAGGATGATTTCAAATCTCGTGATACGTTTATATTTTGAATGGAGGAGCTGGAGTCGAGAAGTCAAGCAAAGCGTGATCGCGGAATCTACAGGGAAGCGGAATACATGGTCGCTGTAAGCGCCAAGTGAAGGAGTTTGGATCGAAACTTCATCATCGAGCTTGGCGTGGTTCCAAGTGCATTGGACCCATGGAGATATTGTGTGACAACATCGCGCCATAGCACTCGCTAAGGAACCAAGATATCATCCAAAGACCAAGCATATCAACCGCAAGTTTCATATAATCCGAGATTATATAGCGATGGAGATCTGAAGATTAGCAAAGTACATACGGATCCGAATGTCGCAGATCCATTGACTAAACCTCTTCCACGTAAAACATGATCAACACCTCGATTGCCATGGGTGTGAGATTGTTGCCGATGTAAACTACATTATTGACTCTAGTGCAAGTGGGAGACTGTTGAATTATGCCCTAGAGGCAATAATAAAGATGTTATTATTATAATTCTTGTTCATGATAAAGTTTATATTCCATGCTAGAATTGTATTAAGCGGAAACATTAATACTTGTGTGGTTTGTGAACAACACCGTGTCCCGGTACGCCTCTAAGGACTAGCTCATTGATCAATGATGGTTAAGGTTTCCTAACCATAGACATGAGTTGTCAATTGATAATGAGATCATATCATTGGGAGAATGATATGATGGACAAACCCAAACTAAGCGAAGCAATTAGATCGTTCATCGTGTTCATCTTTGCGAAGCTTTTCCTATGTCAAATATTGTATTCCTTAGACCATGAGATAATGCAACTCCCCGGAAGAAAGCTTTGAGGTCATCAAACGTCATCCTATGAGAGGGTGATCATAAAGGTGTCTCGTGTGATCGGAAAGTATCTGGGTTGTATGTATCGAGATGGAATTTGTCCCTCCCAAGTCGGAGAGATATACTTGGGCCCACTCGTAATCGATATCAACACCGCTTGCAAGAATGTGGTTAAGGAGTTAATCACAAAGTGATATCGGATTACGGAACGAGTAAAGTACTTGCCGTGAACGAGATTGAACTAGGTATGACGCACCGACGATCGAATCTCGGCAAGTAAAATATCGCGAGACGAAGGAATATATATATGGGATTGATTGAATCGGCATCGTGGTTCATCCGATATGATCATCGATGAATGTGGAGTCAATATGGGTGCCTGCACCCATTGTTGATTATTGATAGAAGATCATGTCGCATATTCTCGAACCCGCAGGTCACACACTTAACGTATCTCGACGCTAGGATAGATTGGATAATTGGTTTATGAATTTTTGTTCGAGTCTCGGATGGGATCCGGATATCACGAGAGGTTCCTAATGGTCCGAGAATAAGATTCATATAAGGCGGCAGTTTTTGGAGTTCGGAATTGTTCCAGGTTAATCGGTATTGTACCGGAAGCTTCTAGAACCTTCTGGAAGGGGACCAACGTGGCCCCACCTTGCGGGAGGGGGCATGAGCCTATGAGGGAGTGTCCTGGCCGCATTGGGCCAGGGGCACAAGGCCCCATAGGGCCCAAATTCTAGATTCTAGAGATTTGACTGCTTAAATCTCGGATAGAATTTCTAGATAAGGGAGAGTTTAAATCGTTTAAATCTAGAGATAGGATTTCTAGATAAGGGAGAGTTTAAATTGTTTAAACTAGAGATAGGCTTGGAGGAGGGGCAGGCTGGCCGCCTCTATATATAGAGGGGTGCGCCTCCCCTACACACCTCTCCTCCAAACCCTAGCCGCCTTGCTAGCTTTCCTCTCTCCTCCCGATCGCTTGTAGGCGAAGCCTGCAGGTAAATTCTCCACCATATACACCATGCCGCGTGTTGTAGATCCAATCTATCTCTCCACCATACTTGCTGGTCCGAGGAAGGAGGAGACGCCGAGGTGCCGCACGTGCATCTCACGGAGGCACCGCCACTTGTGGTGCTAGATCGGATCGGATCGCGAGGAGGAGAAGCGAGTACGACTACATCACCCACGCCCGATTTAACGTTCACTGTGCGAATCTTCAAGGGTATGAAGATCTAATCCAATCTCTCTCGTTGATTTCATCTCCTAGATTAGATCTTGGCTTTCCCTCTGTTCGCATCCGTAGAAAATTTTGATTTACTATGCCGCGAAACCCTTCAATCCCAACATTTATGACTAAACGAAGGATAGATTTAGGATTTTATACATCTGCATGCATGTATCTGAAAATCAGGATTTTTTTTTGCCAGATTAAAAGACTAAAGTGACCCAAATTCTCTCATTCCGATGAATTAGGTTTAGTGTCATCCGAGGTGAGTGGGATGAATTTTGACATGACCTATATTGGTTTAATGAATTATAAGAGGAGAAATTTGAATTATAAATAATTTTTCACAATAATACAAATACAAGTATTATAAACAAAAGTATATAGATTATTTAAGACCAACATTACATTGTTCTTTTACAATAAAAGAATAAAGAAAATTATAATGAAACAAATAAGTGAATAAAGAAAATGGAAATGAATTCCAACAATGAAACAAATAAAAGAATTCTTTATTAAAAGAATATATATATCACATTATTCTTTTATAATACAGGAATAACAAAAAATGTTATAATAATACGTCACTCGGCGCTTTAGACGTGAGCCGACAACGCTCTCGTCAACGATCAGCTTTGGCCCATTTGGTACAGTGGCCTATAGCACCGTTAGAGCCACGCATCAGCCTGTTCGATGACACATGAAGTCAGAAGCATACGCGGGAAGGAGCGTCTCTTCCTTGATGACTCGGCTCCAACCTCGATGACCTTGGCCTTGGTGTATCTGAAAGTAAGAACCACATATATGTTTATGCCGACATAGATTATATGCCGGCTGCATATTGCAGTTATTACTCGGTTTTGGTTACTCAGCCTATGTCGGCCTAACTCGGATAAGAACAACCCAAGTTAATCTTATCTTTCATCTATTATGATCCTAACGGGGATCATCCCCGTAGCAAAACCAATCTCATTGGAGGCTCTCATCGGCGATTCCATAGCAAAATCATTGTAGTAATATAGCAACATCACGTAACATTTGTAGCGAAGAAAAGTTATTCATACGATGCAAATCTACATATTGTAAGGTGCAAAAACAACATATGATTGTACTCCCTCCGATCCATATTAATTGTCAAAAGTTTATCTAGATTCATGTATATTTTGTTACGTATCTAGTTTAGATGTATCCGTATTTAAACAAAGTTGAGTCAATTAATATAGATAGAAAAAAAATCTTATGTTTCTCGGAGTTATTCGTATGATGCAAATCCACGAGCTTTCGACTGTATCTAAGCATTTTTTCTAGAAAGGAAACACATTTTTTAGGGTCTGAGTTGCTCTCAGGGAGGCAGCCGTACACGAGCTCGTGATCACGCGGAAGTTGTTGGTGGCGCCAGCGCCATCGGCACCGCTGTCTAGGATCACATGCAGAGACGCGGCGGGCGGCGGCCCACGTGGCGTGCGACTCCTCATCGTTGACATCCACGTCTCCCTTGCCTGGCGCGAGCTCCCGGGAATCTACAGCTACCTTTCCCTCAGAATCTCAGATCCTCTCAAACCTCGCCCATTGGCACCGATAGCAGCGTCAGCGGAGGCGGCACGGGCCGGGAGCGGTGATCTCCGCCGCAGGCCCAGCCACGCTCCTCTTGCCCGGTCACCGCGGGAGCGGGGTCCAAAGCGGCTAGCCCTCGTCTCTGGTAAGCATCCCCGCTCGACTCCGCTCCTCCTCCTCCGCCATCTGCTCGACGGAATGCCGCGCCGACAAGAGAGACGAGCTCACCGTGACCCTGTGATAGCTGCAGGCAGATTCTGCGCGGAGATGGAGGAGGTGGTTCTGCAGGCGGGGGATGCCGACGACTGGGTCTACAAGGGAGAGGGCGCGGCGAATCTCATCCTCAGTTACACCGGCGGCTCGTCGACTTCCATGGTATGCTCTGCTCTGAGAAGCTTCTTTCTCCGGTGTGTCTGTTGCTTACTTAGCATTCATGCACTGTATAACTTTCTGGACTGCACGGATGCGTTTGTAGCAGCCTAGATTGGTGTCCTTGTCTGTCAGCTGATGGCATTTAGAATCAGAGATACTAAGTTGCTCCATGGTTGTCTGCATGATACAGTCACAGCCCTCATTTAGGCATATGATTTCACCTTGTTATAGGTTTTTAGCCATTTATATCCAGGAATCAGACATCCTCTCTGTATTTGGCTCCCGTGATTTTGCATTTTACTTTCTTCAGTGCATTCTTCCTTCTGTAAATTTCTGATTTTGCATATGGTAACATTGCGCTATCATGCTCTGTAACTTTCTGGACTTGATGTGTGCCGCACGGATGCGGCTGTACCTGCGTAGATCTCGTTTCCCCATCCGTGAGGGTGATGGATTAGAATCAGAGATGTTAAAATTGCTCCCAGTGGTTTCTTCAATTAAGCGCCCATATCACTTCACTTCTCAAGAAATTACGTATGGGTTTCCTTCTTAATTTAGGCATCTGGTTTCTGTTGGATAGATCTCAACGTGACTGGGCCCAACGGCCCAAAGACGCCTTCTAATCGCGCTTCGATCGGGGCCCATCCTTATCTAGGACGGTGGGCCCCTCGCCGCTATATAAAGTGGTGGGAGCAACACGACCTACGAGGTTAGTCGTGCCCTAGCCGCCCCACCTACAAGCCAATCCGATCTAGGCTAGCGCTGCGCCGACGGGAAGCTCCACCGCCGCCACCCTAGCCACACACACTCTCCACACTCATTCCCCTTCACCCATGGCCAACGACGGAGGTTCCAGCCACGCGATTCAGCATTCCTCCGCTCTTGTCTCAAGCCGGGAGAGCGGTAGAGCGTCTCCATTCTCTCTCTCTCTCTCTCCGTTCTCGATCTACAAAGGTAATGTATAATGCTACTGTTAGATCTAGACTAGATCCGTGGTAAAGCAACATTAACATTGGTATCAGAGCCACGTTTTAGTTGCTAGATTTTACAGTGCTTGTTGTAGAAAGTAAAAGGTTCAAAAGAAAGAGTTAGATCCAAAAGTGCGCCTGCCATCTGGCCGCGCCGTTCCTCTCGATCTAGATGGGCATCCATTATGGAGACATCTAGAAGAAGAACACACCCTTCGGGGCAAAGCAAAACCCAAGATCTAAAGCCCCAAAAAGGTTTCCTAACGCACCCCATAGATTCCCCAAAGAAAAGACAATCAAAGTGAAAAGAGGTCCACCGGAAAAGTCTCCGCCCCACACCTCGGCCACTTGACGATGGTGCACCCACCCTCGGGTGGATGCACACATCGGCAAGGAGCAAATGAGGCCACTAGCTCCACCATGGAACAAGTATGTAACAAAAAAAAAGGGAAGGGAGCAAAGGCTCCACCACCACCCCTCTTGACGGTGGTGCGCCCACCCTCGGGTGGACGCACCACGCAAGGAGGACGTGGGCCATGACTCCTGAGAAGGAAGAGGAGGCGTGGAACGCGGCCTCGCCTCACCCGTTCTCACGGAGGAACTAGGGAGAGGGCGCCATCATGGCCACCTCACCTCGCCTCGGACCAGTGCTCGCGCCACACGAACAAGCAGAGGAGGGAGGGCGCGCGCAGACACCTCGCCTGCTGCTCGAGCAGCGCCTGCGTGAGCAGGAGGAGGCGCCTCGCCGGGGCACCACCGAGAAGAGGCAGGCATGTGGGAGGCCAAAGCCGGCCATCCGCCTCCACAAAGACCGCCGCTAGACGCTGGCCCGACGCGCCATGGAATGACGCTGCTGCCAGCGGGACAGCCGCCATGAGGACGCGGAGAGACGCGCCGCCATGTGTTCACGCGAGAAGACGCGGGGTGGGAAAGAAGGCTAGGGTTTTGTGGGTGCCATGGGATTTTATACCCACGACAGGCCTACCAAGACGATCTAGGTAACCCGATCAACGGCCAGTATGGCGTGGGCGGACGCGGCAAAGCCAAGACGCCGGTAGTTGCAGGCGCGGCGGCAAGACGCCACGCGGTAAGACGCCGACGCTGGTAAATATACACGCGGCAAGTCACAGACGCCACGCGGGCAGTCATGTAGCCCACGCTGCACGCTGCATGTTGGCTCATTGGTCTGTAGCCGGGCGCGGTGTCGGGCCGGGTCACGCAGTTACCAAGTTGGCCCAGTAGGGCGGTTTTTAATAGTTTTTCTGTTTTTTATTTTACAGAATTGGTTTTAACAGTTTTTTGCTTAGTTTTTTAAGCAAATTTCAAATGGTTTTCTCTAGTCACTTTATTTTGTGAATATTTTGACTAGAGAATGGAATAAAGGCAGATTTTTTCTGCAAAGTATAAGTTTTATATGAAAGTTTCCGCTGCAAATAGTTCTTTTACATTGCAAATGTATGGTTTAAATTGCAATGATGCAATAAAAGTCGTTTAAATTTTGTTAGAAAGATGTGACAAAGTAAATTAAAGATGATTGTGTCACATGCTATTAATATACCAACGTTATTAATAATCATGACCATAATCTTTTCTAATTTAGTATAAAAGGTGCTTTTAAATTTATTTCTGCCCAACGGTGATGTAATTTTAAGTAGCACGAAACGATTGCATGCTTAATTTATACCAACGTTGAATTAACGCATACAATTGTTTTACTTGGTGATCTCACATCTTTTGTGATTTTCAGGAGGTCTCAACCTCATGGCATGTTCAAGGACGTCCCGCCCTCGGGGACAATTACTCGAATGGAGGAAGAAAGTTGACTTGGCGTCAGAGCGCCGAGGTGGATTGGGTGGTTGACACCAAGCAACCATCCAAGCTCACGACCCGGGGAGGCGGTGAGGAAAGTCTTGACTTTGAGAAATAAGAGGACCATGCTCCATTGAGTGGCTTACTCTATCGATAATCAGAATGGGTGAACGCCAACAAAAGTGTCTCATGCGTCAGAAGAACACAATTGAGAACGCAATCGTGGGCTCAATTGGAGAGTAGCTACTGGCGTGCAGTATCTCGCCAAGATAAAGAGCCGCCATCGCTCTTCAAAGATATGCGACCCAAATTGTAAAGCACCGTTGATCGAAAAGTATACGGGAGGACCCCACGGATCGAGAGCACATCTTGAGGATGTCGAACATGGTCGCAAAGTTCAAGCCAATGGACGAGGACCTCGAGTTAAAGCAAGACTTTTGGTGCATCTTGTGATGGCCTCACTTCCACCCCTTTGAAAACTTCGTGATAAACTATAATATGTCCCACGAAAAGTGGGACATAGAAAAGACTATTGGGATGTGCTCCGGGAAGAAGAAAGGTGAAAGCCCTTCACGGCAGTTCTCCGAACTTCGTGAAGGACAACAGAAGAGAGGCTTCACAGAGGCAACCATGGTGGCTCACCCTCCAAGCCCCATGGCAAGGGTCCCATGCAAGACCAAGACCAAAGACCACCACCACACCTGGGAGAAGGATCGTGCCATCATCGCAAAAGTCGGGCCACTACAAGAAAGATTTGGCTAAAGTACATCATGGCCAAAAATGGTAAAGATATTGTTTCTTTTGTTAATGAATCTTTGTATGAAAAGTTTACTAGATCCACTTGGTGGATTGATTACGGAGCAACTGCTCACGTTGCCAACTCTTCTGAGGTTCCATTCGACAAGGACCACGCCAAGAAGAGAAAGACACATTGAAGTGGCGAATGGAATAGAAGCGAAGTGGAGGCCATTGGTGGCGCCCACAGGTGGTGATGGCTCTTTGCTTTTCTTTGAAAGATGTGCTTTTCGTTCCTTCATTACATAGGAATTTAATAAGTGTTTCTGTTTGGATAAAGACTCTTGAATGTTATTTTGGTAATGGCAAGTGTGCCATCCGGTTGAAAGACAAATGTGTGGTGTCGCTACATTATTTGATAAGTTATATTTGCTATCCTGCATGAGAAAGTTTTTTACGTGTGTGATGTGAATGGAAAAGTCCCTTGTCGAACAAAGAACAAAAGAAAAGAAAGCGAACTCTTGACTCCTCGAGACTATGGCTGCAGACTAGGCCATATTTCGAGGGAAGAATTGAAAACCTCGTTAAAAATGACATTCTTCCTCCGTTAGAGTTCTCCGACATAGAACAATGCATAGATTGCATTAAAGGAAAGTATGTCAAGCAGTTAAAAGGGTGCAAACCAAGCAAAGCTACACTAGAAATAATCCACACGGATATTTGTGGACCGTTTCGATGAAAAGTGTGGATGGTTATGATTCATTCATAACATTCACGGATGATCACTCCGGTATGGTTATATTTATCCAATCAAAGAAAGATAAGCGTTGGATAAATTTAAAATTTTCAAAGTCAAGTAGAAAATCAGACGATAAAAGAATCAAAATAGTTCGGTCCGATTGTGGGGAGTACTACGGCAAGATACTCCATATGGTCAAGTACCAAGGCCCTTTGCACGGTTCCGCAAGAAAATGGAATAGTCGCCCGATTCAATGTCGGGCGAACCTCACAAAGCAGAGTGAAAGGCGCAACTGCCCTTATGGATATGGCGCGACATGATGAGCTATTCCACCCTCCCATTGGGTTTGTGGATGGGCGCTTAAAACCGCCATTCATATTCTCAACAGTACCAAGTAAGTCGGTGCCCAAAACACTGCATTAATTGTGACAGCGAGTCCCCTCTGCACCACTTGAGGGTGCAGGGGAGCCGGTGAGGCAAAGTTTTCAATCCAAACATTGCAAAGTTAGACCCCAAAGCAAAGATCTTGCCACTTTATTGGCTATCCAGATAAGTCCAAAGGCTATCGTTTCTCTTGTCGACACGGATACACAAAGTTTGTAGAAAGCAGACATGCGGTCTTCTTGGAGGACGAATTAATGAGGGGAGCACGGTAGCTAGGAAAATTGATCTTGAGGAGAAGAGGGTGCATGCACCTAATCCGATGATTCAGAGCCATTTTTCTCGCTACTGTCAGGCCACCATCTACAACCCCGAGGTTGTGGTGCAACTGTTGTGACTCCACACGTGACAACAATGGGAAGTTCGAACTCCCCATCGAGCCACTGAACCCACTGTTGAGCACGAAGGGAGCCGTAAGACCACCTAGTGCAAATGTGCACGAACCCGAGGCAAGAATGAGCAAGAGTCTCGATGAACTCAGACGGTCTAAAAGAGAACGAAGACCAGCCATTTCCAAAGAAATCTACAAAGTTTACAATGTAGTTCATATGGAGGCGATCCTACCACATATGAAGAAGCCATGAGTAGCCCTCACTCGGCCAAGTGGGTGGAGGCAATGGAAGATGAAATGAAATCGATGAGTTCCAACAATGTTTGGGATTTAGAGGAAATTCCCAAAGGAGCCAAAACAGTAGGATGCAAGTGGGTCTACAAAACAAAGTATGACTCAATGGGAATGTAGAAAAGTACAAAGCTAGACTCGTGGCAAAAGGCTTTACGCAAGAGAAGGTGTAGATTACAATGAGACTTTTCTCCGGTCTCATGTAAGGACTCCTTTAGAATCATCATGGCACTAGTTGCACATTTTGATTTAGAGTTACATCAAATGGATGTCAAGGCGGCATTTCTAAATGGAGATTTAGAAGAGAATGTTTACATGAAACAACCCAAGGGTTTTTCATGGAGGAAGAACATATGGGATGCCGCCTAAAGAAATCCATTTATGGGTTAAAGCAAGCCTCCAGCGGTGGTATTTAAAGTTTAACGATACCATTAAAAGATTTGGATTCAAAGAAAATGTTGAGGACAATTGCATTTATGCAAAGTTCAAAAGTGGGAAATATATTTTCCTAATTCTATATGTGGATGACATTACGCTACTGGTGATGTTAGTCTACTACTAGAAACAAAGAAGTTCTTGTCATCAAACTTTGACATGAAAGACCTTGGTGAAGCATCTTATGTTTTGGGCATAGAAATTCACCGAGAGAAAGAATGGAGTGTTAGGACCGCAGAAAGCGTATTGTGAAAAGATTTTAAAGAAATACAATATGCATGCGAGTAATTCAACACCGCTCCCATAGTCAAGGGCTTACGCTTTGGAAAATCCCAATGTCCAAAGAATCAATATGAGATCGATCAAATGAAGTCGATACCATATGCTTGGTGTTGGAAGCTTACAAGATGCACAAGTGTGCACTCGCCCGACTTAGCATTTATCACCGGGTACTCGGTAGATATCAAGAGAATCCAGCATAGAAATCTGGAAGATGGTAAAGAAAGCTTTGCGCTATGTGCAAGGCACAAAAGGCCTCATGCTAACATACAGAAGATCTAATTCCCTAGAGATAAAAGGGTATTCAGATGCAGATTTTGCGGGAGATAAAGACGACCGAAAGTCCACGACAGGGTATGTCTTTACTCTCGCAGGAGGTGCTATTTCGTGGAGAAGCGCCAAACAGTCGATAGTTGCATCATCTACGATGTATGCAGAATTTATAGCATGTTATGAGGCCATGGGACAGGCGTTATGGTTAAAGAAATTCTTACCCGACTTGAAAGTGGTTGACTGCATTTGCAGGCCACTAAAGATGTACTGTGACAACGAGCCCGCAGTATTCTATGCTCACAACAACAAGTCGAGTAATGCTTCAAAGTCTATAGATATAAAGTACTATGTTGTGAAGGACAAGGTCCAGGATCAAACTATAAGTCTCGAGCATATAAGGACAAAGGATATGCTTGCGGATCCGCTAACGAAAGGCTTACCACCCAATGTGTTCAAGGAACACATAGCCGGCATGGGTTTAACGGAAAGCCAATGATTCCTGGACCATAGAGGCCCAAAAGTAATGTAATTTGTTTGAACATGAAGGTATATAGTGGTCATGCGATTCTATCGGCAATTGTCTTTGACGATGAAACATGCTCTATGTATCATTACGTGATGAAATAAGTAAAGAACAAGGTTAAAAGTAAAGTCGAGATCTAGGGAGAATGTTGGATAGATCTCAACGTGATCGGGCCCAACGGCCAAGACGCTTCTAATCGCGCTACGATCGGGCGCCCATCCTTATCTAGGACGGTGGGTCCCTGTCGCCAGTGCTATATAAAGTGGTGGGGAGCCGGCAGCACGACCTACGAGGTTAGCGTGTCCTAGCCGCCCCACCTACAAGCCAATCCGATCTAGGCTAGCGCTGCGCCGACGGGAAGCTCCACCGCCGCCTAGCCACACACACTCTCCACACTCATTCCCTTCACCCATGGCCAGACGGAGGTTCCAGCTCGGCCGGCGATTCAGCATTCCCTCGCTCTTGTCATCAAGCCGGGGGCGGTAGAGCGTCTCCATTCTCTCTCTTTCTCTCTCTCTCTCTCCGTTCTCGATCTACAAAGGTAATGTATAATGCTACTGTTAGATCTAGACTAGATCCGTGGTAAAGCAACATTAACAGTTTCACTTTATTGCAAAAACATGAGAGCAAGTGTCAGGTGTATATCTTCTTAGCCATTTCTAGCCATGAAACAGACATCCTCTCTGTATTTGGTTCCCATGATTTTGCATTTTGCTTTCATGCACACGTTCTTCCTTGGTTTGATACATTTAGAGGAAGTATACTCTGTTGATCTACTTCTTGTTTGCTTATAGCTGGGCAACGTACCGCGGACCAAGAAGTTGCTCCAATGGTCCCTTTACAACTCGAGTACATATTACTGTATACGGAGTAATATCTAGCTCAAGAGTTTGTGTACATAATTATCTACATGATACAGTCACTTCCCTCACATAGGCATATGATTTCAATTTATGTAGAAACATGAGAGCTGGCATCAGTTGTATCTTTGTTGCTACTTGCTACCTTTTTTTATTAATTTGTATCTGGTTCCCATGATTTTGCATTTTACTTCAGTGCGTGCATTTTTCCTTCTTATGATACATTTGAGGAAATATACCCTGCTGATCCCCTTTTGGTTTGCTTATAGCTTGGAAAGGTACTGCGAGCTCAGAAGATCCTAAAATACAAGGCACAGCCAGCACCAAACTGTGTGGTATTCTCAAGTTCTGAGCAACTTTTGTGGTGCGGGATCCCAGAATTGACCGAGTCTGTCAAGCAAGATTGCTTGCCACAAGCCTATGCACAGGTCATGAGCCAACATTTGGGTGCCAACCGTGTTGATTGAGGGGTACGGTTTACATTCAACCTAGTTGTGTTTTTTGTTGTGACATTTTTGGTTACAAACATTCTATAGGTAAATAATGTAATGTTTTTGTAGTGCAGGTTCGTACCCGTGTGTCTAAGGAATTTTTGGAGATTATTGGAAAGAATGTGCTCAACTCCCGTCCTGCTTGGCGAGTGAATGCAAGTGCAATTGATACTAGCGCTGATTCTGCCCTTCTAATTTCTGACCACTCCTTATTTTCTGGTAAAGTTTCGGAATCTGGATATTTATTTACTCTTATACTGCATCTCATCTCTTCTGAGCATGATTCAAACTTGTATAGCTTAAGAAAGGGAAACTTTCCTTCTTTGATGCACCAAAGTTTGGATAGAACATTTGCAGCATGACTATTGTTTAGTTTGTTATACTTGTATTACCTGATTGTTGAGCTTCTTCGTATTTAAAGTTCGTCAAATATGCGATTCGTAGGTCTCACGTAAACAAGTTGCAGTTTCATAGTGGCTTAGGTTTTCTAGTGTTAATGTATATGAAGAACATAGGCACCCACCCAAGTTTTCTCCAAGGAAACCGTACTGTATCATGCCAATGTCACTTTCTTTGAACTTGTGACATGTTTGCGTTGATTCACATGCTAGTTTTTTCCTTACCTCCCTTAATCAGAAACAAAGAAAGAGAAATGGCTTACATTTTACTGACTTCTAGCATATCTATGGTCTAGTTTGACCGCAAAAGCTTTGATTTCTTTCCAGAAAGGGTAGTTGGTCGAGAAATGGTAACCTGTATCATGACGAATGCGTCACTAGTGGTTTAAATTGGATATATGCTAGGCTATTAAGAATTCCTTGATGGGTTTCATGCATTTAAATTTGTATTTGCTTACAGTACCTTTTCTAATCATAGGAAAGCCAAGTGGTAGCAGTTGCATCGCAGTGGAGATAAAGGTATGTTCTGAGCTTCCTGTCCTTTTCTCATTATTTGGATATATGTATGTCCAATTGACATGCTCCGCCGTCCAGGCCAAATGTGGGTTCCTTCCATCATCAGAATATATATCAAAGGAGAATTCTATTAAGAAACAAGTAACACGGTATAAGATGCATCAACACCTCAAATTTTATCAGGGGCAGGTATGTCAATCTTAAGAAACATATTTTAGCCAAATTTTAGCTCCAATAAAAAGCAAACTTATGTTGAAGTTTTTTTATAAAGGCATCTTCGATAACTCTTGTTATTTAAGCATTCAGGCTTGACATTCTTGTAATATTGCAGTATCGCTATTTGTTTTTGAAATCAGGTTGATTCCCAACATGCTTTTGAACAAATTGCAGATCGAAGATAAGTGACTATGATCCCCTTGATCTATTCTCTGGGTCGAAAGAAAGAATACGCACGGCAATCAAGTCTTCTCGACTCCTCAGAACAACTTCAGAATTTTTGTGAATGGCTCCTTAGGTTTTGGTGGCATGGGAGGTGGTGCCGATACGGTCCATCCTAATGAAACAGAGAAGTGTCGTGAGGGCATCTCCACCGGGGCGACCCAAACGGTCACTCCAAACTGTCCGTTTGTGTCCGTTTGGGTCGGGCCACGGTCGAAGATGGTAGGGTGCGCTCTGTCCGCCAGCGCATAGCGTGACCCATTTGTTCAAGAAGGCGGGCGTTACGCATCATCTGGACAAGGATGCAAATCAGTTGAAAATGGCGCCATCGCTGGCCAAAGACACACACAGATCAATGGCAAGGTGCGTCATTGCCTTTTGGGCATCGCCAACAAGTGGCCAGTGGATATAAAATGTGCAAAAGGGGCAATATCATACACAATGTTCAAAAGATGGCAGCTTCTCTGCCCCTGCCTCTTCGCAACCCAAGCCCTACGATCGGGGTCGGCGATGCTATCCAGGTCGGTGAACATGATGGCGTTCTCCTCGGCCATGATCTTGGCTTTGGCCTCCTTGGCTTTGGCTTCGGCCTCCAGCACCCTAGACCTGGCCTCGGTCTCCTTGGCATTGGCTTCGGCCTCCGTCAACTTCGCCTTGGCCTCGATCTCCATTAGCCTGGCCTTGGCGTTGGCCTCCTTCGCCTCAATGGACCTCGTCTACAGGTCGACGAAGGCCTTGGCGGCGGCCTCTTTCTCTTTGTGCCACCTCTCCTCCCTTTCGGCGATGGCCTCTTCCTTCTTCTCTAGGATCTGCTTCAAGGTCTCCTGGAACGCCAAGGAACCAGCCTGGCGGACGAGGTCGGCCTTCGTGGCCTTGTGGCCATCGGGGCGGCGGGCACGACCGGCAGTCCCGTCGCTTGCAGATGGGACGAAGCCTTCGTCATTGTCGGCGTCTAGGTCGACGGCGCCGCCCGTCGAAGCATTGCCCTTGCCCTTCTTTTTGTTCACTTCTCTCCAAAGGGCAAAGATAGTCTCCCATTTTTTGGTGTCATTGAGCACCGTCCAACAATGGCACAACGAGAAAGCCTTGTTATCGTTCACCGTCTTGAAATGCTCCATTGCTTTCATGATCTACACACATGGATGCCAACAATGGCTCAATCGGCAATGCAGATGCAAGACATCGACAAAGAGGGGAAGAGGTTTTACCATGTCAAGCGGCTGCAAGCCGCTTATTTTCCTTTTCATCACCGTCTCGTAGGAGCCTTGGAACTTGCTACGCTCGGCATGGATGGTGCTGGAGAGGGAGAGATCATTTCGATCTCTAAGAAAGACGTCCTTCCCAAATTTCCTATGCTCATGGAAGAACCTGCCCACCTTCTTCCAATAGGCAAAGCCCTTTTGCTCGGCGCCGCATAGTGGATCTTGTGAAATCTCTATCCATGCCTTGCATAGGAGCTTGTCCTCGGCGGGGGTGTAGCCCCTACCTCGTTGGCTCACCTTCTTGCCGTCGACAATTGAGGCCGCAAGTGAAGCGGCCAACGACGCGGCCGTGACGCCCTCGACCATGGAAGTGCCATTGTTTCCATCGTTCATGAACAATGCCTTGTCCGCAATGTTGCATGCATCTTGCTGGGTCTCTTGCCGCGTCTTCGTCCGACCGTTGGCATAGCCGTGGTCACCCTCATTGATCATGTCGTTCATGATGTCCTCGCCGCTGTTTCCAACAAAATCCTACGCGCCAATTGTCCATCATAAAGCGGCGCGAGCAATGCACTGACAAGGGCGAAGAAATGTGGCAATCATACCGTGGCGTCAGCGGCTGGCATTCCACCGAACAGGTTGACTGGCGTCGACATGTTCGCGGCAGAGATGGTCTGCCGCTTCGTCGACACCTTCGGGGTTGCGTCCGTGGTGGTTGGAGTGCGGTTCAGGTCGATGGCGGGCTCTCCCACCTCCGACGACGCCGCGCGGGGATGGTTGAACCGGGACAGCTGGTGGCCTCCAAGCGAGGGCGTGCGCGGTCCTGTCGCTTTGGGCTGAGCTGGTGGCCGGCCTGTAGGCGTGGATGTGACAGAGCTAGTAGAGGACGTGCCGACCGTGGCCAGGCCGGGAAGAGAGACGGCGCCGGTGAAAATGATGCCGAACGCCTCCTGCTTGATCAAGTTGACGACGTGCTTGGCAGTATTCACTGCCACCTCGTTGGCGTCGACCCTGTTCTTGCTGACGAGGAGGCGCTCCTCGTCCCGACGCTCCGTCTCGAGCCTAGCAGCGGTGCGTCGATCTCTCGCCGCCACCCGCCGGCCCTTGCGCTTCTCCGACTTGATCTTCCGCTCCTCCGGCGTTTGGTCCTTTGCGGGCTTCCTCGCCTGGCCGCGCTTCTTGGCGGCGGAGGGCTCAGGGTGGCGGGATCCATCGCCTTTCCTTCCGCTCCCGCCAGTGGAAAATTTGGGAGATGTTTTTTGGAGGGAGTTGTGTGGTTTCTGTGCCACTGGCGGGAGGGACCGCCAATGATAAAAGGAGGATGCGCTCGAGCCCCAGATTAGATGCATGGATGGGTCGGGCCGGATGGGTCGGCCCGCTGGGGCGCCGCGCACGCCCCGCGCGTTCACGCAGACAGTTTCGGACACGCGCAGACCGTTTGGGTCGGCCCGGTGGAGATGCCCTGAAGTTCTGAGCAAGGTTAGTGGGCTACAACTATCTGACTTTACTGAGCTCCTGTCAGAGGTGATATCTAAATCTGGAGTACTGGATAAACTTTTGGCCACTAAAAAATTGGATGACCATGACATCGAAGGGGCAATTCATCTGTATTACGACATCCTTTCTCAGCCTTGCTTGGTCTGCAAAAATATAACTGACGCTGAGCTATTGCACAAATACTCTGTGTTGCATTCTCTTTTTTGGACAAGAGCTGTAAGGTTGTCAGGGACTTTCTTATCTTATCGCTGCTACTGCAAAGGACTGTAGCCTCATGATGTGCTTTCGGCCAAGAGAGTGTGAAACACCAGATTCTGATTATGATTCAGTATTTCTCAAGTCAGTGAACCGAACCGATGATTACAAGGTATTTGTACTCTGAAATGTATTCCTGTTAAGTTCATCCTGTATTTGTTCAGCAACTCAGACACTTAACTCAGTTCTGTGCATGAACAATTGATCTTTCTTAAGAATTTGTTTCTTTATTGCAGGCGCATTTTGTTGATCTTGATGTGAAACCTCTAGACAAGATGCCACATTATTTCAAATTGGACCAGCAGATAGTCGATTACTACACTAAAAATGGGGAGGCCAGGCGGGTTCCATGTGATTCTCCAATGGAAGGCGGCACCAGCTATGACACAAACGTTCAGCCACAACATTGAGGAGCTCGTTTGTGCCTCTGGAGTAGAAAGTGCGCTCATGAGATCGGTGCCCTCTTGTTTCTTGCGGCTGTTGTTGTAGTACAGCTCCTTTGTCGAGGAGCTCTTCTTCCCTTTGGTCGGGATTTTATTTTGCAGCAGAGTGGTTGCTGTTGTCAACATTGTTAGTTTTATGAGTAGAGTACAGCTTGTATTCTGGGTGGCTTGTCGTGGCAGAAAATACACCAGGAATTTGATACACCAACATCAAAGAAGCAGTAGACCTTTTTCACCCCAAACTGTCTGTTTTGTTTGTGTCCGTTTGAGTCGGGCCGCGGTCAGTATGGGTAGGGGGACCGGCCTGTCCGGCCAGCCGCGCACAGCGGCACGACCCATTTGTCCGTGCAGGGCGGGCGTTGGCGCCATCGCTAGACAGGGATGCAAATCAGTTGAAAATGGCGCCATTGCTGGCCAAAGACACACAGATCAATGACAAGGTGCGCCATCGCCCTTTGGGCATCTCCAACAAGTGGCCAGTGGATATAAAGTGTGCAAAAGGGGCAATATCATACACAATGTTCAAAAGATGGCAGCTTCTCTGCCCAGAAAGTTGCAACTGCCGTCGCCATTGCCCTCCAGGCATCGCGAGCCCTGATGGCCTGCTGCCTCTTCGCAACCCAAGCCCTACGATCGGGGTCGGCGATGCTATCCAGGTCGGTGAACATGATGGTGTTCTCCTCGGCCATGATCTTGGCTTCGGCCTCCTTGGCTTTGGCTTCGGCCTCCAGCGCCCTAGACCTGGCCTTGGCCTCCTTGGCATTGGCTTCGGCCTCCGTCAACTTCGCCTTGGCCTCGATCTCCATTAGCCTGGCCTTGGCGTTGGCCTCCTTCTCCTCAACGGACCTTGTCTGCAGGTCGACGAAGGCCTTGGCGGCGGCCTCTTTCTCTTTGCGCCGCCTCTCCTCCCTCTCGGCGATGGCCTCTTCTTCTCTAGGATCTGCTTCAAGGTCTCCTGGAACGCCAAGGAACCAACCTGGCGGGCGAGGTCGGCTTTCGTGGCCTTGTGGCCATCGGGACGGCGGGCACGGCCGGCAGTCCCGTCGCTTGCAGATGGGACGAAGCCTTCGTCATTGTCGGCGTCTAGGTCGGCGGCGCCGCCCGTCGAAGCATTGCCCTTGCCCTTCTTTTTGTTCACATCTCTCCAAAGGGCAAAGACAGTCTCCCATTTTTTGGTGTCATTGAGCATTGTCCAACAATGGCACAACGAGAAAGCCTTGTTATTGTTCACCGTCTTGAAATGCTCCATTGCTTTCATGATCTACACACATGGATGCCAACAATGGCTCAACTGGCAAATGCAGATGCAAGACATTGACAAGCGCGCGTCCGGGCCGACGCAACCGAGCCCCAGATTAGATGCATGGATGGGTCGGGCCCGCTGGGGCGCCGCGCACGCCCCGCGCGTCCGCACAGACAGTTTCGGACACACGCAGACCGTTTGGGTCGGGGGTGGAGATGCCCTGAAGTTCTGAGCAAGGTTAGCGGGCTACAACTATCTGACTTTACCGAGCTCCTGTCAGAGGTGATATCTAAATCTGGAGTACTGGATAAACTTTTGGCCACTCAAAAACTGGATGACCATGACATTGAAGGGGCAATTCATCTGTATTACGACATCACTTCTCAGCCTTGTTTGGTCTGCAAAAATATAACTGACGCTGAGCTATTGCACAAATACTCTGTGTTGCATTCTCTTTCTTTGGACAAGAGCTGTAAGATTGTCAGGGACTTTCTTATCTCTGCTACTGCAAAGGACTGTAGCCTCATGATGATGTGCTTTCGGCCAAGAGAGTGTGAAACACCACCGGATTCTGAGTATGATTCAGTATTTCTCAAGTCAGTGAACCGAACCTATGATTACAAGGTATTTCTACTCTGAAATGTATTCCTGTTAACTTCATCCTGTATTTGTTCAGTAGCCCGGGCATTTAACTCAGTTCAGTTGCATGGAAAATTGATCCTGCTTATGAATTTGTTTCTTTATTGCAGGCTCATTTTGTTGACCTTGACGTGAAACCTCTGGACGAGATGCCACATTATTTCAAATTGGACCAGAAGATAGTCGATTTCTACACTAAAAATGGGGAGGCCGGACGGGTTCAGCCAAAGTGATTCTCCAAAGGGAGGCGGCACCAGCTTCGACACAAAGGTTCAGCCACAACATTGAGGAGTTCCTTCATGCCTCCGGAGTGGAAAGTGCGCTCACGAGATCGGTGCCCACTTGTTTCTTGCGGCTGTTGTTGTAACCTTGTAGTACAGCTCCTTTGTTGAGGAGCTCTTGTTCCCTTTCGTCGGGATTTTATATTGCAGCAGAGTGGTTCCTGTTGTCGACGTTGTTAGTTTTTATGAGCAGAGTACAGCTTGTATACTGGGTGGCTTGTCGTGGCAGAAAATACACCAGGAATTTGATACACCAACATCAAGATGTAGTAGACCTTTTTAACAGCAGAAACGAGGGCTCAGTTTAGGCATACAGTGTTTGATGTGTGCCCTGCCTTATGTTCCCATGTCATCACTCATCAGTCCCCTCCCCCTGGTATTGGCATCTGTAGTACTAGTAGAACCTCTGAAATTTGCGATTGCTTATTGATTTTCTATGCGGGCAGCACGAGGCAGGCACCCGAATTCAGTCGCTCGTGATCTGAATTTTCTGATGATAGTGGATGGTGCGTATGCAGTATCTGAATTCTTGATGGTCCAAGTATCCATCTTTTGAATTTGCGATTGATTCGCTGCACCTTTTGAATTTGTGACGGCTTCCTGTTTTTCAATGTAGTGTGTGTGCCTGAATTAGTAAATTCAGTTGGGCAGGATCTGAATCTTCTTCTGATGATGGCGTCTCTGAATTCTAGAAGACTGCTGTGCCAACAACCCACACCAAGTCTTGTGGACAGGTTGAAGTGGTTCCAACACCCAGCGACCAGACGCAGGACAGAAGGATTTCATGTTTGCCACGGCAAGAGTAAACAGTTAGGAATCCGGTTGGCCATCCCGTAGTACTCGCGACGTTGAAGATGAGCTAGTAGTGGAATGCGTTCTACTAGAATGAATTGGACTTTCCCGTTCTGGCTGGCAGTTGAGCGACCGCATCGGTGTCTGTCCCTAACCACCTGAAACTGAAACCCCAGACGGGACAGTAGCTATCTGTATATAGCCCGGGGCCGGCGGGACGTGATCAGCAAGCCGCCGTCGTTGTCGTGGTGGCCTTGTAATTCTTTCATGTCGAAGAGGACGGTGCTGAGGGTGGACACCTCCTGTGGCAAATGCAAGCGCAAGGTCCTGCTCGCCGTCTCCAGCCTCCAAGGTATATTCACGTTGGATCTTCAAACAAAACCATTTTTTTCCCCTGTGTTTTGATTCTCTCGTACATAAGTTGTGCCGATGATCCTGTCGTGTTTGTCATGTGATGATGAAGGCGTGGACAAGATCGAGATCGACTCGGAGAAGGGCACGATGACGGTGACGGGCGGCGTCGACCCGGTGGAGGTGGTGGAGGCCACCAGGAGGAAGACAGGGAAGCGCGCCGACATCGTCACCATCGGCCTGCCACCCTCGACAACGTCGTCCAACACCAAGCCGGAGGAGAAGAAGAATAAGCCGGAGCAGCAATCGCAGCAGTGGGAGGAGAAGAGGTACATGGTGGCGGCGGAGAGGAGTGCGCCTGAGCCGCCCATGACGGTGTACGTGCACCACGTCCCGCCGCCGCCGTGGCCCGCGTACGAGCAGCACGGCGCCGCCGTGGCATACCATCAGGACCCCTGCTCCATCATGTAGCTTGCTTAGCTAGTGGGGTTGATCGATCAATCATCTCTTACTCTTCGCGCCATATTTATTTTCTGCTAGTACTAGTACTAATAATTTGATAGGTCCCACGGTTCTCTTAATTTCCCTCGAGAAAACTAGCTAGCTGAAGTTTTTGAATAATTTACCCAGTGTTGCTGGATATTGCTTGTGATTTATTAGGACCGCTCTTTGCTCCAACCAGACTAAGGAAACTCAGACGCCTCTCTGTTCACTGAATTCCGACAATATACAAGAATATCGTTTCTTTTTTAGTCTGAATTTCCTATTGTTGAGATGAGATTGTGTACAAGGAGAAAGAAGACGTATACTGAATTTCCTATTGTTCGGTTGCACTTATTAACTTGGGCACAAAATACGGGACGCCCTCCACGATCGAGTTGCTCTACCGCCTAATAAACACGCCGCCGCCTCGTTTCTCTCGTCGGTTTTCGCCTCTATTCTGCCTGCGCGCGTGAAGCTAGCCTGGCCCGGCCATGGAGGACCAGACGGAACCCCTGCCCCACGACGCGCTCGCCAGCATCCTCCGCCGCCTGCCGCCGCGCGACCTCGCCGCCTCCCGCTGCGTCCGCAAGACGTGGCGCGCCGTCGTCGACGCCCACCGCCTGCTGCTCCCGCACGTGCTCCCGCACTCCGTGCACGGCATCTTCGTCAACTACATCGATTACGACCGCTCGCACTGCCTCTCGCGCCCCTCGGCGCAGCAAAAGCCCCTCATCGACGGCAACCTGCTGGATCGCTTCATGCACGGCTATACGACGAGATATAACAGAGTCATAGATCACTGCAACGGCCTCTTGCTCTACGAGGATTCTACGGGACGCTACGTGGTCAACCCCGCCACCAGACGGTGGGACTGTCTCCACTGCAAGGATTACGTCGGCCGAGCATACCTCGTGTTCGACCCCGCCGTCTCACCACACTACCACCTATTTTTCATCCCGGATGTACCCAGCATGGAGGCGGTGGTCCTGCCAGAGGATCAAGACGACGACCCACACGATTCCATGGAATGGCCGCCGTCCCTTTGGACGTTAACCGTGTTCTCGTCTAGCACAAGACAAGAGGAGAAGAGGTCCTTTGTCCGCCAAGGCGAGGCCGTGTGCACTGTGGCCAGCGTTTGGGTAGACCCGCGGAAGCCAGAATCTGTGTATCATGGTGGTCCGAGGCGGCGGTATGCTGTATACTGGGGCGGATCACTCTATGTGCATTGTCGCGGCGCATTTGTTGCAAGGTATTAGTACATCTAGCGCATCTTTCGCAAAAAATTATCTAGTAGCACATTTTTATTTGCACAATGTTCTAGGGATTCTATAATTTCCTCTCGCATCACTAGCTAGTTTCTCTTATGCGTGAATCTTTCTACACAAATCACTAGATTCACCGTAACATCAAATTGTTGGCAATTTTGGTTACGTTGTCAATGGATCGATATTTGCAGGTTTTGTTTGTCAAGCGGAAAGTATGAAGTTTTTAAAATACCAGGAGATACCGGGGAAAGCAAAAATATGCAGTATCTCGGGAAATCGGAAAGAGGGGTGTCCCTTGCAACAATATATGATGATCGATTGCGGGTTTCTCACCTTGTTGAATCGGACGGACAAACAGATTGGGTGGTGAATCATCATGTTGATCTTATGCCATTCACATCATTAGCATGGCAAGACCTCAGTGGATTTAATAAAACTTCTTGGACCTTAGATGACGGCGATGTGGAAGGACGAGGAGAAGAAGAAAAAGGAGTAGGAGAAGCGCAAGAACAAAATGGAAGAAAAAACAATGGAATGCAAATGGAGGAAACTATGGAATGGAACTCCGACGATGAAAATGTTGTGAATATTGAAGATGATTCTAGAATTTATGGCGCAAACATCTACTTCCTTGGGTTTCACCCCTACAGAGATGTTATTTTCTTGGGGTTATCACTTGATCTAGCGGTGGCTTATCATTTGAAAAGCTCCAAGATTCAGTACCTTGGAAATCTGTGGCCGAAAGATTACAACAATGGGCCTTGTAGTGGTATGTTCGAAGCCTTTCCTTACACCCCTTGCATGATCGGTGAACTTGAAAAGCATGCTTAGGGGAGTTATCATAGATGATAATTAGAGCATTTCAGAAGCAAACAGATTAAGAAATGACACCGTGATGTGTTTGGGATCTCATTTTTATTTTTGGCTAAAGGTGCACATACTTGAAAAACTTTATTAGGATTATGTGCCACGACGTGTTTGGTTTCGCGTCTTTGGCTGAAGGTGCGCATATGGTGAAAGTTATTTTGCGGTACACAAATAGGCTGGTCGGACCGGAAAGATTGTGGAGGCTGTGGAGGATCAACGGCTGGCCGCAATTTGCGTCCCTCTAGGACTTGCTTTGAGAGACAAACAAATATGAAGTGCTTCAAATTTAACCTTGCCGGCTCAAAAGTCTCAATTTTATTTGTACTATCCCGTTTCCTGTTTCTTACAAGACAACCTATAAATTTTGTTGAAACCCGCTCGTGCCCCCGCGTCGCCTCCCCTTGAGAGGCGACCTGGCGGCCCCTCTCAACCCCGCCTCCCCAGAGCTCCGCCCTCCCTCCTCCCATCCCGTCGCTGCCGTCGGCCCCTTCCTCAACCCGTGCCTGGGAGGCCCTGCTTGGGAGGGACAATGCGGTGACGGAGAACCTAGGACGAGGCGCTTCGGGCGTCCCCGGATGGCGACGAGGTGGGTGGCGTGACCGGTTGGTGGTGCATGCGGCAAGGTCTCGCGGGCTGGCTGGTCCCTGCAGGCCCAGATCCGGGCCCATTTGGTCCTGATCTAGGTTAGGGTGGGTCTGGTCCGGCATGACTGCATTGCTTCCGGATGGTCTGCAGAGCTGCTGGTGGTGAAAGTGGGAGGCAACAGCGCCACGTCTGCTACAACGTGGTGGCGGGAGCTACACGAGTCTGTTTGGGTCTGGCCGGGCCTCTGGCACCGAACAAGAGGGTAGCGATGACGTGGCCTATGTGTAGCAGCTTGGCGGCAGGGACTTTACGTTCCCATAGAAGGCAAGGCCGAGCCTGCTCGGCCTAGTGTGTTCCTGCGACCGCGTCCAGTCGGCACCCGCGGTTGGTGGTGGAGGCAGGGGCGGACCTAGAGCAAAATCAACCCGGTGTCACTATATGAGTCCCACATATTTTTCACTTGGAGATGGGGGTGTCATACACTAAAAATGTATAAAATATAGCAAAGAAATGAGTTTTTACCCGGTGTCCCGTGACACCTGGTAGCATAACCTGGGTACGCCCCTGGGTGGAGGATGACCTCCGGGTGGCTGTGCCGCTGCCGCCCTCCAGCTCCAACTTGGCCCAGTGTGCTCTTGTCATTTTGTCTGGCCAGCTATCGCCTATGGCGGTGGAGGTTGTTCCCTCCCACGCGGCAAAGGATCCATCTTCCCGTATCCGGTCTATCCGGTCTCGCAACGTTTGCCATGGTGAGACGAAGATGGTGTCAAGACCGGGGTGGTGCATGTTGGTGGGCGGCATGTTTGGTGGAGTGCAAGGATTGGATGGGGTTGTGGTTTGTTTGAGAACCGGGAAAAATCCTTGCCGACTAGGCTGGCTCCGACGCAGTGACACCTGCAGGTGCCGCCTTCCTTCTTGAAGGGCACTCGATGTTCCCTCTCCCTACTCCCCTACGTGTACCGGGAGAAATTCTAGGAGAAATCCGGGCAACAACATCGCCATCGCCACATTCCTTTTTAAAGGTGTTGCTTGGTACATGGAAATTCGGAGGCATAGGAGCGTGGTGGGACTACTCTGGGGGCGTAGCGGTTGCGAGTCATCGTCATTTGTCGATCCGGTGCTGCTGTGCATTAGTTTCTTTTGGGCGTCTTTGTGCTATCGGCCCAGCAATAAAGTTATTATATCGTTTGTTTGCTATATTAATATAGCGGGCGTAAGCATATTTGGAGAGACCTATACATTTTGTCGGAAGTAAAATCATGTGGAAAGTTGGAACGGATTCTCAACAAAAATTATCAACCTGGTCATGGTCAAATCAATCCTTTTAGGTACACTATTAAATATATGTTTTTTTAGAAAAGAGTATATATTAATATCACATGGATACCAATTACACCTACTCTGTGCAACAACGCATGTCCTAGCGGCTCTACAGATACCCAGAAAAAAAGAATATTAAATATTTATTCAATAATATATATACATAATATTACTCCCTCCGGCCATATTAGTTGACTCAAATTTTCTAGATTTGGATGAATCTAGACACTATTTAGTATATAGATTCGTCCAAATTTTGAAAAATCCAAGTCAAGTAATATGGGTCGGAGGGAATATTATTATTATAATTTGTCTTTATATAATTGGTCAAAATTTATATGGTTGGACTCTTGACAGAATCATACGCATAGGTGGCACTACTCATCAGTTGCAAAGTCGTGCACATTGGAAAGAAGAGAGACAAGTCTGAAATTGATCCAGAGCTGGTTGCGTGGCCCACCATAACAACAGGGTCCAAGCCGGGGTTCGCTAGGCTGACGTGTCCGATAGGTTTGGGGTTCAACCGACTATATGCAAAATAGCCAGCTAAATATAGACATAGCTGCAGCCTATCCACAGTTGATTCTCTCCCCTTTTAATATAGAGAGCACATGTTTCCTAACCTAAACCGTTAGATTCTCATTTGATGCTAAGTAACGCTGTTACTTTATGACTTGCACGAAAACTGAGTAAACTAAACTTATCTAATTTTATGCCTTTTTGAGTCAAATCCTAATGTACAGCAAAACCCTAACCCAAATAAGCCATATTTTAGTTTTGTAACACTAACCCAAACAAGCCTTATTCCTTTTAGGTAGCTATTCCTTTTTGAGTCAAACCTTATTTCGTGTTGTAATCCTAACCCAAATAAGCCTTAGATAAGCCTTATTCCTTTTAGGTAGCTATTGCATGCAGAACTTAACATTTTTTCACTTTATGTATTGTTTTACGAGATGCCGTCCCAAGCCTCACTTATTTATTCTCTCTTCAAAATTCCTTGCTCATTTGATAAACAAGGCGGAATAGACGATTGCTCTCTTCGTTATACCTCATCCCTCGTCGTGCACGGCGCTGCCGTTGGCACATATTTTTGGTACGTACCATTGCTTTCCCTAAGCACAAGAAAAAAATTTATGCCAAAAATATAAGGCACTAAACTGTAGGGGTTCGTAGCATGGAAAACAAAATTTTTCTACCGCATACAAACAAACAAGCCAAGATCTATCTACTAGATTGTAGCAACGAGTCGATAGAATAACTCACCTCGAAGATTCCAAAGTGTTTAACGAGAGCGGATTCTCGTGGGTGATGTAGTCGTACTCTTGCCGATCTCAAGATCGTGTAGACGATCCTTCCGGCGCTGCGTTCCGCAATGGTCACATCGCTCGGTACTCGATGAAGACCTTCCTCTCCTTGTTCCGGCAGCGGAGGTTGTAGCACTCTCTCGCGATTCCGCAAAGACGACGTCGGTACCGGAAGTAGAGGGGAGATCTCGTAGGGCTTCGCCTTAAGCCGGAGCGAGTATGGTGGACTACGAGAGAGGCCTTGGCGATCTAGGGTTTAGAGGCACCAAGGAAAGGGAGCTAGGCCGGCGGCTAGGGCAAGGGGATTGCCCCAAGTCGGCGGCTAGGGTTTGCCCTAGGGCGGCGGCTGCAGGAGGGCCGGCGGCTAGGGCTAGGGTTTTGGGTGGTGGAGGTGTGTGTCTAGAGGGGCAGCCCTGCCCCTCCTTTTATAGGTGGAGGGCGCCGGCCAAGGGGGAGGGAGTCCTCCCCCAGCTCGGCCTCCAAGGCCGGCGGTGGAGGGAGAGGAACTCCTCCCCAAGTAGGTTTCCTACTCTCCCTTCACCAAGCAAACTTGCCGTTTGACTTTTCAAATTGGCGTTTGACTTTTCAAACTAGGATTTGATTTATCCCTTTATTTTTCTCAGCGATGACACCTAGTACATGATGCAACCATTCCAACTTGTTATGACACATTCATGTACCCTTCCCCTCCGGAGTGCGGACCTTGAACCTTCTAGAACATTCCCGATGAAAACACCTAATCATTCTCCAACCTCAAAGCAGACTTTCCTTATATGAATCTTATTCTCTGGACCATTCCGGATCTCCTCGTGATATCCCGGATCCCATCCGAGACTCCGAACAACATTCGGTATCTTACTCATCATTCCATAACTACTCAACAACATCGAATCCTTAAGTGTGTCTCCCTACGGTTCGTGAATTATCCATACATGATCGAGACACTTCTCCGATCAATAACCAATAAAGGAATCTAGAAATTCATATGGCTCCCACATATTTCTACGATTACTTTGCGATCGAATGAACCATTTACATATGATACCAATTTCCCTTTGTCTCACGATAGTTTACTTATCCGAGGTTTTGATCATCGGTATCTCTGCATACCTAGTTCAACCTCGTTACCGATAAGTACTCTTTTCTCGTTCCCGTGATATGTGATCCCTTGTGAGCCAGTCACATGCTTGCAAGCCAATTGGATGACATTCCACCGAGAGGGCCCAGAGTATATCTATCCGTCATATGGATGGACAAATCCCACTCTTGATCCATGTGTGTCAACCCATACTTTCCGAACACTCAATGCCACCTTTATAGCCACCCTGTTACGGTGTGGTGTTTGATGTCATCAAAGCATCCTTCCGGTGATGGTGATAAGCATGATCTCATGGTCGAAGGAATTAGGTTACTATGTATCAGAAAGCATATAGCAATTGAACTATTAAAATGACTTGATCTTTATGCTACGCTTATCTATAGGAGTATGTCCATCATACCATTCTCCTAACGATATGATCTTATTGTTAATAACATATCAATATTCATGATAGGGAAACCACAATATTTATTAACCAACAAGCTAGTATTATGAAGATGCTTTACTAGGGACTCTTATTTAGTTTACAAATCACACAAGTATTAATGTTTCCTTGTTAATACTGTTATAGCATGAATGTAAACATTTATCATAGACACAAAGATATAATAATAACTACATTTATTATTGCCTCTAGGGCATATCTCCAACAGTCTCCCACTTGCACTAGAGTCAACTAATCTAGATTACATGGTAATATACCGAACACCCATGGCAGTTTGGTGTTGGTCATGTTTTGCCCTCGGGAGAGGTTTAGTCAACGTATCCACCACATTCAGATCTGTGTGTACTTTGCAAATCTTTTTGTCACCATCTTGGACATGTTCTCGAATAGCGTGAAAACATAGCTTGATGTGCTTCAGCTTCTTGTGTGACCTTGGTTCTTGCGCATTGGCTATGGCGCCCATCACTACTAGAGAAAAGCCTATCCGAGGCGCACCAAAAAGCCTATCCGAGGCGCATATCACATGTGCCTCTAGCTTCAAGCCTGTATATGCGAGGATTCGATATGCGCCTATATTCACATATGCGAGGCGCATATCGATATGCGCCTCGCAATAATATGCGAGGCACATATCGATATGCGCCGCATATGTGAGTATAGAGGCATATCGATGCGCCGATATGTTTCGAAATCGCCTCGGTATTTATAGTATATCGCCGCATATGTTTCGAATCGCCGGTATTTATAGTATATGCCTCGCATATGTTTGAGAATCGCTCGGTATTTATAGTATATGCGCCGCATATGTTTCGTAATGCTTCGGTATTTATAGTATATGCGCCCAATAGTATCCTATATGCACCGTAATATTTTGAAATTCAAGTTTTAGACCACTATATATAAATAATATACAGATATTCAAATATACAATATAGTCCAGAATTTTTCAGAAACTTGCATTTTGCCAAAGCATAATAGAACCAACATGAATACAATACATTACACATCAATCATGACATACAAGTTCATACATCAAGTGTTTGTGCCACAAGTTCACACCTCCGATCGGTACAAGTTCACAATCACATTACACCTTCGAGTACAAGTTCACAATTCACATTACAACTCCAACGTAGCTCTACCTAGATGAAGTAGAACACAACCTACAATGAAGAGCAACAAGGTGGTGATCACGAGGAAGTTCCTCCATTTCTTCCTTCCATGCCTCCTCCACTTCTCTTCCGCCACCTCTCTACTCTCATAGCCTTGGTAGCTGTTGCCCGAGAAGTTGTTCACTTGCTTCTGGCAGTCTTTCCACTCCTCGTACACACACCGAACCCGACCGACGATTACGACATAACACCTCGGCATCTCCTACACATAATAAAGATGATATTACTTATGTCGGGAAAGCAATAGCTAGCAGTTCACAAAGATAGAATCATCGGCATTTCAAGAAAGACCAAAAAAGCAAACCAAGAATGACTTGGATTAGTGCCTCATACTTAGATTGGGCACGGAAATAACAATGCTCATTGTTCGATCTCATGCGGCAAGTAGAGTATATGCCCAAATTACTAGTCTACTTGGCACACAAGATCGAACAATGCATAGTCATACACGTGACACCACAACACGTTCTAATCATCGGCATTTCAAGAAAGACCAAAAGAAAGCAAACCAAGAATGACATGGATTAGTGCCTCATACTTAGATTGGGCACGGAAATAACAATGCTCGCTGTTTGATCTCGTATGCAAGTAGAGTATATGCCCAAATTACTAGTCTACTTGGCACACAAGATCAAACATCGCATAGTCATACACGTGACACCACAACACGTTCTAATCATCGGCATTTCAAGAAAGACAAAGAAAGCAAACCACAAGAAAGTAGGGAAGCAATGACAAATGAAAAGCAACAAGCACTTAAAATAGTTCGTAACACAAATAACTAGCTAGTGTCTCTGACAATCAAGTTCAACGGTTGACGAAACATATTCTAGAGGTTTTGCTAGGCAAGTTTAACACAGTGATAAGAGGTTACAACACGAGTTCGGAACTAACAGCTAGGTACCCAGGCAATGCAATCATGAAGTCTTCTTCGGCTCTTGAGTCAGCTTTGGGGGGGCATTGATGAAGCCCGACCGAGTTTTCGCCATTTGCATGAACATCCTGCCGTCACCCTGCTGCGCTAAGCGTTCGTCTATCTCCCTGTTGGACGGTGTATAGCCGCCGTGGAAGGTGCCTCCGGCTTTTATGACTCCCTGGTACACGATTGTCGCGATCTCCTCCTAGATGTTAAAGAAGTGTTGACTGAGGTTGCGAGCCTGTATGCATGCAAGCTTTTCAGCCCACTTCACGAGGTCAGATGGCAGCATTTTGATCTCCATGTCATTGAAGAACGCCTTCATGTGGTAAATGGCGTAGAAGGCATCCTTCCCACTGCCAGGCGGCTGCTTGACGCAGGCAAACTTCGTCGTGTGGCGGAACACGTGCGCGCCGAACTTTACATGTGGCCTTGCCGGTTTGACGCCTCCCGCTGCGACGTAGCCGGTGAGAGCGCCATCAAGAATTTTCTTGATATTGGTGTAGTTTTTTTGGATCGCACTGTTTGAGTCGAGGTACAAGGCTGTTGAGTGTTTCAAATTCAAGCTTATGAGCACACAGCCTGTCCGATCATCCTCCGTGATGGGATGGTAGGGAAGGAGAATCACATCCTTGTCCGAGTATGTTTGCAGGAAGTTTGAGAGGTAGTCGGTCGCCAGATCTATGGCCTCAGCATCTTTCAGGACGGCGTCACGCATGAAGTAGGGATCCACTATCTGGATGCCCGGGATCTTGTCTCTGGTGATCTCCATGGCCATATTGAGGGAGAACAACCGGACCAGGGTATTGTGCAGTCGAAACCCGTTCAACATGTCAAACAGGTCGGTATGCCGCACGTAGAAGATATCCCCGGGGTACAAGACGGTTACGGCATGTGAGAAGGCACCTTAGCCTTGAAAACGAGGTACGATCGATCGTTGTCGCGAATGCGTAATCGCTCAATTGTGAGTCATCGATAATGAATACTACGCATATGCGAGCCTGCGACCTCGAGCATCGATTTACATCATCGGTACACCGCCACGTCGCTGATTCTGGCTTGCCCCACGCCGTCCCGAAAAGAGGATTTGGATCCTGCCCCGATCACCCTTAGGCTTCCTTTGCGACCCTTCTTGCTCTTACGGCTTCGCCATCGTGTTCACCTCACCGACCGTCTTATGGAGGGTGCAGGGGCTGATCAAAGGAACCACCGGCCTTGGAGGCTCGGTGAAGGGACAGTGGCGGCCTCTCGACTAGTTGGGAAGAGACGCACCTTGCAAGGGGTTTCGGGTGCTGGTTGGGTCTCGGCAACTTGATGTGTGCCTGATGGTCCCTCCATACAAATCAGAAAACCTTGTGTTAACAAACTGGTCACCGTAGTTCGGGTCAATTTCTTCATCATCATCGGGATTCTGTGCCATGTTGTCCAAGTCTCCCATCTCGAAGTCTTCATCATGTGCTGGTTGTGCTGCCTCTAGGGTGATGTTGAGATGGTCCTCTGTCCCCAAACGGATCTGGCTCTTCGGCCATAGGTACAAGTAGCCGAAGCCGGTATTGAGGACCGCTGCCGTGTCCTCCTCATCCCATCCTTGAGGTTGAGAGGAGGTTCCACTTGCTCAGAGTCGGAAGCACCATACTGTATTTGACCCTCATCATGTTAGGTGGCATTGTGACATTGTGCATTTTATGGTTCTCTGGTTGAACAATAGTACCCTTGGCAACATCCATCAACCGCCGCCCACCCAATGCATTAGAGTGCAAGGAGTGTCTCGCGAAAGATCGACATGTAGGCCGAGCGTTAGAAAACATAGATCAAGTCATCGGTGGTTGAGCCTCCCAACTCTCGCTTTAATTAGTTAGTTACCTTGAGGGCGCCAAATTCGCCAATGTCGAGGCACCGACGCCGATGTGCTTGAGCACGCAAGTGGCGGAGTGGCTGCCTGATGGCACGGTGGTGCGGGCCGGCGCCTTCGCCGCAGTGGGCAAGTTAAGCTCCGGAGCTAGAGGAGTCTCCACCACCACCGGCCCTACTGGAGGAGTCACCAACGCCTCCGGCCGCGCCACATTGTCCGATTGGGCGCTGTTGAGGTTGGGAACTGGTGGCGGCCCCCGTTTACCACCCTTCTGCCACTTGTTGTACTTTTCCATGTAGACGGGAAGGATGGTGTTGAGCTTCTCGTTCACTTGTGATTGGACTTGTGACTGGACTTGTGACTGGACTTGTTCTTGGAACTTTGTCTCGGTAGCTGACACAGCCTTGTTCACGGCATCTTGGACTATATTTGGAAAGGCTTCCACCTGTTCCCTTAGGAGTTTTACCTCGGCGCTTTCGGCCTTCTTGCCCTTCCGCTCCGGGGTGCCATAGTACTCGGACCATGATATGCCGCCAAAGCCGACCACACGACCAGCCGACGGGGACGCCAGGGGATCGACACTCTTGGTCCGGTTCAGCGCCCTATTAAAAGTGGTGTCCCACTTGGCGACAGGCGGTGGCGCTGACCTCAGGATGAGGAGCTCCTACACTCCTCGCCCCGCGACAAGGAACGCCAAGCATTTGATCGTAAAACTGGACTTCATTGATTAATCATGAATGCAATTAATCGACTTGCATGCAAACTACTTACATATTTTTGCATGAAGTCCGTCACCCTCGAGCAAAGGGGCAAGGGCTCAAGAATAATCGAACCCCTTTCTTCAAGGGCAAACCGGGCCCTGACGAAATTCTTTGCCTGCTCCTCCTTTATGTCGTCAAAGGGACGTGTCAACCCCTTTGCACGAGCGTCGGCGTCCTCCTTATCCCATTTGGGCCTCGTGGCTCTATAACCGCCGGAGCCGAGATGGTGGGTACCAATGTTTCGGGATCTCATATTCTTGCCCTTCTCAGTCCTGGCCTTGCCCAAGGCGGAGTTACATCTGGCCTTGAAAACATTGTAGTCTTCTTCCTTGACCAGAGGCTCCTTCTTGACGAGCTCTGGATAACTTAGCTTCTCCTTGAAAATCAGATTCTTCACCCGATCCTTCCAATTTGACAAGGCCTTGGTCATCCTCCCGAGGGCATACTTGTTCACCGGATTCCCTTTGAGATTGTCATTATTATACTTGTTTTTCTCATCACCCGGGAACGCCAGATTGCGTGCAGCTTCCGGAAAAGCTGGATGAGGAAACCCCTGTTCTCTTCGGCCTTCAGGTTCTCCATGTTGATCGTGACGGTGTTCCGGAGGATTGCCGCGAGCTGGTTAGAGTAACCCCCAACAAATTCTTCTGGCTCCAAAGGCGCACCTTTAGGGCTCACGCCAGATGATGGACCTTTGAGGTCGACCACGGTCGGGGTCCGATCCTTCCGAGACTTCTTCGATGCGCTACCACCGTCTGTAGTAGCTTCACCGCCGCCATCAGTGGTAGTGGCGTCGCCATCGGCGTCGCCATCGGCGTCCCCCATCTCCTCATTGCCCGACGAGGTATCCTCGTCCTCCTCCATCTCGTCGTCCCGCGGAACAAATTCCGGGGCCTCTAGGGATTCCATCTCCTCCTGCTGCTCCCAAAAGGGCTTCTGGATAGAAGGGCCCGGATCCTACATTTCTAAACACACAAATAAATGAAATTAATAAGCATAAAAATTCACAGAAAATTTTGGCATGAACTTTGCTAATTTTCTATGTCTAGGAGTGCCAGAAATTCGCCGGAACGGAAATGAATCAACATTCCGGCGAAACATTGGCAACTCAAAAAGAAAAACCTGCACAAAAAGGATCAAACACAGCCATCATCACAGCCATTTTCTGCCAGCATACACAAATTTACATAATGTAACATTCAATGACGAATAATTCAGCGACAATGGACATGTTGGAACACAACACGGGAACATACAAATGACAAGTTGCAGAATATGAGTGCTCAGAGATGGAAAAATTCTAGCAACACACATGTTTGAGTATGAGTTGAGTTGAGTTGCAGAATATGAGTGAGTTCAGAGTTTCAGAATATGAGTGAGTTCAGAGTACACACATGTTCAGAATATGAGTGAGTTCAGAGTTGCAGAATATGAGTGAGTTGCAGCATACACAAATGTTTGCAGCACAGCACAAATTGCTGCTTCCAAGGAATATATACTATTTTATCGTCATATAAAGTAGACAAATTCCATGGGTCAGTAGTAGAAGAATTAGTAGGCGTGACTACTCTCCATAGAAACAAGTTTTAGTTTCTACCCAGTATTGTGTAACATTAAAGATATAGATAAAAAATAACTCTAGGGGAATAAACTCTCCATATCAACAAGCTTCAGCTTCTACTTGGTACTGTGTAAGATCCAAATAAATCTTCCGGTGGGGAGAAACAACTCCAAACCCACAACTTTCAGTTTCTAACTTTCTATCTAGCACTGTGTAACTGTAACATCAAACCTATAAATCAAACTATTTAGTACAAGTGGAAATCTTTGTCATTGTAACATTTCAGAACATACGCTATAAATTTTTTAGTAAAAAAGTACAAGATTAAATTTTCTAGATGATCAAACAGACCATGCTCAACTTACCTATTGGAGTAACAATTTTCTTTTCTGTCAATGGCAAATGCCCCACACCATGCTCAACTATCTAACATGACATTTTTCATACATACAAGATATACTTACTGACAGTACCAACCACTTCAGTCAGGAACTCAAGATTCAGTCAAAATCAGTGCATATACTTACATACTAAATCATCACCTTCAGAGTTCAGAACATACTAAATCAGTGCATCATCACCTTCAGAGTTCAGAACACTGAAGAACACTGAAGAACATCATCACCTTCAGATTCGCAAACACTGAAGAACATCAACATACTCAAGATACTCTAGGGTAGAGAACATCAACATACTTAAGATTCGCAAACACTGAAGAACATCATCACCTTCAGAGTTCAGAACACAAGCGTTTGATTCAGAGCTTCAGATTTACCTAGACTTCTAGGGTAGAGAAACCAGAGAGATAACAGGAAGCAGAACATGTATGTTGCTGCGAGATAACTGTACCAGCACTACCAAACTAAAGTGGGTTAAGGGGCAGTGTTTTGCTCTCTGACAGATTGAGACGAGCAAGTCCTGGGAGAAGACCGGCCGACGATGGATCTTGGATGCGGACCTCCTGGGGTGACTGGAGGTGGTGGCTGGAGAGAATGGGGTGCGGGACAGGGGGAGAACATGGTGTGGCAGCCGGAGAGGATGGGAGGAGAGGGGAAGAGGCGTGGGTGGGTGGGGGCGGGGACTCACCGGAGAGAGGGGAAGAGGCGTGGGTGGCGGCGGCGTCGGGCTCCTCCTCCTTCACGGGGACGGCGGCGTCGGGCTCCTCCTCCACGGGGCGGTGGCGAGCTCCTCCTCCGATCCACGGGGCTCCTCCTCCACGGCGGCGAGCTCCTCCTCCTCCTCGGCGGCGACGGCTTCGATCCACGGCGTCGGGCTCCTTCGATCGATATGTGTGAAGTCTCGTGTCTGTACTAGCTGCTAGTGTGCGACTTGGTCGATGGGTGCCGGTTATGCGAGGCGCATATCGCAGTGCGCCAGATAATATTACGCGAGGCGCATCTGGGCTAAATGCGCCTCGCATAATATGCACTCCTAGACAAATAGGGCAGTACGCATGTTTCTATCAACTATCACACAACAGCCTAGTGGTAACATGCCTTGTCCTTCACTGCTGGCCACCCAAGTTCGAATCCTAAGGGGGCCAACTTTTTGGAAATTTTTTTTAAAGGCCAATTTTCATGTAAAAGCATACAAATATGAACTATAAAATATACTACAAATATTTTAAATATTCAAATATTGCTAAAACAACAAAAGTGAGTATTCTCAATGAATGTGTCTTGTCGATACATAATATTCTCAATGCAATATTATTATAACACACACATAATGAAAATTAAGAATGTTTTGATACATAATAGTAGGCCACACACACGGTTCTTGACAATGGTCTGAGCGCTTAGCGCTTTCTTGACAATGGTCGCCTTCTTGCCCTTCTTTGTCGCGGTTGCATAGGTTAGGTCCGGACGCCTTCACTACTTCTCTTGAACGGAAGTCCTTTCTTAGGTAGGGTTGTGGTGTACGGTGTTTGGTTGCCATACCCGTCTTCTATCTTCGGTCGCTCTGGTCAAAGTCTTGCTTTGGCGACTCCGTCCATTCCGATAATGTTCCTTTTGCCTATCCCGACGACAACCCGGCTAGGCTTTGACGGTCTTTGATGTACCAGCATTGGTCGACTTTGCTAGCCAAAACCCAAGGCTCATTTCTTGGTGCGTTCGCTGGTGGTCTTTGACGGTATAACCATCGTGGTGAAATACCGGTCTTCTTTCGACGCTCTTGGCCCACGACACGTAACATCGGCACCTTTCTCCGTAACATAGTCGAGCTCCCAAATCTCCTCGATCCTTCCGTAGTATATTTCCGGATGTCGCCGTGTAGAATATCCCCTACCGAGTTACGTAATCGCAGCTTATTGTCTTTTTCCTCTGTAGAACGTGTATCCGTTGATATCGTAAGCCTGATAGGTCATGAGGTTGTGCGAGGCACCCTGTGACAATGAGAATATGAGTTTATCTTCCTCCGAGTACTCGCCCTGCGGTGGATTAGCTATGACCTTCTCCCTAAACCACCGCGTGAAACCGGAGTTGTGCTCCTTGATAACATCTTCCTCCCTCGACCTGGCGCCCCTGATCAGCGTAATTCTTCTTGATAAACTCTTTGTGCTCATGTATGTATGGATCAACCACCTGCAGGTGTTGCAGCGACCAGGTTTGCTCTTTCAAAGTCCTTGGTTCGCCTCCATGTCGACATGCTTTGCACGTCGACCCTGCGTGACCCCATCCAGCGAGCCTCCCGGGTGCTTGTTGAATGGCATACCAAGAGGGTCTCGGTTTGTAGAAAGTTCGAGCGTAAAGAGATGCACTCTTCGCCAGAAGCCGTTTGCTATGCTTCCATCTGGACGGGACTTGTTCTTAACGTATCCCTTGATGTGTCCATTGAGCCTTTCGAACGGCATCATGCTTCGCAGAAACGCAGGACCGAGCTGGACGATATTCTCCACGACATGGAGAAGCAGATGAAGCATGATGTCGAAGAAAGCGGGGGGGGGGGGGAATAGATCTCGAGCTCGCACATTATCACCATGATCTCGTCCTGTAGCCTCGTGAGCTGCTTAATGCCTATCGACTTCCGAGAGATGACGTCAAAAAAGTTGCAGAGGCCAAACCGTGTTTCACGGATGTGCTTGTCCATTATACCTCGGATCGCGACCGGGAGTACCTGCGTCATTAGCACGGCGACGTCGTGAGACTTCATACCGCTGAAGCGCTGCTTCGCCTCGTCTAGCCATCTGCTTATCTTCCCCGCGTAGCTGCTCGGAAATTTGACTCGAGGAGGCACTTCATAAACCGTATGGCCTCCTTCTTACTCGAGTGAAGCATGAGGCCTTGAGCTTGACCTCTCCTTCTTAACCTTTTTCCCTTGCGACGACGGCTATTCTGTGTTTCTCCTCCACCTCGCCCTCCTCCTCATCATCGCTAGGTGGTGGTTGAAGTTCATCCCGATGCCCATATGCTTCAAGTCGCTCCTTGCCTTCGCCCATCTTTGGTCTTGTCGGTGTTAAGGAGGGTGGCAGACTCTCGCCCACATTCTTCGTGATATGCATGAGATCAAGGCTATGAGGCACGCGGAGGATCTTCCAAGATGGCAAGTCCTGAAAATGACTCGCCTTCCATACCTTCAAAGAACGGCTCGCTTCTTCTCGGGTCTTTCCGGCGCAGGCACTTCCAGCTTATTCAACAGCTTGTAGATTTCCGCGCCACTCTTCCGTGTGGGATTCCTTAGAGCTCGATCGTCCCATCGAACAGATGTCCTAGCTTTCTCCAGGCGTGATTCTTGGGAAGCCACCTCCGAGCCCCAAGGAACACGGTTTTCCCGGACCCGGGATCTTTCTGTAGCTGGCGGTACGTTGTATTATCCTTGCACCTAACGCACCCATAGAATCCTTGGACCACCTGCCCCGAGAAGTATCCGTAACCAGGATAGTCTTGCACCGTCGTGATCACCGCCGCTCTCATGTCAAAGTACTCTTGTCTCGAGGCGTCCCATGTACGGGCTCCTTCTTCCCATAACGTGGCCAACTCCTCTTTCAACAACGTGAGATACAGATTGATGTCTGTACCAGGTTGTTTTGGCCCTTGAACGAGCATACTCATGGTTACGTACTTCTTCTTCCTGCACAACCAGGGAGGGAGGTTGTAGATCCATACAAACACGGGCCAGGTGCTGTCTGTGCTGCTCTGGCTTCCAAACGGATTGAGTCCGTCAGTGCTCACGCCTAGCCTGAGGTTCCTTGACTCTTTCCCAAAATGTTGGTAATATTGTAGGTCCAACGCCTTCCACTGGGAAGCATCCGAAGGGTGCCTCAACATTTCCTCCTTCTCCGGATCATCGTCTTCCGGCCTCTTTCTTTCCGTGTGCCAGCGCATGAGCTGTGCTTCCTTAGGGTCTGCGAAATACCGCTGCAAACGAGGAGTTAGGGGAAAGTACCACACCACCTTCCTAGGAGCTTTCTTGGTCCCTCTCTTGTATCGAGAGGTCTTGCACACCGGACACGTGGTCTTCTCCGCGTCCTCGCCCCGGTAGATGATGCAATCATTTATGCAGACGTGGTATTTCACGTGCGGTAGATTGAGAGGACACACAACTTTCTTCGCCTCAGCGATACTAGTCGGACATGTGTTCCCCTTCTTGGGAAGAATATCGTGCCAGAATACAATGTTGTCGTCGAAACATTCGTCGGTCATTTTGTGTTTCGCCTTCATCTCCAGAGCCCTAAGCGTTACATTTAGACGTGTATCCCCGTCGTTGCATCCGTCAAACAATGGAGTGACCGCGTCTTTCTCCATTTGCTCCAGTTTAGCCTTCTCTCTACCGGCGGCTCTGGCGTTACTCGTCTCCTTGAGAAACAGATCTTGGACATGAGGGTCTCGCAACCAGCTCGAATCATGGTCGGCACCACCTTGATCATCTTCGTGTCCATGCCCGACGCCACCTTGATCATCTTCGTGTCCATGTCCAGTGCCACCACCCTGATCTTCGTGATCGTGATTGGCGTCTTGATCTTCGTGATCATCACTGGCATCTTGATCTTCGTGATCATCACGTATCCATCGAGTGTAGCCATCCATGAAACTACGTCGAAGCAGGTGCGACTCCAGCATTCCGGAATCATGCCTTATCAGATACATCAGCTTGCAGTCCCGACATGGACATCTTATCTCTGTCTTGTTTGCACGTTCCATGTCGGCCCTCGCGCATGTCATCCACCTATCCACGCTGGCTTTGTTGATCGCTGGTCGGACCATGGCACTGTGTGGTACAAAGAGCAAGAGAATAATTAGAGCATATATGGACGTGGATCGCCGGAAAAATTCGGCATGACCTCCCCTAAAAAGAGGACATCCGCGAGTGCCAGAAATTCGCCGGAAAAGAAATAAATCGACATTCCGGCGAAACATTGGCATCTCAAATGAAATCCCTGCAAAAAAAGTAGCACCACAACACAATCATATAGTCAGTGTCTCCGACAACGCGCATACATGCAAGCAACGCCTTCACGCTTCCTCCAACAACGACTTGCGCAAGAGAGCCGGATGAGAAGTAAATGAACATGTTGTAGATCTAGAGGAGCAAGAGACTTCACTTACATATGGGTGTCAACCAATGGATGTTGAGCAAGATTCGAAGGTGAATCAATGGGGGAAATGAGGTGGGGAGGAGTGTAACACCCTCAGAATCGGACCTATGCAAGTTTTGGCAAAATTCACCAAACCCGCATAGAAACGATTCAAAGGTGCCCACCAGGCACTTTCGTGCGGGTGGAAAACGAAGTAATAACATTACACAACAGTCCTCGATGGGACCCACGTAATATATATATAACAAATGACTCAAAGAGTCAAGAATGCGATATATTATACAAGATCCAAATCACCTTGAAAACGATATAGCCAGCTACGGACAAGATGCAAATGGGGCTAAGAGCCCCAAGAATAACCAATGGCGCCATAACCTGCCTGAGCCAAGCCGGAAGGGTAACCCTGCTAACGGCGTCGATCTCAAAACCTGCTTAAACAAAAGGGGTGCCGACAAGGGGCAAGGGAAAAAGAAGGAGCGTCAGTACTGAGGCCAGTACACGGCGAGGCTAGAATTCGGCGGTCCTCGCCTACATAGGTATGGTGGACTGAAGCGGCAGCGGCAGCACGCACTAAACAACCTATAGAGACTCAAAACAACTGGCGGTTATCAGAGAGGTGTGAGAATGGCCTATCCGGATCCAACCTGAGGCTAACACCAAACAAACCCATCCTGGTGTTTCCCCCTCGAGACCAAACGAGGAAGTCAACCGAGGAACTCACACAGTTGGCAGTTTTACTTATTCAGTTATAGTTGCGGCACTTTACTAGTCAGGTTCAGATAATCGTCCTGATAAAGTAAGCAGTGGGCACTTTTAGTCAATCATTCCGTTGTAATTGCAGCAATTACTAATCAGATACAGATAGCATGATATAAACCCAAAACCCAGCAGTTGTTGGTACTTTTATTCAGCCATTTCGCTAGAAGTTGCAATACTTACTAGTCGATACAATTGTCGCGTTACAACCAAACAAGCAATTGTGGGCAGTATTAATTAGCCATTCCGTTGTAGTTGAGCTGATTACTAGTCATTATAAGTCAAATTTATAGCGGTAAACTTTAGTTATGCTTGTCTATGATCGAGATACTGTGCTCCAAGTCGTCCATATCCGCGGACACGGCTTTCAGAAAGTTTTACCCGGCCGGGGTGCACCAATAGCAACACACACTCGATCAACCTCGGAAAAACCAAATCAAAACCCAACGAGGCCTTCACGACAAAGCAATCACAAGATTCAGAAATATTTCAGGGGGCCACCCCTTAAGTAGAATCCGCAACGGAGTAAGCAAGCTTCGAGATGGCCTCAAGGTTCGGGTGGACGGCTGTGAACGACTGGGAACCCGAAAGTGTGGCTGGGCTTGTCGACACCGCGGAATCGTGTCCCACTCCTAAACAGTACAGTGTGCTCCTCGCACAATCGTAAATAAAGCAGTAAAGCATGGCATAAGTACAGGATAGTAATAAAACCTCAAACTAGTTTGTGGCCCCAAGAAATAAGACGGAATCAAGCTCTGGCTGAGGGGGGTCCCATATACCTCCCGGATGTGGATAGCGCGATAAATCAAGGAACAGTATCAAGTACCGGGTCTTACGGGACACAAGTGGGCTCGAAACCAAATATTATCTATCACCCACCGATGCCTCTGCTTATTTCAATTTTAGTTGTTAAACAGGAATTAAAGTGAACAATAAGTAAAGCTATGATCAGCTCCAACAACAACATGCGGCAATACATCAACAGCTGTGGCATTTGACGACACACATCAGCACTTGAGCAAGCAACTACGACGCGCAAGTCCAACTATCTACCAAACAACAGCTAATAGGGTGTGTCCAAGGCAATATCGGGCTGCAAGGGATATCACGGGTTCGGAAAACTAGAGCATCGGAACACAGATAGCAATAGATCAACAGGAGGGAAGTAAATACTATAAAAGTAAGATAGGTAGAAAGGGGGAGATGCTCGCCTGAAAACATTGCCGAAGGTTCAACCGAAGATCGGGGCGAAGCTCACATCAACTCGACGGCCTTATCCGCGAAGAAGCAAAACACTAGAAGAAACACCGGATGCACTATTTAACACAACGGCAGAAGATCGGCATGATGCATGTATGATGGATGACATGGCAAGGGTGCGATGCAATTAGGTCATATTAAGCGGAACCGGGGTTCCGACAATTAATCAAGTGGTTCAAGTTGTTTATCTACCCCGCAATTTAAATGTTGTTTTACATGGTAGAAGATAGCAACGGGTTCGCTACACAAATTTAAATGAGGCCGATATGAGACTAGATTTGCCCGCATATGGGCCCCATATTTAATTATTAGGTGAATCGGCATAAGGCCCCCAAACCAATGATATGCATGCGAGAATGACAATTCAATATGCATCAAGTTGTTATTATGTTATAAAATAGGGTTTATGGAAGGGTTCACATTTAGGGTCCGCGATCTTGGAGGTTCCGGTTCGGGCCGGTCTCGGGGTCCAGGTCTAGGGTTCGACGGATGGGGTTCGGGGTTCGGAAGCGTTCTGATTCCGGGTCGGTCTTGTTCGCGTGGTCTCGGTCATGTCGACGGCCGTGGCGTTTGGGGGAAGTTCTCGTGTCCGTGAGGTAGACCTTGGCGTTCACGAGGGAGTACTTGGTTCGGCGTCGGGGCGCATCGGATTCTCTCTGGTCGATGTCGTTCTTGTCGTTGCGAGGATCTTGTCGGGTTCCACGGGGTCGAGCTTGCAGTTGCGAGGGTCTTGTCGGGTTCTCAACTCGGGTCGGTCTTGTCTTCGGGGTGAAGTGCTTATCGGCCTCGTGGCGATCTTTGCGTCCTCCCGGTTCGGGTTCCGGATCCACGTCGGCACTCGGTGTTCCGGGTAGGCGAGCTTGTCGTTACGGAGATCTTGTCGGTTCGCGTTTCGGATCCTGTGAGACGATCTTGACGCTTGATGGTCCGTGAGGAAGTCCTTGGAGTCCCGGATGGAGATCTTGGGGTTTCGAGACTTCCCTTGCCGATGGCGAACGTGGACTTAGCACCGAAAGTTCGGGCGGCTTATCGGGTACTAGTCCGCTTGCGCTATCGCTCACCGGACGAAGTATATGCAGAGCCACCAACTTGCGACAACAACACCACCGCAGGACCTTGTCTACAACACAGGAGAGCGCCACGGGCTTGCCGTGGCACACGACGGCAGTTAGGGCGGCGGGAAGGCGGTCGGCCGACGCGCTGTGGACGCCAGGAACACGTGGCAGCGGGCCGAGGCGAGCTCTTGGCGAGGTCGGGTCGGGGACCTCCCACGGAGGCGGCGCTTCGGAGGAGGGGCGCCAGGAGAACGCGGCGGCTCGGAGGTCGACGGGCCGATACGCCATGGACGGAGAAGGGGCGAAGACGGCGAGGGCGGAGCGGCCGGAGGCGCATGGCGACGCCGGGCTTGGAAGAGGCCAGCGGGCGGAGGAGCTCCGGGCGCTGCGGGCGGCGGCTTCGGCCAGCGAGGGAGGCCGGAGGCGCTGGGGTCGTCGGGCGGCTAGGCTGCCAGGCGCAGCGCAGGCGAGCGACGGCGAGGGTCGAGGCGGTGGCGAGGAGGAGCTGCCGGCGCGCGGGCGGCGCGGCGACGGGTCTGAGGGCGGCGGCGCCGCCGAGAGCGCCTGAGGTGGTGGGGGCGAGGTGCAGAGGGTGAGGGGGCCGGCGGCCAGGGGCGGGGAGAGGCCCAGGCCGGAGCCGCGGGGTGGGCGCGGGCTTGCCGAGATGGGGAGGGGCCGGGGAGAGAGGGAGGAGGAGGCTGGCCGCGATGGGCTGGGTGAGGTGGCATGAGGGAGGGAAGGAAGGGGCGAGGGCGACTCGGGTGGGACGGTCGTGGGACGCGCCAGCATGGGCCAGGGCTGTGGTGAGGGTGCGTGAGTGCGGGTGTGTGGGCCTGGGGGAGTTGCTGAGAGAGAGAGGGAAAGGAGAGAGATAGGGGCTAGGTGGCGCATGGTGATAGGATGAGAGGGTGAGGGTTGATGAGGTGGCGTCCAGGGATTGGGTGGGGTGATGTGGAGGTGTGTATGGGTAGAGTTTTAGGTGGGAATAGGATTTAGGAGGGCGGGTTCAGCTGGACCGTTTTAAAAACAGGGGTGGTCGTTCGGGTCGGGTTGGCCCGTTCGACTGCCCCTACTAAAAATAATATAATTTTTATTTGATTTAAACGGGCCGTTGGCAAACCGATAGCGGGCAAAACAAAATAATCCGGTGACCCGGGTTTTGATGTTTGAATTAAGAGGGGCGTTTAGAAAACACCACGGCTTTGCAAACATGGTTTTATGCGAACGGTGCATGATGATGACGATGCGATGCACAAATTCAACGCGATTTTCTAGTAGTGGTTTTGCGGGATGCCACAATTCGACACCACTAACAAAGGATCTCGCCCTCGAGATCCGCCTCATGGTACCGGGAGGAAAGGTCCGCGAACTGCGTCTTCTCGCTTCATGTAGATCCTCGCGACACCACTAACAAGAGGTCGTTGTCCCTGTTCGTCAAAGGAACACTCCGGATAACCAACGGACGAAGTTAAAGGTAAGGCAACCTCTAACTTCCATGGATAGAGTAAAACTGCTGGATCCACTGATTCAACGTACAAGAGCGAATGATAAGAGCAGTGGTAGGGTAGCTACTCCATCCCGCACTCAAACCATTACTCTGCACACGAATAAGCGGATTAAGCATCCAACTCTCGGAATTAGACTGAAGATCTCGACAAGCGAGGTTCGGAAACAAGGGAGTGTTGCCAGCAGAGATCGTATGAAGGACACACTGATTAGGTTCCGCGATGGTTCCATTGGCATGAACAACACATGCCCAAGGTCGACTCCAACTTCACCAAAGCTCGTCCTTCTCATATGTTTTTCAACGACACTGATATCCAGCAAGGAACACATAGGGATAAGAGCTCACGAACAAAAGATTGGAGGAAGGTACAACAGACAAGTTGCAGATTGATGATCGTAGCACCTCCGTTACAAAAGGAAGAAAGCGAAACCCTGAAGGTACGACGGAAACCCAACCACGAGAAATCCTGGACTCGAAGAGAGGGAAGAGAGCGGATTCAAAACACGTAGAGGTAAGAGGAGAATAGCAGAGGGGTAAGGAGTAAAATCAGACCTAATTAGAACTATCCAACCGGTTTTGCGAAAATAGTTTTGACACTCTACTTCGGCCGTTAGCTAGGTTATCCTACAGGCTGGACTTCTGGGGTATCGCAACTGCTGGGCTCTGATACCACTCTGTAACACCCTCAGAATCGGACCTATGCAAGTTTTGGCAAAATTCACCAAACCCACATAGAAACGATTCAAAGGTGCCCACCAGGCACTTTCGTGCGGGTGGAAAACGAAGTAATAACATTACACAACAGTCCTCGATGGGACCCACAGATATATAACAAATGACTCAAAGAGTCAAGAATGCGATATATTATACAAGATCCAAATCACCTTGAAAACGATATAGCGTCCTACGGACAAGATGCAAATGGGGCTAAGAGCCCCAAGAATAACCAATGGCGCCCATAACCTGCCTGTGCCAAGCCGGAAGGGTAACCTCGCTAACGCGCCGATCTCAAAACCTGCTTAAACAAAAGGGGTGCCGAAAGGGCAAGGGAAAAGAAGGAGCGTCCAAGATCGAGGCCAAGACACGGCGAGGCTAGAATTCGCGGTCTCGCCTACATAGGTATGGTGGATCAGCGGCAGCGGCAAAGACGCACTAAACAACCTATAGAGACTCAAAACAACTGGCGGTTATCAGAGAGGTGTGAGAATGGCCTATCCGGATCCAACCTGAGGCTAACACCAAACAAACCCATCCTGGTGTTTCCCCCTCGAGACCAAACGAGGAAGTCAACCGAGGAACTCACACAGTTGGCAGTTTTACTTATTCAGTTATAGTTGCGGCACTTTACTAGTCAGGTTCAGATAATCGTCCTGATAAAGTAAGCAGTGGGCACTTTTAGTCAATCATTCCGTTGTAATTGCAGCAATTACTAATCAGATACAGATAGCATGATATAAACCCAAAACCCAGCAGTTGTTGGTACTTTTATTCAGCCATTTCGTTGTAGTTGCAATACTTACTAGTCAGATACAATTGTCGCAAGCGACAACCAAACAAGCAATTGTGGGCAGTATTAATTAGCCATTCCGTTGTAGTTGAGCTGATTACTAGTCATTATAAGTCAAATTTATAGCGGTAAACTTTAGTTATGCTTGTCTATGATCGAGATACTGTGCTCCAAGTCGTCCATATCCGCGGACACGGCTTTCAGAAAGTTTTACCCGGCCGGGGTGCACCAATAGCAACACACACTCGATCAACCTCGGAAAAACCAAATCAAAACCCAACGAGGCCTTCACGACAAAGCAATCACAAGATTCAGAAATATTTCAGGGGGCCACCCCTTAAGTAGAATCCGCAACGGAGTAAGCAAGCTTCGAGACGGCCTCAAGGTTCGGGTGGACGGCTGTGAACGACTGGGAACCCGAAAGTGTGGCTGGGCTTGTCGACACCGCGGAATCGTGTCCCACTCCTAAACAGTACAGTGTGCTCCTCGCACAATCGTAAATAAAGCAGTAAAGCATGGCATAAGTACAGGATAGTAATAAAACCTCAAACTAGTTTGTGGCCCCAAGAAATAAGACGGAATCAAGCTCTGGCTGAGGGGGGTCCCATATACCTCCCGGATGTGGATAGCGCGATAAATCAAGGAACATGTATCAAGTACTCGGGGTCTTACGGGACACAAGTGGGCGTTCGGAAACCAAATATTATCTATCACCCACCGATGCCTCTGCTTATTTCAATTTTAGTTGTTAAACAGGAATTAAAGTGAACAATAAGTAAAGCTATGATCAGCTCCAACAACAACATGCGGCAATACATCAACAGCTGTGGCATTTGACGACACACATCAGCACTTGAGCAAGCAACTACGACGCGCAAGTCCAACTATCTACCAAACAACAGCTAATAGGGTGTGTCCAAGGCAATATCGGGCTGCAAGGGATATCACGGGTTCGGAAAACTAGAGCATCGGAACACAGATAGCAATAGATCAACAGGAGGGAAGTAAATACTATAAAAGTAAGATAGGTAGAAAGGGGGAGATGCTCGCCTGAAAACATTGCCGAAGGTTCAACCGAAGATCGGGCGACTCACATCAACTCGGCCTTATCCGCGAAGAAGCAAAACACTAGAAGAAACACGGATGCACTATTTAACACAACGGCGTAAGATCGGCATGATGCATGTATGATGGATGACATGGCAAGGAAAGCGATGCAATTAGGTCATATTAAGCGGAACCGGGGTTCCGACAATTAATCAAGTGGTTCAAGTTGTTTATCTACCCCGCAATTTAAATGTTGTTTTACATGGTAGAAGATAGCAACGGGTTCGCTACACAAATTTAAATGAGGCCGATATGAGACTAGATTTGCCCGCATATGGGCCCCATATTTAATTATTAGGTGAATCGGCATAAGGCCCCCAAACCAATGATATGCATGCGAGAATGACAATTCAATATGCATCAAGTTGTTATTATGTTATAAAATAGGGTTTGCGGGAAGGGGTTCACACATTTAGGGTCCGGCGATCTTGGAGGTTCCGGGGTTCGGGGCCGGTCTCGGGGTCCAGGGTCTAGGGTTCGACGGATCTGGGGTTCGGGGTTCGGCGGAAGCGTTCTCGGATTCCGGGGTCGGTCTTGTTGCGTCAGGGTCTCGGTCATGTCGACGGTCGTGGCGTTCAGGGGGAAGTTCTCGGTGTCCGTGAGGTAGACCTTGGCGTTCACGAGGGAGTACTTGGTTCGGCGTCGAGGCGCATCGGATTCTCTCTGGTCGATGTCGTTCTTGTCGTTGCGAGGATCTTGTCGGGTTCCACGGGGTCGAGCTTGCAGTTGCGAGGGTCTTGTCGGGTTCTCAACTCGGGTCGGTCTTGTCTTCGGGGTGAAGTGCTTATCGGCCTCGTGGCGATCTTTGCGTCCTCCCGGTTCGGGTTCCGGATCCATGTCGGTGCACTCGGTGTTCCGGGTAGGCGAGCTTGTCGTTACGGAGATCTTGTCGGTTCGCGTTTCGGATCCTGTGAGACGATCTTGACGCTTGATGGTCCGTGAGGAAGTCCTTGGAGTCCCGGATGGAGATCTTGGGGTTTCGAGACTTCCCTTGCCGATGGCGAACGTGGACTTAGCACCGAAAGTTCGGGCGGCTTATCGGGGTACTAGTCCGGCTTGCAGCTATCGTTCACCGGACGAAGTATATGCAGAGCCACCAACTTGCAGTACCAACAACACCACCGCAGGACCTTGTCTACAACACCAGGAGAGCGCCCGCGGGGCTTGCTGTGGCACACGCACGGCAGCAGGGCGGCCAGGGGAAGGCCGAGGTCGGCCGACGCGGCCAGGGACGCGCAGGAACACGTGGCAGCGGGGCCGAGGCGAGCTCTTGGCGGCGAGGTCGGGTCGGGGACCTCCCGTCGGAGGCGGCGCTGGGCTCGGAGGAGGGGCGCCAGGGAGAACGGCGGCGGGCTCGGAGGTCGACGGGGTCGGGCCGCCCGCGGACGGAGAAGGGGCGAAGACGGCGAGGGCAGGAGCTGCGGCCGGAGGCGCATGGCGACGTCGGGGCTTGGAAGAGGCCAGGGCGGCGGGAGGAGCTCGGCGGGCGGGCGGCGGCAGCTGGCCGCGGCAGCGAGGAGGCCGGGCGCTGGGTCAGCTTGGCGTCAGGCGCAGAGGCGAGGCCTCGGCGGCGGCAGAGGGTCGAGGCGGTGGCGAGGAGGGAGCTCGGCAAGGGCGGCGACGGGTGAGCGGAAGGGCGGCGCCAGAGAGCGCCCGAGGTGGTGGGGGCGGCAGCGAGGTGCAGAGAGGTGAGGGGGCCAGATGGGGCGGGAGAGGCCAGTGCGAGCCGGTGGAGCGGTGGCGTGCTTGCCGAGAGATGGGGAGGGCTGGGCTGGGAGAGAGAGAGGAGGCACGGCCGCCATCGGGCGGGTGAGGTGGCGCAAGTGAGGAGGAAGGAAGGCGAGGCGGACTGGGTCGGGTGGGACGTCGTGGGGCGCCAGGCGTGGGCGCCTGTGGGTGGGGCCACGGCAGGTGAGTGGTGTGAGGCGGTGTGTGGGCCTGGGAGTTGAGAGAGAGAGGAAAGGAGAGAGATAGGGCTAGGTGGCGATGGTGATAGGATGAGAGGGTGAGGGTTGATGAGGTGGCGTCCAGGGATTGGGTGGGGTGATGTGGAGGTGTGTGTGGGTAGAGTTTTAGGTGGGAATAGGATTTAGGAGGGCGGGTTCAGCTGGACCGTTTTAAAAACAGGGGTGGTCGTTCGGGTCGGGTTGGCCCGTTCGACTGCCCCTACTAAAAATAATATAATTTTTATTTGATTTAAACGGGCCGTTGGCAAACCGATAGCGGGCAAAACAAAATAATCCGGTGACCCGGGTTTTGATGTTTGAATTAAGAGGGGCGTTTAGAAAACACCACGGCTTTGCAAACATGGTTTTATGCGAACGGTGCATGATGATGACGATGCGATGCACAAATTCAACGCGATTTTCTAGTAGTGGTTTTGCGGGATGCCACAAGGAGGAGGGGGGCGACCAGATTTGTTTGGTGGAGGAGGAAGAAGTGACACAAGTGAGTGGGGTGCTAGTTGCCTCCATGTGCAAAAAGATGGAAAAAAAGTGGTGCCAGCTTATGCGAGGCGCATATTGCACAATATGAGCCTCCTATAATTCAAACTATAGGAGGCACATATAGCAATATGCGCCTCGCATATGCGGCCACCTACCAGCGCCCGGGCCCGCATGAGTTACTTGAGGCGCATATGGCCATATGCGCCTCGCATATTGTCCAATATAGGAGGCGCATATAGCCATATGCGCCTCGCATATTCGTGCACCTACCAATACGCGGGCCCACACAGAATATGCGAGGCGATCGCCATATGCGCCTGATATTGTCCAATATAGGAGGCGATATAGCCATATGCGCCGCATATTCGTGCACCTACCAACATGCGGGCTCACGTAATATGCGAGGCGATTTCGTCATATGCGCCGCATATTATCAAATATAGAAGGCGATATAGCCATGCGCCGCATATTCGTGCACCTACCAACACGCTGGCCCACACAAAATGCGAGGCGATTCGCCCATATGCGCCTCGCCTATTTTTATACTAGAGGCGCAGATCTTAAAGTGCGCCTCGCCTATTTTTATAGGAGGCGCATATGCTAAATGTGCCTCGCATAAGCATGTCTCCTATAGCCTTTTCTCTAGTAGTGCATGTTATCACAGTAGATAGACATTGGGTCCAGCGCACTTGGAACCACACCAAGCTCTGTAATGAACTCCTTCATCCATATCGCTTCTTGTGAAGCCTCCGAAGCAGCTATGTATTCCGATTCAGTTGAAGATCTCGCCACAACGCTTTGCTTTGCACTCCTCCAGCTAACTGCTGCACCATTCAAAGTAAATACATATCCAGATTGAGATTTAGAATCATCCGGATCGGTGTTCCAACTAGCATCGGTGTAACCATTAACAACGAGCTGTTCATCACCTCCATTAGAAAGAACCATATCCTTTAGTTCTTCTCAAGTACTTAAGGATGTTTTGATCATGTCCAATGATCCACTCTGGATCACTTTGATATCTGCTAGTTAAACTAACAAAGATATGCAATGTCGGTTCTAGTACATAGCATGGCATACATTAGAGATCCTATGGCTGAGGCATGAGTCTTACTCATCCTTTCTCTATCTTCGCGCTGTCGGACTTTGAGTTTTACTCAAGGTCGTATTGGGCAACATGGGCAAGAACCCTTTCTTGCTATCCTCCATTCCAAACCTCTTTAGAACTTTGTCCAAATATGTACTTTGTGACAACGATATTAGGCGTCTCGATCTATCTCTATAAATCTTTATGCCTAATATGTAAGCTGCTTTGCCAAGATCTTTCATTGAAAAACTATTATTCAAATATTCCTTGACAATATTAAGAAGGTCTACATCATTCCCAATCAACAATATGTCATCTACATATAGTATTAAGAATGCTACAGAGCTCCCACTCACTTTCTTGTAAATACAAGCTTCTCCATAAGTTTGTATAAAACCAAAACTTTTGATTACCTTATCAAAACGTTGATTCCAACTTCGGGATGCTTGCTTCAATCCATATATAGACCGTTGAAGTTTGCATACCTTGTTAGCATATTTAGGATCAACAAAACCTTTGGGTTGCATCATATACAACTCTTCATCAATGTCTCCATTGAGGAACACTGTTTTGACATCCATCTGCCATATCTCATAATCATAATATGCATCGATTGCTAAAAAAATCCTCACAGACTTTAGCTTCGCTACTGGTGAGAAAGTCTCATCGTAGTCAACTCCTTGAATTTGTCGAAACCCTTTTGCGACAAGTCGAGCTTTATAGACAGTAACATTACCATCAGCATTTGTTTTCTTCTTGAAAATCCATTTGTTCTCGACAGCCTTCCGGCCATCCGGTAAGTCCACCAAAGTTCATACTTGGTTTTTGTACATGGATCCAATCTCGAATCTCATGGCTTCTTGCCATTTATTGGAATCTGGGCTCATCATCGCTTCCTCATATGTCGCAGGGTCATCGGTGTTGTCTACCAACATGACACTCATAACGGGATCATACCAATCAGGAGTGGTATGAGTTCTCGTTGACCTGCGAGGTTCTGTAGCAACTTCAACCAAATTTTCATGATCATCATCATTAGCTTCCTCTCTTATTGGTGCAGGCACCATAGGAACTTCTTCCGGTGCTGCGCTACTCGCAAGTTCGAGAGAAGGTTCGACAACCTCGTCGAGTTCTACTTTCCTTCCAGTCACTTCTTTCGAGAGAAATTCCTTCTCTAGAAAGGATCCATTCTTGGCAACGAAGATTTTTCCTTAGGATCTATGATAGAAGGTATATCCAATAGTTTCCTTTGGGTATCCTATGAAGACGCATTTTTCCGCTTTGGGTTCAAGCTTGTCCGGCTGTAACTTCTTTACATAGGCTTCGCAACCCCAAACTTTAAGGAACGACAATTTAGATTTCTTCCCAAACCATAATTCATACGGTATCGTTTCAACGGATTTAGATGGTGCCCTATTTAAAGTGAATGCGGCTGTTTCTAATGCATAACCCCAAAATAATAGCGGTAAATCTATAAGTGACATCATAGAACGAACCATATCTAAGAGAGTTCGATTACGACGTTCGGACACACCATTACGCTGTGGTGTTCCTGGTGGTGTCAATTGTGAAAGTATTCCGCATTTCTTCAAATGCTCGCCAAACTCGTAACTTAGATATTCACCTCCACGATCAGAACGTAGAAATTTAATCTTCTTGTTACGTTGATTCTCCACCTCGCTTTGAAATTCCTTAAACTTCTCGAAAGTTTCAGACTTATGTTTCATGAAATAGATATACCCATATCTACTCAAGTCATCTGTGAAGGTAAGAACATAACGATAACCACCGCGTGATGCTACACTCGTCGGACCACACACATCGGTATGTATGATTTCCAATAAGTCCATAGCTCGCTCCATCATACCAGAAAATGGAGTCTTAGTCATTTTACCCATCAGACATGCTTCGCATCTTTCAAGTGATTCGAAATCAAGTGATTCAAGAAGTCCATCGGAATGGAGTTTCTTCATACGCTTCACTCCAATGTGACCAAGGCAGCGATTACATATAGGTCGAGTTATCGCTCAATTTCAAACGTTTAGCTTCAATGTTATTAATATGTGTATTTCCACTATCGAGATTCAATAAGAATAGACCATCTATCAAAGGTGCATGTGCATAAAACATATTAGTCATATAAATCGAATAACCATTATTCTCGGACTTAAACAAGTAACCGTCTTGCAATAAACAAGATCCCGATATAATGTTCATGCTTAACGCAGGCACCAAATAACAATTATTTAAGTATAAAACTAATCCAGATAGTAGATGAAGAGGTAGCGTGCCGACCGCGATCACATCAACCTTTGATCCATTTCCTACGCGCATCGTCACCTCGTTCTTCGCTAGCTTCCGTTTATTCTGCAGCACCTGTTTCGAGTTACAAATATGAGCAACCGAACCAATATCAAATACCCAGGCACTACTATGAGTACTAGTGAGATACACATCAATAACATGTATATAGGATATACCTTTCTTCTTGATGTTGCCGTTCTTCAAATCCGCCAAGTACTTTGCGCAATTCCGCTCAAAGGACCTCTCCCTTGAAGTAAAGCACTCAAGATCGTGCTTAGGTCCAGCCTTGGTCTTCTTCGTCGGTGCGGTAACTTTCTTACCACCCTTCTTGAAGTTTACCTTTTGCTTAGACTTGCCTTTCTTGAATTTGGTGGTCTTATTGACCATCAACACTTGGTGCTCTTTCTTGATCTCCACTTCTGCATATTTTAACATGGAGAAGAGTTCTGGCAACTGCTTGTTCATGCTTTGCATATTGTAGTTCATCACAAAGTTCTTGTAACTTGGTGGTAGTGATTAGAGGACACGGTAAATCCCCAAAGCATTAGGAATCACTATACCAAGCTTTGGAGTTTGTTTGCGTTCCTAGACATCTTAAGCACATGCTCACTGACGGAGCTGCCCTCTTCCATCTTGCAGTTAAAGAACTTTTCAGAAGCCTCATAACTCTCAACTGCCGCGTGAGTCTCAAATATCAATTTGAGTTCACGAACAATATCATGAGGGTCTGAGTTCTCAAACCTCTTCTGAAGCTCCGATTCCAAACCATACAAGATAGCACACTGAACTGTGGAGTATTGATTCTTCCGAGCGAGGTAAACATTCTTTACTTCATCGGTAGCATCACCGCAAAAGCGGGTCACCCAATGTGCATCCAAAGACATAGTTCAAATTACCAGCATTGAGGACAATACTCAAATTGCGGAACCAATCCGCGAAGTTGCTTCCATTGTTTTTCAACTTTTCTTTCTCTAGGAACGTATTAAAATTGATGGTAGGGGCTGCCATTGATCTACAACGTATTTGCAATAATTTAGACTAAGTTTATGACAAATTGAGTTCTAATTAATAGTTAAATTAATCTAGGTGAACTCCCACTCAAAAAAATATCCCCCACATTGTTTTAGTGATCACACGAACCAAATCCACCACATCAAAACCGATCATCACGAGAGTTGATGTAGCTTCAATGGCGAACAATCGACATGTTCATCATATCTTCTATAGGATTCATGCTTTACCTTTCGGTGATCTGTGTTCCGAGACCATGTCTGTACATGCTAGGCTTGTCAAGATCAAACCTTAGCTTCCGCATGAGCAAATCTGGCTTGCTCACGTTGTATACACATGCAGAATCTAACACACCCGATCATCACGTGGTGCTTCGAAACAACAAGCTTTAGCAACAGTGCTTACTAAGGATGAACACTTTAGAACTTGAAATTTATGTGCATGAGGGATCATCTTATAATGCTACCATCGTTAACTAAGCAATACAAGATACATAAAGGATTAACATCACATGCAATTCGTAATATGCGATATGATATGGCCTTTCTTCTTTGTGCTTTCGATCTCCATCTTCAAGCACGAACATGATCTCCATCATCACCGGCATTGCATCAAGGTCAATGACGCTGCTCCATGATTGTCGTCCACCAGCTTCAACTATTACAACTACTTTGAATAGACACGCGGGTCTTAACAGAAATTAAAGACAACCATATGGCTCCTGCCGGTTGCCAACTTACAATAAGGAACATTGCATACATCAAATATAATCACAATCATGGACATATCACATCACATAACACCCTTGCAAAACAAAGTTAGACGCCTCTAATTTCTTTGCATATGTTACGTGGTTTGGGGCTTTCAATAAGTGTCGATCTAACTTACGAACAAGAACCACAACGTTGATGTTTGAACTATCAAGTGCCTGTTGTAAATTGGATCTATACTATAATGGGAGAGACAGACACCCGCAAAGCCACTTATGCAATACAAGTTGCATGTTGAGCGTGGAGCAAGTCTCATGAACGATGTCATGTAAGGTTAGCCTGGGCCGCTTCATCCCATCATAACGCAAGATGCAAAGTACATAATAAGCAATTGATAATAAAAGCCCACCGCCCACAATGACCATTGTGTTCTACTCGTGCAACAGATCTACATATAGACATGGCTCTGATACCACTGTAGGGGTTCGTAGCATGGAAAACAAAAATTTTCTACCGCATACAAACAAACAAGCCAAGATCTATCTACTAGATTGTGAAGGGTTTCGCGGCATAGTAAATCAAAATTTTCTACGGATGCGAACAGAGGGAAAGCCAAGATCTAATCTAGGAGATGAAAACAACGAGAGAGATTGGATTAGATCTTCATACCCTTGAAGATTCAAGACAATGAACGCTCGGAACGTGGGTGATGTAGTCGTACTCGCTTCTCCTCCTCGCGATCCGATCCGATCTAGCACCACAAGTGGCGGTGCCTTCGTGAGATGCACACGTGCAGCACCTCGACGTCTCCTCCTTCCTCGGTCCAGCAAGTATGGTGGAGAGATGGGTTGGATCTACAACGCGACGACGCGGTGCAATTGGTGGAGAATTTCTGCAGCAGGGCTTCGCCTACAAGCAGTCGGGAGGGAGAGAGGAGGGCAGCAGGGCGGCTAGGGTTGGAGGGGAAGGTGTGAGGGGTTGGTGCGCCCCCACCCCTCTTTATATAGAGGGGGGGTGCAGCCCTAGCCCCTCCCCCAAGCCCAAACCGGCGGCCCCAAAGGATAAGGAGTGGGGGGCAAGGAAACCCCCCTTTCTAGAAGGTCTATCTCGAGTTTAAAACCCCCTTGGCCGGATGGGCCCTATGGGGCCTTGTGCCTGTAACACCCTCAGAATCGGTCCTATGCAAGTTTGAGCAAAATTCGCCAAACCCGCATAGAAACGATTCAAAGGTGCCCACCAGGCACTTTCGTGCGGGTGGAAAACGAAGTAATAACATTACACAACAGTCCTCGATGGGACCCACAGAACAGATATATATAACAGCGACTCCAGGAGCCAAGAATACAGATATAATATACAAAGATCCAAATCACACCTTGAAACGATATAGCGTGCAGCTACGGACAAGATGCAAATGGGGCTAAGAGCCCTGAAGAATAACCAATGGCGTCCATAACCCTGCCCAGGCCAAGCCGGAAGGGTAACCCTGCTAACGGCGTCGATCTCAAAACCTGCTTAACAAAAGGGGTGCCGACAAAGGGCAAAGCAGAAAACAAAGAAGGAGCGTCGATCGAGGCCAAGACAGCGAGGCTAGAATTCGGCGGTCCTCGCCTACATAGGTATGGTGGACTGAAGCGGCAGCGGCAGCATGCACTAAACAACCTATAGAGACCCGATACAACTGGCGGATAACAGAGGGGGTAAGAATGACCTATCCGGATCCAACCTGAAACTAACACCAAACAAACCCATCCTGGTGTTTCCCCCTCGAGACCAAACGAGGAAGTCAACCGAGGAACTCACTCAGTTGGCAGTTTTACTTATTCGGTTATCGTTGCAGCAATTACTAGTCAGGTATAGATAATCGTTCTGATAAAGTAAACAGTGGGCACTTTTAGTTAACCATTCCGTGATAGTTGCAACAATTACTAATCAGGTACAGATAGCATGAGATAAACCCAAAACCCAGCAGTTGTTGGTACTTTTATTCAGCCATTTCGTTGTAGTTGCAATACTTACTAGTCAGATACATTTGTCGCAAGCGACAACCATACAAGCAATGGTGGGCAGTATTAATTAGACATTCCGTTATAGTGAAGCTGATTACTAGTCATTATAAGTCAAATTAATAACAGTAAACTTTAGTTATGCTTGTCTATGATCGAGATACTGTGCTCCAAGTCGTCCATATCCGCGGACACGGCTTTCAGAAAGTTTTTCCCGGCCGGGGTGCACCAATAGCAACACACACTCGATCAACCTCGGAAAAACCAAATCAAAACCCAACGAGGCTTTCACGACTGAACAATCACAGGATTCAGAAATATTTCAGGGGGCCACCCCTTAGAGTAGAACCCGCAACGGCAAGCAAGCTCGAGACGGCCTCAAGGTTTGGCGGGACGGCTGTGAACGATGGGAACCAAACGGGGCTTGTCGACACCGCGGAATCGTGGTCCGATCCTAAACAGTACAGTGTGCAGTACCTCGCACAATCGTAAATAAAGCAGTAAAACATGGCATAAGTACAGGATCGTAAAGAAAACCTCAAACTAGTTTGTGGCCCCAAGAAATAAGACTGAATCAAGCTCTGGCTCAGGGGGGTCCCATATACCTCCCGGATGTGGATAGCGCGATAAATCAAGGAACAGGTATCAAGTACTCGGGGTCTTACGGGACACAAGTGGGCGTTCGGAAACCAAATATTATCTATCACCCACCGATGCCTCTGCTTATTCAATTTTAGTTGTTAAACAGAAATTAAAGTGACGATAAGTAAAACTAGAACCATCTCCAACAGCAACATCATGCGGCAATACATCAGCAACTGTGGCATTTGGCGACACACTTCGGCACTTGAGCAAGCATCTACGACGCGCAAGTCCAACTATCTACCAAACAACAGGTAATAGGGTGTGTCCAAGGCAATATAAGGCTGCAGGGAATATCACGGGTACGGAAAACTAAAGCATCGCAACACAGATAGCAATAGATCAACAGGAGGGAATAAATACTATAAAAGTAAGATAGGTAGAAAGGGGGAGGTGCTCTCCTGAAAACATTGCCGAAGGTTCAACCGAAGATCGGGGCGAAGCTCACATCAACTCAACGGTCTTATCCGCGAAGAAGCAAAACACTAGAATAAACACCGGATGCAATATTCAATACAACGGCAGAAGATCGGCATGATGCATGTATGATGTATGGCATGGCAGAGGTGCGATGCGATTAGGTCATATTAAGCGGAACCGGGGTCCCGGCAATTAATTAATAGGTTCAAGTTATTTAGAACCCCCGCAATTTAAATGTTGTTTAGCATGGCAAACGATAGTACTGGTTTGCTACACACGTTTAAATGAGGCCGATATGAGACTAGATTTGCCCGCATATGGGCCCCATATTTAATTATTAGGTGAATCGGCGGAAGGCCCCCAAACCACAGATATGCATGCAAGGATGGCAATTTAATATGCAACAAGTTGTTATTATGCATTTATAAAATAGGGTATCGAGGAAAAAGGGTCACACATTGAGGGGTCTCGACGATCTTGTTAGGGTTCCGGGGTTCGGGGTCGGGTCTCGGGGTCCAGGGTTCGACGGATCGGTCTCGGCGGAAACGTTCTCGGACTCCGGGATCGTTCTCTCATTCTCGGATAACGGGGGGTAGATCTTGTTGCATCCGGGTAGCGTGTCTTGGTTCGGTGTCGGGCGTGTAATTCTCCGTCGGGTTGTTCTTGTCGCATGCGCATCTTGTCGGTTCGGTCTTCGCCTCCGGAACGGGTCCTCGTGGTCTCGCCAACTTCGGTTCTCGTGGGCGATCTTGGCACTCGATGTCCGTGAAGTAGGACTTGTCGCACCTACCGCCTTCGGTTCGCTCCAAACGGATCCATGTCGGGTACTTGTCGTCCCATGAAGGAGATCTTGTCTAGGGTCTCGGAACTTGGCGGTCCCGAGGGTTCGGTTCGTGAGGCGGTCTTGGCGCTCGAGGTCCGTGAGGAAGTCCTTGGGGTTCAGGATGGAGATCTTGTCGGTGGTCTTACAACACGGTGCAGATCTTGGCGTGCCGGCAGTTGAGAAGAACTTGAATCATTATTTGTCGGTCTCGACTTATAGGTTATCTGGCTCCATCGCCTCAGATCATCCACACTTTGCCACCAGAGGAACCAACAGGAGCAAGTCTCGAGCTGGCCCCGAACGAACACGCAGACACGCACGGGATGGACGCGGCCGCGCTGCCGGGCGACGGGGTGGGTCCCGCAGGGGAGACGGTTCCAGGCGGTTCGGCTGCTGCGCGCTGGGAGGACGGCGAAGGACTCGGGGTAGCTTCATGGGCGTCTTAGGGAGGTCCGGAGGTCCGGAGACGGGCAGTGGCGGCCGGTCATGGCGGAGTCGGCCGAGGGGGCGGCCGCAGGTCTCCGGCGAGGAGGAGCCCGGGAGCGCTGGAGGTTGGAGGAGGCCAGGCGACGCGAGGGCGTCTGGCGGGCGGCAGCGGATGGCGAGGGTGGCGGCTGGCTGCTGGGCCTCCGGCAAGGGAGGAGGTGATGCGGGGCTGGCGGGGGCGGCCATGAGGCGGACAAGGCGGTAGGCGGCTCCGGCGACGGGCCCGCGACTGAGCGGGGCGGCGGAGGAGGCTGCGGGTGCCCGGGGAGCTCGGAGGAGGGGTGGATGGCGACGCGGCGCCCTGGGACGGGCGGCAGCGGGTGAGCGGCCTCCATGAGGCGAGCATGAGGGGGGCGGTGAGGCGGTGGCGGATGGAAGGCGAGGTGGAGGAGGGAGTCGCATGCGAGCGGGTTTGCGGTGGCGGCCAAGTGAGCAGGCAGGGCGGCCGCTATGGAGGGGGCGCAGCGTGGCGGTGAGGTGAAGGGAGGTAGGGAGGGAGAGCGGGGAGGAAGAAGGGTAGGAGGGTGTGACGTGCAGGGAGGGACAATGGGAGGCGGGGTTGGCGTGGACCGGGTCCAAGGGCGGGCAGGTGGGGTGTTTGGGGGTTGTGGTGTGAGGTTGACGAGTGGGACCAGGTGGGGGTGGGCCAGGAGTGGAAGGGACACGGGGCAGGGAGAGGGCCAGTGGTGAGGGCGACGCGCGCGTGCGCGTGGGGAGGGTCGGTGGGAGGTGGGGCCCAGGGCAGGAGAAGGGTGGATTGGGTGGAGGGTGGCAGGTGGGGGGCCTGGGTGGCGACTACAGGCAGGGGAAGGTGGGGCGGCGTGTGCGTTGTGTGTGTGTGTGGCGGTTGAGGTGGGGCTAAGGGATTGGGAGGAGTCGGCGGGCCACGTGGCAGGTTGTGAGTGGGTAAGGGAGAGGGAGGAGATGAGGTGGAGAGATATGATTGGAGGGAGTGATGTGGAGGGATGTGTGTGGGTAGAGTTTTAGGTGGGAATAGGATTTAGGTAGGGTAGGTAGGTTGACCGTTTTATGTTTTCCTGGGGCGGTCGTTCGGGCTAAAACGGCCCGTTCGACTGCCCCGCTAAAAATTAATTAAAAGTTTTATTGAATTAAACGGACCGTTTGCAAAACAATTTTAACAAAACAAAATATTCCGGCGACCCGGTTTTCGATGTTGAATCCAGAGGGGCGTTTTAGAAAACAACACGGGCTTTGCAAACATAGTTTTGGCAAACAATGCATAATGACGACGATGCAATGCACAAATTCAACGCGATTTTCTAGTAGTGGTTTTGCGGGATGCCACAATTCGACACCACTAACAATGGATCTCGCCCTCGAGATCCGCCTCATGGTACCGGAAGGAAGGTCGGCGGTCTGATCCTTCGCGCTTCGTGTAAATCCTCGCGACACCACTAACAAGAGTTGTTGTCCGTGATCGTCGAGAGAACACTCCGGGAACAAAAGGTCGAAGGTAGAGGTATCAACAATAAAGCCACCCCTAACTTCCGTGAACGGAGTAAAATCGCGGGACCCACCGATTCGATGTACAAGAGCGAATGACAAGAGTAGTCGGATGGTGATCAGTCCATCGCGCACCCAAACCATTACTCTACACAGGAATAGGCGGATTATGCAACCAACTCTCGGAGTCAGACTGAAGATCTCGACAAGCGAGGTTCGGAACAACGGAGTGATGCAGACTCTGCATCGGATCTGACGTAGATGATGTCGTCGCGTCGAAAAACACCGGAAGGCACAAACAAAGAACAAAGATTGGCAACACCGTAGACGGATTCATCAGGCAGATGGAACACCGGATGGCATAACACCGTTATCAGAAGAGGAAGCGAAATCCTGAAGGTGCGACGGAAACCCAACCACGAGAAATCCTGGACTCGAAGAAAAGATAAGAGAGCAGATCAAAACACGTCGAGAGAAGAGGGAACAGCAGAGGGGTAAGGAGTAAAATCAGACCTAATCAGAACTATCCAACCTGGTTTTGCAAAAATAGTTTTGACACTCTACTTCGGCCGTTAGCTAGGTTATCCTACAGGCTGGACTTGTGGGGTATCGTAACTGCTGAGCTCTGATACCACTCTGTAACACCCTCAGAATCGGACCTATGCAAGTTTGAGCAAAATTCGCCAAACCCGCATAGAAACGATTCAAAGGTGCCCACCAGGCACTTTCGTGCGGGTGGAAAACGAAGTAATAACATTACACAACAGTCCTCGATGGGACCCACAGAACAGATATATATAACAGCGACTCCAGGAGCCAAGAATACAGATATAATATACAAAGATCCAAATCACCTTGAAACGATATAGCGTCCAGCTACGGACAAGATGCAAATGGGGCTAAGAGCCCTGAAGAATAACCAATGGCGTCCATAACCCTGCCCAGGCCAAGCCGGAAGGGTAACCCTGCTAACGGCGTCGATCTCAAAACACCTTAACAAAAGGGTGCCGACAAAGGGCAAAGCAAAACAAAGAAGGAGCGTCGATCGAGGCCAAGACACGGCGAGGCTAGAATTCGGCGGTCCTCGCCTACATAGGTATGGTGGACTGAAGCGGCAGCGGCAGCATGCACTAAACAACCTATAGAGACCCGATACAACTGGCGGATAACAGAGGGGGTAAGAATGACCTATCCGGATCCAACCTGAAACTAACACCAAACAAACCCATCCCGTGTTTCTCGAGACCAAACGAGGAAGTCAACCGAGGAACTCACTCGGTTGGCAGTTTTACTTATTCGTTATCGCAGCAATTACTAGTCGTATAGATAATCGCTCGATAAAGTAAACAAGGCACTTTTAGTTAACCATTCCGTGATAGTTGCAACAATTACTAATCGTGCATGATAGCATGAGATAAACCCAAAACCCAAAGCTTGTTGGTACTTTTATTCAGCCATTTCGCTAGAAGTTGCAATACTTACTAGTCGATACATTTGTCGCGACAACCATACAAGCAATGGTGGGCAGTATTAATTAGACATTCCGTTATAGTGAAGCTGATTACTAGTCATTATAAGTCAAATTAATAACAGTAAACTTTAGTTATGCTTGTCTATGATCGAGATACTGTGCTCCAAGTCGTCCATATCCGGACACGGCTTTGAGAAAGTTTTTCCCGCCGGGTGCACCAATAGCAACACACACGATCAACCTCGAAAACCAAATCAAAACCCAACGAGGCTTTCACGATGAACAATCACAGGATTCAGAATATTTCAGGGGCACTTAGAGTAGAACCCGCAACGGTAAGCAAGCTCGAGACGGCCTCAAGGTTTGGCGGACGGCCGTGAACGATCGGGAACCCCAAACGGGCTTGTCGACACAGCGGAATCGTGGTCCGATCCTAACAAGACAGGTGCGATACCTCGCACAATCGTAAATAAAGAAAAACATGGCATAAGTACAGATCGTAAAGAAAACCTCAAACTAGTTTGTGGCCCCAAGAAATAAGATGAATCAAGCTCGCTCGGGGGTCCCATATACCTCCCGGATGTGGATAGCGCGATAAATCAAGGAACAGGTATCAAGTACTCGGGGTCTTACGGGACACAAGTGGGCGTTCGGAAACCAAATATTATCTATCACCCACCGATGCCTCTGCTTGTTCAATTTTAGTTGTTAAACAGAAATTAAAGTGACGATAAGTAAAACTAGAACCATCTCCAACAGCAACATCATGCGGCAATACATCAGCAACTGTGGCATTTGGCGACACACTTCGGCACTTGAGCAAGCATCTACAATGCGCAAGTCCAACTATCTACCAAACAACAGGTAATAGGGTGTGTCCAAGGCAATATAAGGCTGCAGGGAATATCACGGGTACGGAAAACTAAAGCATCGCAACACAGATAGCAATAGATCAACAGGAGGGAATAAATACAATAAAAGTAAGATAGGTAGAAAGGGGGAGGTGCTCGCCTGAAAACATTGCCGAAGGTTCAACCGAAGATCGGGGCGAAGCTCACATCAACTCAACGGTCTTATCCGCGAAGAAGCAAAACACTAGAATAAACACCGGATGCAATATTCAATACAACGGCAGAAGATCGGCATGATGCATGTATGATGTATGGCATGGCAGAGGTGCGATGCGATTAGGTCATATTAAGCGGAACCGGGGTCCCGGCAATTAATTAATAGGTTCAAGTTATTTAGAACCCCCGCAATTTAAATGTTGTTTAGCATGGCAAACGATAGTACTGGTTTGCTACACACGTTTAAATGAGGCCGATATGAGACTAGATTTGCCCGCATATGGGCCCCATATTTAATTATTAGGTGAATCGGCGGAAGGCCCCCAAACCACAGATATGCATGCAAGGATGGCAATTTAATATGCAACAAGTTGTTATTATGCATTTATAAAATAGGGTATCGAGGAAAAAGGGTCACACATTGAGGGGTCTCGACGATCTTGTTAGGGTTCCGGGGTTCGGGGTCGGGTCTCGGGGTCCAGGGTTCGACGGATCGGTCTCGGCGGAAACGTTCTCGGACTCCGGGATCGTTCTCTCATTCTCGGATAACGGGGGGTAGATCTTGTTGCATCCGGGTAGCAGGTCTTGGTTCGGTGTCGGGGCGTGTCGAATTCTCCTGGGTCGGGGTTGTTCTTGTCGCATGCAGATCTTGTCGGGTTCGGTCTTCGTCTCCGGGAACGGGTCCTCAGGGTCTCGCCAACTTCGGTTCTCTCAGGCGATCTTGGCACTCGATGTCCGTGAAGTAGGACTTGTCGCACCTACCGTCTTCGGGTTCGCTCCAAACGGATCCATGTCGGGGTACTTGTCGTCCCATGAAGGAGATCTTGCGTCTAGGGTCTCGGTGAACTTGGCGGTCCCGAGGGTTCGGTTCGTGAGGCGGTCTTGGCGCTCGAGGTCCGTGAGGAAGTCCTTGGGGTTCAGGATGGAGATCTTGTCGGTGGTCTTACAACACGGTGCAGATCTTGGCGTGCCGGCAGTTGAGAAGAACTTGAATCATTATTTGTCGGTCTCGACTTATAGGTTATCTGGCTCCATCGCCTCAGATCATCCACACTTTGCCACCAGAGGAACCAACAGGAGCAAGTCTCGAGCTGGCCCCGAACGAACACGCAGACACGCACGGGATGGACGCGGCCGCGCTGCCGGGCGACGGGGTGGGTCCCGCAGGGGAGACGGTTCCAGGCGGTTCGGCCGCGCTACCGAGGACGGCGAAGGCGACTCGGGTAGCTTCGGGCGTCAGGCCGACGAGGAGGTCCGGAGACGCTGCGAAGCCCGGCGGCGGCGGCTCGGCCGGGAGGCGGCCAGGTCCGGCCGAGGAGGGCGGAGGCCGGTCTCTGGGCGGAGGAGCCAGCGGGAGCGGAGGTTGGAGGAGGCCAGGGCGACGGCAGGGAGCTGCCTCGGGCGGGCGAGCGGATGGCGAGGGTGGCGGCTGCGCGCTGCGGGCCTCCGGGCGGCGGAGGAGGTGATGCGGAGCTGGGCGGTGGGGGAGCCGGAGGCGGCATGGCGGAGGTAGGCGGCCCGCGACGGGCCCGCGACTGAGCGGGCGGCCGGAGGAGGCTGCGGGTGCCGCGGGGAGCTCGGAGGAGGGGTGGATGGCGGCGGGCCCCTGGGACGGGCGGCGAAGGGTGAGCGGCCTCCGGCGAGGCGAGCCGCGGAGGGGGCCGGCGGTGAGGCGGTGGCGGATGGAAGGCGAGGTGGAGGAGGGGAGTCGCATGCGGAGCGGGGTCGGTGCTCGGTGGCGGCCAGGCGGAGGGGCAGAAGGGCGGCCGCTATGGAGAGGGGCGGCGTGGCGGTGAGGAGAAGGGAGGTAGGGAGGGAGGAGAGCGAGGAAGAAGGGTAGGAGGGTGACGAACGCAAGTGGGGGGACAGGTGGGAGGCGGGGTTGGCGTGGACCGGGTCCAAGGGGCGGCAGGTGTGTTTGGGGGTTGTGGTGTGAGGTGACGAGTGGGACCAGGTGGGGTGGGCCAGGAGGAAGGACACGGGGTGAGAGGGCCGGTGGTGAGGCGATGCATGCTGTGGGGAGGGTCGGTGGGAGGTGGGGCCCAGGGCAGGAGAAGGGTGGATTGGGTGGAGGGTGACTGGCGCGTGGGGGCGGCCTGGGTGGCGGGCCCGCAGGGCAGGGGAAGGGTGGGCAGGCGTGTGCGTTGTGTGCGTGTGTGTGGCCGGTTGAGGGTGGGGCTAAGGGATTGGGGAGGGAGCTGGCTGGGCCACGTGGCAGGTTGTGAGTGGGTAAGGGAGAGGGAGGAGATGAGGTGGAGAGATATGATTGGAGGGAGTGATGTGGAGGGATGTGTGTGGGTAGAGTTTTAGGTGGGAATAGGATTTAGGTAGGGTAGGTAGGTTGACCGTTTTATGTTTTCCTGGGGCGGTCGTTCGGGCTAAAACGGCCCGTTCGACTGCCCAGCTAAAAATTAATTAAAAGTTTTATTGAATTAAACGGACCGTTTGCAAAACAATTTTAACAAAACAAAATATTCCGGCGACCCGGTTTTCGATGTTGAATCCAGAGGGGCGTTTTAGAAAACAACACGGGCTTTGCAAACATAGTTTTGGCAAACAATGCATAATGACGACGATGCAATGCACAAATTCAACGCGATTTTCTAGTAGTGGTTTTGCGGGATGCCACAGTGCCCCTGGCCCAATGCGGCCAGGGCACTCCCTCATAGGACCATGCCCCCTCCCGGAAGGTGGGGCCATGTTGGTCCCCTTCAGGAAGGTTCTAGAAGCTTCCGGTATAATACCGATTAACCCGGAACAATTCCGAACTCCCAAAACTGCACTGCCTTATATGAATCTTATTCTCCGGACCACTCCGGAACCTCTCGTGATGTCCCGGATCCCATCCGAGACTCCGAACAAAAACTCATAAACCAATTATCCAATCTATCCTAGCGTCGAGACACGTTAAGTGTGACCTGCGGGTTCGAGAATATGCGCACATGATCTTCTATCAATAATCAACAGGGGTCCGAAACCCATATTGACTCCACACATTCATCGATGATCATATCGGATGAACCACAATGCCAGGATTCAATCAATCCCATATATATATTCCCTTCGTCTCGCGATATTTTACTTGCCCGAGATTCGATCATCGCACCGCATACCTAGTTCAATCTCGTTCACAGAAGTACTTTACTCGTTCCGTAATCCGATATCACTTTGTGATTAAATCCTTAACCACATGCTTGCAAGCGGTGTTGATATCGACACGAGGGCCCAGTATATCTCTCCGACTTGGGAGGGACAAATCCCATCTCGATACATACAACCCAATGATACTTTCCGATCACCGAGAGACACCTTTATGATCACCCTCTCATAGGATGACGTTTGATGACCTCAAAGATTTCTTCCGATACCAGGGAGTTGTATTATCTCATGGTCTAAGGAATACAATATTTGACATAAGAAAAGCTTCGCAAAGACGAACACGATGACACGATCTAATTGCTTCGCTTAGTTTGGGTCTGTCCATCATATCATTCTCCCAATGATATGATCTCATTATCAATTGAAAACTCATGTCTATGGTTAGGAAACCTTAACCATCATTGATTAATGAGCTAGTCCATAGAGGCGTACTAGGGACACGGTGTTGTTCACAAACCACACAAGTATTAAAGTTTCCGCTTAATACAATTCTAGCATGGAATATAAACTTTATCATGAACAAGAATTATAATAATAACATCTTTATTATTTCCTCTAGGGCATAATTCCAACAGTCTCCCACTTGCACTAGAGTCAATAATCTAGTTTACATTTGGCAACAATCTCACACCCATGGCACTGAGGTGCTGATCATGTTTTGCACGTGGAAGAGGTTTAGTCAATGGATCTGCGACATTCAGATCTGTATGTACTTTGCTAATCTTCAGATCTCCATCTGCTATATAATCTCGGATTATATGAAACTTCAGTTGATATGCTTGGTCTTTGGATGATATCTTGGTTCCTTAGCGAGTGCTATGGCGCCATGTTGTCACACAATATCTCCAGTGGGTCCAATGCACTTGGAACCACGCCAAGCTCTGATGAAATTTCGATCCAAACTCCTTCACTTGACGCTGCGGCAGCCATGTATTCCGCTTCTACTATAGATCCCGCGATCTCGCTTTGCTTGCAGCTTCTCCACTCACACTCCTCCATTCAAAATATAAACGTATCCTGTCTCGAGATTTGAATCATCCTTGTCGGTGTCAAAACTAGCCGACGTAACCTTTACGACAAGTGTTCATCACCCCATAGACTAAGAACATTTCTTTAGTCCTATTTAGGTACTTTAGGATGTACTTTACTGTCCAAAGGTTCCACTCGGATCACTTTGATATCTCGTTAAACTAAGAGCATTGGACACATCCGTCTAGTACACAAGATGGCATACATGATGGAACCTATGGCCGAGGCATAAGGCACTTTGCTCATAGCTTCCCTATCATTTACCGTAGCTGGACCCTGAGCCTTGCTCAACATCTTACCTGACAACATAGGCACCGAAACTTTCTTTGCCTTATCCATTACGAACCTTTTCGAACTTTGTCTAGGTATGTACTCGCTTAAAGCTATCAGCGCCTTTGTCTATCTCTATAGATTTTGATGCCCAATATATAAGCAGCTTCACCTAGGTCTTTCATTGAAAAACACTTGTTCAAATAACTCTTCACATCGTTAAGCATGTTGATGTCATTTCCAATAATCAATATGTCATCCACATATAGTACCAGAAATGTCACCGAGCTCCCACTCACTTTCTTGTAGATGCAAGCTTCGTAGCAATTTGGAACAAATCCAAAGCTGTTGATCACTTGATCAAAACGAAGGTTCCAACTCCGAGATGCTTGGCTCAGTCCATAAATGGAACGCTGAAGTTTGCATACTTTATCAGCATCCTTAGGATCGACAAAACCTTCGGGCTGTATCATATACAAGTCTTCATCAATGTTGCCATTGAGGAACGCAGTCTTGACATCCATCTGCCATATTTCATAATCATGAAACGCAACAATTGCTAATAAAATCCGAATGGACTTAAACATCGCTACGGGAGATAAAGTCTCATCGTAGTCAACACCTTGAACTTGTCGAAAACCTTTCGCGACAAGCCGTGCTTTATAGACGGTAACATTACCATCCGCGTCCGTTTTCTTCTTGAAGATCCATTTGCACTCAACGGCCTTTTGGTCGCTAGGAGGGTCCACCAAAGTCCATACTTGGTTTTCGCTCATGGATCCCAATTCGGATTTCATGGCTTCTAGCCATTTCTCAGAGTCTGGGCTCATCATCGCTTCCTCATAGTTCGTAGGTTCACTATCTTCTACTAACAAGACAGTCAAGACAGCGTTGCCATACCACTCAGGAGGGGCACGTGACCTTGTCGACCTGCGACGTTCAGTAGCAGCATTGTCCGAAGCTTCATGATCCTTGTCATTAGCTTCCTCTATTGTTGGTGCAGGCGGCACTGGAACAATTTCAGGTGCTGCGCTACTCTCCAATTCAAGAGAAGGTTCAATAACCTCGTCTAGCTCTACTTTCCTCCCACTCACTTCTTTCGAGAGAAACTCCTTCTCAAGAAAGGAACCGTTCTTTGCGACAAACACTTTGCCTTCGGTTCTGTGATAGAAGGTATACCCAATAGTTTCCTTAGGGTATCCTATGAAGACGCATTTCTCCGCTTTGGGTTCGAGATTTTGCGGCATCAACTTCTTGACGTAAGCTTCGCATCCCCAAACTTTAAGAAACGACAACTTAGGTTTAGCACCAAACCACAGTTCATACGGTGTCGTCTCAACGGATTTAGATGGAGCCCTATTTAAAGTGAATGCAGCGGTTTCTAATGCATAACCCCAAAATGATAACGGCAAATCAGTAAGAGACATCATTGATCGGACCATATCTAATAAGGTTCGATTCCAGCGTTCAAACACACCATTGCGCTGTGGTGTTCCGGGTGGCGTGAGTTGCGAAACAATTCCGCTTGCTTTAAGATGCGTGAGAAAATCATAACTCAAATATTCACCTCCACGATCGGATCGTAGAAACTTAATCTTTCTGTTATGATGGTTCTCCACTTCATTCTGAAATTCTTTGAACTTTTCAAACGTTTCAGTTTTATGTTTCATTAAATAGATATACCCATATCTACTTAAGTCATCGGTAAAAGTGAGAAAATAGCGATATCCACCGCGCGTCGAAACACTAATCGGTCCGCATACATCGGTATGTATGATTTCCAACAAGTCCGTTGCTCGCTCCATCATACCGGAGAACGGAGTTTTAATCATCTTGCCCATGAGGCATGGTTCGCATGTGTCAAATGATTCAAAATCAAGAGACTCCAAAAGTCCATCAGAATGGAGTTTCTTCATGCGCTTTACACCAATATGACCTAGATGACAGTGCCACAAATAAGTAGTATTATCACTATCTATTTTGCATCTCTTAGCCTCAATGTTATGGATGTGTGTTTCATCCCTTTCGATATTTAGAAGAAATAAAACATTCACAATAGGTGCATGACCATAAAAGATGTTACTCATATAAATAGAACAACCATTATTCTCCGATTTAAATGAATAACCGTCTTGCAATAAACAAGATCCAGAAATAATGTTCATGCTCAACACAGGCACATAATAACACTTATTAAGGTTTAAAACTAATCCCGAAGGTAAAACTAAGGAGAGCGTGCCGACGGCCATCACATCAACTCTTGATCCGTTGCCAACGCAAGATCGTCACCTCATCCCTCGCAAGCCGTCTATTCAAGGTAGCTCGCTTCGAGTTACAAATATTAGCAACGAACCAAGATCAAATACCTGGCACTACAACGAGGGCTAGTAAGGAAACATCAATAACATGTATATCAAATATACCTTTGATGGTGCCAGCCTTCTTGTCCGCTAAGTACTTTGGACAGTTGCCCAAAGGACCCTTGTCCTTGCAATAGAAGCACTCAGTGTCCGGCTTAGGACCAGACTTGAGCTTCTTCTCAGCAGGGGCAGTGCGCTTGCCGCTGCCCTTCTTGATGGGCTTCTTTGCTCCCTTACCTTTCTTGAAGGTGGGCTTGTTGACCATCAACACATGATTATCCTTTTTGATGTCCACTTCCCGGCCTTCACCTTTGCGGAGAGCTCGGTTATCGTATCAGTGGAACCAATCTGATTGTGAGTCACTACAAAACTTTTGTAGCTGGGAGGGAGTGATTGCAGAACCCTGTCAATCTTGAGCTCCTCTGGAATCGTGCATTCCAGTTGCTCAAGGCGTTGAGTGTAGCCCGTCATCTTAATGGCGTGCTCACTAACAGAACTCCCTTCCTCCATCTTGCAGTTAAAGAACTTCTCAGAGATCTCATATCTCTCAGAACGGGCCTGAGTCTGAAACATGGTTTTCAGCTCTTCGAGAATCTCAAAGGGCCCGGGATAGTCTTCAAAACGATTTTGAAGTTCCGGTTCCATAGCAAACAACATGGTGCTCTTAATCACACCATAATCATCCTTGCGCGACTGATAGACAGCTTTCTCATCAGCCGACGCAGTTGCAGCAGGGGGGTCACCTAACGCCAGAGAGAATGATTCTCAGATTGCGGAACCAATTGGTGAAGTTAGACCCATTGTTCTTAAGCTTTTCTTTCTCAGCAAAAACGTTGAAGTTGAAGTTGGACTTAGCCATGTGATCTACAATATTTGCAAGTGCAAATTAGACTATGTTCATGATAACTAGTTCAACTTTTAATCAAATTACTAGATGAACTCCCACTAAATTCAACATCCCTCAAGTTGCTTAGTGAACACGATCCAAATTCACCACACCTAATCCGATCTTCACGAGAAGAGATGTGGTTTCAATGGTGGACAACGAAGTGTCGATCAATCATTCATATGACTCATGCTTAACCTTTCGGTTCATGTGTTCCGAGGCCATGTCCGTACATGCTAGGCTCGTCAAGTTAGACCCAAGTATTTCCGCGTGTGCAAAACTGGCTTGCACCCGTTGTATGTGAGCGTAGAGTCTATAGCACCCGATCATCACGTGATGCTTGGACACGACGAACTTTCGCAACGGTGCATACTTGGGGAGAACACAATTTTTATCTTGATCTTTAAGTGAGGAATCATCTTATAATGTTACCGTCGCGATCTAAGCATAATAAGATACATAAAAGGATAAACATCACATGCATATAACTTTATGTGACATGGTATAACCAATCTTCGCGCAATGATCTCCATCTTGTGCGTGCCGGCATGATCTCCATCACTCCACCATGATTGCCTCCACCACGAATAGTAACTACAACTATTGCTAACTACTTAGCGATAAAGTGAAACTATTACATGGCGTATAAGAAGTTGACACATAGGTCATACGCAATTATAAAGACAACCATATGGCTCCTGCCGGTTGTTAGACACATAGGTCATACGCAATCATGTCGTGAAACATTACAAAACATGATCATCGCATACAATATACACATCACATCTTGGGCCATCCCATATCACAGAAAACACTCCCTGCAAAAACAAGTTAGACTCCTCTACTTTGTTGTTGCATGTTTTACGTGGCTTATGGGAGTAGATGCTAAGAACGATTCTTACCTACGGAAAGCCACAACGGTGATATTATGGTTGCCAAACTCCGGTGTTAATCCCATGACAACTATAGTGAGAGAAACTGACATCCACCAGCCGCATGTGTGGAACAAGCCACACGTCAAGTGCGGAGCCGGTCTCGCGAACGACGTCGCGTAAGGTTGGCCTGGACCGATTCAATCTCACTATCCCGCGTCATAAGAAGAACACAAACAAGAGGCTTGCAACAGAAAACATCAACGCCCGCAACAACCATGTTGCGTTCTACTCGTGAAACACATCTACGCATAGATCTAGCTCTGATACCACTGAAGGGTTTCGCGGCATAGTAAATCAAAATTTTCTACGGATGCGAACAGAGGGAAAACCAAGATCTAATCTAGGAGATGCAAACAACGAGAGAGATTGGATTAGATCTTCATACCCTTGAAGATTCGCACATTGGAACGTTCGTCGGAACGTGGGTGATATAGTCGTACTCGCTTCTCCTCCTCGCGATCCGATCCGATCTAGCACCACAAGTGGCGGTGCCTCCGTGAGATGCACACGTGCAGAACCTCGACGTATCCTCCTTCCTCGGTCCAACAAGTATGGTGGAGAGATGGGTTTGATCTACAACGCGACGGCGCGGTGCAATTGGTGGAGAATTTCTGCAGCAGGGCTTCGCCTACAAGCAGTCGGGAGGGAGAGAGGAGGGCAGCAGGGCGGCTAGGGTTGGAGGGGAAGGTGTGAGGGGTTGGTGTGCCCCCACCCTTCTTTATATAGAGGGGGGCAGCCCTAGCCCCTCCCCCAAGCCCAAACCGGCGGCCCCAAAGGATAAGGAGTGGGGGGCAAGGAAACCCCCCTTCTAGAAGGTCTATCTCGAGTTTAAAACCCCCTTGGCCGGCTGGGCCCTATGGGGCCTTGTGCCCCAGGCCCAATGCGGCCAGGGCACTCCCTCATAGGACCATGCCCCCTCCCGGAAGGTGGGGCCACGTTGGTCCCCTTCCGGAAGGTTCTAGAAGCTTCCTACATAATACCGATTAACCCAGAACAATTCCGAACTCCAAAAACTGCACTGCCTTATATGAATCTTATTCTCCGGACCACTCCGGAACCTCTCGTGATGTCCCGGATCCCATCCGAGACTCCGAACAAAAACTCATAAACCAATTATCCAATCTATCCTAGCGTCGAGACACATTAAGTGTGTGACCCTGCGGGTTCGAGAATATGCAGACATGATCTTCTATCAATAATCAACAGCGGGGTCTGGAAACCCATATTGACTCCCACACATTCATCGATGATCATATCGGATGAACCACAATGCCAGGATTCAATCAATCCCATATATATATTCCCTTCGTCTCGCGATATTTTACTTGCCCGAGATTCGATCATCGGTACCGGCATACCTAGTTCAATCTCGTTCACAGCAAGTACTTTACTCGTTCCGTAATACGATATCACTTTGTGATTAAATCCTTAACGACATGCTTGCAAGCGGTGTTGATATCGATTACCGAGTGGGCCCTAAGTATATCTCTCCGACTTGGGAGGGACAAATCCCATCTCGATACATACAACCCAACAGATACTTTCCGATCACCAGAGAGACACCTTTATGATCACCCTCTCATAGGATGACGTTTGATGACCTCAAAGATTTCTTCCGATACCAGGGAGTTGTATTATCTCATGGTCTAAGGAATACGATATTTGACATAAGAGAAGCTTCGCAAAGACGAACACGATGACACGATCTAATTGCTTCGCTTAGTTTGGGTCTGTCCATCATATCATTCTCCCAATGATATGATCTCATTATCAATTGAAAACTCATGTCTATGGTTAGGAAACCTTAACCATCATTGATTAATGAGCTAGTCCATAGAGGCGTACTAGGGACACGGTGTTGTTCACAAACCACACAAGCACTACAACAAATATGTCAACCTATGACGTTTTGGTAGTGACCGTGAATGAAATCGTCATAGATTTATGACGATTCTACACCATATGGTCGCAAGCTATTTGGGAGGGCCAAATCCTTAATAAACTATGACGATTTTGTATAAAAACGTCGTAATTTTTATAGACAAAATCGTCATAATTTTTAGACAGGTCAAGATATAATAGAAATTTGGTGCGGATCGATGACGTGGCATCCATAGCGTGCCCACGCGGCAAATATTTCATCATCTCGCGCGCACACGCAGTGAATATTTTGGTGCACGCCAAATCCCCCCCGCCTTGACTAACCCTAATTCTTATCTCTTCCCCGCCGCCACACCACGCCCATCTCCATTCCCCTTCTCCTCCCTTGGCGGTGCCCTGATCCCCTCAATTTACAGCGACGCCTTGATCCCCTCCATCCTCACCTAATCTCCTCTGCCCTTCCTACCATCGGTCGGGCCTGGGCTACTGGATGGCGATGGAGAGCGACGAGAGGCCGCCCCTGTCCTTGGTGCGGCTCTGGGCTACTCGATGGCGATGGATGGCGATGGAGAGCGACGGCGACCACGCCTGGGCTACTCGATGGCGATGGAGAGCGACGAGTGGCGACCTCTTCCTCCTTGGTGCGGCTCCTCCTTTGGCGTCTGCAAGGCGTGGATCCATCTCATCCTTGGTTCCCGCATGTTCCCCAACGCGTAGGAGCGGTGAACCTCTACGGCCTCCGCCTCGCCCGCTTCCTCATGTTTCCTCACCGCCATCTCGGATGCTGGCCGCACCAACGGGTTCGAGGATGTAGAGGTCCTACCCTTGGACATCAAGGCCGAGCCCACCGACCCCAGGTCCGTGGCCCATGGTAACTCCCACTTCCGCCGGCTTCGCGTCCACCTCCTCCATGAGCGAAGCACCACCTCAAGCTGTGGAGCACACCGACAAGTTCATCTTCGACGCAGGAGGGCGTCTGCGTATGTTCTTTAGTGTTTTCATCGCCCTTTTCTTCCCAGCATGTACAAAAAATCTCTCTCTGTTTATTTCTTGTTTCCTCTTTAGAGTACAACTACATGGATGCTTTGGTACTGGTAATTTTATTAGATCTGGCAGAAACATGTCTTCAGCTTAATAGCATGCATTTTTCCTTCTTCATATATATGCTTACATCCTAAACTGTCTTCACTACTTTCTATTAGAATGCAAGGGATCAGTGTGTGCTTATTCTTGGATTTATACAGTTTCTACAGTTAAACGCCCTGTTGAACTTGTCTTAGGGTTTTTGTATTGTAAATATAGATCTTTTTAGTTTCTTTATATATCTGTGTAACTATGACACAATCTTGCTTAATAGACGATAAGTACCAGGTCCGATGATTGCTATGGTATCATATTGTGTCGAATTTTGTATGTAACGCGTTTATGTTTTCTTGACTATGTACATCTGTTCTATGCATAATAGAGTGTGTTTGACTGAATTTTATGCAATTTAGCGCTGTAACCAATGTTGTTGATACTGCTGCATCCTCATTTAATATGTTTTGATCATGCATGATTATTCTGCTTCAATATAGGGTTCACAAGCATTACTGTTATTCATTTGCTTTCTGTAGCTTTGATATTCATACATATGTTCAGTTTTAATATTAGTAGTACAACATCCAGACATTAGTTGTAGTTTCATTCCTGTTCTTTCTGTGTATAAGCATAAATTACAACTTCTTTTTCTTGCCTTAATTTAATATCTTTATTTTGTATATATGGGAGATGATTGTGCGGAGCAAGTAACCTTGGGAGGAGCTCATAGCAGCTGGCAGTGCGGAACGACCCTACCATGATGTTCTGTTCTGATTTCTAGGTTTCCTTTTGATTCGGGACTACTTGTGTGTATGTTCTGATTGCCCGGTGAGTCTCATAGGCATGCTTAACTATGTACTTGAGATGGTTAATACATTGTTGTTCTGTAACTTGAGATATCTGCATTTCTATCTATCTGTAAACTATACCACTATTTTTATTTCTAATGAACCATGCATGTTTCAGCTATTATGCTCTCCTGGTTAAACACCTATATCTTCATAACTTTGTCCTTATACCAAACTAAAGCACGCATGTGATTTCTTGATCTGATTTCCCTTAATGAAATAATGGGATCTCATTTCCTTCGTCATAGTTTTATGAATGATCAAAATTGAAAGTTGTGTTGTCCATTTTTTGTATATCCTGCTGCTATTGTTGCGTCTACTCACTAGCCTTATAGCACATATATCTGTTTAGGTTGAAGTAATTGTACTAATCTATTCATGTACATTTGGCGGTGCAGATCATTGTGTTGCTTGGATTGTTGTATCTGACCCTAATTTCACACAAATGGATTCCACATAGACATAGGATAGTTCTTTAGAACCATGTCTTTATTTTTTCATGGTCTGATGTATGCTATGGGAATCAATGTTTTTGTCATTTTAAGTTCTCAGTTTTCAAAATAACTGTATTGATGCCACAAATCAAGTTAAGGCTTCAATAATTTTAAGTTGAATTATGTTGGCTTCATCTAGAGTGTTGCTGCTTTGGTAATTGCCTTCACTTTCTCATTCTTACTATTTGTATGTTCTGTAACAGCCGCCGCTGCTGCTTTCCTCCAATGGACACGACGGCCTGCTCCTGACCGAGATCCTCCACTGACGACACAAGGATGTCATGCTATAGGAGACCCAGCGGCAAGCATCCCATGAGGAGCACTGTAGCATGCCTTTGCTAGCACCTGTTAAGGTCTTTTCCCACCTCCTTTGTATTGTTGTTAGGCTTGGTTAAAGAAATGCATGAATTGCTTCTTTCCTTTGTATACAAAAGCATTCTTTTGCTGACCATGATCATGTGTTTGTTGTTGGTGTGCAAGTATACATAACCAGGAAGAGAACTTGCATCAGGCTTGGTACTGGCTGGTTGGTTCCTCACCGATTTATTATTATCAATCGCCGCAGCCCTCATGCAACCCAGGTTCGTTGCATCCCTACTCCCTCTGTCTTCTCCCCCTCACCAATTTAGTATTAGAATAGTTTGCTAGCTGGTTCATTTCAAGCAGCAACTGATGCGTTGACATACAGTATTCAAAATATGGTTGCCTTGAGCTAAAAGTTACTAGGCTATACTAGGTTCATATAGTGAGTGAGGGTTGAGAGACATGAGGGGTAAGGATGGATGTCTTCAGGTTCAGGAAATACAACATATACGATCTCAGAAATCGACACCTCAAACAGTTTGTTTAAATGAAAACGCAGCATCATGTTTTCTTACAGAGTGTTATGTTAAGACTGATATGGTTTGTATGTCCTGTAAGTTTGCTCCGTAATTGTAGGCGTAGATCTGAAGTCAAGCGTCCACATGCTGACCGGTCGATGGTCCTGCCATGGTGCATCCATCTGAGGCAGCTACATATTAGCAAGAGAACTGATACAGAGATACAAAGATATTCAGAGGTATATATTAGCAAGGGACGTGTGCGGTGGGCGTCATCTATGGGGAGGTGTACGCGGGACGTGTCGGGGTGCCAATCATGGACGGGAGCGCGCTTAGGGGGTTGCGGAGCGTCGAGCTGCGTCAACTCATTCCATGAACTCGAGCGGAAGGTAAGGCCCCTTTTCGTGCCCAAACTTGTTTGTCGTAGCTACGGACAGATCCCAGTATCCTCCCTTGGTATCCTTTCCCTATCCATCGATCTCTCTCCTTGGTGTTCCCACCTGCTGTTCATCACCAACTCCAGTGCCCGCGATGATGACTAGATTATAGTTACTTGTCATTCATATTTTAGTCCTGAGTTGCTTCTGTCCATGTGATTTTTATTCATGTTCATGACTAGTACCATCTGATGTGATCATGACTGGTTATTAGTCCTGAGTTGCTTCATGTGCATGCGATTTATATTCATTTTTGTGACTAGTACCATCTGTACTGGATGCATGACCTGTATCCTATGAATTGCTTGTTCAGTATATAGTATATTCATTTGTTTGGTATGGAATCTAAGTGAAATGAATACCTGGTTTCGGTGTAATTTGTTTCTGCAAGGAGGAGCTCCCTAGTATGCACAACATATCTGTTGGTGTCGTCTTCAGTTCTTCATGACATCAACCACTTTTGCGATTAGAAATTGGCGCTGGTTGTTAGTTCATTCAATTTTTATCTCATAGTTACCCTTTTGGTTGCATGATACAAGTTATACCATACTGAAGCATTTTTCATGCATTTGAATACCTAATGCTCTATTAGTTCTCCTTGTCTGCTAATTAGTTGTGTGTGTGATGTGGTGTCTGGCTTTTAATTGTAGTGGCACTCATATTGCACTTACAGGAGGCATTGGATATTTTAAGGATGTTCATGCCTGCTAAGGATGTTCTTGTTTTTTACAGGAGCTAGTGGTGTCAAGAATGGTAGCACCATTTTGGTAGGATACGATCCTGCATGTGCACTTGGTGATCTTGGAGCTAGTGGTGTTGAGAATGGTAACACTTTTTGCATCTGCCTTGTTATTTATTTGTGCAATTTGCTCCTGTAGTTTTAGAGATATGTATCTTTATATCATTATATGGAAAATGCAGCGAGAATGGTTTGGTTCGAGTTTGTTCCTATTTGGTGCGTTGCCTTTTCTTAGGTTCATTCTGTACAACACTAATTGATCGATTGCCATTTTTAAAGTCTTGAAAGTTTTGGCCTTCCTATTGCTTGCTTGGTTAGGTATACTTACTGGTACATATATGCTACACATGTTTGCTGCAATAGTTTCTCAGAACTTCTCCCCAATTGGATAAGCAACCATTCTTGGGGAGCATGGATAATATTATGTTAATGATATGGCTACACATCTTTAGTATGTTTCTTGTTTTTAATTTCTTGTATTTCTGATGTTATGTGCAAATAAAGCGCAACAGGAACATCATCTGGATGCTGGAGGGCTGAGGGTTCTGCTGCTGGAGGAACTCGTGGTCGCGGGCGGAGGAACTCGTGGGGCTCGAGACGCGCTGGCCAGCTGCTGCTGGAGTCTTCCAGAGATCGTTCTTTGGCCGTGTTTGTTTAACTTCCGGAGGTGGGTTGATTACTGCCGTGTGGCATCACTGATTTGGATTCAGGCTTGCAGGTGCTGCCATCCAGGGCTGGTTGTTGGGCTTACTGTAAACACTAGGAAAACTGATTGCTGCTAGTTTCATGTTTTTTGTGTTGGGTATCAATTTGTTTTTGCTGTGAATGTCCCTGGGAGATAGTTGGCACATGTTATGGTAGCTAAAATTATGGATATGTGTCCATAATTTGATGTTTTCTGGCACATGTTATGGCATGATAGATCTATCATCTATGCATGCTATGCTAGCTAGTGATTCTTCTACTATTATTTATTCCTTGATAACTTATGTGTTTTTTTGTTCTATAGATTAGCTAGGTGCCTACTAATGGTTGTTATAGTTAATATATGCTTTTGTGTCTCGGATATTGTTGGGATTGCTCTTGTGCTGATGGTATTCATTGATATGCCTAAACATTTGCTTACTACTTTTATGTTTCAGTTGCAGGAGAAGGCTCCCTATTCTTCACAACACTGAGGCTGAGAAGATCAAGGCTAGAGTACATCGACGAGAAGATCAAGTCCACAAGCTGAAGGGCCTAAAGAAGTTCCAGAGTATCAAGTTTTGTTTATAGATTAGGGGTGTCCAAGATTTGTTATTTGAATTGGTACGGATGTGAACTAGAGTGGAATTTCACGTGTTCAATCTGTTTGACTGTCATATTGTTGTAATGAATTGATTTTGGCTTTTATTTAAATATTGTCATATTTTTATATCTCATGTTAGATGCTATATCAGCTATTAATTAATTAGCAATTAAGAATCTAACAACTAGGGCCACTTTCTACAAGAATCGCAGGTTGGAACTCATTTGATAAAAGGCCAAAACTAGAAAATAATTGATTATAAAAGGCCGAGGCCTAGAAAATAAATCAGGCTGAAATGATTGGGCTTGGCCCATTTAGTCGACAAGAATTTCAATGAAAAAACACAAAATGTTATAATTGTCGGGTGAGCCCATATAAGCGACCAAACTGGATTGGGCCGATTTTGATTTAAGACGATTTAATTTCGTCATAGTTTTGCCACGTAGGATCAGCCACGTAGGATATGACTTGGCCAGGATAGAGGGTCCATGACGATATTGGATCGTCACAACGTCTATGACGATCCAATATCGTCATAGACGGTTATGACGATTTTACCAAAATCGTCGTTATAGTTCATTTGCGACGCTCAGCTTTCGACGATCTCAAAATCGTCATAAACAAACTACTATGACGATTCTGTGACGAAAATGGAGGGTCATAGAATCCCAGATTCCTTGTCGTGAAGTATTAAAGTTTCCGCTTAATACAATTCTAGCATGGAATATAAACTTTATCATGAACAAGAATTATAATAATAACATCTTTATTATTGCCTCTAGGGCATAATTCCAACAGTCTCCCACTTGCACAAGAGTCAATAATCTAGTTTACATTTGGCAACAATCTCACATCCATGGCACTGAGGTGCTGATCATGTTTTGCACGTGGAAGAGGTTTAGTCAATGGATCTGCGACATTCAGATCTGTATGTACTTTGCTAATCTTCAGATCTCCATCTGCTATATAATCTCGGATTATATGAAACTTGCGGTTGATATGCTTGGTCTTTGGATGATATCTTGGTTCCTTAGCGAGTGCTATGGCGCCAGTGTTGTCACACAATATCTCCAGTGGGTCCAATGCACTTGGAACCACGCCAAGATCAGTGATGAAATTTCTGATCCAAACTCCTTCACTTGACGCTTCAGCAGCAGCCATGTATTCCGCTTCTACTATAGATCCCGCGATCTCGCTTTGCTTGCAGCTTCTCCATCTCACAGCTCCTCCATTCAAAATATAAACGTATCCTGTCTGAGATTTGGAATCATCCTTGTCGGTGTCAAAACTAGCGTCGACGTAACCTTTTACGACAAGCTGTTCATCACCCCCATAGACTAAGAACATTTCTTTAGTCCTATTTAGGTACTTTAGGATGTACTTTACGGCTGTCCAGTGTTCCACTCCTGGATCACTTTGATATCTGCTCGTTAAACTAAGAGCATTGGACACATCCGGTATAGTACACAGCATGGCATACATGATGGAACCTATGGCCGAGGCATAAGGCACTTTGCTCATAGCTTCCCTATCATTTACCGTAGCTGGACCCTGAGCCTTGCTCAACATACCTGACAACATAGGCACCGGACCTTTCTTTGCCTTATCCATTCTGAACCTTTTCAGAACTTTGTCTAGGTATGTACTCTGGCTTAAAGCTATCAGGCGTCTTTGTCTATCTCTATAGATTTTGATGCCCAATATATAAGCAGCTTCACCTAGGTCTTTCATTGAAAAACACTTGTTCAAATAACTCTTCACATCGTTAAGCATGTTGATGTCATTTCCAATAATCAATATGTCATCCACATATAGTACCAGAAACGTCACCGAGCTCCCACTCACTTTCTTGTAGATGCAAGCTTCATAGCAATTTGGAACAAATCCAAAGCTCTTGATCACTTGATCAAAACGAAGGTTCCAACTGCGAGATGCTTGGCTCAGTCCATAAATGGAACGCTGAAGTTTGCATACTTTATCAGCATCCTTAGGATCGACAAAACCTTCGGGTTGTATCATATACAACTCTTCATCAATGTTGCCATTGAGGAACGCAGTCTTGACATCCATCTGCCATATTTCATAATCATGAAACGCAACAATTGCTAATAAAATCCGAATGGACTTAAACATCGCTACGGGAGATAAAGTCTCATCGTAGTCAACACCTTGAACTTGTCGAAAACCTTTCGCGACAAGCCGTGCTTTATAGACGGTAACATTACCATCCGCGTCCGTTTTCTTCTTGAAGATCCATTTGCACTCAACGGCCTTTCGGTCGCTAGGAGGGTCCACCAAAGTCCATACTTGGTTTTCGCTCATGGATCCCAATTCGGATTTCATGGCTTCTAGCCATTTCTCGTAGTCCGGCTCATCATCGCTTCCTCATAGTTCGAGGTTCACTATCTTCTACTAACAAGACAGTCAAGACAGTGGTTGCCGTACCACTCAGAGGGGCACGTGACCTTGTCGACTGCGACGCTCAAGAGCGACATTGTCCAAGCTTCATGATCCTTGTCATTAGCTTCCTCTATTGTTGGTGCAGGCGGCACTGGAACCATTTCAGGTGCTGCGCTACTCTCCAATTCAAGAGAAGGTTCAATAACCTCGTCTAGCTCTACTTTCCTCCCACGCACTTCTTTCGAGAGAAACTCCTTCTGAAGAAAGGAACCGTTCTGTGGCAAACACTTTGCCTTCGGTTCTGTGATAGAAGGTATACCCAATAGTTTCCTTAGGGTATCCTATGAAGACGCATTTCTCTGCTTTGGGTTTGAGCTTGTCCGGCATCAACTTCTTGACGTAAGCTTCGCATCCCCAAACTTTAAGAAACGACAACTTAGGTTTAGCACCAAACCACAGTTCATACGGTGTCGTCTCAACGGATTTAGATGGAGCCCTATTTAAAGTGAATGCAGCGGTTTCTAATGCATAACCCCAAAATGATAACAAAATCAAGAAGAGACATCATTGATCGGACCATATCTAATAAGGTTCGATTCCAGCGTTCAGACACACCATTGCGCTGTGGTGTTCCGGGTGGCGTGAGTTGCAAAACAATTCCGCTTGCTTTAAGATGCGTGAGAAAATCATAACTCAAATATTCACCTCCACGATCGGATCGTAGAAACTTAATCTTTCTGTTACGATGGTTCTCCACTTCATTCTGAAATTCTTTGAACTTTTCAAACGTTTCAGATTTATGTTTCATTAAATAGATATACCCATATCTACTTAAGTCATCGGTAAAAGTGAGAAAATAGCGATATCCACCACGCGTCGAAACACTAATCGGTCGGCATACATCGGTATGTATGATTTCCAACAAGTCCGTTGCTCGCTCCATCATACCGGAGAACGGAGTTTTAATCATCTTGCCCATGAGGCATGGTTCGCATGTGTCAAATGATTCAAAATCAAGAGACTCCAAAAGTCCATCAGAATGGAGTTTCTTCATGCGCTTTACACCAATATGACCTAGACGACAGTGCCACAAATAAGTAGTATTATCACTATCTACTTTGCATCTCTTAGCCTCAATGTAATGGATGTGTGTTTCATCCCTTTCGATATTTAGAAGAAATAAAACATTCACAATAGGTGCATGACCATAAAAGATGTTACTCATATAAATAGAACAACCATTATTCTCCGATTTAAATGAATAACCGTCTTGCAATAAACAAGATTCAGAAATAATGTTCATGCTCAACATAGGCACATAATAACACTTATTAAGGTTTAAAACTAATCCCGAAGGTAAAACTAAGGAGAGCGTGCCGACGGCCATCACATCAACTCTTGATCCGTTGCCAACGCGCATCGTCACCTCATCCCTCGCAAGCCGCCGTCTATTCAGTAGCTCCTGTTTCGAGTTACAAATATTAGCAACTGAACCAGTATAAAGTACCCAGGCACTACAACGAGGGCTAGTAAGGGAAACATCAATAACATGTATATCAAATATACCTTTGATGGTGCCAGCCTTCTTGTCCGCTAAGTACTTGGACGATTGCGCCCAAAGGACCCTTGTCCTTGCAATAGAAGCACTCAGTGTCCGGCTTAGGACCAGACTTGAGCTTCTTCTCAGCAGGGGCAGTGCGCTTGCCGCTGCCCTTCTTGATGGGCTTCTTTGCTCCCTTACCTTTCTTGAAGGTGGGCTTGTTGACCATCAACACATGATTATCCTTTTGATGTCCACTTCCGCCTTCGCCTTTATGGAGAGCTCGGTTATCGTATCGGTGGAACCAACTGATAGTGAGTCAAGATACAAACTTTTGTAGCCGGGAGGGAGTGATTGCAGAACCTGTCAATCTTGAGCTCCTCCGAATCGTGCATTCCAGTTGCTCAAGCGTTGAGTGTAGCCCGTCATCTTAATGGCGTGCTCACTAATGTAACTCCTTCCTCCATCTTGCAGTTAAAGAACTTCTCAGAGATCTCATATCTCTCAGAACGGGCCTGAGTCTGAAACATGGTTTTCAGCTCTTCGAGAATCTCAAAGGGCCCGGGATAGTCTTCAAAACGATTTCGAAGTTCCGGTTCCATAGCAAACAACATGGTGCTCTTAATCACACCATAATCATCCTTGCGCGACTGATAGACAGCTTGCTCATCAGCCGACGCAGTTGCAGCAGGGGGGTCACCTAACTCCAGAGAGAATGATTCTCAGATTGCAGAACCAATTGGTGAAGTTAGACCCATTGTTCTTAAGCTTTTCTTTCTCAGCAAAAACGTTGAAGTTGAAGTTGGACTTAGGCATGTGATCTACAATATTTGCAAGTGCAAATTAGACTTTGTTCATGATAACTAGTTCAACTTTTAATCAAATTACTAGATGAACTCCCACTAAATTCAACATCCCTCAAGTTGCTTAGTGAACACGATCCAAATTCACCACACCTAATCCGATCTTCACGAGAAGAGATGTGGTTTCAATGGTGGACAACGAAGTGTCGATCATATCATTCATATGACTCATGCTTAACCTTTCGGTTCATGTGTTCCGAGGCCATGTCCGTACATGCTAGGCTCGTCAAGTTAGACCCAAGTATTTCCGCGTGTGCAAAACTGGCTTGCACCCGTTGTATGTGAGCGTAGAGTCTATAGCACCCGATCATCACGTGATGCTTGGACACGACGAACTTTCGCAACGGTGCATACTCGGGGAGAACACAATTTTTATCTTGATCTTTAAGTGAGGAATCATCTTATAATGCTACCGTCGCGATCTAAGCATAATAAGATACATAAAAGGATAAACATCACATGCATATAACTTTATGTGACATGGTATAGCCAATCTTCGCGCAATGATCTCCATCTTGTGCGTGCCGGCATGATCTCCATCACTCCACCATGATTGCCTCCACCACGAATAGTAACTACAACTATTGCTAACTACTTAGCGATAAAGTGAAACTATTACATGGCGTATAAGAAGTTGACACATAGGTCATACGCAATTATAAAGACAACCATATGGCTCCTGCCGGTTGTGTACTCATTGACATGCAAGTCCTGAAACATTACAAAACATGATCATCGCATACAATATACACATCACATCTTGGGCCATCCCATATCACAGAAAACACTCCCTGCAAAAACAAGTTAGACACCTCTACTTTGTTGTTGCATGTTTTACGTGGCTTATGGGAGTAGATGCTAAGAACGATTCTTACCTACGGAAAGCCACAACGGTGATATTATGGTTGCCAAACTCCGGTGTTAATCCCATGACAACTATAGTGAGAGAAACTGACATCCACCAGCCGCATGTGTGGAACAAGCCACACGTCAAGTGCGGAGCCGGTCTCGCGAACGACGTCACGTAAGGTTGGCCTGGACCGATTCAATCTCACTATCCCGCATCATAAGAAGAAGACAAACAAGAGGCTTGCAACAGAAAACATCAACGCCCGCAACAACCATGTTGCGTTCTACTCGTGAAACACATCTACGCATAGATCTAGCTCTGATACCACTGAAGGGTTTCGCGGCATAGTAAATCAAAATTTTCTACGGATGCGAACAGAGGGAAAACCAAGATCTAATCTAGGAGATGCAAACAACGAGAGAGATTGGATTAGATCTTCATACCCTTGAAGATTCGCGACACCGAACGCTCGTTAAACGCGTGGGTGATATAGTCGTACTCGCTTCTCCTCCTCGCGATCCGATCCGATCTAGCACCACAAGTGGCGGTGCCTCCGTGAGATGCACACGTGCAGAACCTCGACGTCTCCTCGTTCCTCGGTCCAGCAAGTATGGTGGAGAGATGGGTTGGATCTACAACGCGACGGCGCGGTGCAATTGGTGGAGAATTTCTGCAGCAGGGCTTCGCCTACAAGCAGTCGGGAGGGAGAGAGGAGGGCAGCAGGGCGGCTAGGGTTGGAGGGGAAGGTGTGAGGGGTTGGTGTGCCCCCACCCTTCTTTATATAGAGGGGGGCAGCCCTAGTCCCTCCCCCAAGCCCAAACCGGCGGCCCCAAAGGATAAGGAGTGGGGGGCAAGGAAACCCCCCCTTCTAGAAGGTCTATCTCGAGTTTAAAACCCCCTTGGCCGGCTGGGCCCTATGGGGCCTTGTGCCCCTGGACCAATGCGGCCAGGGCACTCCCTCATAGGACCATGCCCCCTCCCGGAAGGTGGGGCCACGTTGGTCCCCTTCCGGAAGGTTCTAGAAGCTTCCGGTACAATACCGATTAACCCGGAACAATTCCGAACTCCAAAAACTGCACTACCTTATATGAATCTTATTCTCCGGACCACTCCGGAACCTCTCGTGATGTCCCGGATCCCATCCGAGACTCCTAACAAAAACTCATAAACCAATTATCCAATCTATCCTAGCGTCGAGACACGTTAAGTGTGTGACCCTGCGGGTTCGAGAATATGCAGACATGATCTTCTATCAATAATCAACAGGGGTCTGAAACCCATATTGACTCCCACACATTTATCGATGATCATATCGATGAACCACAATGCCAGGATTCAATCAATCCCATATATATATTCCCTTCTCGCGATATTTTACTTGCACGAGATTCGATCGCTTGACTGGTCATACCTAGTTCAATCTCGTTCACGAAGTACTCTACTCGTTCGTAATCCGATATCACTTTGTGATTAACTCCTTAACCACATGCTTGCAAGCGGTGTTGATATCGACACGAGTGGGCCCGAAGTATATCTCTCCGACTTGGGAGGGACAAATCCCATCTCGATACATACAACCCAACAGATACTTTCCGATCACCTGAGAGACACCTTTATGATCACCCTCTCATAGGATGACGTTTGATGACCTCAAAGCTTTCTTCCGATACCAGGGAGTTGTATTATCTCATGGTCTAAGGAATACAATATTTGACATAAGAGAAGCTTCGCAAAGACGAACACGATGACACGATCTAATTGCTTCGCTTAGTTTGGGTCTGTCCATCATATCATTCTCCCAATGGTATGATCTCATTATCAATTGACAACTCATGTCTATGGTTAGGAAACCTTAACCATCATTGATCAATGAGCTAGTCCATAGAGGCGTACTAGGGACACGGTGTTGTTCACAAACCACACAAGTATTAAAGTTTCCGCTTAATACAATTCTAGCATGGAATATAAACTTTATCATGAACAAGAATTATAATAATAACATCTTTATTATTGCCTCTAGGGCATAATTCCAACAGATTGTAGCAACGATTCGATAGAATAACACCCTCGAAGATTCCAAAGTGTTTAACAAGAGCGGATTCTTGTGGGTGATGTAGTCGTACTCTTGCCGATCTCAAGATCGTGTAGACGATCCTTCAGCGTCAGCGCTTCTGCAATCAGTCACATCGTTCGATTTTCGATGAATACCTTCCTCTCCCTTGTTCCAAAGGCATGGAGGTTGTAGCACTCTTGCGATTCGGCAAAGACGACGGTGGTACCGGAAGTAGAGGGGAGATCTCGCAGGGCTTCGCCTTAAGCCGGAGCGAGTATGGTGGACTATGAGAGAGGCCTTGGCGATCTAGGGTTTAGAGGAACCAAGGAGAGGGAGCTAGGCCGGCGGCTAGGGCAAGGGGATTGCCCCAAGTCGGCGGCTAGGGTTTGCCCTAGGGCGGCGGCGGCGGCTGCAGGAGGGCCGGCGGCTAGGGCTAGGGTTTTGGGTGGTGGAGGTGTGTGTCTAGAGGGGCAGCCCTACCCCTCCTTTTATAGGTGGAGGGCGCCAGCCAAGGGGGTGGGAGTCCTCCCCCAACTCGGCCTCCAAGGCCGGCGGTGGAGGGAGAGGAACTCCTCCCCAAGTAGGTTTCCTACTCTCCCTCCACCAAGCAAACTTGCCGTTTGACTTTTCAAATTGGCGTTTGACTTTTCAAATTAGGATTTGATTTATCCCTTTATTTTGCTCAGCGATGACACCTAGTACATGATGCAACCATTCCAACTTGTTATGACACATTCATGTACCCTTCCCCTCCGGAGTGCCGGACCTTCCGGAACCTTCTAGAACATTCCCGATGAAAACACCGGAATCATTCTCCAACCCCGAAACAGGATTTTCTTTATATGAATCTTATTCTCCGGACCATTTCGGATCTCCTCGTGATATCCCGGATCCCATCCGAGACTCCGAACAACATTCGGTCTCTTACTCATCATTCCATAACTACTCAACAACATCGAATCCTTAAGCGTGTCTCCCTACGGTTCGTGAATTATGCGGACATGATCGAGACACTTCTCCGATAAATAACCAATAGAGGAATCTGGAAATTCATATGGCTCCCACATATTTCTACGATTACTTTGTGATCGAATGAACCACTAACATACGATACCAATTTCCCTTTGTCTCACGATAGTTTACTTATCCGAGGTTTTGATCGTCGGTATCTCTGTGTAACACCCTCAGAATCGGACCTATGCAAGTTTTAGCGAAACCCGCCAAACCCGCATAGAAACGATTCAAAGGTGCCCACCAGGCACTTTCGTGCGGGTGGAAAACGAAGTAATAACATTACACAACAGTCCTCAATGGGACCCACAGAACAGATATATATATACAACACGACTCCATGAGTCAAGAATACAGATATACGGTACAAAGATCCAAATCACCTTGAAAATGATATGGCGTCCGACTACGGACAAGATGCAAATGGGGCTAAGAGCCCTGAAGAATAACCAATGGCGTCCATAACCCTGCCCAGGCCAAGCCGGAAGGGTAACCCTGCTAACGACGTCGATTCCAAAACCTGCTTAAACAAAAGGGGTGCCGACAAAGGGCAAAGGAAAAAGAGGAGCGTCAGTACTGAGGCCAGTACACGGCGAGGCTAGAATTCGGCGGTCCTCGCCTACAAAGGTATGGTGGACTGAAGCGGCAGCGGTAGCATGCACTAAACAACCTATAGAGACTCGATACAACTGTCGGCAGTTAGAGAGGGGGAAGAAGGACCTATCCGGAACCAACCTGATACTATCATCAAACAAACCCATCCTGGCGTTTCCCCCTCGAGACCAATCGAGGAAGTCAACCGAGGAACTCACACGCTGGCGCTTTTACTTATTCGATTATCGTTGCAGCAATTACTAGTCGTTTAGATATTCATCCGATAAAGTAAGCAAGGCACTTTTAGTTAACCATTCCGTGATAGTTGCAACAATTACTAATCGACACAGATAACATGAGATAACCCAAAACCCAGCGCTTGTTGGTACTTTTATTCAGCCATTCCGTTGTAGTTGCAATACTTACTAGTCAGTACAATGGTGCATGGCGTTTACACTCAAACAAGCATTGTTGTGGGCAGTATTAATTAGCCATTCCATTATAGTGAAGCTGATTACTAGTCATTATAAAGTCAAATTTATAGCAATAAACTTTAGTTATGCTTGTCTATGGTCGAGAATCGTGCTCCAAGTCGTCCATAACCGTGGACACGGCTTTCGAGAAAGTTTTACCCGCCGGGTGCACCAATAGCAACACACGCTCGATCAACCTCGAAAACCGAATCAAAACCCAACGAGGCTTTCACGGTGAACAATCACAGGATTGAAATATTTCAGGGGCCACCCTTGGAGTACACCCGCAACGAAGTAAGCTAGCTCCGAGACGGACCCGAGGTTTGTGGGGCCGGCTGTAAACGACTGGGAACCCGAAAACTCGGGGTGTCGATACCGCGAAAACGGGTCACAATTCCTAAACAGTACAGTGTGCTATCTGTCGCACAATTTAAATACAGAAGTAGCATGGCATAAGTACAGGATAGTAAATAAAACCTCAAACTAGTTTGTGGCCCCAAGAAATAAGACTGAATCAAGCTCTGGCTCAGGGGGGTCCCATATACCTCCCGGATGTGGATAGCGCGATAAATCAAGGAACAGGTATCAAGTACTCGGGGTCCTACGGGACACAAGTGGGCGTTCGGAAACCAAATATTATCTATCACCCACCGATGCCTCTGCTTACTTCAATTTTAGTTGTTAAACAGGAATTAAAGTGAACGGTAAGTAAAGCTATGATCATCTCCAACATCAACATGCGGCAATACATCAACAACTGTGGCACTGGACGACACGCAACAGCACTTGAGCAAGCGGCTACGACGCGCAAGTCCAACTATCTACCAAAAAACAACAGGTAATAGGATGTGTCCAAGGCAAATGTAAAGCTGCAAGGGATATCGCGGGTACGAAAACTAGAGCATCGCAACACAGATAGCAATAGATCAACAGGAAGGAGTAAAATACTATAAAAGTAAGATAGGTAGAAAAGGGGGAGATGCTCGCCTGAAAACTTTGCCGGAGATTCAACCGAAAATTGGGGCGAAGCTCACATCAACTCGACGGCCTTATCCGCGAAGAACCAAAACACTAGAATAAACACCGGATGCAATATTTAATACTACGGCAAAATATCGGCATGATGCATGTATGATGTATGACATGGGAAAGATGCGATGCGATTAGGTCATATTAAGCGGAACCGGGGTCCCGACAATTAATCAAATGGTTCATGTTAATTATCTACCCCGCAAATGAAATGTTGTTTTAGCATGGCAAAAGATAGCACCGGTTCGCTACACAAATTTAAATGAGGCCAATATGAGACTAGATTTTCCCGCATATGGGCCCCATATTTAATTATTAGGTGAATCGGCATAAGGCCCCCAAACCAATGATATGCATGCGAGAATGACAATTTAATATGCGACAAGTTTATTATATTATAAAATAGGGTTTCGGGAAGGGGTTCACACATCGAGGGGTCTCGACGAACTTGAGGTTCCGGGGTTCGGGGTCCGGGGTTCGGTCTCGGGGTCCAGGGTTCGACGGTTCGGTCTCGGCAGGAGCGTCCTCGGGTTACTGGGGTAGATCTTGTCGCATTCGCGGTCTTTGGATCCGGGGGAAGTACTCGGCGTCCTCGAGGAGTACTTGACGCATCCGGGGTGAGTGCTTGTCGTATCCGCATCGGCGTTCTTGGCGTTCGGGTTCTCGATTCCGCATTCGAGGCGAAGGTCTTGTCACATGTGGGGTCGCCGGGATCGGTCTTCGGGGTCTGGGCATCTTATCCATGCTGGAGATCTTGTCGGCCGTTATTTTTGGTGATCCTTGTCCGATTTGTCGTTGCCACCGAGGAAGATCATGTCGGCCATGACGGTGGTCTTGACGGTTCCGGGGGGAGAACTTGGTGCCCGTTCAATGGTCGAGGAGGATCTTGTCGAGGGGGTCTGGGGTCACAGGGGCGCTTAGGGCGACGATGGTGCTGCTGCTGCTGTAGAAGCATGCTTCTAGCGTTGCCGCGTTAGGCCTTGTTTCGACAGGGGGTAGGCGCCTCGGGTGCTGCGGGAGGGACCTTGGCGCGGAGGTGGTCACCGGCGAGCGCGGAGGCGGGGCGCCGACGGGCTCGAGCGCGGCGACCGAGGCGGAAGGGGTGGCGGAGCCGGGCGCTGCCGCCGACGCAGGTCGGGGAGGCTCGGCGGAGCACTGAGGCGGTGGCGGAGGACCGCGGCGGCGGGGCATGGCGCTGGCGGCGCTAAGGCAGACGGCGGCCAACGGGCGACGCTGGGGACACCGGACGCCTTGAAGAGGGCGAGGCCGCCAGTGCGGTGGGAACGCGGCCGGGCGGAGCTTGGCGGGCGCGAGGCTCGGGCGAGCTCCTGGCGGCTCTGGTCTTGGCGGAGGCGGTCGAGGCGACATCGCCGCGGCGCGGGAGGGTGGAGGCGGTTCATGGCGGCGGGCAGTGAGGTCGCTGGTAGCTGGGAGCAGGCCGACGCCTAACGCGGTCCGCGGGCGAGGAGGAGGCGCTGGGAGGCGACGGGGTCGGGCGGGCTCGCGAGGGAGCGAGGCGAGGACGCGGGAGGGTGGATGCGCCGGAAGGAGGAGGCGGCGACGAGCGGCGGTGAGGGAGCGCGTCGGAGAGGCGTAGAAGCGGTGGAGGCGCGGAGGACGGAGAGGCGGTGGAGGCGCGGTGGGACGGCGAGGGAAGACGGCGGAGCGGGCGAGGCTCGCCGGCGCGCGGCCGCAGAGAGCAGGGGAGGAAGGAGGGTGAGCGGGGTGGTGGGTCTGAGCGGCGAGGAGAGGAGCGGCAAGGCGGAGCCGGCGGAAGGTGAGAGCCGGCGGGGAGAGGGAGGTCGCGGCGGGGTTGGAGAGGTTGGAGGAGGGAGGCGGGGGAGAGGAGAGAGCGTGAGAGGAGTGGGTCGCGCGGGTGGGCCAGGGGTGGGACCCAGGGGAGGCGCGGGGCAGGGCTGTCGGGGCGTGGTGTGTGCGTCGGTGTTGCGTGCGTGCGTGCGTGGTTGTGTGTGGGCTGGCAGGGTGGGGGTGGGTGAGTGGGTGTGTTGTGTGGGTTTGCACAGGGGGTGACGTGGCAGCTTTTGACTGGAGGGGGGAGGGATGAGGGTGAGGTGGCAGGTTGCTATTGGGTGGGGTGAGGTGGCTGGTTGGGGGTAGATTAGGTGTAGGTAGCTGTAGGATTTTAGAGGGGCTGTTCAGGTGGACCGATTTGGAACCGGGGGTGGTCGTTCGGGTCGGATCGGCCCGTTCGACTGCCCCCACTAAAAATAATTAACATTTTATTTATTTCAAACACAACTTTTGTAAATTGATAGCGGTCAAAACAAAACAATCCGGTGACCCGGGTTAGGTGTTTGAATAGAGACGGTGCGTTTAGAAAACAAAAACAGGCTTTGCGAAATAGTTTTAATCAAACAATGCATGATGATGACGATGCAATGCACAAATTCAACGCGATTTTCTAGTAGTGGTTTTTGCGGGATGCCACACTCTGCATACCTAGTTCAACCTCGTTACTGATAAATACTCTTTTCTCGTTCCCGTGATATGTGATCCCTTGTGAGCCAGTCACATGCTTGCAAGCCAATTGGATGAAATTCCACCGAGAGGTCCCAGAGTATATCTATCCGTCATATGGATGGACAAATCCCACTCTTGATCCATGTGTGTCAACCCATACTTTCCGAACACTCAATGCCACCTTTATAGCCACCCTGTTACGGTGTGGTGTTTGATGTCATCAAAGCATCCTTCCGGTGATGGTGATAAGCATGATCTCATGGTCGAAGGAATTAGGTTACTATGTATCAGAAAGCATATAGCAATTGAACTATTAAAATGACTTGATCTTTATGCTACGCTTATCTATAGGAGTATGTCCATCATACCATTCTCCTAACGATATGATCTTGTTATTAATAACATCTCAATGTTCATGATAGGGAAACCACAATCATTTATTAACCAACAATCTAGTATTATGAAGAGGCTTTACTGGGGACTCTTATTTAGTTTACAAATCACACAAGTATTAATTTTCCTTGTTAATATTGTTATAGCATGAATGCAAACATTTATCATAGACACAAAGATATAATAATAACTACATTTATTATTGCCTCTAGGGCATATCTCCAACATAAACCACTTACATGAAAAGTTAGGGTTTGCGTACTACCACAAGCTTTCACTAGGGTTTGCATAGTACGAAGCGTTTGCATGCAGAACTCAATTTAAGCCTTGTTTACTTTATCTTTCCATTTTAGATGCTAAAAATTTCTTTGCCAAACAACATGCTAAAATATTAGGGTTTGCTCAGGAACCTAGGCATTGCATGCATGGACACAAACGGTGTGGTACAACCATCGTTAGAAACCGTTAGTCCTTCCAAGAGGCCGCCACTACCATCTAAAGTAGCATTGCATGTGATCTCTTTATCCAATGGACCTAAGTCTATGCACAGCTATGTCTGTGTGTAGCAAATCCGCGTCGATATATATATATACATGTGCGGTTCTCCTCGCCCCCGGTCGAAACAAACCTTGATCCGCCGCCACCGTCGCTGGGGACTCCAGAGAAAGCTGCCACGAGGCGATGGTGTACAGGATCAGAGCGACTGCCGAGGCTGCCGAATCAGCGGGGCTCCCGAAGATCAAGGTCACGGGCGAGGGCAAGAGGATGCATCTGGTTTCGCAGCAGTTCATCGACAAGCTCAAGTCGCGACGGCGTTTCCGTGTCCCATGGGAAACGAGCGCCTCCTCAGCTCTGTGTGTGGCGACGAGGCCAAGTGCGCGATCCTGATCAAGATGTATGAGTCCATGGAGGTGTTAGGCTGCTGTTGACCGGTGAGGCTACTCGAAGTTTAGTCCCACCTCGTCTACGGGAAGAGGCCACACCCAGCTTATAAGGGAGATATTCCTTCCTCCTTTCAGTCCGGGCTTTTGGGATGGAGTGGGCTCTCTTTTTATTGTTGGACTCTGAGCGCATGAACGTCCAGAACGTAGGCTGAGTGTTGGGCTGGCCAAGTGGACGCTAATATGTGGTATCAGATCCAGCATCGGCTGCTTGGTTTAGTCCCACATCGCCTACGGGAGGAGTCCACACCCAGCTTATAAGGGACGAGTCCAACTAAGTACTTAGTTAGTAGTAACTAACGGAGCCGAGCAGCATCAACTCTATAGAATAAGCTGCTGAGCTCAACTCCTAGTCGGAGTTGCTACTTTTAAATTCCGCTGAACACTTTATATTTTGGTTTGTAAGTTGGATCTTTTGGAAGTCTTGAACTTCTGGTATTGTAATAATAATAATGTGTGCACTTTTGTAATATGGACCCGCAATGTTTCTGTTGTACCACTCTGAGGGATGTGATATTTACGGAACGGTGTTCTGTGAATGTCATGTCAACGACTATAATATACTACACATGCAGTGGTATGCTGGGTCACCGCACTTTACATCACGCTTCACAGACCTCTTGTACGTCGACAGTCCAGTCCAGCCGCCACCACCGCCACAGTCGCCACCGCCGCTCGCCATAGGATTGGATCTCACTAAGCCGCTCAGTGAAACGCGTCGGCACCTAAAACTAAATTCGACGACAACTCAGGTGCCTTTTCATTAAATGCACACGCCGTGCAGCCACAAGCGAGCCACGAGAATTCAGAGGGGGTTTCGCAAAAAAATGCCAGCGTGGATGCCACATGTTGCCTCAACAAGCACTTTGTAACTTTTTGCTCCGACAAGACAAGTTTATGTATGGTGGCATGCACTTGAGCAAGTTTATATATGACTTTGCTCCGATTAAACAAGTTTATGTATCTGGGGTGCAAATATCTCTATTCATATCATCCATCCCACGATTCGTCTCCTTGGTTTTACACATAATTAAATTAAACCGGGATTCCTCTCTCTTAATGCTCCCTCTCGGTTTGGTAAAATAATATGTATAAACTTTACATAAAAATTAAAATTCTTATTTTTAATCTAAGTTCAACAATTAATATCACCCCTTAGAACGAGAGATCAGCATCCACAAAAAATCTTAACTTCTCAAATATTCCTTTTGGGACCCAAGCTACCTATCGGATCAATAAAGGGTTTAACCCTAATATTACCTCTATCATTCCAAGAGTCGACGGAGAGAGACGGCCTAAACCCAAGTCTTATCCAACAGCGCTGCTGGCCGGAGATGGTAAAAGGGATGTGCCATAGTAGTTAGTAGTAGTGTTAGGTCTAGGTTTTCCGACGGTTTGCAAGAGTTGTTGAGTACGGCGTCGATCATTCTAGACCAAATCTGGCACAACCTGCGGTAGGTCTTCTTCCGGGGTGTGCTCCAATGGACGGAAGATGACCTTTGTTGCAGTTGCAGGGATCTCCGCAAATAAGGTCAAGCTTGGATACCCTTTGATCTGGACGCTGCCTTTGCTTCTCTTTCTCCTACTGGCTGGCCGTAGTGGCGAGAGGAGGGGAAGAGCAATGGGGGCGCAACTCTGGTTGCTCTGGGTGCATGCCGGCACATCGGCACAATGTTGCGTGGTCAATATTGAGGCCATGTTGCTAGTTCCCCAAGTGGTGATGTCTCCGAGGCGACGATGCCCACGCCTGGAGGTCAAACAGTGTTAGCGGCGTATTTTCCCGTGGTGCAAATTATAAAAGTCAAGGGCTTGGATATAATTTCTTTTCTTCATAGGGTCCTTTCTAAAAATGTACTCCAACCGCTGAATTAATGCAGCCTCTAGTAGGTCCTTCAGGCAGAAAAGCAATTCTAAAGTTAACTTCATGTAAAGTAGTCTTATCTACCCTCTTTCTCAGGGGGATGGGATGTTAGGCTGCTGTTGACCAGTGAGGCTACACGAAGTTTAGTCCCACCTCGTCTACGGGAGGAGGCCACACCCAGCTTATAAGTGAGAGATTCCTTCCTCCTTTCAGTCCGGGCTTTTGAGATGGAGTGGGCTCTCTTCTTATTGTTGGGCTGTGAGCACATAAACGTCCAGCACGTAGGCTAACCAAGTAGACGCTAATAGGAGGAGATCTGGGACATGGAGATCAGCATCTTCCAGCAGTACAACGACAAGGGATACGCCTACTTTGTGATCGATCATGACGCCGATAACGACGTTCAAAGGGTCCAGGTGGTTTAGGTCTAGGAACCAATTTTTGCTGTTGCTATGTTACTATAGTGTTGTTACGCGCGCCTGCTAGTGGTTTCAGTTATCATATTCATATCTGTCATATTCACATCTACCATGAATTATACACCCATCCGATCCGACGATTCTTCTCCTTGGTTTTAAACATACTTAAACTTGGATTTCTCTCTCTTAATACTCCCTCGGTTCCACAAAAGGAGATGTATAAACTTTACAGAACAATTAAAATTCTTATTTTTTATCTAAGTTCAACAATTAAGATCACCCCTTAGAAGGGGAGATCACCATCCCAAAAAAAATCTTAACTTCTCAAATCTTCCTTCTGGGACCTAGGCCACCTATCGGACCCCTAAAGGGCTCAACCCTAATCCCCATTCGTTGGGCGTTCTTAGGTCAAAATCCGGACCTATTTTGGGCCGAACGAAACTCATTTTCGGTCTGGGAACGCCGAGTTTCCCACTCGCGTTCTCAGGCCGAGTTCCCGCGTTCGGCTCAAATTCAGACGAATTTGGCAAATTTAGACGGATTTTATTAATTATGGGGGAATATAGCCGGATTACATCGAATTCGAGCGAACACGTGAATTTAAACTAAATTAGACTAGATAATAAAATAAAAACACCACCGCCGCCTTCGCCGATGCTTTCGCCGCTTCTACATGCCGAGGTTGCCATAGAAGGACGTGTAGCCGGGATTGGTCTTGTCGTCGTCGCTCGGCGGCTGCGGCGGGCGGGAGCTCCCTTGGCTATCGTCGCCGCACCTCCATGGCTGGTAGGAGGGGCCGGCCTCTTCGTCATTGTCGAGGACGACAAGCGGCGCGTCCTGATAGGCGAGCACGCGTCCAGACCATGCCTGGCGTTCGGCCTACTCCTGCAGGCGCTGGGCGCGGCGTCGCTATGTCTCCTCCCAGTCCACCCTGGACCAGGCGAGGATATCCGGCGACGACGGCTCCGGCGCGGGCGCGGTGGAGGTGTCACAGAGGGATTTCTCCATCGCCATTTTGAGGGCGAAGGCCTCCTCGTCGACGGGCACCGCTTATCTCATTTCATCTATTTGGCACATTCACTATCACTATGAACTGTTTCTCTCCGCGCCTAACCCCTCTTTTTTTGGCTTCAAAACCGGGCCGAACTTCTAAAAAGCAGCCCACCCGCTTCCATAGAACAATATCGCGGCAACTTAGACCTAAGTGGATTTATTGGATCCTAGGAACCATCACAAGTATGGACGGCCTATGGAACGAGAATGTCGTCTTTTTAGCTCTGCTCCCTAAAATAGAAAGGAGACTGATATTGACGTCGACGTTGCTTTTTCCAACGAAAAACAATATCGTTAGTTGATCGAACTTCCATGACAAAATGCTAGTTTCATACACTGGAGGTCCCATCGACGATTCTCATCTGCAGGAACTCCGAACACTTTCATCGTCTTTTTACTTTTCTTTTATTTACTTTTCAAATCTATCTTTACTCAAGATTCCTCTATTATTCACTCACCAGTTTCCACCTCCAACACTTGCAGTCAATTCACTCAAGACACGTGACACCTTGGGTGTGATAAAAACGCCACATAAAAACTTTTACCGAATCTCCTTAATGAGATCGATATAAAAACATGAATTAATACTTCCACGAAAATATGCTCTGACGAACCTGTGCGCTTGCAGGCCATCACTAGTCCCTCAATCTTGTATACTGTTTCTTCTGATCACCCATAATGCCTTCAGTATTGCCCTATATGCTTTGCTCCTTACCACTTGCACCCCAAACTTCATCTTTGCATTGTGAGTCAATGTTTCCACACTGGTGTTTGGATCTGTCATGACTGTTTGCTCAGATTGGGCTGCCAAACAATCTATTGTAACCTTTGTGTTCTCTCCATAGGGAATACAAGTGTGCAAGGCCTTGATCTTTCTAATTTTGCAAGTCTTATCGTTCTTAATTATGGAGGCATTCATGTAAAATTTTACAGCCCTCTTCACTGCATTTCACAATAATCCTGTCAGGGTTGTTCCTCCAATAATAAAAATTCCTTAACTGAGCAATATGGTAGTTCCTTAGAGCAACTCTGAACTGATAAACACTTGTGATGCACAACTTGTTAGTAAACTGTAAGTGTGCATCAGCTCTATCTTTATCATACCAAACTCTCTTGGCCATCTTATTCACCCTCTACTTCTTGCCACTAGCCAACAAAAAATTAGGAACAAATCCATCATCATCTTCATCATAAGGGTTGTCATCTTCATCACATGAGGGGAGAAAATAAAAGCCTTCATCTTCATCTACCTCATGATGAGCTCTAGTAGTTTGTCATGCATTCTTTAACACTTTCTTCACTAGAAAAATACCATCTTCAGATTCTTCTTCTGTCTCACTGTCTTTTGTTTCTTCATAAAACTATGGCACATCTGATTCTCCTTCAATGTCTAGTTTCTGATCTTTTCTCATATTGCTTCAGGATAGACAATATCATCTTCAGTGTTTGTAATGTGGGTTACTCCATCATGATCAACAGTTGCCTGGATAGGGACTTCCAAATCATCACTGTTTAGGCCTGCTGGAATTGGTGCATATTGTGCCTGGTGGCTATCAAATTAAGAACCTTCTTGTCATCAAACAATTCAAGCATCTTCCTAATCGTTGCCATGATGTTCACTACCACCATCCCCTCAATACCTTTTCTTTTTCATGAACATTGTACATGGTATCATTGTAACCATAGCCATGGCCTTCAATCAGAGCAACCAAATTCAGAAATGTGATATCAGAACTACACAAAGTTCTCTCCAAGTTGTCCTCTCTAGGAAAATTAAATCTAATGGCCCAAATATCATCATCTAAGCTGCACATATTAATTGGTTGAGTAAATACAGTTCCTATACTACAATTATAGTAAACAAGAAAAAATAAACCTACCACTTATATTCAATTACAGTGGCTATATTATTCTACCAAGATTTCATGATTACATTGCATATAACTACAACGAGGTTTCATCAATTACAGTGGCTCTATTGTTCTAACAAGGTTTAGAAAACCCTAATTCATTAGCAAGATTCAACAATGGAAGTTTAAGAAATTGGGGAGGACTGTGGAGGGAGGGGAAGGAAAACTTACTCGACGCCGCCTAACGAGGATCTGAAACGGTGGCTCGTCGACTTTGGGGAGGCCAAGACGACGCTCACCAGAGCCTCCGCCGCTGCTTTTCTGCGGCGAGCGCCCATCCTGTGGTGGCAACAAAGGACAACGAGATCTACCGCTCCCTCAATCTGCACCGACGAACCGGCTACCAAAGGAATTGAGCCAACCGCATCCACCGCCACCATGGTTGCCGCCGCCATGGTCACCGCTGCTGGAGGATCCAGCCGTCATTGTCCAGTTGTTCAGACAGGGAGGAGGGGCAGATGCGCTCCCGTGCATGCGGGGGAGAAGGGACCAGATGCGGACCTAAGGGCATGAGCAATGGTTTAGACACCTACCATGCATAGATGGCGCTACAGACAGTATGTACAATATGGTTGTATTTTTGAGTGTCTCTAGAGAAACTGCCTACCGATTTGCTAAAAGGAGAAAAACTGAGATCGTGGGGCTCGATTTACCAACGGCTCCAGCGTACAACAGGAAAAGAGCCGTCGATACTTAGCGATAATCACGGGGATCGACCGTCTCCAAACTTGTAGACGCCCTCCTTCTCTCTCCACATTTTCTGTGCTCCACGTCATAAAAAATCTGTTATGGCATCTCTTATAGACAGCTTACTTGGACTATTAATATTGTACTCGCCCTAATGGGGCAACAGCCCGTACTTTTGTACTACACCGCGCTTGTTTTATCGTTTTAATTACTGGTCCGATCCGGATATTACGGAGCACATCGCAGGTTTTAGCGGCACCTTGATAGGTCGGTAGTATTTACGGCCGTTTCTGCCTAAAATACGGGAACCAAGCAAGGCTTTAAGATGCTAGGTAAACCAACGAAGCACATATGTAAGGGCATGTACAATAATACACATCAGCTGTCTATAAACATGTGCCATGTAGGATATTTGATGAGTCATAGGGAAAAGAATAAGAGAAACCGCTGGGTCGTCGGTAGATTTGTAGACGGGCGATTTCCGCAAAACTCGTTGCCTACCGACAGCTCTTCAACCATTGTACGTATACAGCGTCTGTACTTGTGGCCCCAAGAGAAAACTAGTAGTAGAAGGGATGGGAGAAAACGGAAACTGCTTCATGCGATGGTGTGCCTATACAGATAGATGAAAAGACACTTCGTTGTATGAGAAGTCTAAAATATTGTCAATACATGACGTGGGTATGTATTATAGATAGCTGCTGTCTAAACCAATGCTCATGCCCTAACACAGTGTCCATTAAGCCAAGACAGTTTCAATAACACCGAGCGCAGTACTAGCATAGCACTAACAGTAATAACTACATGGCCGCAGAGCAGCAGCATTCTTCGATTCATCATATACTACAGTACTGGTTATATTAGTAGGCATGTGAGGTAATCGTTTCCATCACGGAAGTGGAGGCAGCTCCCCAGGAGTGGCCGGATACCTCTTGGAGTACTCAGGGAGCGCGGTGTAGGCGTAGCCCTTGTGGAGGTACTGCTGGATGATGTCGTTACTCATGTCCCGCAGCCTCTGCGTAGCCCGGATCGAGCTCACCACGGTCTCGAGATCATCCTCGTCCGTGATCCCCGTGCGTCGCCGGATGGCCTCGATGCTGGAGTCGGGGAGGGGCTTGGTAAGGGGCGGCGACTTCAGGAGCGCACGGATGTACTCCTGGCCCACCAGCTCCATCACCTTCCCGTCCTTGGCCACGGCGAGCTCGGGGAGGTCCGCGGCCGCCTTGTCGTCGTCCGCCCCGGTCCAGGGATCATCGATTTCCTTCACCACCTCGGCGACGGGCTCCTCCAGGTCCGGGAAGTCCAGCACTTCGTCGAAGTCTCGACGCACCATCTTCTCCAAACACCTTATCGAGGAAGCGAGAAGCCGTCCGTTCGTCTACGCTGGCTGGATCTAGAGACGTGCGCTACGATGGGGAGGAGAGCCGCATCTATCTGTATATATATAGCAAGCCGCGATCGAACCCCCAACCCTAGGCGGAATATGATAGGACCCGTCTGGTCTGGTGCACGGACGCCGACTCCTACACCAGGTCTTCATTGATGAAGGCCCGGTCCACGGCCTCCTACTCCGCCACCCTGCATGCATGATGGGTCAGGGTCACACAACTAAACTAGAAACAGAAGTATCCTCTGTTTCCAGCCAAACTTGTTCGACAAAATTAGTTAGAAAAGAAGAAGGGAAAATGACATAACATATAGTCGTTCTTATCTAAACATGTCTCAGCTCAGAACATGCATGTCTTCAACCAGCCTATCCCTCGGGTGCACCCTAAGGCCTTTCACAATGGGGTGTCTCTTAGCTCACTTTAATAGACGGTGGTGTATGTTAAAAAATAATTAGTACAATGGATTGTATTTTAACAGTTGTATCTATATTTAATGATTTTAGATACATGCATACATGTGATTGGTCTAACCATGTATTTTGCATGTGATGCCGTGCAAGACTTGTATCTAAGCTAAGACACAACAACACCTTCTCTCTTTAGTATTAAGTATGGTACCACATAAGCAATTTTCCTATGATATCATGCTAAGATACGTCCATTGGAAAATGCCTAAGATTGGGCCCTACTTCCACCCCTCTTGTTGTGTTAGACAGGGGGGTCCCATATCCCCTTGCTCTTCAACGCGGCGGTGGACGCCCTCGTGGAGATACTTGAAAAGGCCAAGAGTGTTGGTCACATCTCCGGGGTGGTAGGACACCTTATTCCAGGAGGTGGGCTCACCCACCTCCAGTAGCAGATGACACGATGTTCATGATAGAAGGCTCTACTCTAGATATCGCAAACATCAAGTTCCTTCTCCTATGCTTCCAAGAAATGTCAGGACTGCGGATTAACTTTGACAAGAGCGATACTATTGCTCTTGGATACTCACACGAGGATCAACAAAGGATAGCTGACAATTTTAATCGTCGGCTTACCTCCTTTCCCGTCACCTATTTTGGGATGCCGATCCGTGATACGTCGTAAACGTATCTATAATTTATGATGTTCCATGCTTGTTTAGTATCCACTTTGTTATGCTTTGTTTATACGTTGAGGTATTTTTATATATTTTCTGGTACTAACCTATTAACAAGATGTCACAGTGCCAGTTGCATGTTTTATGCTTTTTTGGTTTCAGAAAATCTAGTAAGGAAATATTCTCGGAATTGGACGGGACAAAAGACAAAGTCAATATTTCACCGAGACAAACACAGAGACCGAAGGGCGACCGGTGGGGCGCCACAGGGTGGCCACCCCCCACACGCGGGCCTACCCTAGGCCACGCCTAGGCAGGGTGGGGCCCCCCTGGCCGCCCTCCTACCTCACCTCTTCGCCTATATAATCCCTCCTATGCCAAAACCCTAAGTACCCGATCAGATCTCCATGAAACAGTCTGTAGCCGCCGCCACCATCGTCCCTAGATCGGGATGTAACTACCTCGGTGAATTACGCTCCTAGTTACAAGCCTGGATGAGCGGAAATGGTTGAAATAGTACGGTGGGGCCCAAATGCCACTCACAGGTAGACCTTTCGGCCGTCCCAACCATTTCCAAACATCGGGACAAGAACGGGCGGCGTAATCGGCAGGCGAAGGGATCAACTACATACACAAATAAGTATGTATGCAAGCCACCATACAACAGTACATCAGAGCCATTCCATCTAAAAAGAAAGGAAATATAGCAACGCCATACGACAAGATTCAAATGTCCTAGATAGATATAATAGTTTAGGATATCTCCTCATACATCAATCATCAGAGTATCAGGCGGAAGCGACAAACAAGATCCGAGTACGGATAAGAAGCAAATCGGCATAATATGCCCCATAAATAAACACATCCCGCCCGCAGATCTCACGGATCCCCGTTCCCGGAATCTCTACACCGAATGATCGTTGCCCACATCGTCCGCCTCCTCCACCCAGTATCCATCTTGTGAGTGTACCTGTTCATCTGAATCAAATAATTTATCGTGTGAGACCCTAGGGGTACTCAGCAAGTCTTTATGCCTCTAAAGGGGACACAACCTGGGGTGACGCAATTGCAGCAAAAGATAAACCCTAACAATTCTATAGATACTCGCTGTCCATCCGCCTAACCAAAAATAGACGGATGTCCGCGAATTAATGACAACAGTTATAACACTAATATCATCAGATCCATCCTCCTCCCCGCTTACCAACGGGGAAGCGGACGAACAACCCCCATCCGTTGGCAGTTTTATTATCCATTCCATGAGTGTTGCACTATTTACTAGTCAGTTATTTAGTCAAGTTAAAAGCGGTACTTTAGTTATGCTTGTCTATGATCGAGAAACTGTGCTCCAAGTCGTCCATAACCGCGGACACGGCTTTCAGAAAGTTTTACCCTGCAGGGGTGCACAAATAGCAACACACACTCGATCAACCTCGGAAAAACCAAATCAAAACCCAACGAGGCTTTCACGACAAAGCAATCACAGGATTCAGAAATATTTCAGGGGGCCACCCCATTAAGCTACCCGCAACGAAGTTAGCTGACTCCGAAACAGACTCAAGGTTTGCGCCAATGACTGTAAACGACTGGGAACCCAAAAATGTGACTGGGCTTGTCGATACCACGAAAACACTCCGCTTACCTAAACAGTACAGGTGCAGTACATCGCACAATTTAAATAAAGCAGTAAAGCATGGCATAAGTACAGGATAGTAAATAAAACCTCAAACTAGTTTGTGGCCCCAAGAAATAAGAATGAATCAAGCTCTGGCTCAGGGGGGTCCCATAAGCCTCCCGGATATGGATAGCGCGAATATTCAAGGAACAGGAATCAAGTACTCGGGGTCCTACGGGACACAAGTGAGCAGGAAAAACCAAATAGCAGATATTGCTCACCGGTGCCACTTTCATTAGTTATCCCATTACCACTCAGGTTAAGTTGTTTAGGTACCTCGTTATCCACCAGACACTCACATACCCTATACATGCTGTTATACGACTCGCTTGGCTCAAACAACTCCTGTAGTAATGGCTCATGGGATGGAGGAACAAGCTTCGGTGGGGTTTAAAAGTAAAGGCTATGCAATACTTGGGATTCAATTTAATGCAATCGCGACTCAATGATGCAAGAATAATATAGAGGCAATAGGTACTATATGTATGCAAGCATGTGGTAGTGCTTGCCTGGCAGCTCAGTTGAAGCGAGAGAAGGATCTGGGTAGTGCTCCTGGGTTTTTTGATATATCCCCTGCTCAGCGTCTATTCGAAGAAGAACCAAACAAACAAGGGCCAACAAAAATAAAGTGCACAAGCATATGAATTAAATGCGACAAGCAAACAATCATGCCATGATGAATGATGCACAGTTTGCATGGCAATAAAGTAGCATGGCATGGGTGAGGTGTAGAATACAAGAAATAAACATTTTATGGGGTTTTAATCATATTTTATACTCAAATAAGTTGCTGTAATCTTTATATTTATATGATGCATGCTGCAATTCAGAACATGAAATGCATAAACAGAAAGGTCTCGTCGAGCTGATCATTTTAGACATATCATTTGTTAAATTTGGAGTTATAAAACAAAAGTTATTAAATAGTTAAGGCAAAAGGGCATTTTAGTGTAATTTTAATCAACTTGAAATTAAAGTGTCCAAAATATAATTTGAAGGGCATATTTGAATTCCTCACATTTTCCTGATTTGAAAACATATATTATTTGTATTATTTGGAATTATGAATTTAAATTTATTTTAAAGTCAAAATGATTAAAAAGGGGTCAAAGTCAAAGGTTTGACTAGTTTGAAATAGTTTTGAAAAGATTTGAATTTGCATTGGAATACATACCGAAAATCTAAACACAATTCATTTTATAAATTTTGCCAAATTCAAAATCATTTTAAAGTTATGAACTAATTCATGTATATTCATATTTGGATTTTATTTTTCTGGATTTGGAACAACATAGATTTTTGATACATAGAGGTATTCGACCCACAGGGAATGACAAGTGGGCCTAAGGCGCTGACTGGACTGAGGCGTGAGGGTGTGACACGTTGGGGCATGGAGGACTGCGGGTTGAGGCGAAAACTCGAGGCTAAGCTGCAAAAGTCGGGCTGTTATCATGGCCCGAACTCCGGATCGCGAAAACAGCCAGCTTGCGGGATCTTCGGACGAAGATGGCGACAGATTGTGAGGGAACTAGGCCATGATGTAAAGACAACTATTGAAGATTGATCGATGGGCTACAGAATTAGTTCGGAGAGTTTCGCGAGAGGAGGACTACAGCGCCCGAAAAAAATCTATGAACAGAGGGACGAAAACCTGTCACAGAACTAGATTTCTGACGGATGCAACTGCGGTTTGAGCTCGCCTTTAGGAATCGATTGCAGGCTCTATACTGCGCGGAATTGGACGCCGGTTGAAGCTACACGGAGGTGGTTCAAACGTGGAGAGATTACTTGTTGGGGTTTTCATCAGGGGAGGTTTGGATCCACCGGAAACATGCAGTTTTTAGAGGCTGCTAGCGCTTCGCTGCAGATTTTTCACGGCTAAGCTTGGCGGAGTGTCGAGCGTGGGCTTTGGCGACGCGGCGAGCGAGAGAGAGAAGAGGTGGCCCATGGAGAGAGAGGGAAGGAGGCGCTCACAGAGAGGGGGTCGGTGATGCTCGCGGCGAGGTGACGGTCGACGACGGAAGAGGCAACAGCGGTGGCGGTGAACATGGCGGACACGGCGGCGGCCAATTTTCCGGCGAGCTCCTGGTACTACCTCGCGTCCTAGGTGTCGAAGAATAAGCAGAGGGAGCCCCTTGTCCTCCTGGATCGCCTTGGGGAGATACAAAACGACGAGGCAAAGAGGGAGACGGGGGTAGGGTTTTGGTCAGGGGGTTGCTGGCTACTGGAGGAGGAAGGGTCTGGCCTTGACGATGGGGCTGGTGGGTGGATGGTGCTGGGGTGGTAGATAAGATCGAGGGGAGAGGGTGAGCACATGGGTTGCAAAAAGCTAGAGAGGAAGGGTTTCGGCGTGGTATCGAGCACGTGAGCGAAGCCAAGGAAAAGAGAAGAGGAACAGGGGTGTAGGCTCGGTCTGGGGCGGGTCTGTCCTCTTCGGTTTGGGTTGCACCAGGGAACACGCAAGGTAATGTGGCTGGTTGTAAATCAAAATAGAGAGAGAGAGAGGGTGCCAGGGTTGCATCGTTGGGCAGCTGGTCAAGAGAGAGAGGGGAATGGGCAGGTAGGGAGCACATAGGAGAGGTGTCCTCACGGTTTGAGAGGGAAGATGGAGTGTATGTGTGCCCACATGCACTTACACAGCAAGGGTAAAGGCTAGATATGCTAGCTAGGTTAGATGATTTAACTAGCTTAGGACCTTAGATAGATTAGAGAGGGACAAATGGCCAAAGCACAAGTAGATTTTAGAGAAATAATAAAAGAAGGCTAGAATGCTTGATTTGGGGTTGGATATGGAAAGATGGTATGGTCACACATTATTAAGAAGAGAGAACACATACAATTAAAACTCAAAACCGAACAAGGAGAAAGGGATGATCATGAAAGGGGTATGGTTGCATGGGACATGCATTACATTTAATGCACTCCCTAAGAGGATGTAAAAGGTATGAGTGAGAAGAAGACCACATGGGATTGAATTAATATTCAAATAAATGAGGGGCCCATATGTAGGGAATTAGAATTGAAGCAAGGGATGATGTTAACATTTTAGTGGTGAGATAAACAATAAGAGAGATGCCCCCAACTCAATTTGGGCATTCAATAATTTATTAAAAACCAACTACAGTGTACCAAGAGACAAATACAATTAATAGGACAAATGCATATGGGAGAAGAACCAAATGGAAGGGGTTTTATATGATGCTCAAATGCAAAGTAGCATGGTGATATGAACATGATATAATTATGATGCAACAATTATATATAGGAAGTAACATTTATATAGACTAGGCTAGTAGCATTGCAATTGTTAGACAATTGGGATGCTACAACTCTCCCCCACTAAACAAGAATCTGCTTGAGATTCCTAGGAAAAAAACAACACAAGGAGGCGGGTGTTCGAACGAAGGTGACCCTCACGTTCCCAAGTTGATGAACAACGGAATGGTGCGACCACTACACCTTGCAAAACTTGCTAGACTTGTTGCGAGTCTTGCGTTTTGCTTGAGAAACAACGGGTTAGAAGAGTTGGAGGATTGTCGTGAGACAAGAAGGATAGGATGGGCATAGCTCCGGTTTTCCCAAGAATCATGATAAAAGAATATAACCACTTGTGAAAGAAAAGGAGAAGATGATGTATCATGGATAAATAAAGACACACCATTAAGATTAAAGATTTACCGATACTAGAGAGGATGAATCTTTATCTCGCCGGAAGAAAAGAGCTAGATTGGAGAGGTTTTGAACCACTATGACAATAACATCGTATCTTCTCTCGGATTTGAGAAAAGAAGTTCAGAAACAATATTGCCTTCAAACAATAGAGTCCCTTGATATCAACAGAAAGATTTAGTTAGACATCGTCGGATTAGATTCTTGTTGCGCCGGTAAGAACCAAGGATCACGCAATTTAGGTGCGCAGATATAACTTCCAGAGATGGATGTGAAGGCAGATCATGGTGGAATCCCGAGAAGCAAAGAATATGCAGGACCTGGAGTTTATTGTAGATATACTTATTGCTTTCTTTAGCCTTGAGGCTAACGCAATAGATTTGCGGCTGATGGCATCAACCATAATTGGCTTTACCACAGAAAAAAAGAATTGATGAAACAAAGAGAGAGATAGTTTCCTTTCATCTTGTTTGTGGATGTCGAGCATCGGTAGCATGACGAGGACAGAAAAGAGTTTGCGTTTGTTTCCACCAGATAATTGAGGATTTTGCTCCGTGTAGAAAGGGTGAGATCACCAACAAGAGATTATTGAGTACTTCCTTCGAAAGAGCACTCCGGAAAAACAAGGACGGAAGTAAAAGTATCAAGGGATAAAGGCCACTTCTAACTTCCGTGGAATGAGTGAAATCACATTAATTCACCAACTCAATGTACAAGAGTGAATGATAAGATTAGTCGTATGGTAGCTACTCCATCCCGCACTCAAAGCATTACTCCGCACATGAATAAGAAAATCATGCAACCCAACTACCGAAACAGACTGAAGGTGTTGGCAAAAACTCATAGAACTCCGTTAGAAAACAAGGATAGATGCAAACGATTCGCCGGATTCATAGATAGATAAAGATGATGATGTTGTCGTCATGTCGGAAGTACCAAGCCACCGGAAAGATATAAAGGAAGATCACGGAGACAACTGCAAAATTTCACAGATATAGAAAAAGATAGCACCACTTGAACAGAAGGAATACAAGATCTGGAAGGTCTTCATGGCCTCCGGTGGATTGAGCATAGACGATAGAGCGAGAGGGTTTCAAGAGATTACTTAACGAGATTGAGGTGACAGAACTCCATGTTCTTCTTGAAATGATTGAGAGAGATTTAGCAGCCTTGAGGAAATCTTTGAAGCAGCGATGATAACTTGCCAACAAGGAACAACTCCGGATTGGTTGAAGATGGAGGATGGAATTAACAATGGACTTGCTGATTCCAGAGTTGAAGTAATGTATTTAGCAGAAGGACGTGGTCGAGATATGTGACTTCAAAAAGTCAGAATTCTCACTTTGAGACTTTGCACACAGGCAGTGCTCACGAAGCTCGAGAGAAAGAGACACAGATGATCTTCCATGTCCTTCCATTGATATGGAATAGGCAAGCATATTATCAACATATACCACCATGGATTAACAAGATATTCCCAGAATACCAAGTTCAAGAGGCGGGAGAACGAACAAATGCTCGAAACACTTTCTGAGCTCAATGCTCTTTGAAAGATCAACATTACGAGTAAGGATTCCTGTTGAAGAAGATGCGCTGACAGAATAGGTTAACTGGTCCTTCGAAAGAAAAAGAGATGTCACCTGGTTCACATTGTCGATCGGATCACCGGTTACAAAGACAAAGAGATCTTGGATAAGAACCGATGATAGCTCATACCTTAAGCAAAGCTATCAGAGACGAAAAGATGCAATTCCCTCGTATCCAGGAGAATTGTGCAGATATGGGGTTCAAAAGGATGCGCATCATGATGGACAGATGGTATACCGCCGTAGTGCTTTGAGAAACTCCGGATTGCCCAAGATGCTTGAATATGCATAGATATGACCACGGTGTACTCAAAATCACAGGAGATAACCGTCACCATTTGGAGGATAGTGGTGATTGCATTTTTCCATATTCCACTCCATCATTCAGATCGACATGACACTTATCATGAGTGGAATATAGCTATGCCGAGAACCAAATTACAATCACCAGCCTCGGATCGACACATGTTATGTAATTAGCCCAAGAGAATTGGAGATGAAATGAAACTCTAGGATTAAGCGCCGGTGACAAAAGAATGAGTTAGCATGGACATGCTGATAGAAGGGAGATAGATAATTTTTCACGGCGAAAAGGAGTGTGGAAACACTGAATGTATCAAAGAAATTTTTCCGCATTTTCGGCATTAAAATACCAATAGATGTAAAAACACTTATCGTAGAGATATACCAATAGTTGCTAATCGCTACCTGATGGTTTCACAGAATGTGGAGTTGCTAGAAGGAAGGACACCCTTAAGAAGATGGCACCGGTTAACAAGGAGTCAGATAGATCGCGCCGGTTTTCAAAAGCCTGTCAGTATGGAATGTACCAACAGTTGATAACCAAAGCGGAGACAAAGATAACATGATGGATGCAATGATAGGCAAGGCATTAAACACACACACAAACACACAACCTATGGTACTACGGAAACCCAGAACACGTGAATCCTAGTTTGAATTTTTAAGAAGAGGATTGAAAACGTTGCACTTCCTTACCAGAAAAGGGTGGGTGGGTGGGTAAGAAGAAAAATGGAAGCAGTCCTACTCTCACGTTTTGTTTTCCCTAGTATACATAACTACCAAAAATATTTGCTAGACTGACAACGACCGTTTGGCTGAGACCCTGAAGGTCGGGATGGCTCTGATACCAATTGTAACTACCTCGGTGAATTACGCTCCTAGATACAAGCCTGGAAGAGCGGTAGTGGTTGAAATAATGCGGTGGGGCCCAAATGCCACTCACAGTAGACCTTTCGGCCGTCCCAACCATTTCCAAACATCGGGACAAGAGCAGGCGAATCGGCGAAGGATCAACTACATACACAAATGAGTATGTATGCAAGCCACCATACAACAGTACATCAGAGCCATTCCATCTAAAAAGAAAGGAAATATAGAAACGCCATACGGCAAGATTCAAATGTCCTAGATAGATATAATAGTTTAGGATATCTCCTCATACATCAATCATCAGAGTATCAGGCGGAAGCGGCAAACAAGATCCGAATACGGATAAGAAGCAAATCGGCATAAGATGCCCCATAAATAAACACATCCCGCCCACAGATCTCACGGATCCCGTTCCGGAATCTCTACACGAATGATCGTTGCCACATCGTCCGCCTCCTCCACCCAAAGATCCATCTTGTGAGTGTACATTCATCGAATCAAATAATTTATCGTGTGAGACCCTAGGGTACTCAGCAAGTCTTTATGCCTCTAAAGGGGACACAACCTGGGTGACGAATTGCAGCAAAAGATAAACCTAACAATTCTATAGATACTGCTGTCCATCCGTAACCAAAAATAGACGGATGTCCGCGAATTAATGACAACGATTATAATAGTAATATCATCGATCCATCCTCCTCCCGCTTACCAACGGAAGCGGACGAACAACCCCATCCGTTGGCAGTTTTATTATCCATTCCATGAGTGTTGCACTATTTACTAGTCATTATTTAGTCAAGTTAAAAGCGGTACTTTAGTTATGCTTGTCTATGATCGAGAAACTGCTCCAAGTCGTCCATAACGCGGACACGGCTTTGAAAGTTTTACCTGCAGGGTGCACAAATAGCAACACACACTCGATCAACCTCGGAAAAACCAAATCAAAACCCAACAAGGCTTTCACGACAAAGCAATCACAGATTCAGAAATATTTGAGGCCACCCCATTAAGCTACCATAGCGAAGTTAGTGACTCAAACAGACTCAAGGTTTGCGCCAATGGTCAAAGCATTTGGGAACCCGAAAATGTGGTGGCTTGTCGATACATGAAAACACTCCGCTTACCTAAACAAGACAGGTGTACATCGCACAATTTAAATAAAGCAGTAAAGCATGGCATAAGTACAGGATAGTAAATAAAACCTCAAACTAGTTTGTGGCCCCAAGAAATAAGAATGAATCAAGCTCTGGCTCAGGGGGGTCCCATAAGCCTCCCGGATGTGGATAGCGCGTATATTTAAGGAACATGAATCAAGTACTCGGGGTCCTACGGGACACAAGTGAGCAGGAAAAACCAAATAGCAGATATTGCTCACCGGTGCCACTTTCATTAGTTATCCCATTACCACTCAGGTTAAGTTGTTTAGGTACCTCGTTATCCACCAGACACTCACATACCCTACACATGCTGTTCTACGACTCGCATGGCTCGAACAAATCCTGTAGTAATGGCTCATGGGATGGAGGAACAAGCTTCGGTGGGGTTTAAAAGTAAAGGCTATGCAATACTTGGGATTCAATTTAATGCAATCGCGACTCAATGATGCAAGAATAAGATAGAGGCAATAGGTACTATATGTATGCAAGCATGTGGTAGTGCTTTCCTGGCAGCTCAGTTGAAGCGAGAGAAGGATCTGGGTAGTGCTCCTGGGTTTCTTGATATATCCCCTGCTCAGCGTCTATTCGAAGAAGAACCAAACAAACAAGGGCCAACATAAATAAAGTGCACAAGCATATGAATTAAATGCGACAAGAAAACAATCATGCCATGATGAATGATGCACAGTTTGCATGGCAATAAAGTAGCATGGCATGGGTGAGGTGTAGAATACAAGAAATAAACATTTTATGGGGTTTTAATCATATTTTATACTCAAATAAGTTGCTGTAATCTTTATATTTATATGATGCATGCTGCAATTCAGAACATGGAATGCATAAACAGAAAGGTCTCGTCGAGCTGATCATTTTAGACATATCATTTGTTAAATTTGGAGTTATAAAACAAAAGTTATTAAATAATTAAGGCAAAAGGGCATTTTAGTGTAATTTTAATCAACTTGAAATTAAAGTGTCCAAAATATAATTTGAAGGGCATATTTGAATTCCTCACATTTTCCTGATTTGAAAACATATATTATTTGTATTATTTTGAATTATGAATTTAAATTTATTTTAAAGTCAAAATGATTAAAAAGGGGTCAAAGTCAAAGGTTTGACTAGTTTGAAATAGTTTTGAAAAGATTTGAATTTGCATTGGAATACATACCGAAAATCTAAACACAATTCATTTTATAAATTTTGCCAAATTCAAAATCATTTTAAAGTTATGAACTAATTCATGTATATTCATATTTGGATTTTATTTTTCTGGATTTGGAACAACATAGATTTTTGATACATAGAGGTATTCGACCCACAGGGAATTACAAGTGGGCCTAAGGCGCTGACTGGACTGAGGCGTGAGGGTGTGACACGTTGGGGCCTGGAGGACTGAGGTTGAGGAGCGAGAAAACTCGAGGCTAAAAAAAAAATACGGGGTCATTATCGTAAACCGAACTCGGATCGCGAAGCCGACTGCGGGATCTTCGGACGAAGATGGCGACAGATTGTGAGGGAACTAGGCCATGATGTAAAGACAACTATTGAAGATTGATCGATGGGCTATAGAATTAGTTCGGAGTTTCGCGAGAGAGGACTACAGTTGAAAAAATCTATGAGCAGAGGGAAACACATCCGAGAACTAGATTTCTGACGGATGCAACTGCGGTTTGAGCTCGCCTTTCGGAATCGATTGCAGGCTCTATACTGCGCGGAATTGGACGCCGGTTGAAGCTACACGGAGGTGGTTCAAACGTGGAGAGATTACTTGTTGGGGTTTTCATCAGGGGAGGTTTGGATCCACCGGAAACATGCAGTTTTTAGAGGCTGCTAGGCGTTGCTGCTGCAGTTTCACGGCTAGCGCGACGCGCGGCGGGAGTGTCGAGCGCGGCTGCTGGCGCGGCGACGCGGCGAGCGAGAGAGAGAAGAGGTGGCCCATGGAGAGAGAGGGAAGGAGGCGCTCATAGAGAGGGGGTCGGTGATGCTCGCGGCAAGGTGACGGTTGACGACGGAAGAGGCAACAGCGGTGGCGGTGAACATGGCGGACACGACGGAGGCCATTTTTCCGGCGAGCTCCTGGTACTACCCCGCGTCCTAGGTGTCGAAGAATAAGCAGAGGGAGCCCCTTGTCCTCCTGGATCGCCTTGGGGATCTACAGAACGACGAGGCAAAGAGGGAGATGGGGGTAGGGTTTTGGTCAGGGGGTTGCTGGCTACTGGAGGAGGAAGGGTCTGGCCTTGACGATGGGGCTGGTGGGTGGATGGTGCTGGGGTGGTAGATAAGATCGAGGGGAGAGGGTGAGCACATGGGTTGCAAAAAGCTAGAGAGGAAGGGTTTCGGCGTGGTATCGAGCACGTGAGCAAAGCCAAGGAAAAGAGAAGAGGAACAGGGGTGTAGGCTCGGTCTGGGGCGGGTCTGTCCTCTTCGGTTTGGGTTGCACCAGGGAACACGCAAGGTAATGTGGCCGGTTGTAAATCAAAATAGAGAGAGAGAGGGTGCCAGGGTTGCATCGTTGGGCAGCTGGTCAAGAGAGAGAGAGAGAGGGGAATGGGCAGGTAGGGAGCACATAGGAGAGGTGTCCTCACGGTTTGAGAGGGAATATGGAGTGTATGTGTGCCCACATGCACTTACACAGCAAGGGTAAAGGCTAGATATGCTAGCTAGGTTAGATGATTTAACTAGCTTAGGACCTTAGATAGATTAGAGAGGGACAAATGGCCAAAGCACAAGTAGATTTTAGAGAAATAATAAAAGAAGGCTAGAATGCTTGATTTGGGGTTGGATATGGCAAGATGGTATGGTCACACATTATTAAGAAGAGAGAACACATACAATTAAAACTCAAAACCCAACAAGGAGAAAGGGATGATCATTAAAGGGGTATGGTTGCATGGGACATGCATTACATTTAATGCACTCCCTAAGAGGATGTAAAAGGTATGAGTGAGAAGAAGACCACATGGGATTGAATTAAGATTCAAATAAATGAGGGGCCCATATGTAGGGAATTAGAATTGTAGCAAGGGATGATGTTAACATTTTAGTGGTGAGAGAAACAATAAGAGAGATGCCCCCAACTCAATTTGGGCATTCAATAATTTATTAAAAACCAACTACAGTGTACCAAGAGACAAATACAATTAATAGGACAAATGCATATGGGAGAAGAACCAAATGGAAGGGGTTTTATATGATGCTCAAATTCAAAGTAGCATGGTGATATGAACATGATATAATTATGATGCAACAATTATATATAGGAAGTAGCATTTATATAGACTAGGCTAGTAGCATTGCAATTGTTAGACAATTGGGATGCTACACGGGAGGAGGGGGATTTGAAGCTCTTCTCGGCACCCTGCCGGAGGGGAGAGATCATCCCGAAGGCCTTCTTCATCACCATGCCAGCCTCCGGTATGATAAGTGAGTAGTTCCACCTTGGACTATGGGTCCATACAGTAGCTAGATGGTTGTTTCTCCTCCTTTGTGCTATCATGTTTAGATCTTGTGAGCTCCGTTCATGATCAAGATCATCTATTTGTATTCATGCATGTTGTGTTTGCGGGGATCCGATGGATATTGAGATTACTATATCAGATTGATTAATGATTCTATCATGTCTTTATGATTGTTGATTCTATCATGTCTGTGTTGTTTGAGATCTTGCATGCTCTTCGTTTCTAGTAGCTATCTTGGCCAAGTAGATGCTAGTGACTCCAAGAGGGAGTATTTATGCTCGATAGTGGGTTCATGCCTCTATTGAATCTGGGGATGTGCTGTTGCTACTAGGGAGATCTCTAAGGTTGTAGATAGGCTGTTGCTACTAGGGAGAAAACAACAATCTCTTGTTCATGGAACAATTGTATTGTTTACTTTACACACATTGCTTAAAGAAGTTATCTGTTGCTTGCAACTTAATACTGGAGGGGGTTCAGATGATAACCTGAAGGTGGATTACTAGTCATAGATGCAGTTGGATTGCGGTCTATGTATATTGTTGTAATGCCCAATCAAATTGTTGGAGATATGCCCTAGAGGCAATAATAAATATAGTTATTATTATACCTTTGTGTTTATGATAAATGTTTACATTCATGCTATAATAGTATTAACAAGGAAACATTAATACTTGTGTGATTTGTAAACTAAATTAGAGTCCCTGGTAAAGCCTCTTTATAATACTAGCTTGTTGGTTAATAAATGATTGTGGTTTCCCTATCATGAACATTGAGATGTTTTTAACAACAAGATCATATCATTGGGAGAATGGTATGATGGACATACTCCTATAGATAAGCGTAGCATAAAGATCAAGTCATTTTAATAGTTCAATTGCTATATGCTTTCTGATACATAGTAACATGATTCCTTCGACCATGAGATCATGCATATCACCATCACCAGAAGGATGCTTTGATGACATCAAACACCACACAGTAACTGGGTGGCTATAAAGGTGGCAATGAGTGTTCAGAAAGTATTGGTTGAGACACATGGATCAAGAGTGGGATTTGTCCATCCATATGACAGATAGATATACTTTGAGCCCTCTTGGTGGAATGTCATCCAATTGGCTTGCAAGCATGTGACTGACTCACAAGGGATCACATATCACGGGAACGAGAAAAGAGTACTTATCAGTAACGAGGTTGAACTAGGTATGCAGAGATACCGACGATCATAACCTCGGATAAGTAAACTATCGTGAGACAAAGGGAAATTGGTATCATATGTAAGTGGTTCATTCGATCGCAAAGTAATCGTAGAAATATGTGGGAGCCATATGAATTTCCAGATTCCTCTATTGGTTATTGTTCGGAGAAGTGTGTCGATCATGTCCGCATAATTCACGAACCGTAGGGAGACACACTTAAGGATTCGACATTGTTGAGTAGTTATGGTATGATGAGTAAGAGACCGAATGTTGTTCGGAGTCTCGGATGGGGTCCGGGATATCACGAGGAGATCCGGAATGGTCCGGCGAATAAGATTCATATAAGGAAAGTCATGTTTCGGGGTTGGAGAATGGTTCCGGTGTTTTCATCAGGAATGTTCTAGAAGGTTCCGGAATGTCCGGCACTCCGGAGGGGAAGAGTACATGAATGTGTCATAACAAGTTGGAATGATTGCATCATGTACTAGGTGTCATCGCTGAACAAAATAAAGGGATAAATTAAATCCTAGTTTGAAAAGTCAAACGCCAATTTGAAAAGTCAAACGCCAATTTGAAAAGTTAAACGGCTATTTTGTTTGGTGGAGGGAGAGTAGAAAACCTACTTGGGGAGGAGTTCCCTCCCTCCACCGCCGGCCCACTTGGAGACCGAGTTGGGGAGGGACTCCCCTCCCCTTGGCGCGCCCCCTCCACCTATATAAGGAGGGGCAGGGCTGCCCCTCCTAGACACAATACACACACCGCAAACCCTAGCTCCTAGCCGCCGGCGCCGCCACCTCCTGCTGCCGCCGCCTAGGGCAAACCCTAGCCGCCGGCCTTGCCTCCTCCTTGGTGTGTCTAAACCCTAGATCACCGAGGGCTCTCTCATAGTCCACCATACTCGCTCCGGCTTAAGGCGAAGCCCTGCGAGATCTCCCCTCTACTTCCGGTACCACTAGTCATGCCCAGGAATCGCGAGGAGAGTGCTACAACCTCCGGCCTTTCTTTGGAACAAGGAGATGAATGTCTTTGTCGAGTACCGAACGTGTGACCGATTGCGGGGCTTCTTGGAACACTGGCCGGAAGGATCGTCTACGCGATCTTGAGATCGGGAAGAGTACGACTACATCACCCACGAGAATCCGCTCTCGTTAAACACTTTGGAATCTTCGAGGGTGAGTTATTCCATCGACTCGTTGCTACAATCTAGTAGATAGATCTTGGCTTGTTTGTTTGTATGCGATAGAATTTTTATGTTTTCCATGCTACGAACCCCTACACAAATCTCATAGGATCATGAATTTCTAGTATTGCATTGTTATGCCTTGCTCTGTCCTGTCAATTGCCTCGCTGTAATTTTTTACCCAGCATGTCATGTTGTTTATCTTAAGGAGAGCACCTCTAGTGAATTGTGGATCCCGGTCCAATATTTACCATTGATAAATCTTCCACTGTTACTGTTTACTTTATGCAAGCTACCATTACCTTCCACACCATACATTTAATCCTTTATTTTCAGCAAACCGGTGAGATTGACAACCTCACAGTTCGTTGGGTCAAAGTCTTGAGTTTGTGTTGTACAGGTTCCAAGTTGTTAGCAACACCTTGGGGTCGTTTCCTTCCTCCTACTGGTTCGATAACCTTGGTTTCTTACTGAGGGAAGACTTACTGTTGTACTCATCATACCTTCCTCTTGGGGTTTTCCAATGAAGCTCTACAGTGATCTGAGCCGCATCAATCCACGATACCAGGATCCTTAGCAGGGACCTGGAACCGCTTGTGGGAAAAGTTCGTTCGAGGTCCGAACCTTGGTGTGGAAGATTCACATCTAAAGATAGCAAGATTGTCCTGATTGACTCCTGCTTGTCCAGCTTACCCATGTATATGATGGGTCTTTGACAAGAAGCTCTCATGCTTCTTCTGGAAGGACCCCAAGGGACACTAGAAATATCACATGGTCAAGTGAGCAGATATTTGCACCCCCAAAGAGTTTGAGGGCATATGTATTCTTGCATCTCGCCAATTCAATGTGGCCCTGATGCTGAGATGGGTTTGGCAGATCCTGCGTGATGATGGAGGCCTCTGGCTCAAACTAATCAAGGACAAGTACTTGCGGGGTCTGCCTCTACTAGATTGCGACCGTTGGGACGGCTCTCAGTTCTGGCACTCCGTCCAGGAAATTAAGAACGAGATTCGTTTAGGGATTACCTTCTCCATTGGGAATGGGGGAGGAACCATGTTTTGGCTAGACTCCTGGCTAAGAGAACACCCCTTACGGGAGGTGTACGTGAGCCTTTTCGTCATTTGTTCCGAGCCATCGCTTTGGGTCTCCATCGCGGTCCTACAGGGGACATGGAACATCTCGTTCCGTCGTACCTTTGGCCCGGTGGAAATTTAAGCTTGGAGGGAGCTTAGGGCGGCCTTAGCGGATACGTTGGTAGACAAAGTCGACAAGGTAGCTTGGAGACTAACTCTATCTGGGTACTTCTCGGTTAGCTCGGCATATCAGTTCCTCTTCGGAAGGGAAAGCCTCCCATGGACTAAACCTCTCTAGAAGGCGCCTCTCCCCCTCAAGACTAGGATATTCGTTTGGAAGCTGCTGTGTGATCGACTCCCCTCTGGGGTCGAGGTGACCAAGAGGCATGGGCCGGGGGACGGGTTGTTCCCATTGTGTGGGATCCCTGAAATGGGAACCCACATAATGTTTGCCGGTCCCGCAACTTGGTTTATGTGGAACTTTACTAGAGATGCGTTGGGCCCGGACTAGTGGGCCCATGATCTCAGAGAGTTTCTAGAAACCCAGGCAAACCATGCATGAAAGGGCCGTCACCTTTTATGGCTAGTGTTTGCCGTGATGTCCTGGTCCCTATGGAACATTCGTAATAAGATGGTTATTGAGAAGATCTACCTCGGCGTGCCTTTGACTCGGTTTTAAAATTTCTGGCATCCTTGCAGCTCTGGTACCCTCTCTGTAGACATCGGGACAAGGCGAGGCTGGACGAGATTCTGCGACGTCTCGTGGAGGCAGCACGGCGGCTCCCCCATAGTCCGGCATAGCTTTTCATTTTTCAGTGTTCTCTCGCATGGCGAGGTGGTCTTTGTTTCTCGTTGGGACGTCTTGTGCTGTGGCCCCAACATTGCTATGTTGTTGTTCCGAACCTTATAACTTGTTGTGGATGGTTTCTTTATTTATAAAGTGGGCAAAAGGCTATTCGAGGGTTATCTTAAATTCCATGCAAATTGATTCATGATTGTGAATTGGTGTGTTGGTCTTTGAGATCAAACTAAAGTGAGAGCAATGGAAAATGGTGGAAACTAAAAAGAGCTAGTAAAAGCTTTTTGGGGATTACAGATTCACCACTTGTATGGAAAATACTTCCTACGTTTCAAAATATAAGATGTTTTAGGTTTATGAAGTTAATGTATGTAGACATCTATTAATGTGTAGATTTGATATGAACCTCTCTGAACCTATACAATAAAAGACGTCTAGATACGTTACCTTCGCAAAGCTAAAACATCTTATATTATGAAACGGAGAGAGTAGTTGCGAAGAATAACTACATCTCTTTAGTATGTTCAAGAGAGTCTCCAAGCGCCCAAAAGCCTCAATGCTAGGGCCGCAGAAACCAAACTAACTAATCTCAGTGCGAGGGAGAAGGAAGCCAAAATTCGGAGCCATGCACCGAGCTCGGTGCCAAGCCATGTCTAGAAATGTGCAAAACTGGGAGAAATCCTCTGAACAGGGTCGGCCCCATGAGGCAGGGAGCCGAATTACCTCGGACCCTTCCTTTGAAATTTGAAAAAAACCCACCACATTTGGTGGTTAGGTATCGAATAGCCACCGGTTTCTAGAATACTCGCAGATCACCACCGGTTTGGGTGGAAGCGAGCGAAAACACCGAGAGAGGACGCATGTCGTCAATTTAACTCCAGCCAGTGATGAAAGAGGCGTCGGGTATCCAGATGGCAATGGGTATCCGATACCCGCAAATCCGACAGGTACCCATCTTAAATGGGGAGGGTTTGGTAAAGAAAAAAACCCGTGGAGTTGCTTAGCGGTAAAAACTTAGACCCGCCGGGTCTGGAGGGGGCGGGTACGGGGGTGCCAAACCCGTACTCACGTACCCGTGTACCCGCATATGACAACAATCTTGCAGCCACCACCCTGTCTATAGTCTTTTCTATTAAGATACCTGCTGCCTTCTTTATTTCCCTTCCAGTCCTCCCACCAACCGCCTCGTCTATCCACTCGTTTGTCTCCCGAGCGCCTCCTCTGTTTCTCTCCCAAGCGCATGCGCATCTTGATTCCCCAGTCCTGACTCCCGTCCTACCAAGCACATCCGCTCGTCTCCCGTTCCCGGCCGGCACGCTGCCGAGCAGCGACCTAGCTCCACCGCCTCGTTGGACCAGCGCCTCACGCCCTCACCTCTTGTGGTCTTGCGTCGCCACCACTCATAATCTTGCGCCGCCACCGCTCGCGGTAGGGGAGAGCGCCGCCGCGCATGCCCCGACACCGCAGCCTCCACGGAAGCTCCACCGCCACCGTCTTGCAGGCCCTAGCGCCGCCGCCGTTCAGGCCCCAGATCCTGTCGCTAGTCATCTTCACGGGTCCCCATCGGGTCCCGGGTACCCGGCGGGTGGCGGGTCTGGAGGAGAACAAGACCCGATGACAGGTTCGGGGGCGGGTCGCGGGGACGGGGAGGAGGGGCGGGTGCGGGTATAGGGGGCCCGGACCCGGCACCGAACCCGGCGGGCGGTGCCATCCAGAGTCGGGTATGGATGGACAACCATAGGTAGGAACGGTAAGGGTTGCCCGTGGTGAGCCTAGCAAAGACGGCCACGGCGATGAGGTTGGGGACGCAGGCGAGCTCGGGGACGGCTGGCGGAGACGATGCGGACGCGTGAGGGCGGCGACGAGGGATCCTCTGGCGGGGCTCGACGGGCGGGCGAGGTCGCAATGGAGGAGGCCGACGCGGCGCGGCCGTACAGACGCACGGGCGCGAGAGGCATGAGAGGCCAGTGAGGAAGCGGCGGACGAGGACGGAGGTGAGCGTGGCAGACGGCAGTGGAGGTCTGAGGTCGGCGAGCCAGTGCGAGCCGTGGCGAGAGAGGCCGTGAGGGTTCTGGCGCGCGTGAGTAGGGGAGAAGTGAGTGGAGGGCGAGGCGGCCATGAGCAGAGGAGGAGGTTGTCAGGCGGTAGGAAAGAAGAGGAGGAGGAAGAGGAACAGGTGGGGAGAGAGGTGGGCGGACGTGGGGCAGGCGGGTCCCAGCGAAGTGAGGCAGGTGGCCATGCAAGTGGCGTGTGTGGGCAGCGTCGGTGGGTGGGGAGAGAAAGGAGTGGGGTGAGAGAGGAGGTGAGGTGGAGCGATCTGGTTGGGTGGGAGGAGAGGAGAGGGTGAGGTGGCGCAAGGGTGGCGGTGATGTGGAGGCTGGGTTGGGGTAGAGTTTTAGGTAGCTGTAGGTTTAGGGATAGAGGTGGCCGATTTGAAAAATGGGGTGGTCGTCGATTCGCCCGCTCGACCGCCCGCTAAAAATAATATAAATTTTATTTGTTTAAATAACATCGTTTGCAAACCGATAGCGGGCAAAACAAAATAATCCGGAGCCCCGGGTTTGGCGTTTGAATTAAGACGGGCGTTTAGAAAACAAATCGGGCTTTGCGAAAACAGTTTTAAGCAAACAACATATGATGATGACGATGCAATGCACAAATTTAACGCGATTTTCTAGTAGTGGTTTTTACGGGATGCCACACTGCCCCCACCCCACGTCAGGCGGCGCGGAGTGAGGGCTTGAGGGTGCATGAGAAGGAGAGGACGCATGTTGTGCTGACCTCGAACGGCCACGGTGATGAAAGAGGCGTCGGGTATGGATGAACAACCATAGGCAGGAACGGTAAGGGTTGCCCGTGGTGAGCCTAGCAAAGACGGCCACGGCGATGAGCCTCAAGCGGACTTTCTCGTCTAAGCGGGGCTTACTCGTTGCCTTCTTGTGTTTGTGTGATACTCCCTCCGTTTCAAAATATAAGATGTTTTAGGTTTATGAAGAAAATGTATCTAGACTTCTTTTAGTGTGTAGATTCATTCCAAACTTGAGTGAACCTAGATACTAAAAGTAATCTAGATACATTTGTTTCACAAAGCTAAAACATCTTATATTTTGAAACGGAGGGAGTACCTCTTAATTACCATGTGTGATAATTCATGTTGCCCACAAAAATCAACCAGGAGAACGATTAGCCGCAAATTTGTAGCATGCGCACGACTTGTTTACTCTTGTTAATAATGTGAGAAAGAAAAGGTCTCAATTTGGCTGGTACATATACTCTTGCAAATTGGAACACTTTTTGTCCTTATTTAGGGCAAATTGGAGCTAGTTTTGTTTAGAGCACATTGGAGCTACTAGTTGAAATAGTATTGTGATCCGAGGCAGGCTGGCGGAGTCGAAGCCGGAATCTCGCGAGTGGGCCAGGCTAGCAATACAGAAGGACCAAGCGCGAAAGTCGGAGTTCATGGGGCATACGGGCCCGATCCGATACCGCCTAGGGTTGGGTCTTCGCTAGACAATATATACACGTACGTGGTTCTCGTACGTAGAACACGTCTAGCTAGATCCAGGTTACTGAGGGTCAAGGGAAGAAGGAAGAGAAGGAGGGGATCATGCCTGGGTTGCCGGCTTCTCGCGAGAAGGAGGACAAGGAGGAGGAGATGGTGCTGGATTTCACGTACCTTGAGCTGGAATTCGATGCCCTGAAGGTGTCCTTCGCCGACGAGCTGGTGGAGATCGAGAAGCGCATGGCCGGAGTGGCCATGGACCTCCCCCCGTTCAAGGTGGGTGAGGACGGGAAGGTGATGGAACTGGTGAGCCAGGAGTTGATCCGCGCCATCATGAAGTCGCCGCCTCATCCCAAGCCACTCCCGGACTACAGCATCCCGGCCGTCCGAGCCAGCACGGGGATCACGGACGAGGAGGATCTCGAGACCATAGCGAGGTCATTCCGGGCCTTGCAGAGTGAGCGAGACACCAAGAACGACATCATCCGGCAGTACCGCGACAACGGATACGCCTACGTCCCTCTTCCCGAACCCAACAGGTATCAGCCCGCTGCTCCCGGGAACTAGCAAGACATCCGTGATGGAGATCAGGGTTAGCTTTAGCTCATGATATATGAATCGAAGAATGCTGCTGGTCTGCGACCATCCCGTTAATTAGTCTACTCTCCGTACGTGTTATTGAAACTGTATATTATTGGCTTAATGATGGACATGATGTATGCTTCGTTTGTTGTCAAAGAGATTGCTTTCTCTTCGAGTAAAATTACCAAGTAAGTATTAGTATTCTTTTCTGATTTCTGTTTGCTTTTTATTGGCCGTGGAGTTTGCCTTCCACTCTATGCTGGTGGATATAATATACCACATCTTGTTGCTTCCTGTGTTAATGGATCATTGTTTATGCTGGTGATAAAATTTTGCTGTGGTTCTCAAATGATTGATAGCTAGCTTCTGCTCAAAGTTTTGTCAAGTTTGTTCTTCTCATTGTTTGAACTGGACCTTGAATAAAAACAGCACTCATTCGCACATGATAGCTATGCCCCTGCAGGCACGGTGAATGGAAGGATATGTAGTGTATACTGAAAATTGAACCGAAACTTGTAATTGTGAAGTGTAGGCGGCGCATTGTGGATTGTATGAAACTGTGTTTATGATGGAATGAAATCACTACATGAAAACACGAAGGCGCCGACGGCCGGCTAGCTACGCTGACGGCCAAATGTTGGGGCCGTCAGCGTAGCGGCCTCCTCCGGCCAGCCGCCTAGCCCGGTCGTCGGCGTAGGGATGACCGTTGGCATAGATGATGGTGTCAAGGGTAGCCCTGACCGTAGCACGGCCGTCGGCATAGTAGTGAGGGCTGTGCCGACGGTGGCCCCCCGCATAGCCCACTTTAGACACGATGACGAAAACAGCATTAGGTAGCTAGGTTGTGCCGATGGCCTAGCCGTCGGCGTAGTTCTTTGGAAAAAATTGGTTGGTCTGTGCCGACGGCTAGACCGTCGGCGTAGGCTTCCAAATTTGTTTTCCATTTAATTTTAGCCATAGCTATTTTTTGTTTTATACCTCATTAAGTTTTCAAAAATCATAACTAAATCATTCTAATTTAGAAAATACAAATAATATATCAAAATTTGCAGAAAAAAAGATCTATCTATCTACACTCAAATATTACACATTTGTAAATAAAAATTAAGTGAAACATAAAAATTATATAGTTTAAAAAGGGCATTAGAAATTGAAAACCGATCCAAACAATACGAAACATTCGCGTGGTGTCATATTATGTGACATAGTTAGAAGAAAAAATATCAAACTTGGTATATTGATTATGTCTAAAAAAAATTCACAAAATGGCCTATCTCATTTAAGGTTTCTTGGTTTTCAGGTCAAATGACCAATGTTATAGCTAGAATGAAGGCATAGTTTGTGATAATGTGTCCATATTGTGCATACATGTGCATCGTGGGATGACGAACAATGTTTTAGGAGGAAGTTTTTCTTTTCGTCGCACCAAAAAGCCATTTTCTATTTTCCGAGTACAAAAAATGAGCGGTTTTGTGAAGCAACCACCAAATGGATAATTCAAAATGCTAGCATCACATTTTTCAAAAATACTAGACCACCCAAATATTTCCGTCTACCCCCGGTGAAAAGAACAAATTCCTGCCGAATCAGTAGAAAGTGGGTCAGATATGAACTACAGGTACATGATAGGATGCTCATGATTTTTAACAAAAATCATTTTTAGGTTCACAATATGATGTTTCATTAGAGATCCACTTCAAGTTTAGCGAGTCTCATCTCCGAGCTAAGAATCTTCATACACGCCCTTCGACAAAGTTTAACGATAGTTTAAAACGGACATAAGAAATTCAAAAATGATCCAACAATGTGAAACCTTCACGTGGTGTCATATTATGTGACATAGTTAAAAGAAAAATATCAAACTTGATATATTGATTATGTCTCAAAAAAACCTTCACAAAATGACCTATCTTGCTCGAGGTTTCTTGGATTTCGAGTCAAATGACCAATGCTTATGGCTAGAATGAAGGCATAATTTGTTATAATGTGTCCATATTGTGCATACATGTGCATCATGGGATGGCGAACAATGTTTCAGGAGGAAGTTTTCCTTTTCGTCCCATCAAAAAGCCATTTTCCATTTTCTGAATGCAAAAAACGGGCGGTTTTATAAAGTAACCACAAAATGCTTAATTCAAAATGCTACCATAATTTTTTTCAAAAATACTAGACCACCTTATATGCACATTGTACTAACAGGGGGATCTCAAACCTTTCCGTCTATCCATGGTGAAAAAGACAAATTCCTGCCGAATCGGTAGGAAATGGGTCAGATATGAACTACAGGTACATGATTGGATGCTCATGATTATTAAAAAAAATCATTTTTAGGTTCACAATATGATGTTTCATCAGATATCCACTTCAAGTTTAGCGAGTCTCATCCCCGAGCTAAGAATCTCCATGCCCGCCCTTCGACAAAGTTTAACGGTAGTTTAAAACGGACAAAAGTAATTCAAAAATGATCCAAATAATATGAAGCCTTATCGTGGTGTCATATTACGCGACATAGTTAGAAGGAAATAATATCAAACTTGGTATATTGATTATGTCTCAAAAAAACCTTCACAAAATGACCTATCTCGTTCGAGGTTTCTTGGCTTTCGAGTCAAATGACCAATGTTATGGCTAGAATGAAGGCATAGTTTGTGATAATGTGTCTATATTGTGCATACATGTGCATCATGGGATGACGAACAATGTTTCAGGATGAAGTTTTCCTTTTCGTCGCACCAAAAAGACATTTTTCATTTTCCGAGTGCAAAAAATGGAAGGTTTTGTGAAGCAACCACCAAATGGATAATTCAAAATGCTACCATCACATTTAAAAAAAATACTAGACCACCTTATATGGATAATGTCCTAACAGGGGGATCTCAAACCTTTCCGTCTATCCTTGATAAAAAAGACAAATTCCAGCCGAATCGGTAGGAAGTTGGTCAGATGCTCATGATTTTTTTACAAAAATCTTTTTAGGTTCACAATATGCTTTTTCATCAGCGATCGACTTCAAGTTTAGCGAGTCTCATCCCCGAGCTAAGAATCTTCATGCCCTCCCTTTGACAAAGTTTAACAATAGTTTATAAGGGGCATAAGAAATTCAAAAATGATCCAAGCAATACGAAACCTTCGCGTGATATCATATTATGTGACATAGTTAGAAATAAAAATATCAAACTTGGTATATTAATTAGGTTTCTTAACTTTCGGTTCAAATGACCAATGTTATGGCTATAATGAAAGCATAGTTTGTGATATTGTGTTCATATTGTGCATACATGTGCATCATGAGATGGCGAACAATGTTTCAGAGGAAGTTTTCCTTTTTGTCGCACCAAAAAGCCATTTTCCATTTTCCGAGTGCAAAAAACGGGCGATTTTGTGAAGCAACCACCAAATGGATAATTCAAAATGCTACCACCACATTTTTTAAAAACACTAGACCACCTTACATTGATAATGTCCTAAAAGGGGGATCTCAAACCTTTTTGTCCATCCCTGGTGAAAAAGACAAATTTCTACCGAATCAGTAGGAAGTGTGCCAGATATGAACTACAAGTACATGATTGGATGCTACCTGTCGAGCGTTGCGGTAGTAATGTCGGGGACGGCCAGCAGGTACCTGTGGAGGTTGTTCAACCTCCTCGTCGAACAGATCGTCGTCGTCGGGGTCGTAGTAGTAACCGTCGTCTGTCCCCAATGTCGCTGCAGAAGTCTGAGGTGCGTCAGCCGCCGGGGGTGCGGCGGCAGCCGAACCAGCAGTCCGACCCGTGATCGGAATGCGCCGTGCGCCAGGTACGGGTGCGGGCAATCTGTTCAAAATCTCCTTGAACCGAGCGTCAAGCTTGGCGTTGAAGGATTTCTCGAGTCCATCGATCTTGTCCACGGCGTTGGTGAGCTTGGTGTCAAACTCCCCTAGGCGTGTATCCACGTCTTCAGCGCGACTGACCAAGAGCTCGGAGAAGTGAGCATGTAGTTCTTCGTTCGTCATGGTGGCAGGGTTCCGCGAAGTATCTATCATGGTTAGTCCTTAAAAAGCACAGGTATATACTACGGGAATATGGTGGAAGTCACGCGTAATCCGTCAAGCAATATACAAAGCTCTTACAAGTTCTTACCAAACAACAGGAAAAGGCGATGTGCAACCGCGAGGATCAGTGGGTCCAGAGATTGAACCAAGCGATTACCGGGAGTCGAGACACCGCACGTGGAGAATATCTATGGAGCTCTAGGAAGGCTTAGCAAAGGGGGTTAGCAATTATCAAAACAGCATTGCAAAAGTTGAAAGAATGCTCAACGACGGTACTGTGCTGGTCCTAGGCTAGGCCGTACTAGAGACGTGAGCCTACATCACCAACGATGTCACGACGCGACACAACAAGCAATGTATGATGATATGGCACCCTGAAAAGCGAACCGAGAGGTGGAAAATCACTATGATGGCGAGTGTCTAGAACTGATCTACGGGGTCTAAAAATAGGTTAGCCCCAAAAAAAAATTCGAATTTTTTATTTTGCTCCGGAAAGCGCGCAGGCGCCAAAAAAAATATCGCTATAACGCCCGATGGAGAAAAATGATCCCCGGGGTCAAAAAACAGTATAGCCAGAAATTTTTTTTGGAGGCGGTTCCAGAATATTTTTTTTTTGCTCTCCTTCTAGACTTACGACCGGACTCTTATCTCGACACGGACTTTAGCTTAACACGGAAACAACAAATAAGGAAAGTAAAAAGAAATAACTAGGAAACAATAACTCTACTCGGACTCGTACCGCGGCAGGAAAACTGATCGGATCTGTGTCGCGGTAGGAAGGCGGTGGCGGAGTATTAGGGTTTATGGTGGCTGGGTATATGGCGGCGAAATATGGTGGCGGTGATCGGCGAGTGTGGCGGTGACTACTATGATCAGAACTCGAAACTCTAAGGGACGAGACACTAAGACCAGCAACTCGACGCGACGAAGTAGACACAAATTCAACAATGCAAAAACTGAAAAGATAATGCGAGGCGTAGATTGGTTATGGGATGGATCTAAACTCTAACTGTGTTTTTGGCTTTTTCGTGGGTTATAGGTAAAAACAGATCTAATCTACGAAAACAGTAAAATCTCACCGAGCAACCTGAAATCTGATACCACTTGATAGGGCAAAGGTGTCCGATCTTTCGATGAGATGGCGATAATCGATTTGGTGGAGTTCGGGCTTGACGATTTGACTACACGTGCGAGCATGAGCGCCAATGCAATCGCTAGGCCAAACTCCTGGAAGTTACCGATCCTACGGGAACACGATCAGCCTGACCAGCGAGGGTCTTAATTCCTACCTGAAATCGAGAACAAGTAAGAACTAATATTGCAATCAAGATATTACGGATTAAGATGAAATCTTTATTGAAAAGGTGGGATCCTGAATAGGTGCGAAGTACAAGAGGCCTCTGCGACGCTCGAGCCTTGGCGAAGTTGCTATGATGGCTAACTTAATGTCTAAACAAAATCCGCGTCTAGGGTGACGGCTATGGGGAGTATTTAAGGGCGGAAAGGTGGGGTTTCGGCCAGCCATGGAAGTGGTGGCCGAATCCAACCCTAGAAGTCCTTTTCCCCTCAAATACGGACTCTAAAAAGTGGCTAATTAAAATCCTGCGAAAATTACATGGGCCTGGCCCAAAATAAAAGGTGTCACAGCACCATATTAAGCTATGGACAAATTCGTGAAGTATTGATCTTGAATATTTCGTCCAAGCCTTATTTCTTCATTATGGTGGCCTTAAAGTTCTGAAATCTTCATCCGTGGCCTTCTCTTGGATCATCACACGCTCGCTGCCATATCCATGCATGGCCATGCTCCAATGCTTGTCCCTCTCATCCATGCTTGGTCCATCATTCCTAAGAGTAAGAAATACATCTGATTTAGGCAGCATCATATTCTCATGTATGTAAGGAATAGTTCCAAGAAACGAAAGTACCTGATAGTTAAGTTGTTTGGCACGAGATCTTGTGATGGGTCCTTGTATGTGTGTAGCTGTAGGTACAACGTTTGTATCAATAGAAGGGATATCCACATCACGAACAATCTATTGTAACCTTTGTGTTCTCTCCATAGGGAATACAAGTGTGCAAAGCCTTGATCTTTCTAATTTTGTAAGTCTTATCGTTCTTAATTATGGACGCATTCATGTAAAATTTTACAGACCTCTTCACTGCATTTCACAACCGCCTGATTACCTAGATAATGCAATTCATCATGACGGGAAGCAACACGATCAACATCAATGGCGATATTGGGCCCTACTTCCACCCCTCTTGTTGTGTTAGACAGGGGGGGTCCCATATCCCCTTGCTCTTCAACGCGGCGGTGGACGCCCTCGTGGAGATACTTGAAAAGGCCAAGAGTGTTGTTCACATCTCCGGGGTGGTAGGACACCTTATTCCAGGAGGTGGGCTCACCCACCTCCAGTAGCAGATGACACGATGTTCATGATAGAAGGCTCTACTCTAGATATCGCAAACATCAAGTTCCTTCTCCTATGTTTCCAAGAAATGTCAGGACTGCGGATTAACTTTGACAAGAGCGAGACTATTTCTCTTGGATACTCACAGGAGGATCAACAAAGGATAGTTGACAATTTAATCGTCGGCTTACCTCCTTCCCCGTCACCTATTTGGGGATGCCGATCTGTGATACGTCGTAAACGTATCTATAATTTATGATGTTCCATGCTTGTTTAGTATCCACTTTGTTATGATTTGTCTACATTTTGAGGTATTTTAATATATTTTCTGGTACTAACCTATTAACAAGATGTCACAGTGCCAGTTGCATGTTTTCTGCTTTTTTGGTTTCAGAAAATCTAGTAAGGAAATATTCTCGGAATTGGACGGGACAAAAGCCAAAGTCAATATTTTACCGAGACAAACACAGAGACCGAAGGGCGACCGGAGGGGCGCCACAGGGTGGCCACCCCCCACACGCGGGCCTACCCTAGGCCACGCCTAGGCAGGGTGTGGGCCCCCTGGCTGCCCTCCTGCCTCACCTCTTCGCCTATATAATCCCCCCGATGCCAAAACCCTAAGTACCCGATCAGATCTCCATGAAACAGTCTGTAGCCGCCGCCACCATCTTCCCTAGATCGGGGGGGGGAGATTTGAAGCTCTTCTCGGCACCCTGACGGAGGGGAGAGATCATCCCGAAGGCATTCTTCATCACCATGCCAGCCTCCGTTATGATAAGTGAGTAGTTCCACCTTAGACTATGGGTCCATACAGTAGCTAGATGGTTGTTTCTCCTCCTTTGTGCTATCATGTTTAGATCTTGTGATCTCCTTTCATGATCAAGATCATCTATTTGTAATCATGCATGTTGTGTTTGCGGGGATCCGATGGATATTGAGATTACTATATCAGATTGATTAATGATTCTATCTTGTCTTTATGATTGTTGATTCTATCATGTCTGTGTTATTTGAGATCTTGCATGCTCTCCGTTTCTAGTAGCTATCTTGGCCAAGTAGATGCTAGTGACTACAAGAGGGAGTATTTATGCTCGATAGTGGGTTCATGCCTCTATTGAATCTGGAGATGTGCTGTTGCTACTAGGGACATCTCTAAGGTTGTAGATGTGTTGTTGCTACTAGGGAGAAAACAACAATCTCTTGTTCATGGAATAATTGTATTGTTTACTTTACATACATTGCTTAAAGCAGTTATCCGTTGCTTGCAACTTAATACTGGAGGGGGTTCGGATGATAACCTGAAGGTGGATTACTAGTCATAGATGCAGTTGGATTGCGGTCTATGTATATTGTTGTAATGCCCAATCAAATCTCATAGGATCATGAATTTCTAGTATTGCATTGTTATGCCTTGCTCTGTCCTGTCAATTGCCCCGCTGTAATTTTTTTACCCAGCATGTCATGTTGTTTATCTTAAGGAGAGCTCCTCTAGTGAATTGTGGATCCTGGTACAATATTTACCATTGATACATCTTCCACTGTTACTGTTTCTTTATGCAAGCTACCATTACCTTCCACACCATACATTTAATCATTTATTTTCAGCAAACCGGTGAGATTGACAACCTCACAGTTCGTTGGGTCAAAGTCTTGAGTTTGTGTTGTGCAGGTTCCAAGTTGTTAGCAACACCTTGGGGTCGTTTCCTTCCTCCTACTGGTTCGATAACCTTGGTTTCTTACTGAGGGAAGACTTACTGTTGTACTCATCATACCTTTCTCTTGGGGTTTTCCAACGAAGCTCTACAGTGATCTGAGCCGCATCAATCTGCGATACCAGGATCCTTATCAGGGACCTGGAACCGCTTGTGGGCAAAGTTCGTTCGAGGTCCGAACCTTGGTGTGGAAGATTCACATCTAAAGATAGCAAGATTGTCCTGATTGACTCCTGCTTGTCCAGCTTACCCATGTATATGATGGGTCTGTAACTCCTCCAGAAGGGAGTACATGGGGCCTTTGACAAGAAGCTCTCATGCTTCTTCTGGAAGGACCCCAAGGGACACTAGGAATATCACATGGTCAAGTGAGCAGATATTTGCACCCCCAAAGAGTTTGAGGGCATATGTATTCTTGCATCTCGCCAATTCAATGTGGCCCTGATGCTGAGATGGGTTTGGCAGATCCTGCGTGATGATGGAGGCCTCTGGCTCAAACTAATCAAGGACAAGTACCTGCGGGGTCGGCCTCTACTAGATTGTGACCGTTGGGACGTCTCTCAGTTCTGGCACTCCGTCCAGGAAATTAAGAACGAGATTCGTCTAGGGATTACCTTCTCCATTGGGAATAGGGGAGGAACCATGTTTTGGCTAGACTCCTGGCTAAGAGAACACCCCTTACGGGAGGTGTACGTGAGCCTTTTCGCCATTTGTTCCGAGCCATCGCTTTGGTCTCCACCGTGGTCCTAGAGGGGACATGGAACATCTCGTTCTGTCGTACCTTTGGCCCGGTGGAAATTTAAGCTTGAAGGGATCTTAGGGCGGCCTTAGAGGATACATTGGTAGACAAAGTCGACAAGGTAGCTTGGAGACTAACTCTATCTGGGTACTTCTCGGTTAGCTCGGCATATCAGTTCCTCTTCGAAAGGGAAAGCCTCCCATGGACTAAACCTCTCTAGAAGGCGCCTCTCCCCCTCAAGACTAGGATATTCTTTTGGAAGCTGCTGCGTGATCGACTCCCCTCTGGGGTCGAGGTGACCAAGAGGCATGGGCCGGGGGACGGGTTGTGCCCATTGTGTGGGATCCCTGAAACGGGAACCCACATAATGTTTGCCGGTCCCGCAACTTGGTTTATGTGGAACTTTACTAGAGATGCGTTGGGCCCGGACTAGTGGGCCCATGATCTCAGAGAGTTTCTAGAAACCCAGGCAAACCATGCATGAAAGGGCCATCGCCTTTTATGGCAAGTGTTTGCCGTGATGTCCTGGTCCCTATGGAACATTCGTAATAAGATGGTTATTGAGAAGATCTACCTCGGCGTGCCTTTGACTCGGTTTTAAAATTTCTGGCATCCTTGCAGCTCTGGTACCCTCTCTGTAGACATCGGGACAAGGCGAGGCTGGACGAGATTCTGCGACGTCTCGTGGAGGCAGCACGGCGGCTCCCCCCATAGTCCCGCATAGCTTTTCAATTTTCAGTGTTCTCTCGCATGGCGAGGTGGTCTTTGTTTCTCGTTGGGACGTCTTGTGCTGTGGCCCCAGCAGTTGCTATGTTGTTGTTCCGAACCTTATAACTTATTGTGGATGGTTTCTTTATTTATAAAGCGGGGCAAAAGCCTGATTCGAGGGTTATCTTAAATTCCATGCAAATTGATTCATGATTGTGAATTGGTGTGTTGGTCTTTGAGATCAAACTAAAGTGAGAGCAATGGAAAATGGTGGAAACTAAAAAGAGATAGTAAAAGCTTTTTGGGGATTACAGATTCACCACTTGTATGGAAAATACTTCCTACGTTTTAAAATATAAGATGTTTTAGGTTTATGAAGGTAACGTATGTAGACATCTTTTAATGTGTAGATTCGATATGAACCTCTCTGAACCTATACAATAAAAGATGTCTAGATACGTTACCTTCACAAAGCTAAAACATCTTATATTATGAAACGTAGTTGCGAAGAATAACTACATCTCTTTAGTATGTTCAAGAGAGGCTTCCAAGCGCCCAAAAGCCTCAACGCTAGGGCCGCATAAACCAAACTAACTAATCTCAGTGCGAGGGAGAAGGAAGCCAAAATTCGGAGCCATGCACCGAGCTCGGTGCCAAGCCATGTCTAGAAATGTGCAAAACTGGGAGAAATCCTCTGAACAGGGTCGGTCCCACGAGGCAGGGAGCCGAATTACCTCAGTTCGGACCCCCTTCCTTTGAGAAATTTGCAAAAAAAAAACCACCACATTTGGTGGTTAGGAATCAGATAGCCACCGGTTTCTAGAATACTCGCAGATCACCACCGGTTTGGGTGGAAACGGTGAGCGAAAACACCGATTTCAAATTTTATACAGTGTAACTATTATTAGAACAGGAGGGACCACCGATAGGCTTGACGTGGCATGTATTGGCGGGCTGGCATTGCCCGTTGTTAACGGTGCTATCGTGACCTATCTTAACCTAGACCATTGTGTCTCTTCATACCGTCTCACTCCCCTCACGCGCTCTCCTCTATGTGGTGACCCCTGGCGACGGCGCTAGAGATGGAATCGATGGTGGCTCACTGCCCCCACCCCACGTCAGGCGGCGCGGAGTGAGGGCTTGAGGGTGCATGAGAAGGAGAGGACGCATGTCGTGCTGACCTCGAACGGCCACGGTGATGAAAGAGGCGTCGGGTATGGATGAACAACCATAGGCAGGAACGGTAAGGGTTGCCCGTGGTGAGCCTAGCAAAGACGGCCACGGCGATGAGCCTCAAGCGGACTTTCTCGTCTAAGCGGGGCTCACTCGTTGCCTTCTTGTGTTTGTGTGATACCTCTTAATTACCATGTGTGATGATTCATGTCGCCCACAAAAATCAACCAGGAGAACGATTAGCCGCAAATTTGTAGCATGCGCACGACTTGTTTACTCTTGTTAATAATGTGAGAAAGAAAAAGATCTCAATTTGGCTGGTACATATACTCTTGCAAATTGGAACAATTAATAATTTTTGTCCTTATTTAGGGCAAATTGGAGCTAGTTTTGTTTAGAGAACATTGGAGCTACTAGTTGAAATAGTATTGTGATCCGAGGCAGGCTGGCGGAGTCGAAGCCGGAATCTCGCGAGTGGGCCAGGCTAGCAATACAGAAGGACCAAGTGCGAAAGTCGGAGTTCATGGGGCATACGGGCCCGATCCGATACCGCCTAGGGTTGGGTCTTCGCTAGACTATATATACACGTACGTGGTTCTCGTACGTAGAACACGTCTAGCTAGATCCAGGTTACTGAGGGTCAAGGGAAGAAGGAAGAGAAGGAGGGGATCATGCCTGGGTTGCCGGCTTCTCGCGAGAAGGAGGAGGAGGAGGAGCAGATGGTGCTGGATTTCACGTACCTGGAGCTGGAATTCGATGCCCTGAAGGTGTCCTTCGCCGACGAGCTGGTGGAGATCGAGAAGCGCATGGCAGGAGTGGCCATGGACCTCCCCCCGTTCAAGGTGGGTGAGGACGGGAAGGTGATGGAACTGGTGAGCCAGGAGTTGATCCGCGCCATCATGAAGTCGCCGCCTCATCCCAAGCCACTCCCGGACTACAGCATCCCGGCCGTCCGAGCCAGCACGGGGATCACGGACGAGGAGGATCTCGAGACCATAGCGAGGTCGTTCCGGGCCTTGCAGAGTGAGCGAGACACCAAGAACGACATCATCCGGCAGTACCGCGACAACGGATATGCCTACGTCCCTCTTCCCGAACCCAACAGGTATCAGCCCGCTGCTCCCGGGAACTACCAAGACATCCGTGATGGAGATCAGGGTTAGCTTTAGCTCATGATATATGAATCGAAGAATGCTGCTGGTCTGCGACCATCCCGTTAATTAGTCTACTCTCCGTACGTGTTATTGAAACTGTATATTATTGGCTTAATGATGGACATGATGTATGCTTCGTTTGTTGTCAAAGAGATTGCTTTCTCTTCGAGTAAAATTACAAAGTAAGTATTAGTATTCTTTTCTGATTTCTGTTTGCTTTTTATTGGCCGTGGAGTTTGCCTTCCACTCTATGCTGGTGGATATAATATACCACATCTTGTTGCTTCCTGTGTTAATGGATCATTGTTTATGCTGGTGATGAAATTTTGCTGTGGTTCTCAAATGATTGATAGCTAGCTTCTGCTCAAAGTTTTGTCAAGTTTGTTCTTCTCATTGTTTGAACCGGACCTTGAATAAAAACAGCACTTATTCGCACATGATAGCTAGCTATGCCCCTGGTATATGGTGAATGGAAGGATATGTAGGGCACTGAGGGCTGGCTGCATCAAGGTAATCGAGTGAGTTAACAAGGTCGTGTCTGCTCTCGTTCGAGGTTTCTTGGCTTTCGAGTCAAATGACCAATGTTATGGCTAGAATGAAGACATAGTTTGTGATAATGTGTCTATATTGTGCATACATGTGCATCGTGGGATGTCGAACAATGTTTCAGGAGGAAGTTTTCCTTTTCGTCACACCAAAAAGACATTTTCCATTTTTCGAGTGCAAAAAATGGAAGGTTTTGTGAAGCAACCACCAAATGGATAATTCAAAATGCTACCATCACATTTAAAAAAAAATACTAGACCACCTTATATGGATAATGTCCTAACAGGGGGATCTCAAACCTTTCCGTCTATCCTTGATAAAAAAGACAAATTCCTGCCGAATCGGTAGGAAGTTGGTCAGATATGAACTACAGGTACATGATCAGATGCTCATGATTTTTTTACAAAAATCTTTTTAGGTTCACAATATGCTTTTTCATCAGCGATCGACTTCAAGTTTAACGAGTCTCATCCCCGAGCTAAGAATCTTAAGGCCCGCCCTTTGACAAAGTTTAACGATAGTTTATAAGGGGCATAAGAAATTCAAAAATGATCCAAGCAATACTAAACCTTCGCGTGATATCATATTATGTGACATAGTTAGAAATAAAAATATCAAACTTGATATATTAATTAGGTTTCTTAACTTTCGGGTCAAATGACCAATGTTATGGCTATAATGAAAGCATAGTTCGTGATATTGTGTTCATATTGTGCATACATGTGCATCATGAGATGTCGAACAATGTTTTAGGAGGAAGTTTTCCTTTTTGTCGCACCAAAAAGCCATTTTCCATTTCCCGAGTGCAAAAAACAGGCAATTTTGTGAAGCAACCACCAAATAGATAATTCAAAATACTACCTCCACATTTTTCAAAAACACTAGACCACCTTACATTGATAATGTCCTAAAAGGGGGATTTCAAACCTTTTTGTCCATCCCTGGTGAAAAAGACAAATTTCTGCGGAATCAGTAGGAAGTGTGCCAGATATGAACTACAGGTACATGATCGGATGCTCATGATTTTTTACAAAAATCATTTTTAGATTCACAATATGTTGTTTCATTAGAGATCCACTTCAAGTTTAGCGAGTCTCAGCCCTGAGCTAAGAATCTTTATGCATGCCATTTTAAACGAGCAAATGAAATTATGGTAAGAAGTACGGCATAGTTTGTAATAAGTTGATATTGGTATCATATTTGGATTCCTCTTATTTTTTAATCAATTTAGACATATTATTTGTCGAATTCCGATCTACAGATTTCAAGATATTAATTATTCTATATTAAATAGAAAAATACGAGATAATTAAAATTATTATATTTTTATTTTAATTCAATAATATATTTACTTATTCATTGTTATTTACTTAAATAATTGTTTGTAATTTCAAAAAATACAAACATATAACATGATGATATAAGAGTTAACAAGATTGATATCATAGTATTATCAACAATGTATCAATTTCTTTGCGGAAAGATCTCTGAAGGAACGAGGAAGTTAAACGTGCCAGGAGTGAAGTAATAAGGATGAGTGACCGACCGGAAAGTTTGACTAAGACTGTAACTTAATCAATGATTAAGTGTAATAAATAGTATTAAAAATATTCAAAGCGAGAGATTAAAGAGTCAAACAATTCAAAGATTAAAAATATATTTTTTATAATTTTTTTTATTTAAGGCTATAGCTCCTGGGCTGGGCCGTTACGAAACGGCCGTCGCCTGACATTATGGGCCTGCTGCGCGTGCTATGCCGAGGGGTCCTCTATGCTGACGGTCGAGGGGCTACTCCGACCAATAGCTACGCCGAAGGGGTTACGCCGACGGCCACCGTCGGTACAGCCTGTGCCGACGGCTATATGGTGGCTGTCGGCTCATCAAATCTTTCTTGTAGTGAATAGGGTTTAGGTGGGGTCAACTGTTGCAGATTTTTCCGGTGGAATGAAAACACTAGTATTACTTAATTGACGTTGTGACTTGTGAGTACCGGTTTAGTGTATTACTAGAATTCATTCAAGATGCAAAGAGCTTAGACAGGCATCTCAGAAGCTGCTACTCTGCATTCGTAGGTGTCATTTTCAGTCTACACTTCGTTCAGAATAAAACACGTTCGTGCGTCTGTGAACGATGTCCTAAGTTCTTGGCGTGTGCGCTATGCCTACGACCGTTTCTTCTGGTTGATTCAGCTAGGTTAGCTAGGCTACTGGATATATGGGGCCATGGCATGGCACGGCGGAATCGGATCGCAGCCCATTTTCACTGACGTGGTTCTGCTGTACTGTTGAATAACTTTGCTCTGCAACTGCAGTGTTAGGATTCAGGTTCGACAGGTAGTCTGTTAGTCGTTTTTAGTCCACCGTTAGTGTACTCTCTGTGTTATTGAAACTGTATTGGATTAATGATGGACATGATGTATGCTTCGTTTGTTGTCAAAGGTATTGCTTCTCTTCGAGTAAAATTACCAAGGATTAGTATTCTTTTCTGATTGCTTTCTATTGGCCGTGGAATTTGCCTTCCACTCTATGCTGGTGGATATAATACACATCTTCTTGCTTCCTATTAATTGATCATTGTTTACGCTGGTGATCAAATTTTGCGGTGGTTTGCAAATGATTGATAGCTAGCTTCTGCTCAAAGTTTTGTCAAGTTTGTTATTGGTCTCATTGTTTGAACCGAACCTTGAATAAAAACAGCACTGATTCGCACATGATAGATATGGAAGCATATGTAGTATACATCATGTGATCGTGAAGTGTAGGTGCATGGAGCTAAATAGGGCACTGAGGGCTGGCTGCATCAAGGCAATCGAGTGAGTTAACAAGGTCGTGTCTGCTCTTTAGAATTTGGATAAAACGTATGGGTAGCTCCAAAGGCCCTAGACCCTAGTGTTATTTCTTAGGTCACATCTGGCTACACTGATGAACTGAAAACTGACATTGAATGGATAACCTGAACATTTTCTTTCTATGTGCATGATCCTGGTCATGTTTGTTGCAATGGAAAGTTCAAAACAAATCTAACCTCAGTTTTATTTTGCCCAGTGACCATTTAAATCATAAATTTGCTGACTTCAGGAAACAAAAAAATGTATGTATTAAAATCCTATGTGGCCACATGATACCAACCTTTTCCAATTTGGCCAGTGTAACCATCATGTGCATTTCACGTAAGAGTTAATTCCATGAAATTCCCCGAGGTTTAACAAAAGGAGTACTACATTTAACCTCTTTGTTTCAAAATCGGGTATTCATTAGTTCCTCAACTTCATAGAAACATTTAAATAAACCACCCGTGGTATTTGGTTGAGGTGATTTTATTGATGTCACAGCTGCATAACACATGACTCAAGAAATTCAATCATGTAATTGTCTTACAAATGTTAGACGCTAACTGCCCCCACGTCACGCGGTCTCGCGCGGATGTCTGACGTCCCATCTCCTCCGTCGGCTAACTCAAACCACTTCCACGACATTACCGAATGAGGGTGCGTGCAAAGTAGATGGCGCATGTGGCACTATGGGAGAAGAGGGCTACGTCGATGGCCAAAGGCTACGCCGACAGGCGGGCAGCCGAGCAAACATGCCGTCGGCCTAGATTTTCCGTCGGCATAGGACGGGATAGGCTGACGCAGCCATCGGCGTAAACTATGTCGTCGGCGTAGGGATTGGAGGTGACGGCGATGCGACGGCGTCAAGTCTACGCCGTCGGCTTAGGTTTCACACCTAGCTATTTTTCCTTTTTTGCCATATTAATCCTAGAAAAATTATAAATAAATCATTTTAATTCATAAAATACATATAATATATTAAAATTTGCAGAAAATAAGATCTATCTATCTAAACTCAAATATTACATATTTTTATTAAATAAAATATAAAAACATTACATATACTTTTGTATAAAATATTTTCCATTTTCCAAGTGTAAAAAAGGGGTGTTTTGTGAAGAAACCACCAAATGAAAGTTTCAAAATGGTACCACCCTATTTTTCAAAAATACTAGGACACCTTGCATGGACAATGTCAACCGGGATATGTTAAACCTTTTCGTCCAGCCCTCGTGAAAAGGACAAATTTCTGCTGAATCATTAAGAAGTGCGTCAGATTTAAACTACAAGTACATGATCGGATGCTCATGATTTTTTGGTAAAATCATTTTTAGGTTCAAAATATGCTATTTCTGTAGGGTTTCGTAGCATGGAAAACAAAAAATTTCTATCGCATACAAACAAACAAGCCAAGATCTATCTACTAGATTGTAGCAACGAGTCGATGGAATAACTTACCCTCGAAGATTCCAAAGTGTTTAACGAGAGCGGATTCTCGTGGGTGATGTAGTCGTACTCTTCCCGATCTCAAGATCGTGTAGACGATCCTTCCCAAGTGCGTTGGCAGCGCTCCTAATCGGTCACATCGTTCGGTTTCGATGAAGACCTTCCTCTCCTTTTTCCAGAAAATGGAGGTTGTAGCACTCTCTCGCGATTCCGGCAAAGACAACGGTGGTACCCAAGTAGAGGGGAGATCTCGCAGGGCTTCGCCTTAAGCCGGAGCGAGTATGGTGGAGTATGAGAGAGTCCTCGGTGTTCTAGGGTTTAGACACACCAAGGAGGGGATGCTAGAGCCGGCGGCTAGGGTTCCGGGGACCCCAAATCGGCGGCTAGGGCAAAAACCCTAGGGGGCGGCGGTGGCTATGGTGGGCTGCAACTTCTAGGGTTTGAGGTGAGGGACTTGTGTGCTCTAGGAGGGAGCCCTGCCCCTCCTTATATAGGTGGAGGGGCCGGCCGGCCAAGGGGAGGGAGGCGAGTCCCTTCCCAACTCGGCTTGGGTGGTGCGCCGGCTTGGGGAGGAGGACTCCCTCCCCAACTCGGTTTCACCTCCTCCTCCTCTTTTCCACTTTCCAAATTTAGCCGTTTGACTTTTCAATTTAGCTATTTGACTTTTTCAAACTAGGATTCGGTTAATCCTTTATTTGGAACAGCGATGACACTTAGTACATGATGCAATCATTCCAACTTGCAATGACACATTCATGTACCCTTCCTCCGAGTCTGGACATTCCGGAACCTTCTAGAACATTCCCGATGAAAACACCGGAATCATTCCTGAACTGGGAAACGGGAATTTCCTTATATGAATCTTTTTCTACGAACCATTCCGGATCACCTCGTGATATCCCGGATCCCATCCGAGACTCCGAACAACATTCGGTCTCTTTCTCATAATACCATAACTACTCAAACAACGTCGAATCCTTAAGTTTGTCTCCCTACGGTTCGTGAATTATGCGGACATGATCGAGACACTTCTCCGAACAATAACCAATAGAGGAATCTGGAAATTCATATGGCTCCCACATATTTCTACGATTACTTTGCGATCGAATGAACCACTTACATACGATACCAATTTCCTTTTGTCTCACGATAGTTTACTTATCCGAGGTTATGATCGTCGGTATCTCTGCATACCTAGTTCAACCTCGTTACCGATAAGTACTCTTTTCTCGTTCCCGTGATATGTGATCCCTTGTGAGCCAGTCACATGCTTGCAAGCTAATTGGATGACATTTCACCGAGAGGGACCAGAGTATATCTATCTGCAATATGGATGGACAAATCCCACTCTTGATCCATGTGTTTCAACCAATGCTTTCCGAACACTCAATGCCACCTTTATAGCCACCCAGTTACGGTGTGGTGTTTGATGTCATCAAAGCATCCATCCGGTAAAGGTGATATGCATGATCTCATGGTCGAATGAATTAGGTTACTATGTATCAGAAATCATATAGCAATTGAACTATTGAAATGACTTGATCTTTATGCTACGCTTATCTATAGGAGTATGTCCACCATATCATTCTCCTAACGATATGATCTTGTTGTTGATAACATCTCAATGTTCATGATAGGGAAACCACAATCATTTATCAACCAACAAGCTAGTGATGTATAGAGGCTATACTAGGGACTTCAATATAAGTTTACAAATCACACAAGTATCAATGTTTCCTTGTTAATACTATTATAGCATGAATGTAAACATTTATCATAAACACAAAGATATAATAATAACTACATTTATTATTGCCTCTAGGGCATATCTCCAACAGTCTCCCACTTGCACTAGAGTCATCTAATCTAGATTACATGGTAATATACCGAACACCCATGGCAGTTTGGTGCTGGTCATGTTTTGCCCTCGGGAGAGGTTTAGTCAACGGATCCGCCACATTCAGATCTGTGTGTACTTTGCAAATCTTTATATCCCCATCTTGGATATGTTCTCGAATAGCGTGAAAACGTAGCTTGATGTGCTTCTTGTGTGACCTTGGTTCTTGCGCATTGGCTATGGCGCCCATGTTATCACAAGTAGATAGACATTAGGTCCAGTACAGACTAGGAACCACACCCAGCTGTAATGAACTCTTTCATCCATATCGCTTCTTGTGAAGCCTCCGGCAGCCCATGTATTCCGATTCAGTTGAAGATCTCACCACAACGCTTTGCTTTGCACTCCTCCTAAATCGCTGCACCATTCAAAATAAATACGTATCCAGATTGTGATTTAGAATCATCCGGATCGGTGTTCCAACTAGCATCGGTGTAACCATTAACAACGAGTTGTTCATCACCTCCATAAGAAAGAACCATATCCTTAGTTCTTCTCAAGTACTTAAGGATGTTTTTGACCGCTGTCCAATGATCCACTCCTGGATCACTTTGCTATCTGCTAGTTAAACTAACAGCATATGCAATATCGGGTCTAGTATATAGCATGGCATACATTAGAGATCCTATGGCTGAGGCATAGGGAGTCTTACTCATCCTTTCTCTATGTTCTGCCGATGTCGGACTTTGAGTTTTACTCAAGGTCGACAGCAACATGGGCAAGAACCCTTTCTTGCTATCTTCCATTCCAAACCTCTTTAGAACTTTGTCCAAATATGTACTGTGACAATGATATTTGGCATTTCGATCTATCTCTATAAATCTTTATGCCTAATATGTAAGCTGCTTCGCCAAGATCCTTCATTGAAAAACTATTATTCAAATATTCCTTGACACTATTAAGAAGGTCTACATCATTCCCAATCAACAATATGACATCCACATATAGTATTAAGAATGCTACAGAGCTCCCACTCACTTTCTTGTAAATACAAGCTTCTCCATAAGTTTGTATAAAACCAAAACTTTTGATCACCTTATCAAAACGTTGATTCCAACTTCGGGATGCTTGCTTCAATCCATAGATGGACCGTTGAAGTTTGCATACCTTGTTAGCATCTTTAGGATCGACAAAACCTTTGGGTTGCATCATATACAACTCTTCATCAATGTCTCCATTGAGGAATGCTGTTTTGACATCCATCTGCCATATCTCATAATCATAATATGCAGCGATTGCTAACATAATCCTCACGGACTTTAGCTTCGCTACTGGTGAGAAAGTCTCATCGTAGTCAACTCCTTGAATTTGTCGAAACCCTTTTGCGACAAGTCGAGCTTTATATCTGTAACATTACCACAAGATCTGTATTCTTCTTGAAAATCCATTTGTTCTCGTGACCTTCCGCCATCCGGTAAGTCTACCAAAGTCCATACTTGGTTTTCGTACATGGATCCAATCTCGGATTTCATGGCTTCTTGCCATTTATTGGAATGGGGCTCATCATCGCTTCCTCATATGTCTCGGGGTCATCGGTGTTGTCCACCAACATGACACTCATAACGGGATCATACCAATCTGGAGTGGTACGAGTTCTCGTTGACCTCCGAGGCTCTGTAGCAACTTCAACCGAAGTTTCATGATCATCATCATTAGCTTCCTCTCTAATTGGTGCAGGCACCACAGGAACTTCTTCCGGTGCTGCGCTACTCACAATTTCGAGAGAAGGTTCGACAACCTCGTCGAGTTCTACTTTTCTTCCAGTCACTTCTTTCGAGAGAAATTCCTTCTCTAGAAAGGATCCATTCTTGGCAACGAAGATTTTGCCTTCGGATCTATGATAGAAGGTATACCCAATAGTTTCCTTTGGGTATCCTATGAAGACGCATTGTTCCTCTTTGGGTTCAAGCTTGTCCGGCTGTAACCTTTTTACATAGGCTTCACAAACCCAAACTTTAAGGAACGACAATCTAGATTTCTTCCCAAACCACAATTCATACGGTGTCGTTTCAACGGATTTAGATGGTGCCCTATTTAAAGTGAATGCGGCTGTTTCTAATGCATAACCCCAAAATGATAGCGGTAAATCTGTAAGCAACATCATAGAACGAACCATATCTAAGAGAGTTCGATTACGACGTTCAGACACACCATTACGCTGTGGTGTTCCCATGTGTCAATCTGTGAAAGTATTCCGCATTTCTTCAAATGCTCGCCAAACTCGTAACTTAGATATTCACCTCCACGATCAGAACGTAGAAATTTAATCTTCTTGTTACGTTGATTCTCTACCTCACTTTGAAACTCCTTAAACTTCTCGAAAGTTTCGGACTTATGTTTCATGAAATAGATATACCCATATCTACTCAAGTCATCCGTGAAGGTAAGAACATAACGATAACCACCGCGCGATGCTACACTCATTGGACCACACACATCGGTATGTATGATTTCCAATAAGTCCGTAGCTCGCTCCATCATTCCAGAAAATGGAGTCTTAGTCATTTTACCCATCAGACATGCTTCGCATCTTTCAAGTGATTCAAAATCAAGTGATTCAAGAAGTCCATCGGAATGGAGTTTCTTCATACGTTTCACTCCAATGTGACCAAGACGACAGTGCCACATATAGGTCGAATTATCGCTTGATTTCAAACGTTTAGCCTCAATGTTGTTGATATGTGTATTTCCACTATCGAGATTCAATAAGAATAGACCATCTATCAAAGGTGCATGTGCATAAAACATATTACTCATATAAATCGAACAACCATTATTCTCGGACTTAAACAAGTAACTGTCTCGCAATAAACAAGATCCCGATATAATGTTCATGCTCAACGCAGGCACCAAATTACAATTATTTAAGTATAAAACTAATCCCGATGGTAGATGAAGGGGTAGCGTGCCGACCGCGATCACATCAACCTTTGATCCGTTTCCCACGTGCATCGTCACCTTGTTATTTGCTAGCTTCCGTTTATTCTGCAAAGACTGCTTTGAGTTACAAATATGAGCAACCGAACCGATCAAATACCCGTGCACTACTACAGTACTAGTGAGATACACATCAATAACATGTATATCGATATACCTTTCTTCTTGATGTTGCCGTTCTTCAAATCCGCCAAGTACTTTGGGCAATTCCGCTTCGATGACCTTCTCCTTGCGGTAAAACACTCGTTTAGGGCTTAGGTCCAGCCTTGGTTTTCTTCGCCGGCGTGGTAACTTTCTTACCACCCTTCTTGAAGTGTCCCTTCTGCTTAGACTTACCTTTCTTGAATTTGGTGGTCTTATTGACCAACAACACTTGGTTCTCTTTCTTGATCTTCACTTCTGCAGACTTCAACATAGCAAACAGTTCTGGCAACTGCTTGTTCATGTTCTGCATGTTGTAGTTCATCACAAAGTTCTTGTAACTTGGTGGTAGTGATTGGAGGACAAGGTAAATCCCCAAAGCATTAGGGATCACTATACCCAAGCTTTGAAGTTTGTTTGCGTGCCCAGACATCTTAAGCACATGCTCACTGACGGAGCTGCCCTCTTCCATATTGGAGTTAAAGAACTTTTCAGAAGCCTCATAACTTTCAATTGCCGCATGAGTCTCAAAGATCAATTTGAGATCCTCGACAATATCATATGGGTCTGAATTCTCAAACCTTTTCTGAAGCTCCGATTCCAAACCATACAAGATAGCACACTGAACTATGGAGTACTGATTCTTCCGAGCGAGGTAAACATTCTTTACTTCATCGGAAGCATCAGCTGCAGGTGGGTCACCCAGCGGTGCATCCATCACATAGGTCAAATTACCAGCTATGAGGACAATCCTCAAATTGCAGAACCAATCCGCGAAGTTGCTTCCATTGTTTTTCAACTTTTCTTTCTCTAGGAACGCATTAAAATTGATGGTAGGGGCTGCCATTGATCTACAACATATTTGCAATAGTTTAGACTAAGTTTATGACAAATTGAGTTCAAATTAATAATGAAGTTAATCTAGGTGAACTCCCACTCAAAAAAACATCCCTCACATTGTTTTAGTGATCACACGAACCAAATCCACTACATCAACACCGATTATCACGAGAGTTGATATAGTTTCAATGGCGAACAATCGTCATGCTCATCATATCTACTATATGATTCATGCTTTACCTTTCGGTGATCCGTGTTCCGAGACCATGTATGTACATGCTAGGCTCGTCAAGATCAAACCTTAGTTTCTGCATGAGCAAATCTGGCTTGCTCACGTTGTATACACATGCAGAATCTAACACACCTGATCATCATGTGGTGCTTCGAAACAACAAGCTTTAGCAACGGTGCTAACTAAGGGTTAACACTTTATGACTTGAAATTCATGTGCATGAGGGATCATCTTATAATGCTACCGTCGTCTACTAAGCAATACAATATGCATAAAGGATTAACATCACATGCAATTCAAAATATGTGATATGATATGGCCTTTCTTCTGTGTGCTTCCGATCTCCATCTTCAAGCACGAACATGATCTCCATCATCACCGGCATTGCATCAAGGTCAATGACGCTTCTCCATGGTTGTCGTCCACCGGCTTCAACTATTACAACTACTTTGAATAGACACGCAGATCTTAACATAAATTAAAGACAACCATATGGCTCCTGCCGGTTGACAACTTACAATAAGGAACATTGCATACATCAAATATAATCACAATCATGGCCATATCACATCACTGCACACCCCTGCAAAACAAAGTTAGACGCCTCTACTTTCTTTGCAAGTTTTACGTGGCTTGGGGCTTTCAATAAGTGTCGTTCTAACTTACGAACATGAACCACAACATTGATACTAGTATTGTTAATCACCCGTTGTAAATTGGATCTTAACTATGCTAGGAGAAACAGGCACCCGCAAAGCCACTTATGCAATACAAGTTGCATGTCAAGCGTGGAGCAAGTCTCATGAACGATGTCATGTAAGGTTAGCCCGGGCCACTTCATCCCAACATACCGCAAGATGCAAAGTACACAAGAAGCAATCGACAATAAAAGCATCAACGCCCACAACGACCATTGTGTTCTACTCGTGCAACAGATCTACATATAGACACGGCTCTGATACCACTGTAGGGTTTCGTAGCATGGAAAACAAAAAAATTCTATCGCATACAAACAAACAAGCCAAGATCTATCTACTAGATTGTAGCAACGAGTCGATGGAATAACTTACCCTCGAAGATTCCAAAGTGTTTAACGAGAGCGGATTCTCGTGGGTGATGTAGTCGTACTCTTCCCGATCTCAAGATCGTGTAGACGATCCTTCCGGCGCTGCGTTCCGGCAGCGCTCCCACAGTCGGTCACACGTTCGGTACTCGACGAAGACCTTCCTCTCCCTTGTTCCAGCAGGCAGCGGAGGTTGTAGCACTCTCCTCGCGATTCCGGCAGCACAACGGCGTGGTACCGGAAGTAGAGGGGAGATCTCGCAGGGCTTCGCCTTAAGCCGGAGCGAGTATGGTGGAGTATGAGAGAGTCCTCGGTGTTCTAGGGTTTAGACACACCAAGGAGGGGATGCTAGAGCCGGCGGCTAGGGTTCCGGGGACCCCAAATCGGCGGCTAGGGCAAAAACCCTAGGGGGCGGCGGCGGCTATGGTGGGCTGCAGCTTCTAGGGTTTGAGGTGAGGGACTTGTGTGCTCTAGGAGGGAGCCCTGCCCCTCCTTATATAGGTGGAGGGGCCGGCCAAGGGGAGGAGGAGTCCTCCCCAACTCGGCTTGGGTGGTGCGCCGGCTTGGGGAGGGGGACTCCCTCCCCAACTCGGTTTCACCTCCTCCTCCTCTTTTCCACTTTCCAAATTTAGCCGTTTGACTTTTCAATTTAGCTATTTGACTTTTTCAAACTAGGATTCGATGAATCCTTTATTTGGAACAGCGATGACACTTAGTACATGATGCAATCATTCCAACTTGCAATGACACATTCATGTACCCCTTCCCCTCCGGAGTGCCGGACATTCCGGAACCTTCTAGAACATTCCCGATGAAAACACCGGAATCATTCCCGAACTCCGAAACGGGACTTTCCTTATATGAATCTTATTCTCCGGACCATTCCGGATCACCTCGTGATATACCGGATCCAATCCGAGACTCCGAACAACATTCGGTCTCTTTCTCATAATACCATAACTACTCAAACAACGTCGAATCCTTAAGTGTGTCTCCCTACGGTTCGTGAATTATGCGTACATGATCGAGACACTTCTCCGAACAATAACCAATAGAGGAATCTGGAAATTCATATGGCTCCCACATATTTCTACGATTACTTTGCGATCGAATGAACCACTTACATACGATACCAATTTCCTTTTGTCTCACGATAGTTTACTTATCCGAGGTTATGATCGTCGGTATCTCTGCATACCTAGTTCAACCTCGTTACCGATAAGTACTCTTTTCTCGTTCCCGTGATATGTGATCCCTTGTGAGCCAGTCACATGCTTGCAAGCTAATTGGATGACATTTCACCGAGAGGGACCAGAGTATATCTATCTGCAATATGGATGGACAAATCCCACTCTTGATCCATGTGTTTCAACCAATGCTTTCCGAACACTCAATGCCACCTTTATAGCCACCCGCCACGGTGGTGTTTGATGTCATCAAAGCATCCATCCGGTAAAGGTGATATGCATGATCTCATGGTCGAAGGAATTAGGTTACTATGTATCAGAAAGCATATAGCAATTGAACTATTGAAATGGCTTGATCTTTATGCTACGCTTATCTATAGGAGTATGTCCACCATATCATTCTCCTAACGATATGATCTTGTTGTTGATAACATCTCAATGTTCATGATAGGGAAACCACAATCATTTATCAACCAACAAGCTAGTGATGTATAGAGGCTATACTAAGGACTTCAATATAAGTTTACAAATCACACAAGTACCAATGTTTCCTTGTTAATACTATTATAGCATGAATGTAAACATTTATCATAAACACAAAGATATAATAATAACTACATTTATTATTGCCTCTAGGGCATATCTCCAACAATTTCATCAGGGATCGACTGAAGTGTAGCGAGGCTCAGCCTCAGCTAAGAATCTTCATACCCGCCATTTTTACCATAGTTTGAAGCGAACATAAAAATTCAAAAACGATCCAAACAATATAAAACCTTCGCGTGGTGTTATATTATGTGACACTATCTGAATGCCCGTGCATTTCTACGGCCTTATAACATTTTAAGAAGTTACTCCCTCCGATCCATATTACTTGTTGCTGAAATGGATGTAGTTAGACATGTTTTAGTGTTAGATATATCTGTTTCAGCGCCAAGTAATATGGATCGGAGGGAGTAAAATTATCACTTTGCAATATCCAAATTACAAGTCATGAACATATATATGTTAGTTCTAAATGTCAATTTTGTCCCTCGAACCTTTCCAATGCGGTGTCTCTTTTATTTACACGACACTATCACGAGCACCTAACGATGTTCTTCATCTCCTCATTGCGAACCTCTCGCGACACCATGCACATTGTAATCGACCTTCCTTCCTAATCCTAAAGTTTTCTAGAGACTTCTATCCACAACACTCAAGCAGTATTATGAATATAACACAAATGCTCGTGTGTTGTAACGAGAATAAAATCTAGGATCATGTTTCAGACACACTTCTCATCGGCCATCAGAACCCTATGTTATATCTTTCATTTTAATCTTTTGTTTTAGTGTGCATTTATTTGATCTACTCTTTAGTACTCTTTAAAACTGTTTTTATTTAATCTATTATTTTAGACAATGACCTAGAAATTGAATCCCCAATTCAAAAAGTCATGACAAATGATTTTTTGCACGTATACGACACCCCAAGTGAACGATGCAGAATGCGGAGGAGGGTTAGTTAAATTCCATTATTTTTTGTTCTGCTTCAAACCCAATACTATCATATGAGGATAGAGTACTTTGATCCTTAAAAAAAATACCATAGCATTGTAGCTTCTACGCGGTTCACGTTGTGGAAACCCGGGCCGACGTGCACCGTCACCTCATTGTGTTATTCTACTATGACGAGAAGCCGGCCGGTGCAGGTCATGGTGCTCTGGCGTTGCGCTAAGTCCATCGGCGAGCTCCACGATTTTGTGGGTTTTTTAGCATTTTTTCACTCAATGCCTTCAATGTTAAAAGTTTTTCAGTCATTTTTTCCACGATGCCTTAAATGCTGAAAGCTTTTAATACTTTCTTTCAAATATCTTCGATGTTTTTAGTTATGGAGGCTTTTTCTTGAAAATGACTTTGATGTCTAATACATTTAAGGCTTTTACTTGAATTTTTCTTCCATAGTAAGTGATTGAATTATTTTTTAAATATGCCTACACCAAAATGTCTTCCTTTACTGCAGGTGGTATAGTGGATGGCAGAAAGACGAATTGCGAGGGATGCTAGGGATTTATCTCTCCCGATTGATCTCACACTTTTGCATTTTGGCCACTCCACCTTTCTTCTTTATTTCCATATGATCCTTTTCTTTTCGGTTAGCCCCTTGACTGCATATATTAACTAAAGGCTCAAGGCCCTGTTTGTTTGGGCTTTAGCTTCTGCTTCTAGGGATTTTGGGTGTCCAAAAGCAACAGGGCAAACAAACAGCAAAAACTCGCGAAGCGCTATGGAAAAGTTGGATCGCAAAATGCACTGGACGAGCCTCCATGACCGAAAGCAAGGCCGGTGGGTGCTTTTGCCTGCTTCCCGAGCTTCTAAAAACGGAGCAGACCGAAATTGTAGGGTTCGCAGCATAGAGAACAAAAAATTTCCTACGATAGGAACAACTAGCACCAAGATCTATCTACTAGATACAAACAACGGACAGATGTATATCCGTAGAGAACATACCCTTAAAGACCGACAAAGCTTAACGAGTTCAAACTCGTGGTTGATGTAGACGATCTCTTGCCGATCTCCAGATCAAGAGGAAGTCCTTAGCACCGCAACTCAGCGGCACATCCGTGCTCGCACACACGTTCGAGGCACCGAGCAACCTCCTCCTCCTCGCTCCAGCGATGCAGTGGAAGCACAACTCTTTCTTGCCGAATAGCCACCGGGAACATGTATCTCGCTAGTCCGAGACCATGGGGGATAAATACTAGAGGGGAGGGGGGAGAGATCCTTCACGAGGAGGTGTGAGTGAGAGAGAGGAGAGGGGGATCCTTTTATAGGAGGAGGGGGGCACCCAAGGGGGTGGCCACCGGCCATGGGGGCTGCCCCCTCCCCTCCTTCATTCATGTGGGTGGACACTCCACTCACTCAAATGCCTTTCAATTCCCTTCACTCAAAAATCCACTCAAATTCCCATTAAATTTCCATCAAATTTAATGCAAACTCTCATTAAATAAAACTCCTTTTATTTATTCAGAATTTTGTCAATTAATTTAATGACAAACATTCAATATAACCCCTTGCTATTATTTCATTTCACATGCAAAAACACTTTCTGCAATTTCACCAAAAAACCTGTTTCGGTATCTAGTGAAATAAATTCCTGCGCTTGTTATTCTTTTCGGCATGAAACTTTTGCTCCAGATGGATGTCGGTGTCTCTTAAGTGTGTCACCCTACGGTTCGCTAATAATGTGGACATGATTGGGACTCCTCTCAGATCAATAATCAGAAGCGGGACCTGGAGATCCGTACTGACTCCCACACATTCAACTATGACTTTATTGTGATGGTCAGAACCTTTTACGCTAGTATCTCAATCCCTTTGTTTCACGATATATTACATGTCCGAGATTCGATCATCGGTATCTCCATACCTAGTTTGATCTCGCTACTGACATGCACTCTTTTCTCGTTCCCGTGATATAATATTCTAGTGATCAAATCACTTGCTTGCAAGCTAATCAATGTGATATCACCGAGAGGGCCCAGAGCATATCTATCCGTCATCGGGATGAACAAATTCCACTCTCGATCCATGGGTCTCAACATAACACTTTATTAGTACTGAACCCATCTTTATAATCACCCTATTACGGTGTGACGTTTGATTTTATCAAGATACTCTTCCGGTGTTAGTGATTGACATGATCTCATGGTCTAAAGATTAGGATCACTTCGTATGATGTTATAGCAATATAAACTCAATGACTTTGATCGTAATGCTATACTTCGGATGAATGTTCATCACATCATTACACTAATGTTGTGACCTCGTTATTAACAACATCCAATGTCCATGATCAGGAAACATTGATCATCTTGTTAATCAACGAGCTAGTTTATGAGAGAGGCATAACTAGGAACTTTCTGTTTGTTTATTAAACACACATGTATTAATGTTTCCGTATTAATACAATTATAGCATGCAAAATAAAGATCTATCATATACTTGGAATATACATAATAACCACTTTATTATTGCCTCTCAGGGCATATTCCCTCCAGTCTCCCACTTGCACTAGAGACAATAATCTAGTTACATAGTGATAAATCTAACACCCATGGAGTTCTGGTGTTGATCATGTTTTGCTCTAGGGACAATTTTAGTCAACGGATCTGCTACATTGAGATCCATATGCACTTTACAAATCTTTATATCTCCATCCTTGACATGCTCACGGATAGAGTGAAACCAGCGCTTAATATGCTTGGAATTCTTGTGAGACCTTGATTCTTTGGCATTGGCAATGGTTATCACAAACTATGCCTTGATTCTAGCCATAACATTGGTCATTTGACCCGAAAGCCAGAAAACCTCGAATGAGATAGGTCATTTTGTGAAGGTTTTTTTGAGACATATTCAATATAATAAGTTTGATATTTTTCCTTCCAACTATGTCACATAGTATGACACCACGCGAAGGTTTCGCATTGTTTCGATCATTTTTTAATTTTTTATAACTCTTTCAAACTATCGACAAACTTTGTCGAACGACGGGTATGAAGATTCTTAGCTCAGAGCTGAGCCTCTCTAAACTTTCATTAGATCTTTGATAAATAGCATATTGTGAACCTAAAAATGATTTTTGTAAAAAATCATGCCCATCATATCATGTACCTATAGTTCATATCTGACCCACTTCCTGCCGATTCGGCAGGAATTTGTCTTTTTCACCTGGAGTGGACAAAAAGGTTTGAGGTCCCTCCGTTGGGACATTGTTCATTTAAGGTGGTCTAGTATTTTTTGAAAAATGGGGTGGTAGCATTTTGAATTAGCCATTTGGTGGTTGCTTCATAAAATCCCCCGTTTTTACGCTCGGAAAATGTAAAATGGCTTTTTGCTGCATCAAAAAGGAAAACTTCGTCCTGCAACATTGTTTGCCATTCTATTATGCACATGCATGCACAATATGGGCACATTATCACAAACTATGCCTTGATTCTAGCCATAACATTGGTCATTTGACCCGAAATACAGGAAACCTCGAATGATATAGGTCATTGTGTGAAATTTTTTTGAGACATAATCAATATACCAAGTTTAATATTTTTCCTACCAACTATGTCATATAATATGACACCATGCGAAGGTTTCGCATTGTTTCGATCATTTTTGAATTTTTTATGCATGTTTTAAACTATGGAAAAACTACGAGCATGAAGATTCTTATTCAATATAAATATCTAATATTTGAGTGTAGATAGATAGATCTTATTTTTCTGCAAATTTTGATATATTATTTGTATTTTTCTGAATTAGAATGATTTTTTTATGATTTTCCTAAGAGTAATGTGATAAAAAGCAAAAAAAGAAAAAAAAGGACTTTGCCGTGTGTACTACGGAATACACGCGGCAAAGGCCCTTTGATACGGCCAATTTGCATCACCTTTTTATATCATAATTTTCCTCTATTCATTAATATTTGTCTTATTATGAGGTATTACTTATGGCTTTTCATCTGTTTATGCATGTTGGATGATTCCTGGAGGATGGACTGCCGGAGTCTAGATTCTGATGGAAAAGGAGGCGTTTCGGTGCAATTTTGCGAAGATCAGAAAAATACCAGAAAAATATTGAAACATATTATTTCACCAGAAGACGAAGGAAGCCAGAAGGAGGAGCGAAGGGGGGCTGCAGGGGGCCCACACCCCCTAGTCGCGGGCCCACCTAAGGTCACGCCTGGGGTGGGTTTGGCCCACCTGCCCGGCTCCCGACTCTCCCCTTCGCCTATAACTTCCCTTCGGAACCCTAATACACAGGGACCGACCACAGATAGATTTCCGCCGCCTCTAGGGGGCGGAAAACACCGAGAGAGAAAAATCTCTTCGGCAGACAGATTTCTGCCGGGGGAATTCCTTCACAGAGAGGGGAGACCGTCGCCATCAACACCATCGTCAAGCTAGGCTTCATCGGGGTCATCATCATCCACACCATCATCTCCACCAGCACCATCATCACCACTCCATCCCGCTGTAACAATTGTGTTAATTAGGGGAACCTTCCCGGTGTTAATTACTATTGTAGTTGATGCTTGTGAGTGGAACCATTGGATTATTGTTTATGTTCAGATTGTTATCCATTACCATATCATATTTGATCTTGATCCATATGATGTCTTGTGAGTAGTTCATTGTGTTCTTGAGGACATGGGAGAAGTCATGTTGTTAGTAGTGAATCTGTGATGAGTTATTATTCAATGGTTTAGTATTTAAGTTATGGTGCTATTCGTCCAGTGGTGTCATGTGAACGTCGACTACATGACACTTCACCATTTATGGGCCTAGGGTGATGCATTGTGTATTTGGCTACTAATTGTGGGGTTACCAGAGTGACAGAAACCTGAACCCCCGTTAGGACACCATTGCACAAGGGAGCGTAGGATCTCAGAGTTTAAGGTTGTGGTTAGATTTATATCTTAATTACTTTCCTGTAGTTACAGATGTTTGCAGGGGGTTTAATCACAAGTATGTATTAGTCCTAGGAAGGGCAGTATGTTAGCACAGGTTCACCCACACAACACTTACGAACACCAAAGAAGAGTACTCAGCTATTTGCAGCGAAAGCACTTGACTGAATTCCCATGTGTCCTTGAGAACGTTTGGTCCTTATAAGTATTTCTACCGGCTTGTCCTTTTCTAAGAAAGGATTGGGCCAATTGCTCCGTTTGTTTGTTAATTTTGTTACTTGCTCCTTGTTTTGTTGCCTTGTCAGAAAACCACTAAAAATCCGTTTGCTAAGTATCCACAGGGATTTCCTGCTCCATACCACTGTTCAGCACCTTCTGCTCCTCGTTGGGATCGACACTCCTATTTATAGAAATTACTACGATACACCCCCTATACTTGTGGGTCATCAAGACTATTTTCTGGCGCCATTGCTGGGGAGTGAAGCGCTATTGAAGAGTGGAACTGGTAAGGGAAACTTTCACTGTGAGTATTGCTTTTGTTACTGCTTGTTACTTTGTTTCCAATATGAATAACCCACTTGGTTTTCTGTTTGGGAAAACTACTACCACTTCTATGGTAGTAGATAAACCACCACCTGTTGAGATAGATCCTTTTAAGATACCTACGAGTATTGTTAATCGTGTCATGGATAATTATTATTTTGGGGATGGAACTGTCCATCATGGTGATCATTTTCTTTATATCCATGAATTATGCGGGTTGTTTAAGTGTACAGGTATCACAACTGAACAGGTGAAGAAGAAGTTACTCTCCATATCCTTGAAAGGGAGAGCTAAGGCATGGTATAAGCTGCTAAAGAATGGACAATCCATGGAATGGGAGGAGATGGCATCTCTCTTTTACTCTAAATTTTATCCTCCCAGTGAAATCCAAAAGGATAGAAGTCTTATATATAACTTTTGGCCTCTTGATGGAGAAAGTACAGCTCAATCTTGGGGGAGATTGAAGCTACTAATGCTTAAATGTCCTATTCGTGAAATCCCTAACAATATTATTCTCAATAACTTTTATGCTAGGCTTTCTCTTCATGATAAAGGTTTATTAGATGCTTCGTGCGCTGGATCATTCACAAGTATGAAGGAAGAAGCTAAATGAGATCTTTTAGACCGTATTCATGATAATACCGAGGCTTGGGAGAATGAGAAAGGAAGAAAGTCAGGTATAAACTATGATTATGAGTGCATTTAATCTTTTATGGGGACTAATAACTTCCATAATATTAGCAATAAGTTTGGCCTTGATCCTCAAGTTCTTGCGGAATGTTTTAATGCTTTTGCCTCTTATATTGAGATTCCCAAGAAAGAGTGGGACAAGTACCAGGCTCCTTACAAAGACATTGTTACCCACGTTCCTGCCAGTATATAGGTTTGTACTGTTGATCCTATTTTGCCTGAACCTTATGTTGAGAAGATCCCTTTTCCCTTGAAGGTAAGGGAGCACTCTATTTTGGCTAATGTGGTTAGTAAAAGTGCAAAGAAAATCGTAGGTTCTGATGAGCTTATTGATATCGAGCTTGTGGTATCTATTGTGAAAGATCTTGTTACTAGAAATATAGAGGATGAGTATATTGTCTTCTGTGAAGACGCTTCTAATATAATCTCTCATCCTAGTAAGGCTAGAAAAGCTAGTGTTCCTGTGCTCACTGTTAAAATTGGCGATCATTGCTACTATGGTTTATGTGATATTGGTGCTAGTTTTAGTGATATTCCTTATGAGCTTTACAGGGAAATTATGCATGAGATTGGTCCTTATGAGCTTGAAGACATTGATATGGTTATTCACCTTGCCAATAGAGAGCAAGTTTGCCCCATTGGTATTGTAAGAGATGTGGAGGTCCTTTGTGGTAAGATTAAATATCCTGCTGATTTTCTACTACTTGGTAAAGAAGCTAGTAAAACCTATCCTATCATCTTTGGTAGACCCTTCCTTAATACTTGTGGGGCCATCATAGATTGTAGGAAGGAAAAAGTTTTGACTAAGTTTTCTGGAGAATCTTATGAGTTTAATTTTTCCAAATTTGCCAAAACCCCTTATGAAAATGAATTACCTGATGAGGATTTCAAGGTTGAACAATTGTCTGCTATTTCTCTTGCTCCAAACAATGCTTTGTAGCAGTTCATGGAAGATCATGAAAGTGATGCCTTTATGAAGGAAAGAAATGAGATTGATGAGGTTTTCCTTCGTCAGCCTGAGTTACTTAAGCATAATTTACCTGTGGAAGATTGTCGTGGTGGTATCACGACATATGCCATGGGTAGGCTAAAGTTGGGGCCGATGGACGTGGAGGAATCCGGGGAGGGATGATGCAGTGAAGACCGCACTCGTATGAACAAAGAGAAATACAATGTATATATGATTGAGGCTCTCATGTGGAGATAGCACCTCTTTCTCTACATCTAATCTCTTATAATCTTACCATACTTGTGGCTACAATCATGCTCCTTGAGTTGTATCTCCTATGCCTCTATCTAAATCTCTCTGTGAGAGTGGAGGAGGAAGAAGAAGTAGAAGAGCTCCTATTGAGCAGAGAGGGGAAGATCCCTTCGGGGCCTCCCATGTAACGATCCCCCTGGTGCTCCTTATAAAGGGGAGCCCAGGGGACAAGACTTGTTCTACACGCTTGGCATCTAGATGACATATTCTGGGTATCTTCTAGAGATGCTCAGCATATGCCTTAGCATCTTTGGAGATACCAGGCATATTCCCTAGCATCTTATTTGATGCCAAGAGAATATCCCTAGCATCTTGTTAGATTCCATGGGCATATTCCATACGCCATGTGCCAGTCTGAGCTGGTGGGCTCCCAAGACTGGCACGAGACTTATTGGTCTTGTCCTGACTTGATGGCGTATTGTTGTGGAGGTCAGGAGTGCATCGGGAGACACGTAGGAAAGCATCTAGAGTGATATACCTCGGCCCAAGTGACCAAAATGAAGAGGAAAGTCGGCCCCGTCAATAACTGATTTGGCCTGATAGCCATGTGGCCCAACTGGATCTCGATTGCCTCAGCCGAATAAAGGAAAAGGCCCAGCGGAGGTCTTACTCGGCCCATGGCAGAGGGAGCCCAGCCGAGTGTTCCTGGATTCGTCCTGGAGGAGGAGCCGGTCTAGGCTGGCTGATGCTGATGGGTGATCTCCCGCGGTGGGCCGGATAAAGCTTTTGCCGGCCCACCCGGGTCTCATCGACGCCGAGGTTCTTCCTCCGTCGAGGCGGCGCAGTCCGTGGTGGGCCGTGATGTTGGTGCCGGCCCACCCGGGACTGCTTAGTGACGAGGTCCATGGCGAGCGCTGGGGTGATGAGGTGTGTGTAGCCGAGACATGCGGGAGTCCTTGGCAGGAGCGGGTGGTGGAGACGGGGTGCTGCCGAGGTGGGCCGATGTTGGTTGATTCGGCCGACCTGGGAACCTTCAGTACCGGCGATGCCTTGTTTGGTTTTGTCAAGGTGGCGCGCAGGGGAGCTCGGCAGAGGTGTCTGGGACGCGCTTAGTTCGGCAGGAGTGAGGCTACGCATGCCCGTGGTGGGCCGAATTAGGCTCTGTCGGCCCACCCGGGTGAAGGACTTTGGCTCTTATTCGGTGTATGCTTGGTCATTTCGGCCTTTAGGTAATTAGTTCGGCCCTTGTAAGTTTGACTTGGCCCAAGAGGAGCAAATTCAGTCCTGCTGCCTCTCCGTCCAGGCCGAATTAGCTCTAATTCGGCCCAGCTATGCTTTTCCATTTTTCCCTTTGTATTTCTCTCTTAGTGCGTCATATCTTTTGATATATCTTATTTATACCTTCATTCTCCTTTATTGTAGTCTCCATATGTCTAGTGTGGTTTGTTTATACGTCAACTCTGGGGTATCTAGGGTCATATCCCCGACAAAGATTTGGGTACCACACTACCACCCAAAGGGGATCCTGTTTTCGAATTAAAACCTTTACCTGATGATCTTAAATATGTATATGATGGGTATGTAACTCCTCCAGGAGGGAGCACATGGGGCCTTTGACAAGAACCTCTCATGCTTCTTCTGGAAGGACCCCAAGGGACACTAGAAATATCACATGGTCAAGTGAGCAGATATTTGCACCCCCAAAGAGTTTGAGGGCATATGTATTCTTGCATCTCGCCAATTCAATGTGGCCCTGATGCTGAGATGGGTTTGGCAGATCCTGCGTGATGATGGAGGCCTCTGGCTCAAACTAATCAAGGACAAGTACCTGTGGGGTCGGCCTCTAGTAGATTGCGACCGTTGGGACGGCTCTCAGTTCTGGCACTCCGTCCAGGAAATTAAGAACGAGATTCGTCTAGGGATTACCTTCTCCATTGGGAATGGGGGAGGAACCATGTTTTGGCTAGACTCCTGGCTAAGAGAACACCCCTTACGGGAGGTGTACGTGAGTCTTTTCGCCATTTGTTCCGAGCCATCGCTTTGGGTCTCCACCGCGGTCCTAGAGGGGACATGGAACATCTCGTTTCGTCGTACCTTTGGCCCGGTGGAAATTTAAGCTTGGAGGGAGCTTAGGGCGGCCTTAGCGGATACGTTGGTAGACAAAGTCGACAAGGTAGCTTGGAGACTAACTCTATCTAGGTACTTCTCGGTTAGCTCGGCATATCAGTTCCTCTTCGGAAGGGAAAGCCTCCCATGGACTAAACCTCTCTAGAAGGCACCTCTCCCCTTCAAGACTAGGATATTCGTTTGGAAGCTGTTGTGTGATCGACTCCCCTCTGGGGTCGAGGTGACCAAGAGGCATGGGCCGGGGGACGGGTTGTGCCCATTGTGTGGGATCCCTGAAACGGGAACCCACATAATGTTTGCCGGTCCCGCAACTTGGTTTATGTGGAACTTTACTAGAGATGCGTTGGGCCCGGACTAGTGGTCCCATGATCTCAGAGAGTTTCTAGAAACCCAGGCAAACCATGCATGAAAGGGCCGTCACCTTTTATGGCTAGTGTTTGCCGTGATGTCCTGGTCCCTATGGAACATTCGCAATAAGATGGTTATTGAGAAGATCTACCTTGGCGTGTCTTTGACTCGGTTTTAAAATTTCTGGCATCCTTGCAGCTCTGGTACCCTCTCTGTAGACATCGGGACAAGGCGAGGCTGGACGAGATTCTGCGACGTCTCGTGGAGGCAGCACGGCGGCTCCCCCCATAGTCCGGCATAGCTTTTCATTTTTCAGTGTTCTCTCGCATGGCGAGGTGGTCTTTGTTTCTCGTTGGGACGTCTTGTGTTGTGGCCCCAACATTGCTATGTTGTTGTTCCTAACCTTATAACTTGTTGTGGATGGTTTCTTTATTTATAAAGTGGGGAAAAAGCCTATTCGAGGGTTATCTTAAATTCCATGCAAATTGATTCATGATTGTGAATTGGTGTGTTGGTCTTTGAGATCAAACTAAAGTGAGAGCAATGGAAAATGGTGGAAACTAAAAAGAGCTAGTAAAAGCTTTTTGGGGATTACAGATTTACCACTTGTATGGAAAATACTTCCTACGTTTCAAAATAGAAGATGTTTTAGGTTTATGAAGGTAATGTATGTAAACATCTTTTAATGTGTAGATTTGATATGAACCTCTCTGAACCTATACAATAAAAGATGTCTAGATACGTTACCTTCGCAAAGCTAAAACATCTTATATTATGAAACGGAGAGAGTACCAAGCCATGTCTAGAAATGTGCAAAACTGGGAGAAATCCTCTGAACAGGGTCGGCCCCATGAGGCAGGGAGCCGAATTACCTCAGTTCGGACCCCCTTCCTTTGAGAAATTTGAAAAAAAACCCACCACATTTGGTGGTTAGGAATCAGATAGCCACCGGTTTCTAGAATACTCGCAGATCACCACCGATTTGGGTGGAAACGGTGAGCGAAAACACCAGAAGGAGAGGACGCATGTCGTGCTGACCTCGAACGGCCACGGTGATGAAAGAGGCGTCGGGCATGGATGGACAACCATAGGCAGGAACGGTAAGGGTTGCCCGTGGTGAGCCTAGCAAAGACAGCCACGGCGATGAGCCTCAAGCGGACTTTCTCGTCTAAGCGGGGCTCACTCGTTGCCTTCTTGTGTTTGTGTGATACCTCTTAATTACCATGTGTGATGATTCATGTCGCCCACAAAAATCAACCAGGAGAACGATTAGCCGCAAATTTGTAGCATGCGCACGACTTGTTTACTCTTGTTAATAATGTGAGAAAGAAAAGGTCTCAATTTGGCTGGTACATATACTCTTGCAAATTGGAACAATTTTTGTCCTTATTTAGGGAAAATTGGAGCTAGTTTTGTTTAGAGCACATTGGAGCTACTAGTTGAAATAGTATTGTGATCCGAGGCAGGCTGGCGGAGTCGAAGCCGGAATCTCGCGAGTGGGCCAGGCTAGCAATACAGAAGGACCAAGCGCGAAAGTCGGAGTTCATGGGGCATAAGGGCCCGATCCGATACCGCCTAGGGTTGGGTCTTCGCTAGACTATATATACACGTACGTGGTTCTCGTACGTAGAACACGTCTAGCTAGATCCAGGTTACTGAGGGTCAAGGGAAGAAGGAAGAGAAGGAGGGGATCATGCCTGGGTTGCCGGCTTCTCGCGAGAAGGAGGACAAGGAGGAGGAGATGGTGCTGGATTTCACGTACCTGGAGCTGGAATTCGATGCCCTGAAGGTGTCCTTCGCCGACGAGCTGGTGGAGATCGAGAAGCGCATGGCAGGAGTGGCCATGGACCTCCCCCCGTTCAAGGTGGGTGAGGACGGGAAGGTGATGGAACTGGTGAGCCAGGAGTTGATCCGCGCCATCATGAAGTCGCCGCCTCATCCCAAGCCACTACCGGACTACAGCATCCCGGCCGTCCGAGCCAGCACCGGGATCACGGACGAGGAGGATCTCGAGACCATAGCGAGGTCGTTCCGGGCCTTGCAGAGTGAGCGAGACACCAAGAACGACATCATCCGGCAGTACCGCGACAACGGATACGCCTACGTCCCTCTTCCCGAACCCAACAGGTATCCCGGGAACTAGCAAGACATCCGTGATGGAGATCAGGGTTAGCTCATGATGAATCGAAGAATGCTGCTGGTCTGCGACCATCCCGTTAATTAGTCTACTCTCCGTGTTATTGAAACTATATATTATTGGCTTAATGATGGACATGATGTATGCTTCGTTTGTTGTCAAAGAGATTGCTTTCTCTTCGAGTAAAATTACCAAGTAAGTATTAGTATTCTTTTCTGATTTCTGTTTGCTTTTTATTGGCCGTGGAGTTTGCCTTCCACTCTACGCTGGTGGATATAATATACTACATCTTGTTGCTTCCTGTTAATGGATCATTGTTTATGCTGGTGATGAAATTTTGCTGTGGTTCTCAAATGATTGATAGCTAGCTTCTGCTCAAAGTTTTGTCAAGTTTGTTCTTCTCATTGTTTGAACTGGACCTTGAATAAAAACAGCACTCAATCGCACATGATAGCTAGCTATGCCCCTGGTATATGGTGAATGGAAGGATATGTAGGGCACTGAGGGCTGGCTGCATCAAGGTAATCGAGTGAGTTAACAAGGTCGTGTCTGCTCTTTAGAATTTGGATAAAACGTATGGGTAACTCCAAAGGCCCTAGTGTTGTTTCTTAGGTCACATATCTGGCTACACTGATGAACTGAAAACTGAAATTGAATGGGTAACCTGAGCATTTTCTTTATATGTGCATGATCCTATTCTTATTGTGGTCATGTTTGTTGCAATGGAAAGTTCAAAACAAATCTAACCTGAGTTTTATTTTGCCCAGTGACAATCATAAATTTGGCTTTGCATCTGACTTCAGAAAACAAAAAATGTATGTATTGAAATCCTATGTGGTCAAATCATACCAACCTTTCCAATTGGCTAGTGTAACCGTCATGCACATTTCACGTAAGAGTTAATTCTATGAAATTCCCCGAGGTTTAACAAAAGGATTACTACATTTAACCTCTTTATTTTAGAATTGGGCATTTATTAGTTCCCCAACTTCACATAAACATTTAAATAAACCACCCATGGTATTCGGTTGAGGTGGTTTTATTGATGTCATGACTGCATAACACATGACTCAAGAAATTCAGTCATGTAACCGTCTTACAAACATTAGACGCTAATTGCCCCCACGTTAGGAGGTCTGGCGCGGATGTCCGACGTCCCATCTCCTCCGTCGGCTAACTCGAACCACTTACACGAGATCACCGAATTAGGGCTTTAGGGTGCGTGCGAAGGAGATGTCCCATGTGGTGCTTATTAGTTTGGCAGAAGCGATAGCCCTGTTGAGGGCTTAGGGTACCATGTTATATAGGGCGATGGAAAAGTCACATCGCGATGGCAGTACAATAAGAGATCGTATAGAGGGTGGAGTACTACTCCATACATGTATACGTATACATAAAGGAGAGAGTTTCAGAAGGTGTGTAAAAAATAATGTTAACAGCCCCTTAATCACAACATTTGAGAAGGTTGATATTACGCTTGAACTCATCAAGATCCTCGACTACCATTGCCTTTGTTAAACCATATGCAAGTTGATCTTTGCATGATATAAACTTGATGTCTAGCATTTTTTGGCAACTCTTTCTCGAACAAAGTGGTAGTCAATCTCAGTATGTTTGATTCTGGCATGAAAGACAAGATTTACAGACAAGTAGGATGCACCTAAATTATCACACCACGAGCATGGTTTTTCCTTTAAGATAACACCAAGTTCACCAAGTAGTGCCTTAATCCATATCAAATCAGTTGTAGAATTAGCCAAGGTCTTGTATTCAACTTTAGTACTAGACCTTTGCATTGTAGCCTTTTTACTTGCACTCCATGAGACTAGATTTGGTTATAGAAATATAGCAAAACCTTTAGTGGATCGCCTATCATTAAGACAACCTGCCCAATTTGTATCTAAAAAAGTTAAGCAAACTAGAAGAGGACTTCTGAAATGTAGGCCCAACTTTTGGAGCACCCTTGATATATCTCAAAATTTGGTTTGCACCTATCAAATGAGTAGTTGTAAGAGCATGTAAATACTGGCAAACCCTATTAACTGAGAAAGAAATTCCGTGTCTTGTTAATGTTAGGTATTGCTGTGCGCCAACAATGCTTGTGTATTGTGTACTATCATCACACCCAAGTAGAGTGCCATTGTTAAGAGACAATTTTTCATGCAAGATAATAGTGTAGAAGATTAAGAGAATTTTTCATACCAACTTGAGAAATGGATCACCATGAAGCTTCTTTACCTCAATTTCCAATAAGTCCAAATATCGTAAGTCCTTGAGAGCAAAGTTGCCATTGCGATCATGAAGCAGTGCCGGAATAGCATGATCTATGAATGTGTAACTATAATATCATCAACATATATTGATGTAGCCCATCATATGAAAAATGCCATGCCATTTTATTGATCCAAGTCATGATACACCAGCAAATACAACTAAGGTGAATTCCATCCATCACTTGTCCTCATTTGGTCCTCACTTGAATGGAATGCTACTTGAGAAAAATGCCCATCTTATAACTAGGTCCATACCCATGATCATGATGCCAAGAGGACATGCAAAGCATGCCTAGGGAGCCAAGACCCCCAAGCAACAAACATGGACGAGAAGGCACAAGAATCATCCCCTCTAGGACCGATGTCTCCACCATCCACATGCCGGAGTATCCATCACATCTAACTGGAGTCTCTATCCATGCTACATAGGAGTCTCTGGCCATACTCTTTCAGACTTGCTTAGCCAGTGCTGACACCATGTAGAACCCTAGATCAGAGACCACACGGAGACCGCCCAGAAACTCCAACATCATGACCATCGACTGGAGTCTCCACCATGAGGACACCAGAATATCCAACATGCATGCATCGGAGTCTTCGGCATGCATAATGGGCCTATGACATCTAATCTAGACCTCAACCCATGAAACCTCCCAATCCTAACATAATTTCCTCTTTATGCCCAAACTACCCCTATTTAAGTGGATGGCCTATACATATGCCGCCACCTCCTATAAAACCTAGATTGGGATAATGAATTAGAGAGAGCTTTGATCCTTTCCCCCTTGTGTGGAACTCCCTTAGAGATGATTCAGGTTCTTTACATAGCTACTCTTTCCCCATGTTGATTCTAGTATGCATATGCCAATCTTCACTATCAAGGTTTTAGTAGGACCAATCTTCAATAGTATTTTGACCGGCCGGTAAGAAAGAATCGGTTTCAATTCGAGCGAGTTTTGGCTTGTATTTTGAGTATTGGACACTACTAGGAAAACAGCTATAGGTAATCAGCACATCCGTGGCTCACATGGTTGAAGTGCCCCACGGCTAAAACAGGCGTGGCTCACCTGTGGGCAGTGCCCTACTAGTAACTAGAACAACCGTGGCGCACATGACTATAGTGCGCCACAGATGTGTGGCCAGGGCTGTGGCGCACGCCAAACATCCAGAAGCGCACTATAGTCATGTGCGCCACGGTTGTTAGTGTCATCTGTGGCGCACATGGGGGGTGCGCGCCTAAGCACGCCTCTCTGCTGTGAACCATCCACAAGCATCTGGCGCACATGGCATAGTGCGCCACAGAAGTTTGTACAACCGTGGCGCACTATGGCATGTGCGCCATGATGTAGTGGCATGCACCAACTCCACCCCCCGTGGATCGCCTTTTAGGGTTTGCAAAAATAAAAGAAAATTATAAACACTTCAAAAATTAAATCCTTTCATATTTAGGTAGGTAATGTGGTATAGCTTCTAGTAAAATTAACAAAAATGAGTTTCGACTTTATTTGCAAAAAAGTTATGCCACGGTAAAAGGCGTAACTTTTGCATACGATATCGAAAAAATCGTATAATATACCAAAATGAAGAGAACGAGATTAAGATCTGCTCGCGACCTCTGGTCGTTTAGCGATTTTAGATTTTCAAAATTCGAAAAGAGTAAAAGTTACGGTCAAAAACCGTTTTTCTGCAGAAAAAAATACAGGCGACTTATCCGTGGCGCACCTACACCTAGTGCGCCACGGATAAGCTTGGAGATTCAAATTTGAATCCCCACCCCGCCCTCCTCCTCCCTTTCCCCTTTTCCCTCTTCCTCTCCCTTTCCCTTTCCACTTTTCCCTTCCCCTTTTCCCTCTTCCTCTCCCTTTCCCTTCTCCTTCTTCCTTCTTCCTTCTTCCTTCTTCCTTCTTCCTTCTCCCTTCTCCTCCTTCCCCTTCTCCTCTTCTTGCAGTGATGGCACGACGTCGACCTCCTTCTCCTCCTCCTCGCAGTGACAACGGGAGACGGCGGTGCAACGGCGGCCTCCTTATCCTCCTCGCGACGGCGGTGCAACGGCGGCCTCCTTCTCCTCCTCTTCCTCCTCTGCCTCCTGTTCTTCTCCTCCTCTTCCTCCTCTGCCTCCTCTTATTCTTCTTCTCCTCCTCTTCCTCCTCTTCTCCTCCTCCTCCTCCTCTTCTTCTCCTCCTCTGCCTCATCTTCTTCTTCTCCTCCTCTTCCTCCTATTCTCCTCTTCCTCCTCCTTGCAGTTCCGACGACGACACCGACGCGCGACCGATCGACGGGCGATGGCGACCTGCACCGACGCGCGACCGCACTGACGACGAGATCCAGATCTGCTGCTTTTTTTTTGAATTTTGAAATTTACATCCGTGGCGCACAGCACCTAGTGCGCCACGGTTATCGTTTCATACGCGTGGCGCACCTGCCCAAACTTCTGTGGCGCACTGGCATGTGCGCCACGCCTGTCTCTAAACTTCTGTGGCGCACTAGGCAGTGCGCCACAGAAGTTTAAACTTCTGTAGCGCAAGGCACGTGGCGCACTGCTAGTGCGCCACAGATGATGTTTCATGGTGCGCCACTAAAGGCCATTTTTATAGTAGTGGGAGGTTGATATATTGTTGGTTTATTGTTACTTTGATTATACGGTGCTTCGCTATGTATCTTCACGTGTGCGTGTCATTTTCTTCATGTTCTTCTTCGTCTCCCTCGAATGCCCCTCAAAACCCACAAATCCATGAAAACTGAGCCACGTGTTTCCCGCATCATATGGTATCAGGTCCCAGGTTTCCACAGATTCGACCCCTACCTCTATCCCCAAACTTTTCTTGCAAAATTTCAAGAATACCAAAAATATCGTCCCAAATTTCCTTTGGGTTGATCTCTCATTTTGGTGAGTTTTGGTCGAAAGGAAATATCGTTTCATTTTGTAGTTTTCCCTACCCAATTTTAAAATGAGAGATCAACCCAAAGAAATATGGCAAGAAAACTAGACTTTGGACTTCGTCTACCTTTGCCTGCATTTTCCCTACCTAATTTAGCCAATTTTCCACGATTTTGAGGCCTCGAATTCCAGATTTCTGGCAGGAACAAGAACAGCTTTCGAGACCCAACACCGGAGTCTCTGACAAGTCAACACTGGAATCTCGACCCACCTCTAGATCTCCAACCAACACACCCCGGATTCTCCGACCTCCCTGACCCAGTTTCACCGCTTTTCCATTTGGATAACACCCCTTGACGATTGTGTTTCTTTTGCGTGTCTATGTTCTAACAAAAGCTTCTGCAACATCCCTCGTGCTCGACATTGACACCACGGAACACAAGCACTCCTTGCACCACCGGTTGCAAGTTCGTGAATAAATCATACTGAAGGTATAACATGCACTACATTGTTAACCCCTTCTTCATTTGTGTGTTACCTATCCTAACGAGATTAGTTTGCTTATGTTTGTCAAAGCATTATGCGCTTGTTCTTGATAGTAATAATGTGCTAAGCAAATTATAAGTTGGCTCGGGAAGCAAAGAAGGGAAATAATAAAAAAGACAAAAAAAGTGTCTCCCAATATCTAGTAGAGTCTAAAAGCTTGTAAGCACGAGAGTAGAATTAACAAGGCAAGTGCTTAAATCCGTTGGTTCTCTACTTTTGGAAAAGTATCTATGGTCTCTCTTTGAGTTAGATTTAGTCTATGTTAGGATCGTTTTAGATAACCCATATATTCGTTTTAACCTATTTATCTCCATCGTGTGTGTTTTCTCACAGGTTCTCTTCACATTTTTTGACCTTTTCCTTCGACATTGTTTTGTTATTGGATGTTAACCCACTTATGACATAGCCTTTTTGTTTGGTATTTTCATTGGATTTCAACTTTTTCTAACCTATCGACCCATAAAAGTGTGTGCGTTGAGTTTGCTTCTTGGTACTCTGTTGACAAGCCACTTCTCATATTGTTTCTTGATTCATTATTGGCCATTCCACTTGACAAAGTACTATATACAAGGTAAGCAAGGTGACATGCAATATACCAGTTGTGCTACTTAACTCTTGTATTATGAGATAATGGCTAGTGACGGTGAAGGAGAAATGGAAAATGAATCACACGAATGTCCATTTGTCACACATGATGAATACTTTTAAGTTCATCGAGCAACACAGGATTGTTTCAATAGCTATGAAGTCAGAGTGCAAGAATTTAATGTGGAGACCAACATTCGCTTTGCTGAAGTGAACGAACAATTGGATTAACGCTTCAATCACCTAGAAGAACTCATCACAAAGATAGCTCAAGGTCATTCAAGATCTTCAAGCTCAAGCCGCTCTGGCCATTCTTCAAGATCTCGCTCAAGCCATTACGTGAGAAAAAATTCAAGGCCCACACCACCAAAATGTGGATGAAGAAGGAGCTCGGCGAAGGCGTGAAATAAGTAAGCTATCCTAAGAAACCAACATAAATGGCATGAGCACCCTCAAGAACCAATCAAAGCGCCTAAATGGCGACAAGAAGAGCCTCCACCAAATCATGAAGCTCATAATGATCAACCTCGTCATGGAAACAATGAACAACATCCAAGACATAAAAAAAGAACGTAAAATTGTCAATATACAAGAATAACGTCACCAAGAAGACAACTGACATCATCAACAATGTACTCCACCCCCTCCAAACCAAGCACATCAACATAGAAATGGAGGAACAAGTGGTGACCCTGGATATGATGGAGGCAATGATTGTGCAAAGTGTCCTCATCATCGTCACCACCACCGACACTGACATCGTCACCACCACCGACACCGCCATCATGAATCAAGTGAACAAAATGAGCGCAATCGTCACAAAAATGAAGAAAAATTTGGCAAGATCAAATTCACGACCCCTAATTGTCAGGAGAAAATGACCCAGGACTATATTTCTCATGGGCACCGATGAGTGTATTTTTGTAGCATGTTTATCGTATGTTTTTGCATAAGTAGTGATAGGATTTTGGTATTTTACCGTGATTATGTGCATCTTATGGGTTTGTTTCACTAGGATCCTAGGATCAAAGGTGCTGATGGAAAATATAATTAAAGTTATCAATTTTGGGCGCAAATATGCTAATTGAAGGCCAATAAATCTTTCCATATAATTACTCATGCACCTCGGAGAAAAGCAATGAAAACAACTCAAACAGGGCGAATAGAGGGTTTAACAACCACTAGTACAGGCGAGACCCATCTATAACACCCTCACGTGCTACCACATGTCATCGAAGTTACCTCGTCAAATAGTTTCACCCCGTGCATATGGATCGAAGACACCACAGTTCATAGAAACCTCATACTGGAAGGGATCTAGAGGGCGAACAAGAGTGAACTAGCAGAAGAGCTTCGATCCTCACCGCTACGAAGATCTTTCGAGGCCTAGGCATCATCTTCATAATCGACCGCTACATATCCATCACCATCCCCTACATCTCATTTACATTCATCTTGTTGTAATCCCTAAACTCAGTTGTGGATTTGCACGAGTATCCATCTATCCATTTGTATTCCATTCATACTATTATGATGATGTTAATTGTATCCATGTGTGAGTAGTTTTTCCTTCTTCTTGGGGAGATGGAGAAACCCTAGCAACGTTATGAATTGAAATAAATGTGACCTATAACTTTGGTTTATGAGTATATATTAGTTTGCTCTCTTGATGCTATGTGAAAAGGGAGGGAACTTCCGGTGAACATGTGGTGGTGTTGAAGGTGTTAAGTGGCACGTCACACTGGATCATCATTCATGTGGACAAGGGGAATAAGAGGAAACTCACAAAGCTATGTCCATGACCATGGGGTTAACCCTTAATTGCTGGAGATCAGGGGGCTGTCCTACGATCACAGTTGTGGTTATGAGGGGTGGGATATCAGATGTTTGGTGTGATCACCTTCTTTGTAGCTTCTCCCATACATAAGCATGAAGAAAGATATAGATCTATCCTAATAATGATTAACCCAATTGTTAGTAGTGTATCCAACACTCTTTGAGAACGCTTTAGCGCTAATGTAGCTTCATATTATTGATATCATGAACGTTCCTATTTGTTTATGTGCACTATATTAATATTGATTTGTTCACACACACAAACACTCTCAAACATCATAACTTAAATCAAAGATAACTCCCAAGAACTCCTTGGTTAATAGTAGTAAGGGGCATTAAGACCTCTATCGATAGCTCTTTGTGGTTCGATACTCGTATTTCGAAACTATCTACACTAGTTGAATGCTCGTGCTTCGCTACAGCTCGTTATCTACTGTTGCACGTGTAAATATAAAGTACACATAAACATCTATGTACGTGCAAATAGTCACATGCTTTGAAAATTTTAAATTTTAATTTGCATTATTTAACTTTATGTTTGCATAAAGCAAAGGGGAAACATATCTATGCAAAATTAAAATATGGTCATATGTTTATGCATAAAAAATAAATTCTCTCACTACACCTCTTTTGTTTATGTAATTTTTTTGTTTCCTTCCAAAGCCATTATGTAGGAACATAGAGTCTCCATCAGGGATTCTTTTTTCTCGACAGGTAATTCCGATATCTCACTGAAAATCGGTGCTTTCGGTTACCATCCTCCGTAAATTATATTACCAACAATTCAACAGTTTTTTAAAATTTAATAAATTTTGGTAAATTTAGTAGAATTTTTAAACACGTTTGAATATTCTCGGATATACTACCGGCATCACCAATATTTTCTTTAACCGAGAAATAATCTTGGTCTCAAATGTTTTTCCGAAAACCTTTGTGCACTATAGGAAAATTTCAAGACGCCGACGACATTTAGTCGGGGCCGTTGGCATAGGCCCCGAGTCGTGCATCCTAGAAAAATGTCCGACGATGTAGAGATGCCGTCGGCGTAGGACTTGGTGGGCCGACAGAAACCATCGGCATAGGTAGGTCATCGGCGTCGGGGCTTGGCCGTGACGGCGGTGCGACGACATCACACCTACGCCGACGGCTTAGCCGTTGGCCCAGGTTTCACACCTACGCCGATGGCAATGCCGTCTGCATAACTATTTTCCCTTTTACCACATTAATCCTAGAAATATCATAACTAAAACATTCTAATTCAGAAAAATATAAATAATATATCAAATTTTGTAGAAAAAAACTATCTACATACACTCAATTAGTACACATTTGTGTTGAATAAAAACTAAGCAAAACATAAAAACATTTCATATACTTTCATATAACACATTTTAAAAGATATTCAAAATAGAAAATATGGTGGAATAGCTCAAAAACTCCCGCTATGGGGCAACCTAAGTGAATCTTGTGTTAAAATGGTCACATGCTTAGTTTTACGTGTAGGTATGACATAAGCAAGCACAAATGAATATATAAGTCCATTGAACAACCCTCGTTGGAGGCTGGTCAAAGGAGTAGATCTACGGGATCCATAGTCTAGGGTTTCGGTAGAAACCGACCACCGGATCGTCAGAATACCTAAAAAATTTGCATGTGGCTCTAACCTATGTGTACAAGTGTGGTGCAATGTATACAGAGGCAATATATAGCTCCCAGGTGTGACCATGTTCACTTACACTTAGTAGTTAGTAAAGCTCTATACTGAGAGATTTGAACTATAGGTACATATCTAATGCTTATTATATTTTGGAAAATTTATTTTAAGGTTAAAAATATGCTATTTTATCACAGATCCACTACATGCCTGTTATTTTGAATCTTCATCCCGCTATTTTGACCATAGTTTGAAACATACATAAGAAATTCAAAATTGATCCAGAAAATGTAAAACTTTTGCGTGGTGTCATATTATATGACATAGTTGCAAGTAAAAATATAAAAATTAGAATATTACAAATATCTCAAAAAAACCTTCTCAGGGCTTGTTCGGTTCACGTGGAACTAATACCCACGTGTAACAAACCACCCGTGGAATTGGGTGATCCCCTTGTGTCACCAAGATCCCCGCTAATCCCTTCCCCTAATCCCTGCATGTCTTTTGCTTATTCGGTTAGTCCCTAGGAAAACTGCAGCCAAGGGAATCAACGTAGTAACCACCAATCAAACTGCAGCCAAGGGAAACCAATCTGACGGAGCAACCGCTTCTTCTTCTCCGGCATGCAATCTGACAGAGCACCGCTTCTTCTTCTCTGGCATGAATAGGCACGCGGAGATGGGACCTCGCCTAGGCTATGGCTCCACTCCGGGCTCTTGAGAGGAAATCTGTGCGGGGCTAGGAGCGACCGACTCCTCCGGCCAGTTTTGCAGCCGAGACCCACTTCATCCTCGCTGCCGTCCTTCCGTTCCGTCGCCGGCGGCGGCGCGGCGGGCCAGAAAGGAGAGGTTGCTTCGCCATACCGTTTCGGGACGACCACGCGCAGAATAATTCCACGGGTTGGGACTAGAGATTTTTTATCCCCCCGATTTGGACGGGATTGGGGAAGTTTACCCGGGGGTTAGATCTCGACCGGGGCTAATCGAACGTGTTATTTAGTGTGGTCTGGATTGCTTCCCGGCGTGACCCGATCCCGGTTGACACACGGGGATTGAAGTCATATCCCGGCCGGGACGGGACTAACCGAACAAGCCCTCAGAAATAAATTATTATATTCGAGGTTTCATGGCTTTCATGCCAAACGACCAATATTATGACTAGAATTGCGGCATATTTTTGGTAATATGCCAATATTGTGTACACATGTGCATCTTGGGCTTACGAACAATGTTGCAGAAAAAAGTTTTCCTTTTCGTCACAACCAAAAATATATTTTTCAATTTTCGAGTACCAAAAAGAGGGTGTTTTATGAAGCAACCATCAAATGAAAGTTTTGAAATGATATCACCCCAGTTTTCAAAATACTATACCATCTTCCATGGACATTGTCCCAACCGAGTTATCTTAAACCTTTCCGTTCATCCCTTGTAAAAAAAATAAATCCTGCCAAATCAGTACGAAGTGAGTTAGATTAGAACTACAGATGCATGATCTAATGCAGAAGACATGTGGTATCCCCGTAGTGTCCATGCAAACATACGGACGCACATAGCATCAGGAAAATAATAAAGACCAGGTGTTAACATGGGTTACCAAGACCCCCTCGAAGGAGCCTCAAGCCTCCCCTTGTTGGGCAAGAGGAAATTCCATGATTTGATCCATAACCAAATCGTAAGAATAAGTATACAAACCAAATAGCAGAAGTTGCCATGAACCAAATCGGAGAGGGGTAGTTAGGACTCGATCAGGACAAGGGGTAGGAGCTCCTCCACCCCTATAAATACACCCCCAAGGGTGCCCATTGTAACCAACCCCACCATCCTGAATGCAATTTCAAGGAGTGGAGTGAGAAGCCAAGTTCGGCCGCCCATTCCTTCTCGTTAGAGGCTCTAGCTGAAAGTTTGGCAAGTCAGGCCTGCGGATGCCAACTTGCCGAGCCTCGGTTTTATCCTCGGCGAGTCACGACAACGTGTGGCAGCTGAACTTGGTTAAAAAAACACCGCGTGTCATTTTACTTGCCGTGTACGACGCCTTTGTCCAAAGGCGCCATACACCACCTCGACGCTTTGTTACAGCTATCGCAAATCCGGGGTGACGTGCACCTCACCTCATTGTGTTGTTCTACAAGAAGCCGGCCGGCGTAGGTGACGGCGCTCAGGCGCTGCGCTAAGTCCATCGATGAGGTCCACAATTTTTGTGGGTTTTTAGCATTTTTTCACTAAATGCCTTCGATTTTAAAAGTTTTTAGTGTTGGAATTTGTTCAAAGAGCCGATGACTTTGTTCAAAGAGCCGATGACTTTGTTCAAAGAGCCGATGTATATTGGGCTATTGGCCCATTAGACAAATTCTGAAATTCTCTTTGGCCCACTTGTATATTGCAGCACATGGCTGTGCTAGTGGTGCTAAAGTTTACCTCATATCATTGAAGTTGAGAGAGTTGACCACCTTATATAGTAGAGTGTTGCACCACTCACTAAGGTGACAAGAAGAGTAGCCTCGACCTCCTCCGGCCGCCGCCTCGCCACGCCACGACGCAGCGCCCGCTGGTTGCGGAATCTCGCGAGCCGAGCTTTGGTTTGCTTGTTGGGAAAACTGATTATGAGTCATTAATGGACGCGTTAAGTTACCGACTCGGACGTGGGCTGAGCCCACGGGCCTCCTAACCTGCATTATATAAGCGTCGGGGCCAAACCTAATCGACACAGTATCACACGCGCCTACCTCCAGAACCTTGCGCCACCGTCTTTGTCTTCCCCATCCCGGCTTGCGGCGTGCACCGCAGATCGGGACAGTAGGCCTCCGGAACCCCGCCTCTCGTGAACCTGTACTGGTGAGGGGCGATCAGGTTTTTGGGGAGCGCTCAAGCGCGAATACTGACAACCACGACGTCGTCCGATGGCAAGTTCCTGAACGACGACTTCTTTCCAGACATCAGTGACCTCTTCGACAACCTCAACATGGGCGACGCTGCTGCAACCGCTGCGGCTGCTATTCAGCCTACTCTGTACGTGATACTCAACTGTCTTTTTCTGATTATGCTAGAGTCCTTTGCTCTAGCGTTTGGTGTAGATGTGATAGGTTTATCTCCTATAGATGTAATCTGTTCATCTACTTTGTTGATCTGCATGATTGGTTTTACTACTGTCTGTATGATCATGGTTTATCAGTTTATTATTCGGATTAAATCATATGGATTATTGCTTATATTTCCAACATTTAGGCATCTTTTACATAATGCATGCCTTAAATGTTGAAAGCTTTTGAGACTTTTTTTAAAATATCTTTGATGTTTTAAGTTTTTGAGGTTTTTTCTTCAAAATTTCTTTGATGTTTAAAACATTTAAGGCTTTTACTTGAATTTGCCTTCCATGGTAAGTAATTGAAACATTTTTAAAATATGCCTTCACCAAAATGTCTTCCATAGTGGATGGCAGAAAGACGAATTGCGAGGGCTACTAAGGATTTATCTCTCCCGATTGATCTGGCACTTTTGCATTTTGGCCACTCCACCTTTCTTCTTTCTTCCCATATGATCCTTTTACTTTCACTTAGCCCCTTGACTGCATATACTCCTTCATGCTCAAGTCCATTTATGAGGAAGCATGCCTTCTCGCACAAAACTGCAAAACAAACTCAGGGAATATAAAACTGTACGTTTTTTTTGCAATTCACTACAGGAAAGAACTGAGGTGCCGACGGCCGGCCGGCTGCCTCCTCTGACCAGCCCAGCCGTCGGCGTAGGGCGGCCATCGGCGTACATGACTGTGCCGAGGGTAGTACTCGGCGTAGCGTGGCTGTCGTTGTAGTAGAGAGGATAGTGCCGACGGGGACTCTCGGCGTAGGTACAGCCCTCGGTGTAGCCCCAGTTTATACACGACGACAGAAACAACGTTAGGTAGCCAGACTGTGCCGACAGGCTGGCCTTCGGCACAGCTCTTTGAAAAAAATTGTTTGGTCTGTGCCGACGGCTAGCCCTCCAGATTTTTTTCCTTCTATGCCATTAATTTTAAAAAAATCATAACTAAATCATTCGAATTCAGAAAAATACAAATAATATATCAAAATTTGCAGAAAAATAAGATCTATCTATCTACACTCAAATATTACACATTTGTAAATAAAAATTAAGTGAAACATAAAACATTATATATAGTTTAAAATGAGCATTGGAAATTCAAAAACGATTCAAACAATGTGAAACCTTCGCGTGGTGTCATATTATGTGACATAGTTAGAAGGAAAAATATCAAACTTAGTATATTGATTATGTCTAAAAAAACCTTCACAAAATGACCTATCTCGATCGAGGTTTCTTGGCTTTCGGGTCGAATGATCAATGTTATGGCTAGAATGAAGGCATAGTTTGTGATAATATGCCCATATTGTGCACACATGTGTATCATGGGATGACGAACAATGTTTCAGGAGGAAGTTTTCCTTTTCGTCGACCAAACAGTCTTTTTCCATTTTTCTAGTGCAAAAAACGGACGGTTTTGTCAAGCAATCACCAAATGGATAATTCAAAATGCTACCATCATATTTTGAAAAATACTAGACCACCTTACATGGATAATGTCATAATAGGGGGGTCTCAAACCTTTCCGACTATCCCTGGTAAAAAAGACAAATTCCAGCCGAATCTGCAGGAAGTGGGTCAGATATGAACTACAGGTACATGATCAGATGCTTATGAGTTTTTACAAAACATCATTTTTACGTTCATAATATGTTGTGTCATCAGAGATCCACTTCAATTTTAGCGAGTCTCACCCCCGAGCTAAGATTATTCATGCCCGCCCTTCGACAAAGTTTAATGATAGTTTAAAACGGGCATTAGAAATTCAAAGACGATCTAAACAATGCAAAACCTTCGCGTGGTGTCATATTATGTGACATAGTTAGAAGGAAAAATATCAAAGTTGGTATATTGATTATGTCTCAAAAAACCTTCACAAAATGACCTACCTCGTTCGAGGTTTCTTGCTTTCGGGTCAAATGACCAATGTTATGGCTAGAATGAAGGCATAGTTTATGATAATGTATCCATATTGTGCATACATGTGCATCATGGGATGGAGAATAACGTTTCAGGAGCAATTTTTCCTTTTCTTCGAACCAAAAAACCGTTTTCTATTTTCCGAGTGCAAAAAACAGATGGTTTTGTGAAGCAACCACCAAATGGCTAATTCAAAATGCTACCATCACATTTTTCAAAAATACTAGACCACTTTACATGGATAATGTCATAATAGGGGGATCTCAAACCTTTCCGACTATCCCTGGTAAAAAAGACAAATTCTTGCCGAATCTGCATGAAGTGGGTCAGATATGAACTACAGGTACATGATCAGATGCTTATTATTTTTTACAAACATCATTTTTTAGGTTCATAATATGTTGTGTCATGAGACTTTTTTTGAAATATCTTTGATGTTTTAAGTTTTTGAGGTTTTTTCTTCAAAATGTCTTTGATGTTTAAAACATTTAAGGCTTTTACTTGAATTTGCCTTGCATGGTAAGTAATTGAAGCATTTTTAAAATATGCCTACACCAAAATGTCTTTCCATAGTGGATGGCAGAAAGACGAATTGCGAGGGCTACTAAGGATTTATCTCCCCCGATTGATCTGGTTGCATTTTGGCCACTCCAGCTTTCTTTATTTCTTTCCATATGATCCTTTTCCTTTCACTTAGCCCCTTGACTGCATATAATCCTTCATGCTCAAGTCCATTTATGAGGAAGCGTGCCTTCTCGCACAAAACTGGAAAACAAACTCAGAGAATATAAACTGTACATTTTTTTTGTTGCAATTCACTACAGGAAAGAACTGAGGTCCCGACGGCCGTCCGGCTACGCCGACGGCCATATATCGGGGCCGTCGTCGTAGCTGTCTCTCCCGGCCAGCCGACCAGCCCGGCCGTCTGTGTAGGGCGGCCCTCAACGTAGATGACTGTGCCGAGGGTAGTGCTCGGCGTAGCGTGGCTGTCGTTTTAGTAGAGAGGGTTGTGCCGACGGGGACCCTCGGCGTAGGTACAGCCCTCGGCGTAGCCCCAGTTTAGACACGACGACAGAAACAACGTTAGGTAGCCAGGCTGTGCCGACAGGCTGGCCGTCGGCACAGCTCTTTGGAAAAAATTGTTTGGTCTGTGCCGACGGCTAGGCCTCTAGATTTTTTTCCTTCTATGTCATTAATTTTAAAAAAATCATAACTAAATCATTCTAATTCAGAAAAATACAAATAATATATTAAAATTTGCAGAAAAATAAGATCTATCTATCTACACTCAAATATTACACATTTGTAAACAAAAATTAAGTGAAACATAAAACATTAGATATAGGTTAAAACGAGCATTAGAAATTCAAAAACGATTCAAACAATGCGAAACCTTCGCGTGGTGTCATATTATGTGACATAGTTAGGAGGAAAAATATCAAACTTAGTATATTGATTATGTCTAAAAAAACCTTCACAAAATGACCTATCTCGATCGAGGTTTCTTAGCTTTCGGGTCGAATGATCAATGTTATGGCTAGAATGAAGGCATAGTTTGTGATAATATGCCCATATTGTGCATACATGTGCATCATGGGATGGCGAACAATGTTTCATGAGGAAGTTTTCCTTTTCGTCGCACCAAATAGTCGTTTTCCAGTTTTCGACTGCAAAAAACGGACGGTTTTGTCAAGCAATCACCAAATGGCTAATTCAAAATGCTACCATCACATTTTTCAAAAATACTAGACCGACTTACATGGATAATGTCATAATAGGGGGATCTCAAACCTTTCCGACTATCCCTGGTAAAAAAGACAAATTCCTGCCGAATCTGCAGGAAGTGGGTCAGATATGAACTACAGGTACATGATCGGATGCTTATTATTTTTTACAAAACATCATTTTTTAGGTTCATAATATGTTGTGTCATTAGAGATCCACTTCAATTTTAGCGAGTCTCACCCCCGAGCTAAGATTCTTTTTGCCCGCCCTTCGACAAAGTTTAATGATAGTTTAAAACGGGCATTAGAAATTCAAAAACTATCTAAACAATGCAAAACATTCGCGTGGTGTCATATTATGTGACATAGTTAGAAGGAAAAATATCAAACTTGGTATATTGATTATGTCTCAAAAAAACCTTCACAAAATGACCTATCTCATTCGAGGTTTCTTGCTTTCGGGTCAAATGACCAATGTTATGGCTAGAATGAAGGCATAGTTTATGATAATGTGTCCATATTATGCATATATGTGCATCATGGGATGGAGAATAACATTTCAGGAGGAAGTTTTCCTTTTCGTCGAACCAAAAAGCCGTTTTCCATTTTCCGAGTGCAAAAAACAGACGGTTTTGTGAAGCAACCACCAAATGGCTAATTCGAAATGCTACCATCACATTTTTCAAAAATACTAGACCACTTTACATGGATAATGTCATAACAGGGGATCTCAAACCTTTTCGACTATCCCTGGTGAAAAAGACAAATTCCTGCCGAATCGGCAGGAAGTGGGTCAGATATGAACTACAGGTACATAATCGGATGCTTACGAGTTTTTACAAAACATCATTTTTAGGTTCATAATATGTTGTGTCATAAGATATCCACTTCAAGTTTAGCGAGTCTCACCCCCGAGCTAAGATTCTTCATGCCCGCCATTCGACAAAGTTTAATGATAGTTTAAAACAGGCATTAAAAATTAAAAAACGATCTAAACAATGCGAAACCTTCGCATGGTGTCATATTATGTGACATAGTTAGAAGGAAAAATATCAAACTTGGTATATTGATTATGTCTCAAAAAACCTTCACAAAATGACCTATCTCGTTCGAGGTTTCTTGGCTTTCGGATCAAATGACCAATGTTATGGCTAGAATGAAGGCATAGTTTATGATAATGTGTCCATATTGTGCATACATGTGCATCATGGGATGGCGAATAGCGTTTCAGGAGGAAGTTTTCCTTTTCGTCGCACCAAAAAGCTATTTTCCATTTTTCGAGTGCAAAAAACGGACGGTTTTGTGAAGCAACGACCGAATGGCTAATTCAAAATGCTACCATCACATTTTTCAAAAATACTAGACCGCCTTACATGGATAATGTTATAACAGGGGGATTTCAAACCTTGCTGACTATCCCTGGTGAAAAAGACAAATTCCTGCTGAATCGATAGGAAGTGGGTCGATATGACCCATGTGTATATGATCGACGCTCATGATTTTTTAAAAAATCATTTTAGGTTAATAATATGTTGTTTCATCAGAGATCCACTTCAATTTTAGTGAGTCTAATCCCGAGCTAAAATCTTCATGCCCGCCTTCGACAAAGTTTAATGATAGTTTAAAATGGGCATTAGAAATTCAAAAATGATCTAAACAATGTGAAACCTTCGCGTGGTGTCATATTATGTGACATAGTTAGAAGGAAAAATGTCAAACTTGGTATATTGATTATGTCTAAAAAAACCTTCACAAAATGACCTATCTCGTTCGAGGTTTCTTGCTTTCGGGTCAAATGACCAATGTTATGGCTAGAATGAAGGCATAGTTTATGATAATGTGTCCATATTGTGCATACATGTGTATCATGGGATGGGGAATAACGTTCCAGGAGGAAGTTTTCCTTTTCGTCGCACCAAAAATTCGTTTTCCATTTTTCGAGTGCAAAAAATGGACGGTTTTATGAAGCAACCACCAAATGTCTAATTCAAAATGCTACCATCACATTTTTCAAAAATACTAGACCATCTTACATGGATAATGTCATAACAGGGGGATCTCAAACCTTTTCGTCTATACCTGGGGAAAAAGACAAATTCCTGCCGAATCGGTAGGAAATGGGTCAGATATAAACTACATGTACATGATTGGATGCGTATGAGTTTTTACAAAACATCATTTTTAGGTTCATAATATGTTGTGTCATCAGAGATCCACTTAAAGTTTAGTGAGTCTCACCCCCGAGCTAAGATTCTTTTTGCCCGCCCTTCGACAAAGTTTAATGATAGTTTAAAACGGGCATTAGAAATTCAAAAACTATCTAAACAATGCAAAACATTCGCGTGGTGTCATATTATGTGACATAGTTAGAAGGAAAAATATCAAACTTGGTATATTGATTATGTCTCAAAAAAACCTTCACAAAATGACCTATCTCATTCGAGGTTTCTTGCTTTCGGGTCAAATGACCAATGTTATGGCTAGAATGAAGGCATAGTTTATGATAATGTGTCCATATTATGCATATATGTGCATCATGGGATGGAGAATAACATTTCAGGAGGAAGTTTTCCTTTTCGTCGAACCAAAAAGCCGTTTTCCATTTTCCGAGTGCAAAAAACAGACGGTTTTGTGAAGCAACCACCAAATGGCTAATTCGAAATGCTACCATCACATTTTTCAAAAATACTAGACCACTTTACATGGATAATGTCATAACAGGGGATCTCAAACCTTTTCGACTATCCCTGGTGAAAAAGACAAATTCCTGCCGAATCGGCAGGAAGTGGGTCAGATATGAACTACAGGTACATAATCGGATGCTTACGAGTTTTTACAAAACATCATTTTTAGGTTCATAATATGTTGTGTCATAAGATATCCACTTCAAGTTTAGCGAGTCTCACCCCCGAGCTAAGATTCTTCATGCCCGCCATTCGACAAAGTTTAATGATAGTTTAAAACAGGCATTAAAAATTAAAAAACAATCTAAACAATGCGAAACCTTCGCATGGTGTCATATTATGTGACATAGTTAGAAGGAAAAATATCAAACTTGGTATATTGATTATGTCTCAAAAAACCTTCACAAAATGACCTATCTCGTTCGAGGTTTCTTGGCTTTCGGATCAAATGACCAATGTTATGGCTAGAATGAAGGCATAGTTTATGATAATGTGTCCATATTGTGCATACATGTGCATCATGGGATGGCGAATAGCGTTTCAGGAGGAAGTTTTCCTTTTCGTCGCACCAAAAAGCTATTTTCCATTTTTCGAGTGCAAAAAACGGACGGTTTTGTGAAGCAACGACCGAATGGCTAATTCAAAATGCTACCATCACATTTTTCAAAAATACTAGACCGCCTTACATGGATAATGTTATAACAGGGGGATCTCAAACCTTTCTGACTATCCCTGGTGAAAAAGACAAATTCCTGCTGAATCGATAGGAAGTGGGTCAGATATGACCTACAGGTATATGACCGGACGCTCATGATTTTTTTAAAAAATCATTTTTAGGTTAATAATATGTTGTTTCATCAGAGATCCACTTCAATTTTAGTGAGTCTAATCCCCGAGCTAAAAATCTTCATGCCCGCCCTTCGACAAAGTTTAATGATAGTTTAAAATGGGCATTAGAAATTCAAAAATGATCTAAACAATGTGAAACCTTCGCGTGGTGTCATATTATGTGACATAGTTAGAAGGAAAAATGTCAAACTTGGTATATTGATTATGTCTAAAAAAACCTTCACAAAATGACCTATCTCGTTCGAGGTTTCTTGCTTTCGGGTCAAATGACCAATGTTATGGCTAGAATGAAGGCATAGTTTATGATAATGTGTCCATATTGTGCATACATGTGTATCATGGGATGGGGAATAACGTTCCAGGAGGAAGTTTTCCTTTTCGTCGCACCAAAAATTCGTTTTCCATTTTTCGAGTGCAAAAAATGGACGGTTTTATGAAGCAACCACCAAATGTCTAATTCAAAATGCTACCATCACATTTTTAAAAAATACTAGACCATCTTACATGGATAATGTCATAACAGGGGGAGCTCAAACCTTTTCGTCTATACCTGGGTAAAAAGACAAATTCCTGCCGAATCGGTAGGAAATGGGTCAGATATAAACTACATGTACATGATTGGATGCGTATGAGTTTTTACAAAACATCATTTTTAGGTTCATAATATGGTGTGTCATCAGAGATCCACTTAAAGTTTAGTGAGTCTCACCCCCGAGCTAAGAATCTTCATGCATGCCCCTGGACAAAGTTTAATGATAGTTCAAAACGGGCATTAGAAATTCAGAAACAATCTAAATAATGCAAAACCTTCGCGTGGTGTCATATTATGTGACATAGTTAGAAGGAAAAATATCAAACTTGGTATATTGATTATGCCTCAAAAAATCTTCACAAAATGACCTATCTCGTTCGAGGTTTCTTGGCTTTCGGGTCAAATGACCAATGTTATGGCTAGAATAAAGGCATAGTTTATGATAATGTGTCCATATTGTGCATACATGTGCATCATGGGATGGATAATAGAGTTTCAGGAGGAAGTTTTCCTTTTCATCGCACCAAAAATCCGTTTTCCATTTTCCGAGTGCAAAAAACGGACGAATTAATGAAGCAACCACCAAATGTCTAATTCAAAATGCTACCATCCCATTTTTCAAAAATACTAGACCATCTTACATGGATAATGTCATAACAGGGGGAGCTCAAACCTTTCCGTCTATCCCTGGGAAAAAGACAAATTCCTGCCGAATCGGCAGGAAGTGGGTCAGATATGAACTACAAGTACATGATCGGATGCTTATGAGTTTTTACAAAACATCATTTTTACGTTCATAATATGTTGTGTCATCATAGATCCACTTCAAGTTTAGTGAGACTCACCTCCGAGCTAAGATTCTTCATGCCCGCCCTTCGACAAAGTTTAATGATAGTTTAAAACGAGCATTAGAAATTTAAAAACGATCTAAACAATGCGAAACCTTCACGTGGTGTCATATTATGTGACATAGTTAGAAGGAAAAATATCAAACTTGGTATATTGATTGTGTCTCAAAAAACCTTCACAAAATGACCTATCTCGTACGAGGTTTCTTGGCTTTCGGGTCAAATGACCAATGTTATGGCTAGAATGAAGGCATAGTTTATGATAATGTATCCATATTATGCATACATGTGCATCATGGGATGGAGAATAGCATTCTAGGAGAAAGTTTTCCTTTTCGTCGCACAAAAAATCCGTTTTCCATTTTCCGAGTGCAAAAAATGGACGGTTTTGTGAAGCAACGACCAAATGGCTAATTCAAAATACTACCATCACATTTTTCAAAAATACTAGACCACTTCACATGGATATGTCATAACAGGGGGATCTCAAACCTTTTCGACTATCCCTGGTGAAAAAGACAAATTCCTGCTGAATCGATAGGAAGTGGGTTAGATATGACCTACAGGTATTGAAGGGTTTCGCGGCATAGTAAATCAAAATTTTCTACGGATGCGAACAGAGGGAAAGCCAAGATCTAATCTAGGAGATGCAATCAACGAGAGAGATTGAATTAGATCTTCATACCCTTGAAGATTCGCAATGGAACGCTCGTCGGAACGTGGGTGATGTAGTCGCACTCGCTTCTCCTCCTCGCGATCCGATCCGATCTAGCACCACAAGTGGCGGTGCCTCCGTGAGATGCACACGCAGCACCTTGACGTCTCCTCCTTCCTCGGACCAGCGAGTATGGTGGAGAGATAGATTGGATCTACAACACGACGGCGTGGTGTATATGGTGGAGAATTTCTTCTGCAGGGCTTCGCCTACAAACAGTCGGGAGGGAGAGAGGAAGGTAGCAAGGCAGCTAGGGCTTGGAGGAAGGTGTGTAGTAGTGGGGAGGGGGCGCACCACCCCTCTATATATAGAGGGGGGCGGCCAGCCCTTGCCCCTCCTCCAAGCCTATCTCTAGTTTAAACAATTTAAACTCTCCCTTATCTAGAAATCCTATCTCTAGTTTAAACGATTTAAACTCTCCCTTATCTAGAAATCCTATCTCTAGTTTAAACGAGTTTAAACTTATCTAGGATCGGCTGGGCCCTATGGGGCCTTGTGACCCTGGCCCAATGTGGCCAGGACACTCCCTCATAGGCCCATGCCCCCTCCCGGAAGGTGGGGCCACGTTGGTCCCCTTCCGGAAGGTTCTAGAAGCTTCCGGTACAATACCGATTAACCCGGAACAATTCCGAACTCCAAAAACTGCACTGCCTTATATGAATCTTATTCTCCGGACCATTCCGGAACCTCTCGTGATATCCCGGATCCCATCCGAGACTCCGAACAAAAATTCATAAACCAATTGTCCAATCTATCCTAGCGTCGAGACACATTAAGTGTGTGACCCTGCGGGTTCGAGAATATGCGGACATGATCTTCTATCAATAATCAACAGCGGGGTCTGGGCACCCATATTGACTCCCACACAATCATCGATGATCATATCGGATGAACCACGATGCCAGGATTCAATCAATCCCATATATATATTCCCTTCGTCTCTCGATATTTTACTTGCCCGAGATTCGATCGTCGGTACACTGGTAGAAAATGCCCCATGCGTCCCGGTTGGTAAGGGCCATTAGTCCCGGTTGCCCAACCGGGACGGGGGCATCGGGACTAAAGCTCCAACCATTAGTCCCGGTTGCCCCACCAACCGGGACAAATGGGGGCACACGTGGCGGCATCAGAGCGCGAGGGGGGTGGAGCATTAGTCCCGGTTCGTAACACGAACCGGGACTAATAACCTGCTGCCGCGGCAGAGATTTGGCCCATTTATCTGCCGCGACAGAGAATTCATTTTGGCACATTTTGTTGCCGCGGCAGCATTTTCGCCACTTTTTGTGCCGCGGCAGAGAATTCATTTAGGTTGTTTTATTGTTTATTTAGTGTTTTGCACTTATCAATGAAGGAACCTTATATTACACAAGATCATCATGACAACATTACATTCAATACACAGATCGAGTTCATGCACTACATACAAAAGTTGCTATTCGATGCTACCGGCCAATTTCTTGAAAGTTGCTATTTTTACAATTCTTATTGTCTATACACAGCCGAGTAGTATTCCCCTTGTGTTTAGTACTACGCATCCAAGAATCCCGCACCTCCTCAGTATTGCTCAGATGCGATCCTTTGGCGTAAGACCGTCCCAGACGCTCGATCTGATTTAAAAAGGAGTCACCTATATGAATATGAAACTAAACACAATTTGATTGTAATTAAAAACTATAGAAAATGTTTACATACGTGAGTTGCTCTAAATTCCTGCCCTTCTCATCGCACGTCCCGGATGAACTCGCATACATAGTATCCACATAGATTGTTACCGGTCCTGCGTCAGCACTTTACGACAACGAGTTCAATCAAAATAATAATCAAGCATGATAATAACGTATCAAAACTAGAATCAAAGAGATGCGGATATAGCTAGTGGTGCTTACATCTAGTGGTTGAAATGTAAGCTCTTTCCAAACACCCTAGCCTTCTTGGTGAACTGCTTCCAAAGCTGCCGCGAGAAAAGCGAATAAAATAAGTTATTAAGTACTTGATATCATAAAATTCACGAACGTTGCCGATATAGTGTCGTAATGATTAGAATTACCTGGAGAAGTATCTGCATGTCCTTCCACGTCTCAAGGGGTTTATGTTTCGAGTCCATGACTAGTACACGCCTTTGTCAAGTTGAATGATTAATGTAATATAGTGGTACTGCGAATGCAAAACTAATCAATTATATACTTAACATCGAGTAAGCGAAATAGAAAGTGTATACAAGACAATAACACTCAGGAAGTTGTAAGGAAATAGTATTTCCTTTTGGTTTCTTGAAACCTTAACGCGGTACTATATTATCCTCCGTATCCTGGGGCTTATTTTGAGATTAGCTTCATGAACCCAATATGGGTCAATGAAGCCAATGTCATAGATTTGTCCTCGCTGCATTCGAGAATCTTCATTCTGCATATTAAAGTATGATTATATACATGCAATAAACAAAATATTATAGATGGAGACTAAATTAATTACAGAATTAGTACTTACATACAATAGGCACTCATGAGAGATTTGTCCAAGGCGTCTTGATTGAATAATTGCAATAGTTCATCAAATTCAATGGATATCATGTCATCGCTTTCTTTTCCATGATGCTTTTTGTAACCCTCAAAGACTATCCATTAGCCCGCCCTTGTGGCATGCATGTACCGCTTATGCAATCTTCGCATTTTGTTGGAAGATTGTTTACCTCCTCAGTTTGACGAGAGGTTTTCCAGATCGGTATTGGTATCCTACTTCACTCACGGGAAGAACTCTAATCTGGGATAAGTCTCGGGCAATACTCATACCTTGAGCAGCGGCAGCTCCAGATTGCAACTACCTCTGGATCATACCGCTTCGCCCCATATTTGCTCGACCCCACATTGGTTTGAGAAATCACCTTGAGAGGGGCGCGAGTCTGTTTTGCTTGTTCTCCGAGCTGGCAACAGATTTCCGCTTGCATCAAGATCGCTTCGAGGCTTTTTGTGCAGTGACTTGAGAATAGAACACTCATAGTCCGATGACAACTTTGGCTCGGGTTGATGAAGAGTCTTTAGCATTTTCAACACTTTGGCTTTTTTCTTTGGTCTTGGGGAACTCTGGCTCTTTCGCCGCTTAGCTTAAAACGCTTTCCGCATCAACGATCGCCAGATCTCCTCTTCAAGACATAAGCTCTCTTGGGAGGAACCGTTGGTACTTTTGGAAGAGGCTCTTGTTAACGCTTTCGGCGATCGCCACGACGACAAGAGCGGCACGCTTACGCTTTTATCCCGAGGCGCCGGCGATGGCTCCATGGGCGATGGCTGCACCGGAGATTGGTGAGGCGACGGAGCCGGGTGAGGCGACGGCAGCGGCATTTAATTCCGGAGACGGTGAGGCGGGCGGCGAAGATGGCCTTGGCGTGATTTCACGATACAATCCTTCGGCCATAGAATGGTGACGCTTTTTGCCACCCAAGACGCCACATCCCCTTCACCAGCAGGTAGTGAAGATCCAAAACCTCAAAGGTGGGCATGATTTCATCCACGCCGACAACAAACAGTAGCCCTCCGGAACCGGACGACTGTGGTAAGTTGGTGTGGGTCCAATTGGTAAGGCATAGCCGACCGCCACCTTCATTGATATGTTCACAACTTTGACATGTAGCTCGCAGTGTCATCTCCGTGATATCATCCACGGGTAGCCAACAGGAGCCATCGTCGGTGCATCATCGGCATCGCCATTGTCATCACCGGGACCTCGGTGGAAGCCACATCGCTTTTCGATTATTCGATAGGCCGGTAGCATCGAATGCGCAGTGCCTTGAGATGGGGCGCCGTAGTACTTTTGCTCTTTAAGTGAGTTAATTTCATATTGTTGTTGCTTTAATCGTTCTTGATTAAACGCATTCGCTCTTTCTCGACTTTCGCTTCAACCGCCGCCATCCTTACTCCTCCGACGCTTCTATCGATATTTCTTCCTCTTCGAAACCCAGTCCTCCATGATTGGGAGCCTATTGTGCCTCGTGTTCGTCCATCATGTTCCTTATTTCCAAGGGCGAGTGTGAGCTCATCATTCTCTATCGGGAATGAAGTCCCCATCTTTAACAGCCTTTATGCTTTTCTCATCCTCTCGATTGGCAAGGGGTCTTCTTTATGTCGTATGGTATATATACACCTCCTTCCGAGTCCAACGTGCCCCATGCCCGTAAAACCAATTCCTTGCACGTTCTACCCAATCGTCTGCTCGGGGTGATATTTTTATCACGCAGTTCTGCTCAAGTTTCTCCCACTTAGGAATGCCACCAGAGCCACCTTGCCCCATAGTATGGTGATACTTCTTGTTAGCAGATTCACTTATTCGCTTTACATTTTCTTAGCTTTTTTCGATTTCTTGTATTCCACAAACTCATCCCGAATGGTTTTATCTTCTCAAACTGAATATTCTTGAAATCGAGTCTTCTTTTCACGACATAGTCAAGGTGCAATCTTTTCTTCCAGTTGGTGAAACATTGGGCCATCTTCTTCAAAGCCCACTCCATGACCTTAGCCTCCATGGCTCTCCCATGTTGTAAGCGTCCCTCAATCGGATCCTCCGCATTTGGATCCAGCTCTATCTTCGGTAGTTTGAAATTAACCATGAGCCTCTTCCACAAGAAATCTTTGGCGTGTTTAGGGACAAATAAACATGTTCCTCTTCATCCGCATTAGCAGGCCTATTCCAATTTCTAATGGTGATCGGGATTAAGTCCCTAACGACATTCGCATTGTGCCACAAATTTGGTTGCGATAACTTCGAGCCGCTGGTCTGCCGTCACAAACGACATCTTCGATCTGAACCTCTCATGGTCTTGCAACTTTTTGGTTGGGCCTCGTCGGCTCTTTTCAGGAGATTCCGTGGATCCGGAGGGTTAAAAGAAGAAAGATCGTCGTTACTATTTCTATATAGATAGAAGATGATTAATTAATGAATTGATTTATATTACATGCACCTCGCCGGAGCGGTCGTCTTCTCGATTACACAAGGCATCGCTTATCCTCATGGAAGGCAACACCTTCAACCTCAAACAAGTTGTCTACTCCGTAAAAGAGGATCACCCTCACCGAGTTGTTCGTAAACGTGATACGTCTAAATTATCTTCCCCACGGATCACACCTTGGATCAACTCTTCCTTTTCTTCGTCTCGACGTGTGGGTCCATATTTTCGCATAGGTGGAAAACGAATAAGTCAAAGCGCTAAAGGAGAAAGTTAAGTACGGTGTTGAGAGATATAAACCCTAATTCGAGAAACCCTAATATATACATACACAATAATAAAATGAAGAGAAAGGGAAACCGTAGTAGTAGATAGGCACATCGTCGAACCCACATGCACCTAAGTAGCTTGACAATGTGAATCGGTCCAGGGCTACCCACGGTGATGACGATGGGGCAAGACCAATAATACCAAAGTAATTAATAAACCTAATAATACCTAACTAATAATAAACCTAATAATCGAAACACCGAAAAGAAAGGGAAACAATCAACACATGGCATCGATGCAATGCTCAAGCAAGTATGATGATATGACAAGTTAATTTGCATTGGAATGTAACCCTAAGACATGCTCGATGATTTAATCGGGGTTCCGAGGGGTGAAAACCCTAACTCGGAGAAACTCCGGAACATATGAGAGGGGTGCATTTGTTCTTCTAATTATACTTGTCATTTAAGTTGTTTAACAATGCATGATTATATGTTAAATAGATAGGTTTCATTTTTCTGAACAATTTGATATATTATTTGTATTTTTCTGACTTATAAACAATAAGTTATTGATTTTACAATATTAAATCATTTTCTGGAATTAAAAACAAAAAGGCAAATAGTTTTTACACCGGGGCGACCCCTAGCCAGTGAGACAACTCAGCCTCCACGCAAGCAAGCAGGCCCCACCCAGCACAGTCACATCGCCGGTGAGCACTGTGCGGTGGCCGGCGACGTTGCTAGAGGGCTCGGGAGGGGGCGTGCGTGGGTTTGTTCGAAAGAGGGCGTCGAGGCGAACCTAACTAGTAGGGCACCGCCCGGATTTGGTCACCGGAATAGGGCACGCGACATGCAAGCGGCGGATGGCGGACGGGCGTGAGAGAAGGATGAGCGCTAGGGAGAAGGGTCCCAGAGAGTCACAAGCTCACCCTCGACGTGTGTAGCCTTGGCGGGACGGAGGAGATCGGCAGCAATGATGATGGCAAGGAGCTCGTCGGTGATGGGGAAGACGCGGTCGATTCGATCACGGCTTCGATTCCTTCGGCGAGGAGGATAAGCACAATGAGGCAAAGCGTGGAGGCCGACGTGATTTGGCTAAGCTCGACGGCCCGAGCGGTTGTCTCAAGCGGCGATCTCTATGGGTGAGTGAGAAAGAGGAACGGGAAGAAGGAGAAGGGCATGGTTAACTAGTAGGGGACCTTAGTCGGTTGGTGGCTCCAACCGGGACTAAAGATACGCCCTCGTTGGAGCCACCAACCGGGACCTATACTCCAATATTTTCAGCCCAAGCGTTGGCTGCGAGGTCTTTAGTCGGTTGGTGGCTCCAACCGACATATTCCCCGATTTCAAATTTTTTCGGTATTTTCTCTCTTCTACTTTATTTTTTATTTTGGGGTTTAAATTTGTATTGTTTTTAAATGATAATTAATTTGGAATTTAGAAAACTTTAAACATAAGAAGTGTTTGATTTGAATAAATAATTCAAAAACATTTTCTGCTTTAAAAATAATTAATGTAACCATTTAAAATATGAACCATTTACAATTAAAATGAATTAACTAATATTTTTTTAATATCAATTTGGAATTTAGAAAACTTTAAACATAAGAAGTGTATGGATTTGAATAAATAATTCAAAACATATTCTATTTTAAAAATAATTAATGTAACCTTTAAAATGAATTAACTTATATTTTTAATATTAATTTGGAATTTAGAAAAATTTAAACATAAAAAGTGTTTGGATTTAAATAAATAATTCAAAAACATTTTCTGCTTTAAAAATAATTAATGTAACCATTTAAAATATGAACCATTTACAATTAAAAATGAATTAACTTATATTTTTTAATATCAATTTGGAATTTAGAAAAACTTTAAACATAAAAAGTGTTTGGATTTAAATAAATAATTCAAAACATTTTCTGCTTTTAAAAATAATTAATGTAACCATTTAAAATATGAACCATTTACAATTTAAAATGAATTAACTTATATTTTTTAATATCAATTTGGAATTTAGAAAAACTTTAAACATAAGAAGTGTATGGATTTGAATAAATAATTCAAAAACATATTCTATTTTTAAAAAATAATTAATGTAACCTTTTAAAATGAATTAACTTATATTTTTGAATATTAATTTGGAATTTAGAAAAATTTTAAACATAAAAAGTGTTTGGATTTAAATAAGTAATTCAAAAACATTTTCTGTTTTAAAAAATAATTAATGTATCCATTTAAAATATGAACCATTTACAATTAATTATGGTGGTTACCTCACAAAACGACCCGTTTATTGCGCTCGGAAACGGTATTTTGGTGGTTACTTCACAAAACGACCCGTTTATTGCGCTCGGAAAATAGAAAAGGGCTTTTCCGTGCGACAAAAAGGAAAACTTCCTCCTGCAACATTGTTCTCCATACCAATGTCCACACACATGCATAATATGGGCACAACATCACAAACTATGCCGTGATTCAGCACATAACATCGGTCATTTGGACCGAAAGCCATGAAACCTCGAACATGATAGGTCATTTTGTGAAGGTTTTTTCGAAACATGATCAACATACCAAGTCTGGTATTTTTTCTTTCAACTATGTAACATAATATGACACCACGCGAAGGATTTTCATTGTTCGGATTTTTTTTGAATTTATTATGCCCGTTTTGAATTATCTGAATTTCTAACTATGGTCGAACCGTGTGCATGAAGATAGGGACGCATCGTTAGAACTTGCATTGGATCTCTGAAGAAACCACATATTGCGAGTCTAAAATGATTTTTCAAAAATCACAGGCGATAGATCATGTACTGTAGTACAAACTGTACCCACTTCCTACCGATTCGGCAGACATTTGTCCTTTTTACCCGGGATGGACGAAAAGGTTTGAGATGTACCGGTTGGGAGATAGTCCATGTAAGGTGGTCTAGTATTTTAGGAAAATGGGACGGTAGCATTGTGAAATGGCATTTTGGTGGTTACTTCACAAAACGACCCGTTTTTTGCGCTCGGAAAATGGAAAAGGGATTTTCCGTGCGGCAAAAAGGAAAACTTCCTCCTGCAACATTGTTCTCCATACCAATGTCCACACACATGCATAATATGGGCACAACATCACAAACTATGCCGTGATTCAGCACATAACATCGGTCATTTGGACCGAAAGCCATGAAACCTCGAACATGATAGGTCATTTTGTGAAGGTTTTTCAAACATGATCAATATACCAAGTCTGGTATTTTCCTTTCAACTATGTAACATAATATGACACCACGCGAAGGATTTTCATTGTTCGGATTTTTTTGAATTTATTATGCCCGCTTTGAATTATCTGAATTTCTAACTATGGTCGAACCGGTGTGCATGAAGATAGGGGACGGGCATCGTTAGAACTTGCATTGGATCTCTGAAGAAACCACATATTGCGAGTCTAAAAATGATTTTTTCAAAAAATCACGGGCGATAGATCATGTACCTGTAGTACAAACCGGACCCACTTCCTACCGATTCGGCAGACATTTGTCCTTTTTACCCGGGATGGACGAAAAGGTTTGAGATGTACCGGTTGGGAGATAGTCCATGTAAGGTGGTCTAGTATTTTAGGAAAATGGGACGGTAGCATTGTGATACGGCATTTTTGTGGTTACTTCACAAAACGACCCGTTTTTTGCGCTCGGAAAATGGAAAAGGGCTTTTCCGTGCGCCAAAAAGGAAAACTTCCTCCTGCAACATTGTTCTCCATACCAATCTCCACACACATGCATAATATGGGAACAACATCACAAACTATGACGTGATTCAGCACATAACATCGGTCATTTGGACCGAAAGCCATGAAACCTCGAACATGATAGGTCATTTTGTGAAGGTTTTTTCAAACATGATCAATATACCAAGTCCGTATTTTTCTTTCAACTATGTAACATAATATGACACCACGCCAAGGATTTTCATTGTTCGGATTTTTTTTGAATTTATTATGCCCGCTTTTGAATTATCTCGAATTTCTAACTATGGTCGAACCGTGTGCATGAAGATAGGGGACGGCATCGTTAGAACTTGCATTGGATCTCTGAAGAAACCACATATTGCGAGTCTAAAATGATTTTTTCAAAAATCACGGCGATAGATCATGTACTGTAGTACAAACCGGACCCACTTCCTACCGATTCTAAGAGACATTTGTCCTTTTACCCGGATGGACGAAAAGGTTTGAGATGTACCGTTGGGAGATAGTCCATGTAAGGTGGTCTAGTATTTTAGGAAAATGGGACGGTAGCATTGTGAAATGGCATTTTGGTGGTTACTTCACAAAACGACCCGCTTTTTGCGCCGAAAATGGAAAAGGGCTTTTCCGACAAAAAGGAAAACTTCCTCCTGCAACATTGTTCTCCATACCAATGTCCACACACATGCATAATATGGGCACAACATCACAAACTATGCCGTGATTCAGCACATAACATCGGTCATTTAGACCGAAAGCCATGAAACCTCGAACATGATAGGTCATTTTGTGAAGGTTTTTTCGAAACATGATCAATATACCAAGTCTGGTATTTTTACTTTCAACTATGTAACATAATATGACACCACGAAGGATTTTCATTGTTCGGATTTTTTGAATTTATTATGCCCGCTTTGAATTATCTCGAATTTCTAACTATGGTCGAACCGGTGTGCATGAAGATAGGGACGGGCATCGTTAGAACTTGCATTGGATCTCTGAAGAAACCACATATTGCGAGTCTAAAATGATTTTTTCAAAAATCACGGCGATAGATCATGTACTGTAGTACAAACCGACCCACTTCCTACCGATTCGGCAGACATTTGTCCTTTTTACCCGGGATGGACGAAAAGGTTTGAGATGTACCGGTTGGGAGATAGTCCATGTAAGGTGGTCTAGTATTTTAGGAAAATGGGACGGTAGCATTGTGATACGGCATTTTTGTGGTTACTTCACAAAACGACCCGTTTTTTGCGCTCGGAAAATGGAAAAGGGCTTTTCCGTGCGCCAAAAAGGAAAACTTCCTCCTGCAACATTGTTCTCCATACCAATCTCCACACACATGCATAATATGGGAACAACATCACAAACTATGACGTGATTCAGCACATAACATCGGTCATTTGGACCGAAAGCCATGAAACCTCGAACATGATAGGTCATTTTGTGAAGGTTTTTTCGAAACATGATCAATATACCAAGTCTGGTATTTTTTCTTTCAACTATGTAACATAATATGACACCACGCGAAGGATTTTCATTGTTCGGATTTTTTTTGAATTTATTATGCCCGTTTTGAATTATCTGAATTTCTAACTATGGTCGAACCGGTGTGCATGAAGATAGGGGACGAGCATCGTTAGAACTTGCATTGGATCTGCAAAGAAACCACATATTGCGAGTCTAAAATGATTTTTCAAAAATCACGGGCGATAGATCATGTACTGTAGTACAAACCGGACCCACTTCCTACCGATTCGCAGACATTTGTCCTTTTACCCGGGATGGACGAAAAGGTTTGAGATGTACCGTTGGGAGATAGTCCATGTAAGGTGGTCTAGTATTTTAGGAAAATGGGACGGTAGTAGCATTGTGAAATGGCATTTTGGTGGTTACTTCACAAAACGACCCGCTTTTTGCGCCGGAAAATGGAAAAGGGCTTTTCCATGCATAAAAAGGAAAACTTCCTCCTGCAACATTGTTCTCCATACCAATGTCCACACACATGCATAATATGGGCACAACATCACAAACTATGCCGTGATTCAGCACATAACATCGGTCATTTAGACCAAAGCCATGAAACCTCGAACATGATAGGTCATTTTGTGAAGGTTTTTTGAAACATGATCAATATACCAAGTCTGTATTTTTCCTTTCAACTATGTAACATAATATGACACCACGCCAAGGATTTTCATTGTTCGGATTTTTTTGAATTTATTATGCCCGCTTTGAATTATCTGAATTTCTAACTATGGTCGAACCGGTGTGCATGAAGATAGGGACGGGCATCGTTAGAACTTGCATTGGATCTCTGAAGAAACCACATATTGCGAGTCTAAAATGATTTTTCAAAAATCACGGGCGATAGATCATGTACTGAGTACAAACCGACCCACTTCCTACCGATTCGCAGACATTTGTCCTTTTACCCGGATGGACGAAAAGGTTTGAGATGTACCGTTGGGAGATAGTCCATGTAAGGTGGTCTAGTATTTTAGGAAAATGGGACGGTAGCATTGTGATACGGCATTTTTGTGGTTACTTCATTAAAACGACCTGCTTTTTTGCGCCGGAAAATGGAAAAGGGCTTTTCCGCGCCAAAAGGAAAACTTCCTCCTGCAACATTGTTCTCCATACCAATCTCCACACACATGCATAATATGGGAACAACATCACAAACTATGACGTGATTCAAGACATAACATCGGTCATTTGGACCGAAAGCCATGAAACCTCGAACATGATAGGTCATTTTGTGAAGGTTTTTTCAAACATGATCAATATACCAAGTCTGTATTTTTCTTTCAACTATGTAACATAATATGACACCACGCCAAGGATTTTCATTGTTCGGATTTTTTTGAATTTATTATGCCCGCTTTGAATTATCCGAATTTCTAACTATGGTCGAACCGTGTGCATGAAGATAGGGGACGGGCATCGTTAGAACTTGCATTGGATCTCTGAAGAAACCACATATTGCGAGTCTAAAATGATTTTTTCAAAAAATCACGGGCGATAGATCATGTACCTGTAGTACAAACCGGACCACTTCCTGCCGATTCGGCAGACATTTGTCCTTTTTACCCGGGATGGACGAAAAGGTTTGAGATGTACCGGTTGGGAGATAGTCCATGTAAGGTGGTCTAGTATTTTAGGAAAATGGGACGGTAGCATTGTGAAACGGCATTTTCGTGGTTACTTCACAAAACGACCCGTTTTTTCCGCTCGGAAAATGGAAAAGGGCTTTTCCGTGCGACAAAAAGGAAAAATTCCTCCTGCAACAATGTTCTCCATACCAATGTCCACACACATGCATAATATGGGCACAACATCACAAACTATGCCGTGATTCAGCACATAACATCGGCCATTTGGACCGAAAGCCATGAAACCTCGAACATGATAGGTCATTTTGTGAAGGTTTTTTCGAAACATGATCAATATATCAAGTCTGGTATTTTTCCTTTCAACTATGTAACATAATATGACACCACGCAAAGGATTTTCATTGTTCGGATTTTTTTTGAATTTATTATGCCCGTTTTGAATTATCTGAATTTCTAACTATGGTCGAACCGGTGTGCATGAAGATAGGGGACGGGCATCGTTAGAACTTGCATTGGATCTCTGAAGAAACCACATATTGCGAGTCTAAAATGATTTTTCAAAAATCACGGGCGATAGATCATGTACCTGTAGTACAAACCGGACCCACTTCCTGCCGATTCGGCAGACATTTGTCCTTTTTACCCGGGATGGACGAAAAGGTTTGAGATGTACCGGTTGGGAGATAGTTCATGTAAGGTGGTCTAGTATTTTAGGAAAATGGGACGGTAGCATTGTGAAACGGCATTTTGGCGGTTACTTCACAAAACGACCCGTTTTTTGCGCTCGGAAAATGGAAAAGGTTTTTTTTGAAACATGATCATTGTTCGGCACAAATTTAGTCCCGGATGTATTCTGAAACCGGGACTAAAAATATTTTCCGCCATTTCCCACCTCTTCCCGCCAAGTTTTCCCGCCCTTTCCTTTCTACTAGAGCTTTTAGTCCCGGATGTAGTCACTAATCGGGACTAAAGATATTTCCCGCCATTTCCCAAAGCTTCACGCCAAGTTTTCCCGCCCTTTCCCTCTATATTTAGGGTGATCGTGTCATGGCTATCCACACATCCACACCTTCCTCTCTTAGAACAATGCACAACGCCTACTGGGCCATTCTGACTCTCGAGGAGACCGAGGCGCTGTGCGCCTCCAACTACCCTTGTCTGTCAGGCTACCGGGCTTGGCTGGATCTTTGGCGTGGGAGGGTTCTGTCCCTCCTGTCCCTCAAGGTTCCGCACGCCAGGCGGCCATCACAATCCACTTCTACCACGAGCTCACGCCGGAGCAGTGGATGGATCCCCAGTGGGATCCCGACAACTACGACACTTGGAATGCCTTCTTCGCTAATAGGCGGGAAAGGGAGCTCGCCAGGTACGAGGGTGATGGCCCGCCACCGGTGAACCACAACGAAGCCGGCCGTCGTCTGTGGTGGGCGAACCGTACTATCATCAAAGTGATGCGCTACATCGCCGGGGGAGACCATCCTCGCCTACGGTGCCCACGAGTCCACCCGCCACAGGCCCCACACTGTCCGGCGGTGCGCATCTTCAGAGACCCCTCTCCCACTCGCCGTGAATCCGAGGCTGGAATGGCCCCTGGTATATGCCATGGATGGGTGAGGATCCCTGAGTGGCGATGGCGATGATGATGATGACGACGATGAAGACCGAGCTGCGTACTATAGGACTAGGCATGATTATGACTAAAGGGGGCGTCTTTAGTCCTGAGTGTTAGCTAGTCCCGGTTTGTCCCGGTTTTTAATATTAATAAATGTCTTGAGTGTTACCTAATAAATAGAGGGAAATGCCTATATAAAGAGAGGTTTCATATTTAGTCCCGGTTGGAGAAACCAACCGCGACTGAAGGGATTGCGGCAGAGTGGGCCAGGCAACACTAATAATAGGGGTGAGTGTCGACATTATGTCATGCGGCTTGTACCTTGTCCCGGATGGTGTCACCAACCGGGACTAAAGATGAACCTTTAGTCCTGGTTGGAGACACCAACCGGGACTAAAGATGAGTCAGCACTAATAATAGGGGTGAGTGTCGACATTATGTCGTGAGTGTTGACATTATGCCGAGCTGCTTGTACTATAAATATGCATCCTTGTGAGTCCAGTCCTCCAGCCAGTTTGAGGCATCTCCAAGATGGTTTTAGAGAGCAGGGACACCACTACGGCCAGTTTCAGGGAGATGCCGATGGAGCCCAGTCCTCCGGCATCTCCGAGAAACTGGTCATAGAGGGGCACTCCCTAATATGTGAAATTAGTTAGCTCCGAGGCGTATTGATCTAGTTAGTGAAGTTACAAGCTGCAAGATGGTTTTCGAGAGCAGGGACACCACTGCTGCGGTTTGAGGAGATGCCGTGAGCCAGTCCTCCGGCATCTCCGAGAAACTGGTCATAGAGGCACTCCTAATATGTGAAATTAGTTAGCTCGAGGCGTATTGATCTACTTAGTGAAGTTACAAGCTGCAAGATGGTTTTCGAGAGCAGGGACACCATGCAAGGCCAGGTTCGAGCAGATGCCGACGGAGCCCAGTCCTCCGGCATCTCCGAGAAACTGGTCATAGAGGCACTCCCTAATATGTGAAATTAGTTAGCTCCGAGGCGTATTGATCTACTTAGTGAAGTTACAAGCTGCAAGACATTTATTAATATTAAAAACTGAGACTACAAAACCGGGACTAAAGCCCACAAACCACGAAAGATATCCTTCGGTCAAGCCACAAACCGTGAAAGACATGAACTAGAGTTACATAATATGAGCATGAACTTCTTGGCATATGTCATTCCTTATGACCGCTTCAGACGTAACCATGGAGCATCTTCTTTACTTAACGGAATGCTTGGGTCAGTTTTCACTGTGAAGGGCGGAATTTCATCAAACTTATTATAATCTTGACATGTGTCTTGTCCTCGATTCCCACGATGTTTCTTTTCCCTGAAAGAACTATGTGACGCTTTGGCTCATCATATGATGTATTCGTTTGCATATTTTTCTTTTTTTCGGTCTGGAGGACATGTCCTTCACATAGAAAACCGTAGACATATCATTGGCTAGGACGAATGGTTCATCTCTATAACCAAGATTGTTGAGATCCACTGTTGTCATTCCGTACAACTGGTCTATCTTTACCCCTTCCCCATTCAGGTTGACCCATTTGCAGCGAAACAAAGGGACCTTAAAAGAGACTCCATAGTCTAGTTCCCATATCTCCTCTATGTAACCATAATATGTGTCCTTTTGTCCATTCTCGTCTGTTGCATCAAAGCGGACACCACTATTTTGGTTGGTGCTCTTTTTATCTTGGGCGATCGTGTAGAATGTATTCCCATTTATTTCGTACCCTTGGAAATTCAATACAGTAGAAGATGGTGACGCGGCCAACAAGTATAGCTGATCTCCAACAGTGGTGTCATTCAAGAGATGTGTCCGCATCCAACCACCGAAATACTTCATGTGTTCATCTGTAATCCATGATTCAGGCTTCCCCGGGTTTTTGGAGCGCATAATATTCTTGTGTTCCTCGATATCTGAGCTGCCAAGGTGGAATTATGTAGAACTGTGTAGTGTGCTTTAGTGAAAGAATCCCGTCCCTACATATCATTGCTTTCTTTCCCAGTGCCTTTTCCACTTAGTCTTCCATCATGCATGAGTCGAAACACCAATCGGCTTAAGGTCGAATAAAGTCAACACAAAACTCAATGACCTCCTCTGTTCCATATCCCTTGGAGATGCTTCCTTCAGTCTAGCACGGTTATGAACATATTTCTTTAATACTCCCATGAACCTCTCAAAGGGAACATATTGTGTAGAAATACCGGACCGAGAATGGCAATCTCTTCCACTAGATGAACCAGGAGATGCGTCATAATATTGAAGAAGGATGGTGGGAACACCAATTCAAAACTAACAAGACATTGTACCACATCCTTCTCAGAACCTTGGCGAATATCCGGATTGATTACCTTCGAGATATTGCATTGAGGAATGCACACAGCTTCACAATGGGTACTCGAACATTTTCCGGTAGAAGCCCCCTCAATGCAATCGGAAGCAACTGCGTCATAATCACGTGACAGTCATGAGACTTTAGGTTTTGGAAATTTTTCTCTGCCATATTTATTATCCCCTTTATATTAGATGAGAAGCCCGACGACACCTTGATACTGTAAAGGACTTCAAAAAAGACTTCAAAAAAAAGCCCGTCTTTCTTACGGTCTTCTTTGTGCCATCGCAACAACCTGGCATGCTCTTTGTTTCTGAACATGCGTTTCAACCTTGGTATTATAGGAGCATACCACATAACCTTAGCAGGAACCCTCTTCCGGAGGGGCTCTCCCTCAACATCACCAGGGTCATCTCGTCTGATCTTATACCGCAACGCGTTGCATACCGGGCATTTATCTAAATTCTCATATTCCTTACATGTAGAGGATGCGATCATTAATGCATGCATGTATCTTTTGCACATCTAATCCCGGAGGAGAGTCTTCTTTGCTTCGTAGGTACTCTTGGGAAGTTCGTTATGTTTTGGAAACTTTGGCTTCATTATTTTCAGCATCTTTTCAAATGAGGAGTCGGTTAGACCACACCGCCTTCCATCGCAACAATTCCAAAGTCGCATCGAGCTTTGTGCTGCCATCTTCACAATTTGGGTACAACAATTTCTTGTGATCTTCTAACATGCCCTCTAACTTCAACTTCTCATTTTACATTTCACAGTCTCGCTTTGCATCGAAATGACCCTACCAAGTTCATCACCGCTCATCCGATGCCCGTTCTTCACCTTTTTCCTCTCCATTATCTTCCATTGCGGTATCCGTAGATTCAGGAAACATATGATGATAGTTGTTATCATCATCTTCTTCTTCACCATCTTCCATCATAACCCCTCTTTCCCGTGCTTGGTCCAGCAATTATAGTTGGGCATGAAACCTTTCATAATCGGTGGCATGAATGATTTTCGAGGAAGAGTACTCCTTGTTGTTCCGACATTGAACACATGGACAACGATAAATCCATTATCTTTGTTTGCCGTAGCCACATCGATAAATTTATCCACGCCTTTGATATACCGGCTACCCGGTCACCGTACATCCATTCCCGACCGTTCATCCGCATCATATAAGTAAGTTTATCAAAAAAGGACATCATAAATAGTGAAATAACCAATTCACACCGACACATGAATTGTATCAATGACCTAGAAAAGATAAGATTGCTAACCTCGATCGAGGGAAATAAAGAGGAGAAAGCTCAAGTGCGTCTGAACACCTTCTATATTTTTGTTCTATGAGAAATTCAACGGGATTTTTCACTCAAACATTTCAACAAACACCTTCAATGCATGCATGAAAAAAACTAGCACACACCCTCACCTTACACCATTATAAAAACAGAGGCAGAGGGCTGGGCGTTGCATTTATAGAGGCAGGGGCCTTTAGTCCGGTTGAAGCCGACAACCGGGACTAAAGGTGCGTGCCACGTGGCTGTGCCAAACCTTTAGTCGGTTGGTGGCTCCAACGGACGCATGCCCCCTTACCAACCGGGACCCATGCCCCCTGGCCCCGTGCCCGCTCCAACCGGGACGCGTGCCAGCATTAGTCCCGGTTGGTGGCGCAACCGGGACTAATGCTCCGAGGGGTCGCGAACGGATGACCCTTTTTCCTCTAGTGGTACCGTCATACCTAGTTCAATCTCGTTCACAGCAAGTACTTTACTCGTTCCGTAATCCGATATCACTTTGTGATTAACTCCTTAACCACATGCTTGCAAGCGGTGTTGATATCGATTACTGAGTGGGCCCGAAGTATATCTCTCCGACTTGGGAGGGACAAATTCCATCTCGATACATACAACCCAATAGATACTTTCCGATCACCTGAGAGACACCTTTATGATCACCCTCTCATAGGATGACATTTGATGACCTCAAAGCTTTCTTCCGGTACCATGGAGTTGCATTATCTCATGGTCTAAGGAATACAATATTTGACATAGGAAAAGCTTCGCAAAGATGAACACGATGAAACGATCTAATTGCTTCGCTTAGTTTGGGTCTGTCCATCATATCATTCTCCCAATGATATGATCTTATTATCAATTGACAACTCATGTCTATGGTTAGGAAACCTTAACCATCATTGATCAATGAGCTAGTCCATAGAGGCGTACTAGGGACACGGTGTTGTTTACAAACCACACAAGTATTAAAGTTTCCGCTTAATACAATTCTAGCATGGAACATAAACTTTATCATGAACAAGAATTATAATAATAACATCTTTATTATTGCCTCTAGGGCATAATTCCAGCCTCCCACTTGCACTAGAGTCAATAATCTAGTTTACATCTGGCAACAATCTCACACCCATGGCACTGAGGTGTTGATCATGTTTTACACGTGGAAGAGGTTTAGTCAGTGGATCTGCGACATTCAAATCCGTATGTACTTTGCTAATCTTCAGATCTCCATCTGCTATATAATCTCGGATTATATGAAACTTGCGGTTGATATGCTTGGTCTTTGGATGATATCTTGATCCCTTAGCGAGTGTTATGGCGCCAGTGTTGTCACACAATATCTCCAGTGGGTCCAATGCACTTGGAACCACGCCAAGCTCAGTGATGAAGTTTCTGATCCAAACTCCTTCACTTGACGCTCAAGCAGCCATGTATTCCGCTTCCATGTAGATCCCGCGATCACGCTTTGCTTGCGCTTCTCCAGCACAGCTCCTCCATTCAAAATATACACGTATCCCGTTCGAGATTTAGAATCATCCTTGTCGATTAAACTAGCGTCGACGTAACCTTTACGACAAGTTGTTCATCACCCCATAGACTAAGAACATTTCTTTAGTTCTATTTAGGTACTTTAGGATGTTCTTCACGGCTGTCCAGTGTTCCACTCTGGATCACTTTGATATCTCGTCACAAACTAAGAGCATTGGACACATCCGGTCTAGTACACATCATGGCATACATGATGGAACCTATGGCCGAGGCATAAGGCACTTTGCTCATAGCTTCCCTATCATTTATCAGTAGGACCTGAGCCTTGCTCAATATCTTACCCCGACAACATAGGCACGAACCTTTCTTTGCCTTATCCATTCGAACCTTTTCGAACTTTGTCTAGGTATGTACCGGCTTAAAGCTATCAGCGCCTTTGTCTATATCTATAGATTTTGATGCCCAATATATAAGCAGCTTCACCTAGGTCTTTCATTGAAAAACACTTGTTCAAATAACTCTTCACATCGTTAAGCATGTTGATGTCATTTCCAATAATCAATATGTCATCCACATATAGTACCAGAAACGTCACCAAGCTCCCACTCACTTTCTTGTAGATACAAGCTTCGTAGCAATTTGGAACAAATCCAAAGCTCTTGATCACTTGATCAAAACGAAGGTTCCAACTCCGAGATGCTTGCTTCAGTCCATAAATGGAACGCTGAAGTTTGCATACTTTACTAGCATCCTTAGGATCGACAAAACCTTCGGGTTGCATCATATAGAACTCTTCATCAATGTTCCCATTGAGGAAAGCAGTCTTGACATCCATCTGCCATATTTCATAATCATGAAACGCAACAATTGCTAATAAAATCCGAATGGACTTAAACATCGCTACGGGAGAGAAAGTATCATCGTAGTCAACACCTTGAACTTGTCGAAAACCTTTTGCGACAAGCCGTGCTTTATAGACGGTAACATTACCATCCGCGTCCGTTTTCTTCTTGAATATCCATTTGCACTCAACGGCCTTTCGGTCGCTAGGAGGATCCACCAAATTCCATACTTGGTTTTCGCTCATGGATCCCAATGGATTTCATGGCTTCCACCATTTCTCGTAGTCCGGGCTCATCATCGCTTCCTCATAGTTCGTAGGTTCACCGTCTTCTACCAACAAGACAGTCAAGACAGGTTGCCGTACCACTCGGGAGGGGCACGCGACCTTGTCGACTGCAACGCTCGAAGAGCAAGATCGTCCAAGCTTCATGATCCTTGTCATTAGCTTCCTCTATTGTTGGTGCAGTGATCGAACAATTTCAGGTGCGCGCTACTCTCCAATTCAAGAGAAGGTTCAATAACCTCGTCTAGCTCTACTTTCCTCCCACTCACTTCTTTCGAGAGAAACTCCTTCTCAAGAAAGGAACCGTTCTTCGACAAACACTTTGCCTTCAGCCTCAGTGATAGAAGGTATACCCAATGGTTTCCTTAGGGTATCCTATGAAGACGCATTTCTCCGCTTTGGGTTCGAGCTTGTCCGCATCAACTTCTCGACGAAGCTTCAGATCCCCAAACTTTAAGAAACGACAACTTAGGTTTAGCACCAAACCACAGTTCATACGGTGTCGCCTCAACGGATTTAGATGGAGCCCTATTTAAAGTGAATGCAGCGGTTTCTAATGCATAACCCCAAAATGATAACGGCAAATCAGTAAGAGACATCATTGATCGGACCATATCTAATAGGGTTCGATTCCTGCTCGACACACCATTGCGCTGTGGTGTTCCGGGTGGCGTGAGTTGTGAAACGATTCCACTTGCTTTAAGATGCGTGAGAAAATCATAACTCAAATATTCACCTCCACGATCGGATCGTAGAAACTTAATCTTTCTGTTACGATGGTTCTCCACTTCATTCTGAAATTCTTTGAACTTTTCAAACATTTCAGATTTATGTTTCATTAAATAGATATACCCATATCTACTTAAGTCATCGGTAAAAGTGAGAAAATAGCGATATCCACCGCGCGTCGAAACACTCATCGGTCCGCATACATCGGTATGTATGATTTCCAACAAGTCTGTTGCTCGCTCCATCATATCGAGAACGGGTTTTGATCATCTTGCCCATGAGGCATGGTTCGCATGTGTCAAATGATTCAAAATCAAGAGACTCCAAAAGTCCATCGAATGGAGTTTCTTCATGCGCTTTACACCAATATGACCTAGACGCAAAGGCCACAAATAAGTAGTATTATCACTATCTACTTTGCATCTCTTAGCCTCAATGTTATGGATGTGTGTTTCATCCCTTTCGAGATTTAGAAGAAATAAACCATTCACAACAGGTGCATGACCATAAAAGATGTTACTCATATAAATAGAACAACCATTATTCTACGATTTAAATGAATAACCGTCTTGCAATAAACACGATCAGAAATAATGTTCATGCTCAACGCAGGCACATAATAACACTTATTAAGGTTTAAAACTAATCCCGAAGGTAAAACTAAGGAGAGCGTGCCGACGACCATCACATCAACTCTTGATCCGTTGCCAACGCGCATCGTCACCTCATCCCTCGCAAGCCGTCGTCTATTCCGTAGCTCCTGTTTCGAGTTACAAATATTAGCAACTGAACCAGTATCAAATACCCAGGCACTACAACGAGGGCTAGTAAGGAAAACATCAATAACATGTATATCAAATATACCTTTGATGGTGCCAGCCTTCTTGTCCGCTAAGTACTTCGGACAGTTATGCCCAAAGGACCCTGTCCTGCAATAGAAGCACTCAAGGTCCGGCTTAGGACCAGACTGAGCTTCTTCTCAGCGAGGGCATTGCGCTGTCACGCCCTTCTTGAAGGATTCTTTGCTCCTTACCTTTCTTAAAGGAGGGCTTGTTGACCATCAACACATGATTATCCTTCTTGATGTCCACTTCGCAGCCTTGACTTTGTGAAGATCTCGGTGATCGTAGCATCAGAACCAATCTGATTATGAGTCACTACAAAACTTTTGTAGCTGGGAGGGAGTGATTGCAGAACCCTGTCAATCTTGAGCTCCTCTGGAATCGTGCATTCCAGTTGCTCAAGGCGTTGAGTGTAGCCCGACATCTTTATGGCGTTCTCACTAACGGAACTCCCTTCCTCCATCTTGCAGTTAAAGAACTTCTCAGAGATCTCATATCTCTCAGAACGGGCTTGAGTTTGAAACATGGTTTTCAGCTCCCCGAGAATCTCAAAGGTCCCGGGATAGGTTTCAAAACAATTTTGAAGCTCCGGTTCCATAGCAAACAACATGGTGCTCTTAATCACACCATAATCATCTTTGTGCGACTGATAGACAGCTTTCTCATCACCAAGCATTGCAGTTAGGGGTCACCTAACGCTTTACCAAGGACATAGTCCTTTGTCCGCTGCATGAATGATTCTTAGATTGCGGAACCAATTGGTGAAGTTAGACCCATTGTTTCTAAGCTTTTCCTTCTCAGCAAAAACGTTGAAGTTGAAGTTGGATTTGGCCATGTGATCTACAGTATTTGCAAGTACAATTTAGACTATGTTCATGACAAATAGTTCAAGTTAATCAAATTACTAGATGAACTCCCACTAAATTCAACATCCCTCAAGTTGTTTAGTGAACACGATCCAAATTCACCACACCTAATCCGATCATCACGAGAAGAGATGTGGTTTCAATGGTGGACAACAAAGTGTCGATCATATCATTCATATGACTCATGCTTATCCTTTCATTCATATGTCTGTACATGCTAGGCTCGTCAAGCTAGACCCAAGTATTTCCGCGTGTGCAAAACTGGCTTGCACCCGTTGTATGTGAGCGTAGAGTCTATAGCACCCGATCATCACGTGATGCTTGGACACGACGAACTTTCGCAACGGTGCATACTTGGGGAGAACACAGTTTTTATCTTGATCTTTAAGTGAGGAATCATCTTATAATGCTACCGTCGCGATCTAAGCATAATAAGATACATAAAGGGATAAACATCACATGCATATAACTTTATGTGACATGGTATAGCCAATCCTCGCGCAATGATCTCCATCTTGTGCGTTCCGCCATGATCTCCATCCATCCACCATGATTGCCTCCACCACGAATAGCAACTACAACTATTGCTAACTACTTAGCGATAAAGTAAAGCTATTACATGGCGTATAAGAAGTTGACTCAGGTCATACACAATTATAAAGACAACCATATATTCTCGCCGGTTGTGTACTCATCGACATGCAAGTCGTGAAACATTACAAAACATGATCATCGCATATAATATACACATCACATCTTGGGCCATACCATATCACAGAAAACATTCCCTGCAAAAACAAGTTAGACGCCTCTACTTTGTTGTTGCATGTTTTACGTGGCTTATGGGAGTAGATGCTAAGAACGATTCTTACCTACGGAAAGCCACAACGGTGATATTATGGTTGCCAAACTCCGGTGTTAATCCCATGACAACTATAGTGAGAGAAACTGACATCCACCAGCCGCATGTGTGGAACAAGCCACACGTCAAGTGCGGAGCCGGTCTCGCGAACGACGTCGCGTAAGGTTGGCCTGGACCGCTTCAATCTCACTATCCCGCGTCATAATAAGAACACAAACAAGAGGCTTGCAACAGAAAACATCAATGCCCGCAACAACCATGTTGCGTTCTACTCGTGAAACACATCTACGCATAGATCTAGCTCTGATACCACTGAAAGGTTTCGCGGCATAGTAAATCAAAATTTTCTACGGATGCGAACAGAGGGAAAGCCAAGATCTAATCTAGGAGATGCAATCAACGAGAGAGATTGGATTAGATCTTCATACCCTTGAAGATTCGCACAGCGGAACGTTCGTCGGAACGTGCGTGATGTAGTCGTACTCGCTTCTCCTCCTCGCGATCCGATCCGATCTAGCACCACAAGTGGCGGTGCCTCCGTGAGATGCACACGTGCAGCACCTCGACGTATCCTCCTTCCTCGGACCAGCGAGTATGGTGGAGAGATAGATTGGATCTAACCACACGACGGCGTGGTGTATATGGTGGAGAATTTCTGCAGCAGGGCTTCGGCTACAAACAGTCGGGAGGGAGAAAGGAAGGTAGCAAGGCAGCTAGGGCTTGGAGGAAGGTGTGTAGTAGTTGGGGGGAGGGGGCGCACCACCCCTCTATATATAGAGGGGGGGGCGGCCAGCCCTTGCCCCTCCTCCAAGCCTATCTCTAGTTTAAACAATTTAAACTCTCCCTTATCTAGAAATCCTATCTCTAGTTTAAACGATTTAAACTCTCCCTTATCTAGAAATCCTATCTCTAGTTTAAACGAGTTTAAACTTATCTAGGATCGGCTGGGCCCTATGGGGCCTTGTGCCCCTGGCCCAATGCGTCCAGGACACTCCCTCATAGGCCCATGCCCCCTCCCGGAAGGTGGGGCCACGTTGGTCCCCTTCCGGAAGGTTCTAGAAGCTTCCGGTACAATACCGATTAACCCGGAACAATTTCGAACTCCAAAAACTGCACTGCCTTATATGAATCTTATTCTCCGGACCATTCCGGAACCTCTCGTGATATCCCGGATCCCATCCGAGACTCCGAACAAAAATTCATAAACCAATTATCCAATCTATCCTAGCGTCGAGACACGTTAAGTGTGTGACCCTGCGGGTTCGAGAATATGCGGACATGATCTTCTATCAATAATCAACGGTAAGTGCAGGCACCCATATTGACTCCCACACATTCATCGATGATCATATCGGATGAACCACGATGCCAGGATTCAATCAATCCCATATATATATTCCCTTCGTCTCGATATTTTACTTGCCCGAGATTCGATCGTTGCATCGTCATACCTAGTTCAATCTCACACGCAAGTACTTTAATCGTTCCGTAATCCGATATCACTTTGTGATTAACTCCTTAACCACATGCTTGCAAGGTGTTGATATCGACACCGAGTGGCCCAAGTATATCTCTCCGACTTGGGAGGGACAAATTCCATCTCGATACATACAACCCAACAGATACTTTCCGATCACCTGAGAGACACCTTTATGATCACCCTCTCATAGGATGACATTGATGACCTCAAAGCTTTCTTCCGGTACTAGGGAGTTGCATTATCTCATGGTCTAAGGAATACAATATTTGACATAGGAAAAGCTTCGCAAAGATGAACACTATGAAATGATCTAATTGCTTCGCTTAGTTTGGGTTTGTCCATCATATCATTCTCCCAATGATATGATCTCATTATCAATTGACAACTCATGTCTATGGTTAGGAAAACTTAACCATCATTGATCAATGAGCTAGTCCATAGAGGCGTACTAGGGACACGGTGTTGTTTACAAACCACACAAGTATTAAAGTTTCCGCTTAATACAATTCTAGCATGGAACATAAACTTTATCATGAACAAGAATTATAATAATAGCATCTTTATTATTGTCTCTAGGGCATAATTCCAACAGGTATATGATCGGACGCTCATGATTTTTTACAAAAATCATTTTTAGGTTAATAATATGTTGTTTCATCAGAGATCCACTTCAAGTTTAGTGAGTCTCATCCCTGAGCTAAAAATCTTCATGCCCACCCTTCGACAAAGTTTAATGATAGGTTAAAATGGGCATTAGAAATTCAAAAATGATCTAAACAATGCGAAACCTTCGCGTGGTTTCATATTATGTGACATAGTTAGAAGGAAAAATATCAAACTTGGTATATTGATTATGTCTCAAAAAACCTTCACAAAATGACCTATCTCGTTCGAGGTTTCTTTGCTGCTTTCGGGTCAAATGACCAATGTTATGGCTAGAATGAAGGCATAGTTTATGATAATGTGTGCATATTGTGCATACATTTGCATCATGGGATGGCGAATAACGTTCCAAGAGGAAGTTTTCCTTTTCGTTGAACCAAAAAGCCGTTTTCCATTTTCCGAGTGCTAAAAACAGACGGTTTTATGAAGCAATCACCAAATGACTAATTCAAAATGCTACCATCACATTTTTCAAAAATACTAGACCACCTTACATTGATAATGTTATAACAGGGGGATCTCAAACCTTTCCGTCTATCCCTGAGGAAAGAGACAAATTGCTGCTGAATCGGTAGGAAGTTGGTCAGATATGAACTACAGGTACATGATCGGATGCTAATGAGTATTTACAACACATCATTTTTAGGTTCATAATATGTTGTGTCATCACAGATCCACTTCAAGTTTAGCGAGTCTCACCCCCGAGCTAAGAATCTTCATGCCCGCCCTTCGAAAAAGTTTAATGATAGTTTAAAACAGACATTAGAAATTGAAAAACGATCTAAGCAATGCGAAACCTTCGCGTGGTGTCATATTATGTGACATAGTTAGAAGGAAAAATATCAAACTTGGTATATAGATTATGTCTCAAAAAACCTTCACAAAATGACCTATCTCGTTCGAGGTTTCTTAGCTTTCGGGTCAAATAACCAATGTTATGGCTATAATAAAGGCATAGTTTATGATAATGCATCCATATTGTATTCATACATGTGCATTATGGGATGGCGAATAACGTTTCAACAGGAAGTTTTCCTTTTTGTCGCACCAAAAAGCCGTTTTCTATTTTCCGAGTGCAAAAAATGGACGGTTTTATGAAGCAACCACCAAATGGCTAATTCAAAATGCTACCATCACATTTTTCAAAAATATTAGACTATCTTACATGGATAATGTCATAACAGGGGGATCTCAAACCTTTCCGTCTATCCCTGATGAAAAAGACAAATTCCTGCTGAATCGGTAGGAAGTGGGTCAGATATGAACTACAGGTACATGATCGGATGCTCATGATTTTTTACAAAAATCATTTTTGGTTCATAATATGTTGTTTCATACGAGAGCCACTTCAAGTTTAGCGAGTCTCACCCTCGAGGTAAGAATATTCATGCCCGTCCTTCGACAAAGTTTAACGATAGTTTAAAACGAGCATTAGAAATTCAAAAACGATCTAAACAATACGAAAGCTTCACGTGGTGTAATATTATGTGACATAGTTAGAAGGAAAATATCAAACTTGGTATATTGATTATGTCTTAAAAAACCTTCAAAAAATGACCTATCTCGTTCAAGGTTTCTTGACTTTCAGGTCAAATGACCAATGGTATGGCTATAATGAAGGCGAATAACGTTTCAGGAGGAAGTTTTCCTTTTCGTTGCACCAAAAAGCCTTTTTCCATTTTTCGAGTGCAAAAAATGGACGGTTTTGTGAACAACCACCAAATGGCTAATTCAAAATGCTACCGTCACATTTTTCAAAAATATTAGACCACCTTACATGGATAATGTCATAACAGGGGGATCTCAAACCCTTCCGTCTATCCCTGATGAAAAGGATAAATTCCTACCGAATTAGTAGGAAGTGGGTCAGATATGAAGTACATGCACATGATCGGATGCTCATGATTGTTTACAAAAATATTTTTTAGGTTCACAATATGTTGGTTTTATCAGAGATCCACTTCAAGTTTAGTGAGTATCACCCCCGATCTAAGAATATTCATACCCGCCCTTCGACAAAGTTTAATGATAGTTTAAAACGGACATTAGAAATTGAAAAACGATCTAAACAATGCGAAACCTTCGCGTGATGTCATATTATGTGACATAGTTAGAAGGAAAAATATTAAACTTGGAATATAGATTATGTCTCAAAAAACCTTTACAAAATGACCTATCTCGTTCGAGGTTTCTTAGCTTTCGGGTCAAATGACCAATGTTATGGCTATAATGAAGGCATAGTTTATGATAATGCGTCCATATTGTGAATACAGGTGTATCATGGGATGTCGAATAACGTTTCAGGAGGAAGTTTTCCTTTTCGTCGCACCAAAAAGGCATTTTCCATTTTTCGAGTGCAAAAATGGACGGTTTTGTGAACAACCACCAAATGGCTAATTCAAAATGCTATCGTCACATTTTTCAAAAATACTAGACCACCTTACATGGATAATGTTATAACAGGGGGATCTCAAACCTTTCCGTCTATCCCTCGTGAAAAAGATAAATTCCTGCCGAATTAGTAGGAAGTGGGTCAGATATGAACTACATGCACATAATCGGATGCTCATGATTGTTTACAAAACTATTTTTTAGGTTCACAATATGTTGGTTTCATCAGAGATCCACTTCAAGTTTAGCGAGTATTACCCCCGAGCTAAGAATATTCATACCCGCCCTTCGACAAAGTTTAATGATAGTTTAAAACGGACATTAGAAATTGAAAAACGATCTAAACAATGCGAAACCTTTGCGTGGTGTCATATTATGTGACATAGTTATAAGGAAAAATATCAAACTTAGTATATATATTATGTCTCAAAAAACCTTCACAAAATGACCTATCTCGTTCGAGGTTTCTTGGCTTTCGGGTCAAATAACCAATGTTATGGCTATAATAAAGGCATAGTTTATGATATTTCGTGCATATTATGCATACATGTGCATCATGGGATGGCGAATAACGTTTCAAGAGGAAGGTTTCCTTTTAGTCGCACCAAAAAGCTGTTTTCTATTTTCCGAGTGCAAAAAACGGACGGTTTTGTGAAGCAACCATCAAATGGCTAATTCAAAATGCTACCATCACATTTTTCAAAAATACTAGACCATCTTACATGGATAATGTCATAACAGGGGGATCTCAAACCTTTCCGTCTATCCCTGATGAAAAAGAAAAATTCCTGCCAAATCGGTAGGAAGTGGGTCAGATATGAACTACAAGTACATGATCGGATGCTCATGATTTTTTATAAAAATCATTTTTAGGTTCACAATATGTTGTTTCATACGAGAGCCACTTCAAGTTTAGCGAGTCTCACCCTCGAGGTAAGAATATTCATGCCCGTCCTTCGACAAAGTTTAATGATAGTTCAAAACGATCATTAGAAATTCAAAAATGATCTAAACAATGCGAAACCTTCACACGGTGTCATATTATGTGACATAGTTAGAAGGAAACTATAAAAATTGGTATATTGATTATGTCTCAAAAAACCTTCACAAAATGACCTATCTCATTCGATGTTTCTTGGCTTTCGGGTGAAATGACCAATGTTATGGCTAGAATGAAGGCATAGTTTATGATAATGCATCCATATTGTGCATACATGTGTATCACGGGATGGCGAATAACGTTTTAGGAGGAAGTTTTTCTTTTCATCGCACCAAAAAACCGTTTTCCATTTTCCGAGTGCAAAAAACGGACGGTTTTGTGAAGCAACCACCAAATGGCTAATTCAAAATGCTACCATCACATTTTTCAAAAATACTAGACCACCTTACATGGATAATTTCATAACAGGAGGATCTCAAACCTTTCTGTCTATCCCTGGTGAAAAAGACAAATTCTTGCCGAATCGGTAGGAAGTGGGTCAGATATGAACTACAGATACATGATCGGATGCTCATGATTTTTTACAAAAATAATTTTTTGGTTCACAATATATTATTTCACCAGAGATCCACTTCAAGTTTAGCGAGTCTCACCCTCAAGCTAAGAATATTCATGCCCACCCTTCGAAAAAGTTTAACGATAGTTTAAAACGGGCATTAGAAATTCAAAAACGATCTAAACAATACGAAACCTTCACGTGGTGTAATATTATGTGACATAGTTAGAAGGAAAATATCAAACTTGGTATATTGATTATGTCTTAAAAACCTTCACAAAATGACCTATCTCGTTCAAGGTTTCTTGGCTTTCAGGTCAAATGACCAATGTTATGGCTAGAATAAAGGTATAGTTCATGATAATGTGTCCATATTGTGCATATATGTGTATCATGGGATGGCGAATAACGTTTCATGAGGAAGTTTTCCTTTTCGTCGCACCAAAAAGCCATTTTCCATTTTTCGAGTGCAAAAAATGGACGGTTTTGTGAACAACCACCAAATGGCTAATTCAAAATGCTACCGTCACATTTTTCAAAAATACTAGACCACCTTACATGGATAATGTCATAACAGGGGGATCTCAAACCTTTCCGTCTATCCCTGGTGAAAAGGATAAATTCCTGCCGAATCAGTAGGAATCAGATATGAACTACATGCACATGATCGGATGCTCATGATTGTTTACAAAAAATATTTTTTAGGTTCACAATATGTTGGTTTCATCAGAGATCCACTTCAAGTTTAGCGAGTATCAACCCCGAGCTAAGAATATTCATACACGCCCTTCGACAAAGTTTAATGATAGTTTAAAACGGACATTAGAAATTGAAAAACGATCTAAACAATGCAAAACCTTCGCGTGGTGTCATATTTAGAAGGAAAAATATCAAACTTGGTATATAGATTATGTCTCAAAAAACCTTCACAAAATGACCTATCTCGTTCAAGGTTTGTGTTATCACCGTATTTTGGTCAAAGACGGAGATGGGCCGTGATCAAGATGGGCTTGAAAGATACATATATTCAACGTGTTGTTGGATCGGCCTAGTACGTGGATTTGGGCTAAATTGCCCGTGTATCTTGTATCATAATAGGATTCGTGTTTGTTTAGGTTCCGTTTATGTTTAGGTAGAGATAGAATTGTAGAGTTATTCCAAAAGTAGAGAGTCTCCGGACTATAAATATGTACCTAAGGTTATCGAAAAAGGAGGACAACCACGTTCACAACAAACACAATCTCGGCGCATCGCCACCCCTTGTTTCTAGGGTTTCTTTCGGGTAAGTGCCATGCTGCCTAGATCGCATCTTGCGATCTAGGCAGTATCTACTTATTCATTACCTGGTTTTACTCGTACTGAAGCGTTGTTGATGGCGAGTAATACCATTATCATAGATTGTTTGAGGCTAGCATCGGTGCTTTTTCTTTACTATCGTCGAAGTTATGCTACCTCTAGCTATCTCGCTACCCTTGCACCTTTTCCCAAAGTGCAAGGGTAGCACCTTGCTTGATCTTTATTTAGTCGATTCGATCTGTTATAGTTGTGCCTTGTTCGCCAAGGTTTAGTTTAATATCTACGTAATCAGGCCTTGCAAACGGGTTGAACGATCCAAGAATGCATAAGGATGTGGCTTATTCGTTCTAGAGAGGATGTTCCGTAATTGGCTTTACGTTGGTTATTAGGCCTCCTCTAGGGTTAATATTCTTCATCTTTGTATGCATCAGGCTCAATCACGCGTAGGACGCCCATTACGTGGTGAAAACATTAGACTATCGAGATCGATTTAACTTGTAGTGATCAAGCAAAACCCCATGTTATCATAAATTTAACGCAGAACCATGGGGCAATCGGCTTTAGGAGCAGATTTGTGGAAACACGGGAGCCGATTACGGCTCAATTTTACGATACTTGTTTATCATGCAGAAATCAATCGGAGCAATCCTTCACCTTCGACCAGGTATAGGTCAGGCACGCATCTCGAACCAAGCCGGGACGTGTGCCGAGCTTTTCGTCAGCCGCCGAGGGACCAGGGCCCACCAGCAGTCCTGGGAGCCTCCCGGCTCTCCGTGTTGCTCGTCGCTGCTCGCCGGTGGGTTTTGGCAGGCAACACATTCTGGCACGCCCGGTGGGACTTTCAACAACGTCTACATCAACACCCGACGCTGCGATGGAGAACAGACCAGTCACTTACGACGATCTGCCTGACGAGCACAAGGCCAAGTACGACGAGATCAAGGCCCTCTTCGAGGAAGACCTCATCAGCTCTTTTGAGAGGACCCGTACGCATGGCATCAGGTGGAAAGGGTTCTCCCCCGAGGGCGCTCTCAATGAGGTGGATCTGTCTCTCCCTTCGGAGGAGCGCACTGAGCTCTGACTGTGAAGTCAACTACATGGTGGCTCATTCTCCGCACCGCCATTCCGAGAGCCCGTGAACGCTTTCGAGAGGGTCGCGTTCGCGTAGTTCAGAGATCATGAAGCATCGATTCTCCGTCGGGACCGACTTTAGGGACTCACCAGGAGAAAGACCGCCTGCACCAGGCCACAGCCTCCGCACTTGCCGCCCGTAACCGCCAGGCAGCGGCCACGTCGTCTACAAGGCTGGAGGCGACCCAGGCGATTGCCAATTCCTGTTTGAGCCACCTAAGGAAATCCCACACGGATATATATGTGCCTACGTGCCGGACTGCAATAGCCTGACACGCACCAAACAGATTGCAACCGCAGGGGTTTCTACAGCAGGGGCTCTTGGAGCAGGGTCTTCAGGGGCAGGCGTGTCTAGAGCAGCGATGGCTGGGATGGACGCTGACAAACAGGCGTGGCTAGCCAAGTATGCCACTGGAACAAGTCATGAGAATCTAGCCCCTACAGCTCAAACAGTGGAGCAAATCGGTACCATCTTGAGGGACCAGTTCACCGTTCGTCAAGAGAAGGACAATCGGCTATTCAAAGCCGTACTTCAACGAAGTTTGATCTGATTCCGCCACCCAAGTATAAGCTCCCGAGTTCTCAAGGTTCAGCGGTCAAGGGTCAAGCTCGATCGAGCACATAAGCGATACCGGCACAACTAGGCATGATTTCGCATCGGATCGGCGCGCGTAAGATTATTTGCGCAATCTCGACAGGACCAGCCTTTGGGTGGTACACCACTACCACCGATTCAATTCATACCGAAGCAATCGAAGAGCAGTTCCACATCCAAGACCATTCAGAGGCTACCGAGGCTGGCATTGCGCACTGCACAAAAGCGGTGGCGAGAAATCAGAGCCGAGTACATCCAGCTTCAGATCGTCAAGAACCGATGTTACTCGCTCGCTTAATCGAGAAGGAAGCAATGAGCCGGCGGTGTTGGGTCTCTCAGCACCCATCAAGGATCTGGCGTTCCAGGTAGAGTACAACTCATTGGCGCACATGGCCCAGAAACTAACGATGTATGAGCAGCGCCACCCTGAGTTGTACCAAGACAAATTCAAACGTCCGATAAGCCTGGTCGATGCAGAAGAAGAAGATCCTACGCAGGACCAGGAGGTGTCCGTAGCTGAATGGGCTCGGGGGGCAGATCCTGTGGCCTGCAAATGGGTGAAACAGCAAGGGCCTGCAAAAGGGTTCGACTTCGATGTGAGCAAAGCTGAGCAGATATTCGATCTGCTGCTGAAGGAGAAGCAGCTGAGGTTACCCGAAGGCCACAAAATCCCTACGGCTCAGGAAATGAACGGGAGACCATACTGCAAGTGGCATCATTCGTTCACTCACACCACCAACGAGTGCAAAGAGCTTCGCCGCCAAATCCAAATGGCGATAGAACAAGGCCGTCTGATCCTTGGGCAGTTCGCCATGAAAGTAGATACAAACCCATTTCCCGGCGTCAACATGGTAGAACTCAGTCGCTCCGTGAGGCGCAAGCTGGATTTCTCGTTCGGCGTTAATATGGTAGGGTCGGGGTACCACCATGACACGTACAAGGAGGACGGTGGTCGCTCTCGGGGCAAGGAAAGAAAAGAGGCTAGTCCATGCGACCGGCCCAGCCACAATGACAGGCGGTACTTAACAGAGGAACAAGTGAAGAGAGTGCGATATCAGAAGCCACATTCTACGCATCTCCTTAACAAGTATGAGCGCCAGTATGACCAACGTCGCTGGCGCGGCAGAGACGACGAAGGATATGAGCACCTTGCTAGGGGGCCGTCGAAAAAGAAGGAAGGCGCAGACAGGCATTGGGATTGTCCTTTCTTCAGGTATTGCTGGGGCGCAGGAATGAGCCGATTGCCTACAATCGACAACTGCCCAGAATGCGGTCAGCAAAAGGAAGACACGAGGCCAGTGTCAGTATTCAAACGTCTAGGGCCTCTTCCACCCCGGAGCCGTCACAGGGAGTCCGCTCGAGCAGAAGACCTCGAGAAGCCAAAGAATGACAAGGACGAAGACAGGTATCACCGTCCAAGGTGGTGCCCCGACGGACTCAGACACACCCAGAAGCGTCGAGTGCAGCGGCTGCGTAACTTAGAGGAAGCTGAAGCGCAGTATCTCCACGCTTTGAAGAAAGCACGGCCTGATCTGGCCGTCAAAGTGAGGCAGACTGTGGAAACGGAAGACCGCCCGACCAGGAAAGAGTGGCGCCCCAAACCGGTAAAAGCCGATGCAAAGACATCGGCTGGCACAAACATGGTGTTCGTACTCCCGTCAGAATTCTGCGCGCCAAGAACCGATGAGCTACCCGTGGCACAGTTTGACTGCGGCCCACGGCCGGTTATCTTTGAGAAGCCACGTGAGAAGGGTTACAAACATCTGAAAGCCCTGTACCTGCGAGGTTACATCAATGGGCAACCTGTCAGCAAGATGTTGGTGGACACCGGAGCGGCAGTCAACATCATGCCATACTCCATGCTACGACGTTTGGGACGCTCCACTGCAGATCTGATCAAAACCAACGTCACGTTGAGCGACTTCAACGGTCTTCGAACGCAAGGCGATCGAACGTGGACTTGACAAAGGCAGGAAAACCGTACCACGTCATTCTTCGTCGGACAGCAAGAGCACTTACATTGTCTTGCTAGGAAGGGATTGGATTCACGCTAATTGCTGCATCCGTCCACAATGCATCGATGCACGATCCAAAGGGATGGAGACGGCGGAGGTCATCCACGCGATTCTATCGAGATCTCCATAGCTGGCATGAACGCCCGGGAAGCAGAAGACCAAGAGCCGATCTCGGAATCAATCTAGACGGCGAGAGTATTGAAGCTACAAAACGGGTGAGGCTGGTCTTATCCACCGCCTTACAGAGTAGAAAAGCCCACGATCATCCGTGGTACGGCCGATCCCTGCGATCGGCCACAAAAAATAAAAAGCAGCGATCATACGACAAGCAGCTCATGTAGTCGTAGCAGAGAGATGCTCTGCCACTGTAAAATAATGAGGTGTAAACCGTCCTTGACTGATGCAAGCGAAAAGGGGGCCGATTCAAGCGATCGGCCCAAATTATTTTTGTTGTCCTCACCCACCGTTTGCCCTGTGTTTAGCGTCGATTTGACAGGTGACGGAAAGCTAGGGTACGGGTTTACATCCGCTGATGAGCTAGAAGAGATCGACATTGGTCCTGGGGATAAGCCACGACCAACATTTATCAGCAGAAAGTTAGAGCCGAGTCTGCGGGGCCCGATGATAGCCCTGTTGAAACAATATCCATCGCACCGGGACTACACAGAGATGCTCGATTGGACAGAGCATCATCGAGCATCGACTCGCTCAAAAAGGGATTTCGCCGTTTCAGCGAGCACGACAAATGAAGGCCAAATTCGGAAGAAGTCAAGAAAGAGGTCGAGAAAATGTTGATGTACCAAGTTGATCGACCATGCGGTATGCCGAGTGGATTTCTAGTATCGCACTGTAGAGAAGAAGGGTGGCCAATGGCGTGTTGCTATAGATTTTCGAGATCTCAACAGAGCTACCCCAAAGGATGAGTATCCGATGCCGTAGCGTAAACATTAATCAATGCAAAGCTGGTCATAAAATTTTGAGCTTCATGGACGGCAATGCCGGTACAACCAGATCTTCATGGCTCCGAAGACATACACAAGACTACATTCAGAGTCCTGTGGTCCGTGGGGTTATTTGAATATGTAGTCATGACGTTTGACTGAAAAATGCCGCGCACGCACTAAAGGGCCATGAATTATATTTTCCATGATCTGATCGGAACCGGTTGAAATCTACATCGATGACGTGGTGGTCAAGTCCGCTTCGCGACGGACACTTGGACGATTCGCAAAGCATCTGGACCGATCAAGAAAATTCGCCTACGGATGAATCCAAAGAAGTGTGCTTCGACGACGGTCAGTTCTGGGTTTTTGGTCCATGAACGGAATTGAGATCGGCCTCAAAAGTCGGAGGCAAGACGGACAATGAAGCCACCCACCACGAAGAAAGAACTACGGTCCCTTATCGGCAAGATCAACTTCGTAGACGATTCATCTCCAACTGCCGGGAAGGATTGAGCCGTTCATGGGACTAGTAAAAATCAACCGACGAGGAATTCATTTGGGGCGTAAACAACGAGCCTTTGACGAGATCAAAGAATATTTGACAAAGCCGCCAGTGTTAATTCCACCTCAGCCTGACAGGCCATTCTACATTTACTTGTCAGTGGCTGACACGTCCATCGCCTCGGTAGTGGTGCAAGTTTACGATGGACTGGAGCGGGTCGTCTTTTACATAAGCAGGAGGATGCTGGACGCAGAGACGAGGTACCCTGATATCGATAAGTTGTGCCTCTGCCTGTTTTTCACCTGCACCAAGTTGCGCCACATTTTGCTATCAGCAGAGATCATCATCATATGCAAATCAGACGTCATAAAGCACATGCTGTCGGCTCCTATGTTAAAAGGCCGACTGGGCAAATGGATGTTTGCATTATCAGAGTTTGACATCCGGTATCAACCTGCGAAAGCAGTTAAGGGACAGGCGCTGGCCGATCTTATCGCTGAAAGGATCAACACAAACATAGCCACACTGTCCATAAGAGCGTGGGCTATGTTTTTCGACGGATCAGTTTGTGACGATGGCTGCATCGGCATTTTACTCGTGTCGCCTGGGGCAACATTTTCCTTCTCCATCGATTGTCTACCTCTCGCACCAACAATGTAGCCGAGCACGAGGCGATATGCAAGGATGGAGTTACTCCTCGGAGCGAGCGGTGGAAATTTTGAGACTCCAAGTTGGTGATTTCCCAGCTCACGGAGGACTACAAGTGCGAGAGCGAGTCCCTCTTCCCATTATGGCTGCTTTCCGCCGAGCTGATGACGCAATTCCAGACGTAAACTTCACTTGGATCCCACGATCGCAGAATACCGAGGCAAACGATCTTGCAGATGGCTTCAGGATACAAGGACGTGGTAGAAGGAGCCGACGCTCGTGCATGCCTCGAAGCGACGATCGAGAGCCGATATCTTCAATTACTTGAAAGATTCCTGGGGGCACCTAAACGGATAAGGTACAAAGCCATGAAGTACGTGCTTATTGGGGATGACATGTTTTACAGGACTGGAAGGGCTATTGCTCAAATGCACGGGGTCACCGAGGCCAATCAGCTCCTACACGAGGTACACGGCGCTGTGGAACTCACCAATCGGCTCATAAGATGAAATGGTTGATTAGGCGATCAGGGTTTTATTGGCCCACCATGCTTGAGGACTGTTTCAACTACTACAAAGGGTGTCAAGCATGTCAGAAGTTTCGAAAAATCCAGATGGTGCCCGCGTCAGCAATGAACCCCATCATCAAGCCTTGGCCATTCCGAGGTTGGGGCATGGATATGATCGGCAAAATCAATCCTCCATCAAGCAAAGGCCACATGTGGATCTGGCTATCACCGACTACTTCACAAAATGGGTGGAGGCTGTCCCAATGAAGTCGAAACTCAAGGATGTTATCAATTTTGTGAAGGAACATGTCATCCATAGGTTCGGGATTCCCCAAACTATCACGACCGATGGAGGTTCGGTCTTTATTTCTCAGGAGTTTAGAAAGTTCTGCGAGGACATGGGGATTAAGATGATTAGATCATCTCCATACTATGCTCAAGCAAATGGGCAAGTGAAGGCCCAATCGAGCCTCATCAAGTTGATCAAGAGAAAAGTCGATGAGCACCCAAGGCGTTGTACGAGGTTTTGTCGAGGCGTTATGGGCTTATCGTATGTCATGCCATGGAGCAATAAAACCTCACCATACCATCTAGTATATGGACAAGAAGCCGCCCTACCGGGAAATTACGGCTGGATCAAGACGCGTCACTTTTCGTGACGATCTAACGATCAAGAATACGCAGCCCTGATGAGTGACAGTGTAGAGGATTTAACCGAGCTCAGGCTATGGTCACTCGAGAAAATCAAAGAGAACAAGGCCAAAGTAGCTCGTGCATACAACAAGAAAGTGAAGCCAAAGGAGTTCCACGTTGGTGATCTGGTATGGGAAGCTGTGTTGCCCTTGGGGACTAAGGATGCGACATATGGTAAATGGTCTCCAAATTGGCACGGTCCGTATAGGGTTGACCAAGTTTTAAGAGGAAACGCATACAGTTGGATGGCGTAAAGTTCCCAGTGGCAGTCAACGGGCAACATCTCAAGAAATATTTCCCAAGCATGTGGGATGTTGGACAGTAAAACTCGAGGGGCCGATACATGAAATCGGCTAAGTAAAGGCACGTGAGATGATGGACAGTAAAAATATGGGGGTCGATGCTGAAAATCGGCCGAATAAAAAAAAAGAGATATATAGCCGATGCACGGCCATCGACTCTAGAGGTTCAAACATGTTACAAACAGGTCCACCTTGGCGATCTCGGCTTAGTCATCTTCATCTTTGCTTATCACTAGTCGTTTGTGCGGGGCACGTTTTTCGATGGGCAATTGGAGATTTGGGTCGCCCGTGTTGAGGAAGGTCGCAGGTCATCATTTGAAACCAAGAAGTGGCCGTTGTAATGTGTCTAAGGATGCGACCGAAGGTTGACCACGCTAACGGTTTTTTGGGAGAAGCCGATGGGTAGTCATCGGCTCTGTGCGATTTGACTTGTTTGACTGTATGCGTGCAGTATGTTGAAAGCCGATACAGTGTCATCGACTTCTGAAGCATCGACCTATTTCGGTTGTCGGCAAAATTGAAGCAAAGAGGAACAATATTTTGAAGGGAATATGCCCGAGAGGCAATAATAAAGTGGTTATTATCGTATTCCTTATTTATGATAAATGTTTATTTTGCATGCTATAATTGTATTAATACGGAAACGTTAATACATGTGTGTTTAATAAACAAAAAGGAAGTTCCTAGTTATGCCTCTCTCATAAACTAGCTCGTTGATTAACAAGATGATCAAGGTTTCCTGATCATGGACATTGGATGTTGTTAATAACGGGGTCACAACATTAGTGTAATGATGTGATGAACATTCATCCGAAGTATAGCATTACGATCATAGTCATTGAGTTTATATTGCTATAACAACTTACGAAGTGATCCTAATCCTTAGACCATGAGATCATGTCAATCACTAACACCGGAAGAGTTTCTTGATAACATCAAACGTCACACCGTAATGGGTGATTATAAAGATGGGTTCAACTAATAAAGTGTTATGTTGAGGCTCATGGATCAAGAGTGGAATTTGTTCATCCCGATGACGGATAGATATACTGGGCCCTCTCGGTGATATCACATTGATTAGCTTGCAAGCAAGTGATTTGATCACTAGAATGTTATATCACGGAACGAGAAAAGAGTGCATGTCGAACGAGATCAAACTAGGTATGGAGATACCGATGATCGAATCTCGGACATGTAATATATCGCTAAACAAAAGGATTAAGATACTAGCGTAAAAGGTTCCGACGATCACAAGAAAGTCATCGTTGAATGTGTGGGAGTCAGTATGGGTCTCACGATCCCGCTTCTGATTATTGATCTGAGAGGGGTCTCGATCATGTCCGCATTATTCACGAACCGTAGGGTGACACACTTAAGAGACACCGACATCCAATTGGAGCAAAAGTTTCATGCCGAAAAGAAAAGGAAAGCGCAGGAATTTATTTCACTAGACAATCAAACTGCTTTTTGAAATTGTTGAAACTGGTTCTCGCATGTGAAATGGAATACTAGCAAGGGTTTTATGTGAATGTTTGTTAATTAAAGTAATTAACAAAATTCTGAATAAATAAATAAAAGAGTTTTATTTAATGAGAGCTTGCATTAAATTTGGTGGAAATTTAATGCATGTGAGTGGATTTTTGAGTGGAGGCTTTTTAATGGGAGTGGAGGCTTTTCATTTTGAGTGGGAGCTCCACCCACATGAATGTGGAAGAGGTGGGGCAGCCCCATGGCTGGGCGCATGGCCCCTTGGGTGCCCCCTCTCTCCTATAAAAGGCCCCCTCTCCTCTCACACCACACCTCCTCGTGAAGGATCTCTCTCCCTCTAGAATTTATCCCCATGGTCTCGGACTAGCGAGATACATGTTCCCGTGGCTTTTCGCAAGAAAGAGTTGTGCTTCCGCTGCATCGCTGGAGCGAGGAGGCGGAGGTTGCTCGGTGCCTCGAACGTGTGCGAGCACGGATGCGCTGTTTGCGCGCTAGGACTTCCTCTCGATCTTGAGATCGGCAAGAGATCGTCTACATCAACCACGAGTTTGGACTCGTTAAGCTTTGTCGGTCTTCAAGGGTATGTTCTCACGGATATACATCCGCCCGTTGTTTGTATCTAGTAGATAGATCTTGGTACATAGTTGTTCCCATCGAGGAAATTTTTGTTTTCTATGTTGCGAACCCTTCAGTGGTATCAGAGCCGGATCTATGCGTAGATACTTTACACGGGTAGTACACATATGAGTATGTGGGCGATGATGATCATTTTATTGCTTCTTAGTTGTACTTTGGATATTGGTGGCACAGTGGGATGAAGCCCGGACAAACTTTACATGTCCTCGCACATGAGACCTGTTCCACGCTTGACATGCAACTAGTTTTGCATAAGTGGCTAGCGGGTGTCTGTCTCTCCTACTATAGTCAATATCTAATTTGCAACGAGTTGTCAACAATTTGATTATCCTCGTTGTGGTTCATGTTCAGAGGTAAGAACGGTTCTATCTTGAAAGCCCTAAGCCACGTAAAATTTGCAATGGATAAATTAGAGGCGTCTAGTTTAGATTGTTCTTGGGCTAGTGATATGATATGGTGATGTTGTAAGTAGAAGTATAAGATGATACTCTTACAACACACATAACGTAATCTCCATAGACCTTGGACTTACACATAAAGGTATGATAGTGATCATACCACGATGCACATGATAGAGATCATCTGCGGGAACCATAACATTTCACTAATAAACATGTGATGTTTGATAGCATCTTATATTGCTTGTTTGGCGCTTTATTAGCATAATAAGATGATCCCTCATTTAGATATCAAGATAAAAATGTGTTCTTCCTTAAGTATGCACCGACAATGTTTGCCGCTTCAAGACATCACGTGATGATCGGGTGTACTTGAATCTTGAGCATATCTCGGTGTAAGACAGATTACACACGCCAATACTAAGGTTCTTACTTGGCGAGCCTAGCATGTATGACATGGCCTCGGAACACGGACCGAAAGGTTAAGCATGAGTCATATAGTAGATATGATGCCCATTTGATGCTCGCTTTGAAGCTACACCGACTCACGTGATGATCGGACTTGGTGTAGTGGATTTGGTTCATGTAATCACCAAAAGGCACGAGGGATGTCGTTTTTGAGTGGGAGTTCATTTCTAATTTGGATTAGTAGAACTCAATTTATCATAAATTAAATCAAAGTGAATTTGCATAATTTGTTGTAGTCATTGGCATTCGTTCACCACCTTATGCATAGTTGTAATTGAGATAATAGAACTATAGAATTCGGATATATATATATACTTTCTACTGGTATCGTATTGTGTTGAGTGTCAATCTAAAGTTTAAAGTCCCATTGCAAACTTTCAGCAAAATTCTATTTACTCCGTGAAATTTAATAATTGGTATTAAATCGAGAGTAACAATTCGATGTTAGTATCTTAAGTATCATGTTTGCCTCCATGATTCTTGATTTAAACATCAAGTTTATCTAGGAGCTGAAAGAATTGTTTGAGAAACCATCATGTGTGGAGATATAACGATATCTCAAAACAATGTTTTGGTTGCAATATGATAGAGTATATATATGTTCTCATATTGGATGAGAATTTACGAAGGTTGGAGATGCTAGACATCCTAATCATCCAAAAGGGTTTTGGAAAGTAATGTTATACTCACGATTCGCCTTTATAAGCTAAAGTAGCTTGATCATGAAAGTCGTCATGATAAGGGTGAATAGAATATGTATGTAAAATGTTTACTACACTAAAAGATTACTAAAGAATGGATTTTGAAAGAATACCGATCATTTTGATGATGGTGATCTACTTCAAAGTGCAAGTCCAAAGGTATTATTATTTGAATATACACGCTTTGGACTATGTGTCATGTATATGGCGCCATTTTTTGATGTTGATAAATTCTTTTAAAAGGAAAAGGAAATGCTGAAAGAGAATCTATAAAATATATTTGGCAGAAAAGAAAAGATTGGAAATATCCAATTTAGGTATATATATGATATACATGTTATGGTTGTATTCTTTGCTTGTTAAACAATGTGGTTCTTGGGTTTTGGATACCGAATTGGTTGGTATGAAATGTCATACGGAACAACGCAATTCATGAACCACAATGGCCTAAGTAACTAGCAAGAGAAAATGTGATGATGTTCATCGAAAACAAACAAACCGTTGTTTGTATTTCTCGTTGACATCAAAGCTTGACTTCAAGATTTGTTTTAATAATTGTTATTTGAATCAGGTATTATAAGAACAAAGGTTGTTCAAATAATTACCGTATTCCATATAAGATGGATGATTTACAAATCTAGTTGAAGAAAGACTTCAAGATTTGTTTTAATAATTGTTATTTGAATCAGGTATTATAAGAACAAAGGTTGTTCAAATAATTACCGTATTCCATATAAGATGGATGTTTTACAAATCTAGTTGAAGAAATCACATCCATAAATCCTAATGCTAAAATGTTGCAAGACAAATGATTGAAAGATCACTTATGAAGTGACATCATGTTTAAATTATATTGGAAAGAAAACATGAAGAATCTCCATTTTCATGGATTTTTGGAGTCTTTGATTTGATCAAGTGACGCTTGTGAGACTTTCCTGGATAATTAAAACTTCGTTCAAAGGCCAAAGAAGAACGAGCGACTAAATTATTGGAATTTATACATATCGATGTATGTAGTCCATTATGTGCGATGTAGCGATGGGTTTCAACTTCATATGCTTTCTCCAGAAATTTTGAGTGAATGTTCACTTAATGAGAAACAAGTATGAAATATTTGAAAATGTTTCAAAGACTTTCAAGATGAAGTGAAAAATCATTGTAACAAGAAAAATAAATGAATTATGATTTGATCATAAAGGATTTAGTTGAGTTTCAGGTGTAACAAGAAAATAAATGAATTATGATTTTATCATAAAGAGATTTATTTGAGTTGCAAGTTTAGCAAAACACCTAGATTTACATCTCCCGAAACACCATAGGAGTATGGAGTGTTTCAGATTTGTAATGAAACCTTGTTTGACATGGTTGGATCAAAGGTGTTATTTATAAAACTGCCATTATGTTTTAAAAGATTAAAGCTTTAGAGACTACCGCTTTTAATCGAAAAGAGCTCCATCTAGATCCGTTGAAATGACACCATGGAAGTTATGGTTTGGGGTAAAACCCAAGTTGTCATTTCTTAAATTTTGGTATACTAAACATAAGTAAGATGTTTACAACCAAAGTCGGATGAGCATGTCTTTGTAGGTTATTTCGAATAACAATTGGTTATTCCTCCATAACACCGAGGACAAAAGGGTTTGTCGCTTGAAATGTGAAGTTTCTTGAAGAAGGAATTTTTCATAAATGTTAAGTGGGAGGACAATAGAACTTTGATAAGGTTAACGAACCTTAGCTAAATGTGCTGAGTTGCGCAGCGCCAGAAATGTTCCGGAGGCAGCCATAATGCTCATAGCTTATGTGCCTCAAAGGTTGTGGTCACGGAGGTCTAAAGTTCCTATTGAACCAAGAAGGTCGGTTAAACAATCAAATGCTAAGATTTGAGAGTAAATCATTATTGTTTGTCAATGATGAACCGAATACATACAAAGAAGCGATGATGGGCCCTGACTCCGTCAAATGGCTTGAAGCCATAAAATCCGTGATAGTTCCATACACGAGAAATCAAGTTTTGAACTTGGAAGACCCTCCGGAAAGGTGTAAAAACCTATCGGTCGTATTTGGATCTATAAAGAAACAGACATGGATGTCTCACATCTATGAAATATTCGACATGTCGTAAAGTATTTTATGATAATGTTCAAAGAGTTGACTATGACAAGATTTGATCTTTCATAGCGATATTTAGTCTGAATGGATTAAAGTAGCAACCACTACATATAATTTGGTATATGGTAGATGAATAAACAAAACAAAGTTCTTCTAATAGAATGGTTACCTAGGACGTGTACATGACACGGTCCAAAGGGTTTTGTTAAATTCAAAGGATGCTAAAAGGGCATGCAAACTTCAATGGTTGAAGTAAGCATCGCGGAGTTGGAATCTTCACCATGATGAAAACGAGTTTTCATCAGGAGACGATGAAGATGCTTGCATTTGCAAGAAATTAAGTGGGAGTGCTGAGACATATTTCTAATACATTATGTGAAGGACATCTTGTTGATTAGAAATGATGTATCTTTTATTGACAAAGGTTAAGAATTTCATTTCGATGAAAGACTTAGGCAAAACCCGAATATTTAGCATGAATGTCTATAGTGGATAGACTGTAACGCTAATATGTTTATGCCAAACGTACATATATGAGATATTGAAGGAGTTCAATATAGAAACGACAAGAAATGGTTCTTGTTGCATGGAAAGGAATTGAATCAAGATTCAAGTGTATCGACACTTGATAAGTGAAACAAGATTCAAGTGCTTTGACACTTGATGAGTGCAATCACGAGAATGTTTTGATCAATCATACCATGATATGTACACATCCAGATATGTCCTATGCTCTAAGTGTTATGAGCATATACCAGAATGAATCATAAAATGATCATTGGACGATAGTGAGGATATTCTTATGATCTTTTGGAAGAACTAAGAATATATTTGTGTAGAGGTGACAAACAATTACAAATAGTTCATTGTAAAGCGTTACATTGATACTAGTTTTGTCACAAGATACAAATTAAGTTTATCTCAATTTAAACTATGGGTGGCACAATGTAATGGAAAGGAGATTCCATGATGGATTTGGAAGAGTTCCAAAGTTAAGACATTGTGACGAATACTACAACAAAAGGGCTAAGTATATGACTGCTATAGTAGCAGCAAAGGAGGGAATTTGTGTCAAGTAGTTTGTTATCAAACTAAGGTGTGGTTCGCAACGGGCTAACACTAAAGATATATTGTATGACAATAGTATCGATGTGTTTTAACCCCAAGGAACTAAAGGTCTCACCAAAAGACCAAATTTATACAATGCCATCTCATTGGAGAATGAGTGATGCGTGGAGACGCAAAGACATGTAAATACACACGGACCTGAGCGTCAGATCCGTAGATTATGTTAACCGCTTGCAATTGTGTATATGGAACACCGGAAAGCCATAGGTGTTCAATACGCAAAGTTCTCAAACTAGATTATTGTCTCTAGTGCAAGTGGGAGACTGAAGGGAATATGCCCGAGAGGCAATAATAAAGTGGTTATTATCGTATTCCTTATTTATGATAAATGTTTATTTTGCATGCTATAATTGTATTAATACGGAAACGTTAATACATGTGTGTTTAATAAACAAAAAGGAAGTTCCTAGTTATGCCTCTCTCATAAACTAGCTCGTTGATTAACAAGATGATCAAGGTTTCCTGATCATGGACATTGGATGTTGTTAATAACGGGATCACAACATTAGTGTAATGATGTGATGAACATTCATCCGAAGTATAGCATTACGATCATAGTCATTGAGTTTATATTGCTATAACAACTTACGAAGTGATCCTAATCCTTAGACCATGAGATCATGTCAATCACTAACACCGGAAGAGTTTCTTGATAACATCAAACGTCACACCGTAATGTGGTGATTATAAAGATGGGTTCAGAACTAATAAAGTGTTATGTTGAGGCTCATGGATCAAGAGTGGAATTTGTTCATCCCGATGACGGATAGATATACTGGGCCCTCTCGGTGATATCACATTGATTAGCTTGCAAGCAAGTGATTTGATCACTAGAATGTTATATCACGGAACGAGAAAAGAGTGCATGTCAAGAACGAGATCAAACTAGGTATGGAGATACCGATGATCGAATCTCGGACATGTAATATATCATAAACAAAAGGATTAAGATACTAGCGTAAAAGGTTCCGACGATCACAAGAAAGTCATCGTTGAATGTGTGGGAGTTTATGGGTCTCGATCCGCTCGATTATTGATCCGAGAGGGTCTCGATCATGTCCGCATTATTCACGAACCGTAGGGTGACACACTTAAGAGACACCGACATCCAATTGGAGCAAAAGTTTCATGCCGAAAAGAAAAGGAAAGCGAGGAATTTATTTCACTAGACACCGAAACTGCTTTGGTTGAAATTGGAAACTGGTTCTGCATGTGAAATGGAATACTAGCAAGGGTTTTATGTGAATGTTTGTTAATTAAAGTAATTAACAAAATTCTGAATAAATAAATAAAAGAGTTTTATTTAATGAGAGCTTGCATTAAATTTGGTGGAAATTTAATGCATGTGAGTGGATTTTTGAGTGGAGGCTTTTTAATGGGAGTGGAGGCTTTTCATTTTGAGTGGGAGCTCCACCCACATGAATGTGGAAGAGGTGGGGCAGCCCCATGGCTGGGCGCATGGCCCCTTGGGTGCCCCCTCTCTCCTATAAAGGCCCCCTCTCCTCCTCTCACACCACACCTCCTCGTGAAGGATCTCTCTCCCTCTAGAATTTATCCCCATGGTCTCGGACTAGCGAGATACATGTTCCCGGTGGCTTTTCGGCAAGAAAGAGTTGTGCCGCTGCATCGCTGGAGCGAGGAGGCGGAGGTTGCTCGGTGCCTCGAGCGTGTGTGAGCACGGATGCGCTTGCTGTTTTTGGCGCTTAGGACTTCCTCTCGATCTTGAGATCGGCAAGAGATCGTCTACATCAACCACGAGTTTGGACTCGTTAAGCTTTGTCGGTCTTCAAGGGTATGTTCTCTACGGATATACATCCGCCCGTTGTTTGTATCTAGTAGATAGATCTTGGTACATAGTTGTTCCCATCGTAGGAAATTTTTTGTTTTCTATGCTGCGAACCCTTCATATTTGGGAAACAGATTTTCATTCATTCAAAAGATCATTGCTTACAGGACGATCGATTACAAAAGGGGCCTACTACTGCTACGGCTATTACTACTGATTCCTAATCTAAGCCGAGGTCGTCGTCGCCATCGTCGCCGCATCCTCTTCATTCTTCAGCGCCGCCGGCATCGCCCTCGCCTTCTTCTTGAAGAAACCAGCGGGACCTCTTCGCCCTCGTCGTCATCTTGGTTCGCTGACCCGGCGCGAAGCGCCGTCGGCGGATACTCGTCGGAGGAGGTGTCCTCCGATTCCTCCTCCTCGTCGGAAGTGTCGATGCCGTCCCACGACCAGCGTCGTTGCTCTTTCGCCTCCGCCTCGTCGACGAGGAATCGAGGGCTCTTCGCCGCCGTCGAGGACGCATCATCCTCTGACCAGACGGCGAAATCCCAGTCCCTTTCGTCCCACCATCGTGGGGCGAAAGTACTGTACGCCGTGGGCGGGTGCTCTGGCGTCGGCTCTCGGTCGCTAATCGAGTTGGAGGCATGGGAGGACACACCGGAGGAAGCAGAGGAGGCCATGGCGAGAAAGAGGGTTTTTCCGGCGAAGGGAGAGGGTTTTCTGGCAACTGGAGGAAGATGGGGACTGTGAACTGTTCAGGCTGATTTAAATAAGGGGAATAGTGGAGAGACGGTTCAATGCCATAGCGGTTTCCCAGATTGCACTGCCAAAATCGTCAAATCACGCACTGCGCAGGAGTTGAGAAGACAGGGCATCATGATGAAGGGGTAGCGTGACGGTTCTGTCCTGCCACGCATTCTGTCGACGCGCAGCCCGATAAAAAAAAAGAGGAGAAGAAGAAAAAAAACACACAGAGTGGTTTTGGAATTATCATTGCCAAAACCAGGGGGCATGTGTTATCACCGTATTTTGGCCAAAGACGGAGATGGGCCGTGATCAAGATGGGCTTGAAAGATATATATGTTCAACGTGTTGTTGGATCGGCCTAGTACGTGGATTTGGGCTAAATTGTCCGTGTATCTTGTATCATAATAGGATTCGTGTTTGTTTAGGTTCCGTTTATGTTTAGGTAGAGATAGAATTGTAGAGTTATTCCAAAAGTAGAGAGTCTCCGGACTATAAATATGTACCTAAGGTTATCGAGAAAGGAGGACAACCACGTTCACAACAAACACAATCTCGGCGCATCGCCACCCCTTGTTTCTAGGGTTTCTTTCGGGTAAGTGCCATGCTGCCTAGATCGCATCTTGCGATCTAGGCAGTATCTACTTATTCATTACCTGGTTTTACTCGTACTGAAGCGTTGTTGATGGCGAGTAATACCATTATCATAGATTGTTTGAGGCTAGCATCGGTGCTTTTTCTTTACTATCGCGGGTTATGCTACCTCTAGCTATCTCGCTACCCTTGCACCTTTTCCCAAAGTGCAAGGGTAGCACCTTGCTTGATCTTTATTTAGTCGATTCGATCTGTTATAGTTGTGTCTTGTTCGCCAAGGTTTAGTTTAATATCTACGTAATCAGGCCTTGCAAACGGGTTGAACGATCCAGAATGCATAAGGATGTGGCTTATTCTCTGAGAGGATGTTCCGTAATTGGCTTTACGTTGGTTATTAGGCCTCCTCTAGGGTTAATATTCTTCATCTTTGTACGTACCGTGCTCAATCACGCGTAGGACGTTCGCTTATTCGTGGTGAAAACATTAGACTATCGTAGATCGATTTAACTTGTAGTGATCAAGCAAAACCCCATGTTATCATAAATTTAACGCAGAACCATGGGGCAATCGGCTTTAGGAGCCGATTTACAGGGAAACCTGGGAGCCGATTACGGCTCGAATTTTACGTATACTTGTTTATCATGCGGAAATCAATCGAGCAATCCTTCACCTTCGACCAGGTATAGGTCGTGGCACGCTCGAACCAAGCCAGGACGTGTGCCGGAGCTTTTGCGGGCCGTCGCCCGAGGGACCAGGGCCCACCAGCAGTCCTGGGAGCCTCCCGGCTCTCCGTGTTGCTCGTCGCTGCTCGCCGGTGGGTTTTGGCAGGCAACAGTTTCTTGGATTTCGGGTCAAATAACCAATGTTATGGCTATAATAAAGGCATTGTTTATGATAATGCGTCCATATTATCCATACATGTGCATCATGGGATGACGAATAACGTTTCAAGGGGAAGTTTTCCTTTTAGTCGCACCAAAAAGCAGTTTTCTATTTTCCGAGTGCAAAAAGGGACAACTTTGTGAAGCAACCACCAAATGGCTAATTCAAAATGCTACCATCACATTTTTCAAAAATACTAGACCATCTTACATGGATAATGTCATAACAGGGGGATCTTAAACCATTCCGTCTATCCCTGATGAAAAAGACAAATTCCTGCCGAATCGGTAGGAAGTGGGTCAGGTATGAACTACATGTACATGATCGGATGCTCATGATTTTTTACAAAAATCATTTTTAGGTTCACGATATGTTGTTTCATACGAGAGACACTTCAAGTTTAGCGAGTCTCACCCTCGAGGTAAGAATATTCATGCCCGTCCTTCGACAAAGTTTAATGATAGTTTAAAATGAGCATTAGAAATTCAAAAATGATCTAAACAATGCGAAACCTTCGCACGGTGTCATATTATGTGACATAGTTATAAGGAAAATATAAAAATTGGTATATTGATTATGTCTCAAAAAATCTTCACTAAATGACCTATCTCATTCGAGGTTTCTTGGCTTTTGGGTGAAATGACCAATGTTATGGCTAGAATGAAGGCATAGTTTATGATAATGCATCCATATTGTACATACATGTGTATCACGGGATGTTGAATAACGTTTTAGGAGGAAGTTTTATTTTTGTCGCACCAAAAAGCCGTTTTCCATTTTCCGAGTGCAAAAAACGGATGGTTTTTTGAAGCAACCACCAAATGGCTAATTTAAAATGCTACCATCACATTTTTCAAAAATACTAGACCACCTTACATGGATAATGTCATAAGAGGAGGATCTCAAACCATTCCGTCTATCCCTGGTGAAAGTACAAAGGAAGTCGCCTAGAGGGGGGTGAATAGGCTTTTAAAAATATTACGGTTTAGGCTCAAGTAAATGCAGAATAAAACTAACGTTTAATTTATTGAGCACAAAACCTATCCACTAAGTTTACCTAAGTGCACCAACAACCTATGCTAAGCAATACAAGCAACAAGGTGATAGCAAGAAATAAATATTTCAAGCACGATGGCTATCACAATGTAAAGTGCATAAGTAAAGGGCTCGGTTGAGAGATAGCCGATGGACGCGGAGACGAAGATTTGTTTCCCGAAGTTCACTTCCAAAGAAGCTACGTCTCCGTTGGAGAGGTGTGATGGCGCAATGCTCTCCGAACGCCACAAATGGCTCACCTCGAGGTGTGGTGGCTCGATGCTCACCCAACGCCACACAAGGCCTCACCCCGGATGCGGAAGCACGCAACTCACCGACGCCACAAAAGGCTCAACCTATTCTCCCAAGTGCGCACCACAAAAGGCGGGCACTTGCTCCACTATGGGACGCTTGAGTGCGGTCACCGAACCCGTACAAGATTGGGGCTAACTCCACAATTCAATTGGAGGCTCCCAACAACAAAGCCACAAAAGGCCAACAAAGCCACAAGAGGCTACAAGACCACAAAAGGTCAACAATCCAACCACACAACCGTCTAGGGTTCCAAGAACCCAAGAGTAACAAGCCCACAAGCTTGTACTCGCCAAATCTCTGAGGAGAATTCAAACCTATTCACCAAATGCAAGGGCAAGTCCTTCTCTCCCAAATTCCAACAAAGCTACAAAGCTATTGGAGGAATAAGGGAGGAAGAACACAAGAGGAGAACTCAAACCTATGCACCAAATGCAAGGGAAAGTCCTTCTCTCCCAAATTCCAACAAAGCTACAAAAGCTATTGGGGGAATAAGGGAGGAAGAACACAAGAGGAGAACACAAAACTCTCCAAGATCTAGATCCCAATGATTCCTTCACAAAGAAGGGATTTGACTTGGTGGGATTGTAGATCTAGATCTCCTCTCACTTTTCCCTCAAAAATATGTAAGAATCATGGGAGGGAGAAGGAGTAAGAGAGCTCAAATAGGTCAACAATGGTGGGCCAAAACGAGCTCAAAAGATAGGGAACCATTGGTAAGAAGCCCCCCTTAAATAGGACAAGGAAAAACTGACGGTTGGGCCAGATTCGCTCCCCCACCGGAACTTTAGGCCTCCCACCGGAACTTCCGGCAAATAGAAACACAAGTTACTGAACCTGACCGGAACTTGGGTCGGAACTTGGGCCAGAACTTGGGTCGGAACTTGGGCTGGAACTTCCGCTCAAGAAAAAACACAGGACAACATTGCACGAAAACTTCAATAACTTTTGATCCCGGACTCCGTTTTTTGATGATCTTGGGCTCGTTTTGAAGAGAACGAGAAGTTTTACAAGATTATGCAAAGAAACATAATAGTCCAGCATGGAAGTATAAAACCAAATTGAGAAATATATGACCTCTCTAGAAGCGATGAACCGGTAAAACCTCCAAAACCCAAAACACAGGAAGTTGGTCTTGGAAACTCCGATTGGGATGAAACCAATTTTGTTGGAAAGATAAAACCAAGTAGAACCCAAAAAAATGTGAAATATTGGATACCACCAAGGGAGAAAATATCAAGTATATATATGTGATGTATCTCCCAAGGTGTGGATCCGGAAAACTCGCAAGATCAAAAACCGCAATAAGATATGCAAGTGAAATCCTTATTTGATGAACTAGAGCTTGTTATGATGATGACCACAAGCTCTATATCCTCTCATGGACAAGAACCAAATAACAACCAATAAATATTATGCTATGAATGCAAAGGTTTGAGCTCTCTCTGACCGATGCGATCGAGACACCCGCTTGAGAGCCCCTCTTAATAGAACGACTATCTATCCTAAACCCGGTCTCCCAACTAACAACACGAGACCGGAAAAAGAGAAGCCCTATCAAGATCATACCTTTGCCTTGAGCACTCCACTTGAACTTGATGTAGACCGTCTTGTTCTTCTCAAGTGGGAACACCTTTCTTGTTTGCTCTTGGTCGCTCTTGCTTGATGAAGACTTGCAAATTTCTTCCCCATACTCCATGGGGAAACCTCTTCTTGAACTTGTCTTTATCACTCGATGATCACGAGGATGGCAAGCTTCAAGCATGAGATCTACTAGAGATGGCACATCTTGAGCTTGCCCTTCTTCATCCCTTCTTGAGGTTGATCCATCTTGATGCAACTCTTTGCACTTGTCTTGATCAACCTTCAAGATCCTTCTTTCTTCATGAATCCAATGGCACAAAGCCCTTGGACATTTCTTCATCTTTCGACCTTGAGACCAACACATGGCCCAAGTGATGCCAATGGACAAACCTACAAGTCAAACTCAATTTACACATTAGTCCATAGAGATTGTCATTAATTACCAAAACCACACATGGGGGCATACATGCCCTTTCACCTGGTGAAAAAGACAAATTCTTGCAGAATCGGTAGGAAGTGGGTCAGACATGAACTACAGATACATGATCGGATGCTCATGATTTTTACAAAAATCATTTTTTGGTTCACAATATATTATTTCACCAGAGATCCACTTCAAGTTTAGCGAGTCTCACCCTCGAGCTAAGAATATTCATGCCCGCCCTTCGAAAAAGTTTAACGATAGTTTAAAACAGGCATTAGAAATTCAAAAACGATCTAAACAATACGAAACCTTCACGTGGTGTAATATTATGTGACATAGTTAGAAGGAAAATATCAAACTTGGTATATTGATTATGTCTTAAAAAACCTTCACATAATGACCTATCTCGTTCGAGGTTTCTTGGCTTTCGTGTCAAATGACCAATGTTATGCCTAGAATAAAGGTATAGTTCATGATAATGTGTCCATATTGTGCATATATGTGCATCATGGGATGGCGAATAACGTTTTAGGAGGAAGCTTTCCTTTTCGTCGCACCAAAAAGCTATTTTCTATTTTCCGAGTGCAAAAAACGAATGGTTTTTTGAAGCAACCACCAAATGGCTATTTCAAAATGCTACCATCACATTTTTCAAAAATACTAGACCACTTTACATGGATAATGTCATAACAGGGGGATCTCAAACCTTTCCGTCTATCCCTGATGAAAAAGACAAATTCCTGCTGAATCGATAGGAAGTGGGTCAGATATGACCTACAGGTATATGATCGGATGCTCATGATTTTTTACAAAAATAATTTTTAAGTTCACAATATGTTCTTTCATCAGATATCCACTTCAAGTTTAGCGAGTCTCAACCCCGAGCTAAGAATCTTTATGCGTGCCATTTTAAACGGGCAAATGAAATTATGATAATAATCACGGCATAGTTTGTGATAAGTTGATATTGATATCATATTTGGATTCCTCTCATTTTTCTAATCAATTTAGACATATTATTTGCTGAATTCCGATTTACGGATTTAAAGATATTAATTATTCCATATTAAATAAAAAATACAAAAAAGGTAAAATTATTATATTTTTATTTGAATTCAATAATATTTTTATTTATTCATTGTTGTTTACTTAAATAATTTCTTGTAATTTCAAAAAAGACAACCATGTGACATGATGATATAAGAGTTAATAGAATTGATAAGTATTGACAACAACGTGTAAATTGTTCTGCAGAAAGAGATTCTGAAGAAACGAGAAAGTTAAGCGTGCTGAAGCCAAAGTAATGTTAGGATGGTTGACCGACCGGGAAGTTTGACTAAGACTATAATTTAATCAATCATTAAGTATAAATAGTGTTAAAAATGGTCCAAGCAATAGATATAAAATAAATAAATAAAAATAATTATTTTAGGCTATGCCGACGGCCTAGCCGTCGTCGTTGCTCAATTCGGCCGTCGGCATAGGTCCATGCCGTCGGCGTAGCTCTAGGCTGGATCGTTTCTTAACGGTCGTCGTTTGACATCGTGGGGCCCGCTGCGATTGCTATGCCGAGGGGGTGTGCATGTGCCCACGGCCAAGGAGATGTGCCATCCATGAGCTACGCCGAGGGGGCTACACCGACGGTCACTGTTGGCACAGCCTGTGCAGACGCAGCTGGCCATCGGTGCCTCAAATCTTTACTGTAGTGATTTGTATTTAATAATGATGACGATAGGATGACAGAATTGCAATTGAATTGCTCACAAAGCGGATGAAAAAGGTGTTGAAGTGTATAAGTGGATTGCACTAGCTCTTTTCATCAGTTCGGACTTTTGGTTGAGTTGGCTAGTGCATGAAGCTTGACATGGTATCAGAGCCTAAGGTCTCGAGTTCGAGTCCTAAAATTGCTGTTGACCCCTCTGTGTCCACGTATAGGCCTCTTGAGTTATACGTGAGTTTCGCGCGCCGTCGCTCTCTTCCGGTTGCACGTGTTGACTTCTCTCCGTCACACGTGAGAGGGGATGTTGAAGTGTATAAGTGGATTGCACTAACCCTTTCCATCGGTTTGGACTTTTGGTTGCGTTGGTTAGTGCATGAAGCTTGACAAAAGGCATGTATAAAACAGAGTATATATGATCGTCATGAACGGACACGTGGTGTCTTTGGTCATTGGATGAGTCCTGGGCTTGCAGTCGATCTGTAGGATTTCGTCCGTAGGCATAGAATTAGGTAGAATTATTTATTTTTCTATGCTAATAACTCAGGAAAATTGGAGAAGGGATTTCCCCTGCGTAAGTTGGGCCCCCGGCACCATCTCTGTCGTTCGTGTGTTGGAGATTCGTGTGAAAGTCAACTGGTCATCGTCTGAGGAATATTTGCATTTTGGTCCTTGTATTATTTGGATTTTATGCTGCTGTGAGAGAGGAACCGCCCAGCGCAATCGACGCGGCCCCTCCTAGCCGCCACACCCTGCCCCTCCTAGTGCCGGCCTCCACGCGTGATACCACCGACGGGCTACGCTCGTTGCAACGACGACCTCCCCGTCCAGGCCTGTCAACCGGCGGCCGCGGCATCACGACCACGCGTGGCGGCTGCCCCGTCGACGACGACCACGCTCGGGACCTCCCTCCTCAACCGCATCCTGTGGCTGCGCAGAGGAGTCCTTCCTCGACCCCGGCCTCCATACATGTGCTCGCCTCTAAGATCCAACAAGAGCAGCACACGATCTGGGCCTGATTCATCGCCACCGTTATCTATCGCATGTGGTTTGCCAGATCTTGATTGAATGCAAGTGTGAGTGGATCTTGAATCAGTTCTTGTTGCCTCTTTTTTTGGTTGAATATTTTAATGGATCTTCTAGATTTTGATGTTGAAAGGGCATGTAAAAAGTTCCAGATCCAGTTCATATGTTTCTGATCTAAATCATGAGTGAGTCTTCTATGGATCTTAATCAATCTTCTGTCTGGGGCCGACCCGCCTCCTCCTCTGGCTAGGCATGGCGGCCACAGATCTTGGCTGCATGCCCCAGTGTTTAGTATTTTCAATCGATTTGTTTTTTCAGTTGATTTCGTTTTTTGGTTTCGTTTTCAGTCGATTTGGTTTTATGATTCTCTACTGGTCTAGAGATTCTCATGTTCATAGAACTTGATTCGATCTGGGTACAAAAACAGATCGGTAAAAAAACAGATTCTCATATTTATAGAACTTTGATTAGAAACATGTATGAATCTTGTATGCTACAAATTCGGTATTGATTGAATCTGTGATGGTAATGATCTGAGGCCCCTCTTTTCTTTTCCATTTTTCTAGATTTTGTCTTTTTAAGGTTAGTTTATTTAGATTGATCTTTGTATAACATCCTTCAAAAAAAATATTATGGATCATGGTATGAATCTTCTATGGATCTATGTATAAAATGTCAAAAAAAGAGGGAAAACGAAAATGATTTCGGTCAAGAATTCGAGGGAAATGTTGTTTTCTATGAAAAAAATATATGAATAAGATTAGAAATTGTGAGTAATCTCGTGAATCTTGTGTGTATTTTGTATGAAACGTTCTTGTTATTAATCTTATTCCTGAAATGTACATAACAAAATTGTTGATTATTCCTGACATTTTGCGAGAAAAAATGAGGTAAAAAAGAAACATACATTATGCAAGTATTCCGTGGAATAATTATATGATTATCTCTTGGCAGAAATAAGTTTGTAAAACGTGTGAATCTTGTATGAAACTTCTGAATCTAGGATGAAACAAATTAAGAGTGACTACATATTGTTAAATAAAAAATGCAAAAATAAAAATTATTAAATGAGATTGTTGAAAAAACAAATTATGCATGTTTCATTTTTAAAATTAAAAATGTACATAAAAAATTGTTGAATATTGCTACCAAAAATATTGACACCTAAATTATCTTGTATGAATCAGGCAAGATCAAACATAGTTTTAGTTCTCTGATTAAATAACCTTGGACTAATTCTATTTTATCCAAATTTCTGTCCTCAAATTTGGAACTACGAATATTCTGGGATTCTTGTATGTATCTTCTATGAATCTCGACACACTTGAAAATCCGCGGTGAATGATAAAAATTATTTTAAATTTGTATGAAAATTGCTTCAATCCCGAATGAAACGTCCATACTTTTGTAGAAATAATCCAAGAATATTATTCCTGAAATATTCTATATGAATATGAATATTATTCCTATGAATCTTGAATGAATATTATTCCTATGAATTTTGGATGAATACTATTCCTGAATATATCCAAGAATATTATTCCTGAAATATCCTAGTATGTATCCTATATGAATATTATTGCCTATGAATCTTGAATGAATCTGTGTTGGAAGATTTCAAATATTTGGAAAATATCCATACTTTCATAAAAACAATCCAAGAATATTCAAACTGTATATTGGCATGTTTCATTTTCAGAATAAAAAATGTACATAAAAAATTGTTGATTATCCCTGAAATTTCGCTAGAAAAAATGAGGAGAAAAAGAAACAGACATTATGCATGTATTCTGTGAAAAAATTATATGAATATCTCTTGGCAGAAACAAGTTTGTAAAACATGTGAATCTTGTATGAAACTTTTGAATCTAAGATGAAACAAAGTAAGAGTGTCTAAATATTGTTAAATAAAAAGTAGACAAATAAAAATTATCAAAAGAGATTGTTGAAAAAAACAAATTATATTAATTGTTGAAAAAATATAAAACTTGTACGGATATTTCTAGAAAAATTCTTAAAAAAAATTCTATGAAATTTTGTTGAATATTATTGAAAAAATAATTATGTAAGAAATTGTTAATTAAATTATATTAATTAGATTGGCTAATTAAAACTGGCTAATTAAATTAAACAAAGATGTATCTGTGAATCAAGTTTTTCCTTGAAGACAATGACGAAAATGTATAAAACGTGAAAAAACTGGGGGCTAATAAGCAAAACAGCAATAAACTTGAGAAGTAAGGTGGGAGGGTTGTTCTGTAAAAGTTATAGCACGAATCTCCAAGAAATAAAGGGCAAAGATGGTGCCGGGGGCCCTCCTACGGGGGAATTCCATTGCCCGGAAAATTGTCCCTTCAGTGTGCGTAGGGGCACGCCGGCCTGGTGGTGGCGCTATCCTTGTCGACGAGCTTGCTCCACTGTGCGTTTGGGTCGTCGGTGGCGAACCTGGTCCACACCGGCGTGGAGTACTCGTAGCGGCTGTGCGTGATGCGATGAAACTCCCGGATATCCCTGTTCTTGGTGATGTCCCTGGTGTCGCGGAGGTCGACGGAGAAGATGTCGCCGTAGGGCCTGACGGAGTGCACGAAGTGAGGCATCGAGATGGGCTCAGCGGAGACCGCGGCGAGGTCGGAGGTAAACACGATGCTCTTCGTGTCCGGGCTGAAAACGGGGTGGTTGACGTGCCCGGCGACGGTGGCAGAGCTCTGCACCACCCGCACAACCACCGCCGGGTCGCTCGCCCTCACGAGGTAGACGGCGAAGTAGCCCGCGTCCAGGAAGGCCTTCTCCGGCGCGCTTCTCGGCCTGTCTCTGGAGGAGGAGAAGACGATCCAGTCCCCTCGCGGCGACCAGCTGCAGTGGGTGTCGTTCCAGGCGCCATTGGTGAGCCGCGTCACCTTGCCGTACTCCCCGTCATCCACGTCCTCCATCAGGTACAGGTTCTTGTTCTTCCTCAGACCCCCGCTCCGATCGCACGTCGACCGGAACACGAGCTTGGTCCCCTCCGGGTTGCTGGACGGGAAAGCGTTGTTGAAGCCCTTGTACGTTAACCGCCGCACGTATTGACCTCCGGCGCCGGGCGGCCCGGAGACGTTGCTGATGGCGTAGATCTCCAGGGCCTTGCCGGCGGCGAAGGACGGCCCGACGCAGACGTACAGCGTGTCCTTGTCTGGGTTTTGGTTCCACGCCGTCGAGCAGACGCTGTTGGGATCCCTCCTCTCGTAGATGACGCGCAGGCCCTGGCTGTCGGCGAGCCACACGGCTCTAAACTCGTTGTCCACGAAGGCGAGCTTGGAGCCGTCCTTGGAGATGGTCGGGAACACGCCGGACACCCTGAAGAGCCCCACCTCCTTGTGCGACGGCGGGGACTGCAGCTTCTGGAAGTGCCTCGCGACACCCCCACTCTGCAGAAGAAGCTTGTCCGATATGCAGCGGTGGTAGCCGATGCGGCTGCCGCCATCGAGCACGAAGGGGCTGTAGTGGTCTCCCTCTCCCCTCATCCCCTTGGTGACGTGCACCTGGTTGCTGAGGTTGTGGATATCCAAGATCTCGATGTGGCGGTACTGCGCGTCGATGCTGCGGACTTCCGCTATCCCGGACTTTTGGCGGACGGTGGCCACGGCCACCTTGCTCTCGCTGATGGCCGCCGGAGTCATGGCATCCAACTTCGCGGGTGACATGCGGATTGTCTTGTCGGTGGAGATCTCGTACCGGAACACGCCCCAGTTTGTCTCACCACCGGTTCCCGAGTTGACCCCTCGGTGGAAGAAGATGACGTTGTCGCTGCCCCACGAGGGCCACCCACCATCTTTGATGAGTACCCTGCGTCTCAGGCCGCCCTGCGCCTGCTTGTCCGTGTTCATGACCACGATGTCGGTGTTGAGTTTCTCGATCTCGCCGGTCCATTCGTTCCACCTGAAGCTGGCCGCCGCCACCATCTTCCCGGACGGTGACACGGCTGGGCTCAAATCGCACTGATCTGCAATATATATGCTCGTTAAACCGGTTTCTCCACCAGTCTCTCCTCCCAAGAGGCCAGCTAATTAAGATCATATGTACCTGGTAGAGTGAGGCGCTCGGTCCGGCCGTCAACAAGCCTGGTCTTGTACACGGCCGTCCACGGCGTTCGGCGTTCTTGTGCGGGCTCCTTTGTGGAGACGTAGACCAGCGAGTAGCCGACGGCATGATCGCCTTCCGTGAAGCCGCCGGCGATGCAGGGGCTGTCCTCCATGCGCACGCCGCCAAATGTGCTGGCGCCATAGATTTCGGCCAGGGAAAGCACCTTCACGTCAACCTTGGTGCGGCACAGAGCAACTTGCAATGTCTCGAGGCCGCCCTCCCTCTCGGAGACGAACAGCAGGCCTGTAACATGGCCCTTGTCGGCGTCATCTGGGCTGACGCCACACTCGGAGGCCAGCTTGGGGTTATTCTTGCCCAAGAACATGAGGAGCTCCTTGAGCGCCGCCGCTGGGAACGGTCGGCCATTTTGATTGTAAGAGAGGCCGTCCGTAAGCCGAACCTCGTCCTTGTCGGACGACGCCGGCGGATCAACCGGACATGAGAAGATGTCTAGCGGCACCGGCGGCCTGTAGGTAGCGAAGAAGGCGATGCTGCCGCGGCTAGTTCCAACCATTTTGCTTCCTAATTGAAGGATAAACTATATATATCCCTTCTTCACTCTATCACGTCTTTGCGCTCATACCCTCAGAACCCCTCAGACCTTATATTTAAGCGGGTGATGGCAAACTTCGTCTTCTGTACTAATCAGGTGAAGTAATAATAATTAAGCGGGTTAGTCAAACTATCAAAGTATGACAAGACCGGATAAGTCAATGCTATCTCGCAAAAATCAGATACCAAACCACGGACTTGCAACAGAGTACTCGCATTGAAAAAGTCAGCAACGCCTCGGCGTGTATTAAGACCTGTAAATTGGAGAAGCTGATGCAGTAGTTGAAGAAGACGAAATGAAGAGGTCATTGTTAATTAATACGGTTTTTCTATATAACAGACGTCTGTTGCTTTGCTTTGCTTGGCGGCTGGCGGGTTAGACATGCAAGCGATACAAACGGACAACCAGCAAAGACAACGCCCCACGCGTGGCACGTACCGGTCGGTCCGATCCGGCGGCCAGCTCAAAGTTTGAATTCAAAAAGTTTTACAGCTTAAACCATTTATTCGATTAAAATTCCGTTTTCATCGTTGGACTACTCGCGAAGAGATCTTCGAAACTAGATTTCATACTGATATGTTTCGACAACTATTTTTTAGACCGAAAAGTTACCCATCCCATTATATATTCGTTACCCATGACGTAACAGATAAATAACACTTCTTTTTTAAATAGAGATGTGTGATGTATTTTTTTATGTAGTATGAAACTACTGATATCATTAGTACTTATTGTGTGGCGGGCGATTGGACAGACGTCTTACAGGGCAGCGCGTCCGATTCGGATCGAATGGCCCATACAAAAAGTATACTCCCGCGAGCACTTTATGTGGTACACAGCTGGGTACACCCACGATTTACTCCTTTCCTCGGCGGAGCACCCCCTCTATGCACTTCCTCTCTCTCTAGCCCTTCCCATGCCGCCGACACCCGTCCCGCCTTCGTCGCCGAGGCCCATCACCGACGCTCCCTCCCAACCTCGCCCCTCAGCTCGATCCAGTTTCTCCCGTGCTTGCGTCGTCGTTGGCTCTACCTCCCAACCTCTGCGTCATCTCCCGGCGCCGGAGCTACTGCACGAGCATTATCCGGGAAATGAAGAGGAGCTATGTGCCATCTTCCGACGTGGCTTTCGGGCCCGGCAACCGTCGGTCCGGTTAGCTTTAGTGTTAACAGGTGGATAACTTTAGTACTACTGTATGGTTAACTAATACACACTAGGATGTACAATTTTTTGTTATATAGCACGGGGTAAGTTCAGTGCCAATATGTGGGTAACTTTAACATTAACAAGTGGATAACTTTAGTGTTAATAGGTGGATAACCTATACATATTAGTATGTGTTACTTTTGTTATAGCATGTTGTGAGTTCAGTGCTAAGATATGGGTAACTTTAGTGCTAACATATGGATAACTTTTAGGAATAACATGTGGATAACTTATACTAGAATGGATAAGTTTAGGGTCAGTAGTTGGATAACTTTAGTGTTAACAGGTGGGTAACTTTTACATACTGCGGTGTATAAATAGAGCATGTGGAATAGCTTATGGATGACTTCAATGTTAATAGGTGGATCACTTGTTTCTTATAGCAGGGCGTGAGTTTGGTGTTAACAGGGGTAACTTTTATGCTAAGAGTGGATAACTTTAGTGCTAATAGGTGGGTGTAACACCCTCAGAATCGGCCCTATGCAAGTTTTAGAGAAACCCGCCAAACCCGCATAGAAACGATTCAAAGGTGTCCACCAGGCACTTTCGTGCGGGTGGAAAACGAAGTAATAACATTACACAACAGTCCTCGATGGGACCCACAGAACAGATATATATACAGCAGCGACTCAATGAGTTAAGAATACAGATATAATATACAAAGATCCAAATCACCTTGAAAATGATAGAGCGTCCGACTACGGACAAGATGCAAATGGGGCTAAGAGCCCTGAAGAATAACCAATGGCGTCCATAACCCTGCCCAGGCCGAGCCGGAAGGGTAACCCTGCTAACGACGTCGATCTCAAAACCTGCTTAAACAAAAGGGGTGCCGACAAAGGGCAAAGGAAAAAAGAGAGAGCGGTCGATCTTGAGGCAAGACACACGGAGACTAGAATTCGGTCCTCGCCTACATAGGTATGGTGGATCAAGCGGCAGCATGCACTAAACAACCTATAGAGACTCGATATAACTGTCGGCTATCAGAGAGGGATAAGAAGGACCTATTCGGAACCAACCTGATACTACCATCAGACAAACCCATCCTGGTGTTTCCCCCTCGAGACCAAACGAGGAAGTCAACCGAGGAACTCACACAGTTGGCAGTTTTATTTATTCAGTTATCGTTGCAGCAATTACTAGTCAGGTATAAATAGTCATCCTGATATAATAAGCAGTGGGCAATTTTATTTAACCATCCCGTTGTAGTTGCAACACTTACTAATCAGATACAATTAGCATGAGATAACCCAAAACCCAGCAGTTGTTGGTACTTTTATTTAGCCATTCCGTTGTAGTTGCAATACTTACTAGTCAAATACAATGGTCGCAAGCGACAACCCAAACAAGCAATTGTTGGCAGTTTTATTTAGCCATTCCATTATAGTGAAGCTGATTACTAGTCATTATAAAGTCAAATTTATGGCACTACTTTATTTATAGTTGTCTATGATCGAGATACTGTGCTCCAAGTCGTCGATAACCGCGGACACGGCTTTCAGAAAGTTTTACCCTGCAGGGGTGCACAAATAGCAACACACACTCGATCAACCTCGGAAAAACCAAATCAAAACCCAACGAGGCCTTCACGACAAAGCAATCACAAGATTCAGAAATATTTCAGGGGGCACCCCATTAAGTATACCCGCAACGAAGTTAGCTGACTTCGAGACGGACTCAAGGTTTGTGGGGCCGGCTGTAAACGACTGGGAACCCAAAACTAGGCTTGTCGATACCGCGAAAACGGTTCACGGTCCTAAACAGTACAGGTGCTCCTCGCACAATCGTAAATAAAACAGTAAAGCATGGCATAAGTACAGGATAGTAAACAAAACCTCAAACTAGTTTGTGGCCCCAAGAAATAAGAATGAATCAAGCTCTGGCTCAGGGGGGGTCCCATAATCCTCCCGGATGTGGATAGCGCGAATATTCAAGGAACATGTATCAAGTACTCGGGGTCCTACGGGACACAAGTTGACGGTTAACAACCAAAAAACATCTATTGCCCACCTGTGCCTCTGCATTTACCTACTTCAATTTTAGTTGTTAAACAGTAATTAAAGTGAACAATAATTAAAGCCATGATCATCTCCAACATTGAACATGCGGTAATACTCCAACAACTGTGGTACTTGACGACACGCAACAGCACTTGAGCAAGCGACTACGACACGCAAGTCCAGCTATCTACCAAACAACAGGTAATAGGCGGTGTCCAAGGCAATATAAGGCTGCAAGGGATAACACGGGTACGGAATCTAGAGCATCGCAACACAGATAGCAATAGATCAACAGGAGGGAATAAATACTATAAAAGTAAGATAAGTAGAAAGGGGGAGATGCTCGCCTGAAAACATTGTCGAAGGTTCATCCGAAGATCGGGGCGAAGCTCACATCAACTCAACGGCCTTATCCGCGAAGAAGCAAAACACTAGAATAAACACCGGATGCAATATTTAATACTACGGAAAAAGATCGGGCATGATGCATGTATGATGTATAACATGGCAAAGCTGCAATGCAATTAGGTCATATTAAGAGGAACCGGGGTCTCGACAGTTAGTTAGGTGGTTCATGTTGTTTAGGTACCCTGCAATTTAAATGTTGTCTTAACATGGCAAAAGATAGCACTGGTTCGCTACCCAAATTTAAATGGGACCAATATACGACTGGATTTGCCCACATATGGACCCCATATTTAATTATGAGGTGAATCGGCATAATGCCCCAAACCCACAATATGTATGCAAACATGACAATTGATTTAATATGCAACAATTTGATATTACATTTATAAAATAGGACTCGAGAAAAGGTTCACACATTAGGGGTCGAAGATCTTGGTCCGGGGGTTCGGGGTCGGTCTCAGGGTTCGGATCTGGGGTTCGGTCTCGGCGGGAGCGTTCTCGGATAACAGAGTAGATCTTGGCGCATCCGTGGTCTTCGGGTCATGTTGACGGTCATGGCGTTCGGGATGAAGGGCTCGTCTTCCGAGGATCCTCCGAGTCCGTGCTGACGACCTTGGGGTTCCGACTTTGGTTGTTGGCCGTGAACTTGTTCCGCGAAGGTACGGTCTTCGGGTCCGGGAGGTAGATCTTGAGGTACCGGCGGGTTCGTTGCCGGTGGTCCTTTGGGTCCTCTTCTCGGCCTCTCGAAGGGCACCGGGGATCTTGTCTACCAAGGGGGATCGAAGATCTTGTGGCAGCATCACCACCCGTCCTCATCACCACCACACCAACAGTTCAGAGCACACTGCCACCCACCGAACCACATACACACGACGTTCATAGGCAGAGAAAACAGGGCGCACACGCACAAGCAGCAGATGCAGATGGCCCCGGGAGAAGCATGATGAGGCGGACCAAGCGACAAGCGAGGCCGCGCCGAGACGGTGGCGCCTGGGGCCGTGGCACGCCCGACGCGGCCAGACCTGGGCGAGCTTGAAGCGGGAGGGGGCCGGGCGGAAGGGCGCCCGCGTCAGCGCCATGGAGAGGTGCTGCCAGCGGTGGAGCTCGCAGGCGAGGGGAGCGGCGACGGCGAGGTCGCAGACCAGGGCCGGGCAGCGGGTGGTCGCGGATGGCGGCAGGCCGGAGGACGGCCGGCTCATGGCGAGCGGCGCGAGAGAATGGGCGGGGCGCGCGCCGGGCGCAGAGGCGGCGGGTGGAGGCGCGGAGGCGCCGGAGGCGAGGCGAGGCTCTGGCGGCGCAGGCGGCGCGGAGGAAGCGCGGCCGGCCGGCGGGAAGGAGGGCGACCAGCGGGGGGGGCAGAGAGGAGAGAGGCGGGAGGTGGGAGAGGACCAGGGGAGGGGAGGTGGCTTCGATGCGGGAGCGTGAGGGAGAGGAGGGAGGAGGGAGACGTGGGGAGAGAGGAGGGTAGGTGGGGAGTGGCGGGACCCGCGGGTGGGCCGAGCGGGACAGGGGCAGGTGGGTGGTGGGCTTGAGAGGGTGGGTCCAGGCTGGGTCGGTGGGACCGGGTGGCAGAGAGAGAGGGTTGGGGAGTGGGCGTGAGGCGTGCGTGTGTGTGTGCGGTTCGGTTCGGTTCAGCGAGGGGAGAGAGAGGTGGGGGCAAGGTGGGACCTGGGGAAGGTGGGGTGGTGGCTGGTGGATTGGTGAGGTGGCGGTGTGGAGGATGAGGTGGAGGGAACGGTGAGGTGGAGGGAGGGGATTGGTCGGGGTGAGGTGGAGGGGGCTGGGTAGACTAGGTTTAGGTATAAAAGGGTTTAGGGTTTTCTAGGATTAGATACTTTAGACTAGGGTTTTCTTTGTTTAAAAATAAATTTTGTAAATAGTTTTTAGACAAATAATAGATCCGAACAGACCGATGTTTTAATTTGAAATAAGACGGGGGTTATTTAGAAAACAAAACTAGGCGTTTCGAAATAGTTTCAAACAAACAATGCATGATGATGTCGATGCAATGCACAAAAACAACGCGATTTTCTAGTAGTGGTTTTGCGGGATGCCACAATTCGACACCACTAACAATGGATCTCGCCCTCGAGATCCGCCTCATGGTACCGGGAAGAAGGGCGGCGATCTAAATCTTCTCGCTTCGTGTAGATCTTCGCGACACCACTAACAAGAGGTCGTTGTCCGTGATCGTCGAGGGAACACTCCGGGAACAAAAGGTCGAAGGTAGAGGCATCAACAACTAAAGCCATCTCTAGCTTCCGTGGACGGAGTAAAATTGCTGGATCCACTGATTCGATGTACAAGAGCGAATGATAAGAGTAGTCGGATGGTGATCAGTCCATCGCGCACCCAAACCATTACTCTGCACACGAATAGGTGAATTGTGCAACCAACTCTCGGAATTCAGATTGTAGATCTCGACAAACGAGGTTCGGAAACAGAGGAGTGATGCAGGCTCTGCATCGGATCTGGCGTAGAGGATGTCGTCGCGTCGGAAACCACCGGAAGGCACAAACAAGGAACAAAGAATGGTACCACCAGACGAAGTATTCCTCGGATAGCATGAAAACCAGATGTAGCAACACCGTTACCAAAGGGGGAAACGAAACCCTGAAGGTACAATGAAAACCCAACCACGAGAATTCCTGGACTCGAAGAAAAAGAAGAGAGCGGATTCAAAACACGCAGAGGTGAGAGGAGGGCAGCAGAGGGGTAAGGAGTAAAATCAGACCTAATCAGAACTATCCAACCGATTTTGCAAAAATAGTTTTGACACTCTACTTCGGCCGTTAGCTAGGTTATCCTACATTTGGACTTGTGGGTATCGCAACCGCCGAGCTCGATACCACTCAGTAACACCCTCGAATCGCCCTATGCAAGTTTTAGCGAAACCCGCCAAACCCGCATAGAAACGATTCAAAGGTGCCCACCAGCACTTTCGCGCGGGTGGAAAACGGCAACATTACACACAACAGTCCTCGATGGGACCCACGTAATATATATATATACGGCACGACTCAATGAGTCAAGAATACAGATATAATATACAAAGATCCAAATCACCTTGAAAATGATAGAGCGTCCGACTACGGACAAGATGCAAATGGGGCTAAGAGCCCTGAAGAATAACCAATGGCGTCCATAAACCTGCCCAGGCCAATCCGGAAGGGTAACCCTGCTAACGACGTCGATCTCAAAACCTGCTTAAACAAAAGTGGTGCTGACAAAGGGCAAAGGAAAAAGAGAGAGCGGTCGATCGAGGCCAAGACACGGCGAGACTAGAATTCGGCGGTCCTCGCCTACATAGGTATGGTGGACTGAAGCGGCAGCGTAGCATGCACTAAACAACCTATAGAGACTCGATATAACTGTCGGCTATCAGAGAGGGATAAGAAGGACCTATTCGGAACCAACCTGATACTACCATCAGACAAACCCATCCTGGTGTTTCCCCCTCGAGACCAAACGAGGAAGTCAACCGAGGAACTCACACAGTTGGCAGTTTTATTTATTCAGTTATCGTTGCAGCAATTACTAGTTAGGTATAGATAGTCATCCTGATATAATAAGCAGTGGGAAATTTTATTTAACCATCCCGTTGTAGTTGCAACACTTACTAATTAGATACAATTAGCATGAGATAACCCAAAACCCAGCAGTTGTTGGTACTTTTATTTAGCCATTTCGTTATAGTTGCAATACTTACTAGTCAGATACAATGGTCGCAAGCGACAACCCAAACAAGCAATTGTTGGCAGTTTTATTTAGCCATTCCATTATAGTGAAGCTGATTACTAGTCATTATAAAGTCAAATTTATGGCACTACTTTATTTATAGTTGTCTATGATCGAGATACTGTGCTCCAAGTCGTCCATAACCGCGGACACGGCTTTCAGAAAGTTTTACCCTGCAGGGGTGCACAAATAGCAACACACACTCGATCAACCTCGGAAAAACCAAATCAAAACCCAACGAGGCCTTCACGACAAAGCAATCACAAGATTCAGAAATATTTCAGGGGGCCACCCCATTAAGTATACCCGCAACGAAGTTAGCTGACTTCGAGACGGACTCAAGGTCTGTGGGCCAGAACGATCGGGAACCCAAAACTGGGCTTGTCGATACCGCGAAAACGGTTCACGATCCTAAACAGTACAGGTGCTCCTCGCACAATCATAAATAAAGCAGTAAAGCATGGCATAAGTACAGGATAGTAAACAAAACCTCAAACTAGTTTGTGGCCCCAAGAAATAAGAATGAATCAAGCTCTGGCTCAGGGGGGTCCCATAATCCTCCCGGATGTGGATAGCGCGAATATTCAAGGAACAGGTATCAAGTACTCGGGGTCCTACGGGACACAAGTGGACGGTTAACAACCAAATAACATCTATTGCCCACCTGTGCCTCTGCATTTACCTACTTCAATTTTAGTTGTTAAACAGTAATTAAAGTGAACAATAATTAAAGCCATGATCATCTCCAACATTGAACATGCGGCAATACTCCAACAACTGTGGTACTTGACGACACGCAACAGCACTTGAGCAAGCGACTACGACACGCAAGTCCAGCTATCTACCAAACAACAGGTAATAGGCGGTGTCCAAGGCAATATAAGGCTGCAAGGGATAACACAGGTACGGAATCTAGAGCATCGCAACACAGATAGCAACAGATCAACAGGAGGGAATAAATACTATAAAAGTAAGATAGGTAGATGCTCGCCTGAAAACATTGTCGAAGGTTCATCCGAAGATCGGGGAGAAGCTCACATCAACTCAACGGCCTTATCCGCGAAGAAGCAAAACACCAGAATAAACACCGGATGCAATATTTAATACTACGGCAAAAGATCGGGCATGATGCATGTATGATGTATAACATGGCAAAGCTGCGATGCAATTAGGTCATATTAAGCGGAACCGGGGTCCCGACAGTTAGTTAGGTGGTTCATGTTGTTTAGGTACCCTGCAATTTAAATGTTGTCTTAACATGGCAAAAGATAGCACCGGTTCGCTACCCAAATTTAAATGGGACCAATATACGACTGGATTTGCCCGCATATGGACCCCATATTTAATTATGAGGTGAATCGGCATAATTCCCCCAAACCCACAATATGTATGCAAACATGACAATTGATTTAATATGCAACAATTTGATATTACATTTATAAAATAGGGCTCGAGAAAAGGTTCACACATTAGGGGTCGAAGATCTTGGTCCGGGGGTTCGGGGTCGGTCTCAGGGTTCGGATCTGGGGTTCGGTCTCGGCGGGAGCGTTCTCGGATAACAGAGTAGATCTTGGCGCATCCGTGGTCTTCGGGTCATGTCGACGGTCATGGCGTTCGGGATGAAGGGCTCGTCGTCCGGGGATCCTCCGAGTCCGTGCTGACGACCTTGGGATTCCGACTTTGGTTGTTGGCCGTGAACTTGTTCCGCGAACGTACGGTCTTCGGGTCCGGGAGGTAGATCTTGAGGTACCGGCGGGTTCGTTGCCGGTGGTCCTTTGGGTCCTCTTCTCGGCCTCTCGAAGGGCACCGGGGATCTTGTCTACCAAGGGGGCTCGAAGATCTTGTGGCAGCATCACCACCCGTCCTCATCACCACCACACCAACAGTTCAGAGCACACTGCCACCCACCGAACCACATACACACGACGTGCATAGGCAGAGAAAACAGGGCGCACACGCACAAGCAGCAGATGCAGATGGCCCCGGGAGAAGCATGACAGAGGCGGGACCGAAGCGGACAGGCGAGGCCGGCGTCGAGGACGGTGGCGCCTGGGGCCGTGGCACGCCCGACGTGGCCCGACCTGGGCGAGCTTGAAGCGGGAGGGGGCCGGGAGGAAGGGCGCCCGCGTCAGCGCCATGGAGAGGTGCTGCCAGCGGTGGAGCTCGCAGGCGAGGGGAGCGGCGACGGCGAGGTCGCGATCAGGCTGGGCCGGGCGGGTGGTCGCGATGGCGGCGGGTCCGGAGGACGGCGGCTCGCGGCTCGGCAGCGACGGCGAGAGGAACGGGTGGAGGGAGGCGGCGAGCGCCGGCGTCGGAGCAGAGGCGGGCGGGTGGAGGCGCGGAGGAGGCGCGGCCGGAGGCGAGGCTCCTGGGCGGCGGGAGGAGGCGCGGAGGAAGCGCCGGCGGAGGCGCCGGTGGTCGCCGGCGACTGACGGTGCTCGACGGCCATGAGGGGCGAACGGGCGGGCGCCACCAGCGGGGTAGGAGGGCGACCGGCGGGGAGGGCAGAGAGGAGAGAGGCGGGAGGTGGGAGAGGACCAGGGGAGGGGCGGTGGCTTCGGTGCGGGAGCGTGAGGGAGAGGAGGGAGGAGGGAGACGCGGGGAGAGAGGAGGGTAGGTGGGGAGTGGCGGGACCCGCGGGTGGGCCGAGCGGGACAGGGGCAGGTGGGTGGTGGGCCTGAGAGGGTGGGTCCAGGCTGGGTCGGTGGGACTGGGTGGCAGAGAGAGAGGGTTGGGGAGTGGGCATGAGGCGTGCGTGTGTGTGTGCGGTTCGGTTCAGTGAGGGGAGAGAGAGGTGGGGGCAAGGTGGGACCTGGGGAAGGTGGGGTGGTGGCTGGTGGATTGGTGAGGTGGCGGTGTGGAGGATGAGGTGGAGGGAATGGTGAGGTGGAGGGAGGGGATTGGTCGGGGTGAGGTGGAGGGGGCTGGGTAGACTAGGTTTAGGTATAAAAGGGTTTAGGGTTTTTTAGGATTAGATACTTTAGACTAGGGTTTTCTTTGTTTAAAAATAAATTTTGTAAATAGTTTTTAGACAAATAATAGATCCGAACAGACCGATGTTTTAATTTGAAATAAGACGGGGGCTATTTAGAAAACAAAACTAGGCGTTTCGAAATAGTTTCAGACAAACAATGCATGATGATGACGATGCAATGCACAAAAACAACGCGATTTTCTAGTAGTGGTTTTGCGGGATGCCACAGTGGGTAACCTATATATATTAGTATGTGTTACTTTTGCTATAGCATGGTGTGATTTTAATGCTAAGATATGGGTAACTTTAGTGCTAACAGATGAATAACTTTTAGGGATAACATGTGGATAACTTATACTAGAATGGATAAGTTTAGGGTCAGTAGTTGGATAACTTTAGTGTTAACATATGAATAACTTTTACATAGTACGGTATGTAAATAGAGCATATGGAATAGCTTATGGATGACTTCAATGTTAATAGGTGGGTCACTTGTTTCTTATAGCAGGGCGTGAGTTTGGTGTTAATAGGGGTAGCTTTTAGTGCTAAGGGTGGATAACTTTAGTGCTAATAGGTGGGTAACCTATACATATTAGTATGTGTTACTTTTGCTATAACATGGGAGGAGTTTAGTGCTAAGATATGGGTAACTTAGTACTAATGGATGGATAACTTTTAGGAATAAGATGTCGATAACTTATACTAGAATGAATAAGTTTAGAGCCAGTAGTTGGATAACTTTAGTGTTAACAGGTGGATAACTTTTACATACAGCGATATGTAAATAGAACATATGAAATAGCTATCTAATATATTCAGGTGGGTAACTCTTAAATACTGAGGTATGTAAATACTGTAGCTGCCCCTTCCCTATAACCCTACCTCCCTTGTGCGGCAGAGCCGCGCCGCCCCTAGGAGTCCCTCCCTGCCAACCTGGACCCCCCCCTCGCACCTCCCTACTCTGCTGCTGACACCGCTGAGGACGTCGGCGGGCTAAGCTCGTGAGGTGAGGAGGATGCGGCGGTGTCGACACTGTCCTATGTCAGAAAATCGAGGAGGAGGTGGCGTCCATCTTTTCCCCCTCCACTGCGGTGCTGCAGGGTGGTGGCGGCCAGACGGATCTCTGACGGTCGTTTGGGGCGGGTGGCATGGAGATGTCAGCGGTAGTTTTGTATTACATGCAAAAAAAATGCATTCATACAACTCTTTAAAAGGGGTGGGTTATTTACTTGTTATACGGTGGGTAACTTATATCCAACAGTGTGGGTAACTTTTGGGTCCGAAAAAAGTTGTCAAAACATATCGATATGGGATCTAGTTTTAAAGATCTCGTCGCGAATAGTCTAACAGTGAAAACGGAATTTTAATCGGATTAACGGTTTGAGCAACAAAACATTTTGAATTCGAGTATTTTTATTGAGCTTGATAGGTCCATTCGATCAGAGTCACATGCATACCTGCATCTGCGCCTCGCCCGCGTGCGATCGCGTCCGTTCTATCATATGGATTAGAAGCGAGCCAGCCAGATCGCTAAAACTGGCAGGTGCCAACCGCGTAGCCGCGTCCGATTAATATACCGGTTGGTGTCGACTTAGCTTGGCTATTCATGTGATCGGCCATAGCTCATCAATAATCGGCAGGCTAGTCAAGTTGTCAATTGTTCCATTGTATAGGTTCAACCTATTGTTACACATATATCAAACTGCACACAAACAAAAGAGTGGCTTGTCAGAAAATATGAAGTCTTAATTTGACCATCTCTATCGAAGAACCTTATCGTTGAAATGATCTCTGTCGGCACATGCTTTGTTGTTTATTATTTACTATTTTTATGTGCATGCACTGACGATGTCTTGTCCTCTTTTCTTTTTATTCGTCTACTGATGCCATCACCACATGCTTCTATGTATTCTGTATCATGAAAATTGGGAGGTAAATATACGTATTCAATGAAAATCATCATATGTATACCCGATGGTTCCATAGGACAGTTGTGCCAAAAAGTATACACTAGAGTTTCTAGCCCTTAATGGAATTGGGTACTTCGTCCGGACCAAAAAGATTGTCTCGAAGAGTGTTGTGATCTCTAGGAAATAGTATCTAATCTTGCCAAATGTCATTAGATATATATCAGGGTAGGTCACTGCGTGAACTGGATGATGATATGAACATCTGCCAACTCTAGTCGCATATGGCTGCTGGACATACAAATTTTTATTCTAAAAAAATGTTGTATCCGTTGGCAAGCAAAGTAGAATTTTATGTACGTACATGTTTTCAGACAAAGTCCAATGAGTTCACAAATGAGAGTGACATTTACTTATTTCTTGCTTAATGAACTGCAGCGTAGGTGTCACTTGCTAAAGAATATATAGACTTCTGTAACAATGATAATTGCCTGGTCTTCATGGTTAGGATAAATGATAATCAAATGACATTAGTGGAAACAGGACCTCTAGTTCCGGGTCGTAAGGACCTCTATTTTCGATTTTAAAACCGAGACTAACCAAGCTGGACTAGAGGCCCGGGCATTAGTCCCGGTCGGATCATCAGCCGGGACAAATGGTTGTTTACGTGCGTCGCGACGCGTTCGGGGTGCACCCCCACTAGTCCCGGTTAGTAGTGGTTCTCTGTCATGGCTGCATTTTTTGTCCTTTCTCTGCCACGACAGAGAATTCATGTTGTATTGTTTTATTTATTTATTTTTCATTTCAAAATAGTTTTTGAATATTTCTACGCCACCACATATCGTACACGTTCGTGCATATATAAGATAACTTTTATTACGATATTGGGCATACAAATATTTATAATTTTGATAGTTACATGGAGATCACAATTATCGGGACTAGAGCCCGTCTGTTCGATTATATGGAGATGAGTAGCGCCTATTCATACTAAATTCTCCGGTATCGTCTATGATCTCTTTGAAAATAAATCCCGTCAGCTCCTCCGCAATTCCTAGTATGCGTTGCTCTGGTAGGAGTTGATCGTATTTTCTCGAACTATATAAGAAAAGGATATCAATATGAATATCAATCATGATAACAAAAAGTGACGGTAATAAAATGATGGTGTGAATGTATTGCGTACGTCGAATCTATTATCTTTGTGCTCGGTGGTAAACGTGTGAATGAACTCGCAAAAGTAAAATCCACATAGATTCGACCCTCATGGCTGTCTCGCGCACTTTACAAGAATAGAATTCAATCAAAATAATAATCTAGCATCATTATTGTATTGAAACTAGAAGTAAAGAGATGCGCGGACATATCACGTGCTACTTACCGAGACCGCCTTAAACGTCAGCTTTTGACTAAAAGAACCCGTAACCTCACGCTTGAACCGGATCTAAACCCTACCCGGCGAAGAAAATGAATGAATGAGTTATTCATTACATGATATCTCAGAAAATGAATGAAAGAGACCGATATAGCGCGAAAATTACTTCTGGAGCATGTCCTACATGCTGAGGAATCTTTCAGGTTTCTCTTTGCTGGGTCCATGACTTCACAGATGAGAGTGACATTTACTCATTTCTCCTTTAATAAACTGCAGCGTTGGTGCCACTTGCTAAAGAGTATATAGATTTCTCTAACAATAATAATTGCCTCATCTTCACGAATAGGAAGGAACGATGATCAACCGATTTCCAAACTCCAATCTAAATACGTTTTTTGGAAAATTGAGAAAAAAATGAATATTGATCAAACATGGAGAAAAACACACATGCTCATGGAGAAGAAAACACAACTGTGTTGCCTGTCAACGGCCGGGAGGCTCCCAGAACTGCTAGTGGGCCCTGGTCCCTCGGGCAACGTCCCGCAAAACTCCGGCACACGTCCTGGCTTGGTTCAAGGGCGTGCCACCTTACCTATACCTGGTCAGGAAGGTGATGGATTGCTTCGATCAGTTTCCTGCATGGTAAACAAGTATACGTAAAATTCGAGTCGTGACCGGCTCCCAGGTTTCCCTGTGAATCGGCTCCTGGAGCCGATTATCCCATGGTTCTGCATTAGATCTACGATAACATGGGGTTTTGCTTCATCGTTTACAAGTTAAATCGATCTACGACAGTTTAACGTTTTCACCACGTAATTGGAACGTCCTACACGTAATTGAGCCTGGTAGATACAAAAGATGATAGAAAACTAACCCTAGAGAAGGCCTAACAACCGACGTAAAGTCAATTCCCGGAACAACTCCTCTCGAACTAGCAAACCATATCCTCACGTACTACTGGATCGTTCAACCCGTTTGCAAGGCCTGACTACGTGGATATCAAACTAAACCTTGGAAAACAAGGCATAACTATAACAGATCAAATCGACTGAATAAAGATCAAGCAAGAGGCTGCCCTTACACCCGAAAAGGTGTAAAGGCAGCGAGATAACTAGAGGCAGCATAACTAAACAATCATAGTAAAAAGGTACCGATGCTAGCCTCAACAAATCTATGATAATAGTATTACTCGCCATCAACAAGGCTTCAGTACGAGTAACACCAAATAACGCATAAGCAGATACTGCCTAGATCGCAAGATGCGATCTAGGCAGCATGACACTTACCCGAAAGAAACCCTAGAAACAAGGGTATGGCGCGCCGAGATTGTGTTTGTTGTGAACGTGATTGTCCTCCTTTTCTCAATAACCTTAGGTACATATTTATAGTCCGGAGACTTTCTATCTTTGGAATAACCCTACAACTCTATCTCTTACTTAAACCGAAACGGAACCTACTACAATATACAGATACACGGGCAATTTAGCCCAAATCCACGCACAAGGCCGATTCAACAACACGTTGCATATATGTATCTTCCAAGCCCATCTTGATTACGGCCCATCTCCTCCTTTGGCCAAAATATGGCGATAACACATGCCCCCCTGGTTTTGGCAATAATAATTCCAAAACCACTCTGTTGATGTTTTTTCTTCCCCCCTTTTTTTTATATCGGGTTACGCGTTGCAGAGCAGAATCGTCACGCTACCCCCTCATCATGATGCCCTGTCTTCTCAACTTCTCCGCAGTGCATGATTTGACAATTTTGGCACCACGTTCTGGGAAACCGCTATGGCATTGAACCATCTCCCACTATTCCCCTTATTTAAATTCATCTGAGCAGTTTGCAGCCCCATCTTCCTCCAGTAGCCAAAAAACCCTCTTCCTCCGCCGAAAAAACCCTCTTCCTCCGCCATGGCCGCCTCTTCTTCCTCCAAATCATCCGCCATTTCCTCCCAGTCTTCCAACACGATGAGCGACTGAGAGCCAACGCCGGAGCACCCGCCAATGGCGGCGTACGAGGCTCTCGCCCCACAATGGTGGGACGAGAGGATTGAACCGCCTGGTCGGAGGAAGACGAGTCCCTGACCGACGGCGAGGAGGGCCTGCAGTTCCTTGTCGACGGGGAACTGGAGGCGGAGAGCACCGACGACGCCTGGTCCTGGGATGGCGTCGAATCCTCCGACGAGGTGGAGGAAGCGGAGGAGGACACCTCCTCCGACGAGTACCCGCCGGTGAAGCGCTTCCGCGCCGGGTCCAGCGAGGACACCGAAGACGACGACGAGGTCGAAGAGGCCCCCGCTGGCATCTTCAGCAGAAGAAGAATAAGACGACGTGGCCGTGATGACGAACAAGACGACGGCGAAGACAGTGGCGACGACACCGGCCTCTAGATTAGGAACTAGTAGTAGTAGTACTAGTAGTAGATTTCCTTTTGTAAGCAATCAGCTCTATTGTAAACAATCATCTTTTGAATGAACAAAGATTGCTTTTTTCAACTCGAAGATTGCTTTTCCAACTCAATTTTGCCGATAGTCAAAATAGGTCGATGTTCCAGAAGCCGACAGTAATGTATCGGCTTTCACCATGCTACGCTCATACAGTCAACCAAGTCAAAGCCCAAAGAGCCGATGGTAAAACATCGGCTTTCCCAAAAACGTTGACAAGGTCAAATTTGGTCGCATACTTAGACAAATCTGAGCGGCCACTTTCCAGTTTCAAACGGTAGCCTGCGACCCTCTTCAAAAAAGGGCGACCCAGATCTCCAATTGCTCACCGACCAGATCGAGCTCACAGCGACAAGAACCCTCGATCCCCAACTGCATAGATCCATCTCCGCCGGCAAACTAGATGGCGGAATCGTCCAACACCAACCCAGCGGTCTCTGGTCTGAAGGTACGCCTACTCCTCGCAGTCTGAACACGATGCTAGAATTAATGGCAAACACCTGAATTAATGCTTTATTCCACCATTAAAATTTTTAGGTTTCAGACATTCTGCTGCCGCATCCTTCTCTCCCAAATTCTCTCTGTCTTGGCCCCCGTACAGAATCTAGTCCTGCCCATCTGATCTCTTGAAGCAACAGAATCCTTCGTAAGCCAAGACCTAGATTTGAACTCTTGGGCCGATCGCTTGCAGCCTGGCCTAATCCCCGAACATTGGGTCTCTTGGTTCAGCAGGTAGCTAGAGCTTACCAATCCCAATGGGAAACCACGGAATAGCCGATGCCTTGCATTTGTCATTATCTCCCTTGAAAACACGAAAATCTTCTAAAACCATCGGCTATTTCTGGTCCGATGCTCGAATCGCTTTATGTTCGGTCATGGCCCCATGACACCAACTCATAGACGTGGTGATGATTCTTGGTCCGGATGTTACATCACCCACTCGCTTTTAAGTGACCAAGGTCCCTACAAGTCTTCCAAAAGCATTGCCTGCTGGGGTGCCTACCTCCAACGCCATATGAAAACTAAAGGCCACATCACGGAGAAAGAACACACGACCTTTCTCAACCGCTGGAACATTTCATATTCTGTGGCCCTTCCCTTGCTCCAACCAAGAATTATCTCTCCTTAGCCTACGAGCTTGCCAAAGGCACTCAACTTGGCATCGGCAAACTGTTCCTTGGAGAGGTCTATCGATATCTCCAGTTGATGTCTGTCAAACTATTCTCTGGCATAGCAGTCAAAACAGGAGGTCCTTGGTGGTTCATTCAGCTATGGGCTCAGCTGTATTTTCAAAACCACGTCCCAAACTTCCCCCTTTTGGCGAGTTGCACCTTTCCAGATGTCAAAGGGAAGCAGATCCGATGCACCAGCTACGGCCAAGCTTTGTATAGACTGCCAGGTAGTAAACTGATCCCTCAGGAAGCATCCAAGTGGTTCAGCACTTTCTTTCAAGGCCTGGACAATCCTATCTTCTTTCCTTACATGGAAGAATCGGAACATTTTGAAAATCCAATCTCCTTCAGGCTAGACAACTTTGCCGATGACACCAGCACTCGGCAGCTCTTTTCCACTGTGATCCGTCCCTGTTTCCTTCCAGTTGGCATGAGTACATCCAACAGAATAATCAAGCCTGGGTATGAATTCTACCAGCCGGTCGTAGTGGCTCGGCAATTTGGCCTTGGACAAGTACCTGCCCATTTCTTTCTCCACCATCTTACAGAGAGCGAGCCGACCGATCCTCTCACCAGTCAAAGGTGTTATTCCTTCTTCGATGCTCTGACCATCCCAATTCCTAACGACCTCACCTTCGCTTCATCAACCGATGGATTTGAAAACTGGTGGTCGATGTGGAAGACTCATGCCTTCAGGAGAGCTCTGGGACCGTTCTTTGAACAGCTCGATGTTGAATATGATATCCCGTGAGAACAGGTACCATTACTCGTAAATTTTCTTGAGGCATCTCACAAATGATTCTTCTAATAACCCGATCTGTCTCCTTGCAGCAACAAGATGGTCCTGAACCTACACACGGTGATGGCTCCCCTTTCGAATTCTTCCCCAGCTCAAAGTGGTCCTTTTCTCAAGCAAAACTCGCCACCTTTGAAAAGGTCGTGATGCAGAACCAGCCGATATCACCACAATCGGCTTCTAAGAACCAAGTAACTTCAAGGTCAGCTGCCCCTCGAGTTCCAACTAAAACAAGAACGGTGGTGAAGAAGGTAGCTGCCAGGAAGACTTTGAGGCGCCGGAGCCCTTCTCCAGGAAGTTCGCATGTACGCTGAACCATGCCTTGATTGATCTCTCTCATTCTTTCATTTTTGCAGACATGCTCGTGCTTACTAGCTTTCCTTATCTTGCAGGCTTCCGTCGAAGACACCTCCCCCGAGGACACACAACCCAATTGAGGAGAATCGAGCCCAACAGACTCTGAGAGGACCACCACACCAAACCAGCCAGATTTGCCACCATCGGCTCCCAGGAAAAGGCCGGTTCCTGAACCTACTGCCCCTCGAGCATCAGTCGAGGCGGGGCCACCTGTGAGCCCCAAGCGGGATCGCAAGGGACTGCAAACTTCTTCGTCGAGCCAAGAGGTTTCGAAAGTCATCACCCTTCATGCTCTTACCACTTGTTTCTTCATCTGCCGATTCATCACCATTTGCATCGGCTAAGCACCTTTCATGCAGACGACCGACGCTTCTAGTGGGAAGGCCGGGGCCGTGCCGATGCCTTTAGCCAAGCCGGACCTAGCAATCCCCGAAGGTGCAGATGAAACGGCTACCACTTTGGCCAAGCCCCCAGCAACCACACACAAGCCGATTGTCTCGTCATCTGCTATCCCCTCGATCTTAGGAGAGGTACGTTAGCTTCTTTCGGCTCATCCTTACATGTTGGGACATCGACGCCTTTCCGGGCTGCCAGGGTTGTGATATTTCAGGCTTGCTGACGTTCGACCCTGAATCCATCGAACCAACTCCCTCTGTTGCCAACGATGAACCACGAGCCAGGGCTGTTCTACCTCAATTCCAGCGTCTTAAAGCCTTGCTGTCCTGTGGCATCCCGCAAAACCACTACTAGAAAATCGCGTTAAATTCGTGCATCGCATCGTCATAATCGCATGTCTTGTCTCGGTGCATCAGCATAACATCAGCATGCATCTATCTGTTTGAAACCATTTTGCTAAAAACCCTATTTTTGTTTTCTATATTGAACGCCCCGTCTTTATTCAAAACCCAAAACCCGGGCTTGTCCGGAATTATTTTATTTTGTCTTGCATTGGATTGCAAAGGCCATGTTTTAATCAAATAAAAATATTAATTATTTTAAGCGGGGCAGTCGAGCGGGCCAAATGACCCGAACGACCACCCCAGAAAATACAAAACGGACCACCCATAATTCCTAAACTTACCCAGCTATCCTACCCACCCCTACCTCCACATCACTCCACCCAATCAGAACCCGCCACCTCAGCTACCCCTCTCCCCCCTCCAATCCTATCCTGACACATCACCACCTAACCCCTCTCCACTCAACCCACTCTCCCTCACAGCCCAACCCTCCCAGGCACACACACCACACACGCACACACTACACGCCACCCCCACCTCACCCAACCACCACCCCGCAAGACGCCCGGCCCTTTGTCCCCATCCTCATCTCCACTGGACCTTTGCCAGCCCGGCCCCACCCCTGCCCCTGTTTCTCTTCCTCCTCCCCTCCCTCTTCTTCCCACCAACCGCGAGCAGCCCCGCCTCCTCTGCCTCACATCCTCGCGCCTCACCAATCTCGCCGCCGCCTTGGCCGCCACCACCGACCCCGAGCCCGCCGCCTGCCCGCAGCGAGCCACCTCGCCTCCAACCCGAGTCCCGGCCGCCTAACCTTTTCCTCAGCTGCCAGCAAGCGCCCGTCTCGGCCGCCAGTGCCGCCCTCACCCAGGCTCGCCTCACCAGGCCTGCCGTCGCGGCCAGCAACTCGCGACCTCCGCCATGCGCAATCGCCCACTCCGCCCAGCGCTCCGCCCGCCGCGGTGCCCTCCCGCCGTCGTTGCCGTGGCCGCGCAGACCACTGCTTCGCCGGCGGCCGCAGGCCCTCGGCGCCCGCTGTCGTCCAGTGCCTCCTGCCGACGCTGCCAGACCCGGCCAGGCGCCTCGCCGCCGCCCTACAAGCTCTACCCCGACTGCGTCCTCCACCTCCGCTCACCACGCTGCCCCGTGACGCCTCCCGCCGCCACTCAAGCGCCTCGTCTGACCGTTCGCGCCACGGCGACGCTCGCCCTGCAACCTCCGGCCGCCGCGTCATCGCCAACCTCCGCCGGCGCTAAGCACCTCTCCGCGCTGCGGCTCCCGTTCATGACCGCCACCGCCCGTCGTGCCGCCCGCGTTGACGCTTATCGGTGCCCGCCGCGAGTCGCGTAGTTTCCCTCGCCTCAGCAGCTCGTTTCGAGCCCGAGACCGCTGCGGTAACGCCGACCACCGCCTCCGACGCGCGGCCTCTGCTCGTCGTCCTCTTCAGGCCGCGAGCCCCAACCTGCCAAGCTCTGTTTCAGTACCATGAAGTTTTACACCCTCTCGCGTGAGACATGTGTGTTTGTATGTGTGTCCCTGTGAACACTTCAACCATCACAATCTTTCAGCGGATCCGAAGACCTATGACCACCAGGTTCGACCGTATCTTGACAAGTTCTTCGAGCGGGCGCTCACCAATCAGGCCGACCCGACGCACGGACGACAAGATCTGCTACGCGGAGCGCTAAGACCGTGCCCGGATCCGGAGTCCGAACCCGATACCGTCAAGGCCACCGACACAGAACGCCAAGCACTGCACCCCGGACACCAAGACGACCCGTCTCGAGGTCCCGACAAGACCTTCGCGACAACAAGAACGGCGTCGACCCGGAAGGAACCGATGCGCCCCGACACCGAGACCCTGAGCGACAAGTTCTTCCTCCCGGACGCCGAGACCCCTGAACCCTGAGGCCCGAACCCGACGCGCCAAGTTCTTCCTCCCGGATCCGAAGACGCCAAGACCGATAAGATCTACCCCGATCCGAAGACCCTAACCCCGGACGCCAAGCACTGCACCCCGACACCGAGACCCCGGCGTGACAAGTGCCTCGTCCCGAACGCCATGACCGACAACATGCCCCGAGACCACGCACACGACAAGATCTACCCCCCGGTATCCGAGAACGCTTCCGACGATCCCGCCGAGCCCGAACCGTCGAACCCTGGACCCCGAGACCGACCCCGAACCCCGGAACCCCAAGATCGTCGAGAACCCTAATGTGTGAACCTCTCCCCGAAAACCTAATTTCATAATATAATACAATTGTTGCATACTAAATTGTCATTCATCTTGCATGCATAATCATGAGGTTTGGGGGCCTTATGCCGATTCACCTAATAATTAAATATGGGGCCCATATGCGGGCAAATCTAGTCTCATATTGACCTCATTTAAACTTGTGTAGCGAACTCGGTGCTATATTCTTGCCTTGTTAAAACAACATCTAAATTGCGGGGGTTCTAAACAACTTGAACCTACTAATTAATTGTCGGGACCCCGGTTCCACTTAATATGACCTAATTGCGTTGCACCTTTGCCATGCCATACATCATACATGCATCATGCCGATCTTTTGCCGTAGTATTAAATATTGCATCTGGTGTTTCTTCTAGTGTTTTGCTCCTTCGCGGATAAGGCCGTTGATTTGATGTGAGCTTCGCCCCGACCTTCGGGTTGAACCTTCGGCAATGTTTTTTAGGCGAGCATCTCCCCTTTTCTACCTATCTTACTTTTATAGTAATTTACTCCTTCCTGTTGATCTATTGCTATCTGTGTTGCGATGCTCTAGTTTTCGTACCCGTGAAATCCCTTGCAGCCTATATTGCCTTGGACACATCCTATTACCTGTTGTTTGGTAGATAGTTGGACTTGCGCGTCGTAGTTGCTTGCTCAAGTGCTGATGCGTGTCGTCATATGCCACAGTTGCGGATGTATTGCCGCATGTTGATGTTGGAGATGATCCTAGTTTTACTTATTGTTCACTTTACTTTCTGTTTAAACAACTAAAATTGAAATAAGCAGAGGCATCGGTGGGTGATAGATAATATTTGGTTTCCGAACGCCCACTTGTGTCCCGTAAGACCCCGAGTACTTGATACATGTTCCTTGATTTATCGCGCTATCCACATCCGGGAGGTATATGGGACCCCGAGCGAGCTTGATTCATTCTTATTTCTTGGGCCACAAACTAGTTTGAGGTGTTTTACTATCCTGTACTTATGCCATGCTACTTTCAGTATTTAAATTGTGCGAGGAGCACACTGTATCTTGTTAGGATTTGTGACCCGTTTACGTGGTATCGATCCCCGCTTGGGGATCTGTTGCCACCGCCGCCCCACAAACCTTGGGTCCGTCTCAAGCTTGCTTACTTGCTATGGTGTACTACAAGGTGGCCCCTGAAATATTTCGAATCCTGTGATTGTTCATCGTGAAAGCCTCGTGGGTTTTGATTTGGTTTTTCCGAGGTTGATCGAGCGTGTGTTGCTATTGGTGCATCCCGGCCGGGTAAAACTTTCTGAAAGCCGTGTCCGCGGATATGGACGACTTGGAGCACAGTATCTCGATCATAGACAAGCATAACTAAAGTTTATTGTTATCAATTTGACTTATAATGACTAGTAATCAGCTTCACTATAACGGAATGGCTAATAATACTGCCCACAATTGCTTGTTTGGATTGTCGCTTGCGACCATTGTACCTGACTAGTAAGTATGGCAACTACAACGGAATTGACTGAATAAAAGTACCAACAACTGCTGGGTTTTGGGATTATATCATGCTATCTGTATTTGATTAGTAATTGCCGCAACTATAAAGGAATGGTTAATTAAAAGTGCCCACTGCTTACTTTATCCCGATGACTATCTAAACTGGACTAGTAAAGTGCCGCAACTATAACTGAATAAGTAAAACTGCCAACTGTGTGAGTTCCTCGGTTGACTTCCTCGTTTGGTCTCGAGGGGGAAACACCAGGATGGGTTTGTTTGGTGATAGCTTCAGGTTGGGACCGGTTAGGTCATTCTTATCCCTCTCTGATATCCGCCAGTTGTATCGAGTCTCTATAGGTTGTTTAGTGCATGCTGCCGCCGCCCACCATATACCTATGTAGGCGAGGACCGCAATTCTAGTCTCGCTGTCTTGGCCTCAAGATCTTGACGCCTCTTTCCTTTGCCCTTTGTCACCCCTTTGTTTAAGCAGGTTTTGAGATCGACGCCGTTAAGAGGTTACCCTTCCGCTTGGCACAGGGTTATGGACGCCATTGGTTATTCTTCAGGGCTCTTAGCCCCATTTGCATCTTGTCCGTAGTCGGACGCTCTATCATTTTCAAGGTGATTTGGATCTTGTATATTGTATCTGTGTTCTTGACTCTTTGAGTCGCTGTTATATATATCTGTTCTGTGGGTCCCATCGAGGACTGTTGTGTAATGTTATTACTTCGTTTTCCACCCGCACGAAAGTGCCTGGTGGGCACCTCGAATCGTTTCTATGTGGGTTTGGCAAATTTTGCTCAAACTTGCATAGGTCCGATTCTGAGGGTGTTACATGTCCTCTCCGATCGAGGAGTTGATCGAGGGTTCTGAGGAGGTGAAGAGCGTTCTTGCCGAAATCAAGGACCAACTCCCAGTAGCATTGCAGGTGAAGCTTTGGCCAGTTGTAACTCTGTCTTTCTACGGGTCAAGGGTGAAGTTAGCTCGTGAAAGGATCAATCTGCGCCCCAACTTCCTGAAGGCCAATATTGCGCATGATGTCGCAGCTCAACGAGAAAGGCGTCTCGATGCCAAACCGACACCTCTCCAAGATCATTGAGCTCGCATCCTTAAAAAGGGAGTTGGAAGATCTTGAAGAGAAGGTCCGGGCGACTAAATAGCTCATTCGCGACAAGGAAGCATCCATCGCCCGCTCCCAAGACGAAGCAGAAGGCCTCAAAGCTCAACTGAAGACCGATCTGGCAGAAATACGTGCCCTGAACAAGCAGCTAGTGACGGGCAAGGACGAAGATGACGAAGCCGAGATCGCCGAGGTGGATCGTGTCCGTGCTGACGCCCTCCACACCTTCGAGGCATTCCTTCAGTAGCTCGTTCATGTAACCTGGCACCTGCTTGTAACAGTTTGAACCTCTAGAGTCGATGATCGCATCGGCTATATTTTGTTTTTATTTGGCCGATTTCATGTATCGCCCCACATTTCATCGTCCATCATCCCACATGCTTGGGAAATATTTCTTGAGATGTTGACCGCTGATGCCATCGGAATTTCACGCCATTCAGCTCCTCAAGCATGTACGTTCTCTTAAAACTTGATCGACCTGTATGGCTGTGCCAATTTGGAGACCATTTACCATATGCTGCATCCTTAGTCCCCAATGGCAATACCGCTTCCCATACCAGATCGCCAACGTGGAACTCCTTTGGTCTCACCTTCTTATTATATGCACGAGCTACCTTGGCCTTGTTCTCTTTGATTTTCTCGAGTGAACACAGCCTAAGCTCAGTTAAATCCTCAACACTGTCACTCAATAAAGCCGCATATTCTTCAGTTGTTAGATCATTCTGAAAAGTGACACGTCTCGATCCAGCCGTAATCTCCCAGGGCAATACGGCTTCTTGTCCATAGACTAGATGGTATGGCGAGGTTTTTATCGCTCCATGGCATGACATGCGATAAGCCCATAAAGCCTCTGACAAAACCTCGTGCCAACGCCTAGGGTGCTCATCGACTTTCCTCTTGATCAGCTTGATAAGGCTCTGGTTGGACGCTTCAGCTTGCCCATTTGCTTGAGCATAGTATGGAGATGATCGAATCATCTTAATCCCCGTGTCCTCACAGAACTTTCTAAACTCGTGAGAAATGAAGACCGAACCTCCATCGGTCGTGATAGTTTGGGGAATCCCGAATCTATGAATGACATGTTCTTTCACAAAATTGATAACATCCTTTGAGTTCACTGACTTCATAGGGACAGCTTTCACCCATTTAGTGAAATAATCGAATGGCCAAAATCCACATGTGGCCTTTGCTTGATGGAGGATTGATCTTGCCAATCATATCCATGCCCCAACCTCGGAATGGCCAAGGCTTGATGATGGGGTTCATTGTCGACGCTGGTACCATATGAATTTTCCCAAATTTCGACATGCTTGACACCCTTTGTAGTACTTGAAACAGTCCTCAAGCATGGTGGGCCAATAAAACCCTGATCGCTGATCAACCATTTCATCTTGTGAGCCGATTGGTGAGTTCCACAGCGCCTTCGTACCTCGCCTAGGAGCCGATTGGCCTCGGTTGGCCCTGCGGACATTTGAGCAATAACCCTCCAGAGTCCTCAGAAACATGTCGTCCCCAATAAGCACATACTTCATGGCCTTGTACCTTATCCGTTTAGGTGCCCCCCGAGCCGAATCCTTCAAGTAATTGAAGATATCGGCTCTCCAATCGTTGTCCTCCAGGAACTGTACCTGAACATCAGCTCCCTCTGCTACGTCCTTGTAGCCTGAAGCCATTTGTGCAAGATCATTCGCCTCGGTATTCTGCGATCGCGGGATCCAGGTGAAGTTTATGTACCGGAACTGTGCCATCAGCTCACGGCATTGCAGCCATAATGGGAAGAGCGACTCGCTCTCACACTTGTATTCCTCCGTGACTTGGGAAATCACCAACTTGGAGTCTCCAAAAATTTCCACTGCTTCTGCTCCAGCTTCGATGAGAAACTCCATTCCCTTGCGTATCGCCTCATACTCAGCGACGTTGTTAGTGCGAGGGGTAGATAACCTGATGGAGAAGGAAAATGTTGCCCCCCGGGGCGACACGAGTAGAATGCCGATGCCGCAACCATCGTCACAAACCGATCCATCGAAAAACATAGCCCACGTCAGACAGATGGCTGCTATATCGGTGCTGATTCTTTCGGCATAAGGTCGGCTAACGCCGACTTTAACCGCCATGGGTTGATACCGGATGTCAAATTCGATAATGCAAACATCCATTTGCCCCGGCCTTTCAACATAGGAGCCGACAAGATGTGTTTTATGACATCCGACTTGCAGATAATGATAATCTCCGGCGAGAGCAAGATGTGCAGCTTGGTGCAGTGAAAAACAGCAGAGGCACAACTTATCGATCTCGGGATACCTTGTCTCGCATCCAAAGATCCTTCCGCGATGTAAAATACAACTCGCTCTGCACCATCATAAACTTGCACCACCACCGAGGCGATGGACGTGTCGCCATCGATAAGTAAATGTAGAACGCCTATCCGGTCAGCGGAAGTAACACCGGGCGGCTTCGTTAGATATTCTTTAATCTCGTCAAGGCTCGTTGTTGTTCATCCCCAACGGAACTCCTCATCGATTTAATTTTCACCAGTCCCATGAACGGCTCTATTCTTCCCGAGATTGAGATGAATCTTCGACGGTTGATCTTGCCGATGAGAGATCGCAGTTCTTTCTTCGTGGTAGGTGGCTTCATAGTTCGTGACCGCCTCCTCGACTTTTCAGCCGATCTCAATTCCGCTCGTGGACCAAGAAACCCAGAACTGACCGGCCACAATCAAGGCACACTTCTTTGGATTCATCCAGAGTCGAATTTCCTTGTTCGGTCCAGGACTTTTTGCATATCGTCCAAGTGTCCTTGTACTGAAGCAGACTTGACCACCACGTCATCGATATAAATTTCAACCAGCTTGACGATCAGATCATGGAAAATGTAATTCATGGCTCTTTGGTATGTGGCGCCGGCATTCTTCAGTCCAAACGTCATGACTACATATTGAAACAACCCCACCGAACCTGGGACTCTGAATGCAGTCTTGTGTATATCTTCCGGAGCCATAAAAATTTGGTTGTAACCGGCATTGCCATCCATGAAGCTCAAGATCTTATGACCAGCCGCTGCGTTGATTAACGTCTCTGCTACCGGCATCGGATACTCATCCTTTGGGGTAGCTCTATTGAGATCCCGAAAATCTATGGCAACACGCCAGCGGCCATCCTTTTTCTCTACAGGTACGATACTAGAAATCCACTCAGCATACCTGCATGGCCTGATTAACTTGGCTGTCAACATTTTCTCGACTTCTTTCTTGACTTCTTCCAAAATTTCGGCCTTCATCTGTCGTGCTCGCTGCTGGAATGGCCGAAATCCTTTTTTAAGCGGGAGTCGATGCTCAATGATGGTCCTGTCTAACCCGGGCATCTCTGTATAGTCCCAGCGGCGATCGGATATTCTTTCAACAGAGCTATCATCGGACCCCGCAGATTCGGATCTAACTTCTTGCTGATAAATGTTGGTCGTGGCTTATCCCCAGGACCGATGTCGATCTCCTCTAGCTCATCAGCAGATGTAAACCCATACCCTAGCTTCCCGTCACCTGCTAAATCGATGCCAAACACGGGGCAAACAGTTGGTGAGGATGACAAAGATAATTTGGGCCGATTGCCGGAATCGGCCCCCTTTTCGATTGCATTAGTCAAGGAAGGTTTACAACTTATTTGTGCTCTACAATGGCAGGGAATCTCCCTACTACGACTGCATGACCCGCTTGTCGTAAGATTACTGCTTTTTATTTTTTGTGGCCGATCGCAGGGATCGGCCATACCACGTACGATCGTGGACTTTGCTACTCTGTCAGGCCAGTGGATAAGACCAGCCTCACCCCGTTTTTTGTAGCTTCAATGCGCTCACAGCCGTCTAGACTGATTCCAGATCGGCTCTTGGTCTTCGCTTCCGGATGTTCGTGCAGCTATGGAGATCTCGATCGAATCATCTCGCATGAATGACCTCCACTTCATCGCCATCCCACTTGATTAGTCACTGGTGCATCGTGGACGTAATGCAGCAGTTATCTTGAATCCAATCTCTCCCTATCAAGACAGCTTAGTTGCTTTTGCTGTCCATGACGAAGAATGACGTGGGGATTGTTTTTCGCCCACGGTCGATCCACGCTCAAGACGCCTTGCGTTTCTGAAGTTTGGCCGTTGAAGTCGCTTAATGTGACGTTGGTTTTGATCAGATCTGCGGTGGAGCGTCCCAAACGCCGTAGCATGGAGTATGGCATTATATTGACTGCCGCCCCGGTGTCAACCAACATCTTGCTGACAGGCTGCCCATTGATGTAACCTCGCAGGTACAGTGTTTTCAGATGTTTGTAGCCCTTCTCACGTGGCTTTTCAAAGATAACCGGCCGTGGGCCGCAGTCAAACTGTGCCACTGGTAGCTCGTTGGTTCTTGGAGCGCAAAACTCTGATGGAAGTATGAACACCATGTTTGTGCCAGCCGATGTCTTCGCATCGGCTTTTACCGGTTTGGGGCGCCACTCTTTCCTTTTCGGGCGATCTTCCGTTTCCAAGGTCTGCCGAATTTGAACGGCCAGATCGGGCCATGCTTTCCTTAAAGCGTGGAGGTACTGCGCTTCGGCTGCCTCCAAGTTACGCAGCCGCTGAACTCTACGCTTTTGGGTGTGTCTGAGTCCATCGGGACACCACCTTGGACGGTGATATCTGTCTTCTTCTTTGCCATCCATTGGCTCCTCGAGATCTTTTGCTCGAGCGGACTCCCTGTGTCGGCTCTGAGGTGGGAGAGGCCCTAGACGCTTGAACACTAAAACCGGCCCCGTGTCCTCCTTCTGCTGTCCACATTCCGGGCAGTTATCGATTGTAGGCAATCGGCTCATTCCCGCATCCCAGCAATACTTGAAGAAAGGACAATCCCAATGTTTGTCTACGCCTTCCTTTTCTTTTGAAGTTCCCCTAGCGAGGTGCTCATATCCTTCACCGTCTCTATCGCGCCGGCGACGTCGGTCATACTGACGCTCATACTTGTTAAGGAGATGCGTGGAGTGTGGCTTCTGATATCGCACGCTTCTCACCTGCTCCTCAGTTAAATACACTTTGTCATCGCAACGGGGCCACGTGACCGCCTCCTCTCTTTCTTTGGCCCGAGAGCGACCGCCTTCCTCCTTATATGTGCCATGGTGGTACACAGGCCTGCCATGTTGACATCGAACGAGAAATCTAGCGACGCCTCGTGGAGTGGCTGTGTTCTACCATGTTGACGCCTGGGAACGGGTTTGTGTCTACTTTCATAGCGAATTGCCCTGTGATTAGACGGCCTGTTCTATCGCCGTTTGGATCTGGCGACGTAGCTCTTGCAGTCATTGGTGGTGTGAACGAGTGATGCCACTTGCAGTATGGTCTCCGCTCATCTCTTGAGCCGTAGGGATTTTATGGCCTTCGGTAACTTCACCGCTTTTCCTTCAACAGTAAATCGAATATCTGCTCAGCTTTGCTCACATCGAAGTCGAACCCTTTTGTAGGCCCTTGCTGCTTCACCCATTTGCAGGACACAGGATCTGCCCCCCGAGCCCATTCAGCCACGGCCACCTCCTGGTCTTGTGTCGGATCCTATTCTTCTCAGACGACCAGGCCTATCGGACGTTTGAACTTGTCTTGGTACAACTCGTGGTGGCTGTTCATACATCGCCGTTTCGGGCCATGTGCGCCAATGAGTTGTACTCTACTTGGAAAGCCAGATCCTTGATAGGTGCTGAGAGACCCAACACTGCCAGCTCGACTGCTTCTTTCTCAGTTAAACGAGCCGAATAACATCGGTTCTTGACAGTCTGAACGTCAGTATGTACTCGGCTACCTCTCCCGCTTTTGCCGCACTGTGCAGTGCAATGCCAGCCTCGGTAGCTTCTGAATGATACTGAATGTGGAACTGCTCTTCCAGTTGCTTCCAGGTCTGGATCGAATCAGGTGGCAGCGAGGTGTACCACCCAAAAGCTAGTCCTGACAGAGATTGCGCAAAGAACCTTACGCGCAACTGATCCGATGCTGAAATCATGCCTAACTGTGCCAGGTATCGGCTCACGTGCTCGATCGAGCTCGACCCTTCTGATCCGCTAAACCTTGAGAACTCAGGGAGCCGATACTTGGGCGGCAGCGGAATCAGATCAAACTCGTTGGGGTACGGCTTGGAATAGCCGATTGTCCTTCTCTTCGGCACAAAGCCGAACTGGTCTCTCAAGATGGTATGGATTTGTTCCACTGTTTGAGCTGCAGGGGCTAAATTCTCATGACTCATTCCGGTGGCATACTTGGCTAGCCACGCCTGTTTGTCGGCCCATCCTGCATACACCCCGCTCGAAATACCGCCCAAGCCCCCCGCCCAGAACTCGCCACGTAAATCCTGCGGTTGCAATCTGGTTCGTGCGCGTCAGGTTATTGCAGTCCGGCACGTAGGTGCACACATATCCATGTGGGATTTCTTTAGGTGGTTCAAACAGGAACTGGCAATCGCCTGGGTCACCTCCGACCTTGTAGACGACGTACGCCGCTGCCCCTGGTGGCTCCGGAGCTGCAAGTGTGAATGGCAGCTGTGGCCTGGTCTGGAGCGGTCTTTCTCCCTGGTGAGTCCCTAGAGTAGGCCCCGACGGAGAGTACTGATGTTTCATGATCTCCTGAACTACGCGAACTGCGATCCGCTCGAAAGCGTTCACCAGGCTCTCAGAATGGCGGTGAAGAGAATGAGCCACCATGTAGTTGACTTCCTGTCGCAGAGCTCTGGTGCGCTCCTCTGAAGGAACAGACAGATCCACCTCATCAAGAGCACCTTCGGGTGAGAACCCTTTCCACCTGATGCCATGCTTACGGGTCCTCTCAAAAGAGCCGATGAGATCGGCTTCGAAGAGAGCTTTGATATCATCATACTTCGCCTTGTGCTCCTCAGGCAGATCGTCGTACGTGACCGGTCTGTCCCCCATCTCAGCGTCGGATGTTGATGCAGATGCTGTTGAAGGTCCCACCGGGCGTGCCAGAATGTGTTGCCTGTCAAAACCCACCGGCGAGCAGCGACGAGCAACACGAAGAGCCGGGAGGCTCCCAGAACTGCTGGTGGGCCCTGGTCCCTCGGGCAACGGCCCGCAAAACTCCGGCACACGTCCTGGCTTGGTTCAAGGGCGTGCCACCTGACCTATACCTGGTCAGGAAGGTGATGGATTGCTTCGATCAGTTTCCTGCATGGTAAACAAGTATACGTAAAATTTGAGCCGTGACCGGCTCCCAGGTTTCCCTGTGAATCGGCTCCTGGAGCCGATTATCCCATGGTTCTGCATTAGATCTACGATAACATGGGGTTTTGCTTCATCGTTTACAAGTTAAATCGATCTACGATAGTTTAACGCTTTCACCACGTAATTGGAACGTCCTACACGTAATTGAGCCTGGTAGATACAAAATATGATAGAAAACTAACCCTAGAGAAGGCCTAACAACCGACGTAAAGTCAATTCCCGGAACAACTCCTCTCGAACTAGCAAACCATATCCTCACGTACTACTGGATCGTTCAACCCGTTTGCAAGGCCTGACTACGTGGATATCAAACTAAACCTTGGAAAACAGGGCATAACTATAACAGATCAAATCGACTGAATAAAGATCAAGCAAGAGGCTGCCCTTACACCCGAAAAGGTGTAAAGGCAGCGAGATAACTAGAGGCAGCATAACTAAACAATCATAGTAAAAAGGTACCGATGCTAGCCTCAATAAATCTATGATAATAGTATTACTCGCCATCAACAAGGCTTCAGTACGAGTAACACCAAATAACGCATAAGCAGATACTGCCTAGATCGCAAGATGCGATCTAGGCAGTTGTTGCCTGCCAAAACTCACCGGCGGGCAGCGACGAGCAACACGAAGAGCCGGGAGGCTCCCAGAACTGCTGGTGGGCCCTGGTCCCTCGGGCAACGGCCCGCAAAACTCCGGCACGCGTCCTGGCTTGGTTCGAGGGCGTGCCACCTGACCTATACCTGGTCAGGAAGGTGAAGGATTGCTCCGATTGATTTCCTGCATGGTAAACAAGTATATGTAAAATTCGAGCCGTGACCGCTCCTGTTTCCAGTAAATCGGCTCCTAGAGCCGATTGCCCCATGGTTCTGCATTAGATTTACGATAACATGGGGTTTTGCTTGATCACTACAAGTTAAATCGATCTACGACAGTTTAATGTTTTCACCATGTAACTGGAACGTCCTACACGTAATTGAGCCTGGTATGTACAAAAGATGAAGAATATTAACCCTAGAGGAGGCCTAATAACCAACGTAAAGTCAATTACCGGAACAACTTCTCTAGAACGAATAAGCCACGTCCCTACGTACTACTGGATCGTTCAACCCGCTTGTAAGGCCTGACTACGTAGATATCAAACTAAACCTTGGCGAGCAAGGCACAACCATAACAGATCGAATCAGCTAAATAAAGATCAAGCAAGGTGCTACCCTTGCACTTGGGAAAAAGGTGCGAAGGTAGCGAGACAACTAGAGGTAGCAAAATCAAACGATTATAACGAACAACACCGATGCTAACCTCGACAGATCTATGATAATAATGTTACTCGCCATCAACAAGGCTTCAGTACGAGTAACACCAACTAACGCATAAGTAAAAGTACTGCCTAGATTGCAAGATGCAATCTAGGCAGCATGACACTTACCCGAAAGAAACCCTCGAAAACAAGGGGTGGCGATGCGCCGAGATTGTGTTTGTTGTGAACGTGATTGTCCTTCTTTTCTTGATAACCTTAGGTACATATTTATAGTCCGGAGACTCTCTACTTTTGGAATAACTCTACAACTCTATCTTTACCTAAACTGAAACGGAACCTAAACTGAAACGAAATCTACTATGATACAAGATACACGGGCAGTTTAGCCCAATTCTACGTACTAGGCCGATCCAACAACAAGTTGAATATACGCATCTTCCAAGCCCATCTTGATCACGGCCCATCTCCTTCGTTGGCCAAAATATGGTGATAACACATGCCCCCCTGGTTTTGGCAATGATAATTCCAAAACCACTCTGTGTTTTTTTCTTCTCCTCTTTTTTTTTGTATCGGGTTGCGCGTTGATAGAATGCGTGGCAGAACAGAATCGTTACGCTACCCCTTCATCATGATGCCCTGTCTTCTCAACTCCTCCGCAGTGCATGATTTGACGATTTTGGCAATAACTGGAAACCGCTATGGCATTGAACCGTCTCCACTATTCCCTTATTTAAATTGCCCGAGCAGTCAGTCCCCATCTTCCTCCAGTAGCCAAAAAACCCTCTTTCTCCGCCATGGCCTCCTCTGCTTCCTCTGGCCTGTCCTACCACGCCTCCAACTCAATGAGCGACCGAGAGCCGACCAGAGCACCGCCGATGGCGTACAACACTCTTGCCCACAATGGTGGGACGAGAGGGTTGGGACTTCGCCGTTTGGTCGAGGACGACGCGTCCTTGATGACGGCGAAGAAGACTGTAGTTCCTGGCGATGGGGAATCGAGGCGATAAGACCGACGACGCCATGTCACAGGGGCGTCGACTCCGAAAAGAGGAGGAAGAGGAGGACACCTCCTCCGAGGAGTACCAGCCGGTGAAGTACTTCCGCACTGGTCCATGAGGACACCGACGGCATTTAGGACGAGGAGGCCCTGCTGCTTCTTCAAGAAGCAGTGAAGACGACGCCGGTAAAGGCGATCGAGGATAGCGCCGACCAGCAGCGATGATGACGACGACCTCGGCCTAGATTAGGAACCAGTAGTAGTAGTAGTAGTAGTAGCAATAAGCTCCCTTTAGTAATCAATCGTCCTTTGTAAGCAATCATCTTTTGAATGAATGAAAATCTATTTCCCGAAGATTGCCTTGTTCGCCCCTGATTTTGCCGATAGCCACGATAGGTCGATGTCCTAGAAGCCGATAGCAACGCATCGGCTTTCACCTTGTTATGTTTACACAGTCAACCAAGCCACAGCTCAAAGAGCCGATGCACATCGTCTTTCCCAAAAACGTTCGACAAGGTCAAACTTGGTCGCATACTTGGGCAAACCCAAACGGCCACTTCAAACGGTAACATGCGACCCTCTTCAAAAAGGGCGACCTAGATCCCCAATTGCCCATCGACCAGATCGAGCTCACAGCAACAAGAACCCCCAATCCTCAACTTGCATAGATCCATCTCCGCTGGCAAACCAGATGGCGGAATCGTCCAACACCAATCCAGAGGTCTCCGGTCTGAAGGTACGCCTACTCCTCGCAGTCTGATAGTGATGTTAGAATTTAATGGCAAACACCTGAATTAATGCCTTTATTCCACCATTAAATTTTCTAGGTTTCAGACATCCTGCTGCCGCATCCTTCTCTCCCAAATTCCCTTTGTCTTGGCCCTCGTACAGATTCTAGTCCTGCCCATCTGATTTCTTGCGAAGCAAATAGAATCCCCTTCGTAAGCCAAGATCTAGATCTGAACTCTTGGGCCGACTGCTTGCGAGCCTGGCCTAATCCCCCCGAACATTGGGTTTCTTGGTTCAGTAGGGTAGCTAGAGCTTATCAATCCCAATGGGAAACTACGGGAATAGCCGATGCCTTGCACCTATCATTGTCTCCTCTTGAGAAACACGAGAATCTTCTCAAAACCATCGGCTACTTCTGGTCTGATGCTCTGAACTGTTTCATTTTCGGTCATGGCCCTATGTCATCAACTTTATTAGATGTGGTGATGATCACTGGTCTGGATGTTACATCACCCAGCCCCTCTGCCTTTAAACTGACCAAAGTCCCTTACAAGCTGTCTTCTAAAACAGACTGCACAAACTGGGTGCTTACCTCAACGCCACATGAAAACAAAGGGTCTGTTTCGAGAAAGAACACATGCCTTTCTCAACTTCATTTGGAGCATTTCATATTCTGTGGCCCTTCCCTTGCTCCAACCAAAAACTATCTCTCCTTAGCCCATGAACTGGCCAAAGGTACTCAACTTGGCCTCGGCAAACTGTTTCTGGGAGAAGTCTATCGATACCTCCAATTGATGTCTGTCAAACTGTTTGCTGGCATAGCAGTCACCACAAGTGGTCCTTGGTGGTTTATTCAGCTATGGGCTCAGCTGTATTTCCAAAATAACATCCCAAACTTCCCCCTTCTGGCGAGTTGCACCTTTCCAGATGTAAAAGGGAAACAGATCCGATGCACTAGTTATGGCCAAGCTTTGTATAGGCTGCCGGGCAGCAAACTATCCCCTCAGGAAGCATCCAAGTGGTTCAAGACTTTCTTCCGTTTCGGACAACCCTACCTTCTTCCCTTATATGGAGTAATCGAACACTTTGAAAATCCACTCCTTCAGTTGGACAATTTTGCCGATGACACTAGCACTTCGGCAGCTCTTTTCCTCCGTGATTCGCCTGTTTCCTTCCGGTTGGCATGAGTACGTCCAACAAAATAATCAAACCCGGTATGAATTCTACCAGCCTTCTTAGTGGCTCGCCAATTGCCTTGGACAAGTAGCTCCCACTTCTTTCTCCATCATCTTACGGAGAGCGAGCCGACTGCCTGATCCTCTCACCAGCCAAAGGTGTTACTCCTTCTTTGATGCTCTGACCATCCCAATTCCCAACGACCTCACCTTTGCCTCATCAACCGATGGCTTTGGAGACTGGTGGTCGATGTGGAAGACTCACGCCTTCAGGAGAGCTCTGGGACCGTTGCTGAAACAGCTCGACGCTGACTATGACATCCCCGTGGAACAGGTACCACCACTTGCAAATTTTCTTGATGCAGCTTGCAATTGATCCTTTATTAATCCATTCTTTCTCTTTGCAGCAACAAGATGGCCCTGAGCCTACACACAGTGATGGCTCCCCCTTCGAGTTCTTCCCGCCAGCTCCTGTGGTTCTTTTCTGCAAAGACTCGCCACCTCTAAAAAAGGTCATAATGTAGAAACAGCCGATAACACCACAATCGGATTCCAAGAAACCAGCAACTCCTAAGTCAGCTGCCCCTCGAGTTCCGACTAAAACCAGAACGATGGTGAGGAAGGTAGCTGCTAGGAAGACCTTGAGGCGTCGGAGCCCTTCCCCCAATAGCTCGCATGTAAGCTAATTCAGGCCTTGGTCGATCCTCGTCATTCCTCCACTCTGTCACTCATCAGGGTTGCGTATTCTTCAGTTGTTAGATCGTCCTGAAAAGTGACCCGTCTCGACCCAGCCGTAATTTCCCAAGGCAATACGGCTTCTTGTCCATATACTAGATGGTATGGCGAGGTTTTAATCGCCCCATGGCATGACATGCGATAAGCCCACAATGCCTCTGACAAAACCTCGTGCCAGCGCCTAGGGTGCTCATCGATTTTTCTCTTGATCAGCTTGATGAGGCTCTGGTTGGACGCTTCAGCTCGCCCATTCGCCTGAGCATAGTATGGAGATGATCTGATCAGCTTAATCCCCGTGTCCTCACAAAACTTTCTAAACTCCTGAGAAATAAAGACCGAACCTCCATCGGTCGTGATAGTTTGGGGGAATCCCGAATCTATGGATGACATGTTCTTTCACAAAGTTGATAACATCCTTTGAGTTTACTGATTTCATCGGGACAGCCTCCACCCATTTAGTGAAATAATCAGTAATGGCCAAAATCCACATGTGGCCTTTGCTTGATGGGGGATTGATTTTGCCGATCATATCCATGCCCCAACCTCGGAATGGCCAAGCCTTGATGATGGGGTTCATTGCCGACTGGTACCATCTGAATTTTCCCAAACTTGACATGCTTGGCACCTTTGTAGTACTTGAAAGTCCTCAAGCATGGTGGGCCAATAAAACCCCGATCGCCGATCAACCATTTCATCTTGTGAGCTGATTGGTGAGTTCCACAGCGCCTTCGTACCTCGTGTAGGAGCCGATTAGCCTCGGCTGTCCCCACATTTGAGCAATAATCCTTCCAGAGTCCTTTAAAACATGTCATCCCCAATAAGCACATACTTCATGGCTTTGTACCTTATCCGTTAGGTGCCCCAGGCGAATCCTTCAAGTAATTGAAGATATCGGCTCTCGATCGCCACTTCCAGAACTGCACGAACATCGGCTCCTTCGCTACATCCTTGTAGCAAGCCATTTGTGCAAGATCATTTGCCTCAGATTCTGCGACCGTGGGATCGGTGAAGTTTATGTAGGAACTGCGCCATCAGCTCACGGCAGGCAACCATAATGGGAAGAGGGACTCGCTCACACTTGTACTCCTCCGTGAGTTGGGAAATCACCAACCCGAGTCTCCAAAATTTCCACCGCTTCGCCCGGCCGAGGAGTAACTCCATTCCTTGCGACGCCTGCATCGCTACATTGTTGGTGCGAGAGGTAGACAATCGATGGAGAAGGAAAATGTTGCCCCAGGCGACACGAGTAAAATGCCGATAACGCAGCCATCGTCACAAATCGATCCGTCGAAAAACATAGCCCACGCTCTTATGGACGGTCTTTGTTATGTTAGTGTTGATCCTTCGTGATAAGATCGGCGCCTTCCTTAATCGCTTTGGCGGGTTGATACCGGATATCAAACTATGATAATGCAAACATCCATTTGCCCGATCGGCCTTTTAACATAGGAGCCGGCAAAGATGTGCTTTATGACGTCGACGGTATATGATGATGATCTCTCACGATAGCAAAATGTGGCGCTTGGTGCGAGTGAAAACAGGTGAGGCACAACTTATCGATATCGGATACCTTGTCTCCGCGTCCCAAAGCATCCTTCCGCTTATGTAAAATACGACTCGCCCAGCCCATCATAAACTTGCACCACCACCGAGGCGATGGATGTGCCATCTTGACAAGTAAATGTAGAACGGTCGTCCGTCCGGGTGGAACCAACATCGGCGCTTCGGATATTCTTTGATTTCGAAAGGCTCGTTGTTGTTCTCGCTTCAGTGGAATTCCTCGTCGATTTAATTTTCACCAGTCCATGAACGGCTCTATTCTTCCCGACAGATTGAGATGAATCTTGACGAAGTTGATCTTGCCGATGAGAGATGCAATTCTTTCTTTGTAGTGGGTGGCTTCATTGTTCGTGACCGCCTCTTGACTTTTCAGCCGATCTCAATCCCGCTCATGGACCAAAACCCAAGAACCGACGCCGTCACCCTCAAGGCACACTTCTTTGGATTCATCCGTAGGCGAATTTTCTTGTTCGGTCCAGACGCGTCAGAGATCGTCTAAGTGTCCTTGCGCTGAAGCGACTTGACCGCCACGTCATCGATGTAGATTTCCAGCTTGCCGATCAGATCATGAAAATATAATTCATGGCTCTTTGGTACGTATACCGCATTCTTCAGTCCAAACGTCATGACTACATACCGAACAACCACACAACACGGGACTCGAATGCGTCTTGTGTATGTCTTCGGAGCCATAAAAATTTGGTTGTAACCGCATTGCCATCCATGAAGCTCAAGATCTTATGACCAGCCGCGTTGATTAACGTTTACGCCACCGCATCGGATACTCATCCTTTGGGGTAGCTCTGAGATCCCGAAAATCTATGGCAACACGCCACCGCCATCCTTTTCTCTACAGTGCGATACTAGAAATCCACTCAGCATACCGCATGGCCCGATTAACTTGGTCATCAACATTTTCTCGACCACTTTCTTGACTTCTTCCGAATTCGCCTTCATTTGTCGTGCTTTCGCATTTGAAATGGCGAAATCCTTTTTGAGCGGAGTCGATGCTCAATGATGCTCTGTCTAACCTGCATCTCCGTAGTCCCGTGCGGCGACCGATATTGTTTCAACAGGGCTATCATCGGGCCCCGCAGATTCGGATCTAACTTTCTGCTGATAAATGTTGGTCGTGGCTTATCCCCAGGACCAATGTCGATCTCTTCTAGCTCATCAGCGGATGTAAACCCATACCCTAGCTTTCTGTCACCTGTCAAATCGACGCTAAACACAGGGCAAACAGTAGGTGAGGGTAACAAAAATGATTTGGGCTGATTGCCTGAATCGGCCCCCTTTCTGCTATCCCCTCGATCTTAGGAGAGGTACGTTAGCTTCTTTCGGCTCATCCTTACATGTTGGACGCATACTGACGCCTTTCCGGGCTGCCAGGGTTGTGATATTTCAGGCTTGCTGACGTTCGACCCTGAATCCATCGAACCAACTCCCTCTGTTGCCAACGATGAACCACGAGCCAGGGCTGTTCTACCTTAATTCCAGCGTCTTAAAGCCTTGCTGTCCTCTCCGATCGAGGAGTTGATCGAGGGTTCTGAGGAGGTGAAGAGCGTTCTTGCCGAAATCAAGGACCAACTCCCAGTAGCATTGCAGGTGAAGCTTTGGCCAGTTGTAACTCTGTCTTTCTACGGGTCAAGGGTGAAGTTAGCTCGTGAAAGGATCAATCTGCGCCGCCCAACTTCGCTGAAGGCCAATATTGCGAAAGATGTCGAGCTCAACGAGAAAGGCGTCTCGATGCCAAACCGACACCTCACAAGATCACGAGCTCGCATCCTTAAAAGGAGTTGGAAGATCTTGAAGAGAAGGTCCGGCGACTAAACAGCTCATTCGCGACAAGGAAGCATCCATCGCCCGCTCCCAAGACGCGTAAGGCCTCAAAGCTCAATCAAGACCGATCGGCAGAAATACGTGCCTGAACAAGCAGCTAGTGACGGGCAAGGACGAAGATGACGGCCGAGATCGCCGAGGTGGATCGTGTCCGGCCGACGCCCACGCCTTGAGGCATTCCTTGATAGCTCGTTCACCTGGCACCTGCTTGTAACAGTTTGAACCTCTAGATTCGATGACTGTGCATCGGCTATATATTTTGTTTTTTATTTGGCCGATTTCATGTATCGGCCCCCACATTTCATCCCATCATCCCACATGCTTGGGAAATATTTCTTGAGATGTTGACCGCTGATACCATGGAATTTCACGCCGTCCAGCTCCTCAAGCATGTACGCGTTCCCTCTTAAACTTGATCGACCCTGTATGGCCCGTGCCAATTTGGAGACCATTTACCATATGCTGCATCCTTAGTCCCCAATGGCAATACCGCTTCCCATACCAGATCGCCAACGTGGAACTCCTTTGGTCTCACCTTCTTATTATATGCACGAGCTACCTTGGCCTTGTTCTCTTTGATTTTCTCGAGTGACCACAACCTAAGCTCAGTTAAATCCTCAACACTGTCACTCATTAAAGCCGCATATTCTTCAGTTGTTAGATCGTTCTGAAAAGTGACACGTCTCGATCCAGCCGTAATCTCCCAGGGCAATACGGCTTCTTGTCCATAGACTAGATGGTATGGCGAGGTTTTTATCGCTCCATGGCATGACATGCGATAAGCCCATAAAGCCTCTGACAAAACCTCGTGCCAACGCCTAGGGTGCTCATCGACTTTCCTCTTGATCAGCTTGATAAGGCTCTGGTTGGACGCTTCAGCTTGCCCATTTGCTTGAGCATAGTATGGAGATGATCGAATCATCTTAATCCCCGTGTCCTCACAGAACTTTCTAAACTCGTGAGAAATGAAGACCGAACCTCCATCGGTCGTGATAGTTTGGGGAATCCGAATCTATGAATGACATGTTCTTTCACAAAATTGATAACATCCTTTGAGTTCACCGACTTCATAGGGACAGCTTTCACCCATTTAGTGAAATAATCGAATGGCCAAAATCCACATGTGGCCTTTGCTTGATGGAGGATTGATCTTGCCAATCATATCCATGCCCCAACCTCGAATGGCCAAGGCTTGATGATGGGGTTCATTGTCGACGGTACCATATGAATTTTCCCAAATTTCTGACATGCTTGACACCCTTTGTAGTACTTGAAACAGTCCTCAAGCATGGTGGGCCAATAAAACCCTGATCGCCTGATCAACCATTTCATCTTGTGAGCCGATTGGTGAGTTCCACAGGCGCCTTCGTGTACCTCGTCTAGGAGCCGATTGGCCTCGGTTGGCCCCAGACATTTGAGCAGTAACCCCTCCAGAGTCCTGTAAAACATGTCGTCCCCAATAAGCACATACTTCATGGCCTTGTACCTTATCCGTTTAGGTGCCCCCCGAGCCGAATCCTTCAAGTAATTGAAGATATCGGCTCTCCAATCGTTGTCCTCCAGGAACTGTACCTGAACATCAGCTCCCTCTGCTACGTCCTTGTAGCCTGAAGCCATTTGTGCAAGATCATTCGCCTCGGTATTCTGCGATCGCGGGATCCAGGTGAAGTTTATGTACCGGAACTGTGCCATCAGCTCACGGCATTGCAGCCATAATGGGAAGAGCGACTCGCTCTCACACTTGTATTCCTCCGTGACTTGGGAAATCACCAACTTGGAGTCTCCAAAATTTCCATCGCTTCGCTCCGGCCGATGAGCAACTCCATTCCCTGCGACGCCTCATACTCGGCGACGTTGTTGGTGCGAGGGTAGATAACCTGATGGAGAAGGAAAATGTTGCCCCGGGCGACACGTAGAATGCCGATGCCGCAACCATCGCCACACACCGATCCATCAAAAAACATAGCCCACGCTCGTATAGACAGCGCTGCTATATCGGTGCTGATTCTTTCGGCAATAAGGTCGGCCAACGCCTGACCCTTAACCGCTTTCGCGGGTTGATACCGGATGTCAAATTCCGATAACGCAAACATCCATTTGCCCAAATGGCCTTTCAACATAGGAGCCGACAAAGATGTGTTTTATGACATCCGACTTGCGATAATGATAATCTCACGAGAGCAAGATGTGGCGCTTGGTGCAGGTGAAAACAGCAGAGGCACAACTTATCGATCTCGGATACCTTGTCTCGCATCCAAAGATCCTTCTGCTGATGTAAAATACAACTCGCTCCAGCCCATCATAAACTTGCACCACCACTGAGGCGATGGACGTGTCAGCTACTGATAAGTAAATGTAGAACGGCCTATCCGGCTGGGGCGGAAGTAACACTGGCGGCTTCGTTAGATATTCTTTAATCTCGTCGAAGGCTCGTTGTTGTTCTGTCCCCCAGCGGAACTCCTCATCAGATTTAATTTTCACCAGTCCCATGAACGGCTCTATTCTTCCTGACAGATTGGAGATGAATCTTCTGACGAAGTTGATCTTGCCGATGAGAGACTGTAGTTCTTTCTTCGTGGTAGGCGGCTTCATAGTTCGCACTGCCTCCTGACTTTTCAGGCCGATCTCAATTCCGCGTTCGTGGACCAAGAAACCCAGGAACTGACCGGCCGTCACTCCGAAGGCACACTTCTTTGGATTCATCCGTAGCCCGAATTTCCTTGTTCGGTCCAGGACTTTTTGCAGATCGTCCAAGTGTCCTTGTACTGAAGCAGACTTGACCACCACGTCATCGATATAAATTTCAACCAGCTTGCCGATCAGATCATGGAAAATGTAATTCATGGCTCTTTGGTATGTGGCGCCGGCATTCTTCAGTCCAAACGTCATGACTACATATTCAAACAACCCCACCGAACCTGGGACTCTGAATGCAGTCTTGTGTATATCTTCCGGAGCCATAAAAATTTGGTTGTAACCGGCATTGCCATCCATGAAGCTCAAGATCTTATGACCAGCCGCTGTGTTGATTAACGTCTCTGCTACCGGCATCGGATACTCATCCTTTGGGGTAGCTCTATTGAGATCCCGAAAATCTATGGCAACACGCCAGCGGCCATCCTTTTCTCTCTGTGCGATACTAGAAATCCACTCAAAGATACCGCATGGCCTGATTAACTTGGTCATCAACATTTTCTCGACTTTCTTGACTTCTTCCAAAATTTCGGCCTTCATCTGTCGTGCTCGCTGCTGGAATGGCCGAAATCCTTTTTTAAGCGGGAGTCGATGCTCAATGATGGTCCTGTCTAACCCGGGCATCTCTGTATAGTCCCAGGCGAAGCAGTCTGGATATTCTTTCAACAGAGCTATCATCGGACCCCGCAGATTCGGATCTAACTTCTTGCTAATAAATGTTGGTCGTGGCTTATCCCCAGGACCGATGTCGATCTCCTCTAGCTCATCAGCGGATGTAAACCCATACCCTAGCTTCCCGTCACCTGCTAAATCGATGCCAAACACGGGGCAAACAGTTGGTGAGGATGACTGTTATCACCGTATTTTGGCCAAAGACGGAGATGGGCCGTGATCAAGATGGGCTTGGAAGATACATTTATTCAACGTGTTGTTGGATCGGCCTAGTGCGTAGATTTGGGCTGAATTGCCCGTGTATCCTGTATCATAGTAGGATTCGTGTTTGTTTAGGTTCCGTTTATGTTTAGGTAAAGATAGAGTTGTAGAGTTATTCCAAAAGTAGAGAGTCTCCGGACTATAAATATGTACCTAGGGTTATTGAAAGACAAGGACAATCACGTTCACAACCAACAACAATCTCGGCGATCGCCACCCCTTGTTTCTAGGGTTTTTCTCGGGTAAGTGCCATTTGCCTAGATCGCACCTTGCGATCTAGGCGATTTACTATCGTTATCCGGTGTTACTCGATCAAGCCTTGTTGATGGCGGTAACACCTTTACCACGATTGTTAGAGCTAGCATCGATACTCTTACTATGATTGCTTGCTTGTGCTACCTCTAGCTATCTCGCCATCTTTGCACCTTCTCCGGGTGTGAGGGTGGCATCTTGCTTGATTCCTATTTAGTCGATTTGATCTGTTATAGTTGTGCCTTGTTCATCAAGGTTTAGTTTAATATCCACGTGATTAGGCCTCACAAACGGGTTGAACGATCCGTGTACGTAAATATGGTTTATTGGTCTTAGAGGGACGTTCGGAATTGACGCTATGCGTTGGTTTTAGGCCTTCTCTAGGATTGGTTTTCTACTATTTTTCGATCTATTAGGCTCAACTACGCTGGGACGCCCGTGCGTGGTGAAAACACTAAACTATCGAGATCGATTTAACTTGTAATTAAGCAAAACCCCATGTTATCATAGATCCAATGCAAAACCATGGGGATAATCGGCTCTGAAAGCCGATTCTGGAAACTGGAGCCGATCACGGCTCGAATTTTACGATACTTGTTTACCGTGCAGGAAACCAATCGAACAATCCATCACCTTCCCGGCCAGGTATAGGTCAGGTGGCACGCACTCGAACCAAGACAGCGTGCGTCTTTGGAAGATTGCGGCGTTGACCGAGGACTAGGGCCCACCCCGCCTCAGGAGCCTCCCGGCTCTTCGTGTTGCTAGTCACCGCCCGCGGTGAGTTTTGACAGCAACACATTTCGCACGCCGGTGGGACCTTCAACAACGTCTACATCAATGTCCGACGCTGCGATGGAGAACAGGCCGTCACGCGACGAGCTTCACCGAGCACAAAGCGGTATGACGAGCTCAAAGAGCTCTTCGCCGACCTCATCGGCTCTTTTCGAGATGACCCACGCGGGCATCAAGTGGAAGGATTCTCCCGAGGGTGCTCTCGATGAAGTAGATCCGTTTCTTCCGGAGGAACGCCCAGGCTCGCGGCAGAAGTCAACTATATGGTGGCTCATTCTCTACACCGCCACTCGAGAGCGTGAACGCCGAGCGGATTGCAGTCGTGGTCCAGAGATCATGAAACATCACATTTCTCCGTCGGGGCCCACTTTAGGAACCCACCAAGGAGAAAGACCGCTCCACACTGCCGCAATCGCCGGGTCACGCCAAGGCTCGAGCCGCCAGGGATCAGCGGCATACATTGTCTACAAGGTGGAGGCGATCCGGTGATTGCCAATTCCTGTCGAGCCACCCAAGGAGATTCCGCATGGGTACATATGTGCCTACGTGCGGATCGCAACAACTTGGCGCGCGCCAGATCGCAACCGCAGAGTCTCCGCGCGGGGTTCCCGCCGCAGATCTTCGAGCAGGCGTCGGGCAACGGTGTCCGGATGGACGCCGACAAACGTGGCTAGCCAAGTATGCCATCGAACTAGCCATGAGAATCCAGCCCCAGCTCAAACAATGGACCAAATCACTACCATCTTGAGAGATCGGGCCCGTGCGAAAAAGGCGCACGATCGGCTACTCAAAGCCGTACCCCAACGAGTTTGACCTGATTCCACTACCGCCCAAATATAAGCTCCCTGAGTTCTCAAGATTCAGCGGGTCAGAGGGGTCAAGCTCGATCGAGCACGTAAGCCGATACCTGGCGCAGCTAGGTATGATTTCGGCATCGGATCAAATGCGCGTGAGATTTTTTGCACAATCTCTAACAGGACCAGCTTTTGGGTGGTACACCTCGCTGCCACCTGATTCAATTCGCACCTGGAAGCAACTAGAAGAACAGTTCCACATCCAGTACCATTCAGAGGCGACCGAGGCTGGCATTGCAGACCTGGCGCAAGTACGACAGAAGCGGTGAGAGACCGTAGCCGAATACATCCAGCGCTTCAGAACCATCAAGAACAGATGTTATTCGGCTCGTTTAACTGAGAAGGAAGCAATCGACCTGGCTGTGGTGGGGCTCTTAGCACCCGTCAAGGATCTGGCTTTCCAGGTGGAGTACAACTCACTGGCACACATGGCCCAGAAACTGACGATGTATGAACAGCGCCACCCTGAGTTATACCAAGACAGGTTCAAGCGGCCCGTAAGCCTGGTAGTTACGGAAGAAGAGGATCCTACACAAGACCAGGAGGTGGCCGTGGCCGAGTGGGCTCGGGGGGCAGACCCTGTGTCCTGCAAATGGGTGAAGCAGCAGGGGCCTTTGAAAGGGTTTGACTTCGACGTGAGCAAAGCCGAGCAGATATTCGATTTACTGCTGAAAGAGAAACAGTTGAGGTTACACAAGGCCACAAGATCCCCACCGCCAGAGATGAACGGAGACCATCGCAAGTGGCATCATTCGTTCACCCACACCACCAATGATTGCAAAGAGTCGCACCAGATCCAAATGGCAATAGAACAAGGCCGCTGATCCTCGGCCGCCATGAAGGTGGACACGAACCCGCTCCCGGTGTCAACATGATAGAGCTCGATCGCTCATGAGACGCCAACGGACTTTTCGTTTGATGTCAACATGGCTGGGTCTGGGTACCACCATGACACGTACAAGGAAGGAGGTGATCACTCGAGCAAGCAAAGATGAGAGAAGGCTGGTCACGACCGGCCCAGCCACGATGGCGGGCGGTACTTAACAGAGGAACAAGTGAGGAGAGTGCGATATCAGAAGCCACATTCCACGCACCTCCTTAACAAATATGAGCGCCAGTCTGACCAACGTCGCCAGCACGACAGAGACGATGAAAGACATGGGCACCTCGCCAAGAGACCACCCAAAGAGAAGGAAGGCGCAGACAAACATTGGGATTGCCCCTTCTTCAAGCATTGCTGGGACGTGGGAATGAGCCGATTGCCTACAGCCGACAACTGCCCAGAATGTGGACCACAAAAGAAGGGCACGAGGCCAGTATCGGTGTTCGAACGTCTCGGACCTCTCCCACCTCAGAGCCGTCCTAAGGAGTCCACTAGAGCGAAGGGCCTTGAGAGGACCAGGGACGACGAAGAAGAAGACAGGTTTCACCGTCCAAGGTGGTGCCCCGATGGACTCAGACACACTCAGAAGCGCAGAGTGCAACGGCTGCGTAACTTAGAAGAAGCTGAAGCGCAGTATCTCCACGCGCTAAAGAAGGCACGGCCGGATCTGGCCGTCAAAGTAAGGCAGATTACGGAAACGGAGGGCCGCGCGACAAGGAAAGAGTGGCGCCCCAAACCAATAAAAGCCGATGCATGCATCGCCGGCACAAACATGGTGTTCGATCTCGGCAGAGTTCGCGCCACGAACCAATATGCTACAAATGGCACAGCTTGACGCGCCACGCCGATTATCTTTGAGAAGCCACGAGAAGGGTTACAAACATCCGAAAGCGCCAGACGGGCTACATCAATGGACAACCCGTCGGCAAGATGTTGGTGGACACCGAGCGATTAACATCATGCCATACTCCATGCTACGACGCTTTGGGACGCCCACGGCGGACTGATCAAAACCAACGCCACGTTAAGCGACTTCAACGGCCGTCTTGAAACGCAAGGTGTTCTTAACGTGGATCGACGCGGGCAGGAAAACTATACCCACGTCATTTTTCGTCGTGAACAGCAAAAGTACCTACGCCGTCTTGCTAGGAAGGATTGGATCCACGCTAATCGCTGCATTCCATCCACGATGCACCAAGGCGTCGATACAAGGACGGAGATGAAGTGGAAGTCGCCCATGCGAGCGATTTATTCTATCGAGGTTTCCATTGCCGCACGAACATCCGAAGCGAAGACCAAGAGCCGATCTCTCGAATCAGTTTGACGGCTGTGAGCGCATTGAAGCTTCAAAACGGGGTGAGGCTGGTCTTATCCATCGCGGCGAATAGAAAGGTCCACGATCATATGGTACGGCCGATCATCACGATCACACAAAAAAGCAACGACCATCGACAAGCGATCATGTAGTCGTAGCAGGAGACGCCGCCATTGTAAAACCGTGAGGTGTAAACCGCCTGACGAGCACAATCAAGAAGGGGCCGATTCGTGCAATCGGCCCAAATTATTTTGTTGTCCTCACCTACCGCTTGCCTGTGTTTAGCATCGACCGGTGTGACGGCAAGCTAGGGTATGGGTTACATCCGCCGATGAGCTAGAAGAGATTGACATTGGTCCCGGGATAAGCCACGACCAACATTTATCGAAGAAATTAGATCCAGATCTGCGAGGCCCAATGATCGCCTGAAACAATACCGATCGCCACCGGGACTACACAGAAATGCCTGGGTTAGACAGGAGCATCATTGAGCATCGGCTCCCACTGAAAAAAGGATTCCGGCCATTTCAGCAGCGAGCACGGCAAATGAAGGCCGAAATTCTGGTAGAAGTCAAGAACGAGATCAAAGAATATCTGACAAAGCCGCCAGTGTTAGTTCCACCCCAGCCAGACAAACCATTCTACATTTACTTGTCAGTGGCTGACACGTCCATCGCCTCAGTGGTGGTACAAGTGCATGATGGGCTAGAGCGAGTCGTATTCTACATAAGCAGGAGGATGCTAGACGCAGAGACAAGGTATCCAGATATCGACAAGTTGTGCCTCTGTTTGTTCTTTACATGTACCAAGCACGCCACATTTTGCTATCAGAGGTCATCATCATATGCAAGTCGGACGTCATAAAGCACATGCTATCGGCTCCTATGTTAAAAGGCCGATTGGGCAAATGGATGTTTGCATTATCGAGTTTGACATCCGTATCAACCCGAAAAGCTGTTAAGGGACGGTGGCTGATCTTATTGCCGAGGATCAACACTAACATAGCAACACTATCCATAAAAGCATGGGCTATGTTTTTCGACGGATCGGTTTGTGACGATGGCTGCGGCATCGGCATTTTGCTCGTGTCGCCCGGGCAACATTTTCCTTCTCCATCGTTGTCTACCCTTTGCACCAACAATGTAGCCGAGTACGAGGCAATACGCAAGGGATGGAGTTACTCCTCGAAGCCGAGGCAGTGGAAATTTTGGTGACTCAAAGTTGGTACTTTCCCAACTCACGAGGAGTACAAGTGCGAGAGCGAGTCCCTCTTCCCATTATGGTTGCCGTGAGTTGATGGCACAATTCGATACATGAACTTCAGCTGGATCCCGCGGTCGCAGAACATAGAGGCAAATGATCTTGCACAGATGGCTTCAGGCTATAAAGAGGCAGCGGAGGGAGCCGATATTCAGGTACAGCTCTTGGAAGCCGACGACTGGAGAGCCGATATCTTCAATTACTTGAAGGATTCGCTCGGGGCACCTAAAAGGATAAGTCTGAGCCATGAAGTATGTGCTAATTGGGGACGAAATGTTTTACAGAACCTGGAAGGATTATTGCTCAAATGTTTGGGAACAGCCGAGGCTAATCGGCTCCTACACGAGGTACATGAAGGCGCCTGTGGGACTCATCAGTCGGCTCACAAGATGAAGTGGTTGATCAGGAGATCAGGGTTTTATTGGCCCACCATGCTCGAGGACTGTTTTAAGTACTACAAAGGGTGTCAAGCATGTCAGATATTTGGAAAAATCCAGATGGTACCCGCATCAGCGATGAATCCCATCATCAAGCCTTGGCCATTCCGAGGTTGGGGCATGGACATGATCGGCAAGATCAATCCTCCGTCAAGCAAAGGCCACATGTGGATCTTGGCCATCACAGATTATTTTACCAAGTGGGTGGAGGCCGTCCCTATGAAGTCAGTAAGTTCAAAAGATGTTGTCAATTTTGTGAAAGAGCATGTCATTCATAGGTTTGGGATTCCTCAGACTATCACAACCGATGGAGGTTCGGTTTTCACTTCTCACGAGTTCAGAGAGTTCTGTGAGGATACAGGGATTAAGCTGATTCGATCATCTCCGTACTATGCTCAAGCAAATGGACAAGCTGAGGCGTCCAACCAGAGTCTTATCAAACTGATCAAGAGGAAAATCGATGAGCATCCGAGGCGTTGGCATGAAGTTTTATCAGAGGCTTTATGGGCTTATCGCATGTCATGTCATGGAGCGATAAAAACCTCTCCGTACCATCTGGTCTATGGACAAGAAGCCGTATTGCCTTGGGAAATTACGGCTGGATCGAGACGCGTCACTTTTCAGAACGATCTAACAACTGAAGAGTATGCAACTTTGATGAGTGACAGCATTGAAGATGTGACTGAGCTTAGGCTGTGGTCGCTGGAGAAAATAAAAGAGAACAAGGCTAAGGTAGCTCGTGCCTACAACAAGAAGGTGAAGCCAAAGGAGTTCCACGTTGGAGATTTGGTATGGGAAGCTGTGTTGCCCTTGGGTACTAAGGACGCAGCATATGGTAAATGGTCTCCAAATTGGCACGGGCCGCATAAGGTCGACCAAGTTTTAAAAGGAACATACATGCTTGAGCAGTTGGATGGAGTAAAGTTCGAAGAGTGATCAATGGACAACATCTCAAGAAATATTTTCCAAGCATGTGGGATGTTGGACAAGAAAGCGGAGGAGCCGTTACATGAAATCGGCTAGGTAAAATTACGAGAAGTAATGGATGAAGATATGGGGCCGATGCTGAAATCGGCCGAGTAAAAAAATATATATATAAATTTTATATATAGCGGTGCATGGTCATCGATGCTAGAGGATCACACATGTTACGAAAGGGCCACCTCGGGTCCGAGCCTTGTCATCTTCATCTTTGCTTGTCACTAGTAGTCCATGCGGGCACGTTTTTGATGGGCAATTGGAGATTTGGGTCGTTGTGTTTTAATCCACCGTGTTGAGGAAGGTCGCAGGAGGAGCCGATGGGTGGTCATCGGCTTTGTGCAATTTAACTTGTTTGACTGTATGCATGCAAGATGGTGAAAGCCGATCTTGTCATCGCTTCGGGACATCGACTTGTTTCGGATTATCGCTAAATTGAAGCGAAAAGGAGCAATATTGGGAACAAAGTTTCATTCATTCAAAGGATCATTGCTTACGTATGATCGACATAAAAGGGCCTGCTATTGCTACGGCCGTTACTACTAATTCTAATCTAAGCCGAGGTCGCCGCCGTCGCCGCCGCCGTCCTCTTCTTCATCTTGGCGCTTCCCGGCGTCGTCGCCGCCGCCGCCTTGAAGAAGCCAGCAGGGACCTCTTCGTCCTCGTCGTCATCTTCAGTATCCTCGCCGGACCCATAGCGGAAGCGCTTCGGCGGATACCCATCGGAGGAGGTGTCCTCCTCGATTCCTCCTCCTCGGCGGAAGAGTCGACGCCGTCCCACGACCAGTTGTCGTCGCTGCTTTTCGCCTCCAGTTCCCCGTCTACGAGGAACTGTAGGCTCTCTTCGCCGTCGATGGACGCATCATCCTCGACGACGGCGAATCTCATCCTTTCGTCCCACCATCGGGGCGAAGTATCTATGTCGCCGTGGGCGGTGCTCGAGTTGGTTCTCGCTCGCTAATCGAGTTGGAGGCATGGGAGGATGCATCGGAGGAAGCGGGGGAGGCCATGGCAAGAAAGAGGGTTTTTCCGATGAAGAAAGAGGGTTTTCTGGCCACGGGAGGAAGATGAGGACTGCGAACTGTTCAGGCTGATTTAAATAAGGGGAATAATGCACAGACGGTTCAATGCCATGGCGGTTTCCCAGATTGCACTGCCAAAATGGTCAAATCACGCTATGCAGGAGTTGAGAAGAGGCATCATGATGAAGGGGTAGCGTGGTCTTTGTTACGCCATGCGTTCTGTCGACGCGCAGCCCGATAAAAAAAAAGGGGAGAAGAAGAGGAAAAAAACGCACAGAGTGGTTTTGGAATTATCATTGCCAAAACCAGGGGGGCATGTGTTATCACCGTATTTTGGCCAAAGACGGAGATGGGCCGTGATCAAGATGGGCTTGGAAGATACATTTATTCAACGTGTTGTTGGATCGGCCTAGTGCGTAGATTTGGGCTGAATTGCCCGTGTATACTGTATCATAGTAGGATTCGTGTTTGTTTAGGTTCCGTTTATGTTTAGGTAAAGATAGAGTTGTAGAGTTATTCCAAAAGTAGAGAGTCTCCGGACTATAAATATGTACCTAGGGTTATTGAAAGACAAGGACAATCACGTTCACAACCAACAACAATCTCGGCGCATCGCCACCCCTTGTTTCTAGGGTTTTTCTCGGGTAAGTGCCATGCTGCCTAGATCGCACCTTGCGATCTAGGCGATTTACTATGCGTTATCCGGTGTTACTCGTACTGAAGCCTTGTTGATGGCGAGTAACACCTTTACCACAGATTGTTAGAGCTAGCATCGATACTCTTACTATGATTGCTTGCTTGTGCTACCTCTAGCTATCTCGCCATCTTTGCACCTTCTCCCGGGTGTGAGGGTGGCATCTTGCTTGATTCCTATTTAGTCGATTTGATCTGTTATAGTTGTGCCTTGTTCATCAAGGTTTAGTTTAATATCCACGTGATTAGGCCTCACAAACGGGTTGAACGATCCGGTAATACGTAAAATATGGTTTATTGGTCTTAGAGGGGACGTTCCGGGAATTGACGTTGCGTTGGTTTTTAGGCCTTCTCTAGGATTGGTTTTCTACTATTTTTCGTATCTATTAGGCTCAACTACGCGTGGGATGTTCCGGTTGCGTGGTGAAAACACTAAACTATCGTAGATCGATTTAACTTGTAGTAATTAAGCAAAACCCCATGTTATCATAGATCCAATACAAAACCATGGGGATAATCGGCTCTGAAAGCCGATTCTGAGAAACACGGAGCCGATCACGGCTCGAATTTTACGATACTTGTTTACCGTGCAGAAACCAATCGAACAATCCATCACCTTCGCCAGGTATAGGTCGTGGCACGCCTCGAACCAAGACAGACGGCGTGCGTCTTTGGAAGATTCGGCCGTTGACCGAGGGACTAGGGCCCACCAGCCGCTCTGGGAGCCTCCCGGCTCTTCGTGTTGCTAGTCACTGCCCGCCGGTGAGTTTTGACAGGCAACAATGACAAAGATAATTTGGGCCGATTGCCGAAATCGGCCCCCTTTTCGATTGCATTAGTCAAGGAAGGTTTACAACTTATTTGTGCTCTACAATGGCAGGGAATCTCCCTACTACGACTGCATGACCCGCTTGTCGTAAGATTACTGCTTTTTATTTTTTGTGGCCGATCGCAGGGATCGGCCATACCACGTACGATCGTGGACTTTGCTACTCTGTCAGGCCAGTGGATAAGACCAGCCTCACCCCGTTTTTTGTAGCTTCAATGCGCTCACAGCCGTCTAGACTGATTCCAGAGATCGGCTCTTGGTCTTCTGCTTCCCAGATGTTCGTGCCAGCTATGGAGATCTCGATCGAATCATCTGCATGAATGACCTCCACTTCATCTCCATCCCACTGTATTAGGCACTGGTGCATTGTGGATGGAATGCAGCAGTTAGCGTGAATCCAATCTCTCCCTAGCAAGACAGCGTAGGTGCTTTTGCTGTCCATGACGAAGAATGACGTAGGGATGGTTTTTCTGCCCACGGTCAGATCCACGTTCAGTACGCCTTGCGTTTCTGAAGTTTGGCCGTTGAAGTCGCTTAACGTGACGTTGGTTTTGATCAGATCTGCGTGAGCGTCCCAAACGCCGTAGCATGGAGTATGGCATTATATTGACCGCCGCTCCGGTGTCAACCAACATCTTGCTGACAGGCTGCCCATTGATGTAACCTCGCAGGTACAGGGCTTTCAGATGTTTGTAGCCCTTCTCACGTGGCTTTTCAAAGATAACCGGCCGTGGGCCGCAGTCAAACTGTGCCACTGGTAGCTCGTTGGTTCTTGGAGCGCAAAACTCTGACGGAAGTATGAACACCATGTTTGTGCCAGCCGATGTCTTCGCATCGGCTTTTACCGGTTTGGGGCGCCACTCTTTCCTTTTCGGGCGATCTTCCGTTTCCAAGGTCTGCCGAATTTTAACGGCCAGATCGGGCCGTGCTTTCCTTAAAGCGTGGAGGTATCGCGCTTGCTTCCTCCAAGTTACGCAGCCGCTGAACTCTACGCTTTTGGGTGTGTCTGAGTCCATCGGGACACCACCTTGGACGGTGATATCTGTCTTCTTCTTTGTCATCCATTGGCTCCTCGAGATCTTTTGCTCGAGCGGACTCCCTGTGTCGGCTCTGAGGTGGGAGAGGCCCTAGACGCTTGAACACTGAAACTGGCCCCGTGTCCTCCTTCTGCTGTCCACATTCCGGGCAGTTATCGATTGTAGGCAATCGGCTCATTCCCGCATCCCAGCAATACTTGAAGAAAGGACAATCCCAATGTTTGTCTACGCCTTCCTTTTCTTTTGACGTTCCCCTAGCGAGGTGCTCATATCCTTCACCGTCTCTATCGCGCCGGCGACGTCGGTCATACTGACGCTCATACTTGTTAAGGAGATGCGTGGAGTGTGGCTTCTGATATCGCACGCTTCTCACCTGCTCCTCAGTTAAATACCGCCTGTCATCGTACCGGGGCCGGTCACGTGGACCGGCCTCCTCTCTTTCTTTGGCCCGAGAGCGACCGCCTTCCTCCTTATATGTGCCATGGTGGTACACAGGCCCTGCCATGTTGACATCGAACGAGAAATCTAACTGACGCCTCGTGGAGTGGCTGTGTTCTACCATGTTGACGCCGGGGAACGGGTTTGTGTCTACTTTCATAGCGAATTGCCCCAGGATTAGACGGCCCTGTTCTATCGCCGTTTGGATCTAGCGACGTAGCTCTTTGCAGTCATTGGTGGTGTGGGTGAACGAGTGATGCCACTTGCAGTATGGTCTCCCGTTCATCTCTTGAGCCGTAGGGATTTTATGGACTTCGGGTAACTTCACCGCTTTCCTTCATGATAAATCGAATATCTGCTCAGCTTTGCTCACATCGAAGTCGAACCCTTTTGCAGGCCCTTGCTGCTTCACCCATTTGCAGGACACAGGATCTGCCCCCCGAGCCCATTCAGCCACGGCCACCTCCTGGTCTTGTGTCGGATCCTCTTCTTCTGTATCGACCAGGCCTATCGGACGTTTGAACTTGTCTTGGTACAACTCAGGGTGGCGCTGTTCATACATCGTCAGTTTTTGGGCCATGTGCGCCAATGAGTTGTACTCTACTTGGAAAGCCAGATCCTTGATAGGTGCTGAGAGACCCAACACTGCCAGCTCGACTGCTTCTTTCTCAGTTAAACGAGCCGAATAACATCGGTTCTTGACAGTCCTGAAACGCTGTATGTACTCGGCTACCGTCTCTCCCCGCTTGCCGCACTGCCAGTGCGCAATGCCGCCTCGGTAGCTTCGAATGATCTTGAATGTGGAACTGCTTCCGATTGCTTCAGTGCGGATCGAATCGGTGGCGAGGTGTACCACCCAAAAGCTGGTCTGTCGAGATTGCGCAAAGAACCTTACGCCAAGAATCGATCCGATGCTGAAATCATGCCTAATCATGCGGTATCGGCTCACGTGCTCGATCGACCCTTCCGATCCGCTAAACCTTGAGAACTCGAGGAGCCGATACTTGGGCGGCGGCGAATCAGATCAAACTTCGTTAAGGGTACGACTTGGAATAGCCGATTGTCCTTCTCTTCGGCACGAAGCCGAACTGGTCTCTCAAGATGGTACGGATTTGTTCCACTGTTTGAGCTGCAGGGGCTAAATTATCATGACTTGTTCCGGTGGCGTACTTGTCTAGCCACGCCTGTTTGTCGGCCATCATCAGACACCCTCGCCCAAATACCTGCCCGAAGACCCTGCTCCAGGAACTCCTGCCGCAGAAATCCCTGCGGTTGCAATCTGGTTCGTGCGCGTCAGGTTATTGCAGTCCGGCACGTAGGTGCACACATATCCATGTGGGATTTCTTTAGGTGGTTCAAACAGGAACTGGCAATCGCCTGGGTCACCTCCGACCTTGTAGACGACGTACGCCGCTGCCCCTGGTGGCTCCGGAGCTGCAAGTGTGAATGGCAGCTGTGGCCTGGTCTGGAGCGGTCTTTCTCCCTGGTGAGTCCCTAGAGTAGGCCCCGACGGAGAGTACTGATGTTTCATGATCTCCTGAACTACGCGAACTGCGATCCGCTCGAAAGCGTTCACCAGGCTCTCAGAATGGCGGTGAAGAGAATGAGCCACCATGTAGTTGACTTCCTGTCGCAGAGCTCTGGTGCGCTCCTCTGAAGGAACAGACAGATCCACCTCATCAAGAGCACCTTCGGGTGAGAACCCTTTCCACCTGATGCCATGCTTACGGGTCCTCTCAAAAGAGCCGATGAGATCGGCTTCAAAGAGAGCTTTGATATCATCATACTTCGCCTTGTGCTCCTCAGGCAGATCGTCGTACGTGACCGGTCTGTCCCCCATCTCAGCGTCGGATGTTGATGATGCTGTTGAAGGTCCCACCGGGCGTGCCAGAATGTGTTGCCTGTCAAAACCCACCGGCGAGCAGCGACGAGCAACACGAAGAGCCGGGAGGCTCCTGAACCGCTGTGGGCCCTGGTCCCTGCAACGGCCCGCAAAACTCCCGACGCCCCTAGCTTGGTTCAGGCGTGCCACCTGACCTATACCTGGTCGGAAGGTGATGGATTGCTTGATCAGTTTCTGCATGGTAAACAAGTATACGTAAAATTCGAGCCGTGACTGCTCCTGTGTTTCCGTGAATCGGCTCGAGCCGATTATCCCATGGTTCTCGCATTAGATCTACGATAACATGGGGTTTTGCTTCATCGTTTACAAGTTAAATCGATCTACGACAGTTTAACGTTTTCACCACGTAATTGGAACGTCCTACACGTAATTGAGCCTGGTAGATACAAAAGATGATGAAAACTAACCCTAGAGAAGGCCTAACAACCGAGTAAAGTCAATTCCCGGAACAACTCCTCTCAAGCTAGCAAACCATATCCTCACGTACTACTGGATCGTTCAACCCGTTTGCAAGGCCGACTACGTGGATATCAAACTAAACCTTGGAAAACAAGGCATAACTATAACAGATCAAATCGGTGAATAAAGATCAAGCAAGAGGCTGCCCTTACACCCCAAAAGGTGTAAAGGCAGCGAGATAACTAGAGGCAGCATAACTAAACAATCATAGTAAAAAGGTACCGATGCTAGCCTCAATAAATCTATGATAATAGTATTACTCGCCATCAACAAGGCTTCAGTACGAGTAACACCAAATAACGATAGCAGAATCGCCTAGATCGCAAGATGCGATCTAGGCGATTGTTACCGCCAAAACTCACCGCGGCAGCGACGAGCAACACGAAGAGCCGGAGGCTCCCGTAACGCTGGTGGCCCTGGTCCTCGGGCAACGTCCGCAAAACTCCGCACGCGGCTTGGTTCGAGATGCCACCTGACCTATACCTGGTCGGAAGGTGAAGGATTGCTCGATTGATTTCTGCATGGTAAACAAGTATATAAATTCGAGCCGTGACGGCTCCAGTTTCACAGTAAATCGGCTCCTAGAGCCGATTTCCCCATGGTTCTGCATTAGATTTACGATAACATGGGGTTTTGCTTGATCATTACAAGTTAAATCGATCTCTGACGGTTTAATGTTTTCACCACGTAATCGAACGTCCTACACGTAATTGAGCCTGATATGTACAAAAGATGAAGAATATTAACCCTAGAGGAGGCCTAATAACCAACGTAAAGTCAATTACGGAACAACTTCTCTAGAACGAATAAGCCACCCGTCACGTACTCTTTGGATCGTTCAACCCGTTTGTAAGGCCTGACTACGTAGATATCAAACTAAACCTTGGCGAGCAAGGCACAACCATAACAGATCGAATCAGCTAAATAAAGATCAAGCAAGGTGCTACCCTTGCACTTGGGAAAAAGGTGCGAAGGTAGCGAGACAACTAGAGGTAGCAAAATCAAACGATTATAACGAACAACACCGATGCTAACCTCGACAGATCTATGATAATAATGTTACTCGCCATCAACAAGGCTTCAGTACGAGTAACACCAACTAACGCATAAGTAAAAGTACTGCCTAGATCGCAAGATGCAATCTAGGCAGCATGACACTTACCCGAAAGAAACCCTCAAAAACAAGGGGTGGCGATGCGCCGAGATTGTGTTTGTTGTGAACGTGATTGTCCTTCTTTTCTTGATAACCTTAGGTACATATTTATAGTCCGGAGACTCTCTACTTTTGGAATAACTCTACAACTCTATCTTTACCTAAACTGAAACGGAACCTAAACTGAAACGAAATCTACTATGATACAAGATACACGGGCAGTTTAGCCCAATTCTACGTACAGTGCTGCTATGTTAGTGTTGATCCTTTCAGCGATAAGATCGGCCAGCGCCTGTCCCTTAACTGCTTTCGCGGGTTGATACCGGATATCAAACTCTGATAATGCAAACATCCATTTGCCCAGTCGGCCTTTTAACATAGGAGCCGACAGCATGTGCTTTATGCAAAATGTGGCGCAGCTTGGTGCAGGTGAAAAACAGGCAGAGGCACAACTTATCGATATCGGGATACCTTGTCTCCGCGTCCAGCATCCTTCTGCTTATGTAAAATACGACTCGCTCCAGCCCATCATAAACTTGCACCACCACCGAGGCGATGGATGTGTCGGCTACTGACAAGTAAATGTAGAACGGTCTGTTCGGCTGGGGTGGAACCAACACTGGCGGCTTCGTCAGATATTCTTTGATTTCGTCAAAGGCTCGTTGTTGTTCTGCCTGGCCGAATTCCTCGTCGATTTAATTTTCACCAGTCCCATGAACGGCTCTATTCTTCCCGATTGGAGATGAATCTTACGGAAGTTGATCTTGCCGATGAGACTGCAGTTCTTTCTTTGTAGTGGGTGGCTTCATTGTTCGTGACCGCCTCTTGACTTTTCAGCCGATCTCAATCCCGTTCATGGACCAAAACCCAAGAACCGGCCGTCACCCCGAAGGCACACTTCTTTGGATTCATCCGTAGGCCGAATTTTCTTGTTCGGTCCAGGACGCGTCGTAGATCGTCTAAGTGTCCTTGCGCTGAAGCAGACTTGACCACCACGTCATCGATGTAGATTTCCACCAGCTTGCCGATCAGATCATGAAAAATATAATTCATGGCTCTTTGGTACGTGGCGCCGGCATTCTTCAGTCCAAACGTCATGACTACATACTCGAACAACCCCACCGAACCTGGGACTCTGAATGCAGTCTTGTGTATGTCTTCTGGAGCCATAAAAATTTGGTTGTAACCGGCATTGCCATCCATGAAGCTCAAGATCTTATGACCAGCCTGCGTTGATTAACGTTTACGCCACGCATCGGATACTCATCCTTTGGGGTAGCTCTGAGATCCCGAAAATCTATGGCAACACGCCACCGGCCATCCTTTTTCTCTACAGGTACGATACTAGAAATCCACTCAGCATACCTGCATGGCCTGATTAACTTGGCTGTCAACATTTTCTCGACCTCTTTCTTGACTTCTTCCAGAATTTCGGCCTTCATTTGTCGTGCTTGCTGCTGAAATGGCCGAAATCCTTTTTTGAGCGGGAGTCGATGCTCAATGATGCTCCTGTCTAACCCAGGCATCTCTGTGTAGTCCCAGGCGAAGCAGTCTGGATATTGTTTCAACAGGGCTATCATCGGGCCCCGCAGATTCGGATCTAACTTTCTGCTGATAAATGTTGGTCGTGGCTTATCCCCAGGACCAATGTCGATCTCTTCTAGCTCATCAGCGGATGTAAACCCATACCCTAGCTTTCCGTCACCTGTCAAATCGACGCTAAACACAGGGCAAACAGTAGGTGAGGGTAACAAAAATGATTTGGGCCGATTGCCTGAATCGGCCCCCTTTTTGATTGAATTAGTTAAGGATGGTTTACACCTTATTGGGTTACAATGGCAGTGCATCTCCCTGCTACGACTACGTGATCCGCTTGTCGTACGATTAGTGCTTCCTATTTTTAGTGGCCGATCGCGAGGATCGGCCGTACACGACGCTTCGTGGACCTTGCTACTCTCGGGGCCGATGGATAAGACCAGCCTCACCCGTTTTTTGTAGCTTCAATGCGCTCACAGCCGTCTAGACTGATTCCAGAGCTCGGCTCTTGGTCTTCTGCTTCCCAGACGTTCATGCCAGCTATGGAAATCTCGATAGAATCATCTGCATGGATGACCTCCACTTCATCTCCGTCCCATCAGACAGGCTTTGGTGCATCGTGGATGGAATGCAGCAATTAGCGTGAATCCAGTCTCTACCTAGCAAGACAGCGAGGTACTTTTGCTGTCCACGACGAAAAATGACGTGGGTATGGTTTTCTGCCCATCGCCGATCCACGTTCGACGCCTTGCTTCAAGACCGACCGTTGAAGTCGCTTAACGTGACGTTGGTTTTGATCGATCTGCGGAGCGCCCCAAGCGTCGTAGCATGGAGTACGGCATGATATTGATTGTCGCTCCGGTGTCCACCAACATCTTGCTGACAGGTTGCCCATTGATGTAACCTCGTAGGTACAGGGCTTTCAGATGTTTGTAACCCTTCTCACGTGGCTTCTCAAAGATAACCGGCCGTGGACCGCAGTCAAACTGTGCCACTGGTAGCTCATTGGTTCTTGGCGCGCAGAATTCTGACGGAAGTACGAACACCATGTTTGTGCCAGCCGATGTCTGTGCATCGGCTTTTACTGGTTTGGGGCGCCATTCTTTCCTTGTCGGGCGGTCTTCCGTTTCCAGGGTCTGCCTAATTTTGACGGCCAGATCGGGCCGTGCTTTCTTTAAAGCGTGGAGATACTGCGCTTCAGCTTCCTCCAAGTTACGCAGCCGCTGCACTCTACGCTTTTGGGTGTGTCTGAGTCCGTCGGGACACCACCTTGGACGGTGATATCTGTCTTCGTCTTTGTCATTCTTTGGCTTCTCGAGGTCTTCTGCCCGAGCGGACTCCCTGTAACGGCTCTGGGGTGGAAGAGGCCCTAGACGTTTGAACACTGACACTGGCCTCGTGTCCTCCTTCTGCTGACCGCATTCCGGGCAGTCGATCATTGTTGGCAATCGGCTCATTCCCGCGTCCCAGCAATACTTGAAGAAAGGACAATCCCAATGCTTGTCTGCGCCTTCCTTTTCTTTAGACGGTCCCTTAGCGAGGTGCTCATATCCTTCATCGTCTCCATCGCGCCGGCGACGTTGGTCATACTGACGCTCATACTTGTTAAGGAGATGAGCGGAATGTGGCTTCTGATACCGCACTCTCCTCACCTGTTCCTCTGTTAAGTACCGCCTGTCATTGTGGCTGGGCCGGTCGCATGGACCAGCCTCCTTTCTTTGTTTGCCCCGAGAGCGGACACCTCCCTACTTGTACGTGTCATGGTGGTACCCAGACCCTGCCATATTAACACCGAACGAAAAATCCAGTTGACGCCTCGCGGAGCGACTGAGTTCTACCATGTTGACGCCGGGAAATGGGTTCGTGTCCACTTTCATGGCGAACTGCCCAAGGATCAGACGGCCTTGTTCTATCGCCATTTGGATTTGGCGGCGAAGCTCTTTGCACTCATTGGTGGTGTGGGTGAACGAGTGATGCCACTTGCAGTATGGTCTCCCGTTCATTTCCTGAGCCGTAGGGATTTTGTGGCCTTCGGGTAACCTCAGCTGCTTCTCCTTCAGCAGCAAATCGAATATCTGCTCGGCTTTGCTCACATCGAAGTCGAACCCTTTTGCAGGCCCTTGCTGTTTCACCCATTTGCAGGCTACAGGATCTGCCCCCCGAGCCCATTCAGCTACGGCCACTTCCTGGTCCTGTGTAGGATCATCTTCTTCTGCATCGACCAGGCCTATCGGACGTTTGAATTTGTCTTGGTACAACTCAGGGTGGCGCTGTTCATACATCGTCAGTTTCTGGGCCATGTGCGCCAATGAGTTGTACTCCACTTGGAAAGCCAGATCCTTGATGGGTGCTGAGAGACCCAACACTGCCAGCTCGACTGCTTCCTTCTCAGTTAAACGAGCTGAGTAACATCGGTTCTTGACGGTCCTGACGGCTGGATGTACTGCTACGATTTCTCCCGCCGTGACTGCGCCAGGTCTGCAATGCCAGCCTCAGTGGCCTCTGAATGGTACTGGATGTGGAACTGCTCTTCCAGTTGCTTCCAGGTATGAATCGAATCAGGTGGCAGCGAGGTGTACCACCCAAAAGCTGGTCCTGTCAGCGATTGCGCAAAAAACCTTACGCGCATCTGATCCGATGCCGAAATTATGCCTAGCTGTGCCAGGTATCGGCTTATGTGCTCGATCGAGCTTGACCCTTCTGACCCGCTAAACCTTGAGAACTCAGGGAGCCGATACTTGGGTGGCAGCGGAATCAGATCAAACTCGTTGGGGTACGGCTTTGAATAGCCGATTGTCCTTCTCTTCGGATTTGCTCCACTGTTTGAGCTGCAGGGGCTAGATTCTCATGACTTGTTCCAGTGGCATACTTGGCTAGCCACGCCTGTTTGTCAGCGTCTATCCCAGACATCGCTGCTCCAGAAACGCCTGCCGCAGAAACTCCCGCGGTTGCAATCTGGTTGGTGCGTGTCAGGTTATTGCAGTCCGGCACGTAGGTGCATATATATCCGTGTGGGATTTCCTTAGGTGGCTCAAACAGGAATTGGCAATCGCCTGGGTCGCCTCCAGCCTTGTAGACGACGTAAGCCGCTGCTCCTGGCGGCTCTGGAGCCGCAAGTGTGAATGGCAGCTGTGGCCTGGTCTGGAGCGGTCTTTCTCCCTGGTGAGTCCCTAAAGTAGGCCCCGACGGAGAGTGCTGATGTTTCATGATCTCCTGAACTACGCGAACCGCGACCCGCTCGAAAGCGTTCACCAGGCTCTCAGAATGGCGGTGCAGAGAATGAGCCACCATGTAGTTGACTTCCCCGTCAGAGCTCAGTGCGCTCCTCGAAGGAATGAGCAGATCTACCTCATAAAGAGCACCGGGGAGAACCCCTCCACTTGATGCCATGCTTACGGGTCCTCTCAAAAGAGCCGATGAGATCGGCTTCGAAGAGATTTCTGATCTCATCATACTTCGCCTTGTGCTCTTCAGGCAGCTCGTCGTACGTGACTGGTCTGCTCTCCATCGCAGCGTCGGATGTTGATGTAGACGTTGTTGAATGTCCCACCGGGCGTGCCAGAATGTGTTGCCTGCCAAAACTCACCGGCGGGCAGCGACGAGCAACACGAAGAGCCGGGAGGCTCCCAGAACTGCTGGTGGGCCCTGGTCCCTCGGGCAACGGCCCGCAAAACTCCGGCACGCGTCCTGGCTTGGTTCGAGGGCGTGCCACCTGACCTATACCTGGTCAGGAAGGTGAAGGATTGCTCCGATTGATTTCCTGCATGGTAAACAAGTATACGTAAAATTCGAGCCGTGACCGGCTCCCAGGTTTCCCTGTAAATCGGCTCCTAGAGCCGATTGCCCCATGGTTCTGCATTAGATTTACGATAACATGGGGTTTTGCTTGATCATTACAAGTTAAATCGATCTACGACAGTTTAATGTTTTCACCACGTAACTGGAACGTCCTACACGTAATTGAGCCTGGTATGTACAAAAGATGAAGAATATTAACCCTAGAGGAGGCCTAATAACCAACGTAAAGTCAATTACCGGAACAACTTCTCTAGAACGAATAAGCCACGTCCCTACGTACTACTGGATCGTTCAACCCGTTTGTAAGGCCTGACTACGTAGATATCAAACTAAACCTTGGCGAGCAAGGCACAACCATAACAGATCGAATCAGCTAAATAAAGATCAAGCAAGGTGCTACCCTTGCACTTGGGAAAAAGGTGCGAAGGTAGCGAGACAACTAGAGGTAGCAAAATCAAACGATTATAACGAAGAACACCGATGCTAACCTCGACAGATCTATGATAATAATGTTACTCGCCATCAACAAGGCTTCAGTACGAGTAACACCAACTAACGCATAAGTAAAAGTACTGCCTAGATCGCAAGATGCAATCTAGGCAGCATGACACTTACCCGAAAGAAACCCTCGAAAACAAGGGGTGGCGATGCGCCGAGATTGTGTTTGTTGTGAACGTGATTGTCCTCCTTTTCTTGATAACCTTAGGTACATATTTATAGTCCGGAGACTCTCTACTTTTGGAATAACTCTACAACTCTATCTTTACCTAAACTGAAACGGAACCTAAACTGAAACGAAATCTACTATGATACAAGATACACGGGCAGTTTAGCCCAATTCTACGTACTAGGCCGATCCAACAACACGTTGAATATACGCATCTTCCAAGCCCATCTTGATCACGGCCCATCTCCTTCGTTGGCCAAAATATGGTGATAACAGCAGCATGACACTTACCCGAAAGAAACCCTAGAAACAAGGGATGGCGATGCGCCGAGATTGTGTTTGTTGTGAACGTGATTGTCCTCCTTTTCTCAATAACCTTAGGTACATATTTATAGTCCGGAGACTTTCTATCTTTGGAATAACCCTACAACTCTATCTCTTACTTAAACCGAAACGGAACCTACTACAATATACAGATACACGGGCAATTTAGCCCAAATCCACGCACAAGGCCGATTCAACAACACGTTGCATATATGTATCTTCCAAGCCCATCTTGATTACGGCCCATCTCCTCCTTTGGCCAAAATATGGCGATAACAAACTGATAGACTAAATATAAATCACAGAGGAATTCGTAGTCATGAAGGCGTTAGGTACGGTGGCATGACGGCCGGTATAATAGGTATATATTTTCTTTATTGATCTTCCTTTTCTAGTTTTAACAATCCGATGATCTAAAGAGATAATATAAAGGTACCGGAGGGATTTCTATGAACGTTCTAATGTGGAGTAGTTTCAATAATTAATGGACGTGGCAGCTGGGTGACAACAACTACAAAATCGATATGGTTAAGATATACTTAAGGAGGACATTACATAGATTGAATTGTTAAGGTAATATAATCTTGGCGGTGTGTATTAATATGGAGGCTTAAAGAAAGTTTGTAATTACTAATAATTATAGACTTATGGATGGATGTGAGAACTCGTCTATTTGGTACTAATAATATTGAAGTCGAATCTATCTATTTCATTTTACTGAAAAAAGAGTAACCTCTCTAAAACAACAATTAATTAAAGGGAAATGGTTTAAACCACCGCTTCATCTATTAAACTGAATATTGTGGAAAAGAGAAAATTCGAAGTTGCAAGGAACCAACCAGTCACAACAATAATGTGCAACTGAGACAAACGAAATGTGTCTACAGCTCAAGGGTTGCTTTTAATTTTTCTAATCTACATATCGACAAATTAGAATAAAAGCGCCCGACCTTCCTCTCTCTATATATAGAAAAAGTAGATAAGAATAATTTCCGTAAAATATCCAACATCGGAGAAGTCTAGAGAAAAAATTGTTAAACTAGAAAAAACGTACCTCAAGGAGTAAGAAACAACTTTGTGGATTGCTTGAATGAGCACATGATATAACCTCGGCTTCTAGGCCATCGGGCCATTGTTTGAAGTTTTCATAAAGTGTTTTCAAGTTTATATGTTCGTAAAATACCTTACTTTTGCTAGTAGTGTAAGAATATTTGGTAGGCCATAATGCCATGGATTATCCTCGACATTGATGTTTTATGTGTTGATATTGCTTCTGAAATAATTTTCTATAGTTCCTCCTATTCAAATTACTGCAAGTCCATGTTCTATAGGTTTTATTTTATCCGAAAGATCATGGGCTAGGAGTTGAGTTGTCCGGAGTAATTCATCCAAGGATCATTGTCTAGGAGTGAGTTGTCTAGAGTAATGTTTAATAAGTACGCGACAGTACCTATATTAAGTTGTCCCTGCTGATGGATGGATTAAAAATGTTTATTTATAGTCTAAAAAAACAGCCCTGGTAGTATAAAATATATAACAACTATACAGTTGTGTAGTAATTTTTATATTTTTTTACTAGATTTTTTTGGCACATATACCTCCACACATATATGTTTGTATTATTTTAGATATGCGTATATATTTCCAATTGTTTGACACAATTTATCTCCTAAATAGATTTGAAAAAGTCTGCAATACCCGTGTGATGTAATAAGACTTGAATAATTGGGGATTCATAGATTAAGAGCAGAAAAATATAGCTAGAGGTCATTAATTAATATACATACTGGTTGGTGCCTGCTGAGGATAGTCATGTTTTCATTTCTACTCCCTTCGTTTCAGAAAACTTATCGTGGATTTAGTTCAAATTTGAAATAAAGTTGCAACATGTTTTTTGAAATAGAGCGAGCATATATCAGTTGCCAACTCTAATAACGCACCTTTAGTATAGGTTGATACTAGGTTTAACATATTGTTACACAAACAAAAGAGTGGCTTGATAGAAAATGTGAAATACATGTGTTTTACTGTTTATTAATTTATTCTCGTCATGTGCATGGACCGATGTATTGTCCACTACTCATTTCATTCATCCACTGATGCAATCTGCAGATCCTTCCATGTATTCTATATCATGAAAATTGGAAGGTGAAATCTATCTTTTCACTGAAAATAGTCATATGCATACCTGATCACATTGGAAAAGTCAGCAATGCCAATGTGTATTAAGACCGGAAAATTTGAGATGCTATAGAGTAAGAATAGACCTAATGTAGAGGTCACTAATTAATATATCGGTTGGTGCCACCTTAGTTTGGCCATTGATGCGATCCAGCTCTACAATGATGTATAGTGGCTGATGGCTAGCTACGCTAGTCAAGTTAATAATTGTACGACATAAGTGTGTACTGAATTCTATGCAGGTTTCATTATATAAGTTCTACCTATTGACACATATAAAACTGCACACAAACAAAAGAGTGGCTTCACAAAAAATGTGAATGCTTAATTTGACATGTTAATTTACTCTCTTCATGTGTATGCACTGATGTCTTGTCCACAGCTCTTTTCATTCATCTACGGATGCAATCTCCACATCCTTTCATCCATTCTATATCATGAAAATTGGGAGGTTAATTCTACCTATTCAATCATCATATGTATACATGATGGTTCCATGATAAGGCAGTTGTGCCAAATGTAAAACTTACATTATTTACGCAGGACTTTCTAGACCTTAATGTAATTTGGTAGTGTTTAATATCTTCATGTCATTATCTATGCACGGAAATAGGTCACAACATGAACCAGGTGATGATATGAATAGCTGCCAACTCTAGTCTTATATGGCGGTTGGACTTGTCAAATATTGTGAAAAGACGTTGCATCCGTTGGAAAGAAAGTTAGAGTTTTATGGACACGTATTCGGCGTCCAATGAGCCCACAAATGAGAGTGAAATTTACTGATTTCTCGCTCAATGAAGTGCAGCGTTGGTGCCACTTTCTAAAAAATATATAGACTTCTCTAACGAGGAGACTTGCCTCATCTCCTTCAATGGGATTAACCCATAATCTACCGATTTCCAACTCCAATCTACATTTTTTATAGAAATTTAGAAACAAATTTGAATATACAATATGGATCAAACATGAAAAAAACACTCATGCTCATATAGATTGAGAACAGATCTGACTAAATATAAATCATGGAGAAGAAGACACACAACTGGTATCACACGAATCTATCATGAAGCCATTGGTCATTCCACGTGTTGTTTGCCATGACCCGGGTATTCTGGACACACCGTCGTGGAGGACTTCACATACATGAAGGCGGTAGGTGTCGTGGATTTACCGTCAATTCAATATACTCCCTTGGAACAAAAATCCAAGTGCAACTTATATTTTGGATCGGGGGTAGTAGGTATAGATTTTTCCTGGATTTATTTTTCTGGTTTGTACAACTCCATGAGATAATAGAGACGTACTGTAGGGCTTTTCACAAAGGTTCTAATGTGGAGTAGTTTCAATAATGGATGTGACAGATGGGTGACAAGAGCTACCAATTTTACATGATAAAATATACTCAAGGAGGACATTACGAGATGGAATGGTTAAAATAACTTAATGGTGTGGATAAAAATGGAGGCTTAAAGAAAGTACTAACTAATGGATGGATAGATAGATGTGAGAACTCGTCTATGTGGGAGTAAAATCTATCTATTTTATTTTACTCAAAATAGAATAACCTCTCAAAATCAACAATTAAAGTGATAAAATACAATTTGTATATCGACAAACTAGAATAAAATCGTCTGGCATTCCTCTCCCTCTCTTTCTACATGGAAAAAGTTGATTAAAAAATTTCCGTAAATTATCCAAACATCAGAAAAGTCTATAGACAAAATTGTTAAACCAGTAATGAAAGAACATCACGTACCACAATGATTACAAAAAAATATAAAAGTAAATTCAAAGATACCTTGCCATGGATTGCTTGAATGAGCATATGATATATTCTCGGCTTCTAGGCCATTGGGTAGCTGTTTGAAGTTTTCATAAAGTGCCTTCATGTTTATATGCACACCGAACTTTTGCTAATAGTGTAATAAGATTTGGTTGGCGGTAGGGCTATTGTTTATCCCTGAATTTGGTGATATTGCTTCTCAAATAATTTTCTATATATACTACTCCTATATAAATTAATGTACATCCTTGTTCTTTGGGTTTTATTTTGTCCCATGGATCATTGGCTATGAATTGAGTTATGCGGAGTAATTCATCCAAGGATCATCAACTAGCAGTTGAGTTGTTCGCAGTAATGTTTAATAAGTGAGGCAATATCTATATCCGGTTATCCTTGTTGGTGGATGGATGATTAAAAATACTTGTAGTGTGCAAAAAAAACACATTTTTTCACAGATAAGAAAGATGCATTTTTTCACATATACCTCCACGATTATATGTTTGTATTTGCTAAAGATGTGCTTAGAGATTTCAAAATGTTTGATGCAATTATGTCCTATGCACATTGGAGACGTCATCAATAATGCCTGCGTGTATTAAGACTTAAAATTTTGAGGTGTTGATAGATTAAGAGGAGACAAAATATAGAGGTCGTTAAATAATATACATATTGGTTGGTGACAGCTTACTCTAGTCATGTTTTGATTTGTCAATGTGATCATGCTAAGCAATGACACTATATCGGTTGCCAAATCTAACCACGCAACTTTATGATGTCTAATAAACATATAGGGCATGTTTGATTCATAGGATAGAAAAAGCATGGGAATAGGAAAAACATAGGATTGCAATGTCATGTCCACTTTATTCCTATAGGAACCCATATGCTAGAAAGTTTGTTTGATTCCATCAAAGGAAAAGCATAGGATTCTAAAAAGAGGTTTGAGTGGATGTTAGATTTCCTATGCAATCTAGTGCAAAGGATTCCCTACGAAAATTTTGTACAGAAATCAATCCTCCAAATCAAACAACCATCATAGGAAAATTTCCTATGGGATTTAATCCTTTAAGTTTCCTATGTAAATACTTTGAGTCAAACATGCCCATAGTAATATGATGTATGTATGGATTGTGACATGTCAAGTCAAAAACTTCATGATGACCCCTTGTGTTTATCGCAAAATGTCAATTCCATTGTATTAGTTAATACAATGTATGTGTGGATGCGTGCTCAATATGCGTGCTTGTCATGGGCTATACGAAGGAACGTGAAGACTTTGACCAGTGATTTCCTACTTCCTAACGTCAATTTAAACAATGATAAGGATTTAATTATACAACAAGTGGTGGTATTTTAATATGTCTAGAAAATGTCTGGATAACTCTTGTGCCGACACTAAGGGTGTGAAACGGAGTATTGGTAGTCAAATCGGGGCTGTTGAAATTGGCGTGCCATACCTCTATTTGCTTTGCATGTAGTATTATATATAGACAGGCCTGCAAAAACTTCATGATGACCCCTTGTGTTTAACGCAAAATGTCAAGTCCATTATATTAGTTAATACAATGTGTGTGTGGATGCGTGCTCAATATGGCGTGCTTGTCATGGGCTATACGAAGGAACCTGGAGACTTTGACCAATGAGCCCCTAGTTCCAAACGTCAATTGGAACAATGATAAGGATTAAGGGATTTAGTTATACAACAAGTGGTGGTATTTTAATGTGTCTAGAAAATGTCTGGTTAACTCTTGCGCCGACGCTAGGGGTGCGAAAGAGAGTATTGGTAGTCAAATCGGGGCTGTTGAGGTTGGCGTGCCTTATCTCTATCTGCGTTCCATACTTGCATGTAGAGATTATATATAGATAGGCCAGCAGATTGAAAGGGGGTATTCTAACATCAATATCATCCGGGATCTGAAAAGGTGCTCTGCCTCTAGCTCTCGCGGCGTTGCCCTCATCTTCAGCAAGGATGTACAGGGACGATGAGAAGCCTCCTACGAGGAGATCAGGTAGCAGTAATTAAATTCGATAAGTACATATATGTATAGAGAAACGAGTTTATATACTTAATAAGCATATATGGATGGTTGCAGCTGGGAGCACAAAGGAGCTGGTGAAGATGACTGTGAGATACGACAAGCTGGAGATGCCGCTGAAGGGCGACGAGAAAAACGGAGTCACAGCGGAGGTGGAGCTGACGGCCACGTCCTCGACCTCGGTGAGGGAGCCGCTGGACCTGGTGGCGGTGCTGGACATGGGAAGAGACAGCGTGCCGAGGAAGTATATGGATGAGATGACGAAGGCGATGCAGTTCGTGATAATGAAGCTCACTCCTGTGGACCGCCTATCCATCGTCACCTTCAAGATGTTCCTCGGCTCCACCAGGATGTGCCCCCTGTTGTGCATGTCCGAGGCCGGGAAGAAGCGCGCGAAAGCCATCATCAACGGGCTGGCGCCGGAAGCTAGGTCCATGGGATCGATTGAAGATGCCGTGGACACAGGGGTGGCAGTTGTGGAGGGCCGCGTGCACACCACAGGCCGCACCGCAAATATATTTGTCATGTGCTGGTACGACAGCAGTGCCCTGGGCGGCCTGGTCATCCTGGAAAAGCTGGGCAAAGTGCCCATCTACACGTTTGGGTTCGGCAAGAATATAAAGAAAGTTACGGTATGGTGCCGGATAAAACTTGCATGCATTTGTTTCGGTCTATAGAATATAGATCAAAGTTTTTTATCCGTGAATATGCATTATTGTTCTTGTTGCAGTGGTGGCTGGACACTATCACGGAGTATTCTCTGGGCGGGACGTTCAGCTTCGTGCCTGACGGGGCGAGCCTGACTGCGGCCATCTCGCAGCTGCTGGGTGGCCTGCTCACCGTCGTCGCGCAGGACGTCGAGTTCATCCTGACACCAGCAAGGGATTATCACCCGCCCGATCTGAGAAAGGCCACCGTTGTGGATTACACTTACACGAGCACGTATAAGAAAATCAAAGACGAAGCCACTGGAGTAACCCGCATAAGATTCGGCAACCTGTTCAGCGGAGAATCGCGCAAGATCGTGGTCTCGATGACTCTCCTAGACAGCACTGCCACCGCGCCGTACGATGCCGAGTTGGCGTACGCCCGGTGCAGCTACACTGCCCAGGGGAGCGTGGGAGGGCATCAAGCACCTCACGTGCTCCAGACAAAGCGTACGGCCAACCCGGCTGCCGCGCACAGCAAGCCGCAGGACCAACAGCGGGCGCACAGGGAGTACGCCAATGCGATCAGTAGTGCCCAAGGAAAGGCATCGTTGAGCAAACCAGACGAAGCCAAGTACGAGCTGGTGAACGCCCAGAACGCACTGGCGGACGTCCTGGCGTCTGCCGAGAGCCACGAAATGCTCGCCATGCGCCGGGCCGAGCTGCGGCGGATGCTCCAGTTTGTCGGGTACTCCAAAGAGATCTTCGAGGAAACAGGCAAACCCTACGCCTACGCCTGCACTAGCTCCCACGAACGGAGGCGCTTCGCCGCCAGGGGCGACGACATCGGCACCTTGCGCTTCTACGCCACGCCACGCATGGACACCTACCTCCAGCAGGCCAGGCAGTTCGACAGGAATCCCGCAATGCAGCTGCCCACAGCCGACGACGACGCCGCCAAGGAAAACGCTGCAAGAATCAAGTCCTAGGACAAGAAGACATTAAATCAGTTGCACCTCTTCTTGGACGACTGATCGTTTTCCCACTCAGAATAAATAATGCAATACTTTCTACTTCTTCCTCCGTGCTCCATTTGCAAAATTATTTCTTCCTTTGCAATGTTAGAATATACACATGTGGGTTTGTTAGGAGTTAGAGACAGAGATTGTTTAAATATCAACCATCTTGTACTCCAAGCCTCCTCCTCTTCTTGTATATTCTATTTATATCCCACCAGGGTCTTTTCAATAACATCAACAATTATCCTTTTCCATCATAATACTATTTATTTCAACATGGTATCTACGTCAAGTGAGAAAATTATAAAAAACCACCACATTTCGGGTTAGGGTTTCAAAAAGCCACCACTATACGTTAGGGTTTCAAAAAACCACCACTTCAGAACTAATAAATAACAAAAAACATTGATCTAACTTTGATCCACGGTAGATAGCCAAACTGACTGGTCGGACCTACTGTCAGACTGACGTGGCATATACATTTTGCATGAAAGACCTTTATACCTTTTTTTTGCAGAAAGGTAACAGTGACCAGGATTCAGGCCAATAATATATATTTACTTATTTTCTTATGTTTTATTCCTTCTTTTTCTTATTTTTTTTCACACAACCTACGTTGACCAATCTAATTGGAGACCCGTACATGGGCAGAGAGGGTAGAGACGGCTGGCCGCATCAGCAGCTCCAGCCATGGGAGGCGCGCGCGGGGCGAACTCCGGCCACGGGAGGCACGCGGCGAGCTCTGGCCGCGGGGAGGGCGCGGCAAGCTCTGGCTACTGGGCGGGCCACCTCTGGCCGCGGGAGGCGCGCTCGGCAAGCTCCGGCCGCGGAGGACGCGGTGAGCTCCGGCCATCGGGCGGGCGACCCTTGAGGCGCTGCAAGCTCCGCCACGGAGGCGCGCGGCCGCGGGCGAGCCTCTACTCGCGCGACCTCTAGCCGCAGGAGGCGCGGCAAGCTCCGCCGCGGAGGCGACGGCGGCCGTGGAAGGACGCAGTGAGCTCCGGCATCGGGCGGGCGACCTGCCGCGGGAGGCGCGCTGCAAGCTCCGCCACGGAGCCGTGGGAGGGCGTGGCGAGCTCCAGCTACTGGGCGGGCGACCTCTAGCCGCTGGAGGCGCGGCAAGCTCCGGCCACGGAGGCGCACGGCGCCGGGGAGTGCGCGAGCTCCGGCTCTTGGGCGGGCGACCTCTGGCCGCGGGAGGCACGCGCGGCAAGCTACGGCCACGGGAGCCGTGGGGAGGGCGTGGCGAGCTCCGGCCGCGGGAGGCGCGCGACGAGCTCTGGCAGGGCCGGCGCGCGGTGAGCTCCAGCCATTGGGGCACGGGCGAGCTACGGCCATGGGAGGAACTGGTGAGCTTCGGCAGGACGACGCACGTGAGCTCTAGGCGAGCTCTAGCAGGGCCGACGCACGACACGGCCGCACGAGGCGCACGCGGCTAGAAGATTAGGAAAAGAGAAATAAAAAGGAAAAAGGACTTAAGATTAGAATTTATAAGATGTGGAGGTGTTTTCGTAAAGAAATGATGCCACATCATCCTGACAGGTGGGACCTAGCGGTCAGTTTTGTCATTAGACCAGGATCAAACCGGTATCAGTGCTATCTGTCACGAACTCACTCTGAAGTGGTGGTTTTTTAAAACCCTAACGTATAGTGGTGGTTTTTTAAAACCCTAACCCGTAATATCGTGGTTTTTTGTAATTTTCTCACATCAAGTAGACCAACGTCGATTTAGATCATCATACAAGCTTTCGTGTTACGAGTTAGAACCCATCGCCCGTCCGTAGTTGGATTTTTTCCTCCGATCATTAATAGTGGAGATCTTCTCAAATCTCCATTAGATCCAACTAGATTGATTTTTTAAGCAACCAAATAATCCTGATGACCCTATAATCTGGTGTAAAGAATTATCCACGACAGCGCCCCTCTACAGAGATGAATCCACCAGCGCAGGCTTGGAAGATTTCAGCATGACCATGGGCAAATCATGAAGCCATGGTGTGATGCTGGATCTTCTGTGGTTCCATCATCAGGAAGACATCATCCACACAGTGATAGGAACACACTACTATCCGATTGAGTTCTTATGGAGCTCTGGTTACTGGAACGAAGGGAGGAAAACGATGATAGAACAAGAAATGGGTGGTGCCATGCCGATCGTGATCCAAGCAAGGATGGCATCTAAGCTACGAGACAATAATACTTAAAAGACACTGCTTAGTCCACTCGTTCGGTCGCTCCTTCCGGCCGCTTCGGTCATCCGCTCGATGCTACCTGTTCTGCATCGGATGCTGCTACGTCACCCAGGTCGGTCCGGTCGGTACACGTTGAGCAACATCTTGTCCCCCGAGCTCTTTTCTGATACCCTAAGATGAATATGAGCCCTGGGATTGCACGATCGAACTGTCAAAAACGAGTCATACTGCTGGGTTAGGCTCCAAGCCAATGAGCAGTACGCACACGCACCACTAAGTAATTTGGCCAGCAGTAAGTCGTTCAAGGGTATTTTAGGTAGATCACTATTTTATCCAGCCGGTACTCATGGCTCACGCACACGCGACCGTGTGAATAAAATTTTCACGCACACGCGATCGCTATATAACACAAAGCATGGGCAAACTGAAGTGTGACTAAAATTTTCACATGCAAATAACCGAATATAAACATCAGATTGGAAAAACACACTCTCAACAAGAGTTTTCATGTATAAAGAATGGTAGATAAGAAACATATAGTAATAGCTAAATAGCACATGTAATTGTTCAAGGATACTACAAAAGCTCAAAAGTCCATCGGTACTAGACCCTAATGAAGCTCAAAGATCCCTCCACAAGATCTCAAATGTCTAGATACATGTCCTTTTAGGTAAATGTTCTCTCCTTGTCTTCATGGCTTGAAACCGTTTAGCAATAGCATCACTATCAAGTTGTCTAAATATCTTCCGCTCAGTGTAGCATATCATCAAGTCATTGAACCAACCATTCTTCATCTTGTTACGCAACTTTGTCTTGATAACCTTCATTGCCGATAAAGACCTCTCAACGGATGTCGTTGACACCGGCAATATCAAAGCCAACTCAATAAGTTTGTAGAACAGTGGGAAAACCAAATACTTCTCCGTTTCAACCATCTTCATAGTCAAACTTTCAAGATCCTTGCAAGTAGATAAAGCGGAATGGATTCTCACATGGTGAATATAAGTCTCAAGTTGGCCTCCTATGGTTGCGCATCACCATTAGATAAATCCGCATGATATATAGTAGATAATCGAGCAATCTTGTCCACATCAAACATTGAGAAAGAGTTCTTCGGATTGAGACAATAAAAGCAATTTAATGCCTCATTAGAAGCTTCACAAAAGCGATGATTCATCTCCACACATATCTTATCAACGGCAACATAGAAAATCTCAAATTTGTAGAAATGAAGCTTAGTATATGTCACCTCATCAAGCCTTGAACAACCCCAGAAATGTATTTGTTCATCCATATGTGGCACCGGAATACGTTTGTCAATGCAAAATTGTTAGACTTCATCAAACAAGGGCTCACATCCACTTTCTCTCATGGATATTAACCGATCTTTCACATCACTAACTAGTTCCATTGCATGAACAATATTTAGATACTTACTTGGCAAGACATGTGAAAGCTCATTTGTGATGGCAAGCAACTTTATCATAAGCTTCAAAATGAAAACAAATTTGAAATTCTCCATATTCTCAATTAAACCCGCCGCTTGTGATAGTCCACGACTCTCATCATTGACCAAACGGAGAATTTTTAATGTTGCCAACCACATATGGTCCAAACAAAGCAAAGTTGTATAATGTGAACCCCACCTAGTATCTTCGGGCCTAGTGAGACTTGTTTCTTGATTCAAACCTCTTCCATTAGATATCTCAACCCTCTCAAGCATATGTAATAAATAAAGGTATGTTGCAATAGGTAAATTGAATAATGGACCAAGGAAATACTTCTAAGTTCTAACCTCAACATGCCGTCATTTGCTCTTTCACGGATATATCACGTGACTCGCTGGCTCGCTGAATTGACGCAGGGCGGGGACGACCGAACGACCAAACCTCCAGACGAGGGTTTCAGGAAGAGGCGGAGAGGTGAGAGGATTCTGGGATTGGGGATCGATCAATTCTGGATGATAAGGAGTGCTTAGTTTTAATTCTGTACCAATAGTACTTAAGAGATCATGTCAAAAGTTACTAGAGAGAACCGGGTCTCCATCGGACACAATTGACTTTGGTGGTCCATGCAGTTTATATATCTCCGAGAGATTTGCAAGAAATATAGAGCCTGTTGATCATCACATGCCTCTCCTTTTAGCTTGGTAGTTTTTGTTGGGCCATGTCCCTCCATATGGAGGTGTGTTGGCAGCCCAACATCAGCCCATAAAAGTCCAACACGTTTCAACCGTTGATCGACGTTCGTATCCAATGGCTTAGGCGCTTCTTGGGAGAGAAGTAGAAAAGAAAATCCTAGTCACCCTTGGTGGCTGTGTGTGTGAGACACGTTGTGAGAGTATGTGTAAGCTGAGCAAGAGACAGGGTGAGAGAACACACAAGAATACCACAACCTAGTGAGAAGAGAGGAAGAAGAAGGAGAGATGATTTTTGTCTAGATTTTTGAGATCTGACCAGTCTGTCTTTAAATTGCTGTTTGGAGGCTCAAAAGTGCTTGGATTGGCTCCAAACTTGGTGAGTGTGTTCCTTGCTTTGAATAATTCAATATGGTTAGCTGGTTTAAGATTGGGTTAATTGGATCTATGCCATTGCAATTTTCACCACTTGTAGATATGCCATTACAAAAACCAAACTTGAAAATATGCCACTCCAACTTTATTATACCTCTAGCTATGCCATTTCTTTCAATACCATTTCATATACAAGGCATATACTCGCGTCGAGCATCAGCCTAACAGAGCCACCAGATCGAGATTAATGGCAGCCAGACCCTCGCAACAGAGACAGGGGCAACTCCATGAACAAGGAGGTTCAGCAGCGATCTCCTATGTCCTTGCGCGAGGGAGGGCCTCCAACAGCGACCGCATGGGCCACTCCGGTCGCAGGCTTGTCCAGCGGCCGCGTTACGCGAGTGAGGGTTTCAGCCGCCGGCGTCTAGGCCCCCAGCAGCAGCGGCCGCCGCCGCCACCACCGCGCTATGGATTTGGGCTTGTTCACGCACATGGTATTTGGGTAGGGGAATCTGGGGCGGTTCTTTTTCCCCTTTCTTTGTGTCCGTACAGGAGTATAAATGTATGTACGTGGATATAAGTAACTATATATGGAGTGGTATTGGAAGAAATGGCATATCTAGAAGTATAAAGAAGTTGGAGTGGCATATTTTCAAGTTTGCTTTTTGTAATGGCATATCTCTAAACAGTGAAAATTACAATGGCATAGATCCAATTAACCCTTTAAGATTTGGGTCAGTGTAGCATCATATTTGGAAGCGGTTTATTTAGTTCGGACTACTGCAGTTTCAGCACATAATAGTTTTGGTAGACGAACAGTTTGGGCAAGCAAATTTTATAAATGGTGTCCAATTGGCCTGAAATTTGGCATGTATATTGGATACTCGTATGTAACCTTGTCTACTAAGTTTTGTGCTGATTGGATCTGCGGTTTAAGAGAAATTTGCTGATTACTGAAGAAAACAGAAACTGAGATACTCTGCTTTGCTGTAATCTTTCTCTCAAGTGGTTGTTATTGTTGCCGGTTGGCAACGTGCTGAGTGTGTTGTATATCTCTAGATGTTCTAGAGAAAATTCTATACCCAGGCTGCTCATAGTGAAGCTTGGTTGACCGGTTGGTTCGCACCCGTGGTTTTTTTCCTTCTCGCCTTGAGGAGGTTTTTCCACGTAAATCCTTGTGTCACCTGTGCTCGTTGTTTTATTTTCGCTGCATATCTGTTGATTGAAATTATCCTCGAGGTTCACCACAAGCAGCGGAGGTTGCGTATCTTCCCCATCAAAATAATATCAGAGCTGAGGTTCAGTTTGTATTCAGTTTTCAGTACAAGGTTTGTTTTGGACTGTCGGCTGTCGTTCTGTACGACAGCATACCGACTGAAACTCTATAATAAAACCCTAGACAGGCATCGCACAAGCTGCTACTCTGCATTCGTAGGTGTCATTTTCAGTCTACACTTCGTTCAGAATAAAACACGTTCGTGCGTCTGTGAACGATGTCCTAAGTTCTTGGCATCTGCGGTACGCACGGTGACCGTTTCTTCAGGTTGATTCAGCTAGCTTAGCTAGGCTGCACGACGGGGCCATAGCATGGCACGGCGGAATCGGATCGCAGCAGCCCATTTTCCCTGACGTGGTTCTGCTGTACTGTTGAATAACTTTGCTCTGCAACTGCGGTGTTAGGATTCAGTTTCGACAGATGGTCTATTAGTCGTTTTTCAGCTAAGTTTCAGTTTGAATTTAGTTACTAGCTCAACGCGCGATCTGTGCGTCCAAAGAGGGTCTTTAGGATCACCTTGGATCATGCTCGAGGTCGTCGGATGCCGCGATTCAGTCGGGGGCGTGGAGATAGCACCGGAATGTTTTGCTTTTCCCTGAATAAACGGAGAAGAACGAAAAGCAGCAGAAATACACTGCACAAAATTTCGATCCTCTGCAAATTAGATCTTACAAGGATAACAAAGCTTGTGCCTGCACGGGTGAGTGAATTCTGAATAATCTTTTCGATTGATCGAGAGCCTTTTAAAAAAAAAACTGGGATACCGTCTATTCGACTAAACAGTGCGCACGGCAATGTCGCTGGCTACGATAGATAACACTCAGCTAGCCGGGCCATACAGCTGGGGGCTCTTGCCCTAAACCTACCAGTGTGACAATTACACGATTTAACACGACCGGAGTTTGTACCAGTGTGGAAGTCTTAAACTCCTTGAACAGATTTCACCCAGGTTCAAAGCTGCTTGCACTATCCGCTGAGAGTCTGATTCTACATGCCGAGGCTCAAAGGTTGTGTAGCATACAGTCCGTTGAGACGAGCGAAAGCTTCCACGTGCAGAACGTCCTCGGCATGATCGATGCGTCCCGCTTGTAGTCTCGAAGATCGAATTCAGAGAGATCCAGAGAGGTTTTTCTGCAGCGTACCTGTGCTGATTTTCTGTTCTTGCCTTTTATTCAGAGAAAAAAAAACGAAGACACGCCTCCTACTGGATACAGGATAGTGCCATCCCATGACCGGAGATGTGATCCACGCCGATCCTTCTGGCTCGCTTGCGACGCACAATCCGTGCGCTTAGCAACTAGTAACTCCTAGCTGAAAACGGCTAACTGACGAAATAGAAAAAAATGCAGTTGCAGAACTAGATTATTCAGCTACTCCCGATCCCATCACCATTCCTTGAATTTTTTTTTTGGAAAAGAGATTCCTTGATTGTTGCTCCGGCCAGAACCAGGCTTATTTGTTGCTCCGGCCAGAACCAGGCTTCTTTGTCGTGGATAACGAATCCCCGACATCCGCGATCTTTCGGTGCTAATTTTCAGCACAACCTCTCGTGGTGGCTGCCAAATACAGCGGCTATTTCTGAACCTCTTTCGCTTGCCTCGAGTAAACTGAAAAATCTTGCACCTGCATTCCCACCCTGCTGGTAATGTGCTCCGTTGATCGGGCTACTTCACCTGCATTCCTCTTGTTAAATCTCGCATCCCACCATACCCAGAGCAAGGTCATGCAAAGTATATGCTCTGCTAATCCTCTCCGGTTTGGCCAAGATCTTCTTCTCTCTACCGAGTTCTTTCGGGCAGGCCGGCAGCTCCCAACTGCAGTTTCTCTGCTCCCAGAGGCAACACGCGTACGCCGAATCGATCGTTATTGAGATAACGACTTTGCTTGGTGCAGGGATCACACTAGAAGAAAAGAAACACTTTGGATTAAAGGGTTGTCTGGATCAGATCATGGCTATTCTGAGACGGAGGGAGTATTATACTTTTGCAAGCGATGTCAGAGGCAAGTTTTGTAGACTTAATAAGAAGCTAGGTAAACCAACCGAAACACCTAGGTAGCACACTGTCCATTAAGCCAAGACTGTCTGAATGAACTGGCGCAAGGTGCATATACCCGGAACCGCGTCATGCCATGCCTGCCTGCCCTCTCCGACATGCTAGCACGACGAGGACCTGCCCTAGTAGTCGACGCATCGACCCCTGTGTGTGTGTGTGTGTGTGTGTGTGTGCCCTAGGCCTTTGCTGCCCCGCTGGACGCCCTCCACTCTGACGCCAGCGCCAGGCATATCTTTGGAAGAGCAGAAACTGGATGGTGTTCGACGCGGTGCGCACTGCAAACCGGCAACTGGCTGCTCTGTTCGCCCGCGCGCACTTCCCAGCGCCCGCCTGATGTGACGATTTCATGGAGCTTAATTAGCTCAGCCTGCAGGTATCACGCAAGGCAAGGACTCAGCTTCAGCTTAAGACTGAACCCATACCTGTCGCCTGGTTATAATAGACGACACCTGCGTCAGCGTCGTCAGGCAAGCAAGCAGCGGTCACGGTACTCACGGATGCATCCACCCAAACGGAGCACATTGAATTGCTAGATTGTTAGTATATGAAGCATCAGTGATGGCACAGAGAGCTTTGCTTGACAGAACCTTGACTCCTTGAGAGAAGGCTGGTCTCTATACTATACAGGTTGCTGCAGAGAAACCAACTAACCTGACGACGCGGCGATAGCAAATTAAGGTCCACTAACTGTAGTAGTACAAGATCTGAGTCCACTAAAATGCAGTACCACCGATGGATGGACCAAGAAATGACGCCAGATGTGAACTTGCATTCAGGGAGTTGGTGCCGTGGGCGTGGGATGGCAGCCCAGTTTTCCCCGGACGTGGTTCTGATGTATGCGAAGCCTGTGCCTGCACGTGTGAGTTCCGTTTCTGAATTAAGAATCACTGTAGCAGGTACTCCCTCGGTTTCAAAATATAAGATGTTTTAGGTTTGTGAAGAAAATAAATCTAGACTTCTTTTAATTTGTGAAGAGAATGTATCTAGACTTGTTTTAGTATGTAGATTTATTTCAAACATGAGTGAACCTATATACTAAAAGTAGTCTAGATACATTTGCTTCACAAAGCTAAAACATCTTATATTTTGAAACGGAGGAAGTAGTAGCTGCGAACGAACAAAGCCCTAGCTTCTTATTCAGTCGCGCTGACTGATCGAGTGCCTTTTTTCTTTTGAGCTGCGATAAACAAATTGTGGATTTGTCTTGTCTCCTTGAACAGAATGTTAGTATTGGTCACCCAGGTTCAGTGCTTGCACCATCTGCTGAGAGTCTGATTCTACATGCGCCCCCTGGTCATTCCCCATTGTGTGTGCAGCATACAGTAGAATATCCTGGGCATGATCGATATGTCCTGCTCGCACTGCTCCCGACCGATCCCACCACCATTCCTGCTTTGTTGCTCCGCCCGACACCAGGCGGCTGGCTTCCAATACCGCGGGAGGTTGTTTCTGTACCTCCTTCGCTTGCACTTCAGTTAACTGAATATATTTTGCACATGCATTCTCACCCTGCTAGGCTAGCAGTGTGCTCGGTTCTGCATTTCTCTTGTTTCTGACATCCCACCATACCCAGAGCAAGGACATGCAAAGTAGTATATATATGCTCGGGGTGCTCCTCTCCGGTTTGTGGCAAAGACCTTCTCTACCAGTTCTTTCGGGCCGGCCGGCACCGTACGTGTCAGCTCCCTTCTCTGAACTCTCCTAACTGCAGTTCCTCCCTGAACATGTTTGCTTTTACTACGTAGATGACTGCGAACATGTTTGATTGCAACATCTTCGTTCGTTCGTTCGTTCTGGCTCTTGCACATAGCGCAGATTGGGTCCAGCTCGACTCCTCTACTGTCTCTTTCAGATTGCAGAAGAATGTCCGTGTTCGGAGTAGCTAGCTCTTGATCACTCTTGTACTACCGAGTAGCACCGACGAAAGCAGTTCACAGGACAGGTCAACGTGTTGACAAGTTTGAGCTTAATTAATACACGTACTATTACCGGCAACTGGATGCTCTGTTCGCCCGCGCGCACTTCCCAGCGCCCGCCTGATGTGACGATTGCATGGAGCTTAATTAGCTCGGCCTGCGGGTATCACGCAAGGCAAGGACTCAGACTCAGACTCAGCCTAAGACTGAACCCATACCTGTCGCCTGGTTATAATCGACACCTACGTCGTCAGGCAAGCAAGCAGGCAGCGGTCACGGTCACGGATGCATCCACCCAAACGAAGCACGTTGAATTGCTAGATTGTTAGTATGAAGCAGTAGTGAAGGCGTACAGCTTTGCTCGACAGAACCTTAGGAGAAGGTTGGTCTCTATACTACTAGTATACAGGCAACTAACCTGACGACGCGACGATGGCAAATTAAGGTACACTAAATGCAGTACCACCGATGGATGGACCAAGAAATACTAGCATTCAGGGAGTTGGATTTCACTGATATGTCGGTCCCGTGCCTTTCCGTGAAACAATTTAATCAGTCCCAAAATTAGCCGCGGTTGCAGATTTTCCACTGGACAACAAAGCTAAAAAAACTCCAGAAAAAACATTACCACTCCACTGAGATTTTGCGGACCTGCTGAGAATTCAGTCAAGATGCAAAGAGCTGTAACAGGTAACGCAAAAGCTTCCACTCAGCTGCACCCGTATGTGTCGTCATTTAAGGTCAACACATTTTGGTTCAGAATAAGACACGCGTTGGACATGTCTTGGGCATGATATGGATATGTCCGGACACCAGGCGGCTAGCTTCCAATAATACTGTCTGCGGGAGAGGTTGTTTCTGTACCTCCTTCGCTTGCACTTTACTTAACTGAATATTTTGCACATGCATTCTCACCCTGCTAGGCTAGCAGTGTGCTCGATTCTGCATTCCTTTTGTTTCTGACATCCCACCATATATATCCAGAGCAAGGCCATGCATGCAAAGTAGTATATGCTCGATCTGGTACTCCTCTACGGTTTGGCAAAGATATTCTCTAGTCTCTACTGCCAGTTCTTTCGGGCCGGCCAGCACCGTACGTACGTGCCAGCTCCCTTCTCTGAACTCTCCAAACTGCAGTTCCTCCCAGAAGCTGCAAACATGTTTTTTTTTCAGATGATTGCAACCCATGTTTGCTTGCAACGTCTTCGTTCGTTCGTTCTGGCTGTTGCACATAGCTCAGATTGAATCCAGGTCGACTCCTCTTCTCTTTCTATATAGTACTAGTACGTACTATACTCCACACGAAAATGTTTAACCTCTCTGTCTGTCTTTGTTGCTGCTGGATGGTAGTAGTACGATGCAGTCTGTACGCACCGAGAATTTGGTCGCATGCAGTGCCAGGCCCAAATTTGAAAATTCTTTATTTCGAAGAGCGGCGCAGCCAAGATAGAGATAGGTTCTGGCATCATCTATCTTCTCAGAGAACAGGTTCTTCACCAGCTCTTGGTTCAAAGAACCAGTAGCCGTGTCAACCGATTATGAAACCGTTTCATTCTCTGTGTTTGCCTGGCCTTCCTCCGTTGGTTCAGTTGCAGAATGTCCGTGTTCGGAGTAGCTAGCTCTTGGTCACTCTTGCACCGACGAAAGCAGTTCACCAGCCTGATCACAGGACAGGTTCTATAAAGTATAGGCCAACTTTAAAATATGGGTACGGTACGGATCGTCGAAGGCCTAGGTTTTCAGCGATATATAAACCTTTGTAAGTCGCCGGTTGGAATGGTTTGCATATGTGAAACCCCGGCGTTTGTAAACACTCCTCGATATAGTGGAATTTATTTCTTTGCGTAGTTTTTCTCTTTGTTGGAAGGTTTTACACGTTAAATGGCCTCACGCTTTCCGTTTTCGTTCTTCGTTATCTTCTTGTCATGATTGTAACAAGGTCAACATGTTGACAAGTTTGAGCTGTTCCAGAAACTATTGGTCCACGCCAAGATGGATTTCGTTCGGCCGTTGACTTGGTCCTATCCTCAGCTCATCGATCGGTTGCTAACCTCGGGAGGAACCGACCGACAAGACAAGCGCTGGATGGGCGCCCATGCATGCTGCCGTGCCACATGACACCGCACCCCACGACGCGGCGGATATCCCGTGAGCGCGAGGTGGAGTAACATTGATTGCCACAAAATGAGGTCGACAGGAAGTTAGATTTCACGAACTGCTCGTGCGTGCGTGCGCGCCCGGATGGGCGAGTTTTCTCTCTATGTCTCTCTGCGATAACGGTCTGAAAAACATGTTCATTCTTTGAGCACCTCCACTCGTTGAAGTCACGTGCTGGCGATCAGGGTCGGATGTTTCTCGGCTCCCGGACAGAATCATGGTGCGATGTTCACTAACACGTTCTCACATCGTCGTCCATGTTTCTAGTGTCGACCATCAAGATCACCAAGTCCTTCCTCCTCTTCTTCGCCGCGAGTTGGCCTTGATAAGACCGAGCTTATTGTCTCGCCTCTTGATGATCGACACCTATCTTGCCGCGGTGACCTCTTCCATCCTAGCGGCTTGCTCTGTTCTCTTGGCGGCGTCAGCCATGCACGATATCATGGACGAGTGTAGATTCTCGATGGTTAGCGCCGCGTCCCTCATAGCCTTGGCACGCTCCGAGGCTGCCGACAGTGTCACTTCGGAGTCGTAGACGGCGTCCTTGGCCTTGGCGAGAGCGGACTCTGTCCACTTGTCGCACGTCTCGATCCTTGCAAAGACATGGCTGAACTTGAACTCGACGTCGTCATTGTTCTCGCGACAGGCGACGATCATGGCGTGTATCTATAATTGGCACACGAGCATGACAACGGTCTCACAAATGGCCTACAATGTACATTGCACATCGTCTATTTTGGTTGCTTACTTGATTGTCAAAGTTGGTGCCGCTAATGTGGACTCGGCGCACCTCCTCCACGGCTAGTTTTGGTTAGTGCCACTGGAAGGCTCAATGCTCACCAATTTCCATGCTTCGGCAAGACACTTGTCCTCCCTCGAACTCTAGTTGCGTCTACGACTATTATCGCCTTTCTTCTTCTTCTTCACGGCGGCCGCCACCTTCTTCCCTTTCGGGACGGCACGAGAACCTCCTCCACAACCTCCTAATCGACCTCGGTGTAGGCGTAGGCCTCGTCTTCCCAAGCCTCTCCCCCGACGCCCTCTTCTTCACCATAGGCCTCAGCTTCTTCTTGCGTGTTGGCGTGGTTGGAGTTGCCGAAGATGATGTGTGCCATGACAGAGTCGCCATTGACCGTACCATCGAAAAGGCCCTGGCGGCATTGGCTCGCTCATAATCGAGGGAGTCAATCGCGCTGACCACGTGATCATTGAAGAGAGGGCGGCGTTGGGCAGGCGATGTGGACGCGTCGCGATTAAGGTATTGGGGTTGAACCCGCTGAGCGTATCGCAGGCCAGCAAGAAATGCGAGAGCTATGACGTCGAGTTTCCCTTGCTTTCATGGACTACCGCTGGGGAGGCTGGCGACGGCGATGAGACGCTATTTTGGCTCCCCCACATGCCGACCATGTACTGGCCAACGCTAGGGACAATGTCGCCGCCATCCTCAACATGGACACGGCTCACTGTGCCACCAGAGCGGCTACTTGAACCTCTGCATCCGCTGCCTTGCGCTCCTTCGCCTTCACCTTCCTCTTTTGGCGATCGACGGTCTCCACCTAATGACGCTGGATGTCGAAATCCCACTCGGTGTTGGACATCTCCTCCAGACGCTCCTTCTTGGCCTTTTTCCTTCCTCGCCAGTGGTGGCGTGGCCGTCGACACACGAGGAGCATGGTACCTCTTCGTCGGCATGGTAGCGGCGGATCTCGTTCGCTGGGAAAAATGACGGGAGTGGGCGGCGAGGAGGGAAGAAGGGTAGATGTGGAGTAAAAAAAGGAGGGAAGCTAATTTTTTGGAGGAAAAAGATTAACGTGCCGCCGACAAGGGTGTCCCGACCACTTTTACAACGCCGTCTGGCATCCCCGCTAGCCTATTTCTATTTGGATTGGGTTTTTTGCCTGGGAGCGCCCTGATGATTTGTTGGGCCACGCCGACAACAAATCCATTTTAGAGGAAAGGGAGTGGACAGATTTTTCTACCCCACAGCACGCTTAGGGGTCCTTTAGGAAGATGCACGAGTGGGAGATGCTCTTAGTCCGGACATATTTTCTAGTGATACTCTCTCCGTCAATGACAGGTGGACCCAGTACTACTTCACCCACTGACGCTGTCTTATTAACTGATGATGAAATGCGCCTCCAAGTCTCCATCTGAAGACGCCTGTCAGCCCACCTCCACGCTGTCCTAGGAGTCGCCGCAGGTTACTAGCAGCTCTAGTCATGTGACATGGACGTGTCACCCAATATCAAGATCATCGTTGGAAGGGGAAAAAAAATCAGTATGATGACAGGTGCCCGTGAGTTCAGACCCAGAAACGGTTTTTCAGAGATGAAGAAACTGGCGTTCCCGGAGAGAATAGGAAGCCCACGACGCATGACGAGCATCGCATCACGCACAGAGGCACGTCGATCGAAGGGTGATCATGCTTTGCGCAAGGCACCTCTTTTGATGATCACGCGCATGGCGTTGTGAACATGAGAGCGCCAGGGCCACGACGCAACGGTCTCGGATATCGACCGCCAGCCTATCGCCGTCGATTTCTTTCTGCTCGACACTGTCACCGTGGAGGCCCCAGTACTCCATGGTGTGAGTCTTTAGCTTGGACTGTAGTACTATTTTTCTTTCACCAGTGTTCGAAAAAACAGGGGGAAGAGTGCATCGGTCAAAGCACCGCGGCTGCTACCAATCGCACGGGAAACAAAGTCAAATATGGAAGGAAATTACAGGAGACGGGAGACCCAGCTCTCACCGGGAGGCGCCTCGTCACGTACGTACGTGCTGGTGGGTGCGTAGGGCAGCAAGACGCCACTGGTATGGTACACCCCGAAAAATCAGATCTGAGCCACTCTGCCCACAACGCTTTAGCCATGAGTCGTTTACACATGGGACCCACCTTTCAGTGACAAGGTAAGTTTTCACAAAAATAAACAAAACTTTTCATTAGTAGAACCAATGCTTTTCATATATAGTGATCATATAAAATTATCATAAATCTTCATAAAGTGCTATCAATCACTTACACATGGCACCAATGGGAGTAAGCCTCGTTAGAGCAAGCATAACATTGTGAAAATTCTGGGTCTAAGAAAGCTTAGAAATGTGTTAACCAGTGGAGAGAGATGGCTAAGAAAAAGATCTTTTGGATTGTGTCTAGTACTAGACATGAAAAAAAGACATGTAGTCCAGCTAAATAAAATATCTTTCCCATTCTTGTACTGGACGCATGTTGCCGGAGGAGAGCAGTTCGAAGGGGAAAGTGGGGTGTCATCGGTCCCACAAGTCATGCTAGACTCTGTCTAAACGCTACAGAGGTTTCATTTCGTTAGACTTCGGTCAGACTTTTTTGCTAGACTCATCGGCGAGTTGTACCTGCTCAAAAGAGCAGGTAGATTTTCCTGCTAACTTGGACTAGGGGAAAAACCCGCTCCCTCGTGTCACCTCCTCCGGGCGACGTAGGGGCAGGGGGACCCTAAAACCATCTGCCGCCGCCCTCCTTCGTTCTCCCCCACCCCTCGTCGCCCCTAGAGGACGCCATCGACAAAGCCGGGCAGCGCCGATGAAGGGGGTACAGGGCCCTAGTGCCTCTTGGCTCTCCCGCAAAGGCTTAGGAGGAAGGTCGTCGTGCCGCAACCCGAGGCGTTAATGAGTGCAGCAGTACTTCATTAGGACACCCCAAGCGGAAGGCATGATGCAGTTCAGCAGACAAGTTTCCCTCAGTAAGAAATCAAGGTTATCGAACCAGTAGGAGGAAGGAAACGCCACAAAGGTGCTGCAAGCAACGTGGAGACCTACACAACACAAACTCAAGACTTTGCCCCAACTAACAATGAGGTTGTCAATCTCACCGGTTGCTGTAACAAAGGATTAAACGTATGGTGTTGAAGGTAATGGTTTGCAGTAAGTAAACAAGTAACAGTGGATCTGGGAGAACCCCCCTCCTCCTTCTCCCTTCTCTCCCTGTAGCTTTGAGAGTCGTCCTCGAGAGACTGGGGCTCGCCTGCGCCCTTCTCGCCGGACTAGCCGGTGAGAAGTGGTGGCGGGGGGTCGCCGGAGTAGTAGTAGATAGTAGGGTGTTCGGCCTTGTGCCGGTTGTGGGCGTTTTGCCCAGTAGAGGTAGCGGCGCTCTAGATCTTGGCATCGGATCCATGAGCTCTAGGGCTTCTCTGGTATACCTTGTGCTTGATGGTCGGAGGAAGGAGGAGCAGCCGCCTGCTGAATAAAGCTTCGTCGCTTGCTCCTCTTGAGAGGTGCGACGCGAGGTGCCCTGGCCGGCCGGAGGCGAGGATGGGTGCATCGGTGCGGCGCGTGGCGAGGTGGATCCGCTCCTGGACGGCCGTGGAGGCGGGAGGAAGGGGTCTGCAACCATTTCTTCGCCGAGCTGGTACCTTGAGGAGCTTCCATGGAGGCTAGATCTCCTTCTTCGTCAACGACATCGAGGTGGTGGAGTTTGGCTTGAAGAAGTCTACCTCCTCTGGTCCATTCCTGCTCCGTTTGAAGCTGCGACCGCTGGGGATCTTCTCCCCTCTGATGCTCATTCGCAGCGGCCCATGGGTGGCGGCGACTGCCGCAGGGCTGCTGCCTTCCGGTCGAAGGCGACCTTGATGCGCTTTACTTGCGCCTCTTCAAACCTCCATCAGTAGGTTCTTTCTCGAGCACCTCGTCGAGCTCCCCTAAGCGACGCCAAGTGGTTCGTCCGAGTCGCCGGTGGTCGCAAGGAGCTCGTCGATGGCTGCGGTGGAGAAGACACCATAGGACCTGATTGCTTTTTCATTTTTAGTCCTAGGGTGTTTTTCGCAATATTTTCTGTCCTGCTTTCTCTGCCCTCCTCTTTGAGGGGCCTTTGTGTAAAATGTACCCACCGCTTGATATTTTAATGCAGCTTCTCGGGTCTTCGGACCTTTTCCGTTCAAAAAAAGTAACAGTGGAAAATGTATCAACGGTAAAGACTGGACCGGGGTCCGTAGTTCACTAGAGGTGCTCTCCTTAGATAAACAACATGACATGAAGGGTGAACAAATTACAGCAGGGCAATTGACAGGAACTGAACAAGGCATAACAATGCAATACCAGACAAAAAGATCCTGTGATATTCGATTGGACAATACAACAATATACATAGATCACCATCCAAATGCATCTATGACTAGAAGTCCACCATTAGATTATCATTCGAACCCCCTCCAGTATTAAGTTGCAAGCAACAGACAACTACTTTAAGCAAAGTGTATAAGGTAAACAATCCACTTGTTCCATAAGCAAGAGACCGTTGTTTTCTCCTTAGTAGCAACAACACATCTACAACCAAAGAGATTTCTGTCACTTCCCTTCGAAACTAGAGGCATGAACTCACTATCGAGCATAAATACCCCCTCTTGGAGTGTAGGGGTTCGTAGCATGGAAAACAAAAATTTTCTATCGCATACAAACAAACAAGCCAAGATCTATCTACTAGATTGTAGCAACGAGTCGATGGAATAACTTACCCTCGAAGATTCCAAAGTGTTTAACGAGAGCGGATTCTCGTGGGTGATGTAGTCGTACTCTTTCCGATCTCAAGATCGTGTGGACGATCCTTCCGGCTGCTTTCCAAGGCGCTCGCAATGGGTCACATCGTTCGTACTGACGAAGACCTTCCTCTCCTTGTTCCAGAAAATGGAGGTTGTAGCACTCCTCATGATTCGAAAGACAACGTGGTACCTAAGTAGAGGGAATCCCGAGGCTTCGCTTAAGCCGAGCGAGTATGGTGGATTATGAGAGAGGGCTATTAGTGGTCTAGAGATTAGACACACCAATTAGAAGGCTCTAAACCGCAGGCTAAAGCAATTAGAAGCTCTAAACCAAACGGCTCTAAACATGAGATTAGAGGTGGAAACTTGTGTGTCTCAAGGAGGAGGCCCCGCCTCCTTATATAGGAGGGGCTAGGCGCGCGAGGGAGGGGAGTCCTCCCCAACTCGGCCTAGGGCTGGGCGCCGACTTGGAGGAGAGGAACCTCCTCCAAGTTGGTTTCAAACTCCTCTTGCTTGTTTCCCACGCTTCTGTTTTCCACAGCTTCTGTTTTAGCCGTTTGACTTTCAAACTGGCGCTTTGACTTTCAAGTTTTGGAACAGCAAGAACACTTAGTACATGATGCAATCATTCAATGACACATTCATGTACCCTCCCCGAGTCTTGGACAATCCGGACCCTTCTAGAACATTCCCGATGAAAACACCTAATCATTCCCGAACTCAAACGGGACTTTCCTTATATGAATCTTATTCTCAGGACCATTCCGGATCACCTCGTGATATCCCGGATCCCATCCGAGACTCCGAACAACATTCGGTCTCTTTCTCATAATACCATAACTACTCAAACAACGTCGAATCCTTAAGTGTGTCTCCCTACGGTTCGTGAATTATGCGGACATGATCGAGACACTTCTCCGAACAATAACAAATAGAGGAATCTGGAAATTCATATGGCTCCCACATATTTCTACGATTACTTTGCGCTCGAATGAACCACTTACATACGATACCAATTTCCCTTTGTCTCACGATAGTTTACTTATCCAAGGTTATGATCGTCGGTATCTCTGCATACCCAGTTCAACCTTGTTACCGATAAGTACTCTTTTCTCGTTCCCGTGATATGTGATCCCTTGTGACCCAGTCACATTCTTGCAAGCTAATTGGATGACATTCCACCGAGAAGGCCTAGAGTATATCTATCCGTCATATGGATGGACAAATCCCACTCTTGATCCATGTGTTTCAACCAATACTTTCCGAACACTCAATGCCACCTTTATAGCCACCCAGTTACGGTGTGGTGTTTGATGTCATCAAAGCATCCATCCACTAAAGGTGATATGCATGATCTCATGGTCGAAGGAATTAGGTTACTATGTATCAGAAAGCATATAGCAATTGAACTATTGAAATGACTTGATCTTTATGCTACGCTTATCAATAGGAGTATGTCCACCATATCATTCTCCTAACGATATGATCTTGTTGTTGATAACATCTCAATGTTCATGATAGGAAACCACAATCATTTAATCAACCAACAAGCTAGTGAAGTATAGAGGCTATACTAGGGACTTTCAAATTAAGTTTACAAATCACACAAGTATCAATGTTTCCTTGTTAATACTATTATAGCATAAATGTAAACATTTATCATAAACACAAAGATATAATAATAACTACATTTATTATTGCCTCTAGGGCATATCTCCAACGCCTCCCACTTGCACTAGAGTCATCTAATCTAGATTACATGGTAATACACGAACACCCATGGCGGTTTGGTGTTGGTCATGTTTTGCCCTCGGGAGAGGTTTAGTCAACGGATCCGCCACATTCAGATCTGTGTGTACATTGCAAATCTTTATATCCCCATCCTAGATATGTTCTCGAATAGCGTGAAAACGCAGCTTGATATGCTTCAGCTTCTTGTGTGACCTTGGTTCTTGCGCATTGGCTATGGCGCCATGTTATCACAAAGAGATAGACATTGGGTCCAACAGACTAGGAACCACACCCACTCAGTAATGAAATCTTTCATCCATATCGCTTCTTGTGAAGCCTCCGGCGACCATGTATTCCGATTCGCTTGAAGATCTCGCCACAACGCTTTGTTTTGCACTCCTCCCTAATCACTGCACCATTCAAAATAAATACGTATCCAGTTGTGATTTAGAATCATCCGGATCGGTGTTCCAACTAGCATCGGTAACCATTAACAACGAAATGCTCATCACCTCCATAAGAAAGAACCATATCCTTAGTTCTTCTCAAGTACTTAAGGATGTTTTTATCTGTCCAATGATCCACTCGGATCACTTTGATATCTGCTAGTTAAACTAACAAAGATATGCAATGTCGGGTCTAGTACATAGCATGGCATACATTAGAGATCCTATGGTCGAGGCATAGGAGTCTTACTCATCCTTTCTCTATCTTCGCCGATGTCGGACTTTGAGTTTTACTCAAGGTCGATTAGCAACATGGGCAAGAACCCTTTCTTGCTTTCTTCCATTCCAAACCTCTTTAGAACTTTGTCCAAATATGTACTCAGTGACAATGATATTTGGCGCTTCGATCTATCTCTATAAATCTTTATGCCTAATATGTAAGTCGCTTCGCCAAGATCCTTCATTGAAAAACTATTATTCAAATATTCCTTGACACTATTAAGAAGGTCTACATCATTCCCAATCAACAATATGTCATCCACATATAGTATTAAGAATGCTACAGAGCTCCCACTCACTTTCTTGTAAATACAATCTTCTCCATAAGTCTGTATAAAACCAAAACTTTTGATCACCTTATCAAAACGTTGATTCCAACTTCGGGATGCTTGCTTCAATCCATAGATGGACCTTTGAAGTTTGCATACCTTGTTAGCATCTTTAGGATCGACAAAACCTTTGGGTTGCATCATATACAACTCTTCATCAATATCTCCATTGAGGAATGTTGTTTTGACATCCATCTGCCATATCTCATAATCATAATATGCGTGATTGCTAACATAATCCTCACAGACTTTAGCTTTACTCTTGGTGAGAAAGTCTCATCGTAGTCAACTCCTTGAATTTGTCGAAACCCTTTTGCGACAAGTCGAGCTTTATAGATGAACATTACCATCAACATCTGCTTTCTTCTTGAAAATCCATTTGTTCTCGACAGCCTTCGCCATCCGGTAAGTCCACCAAAGTCCATACTTGGTTTTCGTACATGGATCCAATCTCGGATTTCATGGCTTCTTGCCATTTATTGAATCTGGCTCATCATTGCTTCCTCATATGTCTCATGGGTGTTGTCCACCAACATGACACTCATAACGGGATCATACCAATGGAGTGGTACGAGTTCTCGTTGACCTCCGAGGCTCAGAGCAACTTCAACCAAGTTTCATGATCATCATCATTAGCTTCCTCTCTAATTGGTGCAGCACCACAGAACTTCTTCGGTCTTGCGCTACTCGCAATTTCGAGAGAAGGTTCGACAACCTCGTCGAGTTCTACTTTCCTTCCAAATACTTCTTTCGAGAGAAATTCCTTCTAAAAGGATCCATTCTTGGCAACGAAGATTTTGCCTTCGGATCTATGATAGAAGGTATACCCAATAGTTTCCTTCTGTATCCTATGAAGACGCATTTTTCCGCTTTGGGTTCAAGCTTTTCCTCCGTAACTTCTTTACATAGGCTTCAGATCCCCAAACTTTAAGGAACGACAATTTAGGTTTCTTCCCAAACCATAATTCATACGGTCGTTTAACGGATTTAGACGGTGCCCTATTTAAAGTGAATGCGTTGCTTTCTAATGCATAACCCCAAAATGATAGCGGTAATCTGTAAGTGACATCATAGAACGAACCATATCTAAGAGAGTTCGACACGACGTTCGGACACACCATTACTGTGGTGTTCCGGCGGTGTCAATTGTGAAAGTATTCGCACTTCTTTAAATGCTCGCCAAACTCAGAACTTAGATATTCACCTCCACGATCGTAACGTAGAAATTTAATCTTCTTGTTACGTTGATTCTCTACCTCACTTTGAAACTCCTTAAACTTCTCGAAAGTTTCGGACTTATGTTTCATGAAATAGATATACTCATATCTACTCAAGTCATCCGTGAAGGTAAGAACATAACGATAACCATCACAAGAATGCTACACTCATTGGACCACACACATCGGTATGTATGATTTCCAATAAGTCCGTAGCTCGCTCCATCATACCGTAAAATGGAGTCTTAGTCATTTTTCCCATCGACATGCTTCAGATCTTTCAAGTGATTCAAAATCAAGTGATTCAAGAAGTCCATCGAATGGAGTTTCTTCATACGCTTCACTCCAATGTGACCAAGACGATTACATATAGGTCAAATTATCGCTTGATTTCAAACGTTTAGCCTCAATGTTGTTGATATGTGTATTTCCACTATTGAGATTCAATAAGAATAGACCATCTATCAAAGGCGCATGTGCATAAAACATATTAATCATATAAATCGAACAACCATTATTCTCTGACTTAAACAAGTAACCGTCTCGCAATAAACAAGATCCCGATATAATGTTCATGCTCAACGCAGGCACTAAATAACAATTATTTAAGTATAAAACTAATCCCGATGGTAGATGAAGGGGTAGCGTGCCGACCGCGATCACATCAACCTTTGATCCGCTTCCACGCCGCATCGTCACCTCGTTCTTCTTCGCTAGCTTTCGTTTATTCGCAAAGACTTCAAGTTAAAAATATGAGCAACCGAACCAAGATCAAATACCCGTGCACTACTATTTAGTACTAGTGAGATACACATCAATAACATGTATATCGATATACCTTTCTTCTTGATGTTGCCGTTCTTGAGATCCGCCAAGTACTTTGGGCAATTCCGCTCAAAGGACCTTCTCCCTTGCAAGAAAAGCACTCAGTTTGAGGCTTGGGTCCAGCCTTGGTTTTCTTCGTCGTGGTAACCTTTTTACCACCCTTCTTGAAGTGTCCCTTTGCTTAGACTTGCCCTTCTTGAGTTTGGTGGTCTTATTGACCATCAACACTTGGTGCTCTTTCTTGATCTCCACTTCAGACTTTAACATAGCAAACAGTTCGCAACTCTTTGTTCATGTTACGCATGTTGTAGTTTATCACAAAGTTCCTGTAACTTGGTGGCGTGATCGGAGGACGCAGTAAATCCCCAAAGCATTAGGAATCACTATACCCAAGCTTTGAAGTTTGTTTGTGTGCCTGACATCTTAAGCACATGCTCACCGACGAGCTGCCTCTTCCATCTTGCGCTTAAAGAACTTTTGAAGCCTCATAGCTTTCAATTGCCGCATGAGTCTCAAAAATTAATTTGAGATCCTCGACAATATCATATGGGTCCGACTCTTCAAACCTTTTCTCAAGCTCTGATTCTAAACCATACAAGATAGCACATCGAACTATGGAGTACCGATTCTTCCGAGCGAGGTAAACATTCTTTACTTCATCGGAAGCATCACCGCAGTGGGTCACCCAAATGATGCATCCAAAGACATAGGTCAAATTACCACCGTGAGGACAATCCTCAAATTATGGAACCAATCCGAAGTTGCTTCCATTGTTTTTCAACTTTTCTTTCTCTAGGAACGCATTAAAATTGATGGTAGGGGCTGCCATTGATCTACAACATATTTGCAATAGTTTAGACTAAGTTTATGACAAATTGAGTTCAAATTAATTAATGAAATTAAACTAGGTGAACTCCCACTCAAAACAACATCCCTCACATTGTTTTAGTGATCACACAAACCAAATCCACTACATCAACACCGATCATCACGAGAATTGATATAGTTTCAATGGCAAACAATCGTCATGTTCATCATATCTACTATATGATTCATGCTTTACCTTTCGGTGATCCGTGTTCCGAGACCATGTCTGTACATGCTAGGCTCGTCAAGATCAAACCTTAGTTTACGCATGAGCAAATCTGCTTGCTCACGTTGTATACACTTGCAGAATCTAACACACCCGATCATCACGTGGTGCTTGAAACAACAAGCTTTAGCAACGGTGCTAACTAAGGGTGAACACTTTATGATTTGAAATTCATGTGCATGAGGGATCATCTTATAATGCTACCGCTGCCTACTAAGCAATACAAGATGCATAAAGGATTAACATCACATGCAATTCATAATATGTGATATGATATGGTTTTCTTCTTTGTGCTTCCGATCTCCATCTTCAAGCACGAACATGATCTCCATCATCACCGCATTGCATCAAGGTCAATGACGCTTCACCATGGTTGTCGCCCACCGCTTCAACTATTACAACTACTTTGAATAGACACGCGGGTCTTAACATAAATTAAAGACAACCATATATTCTCGCCGTTGCCAACTTACAATAAGGAACATTGCATACATCAAATATAATCACAATCATGGCCATATCACATCATCGACACCCTGCAAAACAAAGTTAGACGCCTCTACTTTATTTGCATATTTTACGTGGTTTGGGGCTTTCAATAAGTGTCGTTCTAACTTACGAACAAGAACCACAACATTGATACTAGCATTATTGATCACCCGTTGTAAATTGGATCTTAACTATGCTAGGAGAAACAGGCACACGCAAAGCCACTTATGCAATACAAGTTGCATGTTAAGCGTGGAGCAAGTCTCATGAACGATGTCATGTAAGGTTAGCCTGGGCCGCTTCATCCCAACATGCCGCAAGATGCAAAGTACACAAAAAGCAATCGACAATAAAAGCATCAACACCCACAATGACCATTGTGTTCTACTCGTGCAACATATCTACATATAGACACGGCTCTGATACCACTGTAGGGGTTCGTAGCATGGAAAACAAAATTTTTATATCGCATACAAACAAACAAGCCAAGATCTATCTACTAGATTGTAGCAACGAGTCGATGGAATAACTTACCCTCGAAGATTCCAAAGTGTTTAACGAGAGCGGATTCTTGTGGGTGATGTAGTCGCATTCTTCCGATCTCAAGATCGTGGGCGATCCTTCCAACAAGGCTGCTCGGCAGCGCTTCCGCATGGTCACACGCTCGGTACTGACGAAGACCTTCCTCTCCCTTGTTCCAAAGAAAATGGAGGTTGTAGCACTCTCGCGATTCCGGCAAAGACAACTGGCGTACCTAAGTAGAGGGGAAATCCCGCAGGGCTTCGCCTTAAGCCGGAGCGAGTATGGTGGATTATGAGAGAGGGCTATTAGTGGTCTAGAGATTAGACACACCAATTAGAAGGCTCTAAACCGCAGGCTAAAGCAATTAGAAGCTCTAAACCAAACGGCTCTAAACCTGAGATTAGAGGTAGAAACTTGTGTGTCTCAAGGAGGAGGCCCTGCCCCTCCTTATATAGGTGGAGGGGCTAGGCGCGCCAGGGAGGGAGGGAGTCCCTCCCCAACTCGGCCTAGGGCTGGGCGCCGACTTGGAGGAGAGGAACTCCTCCTCCAAGTTGGTTTCAAACTCCTCTTGCTTGTTTCCCACAGTTTCCTGTTTTAGCCGTTTGACTTTCAAACTGGCAGTTTGACTTTCAAGTTTTGGAACAGCAAGAACACTTAGTACATGATGCAATCATTCAATGACACATTCATGTACCCTCCCCGAGTCTTGGGACAATCCGGACCTTCTAGAACATTCGATGAAAACACGTAATCATTCCCGAACTCAAACGGGACTTTCCTTATATGAATCTTATTCTCAGACCATTCCGGATCACCTCGTGATATCCTGGATCCCATACGAGACTCAACAACATTCGGTCTCTTTCTCATAATACCATAACTACTCAAACAACGTCAATCCTTAAGTGTGTCTCCCTACGGTTCGTGAATTATGCGACATGATCGAGACACTTCTCCTAACAATAACAAATAGAGGAATCTGAAATTCATATGGCTCTACATATTTCTACGATTACTTTGCGCTCGAATGAACCACTTACATACGATACCAATTTCCCTTTGTCTCACGATAGTTTACTTATCCAAGGTTATGATCGTCAGATCTCTGCATACAGTTCAACCTTATTACCGATAAGCACTCTTTTCTCGTTCCGTGATATGTGATCCCTTGTGACCGGTCACATGCTTGCAAGCTAATTGGATGACATTCCACCGAGAAGGCCCGAGTATATCTATCCGTCATATGGATGGACAAATCCCACTCTTGATCCATGTGTTTCAACCAATACTTTCCGAACACTCAATGCCACCTTTATAGCCACCCAGTTACGGTGTGGTGTTTGATGTCATCAAAGCATCCATCCACTAAAGGTGATATGCATGATCTCATGGTCGAAGGAATTAGGTTACTATGTATCAGAAAGCATATAGCAATTGAACTATTGAAATGACTTGATCTTTATGCTACGCTTATCAATAGGAGTATGTCCACCATATCATTCTCCTAACGATATGATCTTGTTGTTGATAACATCTCAATGTTCATGATAGGGAAACCACAATCATTTAATCAACCAACAAGCTAGTGAAGTATAGAGGCTATACTAGGGACTTTCAAATTAAGTTTACAAATCACACAAGTATCAATGTTTCCTTGTTAATACTATTATAGCATGAATGTAAACATTTATCATAAACACAAAGATATAATAATAACTACATTTATTATTGCCTCTAGGGCATATCTCCAATATGGAGTCACTAGCAACTACTTGGCCAAGATAGCTACTAACAACGGATAGCATGCAAGATCACAAAAAACACAGACATGATAGTATCAAATAGACAAAACCATTAATCAATCTGATATAGTAATCTCAATATCCATCGGATCCCCGCAAACACAACATGCATGATGACAAATAGATTAGATCTTGATCATGAACAGAGCTCACAAGATCTATACATGAAAGCATAAGGAGGAGATACAACCATCTATCTACTACATGGACCCATAGTCCAAGGTGGAACTACTCACGCATCATACCAGAGAAGAAGGCCTCCGGGATGATCTTCCCTTCGGCAGGGTGCCGGGAAGAACTTCAGATCCCCCCGATCTAGGGATGATGGTGGCGGCGGCTACAGAAGGTTTCGTGGAGTTTTTGATTGGGTGCCTAGGGTTTTTGCATCGGGGGTTTCTTATAGACGGAGAGGCGAGGCTGGGAGGCGGCAGGGGCCCCACACCCTATGTAGGCGCGGGGTGGGCCCACCCGTGCCTAGGGGGTATGGCCGCCCTGGTTTGTTTCTCCGTCTCTCCTCTGGACTTCGTGTCCCCCACGGTAAAATATTGACTTCGGCTTTTGTCCCGTCCAATTCTGAGAATATTGATTTTCTGCCTTTCTGGAACCAAAGACAGAAGAAAACAGGCAACTGGCATCGTGACAACTTGTTAATAGGTTAGTTCCAGAAAAGATATAAAAACACCTTAAAGTATAGACAAAGCAAAGCAAAGTATATATTAAACAAGCATGGAGCATCAAAAATTATAGATACGTTTCCCACGTATCACGCGTCTCCTGTGGTGAGGACGACGAGGTGGCGGAGCTGGCGCGCTGGCTGTGCCAGACCACATCGTTGGAGGCGTGCGGTGTGCTCACCCATGCAGAGGCAGTGGCGCAGGCCATATCTGGGTCCTCGGGGTCGTGGTGCTTTGCTGGCATGAGGGGCCGCTCCCGTGGTCGTCCTGGCGCGATGCGGTGGCTTCCTCTTCCTGCCGGTGGTGTCCGAGTGCGTAGGACAGGTGTTCCTGGCCAGACCATGCTCCCAGGTCTGGCAGTCTAACTCACGGCCAGTGGTGGCCAGAGCTTTTGCTCCGAAATCCATAGTGTTTCTGCTCTGCCTCGATATGACCATCTCGGTCACTGTTTGGCGAACTCGGATACTCTGCGGTAGTGGCTGACGTATTCCTCCATCGTCGACGAGTGATCTCCTGCGGTGGTGTTCTGCTGGCCACATAATATTGCTTGTCGCCGCTTCGGTGGGGAGTGGTCTTCTTCCCGGGTGAAAACCCTGATCGACAGTGTCGATGTTGATCACGATGACACCTGCGGGTTCCAGTCCCTTCTTGAATGCGTGTTCATGGGTCAAAACGTTCACCCCCTCGGTGCGAGAGGAAACACTAGGTCTGTTTCAAACCGGGCAGCGGCGGCGCTGCGGTGTAGTCCCCTTCTTGAAGGCGTTGTTTAGGCTACGAGGGCTCTACGACATTTTGGAAATGGTGGCCTCGCCGGTCTCTCCTGTGACTCTCGGTAGTGTTGTGTCAGTTGCTGCTCAAGGTGCGAGTCTCCGGGCGCAATTTCCTCCACCGTTCACACTATACAGTCGACCCCTTACAAGTTTGGCTAGACCCTTCCATTCGCTCGTCGTCCGCCGACTCTCCAGGCGCAGGAGCTGTGGTACGTTGGTCTGGGCAACTTGGGAGCCTCGGTCGTGCTTGTTTTTGTGTGGTGTTGGTTGTCGCACGGCCTAGAGGCTCTATGACTGCCTTCTCACCAAGACGTTGCGTTCGTCTGTGGCGAACTTCCGTCGCATGCAAGCATCCGGTCAGTCCAAGTACAACCTCTCCTCCAACTTGACCTTCAGCGCCGCTTTCTTGCGAGGTTTCTTGAAAGTTTCATTCGTCCCCTTGTTGAGACCCTTCGCCTTCTGCACCTCCCTCGGTATGGCGACAACGATGTGGGCTGGGCGAATGGGACACGCGATGACGACTCTGTGGTAGGGGTCAGGAAACTCGAGCGGCAAGCAAGTAGAAATTAATTCGATTGACGAAGAGGAAAGTCAAATAGGCACACAATGATGGCCTCTGTGTCACTGCGCATTCTTCGGGCCATGTCGGGCTTTGGGTCAGGCAGAAAAAGCCCGACCCTAAAATACCAACCGAGGCCCGACCCAACACGGTCCAAAAGCCCGTTGGAACATCGGGCCACAGGTTACTTTAAACACCCAATTGCCAATCCTAGGCCTGGCCCAAGTTTGGGAACTTTAGGCCAAAGCCCGGGCCAGGCTGTCCATGTCCAGGAATGTTGTCGAGGGTGACACACGTGTGCTTAGATTGTGTCTGGCACGCACAGAAAGATCCACATGGCATGGGGACGGACTAGGCTTGGCGAACGTACTATTGGACCAGGACGGATGCAACGCGACCCTTGGAGGCGTGTATGGACGTGATTTTATATCGAAGGATCACGATAGCCGCATGGGGTGCCCTTTTAGGGCTATCCGCTGGAAGGTATATAATCTCGTAGTAACCAGATGAGAGTCTCTTTGAGGTGTAGCGGAAAATCGAAGACCATTCTTTCAGGAAACTAGGTTTGCAAACATATCATTAATCATGAGAGAAAATTACTATACTGTTGAGAGATAGATAGACAGAGATAGATGATGTTTTGTTTACCCATGGTTGATTCGGACCATTTGAATTATTCTGACCTGTTTTTCTATGTAAGGGCATGTTTAATGCTGAATGCTTAAAGATACGCTTAGACAGAAAAATTAATACGACCAGGAAAAGAAAATATCTAAGCGCTCGGTCTCGTAACGCAAGACGCTAATTAGGGACCCGCTTTGCTCTGCACTCAGCACATAGAGGAGAAAAAGTTTAAGCGGTCGGTAAGATCTCACGTCGACACTGCGCCTCGCCCGGAGATTCCAGAGCAAACCGTCGCTTTGGCTCGGAATCTAATCCTAGCGCCCCGCTAGCGTCTCCGGTGTATGTGCCCTAAGAGAACTCGTTGACGTGACATTGTGGTATAGTGGCATGTGACCTTTTTCTCACGATTCATGTTGGCACGTTGATGGAGGCGCTTTGGTGCGAAGGCTTGAGGATAATTGAGAGAGAGAGAGAGAGAAGAGAGAGAGAGAGAGTTGATCATGCTGCGATCACCGCTCTTGTGGACCGATGGAGGCCGGAGACGCACACGTTTCACCTTAGGACCGGTGAGACTACGATCACCTTGCAGGACATGAGCATGATCCTGGCACTCCCAATCGAGGGAAACCCTGTGTGCATGTCCTCGGATTCAGACGGGTGGCGTGAGGAGATGGTCTCCCTTATAGGGAAGGATCCACCCGAGGCTATAAACGCGAAGGGGGAAAAACTTAGGGTCATTGGTGCTACTTTTACTTGGATCATCCAATTTCAAGATTTGCCCGAGGATGCCGATGAGAGGCGATCAAGACATACACTCGTGTGTATGTGCGGTACATTATCACGAGGACTCTTTCACAGCGGATGGGGATCGTGCTCGATGGCATTGGCTCAAGTTCTTTTTTTCGACTCTACCTTGATTGGGGTTCTGGCGTTGGCTTTGGTTGTGCCGTCGGGTAATGAGTTATTTACAAATGTTGTTGTATATTTCTGCACTATCTCAAAAAAAAAAAAATTCTTACCAAATGGTTGTTCACTTCATCTGCGGTGGATGACGCTTGCCTTAGGAGCTCACGATTCGTGGATTGGTGGTTGTTTGCTCCTTCTTTGGTGTGGGAGGCAGCTTCTCCATTGGACGGAGATTGTTGTCATTCAATCCTTACATTGATAACGGCAACAACTACCTTCTCCCACGTGGGCTTACAAGTGGGATGTGGTCTCGAACCCCAACGGACCTTTGGGCGTACAAGAGGTACACCAACGAGTTTGACACGATCACCATGGATCGTAATTTCAGCGGCGGTCAATTATATGTCTTGAACTTGTAATCTTTGACCACGACATGAGTGTGGTATGATGCACGGTGGCGTAGAGCCATCTGATCGAGGGGACGCTTTGGTGTCGGAGGACTATCGCCTTAACCCTATTTGCCTCGGAGAATCTAAATGCATGGCTAATGCGTTGCCCCATGGTGTGCATGTGGGCTGTTGAGTATCACCAGCCTCACCGTGTCATGACCCAGTTTGGGTTATTTCAGACTGTACCGCCTGAGTGGTGTGCATACGGTTTTCCCGTTTACAACCCTTGTCTTGTTCCCATAAGGTTCAACCACATGAACCATGCCGGGGTTAGCATTGGCCATCGCTAACAACAACCTTGGGATTCGGTTATAAGATTCCTCCCAATCACCGTACAACATCTTGAATGCGGCTTGCTTAGCCTTCCATGCCTTCCGATTCACCTCGTAGTGAAAGAGGGCTTTCACAAACTCTATGACCGCTTGATGGTCATTATTGGAAACGACGATGTCATTGGAAAGCCTAAGCGAGGAACTCGGAGGTGAGTTCTTGCTCGTTCTTCGCATCCTTCCCATCCAACACCGGCCTCGGCACATGTGAGTTGATACGCAACTAGATATGTGCCATTCAGACCTCCTTGAATGGTCTTGCACGCACTATCCAAGGACATCCTTCCTCCTCGCACTTCACCGTAACGCTTCTTGATGTCCGAGTGCACGACCGTAAGGACGGCGATGATGCTTCACCGAGAAGTCCTTTATCCATTGCTTAAATTCCAACAAGGTCGAACCTTGATCCTTTGCAAAAGCCACTATTCACTTCATTGCCATCCGGAAGAACTTGTCCTTGGTCCGAGCACAATGCCTTTGCCACCATCAACCGTGGCTTCATCCATGAGGCGAGATCACGAAACAAAGGCACCCGATGGTCCCGCCCAATACGGTATGGTGGATTTGGCCTCTCTAGCCGTGAACCCCTCGTCAACTTCTTCTTCGGGACCATCATCATCCAGTCGGATGCATAGCCTCGAGAATACGGAGGTCATGGTCCATGTCATCTTGTGTGATATATTTCTCTAAATCTCCAATATTGTTGTCGTGGAGTTCAACATCATCATTGTCATCTTCATCTTCACCCCACAATCATCATCTTGGTGTCTTGAAATCGGGCTCAATGTTTGGGTCAAGGAGGTTCACGCCTTAGCTCTTGGTCTACGGTGCAGGACTCATAGTACGCAATGGGGATGCCATACTTCAAGTCCAAAGACAATGAACTACCAACTTTCTTGGTGGCAAATAGCTCAAGAGCCTTGTCTAGTGATTCGACCACCTCCTCAGATGCAAGCCAACGGGCCTCGAGAAGATACGCATGGTCTTCCAACGGACATGCATTCCCAAGCCAACATTATGTCTTCCCTCCAACTCAATATCATCCTTTGGGTCCATCCATTTCAATTCAATCCTCAATTGCTCCAAGACCTCGGCATATGTTGGAGACGCCAAACACCAAATCGAGCTCGTCCGGTCCGGTTCTATGTTACCTCTCAAAAAGCATCCTTGTCTACATGGTGAACATGAACAATTCTTGCCATGCCTAACATAATCACAACAACAATACCATGGTCAACACACTTAATAGATACCCATGCTAACATTAACACAATACCAACACATATGCCAATACAAGAACATTCTACCATGCATCTTACAAAAAAAATAGGGTTTACAAGATATGGACCAAAACAAGCAATTAATGGGTCAAATCAAAGATGAAGGGAAGAATACCTCAAGGCAATTGGGGGATCGAACTCCACGAGAGAGGCTTCCGATTTGGACACTAGGAGGGAGAAGGTGGAGGAGAGAAGAGCCGCCGCTTGCGTCGTTAGAGCACGGAGAGGAATGAGATGGGTGCAGGAGGCTGGCTCATGCAGTACATGACCTAAAGCTGGCGCCAAAGAACGGCCAAGACTACACAATCTGGCGCTAAGCTACAGACTATCGGGACTGGACCTGAGGCTCCACGCTGGCAGTCTTGGCGCCAGCGTCTTGGCGCCGCTCTTGATCTTGGCGCATACCGTGGCAATGAAATGGGTAGTTGAATTAGTAATTTGTTACCGTAGTTCATTTCGTGAAATTGTTATTTCTTTAGGTTATTTTCGTCCATTCTGCCGCTGGGCGCTGGGCGCTGGGCTGCTATGCCGACAACGCTTTGATTTACTAGCTTTGCAAGTGGGGCGGAGGACCGAGCACGCCGGCCCGAGCACTAGTCAGTGTCGCCTTGATGTCTGGGGTCCGCGTGCCCATCACGGGAAATAATAAGAGGCGCTCGACCGTGACGGGGCCACCTTTCTCTTCTACTCCTACTCCAGTAGCAGTAGTACGTCGTTGCAGTTGTCTCCATCACTCCTGCCCTAGCTAGTACTAGTAGTAGTGGCCATGGAGGAGGATGCAGGTCAGAGAGGGACGATGTGTGCAGGCAGGCAGGCTTCCTCGTAGTTTAATGAAGCGAGGATGCCAGGCCGGTCACGAGCTCGACCTAGGTGACTGTTTTTTTTATATATTGAGGGACTGTACACTACTAGTAGGCGATTAGTTTAGCACTAGTGGCTGGCCTTGTAGGAGTAGGAGTAGTACTCCCTCCGTTTAGAAATATAAGATGTTTTAGGTTTGTGAAGGAGATGATTCATATCGTTTAACAGATAGGTTAACGAATCTAGACACTAAAAGGTGTCTAGATACATCTCATTCACAAATCTAAAACATCTTATATTTCCAAACGGAGGGAGTATATAATTAGGCGCACTGAGACTGAACCGCTGTCGATGGAGCCTAGCGTCGTTTCGGAAGGAAGCTGGCTGGAGCACGCGATGGAGTACTAGTATATGCTCTGCTCTGCTGTCGCGCGCGCACCCCGCCCGTCCGCCCGTTGCGCTGCGAGCTTTTGGTGGTGCACGCCACGATTCCAACGAAAATTCGGGCTTTTCTGCGCGAGACCCGCAGACCCACCCGCGCGCGGCCGCTCCACGTTCTCTCCCCCCCACCCCCACCCCACTCGCATGCTTGGTTTTGGTTCCCGGCCGCGGCACGGCGCTTTAGCCGCCGCCCGCCCGCCGGATTTGTTTGTTCAAACGACGGTGCAACTTGCTGCTGAGTTACCCATCTCTTTTCTTCACCGGAAAAGTAGAATAGATACTATAGTACTAGTGGGGCGCTCGAACCACGCACGATCGAGTTGGCGTGCACGCAACCGGATTGATTCAATGTGGAAATAACCCCTTTTCCGTTCTCCACGTCTCAAATAACCCCTAGCTCAGCTCTCCTTGTCACGGTTGCTGCGAACCTTGATTGTTCCACCAAAAACAGTAAGATAGCTTGAGCACATTTCAAAAACATTCATATCCTAGAAATGACAAAATCCATGTTTACCATTATGAAATTCAAAGAACAATGTTTTTTTTTGCCTTGGGTTTGATCTAGTCTAGACTTTGTCCAAAAATATGGATGGCAAGGCATCCTGTTTGACATACTACATGTTCTTATCGACGGATTTTGTTTTTAGAAAAAAATAGACCCTCGTGTTATTCCTCTCCAAGCGACCGAGGGGGCGGAAACCCGCACCGCCACCTCCCCCCTCCACCGTCACCTCTCAAAGGCCGCGGCGCTGGTAAAGGGGATGACGGGGATCTGGCCTCCCGGACCTCGAACGACTTCAAGGAGGGCTTTGCTACTCGAGTTGGGGCCTGCTCGCCGTCGAAGGCGTCACCGCTGCTCGCCTCCTCCCTCTGCACCCCTCCCCAAGCCAGCTTCTCTAGCGGCCATCCCTCCCTCCATGGTCGTTTTGGCGGCGTTTTGTTGGCGAGGGGCAAGAAGTGGAGGTGGTTTGCTGCCAGCTCATCGGTCAACGCACTCGGATTCAGAAGTAGGGTCTCTTGCCGAGGTGAAAACCTGCATTGCAATATCTCGGCCGATGGTGGCAACGCTATTGGGCGCCATTCCCTTCTCGAAGGTACCGTCGTGGATCTTCTGCCTTTCCTCCCCGATGCTATGAGTGAAAACCCTAGATCTCTTTTGATTTGGTGGTGACGGAACTCCGGTGTCGTTCCCTTCTTGAAGGTGCCACCTTTAGAGTCCATGTATCGTCTCTCTTTGTGTGGTAGTTTGGTGGCGTTTGTTGGAGACAAAGTCTGCTTAGGGGTGGCCCATCTCGGCAGGGTGCAACATGCGCTCGAGCTCTAGGGTGAGGTCTTGCTCTTCTTGTCCACCAAGGATAGGGGTCCCTCCGGTGGCAATGCCTGGAGGTCAGGCGGCCCCTGTCCTATCGATCCGAATATTCTTCTTGCCCGGCCTCTTGGTCTCCACAAGTGTTGGTTGTTGCTGTCTCGGGTTGCGTCCACCTAATTTGCATTTTCACTTTCTTTGTGCAAGCAGTTGACTTGTTTTTGGGTGTAGGTGTGTGTGTGTTTTGTATGCTGGTTCAACATTTTGTATCTCGGCCATTGGCGTCATTAGTTTAACGCCGGTCTTTGGCCTTACTACTTCTAACAAAGTGGGAATTGAGCATGTTCTTAAAAATTAGTATAGGAATGAGGTGGGAATTGAGCATGTTATACACGGTTCAAAAATTATGGATCGTAGGACATCCTAGTGGTAGTATGTTACACGATGTACTAGTATTGAACATTTGTACACGATTGAAATGTTCCGCTAAGAGAGAACATAATAAGATTCTGATCAAGTTTTTGCGTCTATGAATTCACACGAATAAAGTCTGTTTTTTTTCAACAAGATGACTTGAAGCTGTTGTAACGGAGAGACACCTTGTTACTACTACGCGTACGGGAGTATATACAGTAGTACTACACAAACGTACTCCTAGAGTCCAGAGCTGGGAGCCAGCACGACACATTATTTTCAATTTAGCCAGGTCAAACACGTATCTGTCTATTTATGACGATTTAATATCGCATTTAAAAGCATTTACGTTGGTTAGTATACCCAAGATATGAATTTGCGGCACCAATAATTTCTCTCCAAAATAGAGCGCTCAGAAAGATAATTTGCCAGCTGCGACGTTTATTTCTTTCCAAAAAAAAACTAATATACAGCCTATTATTGTGGAGGAACCGTTCAACCAGACGTTTGAGATATAGACGGAAATAAATGAATCGTGCCGATTCAGATCACAACAAAATCCCGCGTAGGAAGGTGCTCCACACGAAAGGAACCCGTGGAGAAAAAGAACAAATCGGACGGCTGGGTCGCTTGTTGCCTTGCTTGCACGACGAGACGACCCCTCCTCGGTGGCCTGAGATATCCTACTATAGCACGCATTGCGTTTGCCGAGAAGTTAGACCCGTCCTCTTCCTCCCCGCGCCCACCGCAGAGCCTCATCTTCTTCCTCCCGTTCCCCACCCCTCCTCCCACCCACCATGGAAAGAAATCTGCGAGAAGCACCTCGTTTCCATGGTCTTTGGCGGTGCAAACGTCGAGCATGCAGATGAGAGGCTCGTGCGACCATCGTGGGGCTGTCATTTTGCTCCACGGCGGCGAGGTCGCTCCTGCCCCCCGTCAGATGGACCTGCACACTCGTGTGAGTCGATCTGCTATGTGGGCGTCTGTTTAACTTGGTTTACGGTAAGGATCTGATCTTGTTTTCCGTTTACGACTCTTTCTGCTTCGTCTAGACTCCTCAGCCGGCAGGTTATCCGGTCGTGGGATCTGCGAACACGCCTGTGTCCCTTGTGTCTTCAAATTGCTTCGGATCTGCTATATTCATTTGTTTCTTTTGCAATTCGCGGTGGTCGTTTCTTCCATGGCTTCGATGTGCAAGTTTCTGTCGACGCAGGCGCCTTCTTGCCCTCATATATGCATCGTCGTTTTGTTCTTATGCCTTTGGTTTAATCGGATCTTGTGCTTTTTATGTTGCTCTGTCCTCGCTTCGAACTGCGTTTTATGGTCTGCAGGTATCTCTTCTGCCAACAAGAGTTCTTGATACTGTTCAATGTTTTTGTTAGGTTCCATGGTCTTCGGCGGTGTAAACTTCGTCAAGGCAGATGGGAGCCTCGCCGGCGAGGCCGGTCCTGCCGCCCGTCAGATGGACCAGCACACTCGTGAGTCGATCTGCTGCTTTGATGTTGCTCTGTTTTCTTTTCAAACTGTTTGAGTGCTTATCTGTCAAGATGACTACCAAGTTCCTTCAAGATCAAACTGATATTCTTTGGAATTTTTTTTGCTACAATTTGTACCCGGGACCTGAGATCTCATTATTTACTCAATGTTTTCGTTTGTCGTTCTGTTTTTTCACTATTACGTTGGATCTGATCTTATTGATATCTCTTTTCTCTCCAAAAGATCCTTCAAAATCGGCCTGATATTTGGATAGCTTTTCCACAGTGGGCAGATCTTAGAATTATTTTGTCAATAATTTACGAGGGTGCGTTTAAAGAGATTCTGATTGGTAATTTTTATGTTATATATATTGTGAAGACTATGTGCTTCAGGTATATCTATCTGTTGACAGAGCTTCTGGGTAAGTGTTCTGCTGGTTATGATTTCTTGGTACAGCTTAATTTTATCTCATCTCCTGTCCTCAAGAATTTCTCAAGCTATGCCGACTATCATAACTATTTTCTCACTTGCATCTGGTTTACCTTTAGCAGATGTGGTAGTCAAAATGGTTTATGTGGATGAATTTATCAAGAAATCCATAGTCATCTCCTGTTCTGCTGGTTATGTTTTCTTGTAGGAGTAGCTTAATTTCTTCTCATTTTCTCTTCTCAAGAATTTCAAGCTATGCTAACTTCATAATATTTTTCTCTTCTCTTGTTTGGTTCCATGTTCTTTGCAGGTGTGAACTTCGTCCAGATGGCCGATGAGACGCTGGTAGCTGTCATTTTGCTCCACGGCGGTGAGGTCGGTCCTGCCGCCCGACAGATTCTCAAGCACACTCGTGAGTCTTTTCTTTTCAAACTGTTTGAGTGCTTATCTGTCAAGATGACTACCAAGTTCCTTCAATATGACTACCAGCTTAATTTCATCTCATCTCCTGTCCTCAAAAATTTCTCAAGCTATGCGGACTATCATAACGATTTGCTCACTTGCATCTGGTTTACCTTTAGCAGAAGTGTTAAAGAAAGGAACATCTGGTATGTGTGCAGTCTGTTTTCCTTGGTCTGTGGTAAGGATCCGCCCTTGTTTTCGTTTACAACTCTTTCTGCTTCGTCTTGATCCTCAGCCGGCAGATTATCTCGCTGTGCGAACTGCGTTTTTGTTTTTATGCCTTTTGTTAATCAGATCACGTGTTCTTATGTTACTCTGTTTGCCCTACAAACTCTGCTTGCTTGTCTGCAAGACAGCACTAACTTGCTGCAAGATCATGCCGGTATTGTTCGATGTTCTGTTAGGTTTGTATAATCGTCCGGGCAGTGTAGGGGACCCTCCTGTTTTGCTCCATGGCGCTCGTATGAATATCGGACCTGCGTCAGGTATAACTGGAACTTCAAACGTGCGGAACAAGAGCAGTAAGCTGGTTACTTCAACACACAACTTTCTGACAGAATTGCGCTCTGACTTAATTGGCAGTACAAGCGAACATTAAGATATAGGATCTTTGTCATTCCCACTTCAACACAACTTTCTCACAGAATTGCGTTCTGACTTAATTGGCAGTACAAGCGAACATTAAGATATAGGATGTCTGTCATTCCCAAGTTTATCACATCTAGAACAAAGGAAATAATAGCTTATCATCATCCATAACTAGAGATAATTTAGATACCAGCTTTATCATCATTCCCAAGTTTATCACATCTAGAACAAAGGAAATAATAGCTTATCATCATCCATAACTAGAGATAATTTAGATACCAGCTTTATCATCATTCCCAAGTTTATCACATCTAGAACAAAGGAAATAATAGCTTATCATCATCCATAACTAGAGATAATTTAGATACCAGCTTTATCATCAAGAGAATTTTTTAATGGCGATTGATGAACTCATTGCGTTTTTCCCCAGGCACTCAATTGGCCCTCCTTCGAGGCTTCCACCCGCCGAAGTACCTGTCAAGCTTTGGAGGGATTGTGGTACACCAGCCGTGCTCAGCCAGCTGTTGCATGAGAGCCTTGGCGCTCCGACCGCGGAGCACTCTGTAACAAAATGTTTAAGCAGGCTTAACGTATATTGTAACAGCTATTTCATTTTGTTTTGTAGCTAGATATCTGGAAGAAGACTGAGATACAGTCATCATAGTGCCAACTTCAACTACTGATATTTTGTATCGAAATAACATCATTTCACTGGACTACCTATTCCTTAGCATTTTATATTTGTGTGTGGGCATGAAGTTCACATTTACTATTTTTTGCCCTTATGCAAACTCTGAAATATTCCAACTACTGACTAATCAATATCCAAAATACAACTGCCTATTGCTTATCCTAATTTCCTTTTTACTAATTTTCACCTGCTTTACTCCAAAATAGTGCAGAAATGACTATTATGCAGAAATGACTCTTCAAAAAGTATTTACCATAGAACGTGTTCTGAACGGCTCCATCGTCGGCCATTGCACCTTGGTACTCCAACAGTCTGTTCAGTGCCGACCTGGTAAGACGTTTCAGCTCGCGGACCTGTTGACCAATTCGCACAGTAAGAAACAAAGTAGCAGTTTGCGTGGTGGGAGATCCTATAGCCTTCTCTAATTGCACGCGCACACGCCAATAAAAACCCCCCAATTGAGGATAGGACAAGATTCGAACACGCGCCGAATCATACTCTTCCAATTGGGTATCATGCCCACTTGGTGTTGACAATCGGTATTGGACAGGATTCGATTGCATTGGGGATTGGACGAGATTCGATTGCGTGTCATCGTACCTCATCGCTGGACGCCATCTCTGGAGCTCGCGCTGTCAGTTCGACACGAATCCTTCCTCGCTTGCTCTTCCGGCGGCGCGCGCGTGCTGGAGAAGGGAGAAGGGAGGTCGGATGGTTCTTCTAGGGTTTTGTTCGTTCGTTGATTGATGGATGGAGTAGACTGGGCTACCATGTAATCCAGCCGACCATTTCCGCGACTGGGCCGCCATGTAATCCAGCCGACCATTCCCGTTACTGGGCCGCCCCATTTAGGCTTTATCTGGGTTTTCCTTTTTCGGTATATATATGCTGTTTAGTTTTCCTCGATTTTTCTGTTTATTGTAAGTATGAATAATTTAAAATTTAAATAATTCCAAATCCGTATAATTTTAAAATAGTACGCTTTTTATTATAGGATCAAATTTCAAATTTGAACTTCTTTGTAATACGAACATTTTTCAATATGAACAAATTTCAAATCCTAAAATTACTTAATATTAATATTTTTCAAATCTGAACATTTTCCAATATGAACAGTTTTCAAATCCAAACATATTTCTAATATGAACCTTTTCAAATTTAAGCATTTCTCAAATATGAACTTTTTTTCAACATGATATTTTTTTGTCAAAATTAAACATTTTCCAATTTGAAAATGAACATTTTTATAAATTCTTTAAGTTTTGTTATTACTATAAAACAAAATATAATAGTAATAAAAAAATGAGAAAATGGAAAAAGGAATTAGTCCTTGTTATTGGGTCGATTCGGAGCCGCCCAACCTTCAGGGCGTGCACTAGTAGCGCATGCTCTGAGCGTGAAACAAGAGCGCATCAATATGAAGCGTGCGTGTAACCTTCGAACTCATGGGTTTTCGACTGTTTCAACTACTCCATCCGTTTTAAAATATTAGATGTTTTAGAGTTTGTAAAACAAATGTATCTAAATATCTTTTATTGTGTAGGTTTGTAGTGAACCATAAATTAAACAGCGTGTAGATTTATTCATTTTTATAAAAATTAAAACATCTTATATTATGGAACGGAGGGAGTACTTTACATCAATTTTTTTTCTTTAAAATCCAAAGCGTAACACCATTTCTTTTGCGCAAATCCAAATCCCTTCTTGCCTCGCAATGTCAAGAAGCCCATGAACGGCCTTAGGGTTCCCAAGCCCCCGACCCTTCCACCCCAAGCAACTCACTGGGGATGGCAGGGCTGTTGCACTTGCATAGCCGTTGCCAAATTTTCAGAAATGCTCGTTGTCTTCTTCTTTTTGCTTGGTTGTGTAGTATTTCGTTTTAAAATATAAGATGTTTTAGGTTTGTGATTAGTGTTTAGATTTACTCTAGATTTTAGTGAACCCGCATACTAAAAATAGTCTAGAATACATTTGCTTCACAAAGCTAAATCATCTTATATTTTAAAACGGACAGATTCTGTTTTTCTATATTGGATCACCGCTAGAAGACTAGTTTGGACGGAACGTCATGAATTCTTCCCAGGGAATGTCACGTCAGTGCCTTTCTCGCCAGCAGTGTTCGAGAATTTAGTATCCCTCTTGCTACTCTGGTTGAAATACTGTTCCCAGGATTCGATCCTGATTTCTTACGTTCGTCCAGAGGTCTCGATCCAGCAACAAAGCGCCAGTTCCCATGTGCATCTCTCGTCGGCCACATGAAAAACAAAAAAGGGCAACATACTCATACTGAATTTCATACCAATCCGTGCTCTATCTTGCAGCCGACTTGATCAGTAAACCTCTCCTCAAATGCTTGGTGATATCCAGTCACAAGCGCCCTTAGTTAACCACCAACTGGGGCAAACACAAAATGTGTTAGCATGTTTATCGATATCTTTCGTTATGGCCTTACCCCATCCTCGGTTCCTCAGATTGAAGGACGGGCTGAGAACCCTAACCCACAACCATAAGTTATTAAACCTGAGGTTCGATGGTTGCATCACGGACACGCTAAGGCATTCTTTCTGACAACCATAACTCAACGAACTCCTCAAGGATCACTCCATTCTTTCTGACATGCTAAGGCATCACGGACACGGACACGATCCCGGTCCCGCTGAGATTCAAACTCAGCAACAAACGTATTCTCGCCCACCGAGCGAAATTCCATGCCTCTAGGTTTACCCCAAGCCAGCCTCAGTACGGTGGAGATCGTATGGATATGGAGCGTATTTCGGCACAAGATCTTACCAGCCAACATGCACTTCTGCTTCCCACCATTGTCTGCATCGTCAACGATAAGGGGGTAGCCTCTTCTTCCGTAAGGTCTAATTTCGCCATCGCTTCCTCCATCCGAGTTTGGGTTGTTCTCGGCGAGGTAGCCTCCCCTTCCTTCTGTTTACCACGAACCGAAGAATTCATCTCCTTTCTCGCCGGAATCACTTCGCCCGTCGATAAGATCAACGTGTGCCGCAAAAACTCCCATGAGCCCTAGTCGCCTAAACGAGGGCTCCTAGTTTTCCAGGAATTTTTTTGCTCTCGATTGTTTTCACAATGTTCCGGATGAAAACTTTATTACTTTGTCTGTCTAAAAAGGTTGCCATAGATTTATCCAGATTTATATGTATCTATACACAAAATCTATATCTAGATACATGCATATTTAGATAAATCTACGACATTCTTTTAGTGAGGAGACCCACTCGCAATAATGTGATCGACCGAAGATGAATTTCTACGCCTAACGGTCTAGGTTATGTAGTAGTAGACATTTTAGATAGGAGACCCACTCACAACAATGTGATCGACCGAAGATGAAATTCTACGCCTAACGGTCTAGGCGATCGTTAGCCTCCGTAGTAGACAATTTTACTGCTGTCACGCTATCTCCCAAGCAAGAACAACATGCAATTTTCTCTAGGCCGGCGTCGCGCCATGTACCAGCATGCAACTTTTGCTCACACACTAGTGAAAAACAGGGCTTTCGTCCCGGTTCGTAATTGCCTTCCAAGTTGCACAACCGGACTACGCAATCGAAACTAAAGGCCCCCCTTTAGTCTCGGTTGTGTGGTGAACCGAGACTAAAGACGCTCCACGTGGCCGCCGTAGAGAGCAGGTATGATCGAGACTAAATGAGCTCTGCCGTGGCAGTGTTTCGGAGGATTCGGCTACCACGAAGCAGATGGCGGTGCGACAGGGTTTTGGGGTGGTTTTCTGCCGTGGCATGAGGATCGGTAGAGGAGCGAGAGCGAGGTTTGGCGTTTGTGACGTGTGATGGCTCTCAAGTGCAGGAGGTCTTGCAGTATTTTTTAATAAATAAAGGTTGTCGGACCCACGAGAAGCTGAGGGTATTGGTTAGCAAATTTGACTAAGAAAATAATAGTAAATGCAGTAGGTTTGACGTTTTTTGTTTGTAGTTTTGTTGCCTGCCAAAACCCACCGGCGAGCAGCGACGAGCAACACGAAGAGCCGGGAGGCTCCCAGGACTGCTGGTGGGCCCTGGTCCCTCGGGCAACCGCAAAACTCCGGCACACGTCCTGGCTTGGTTCGAGGGCGTGCCACCTGACCTATACCTGGTCAGGAAGGTGAAGAATTGCTTCGATTGATTTCCTGCATGGTAAACAAGTATACGTAAAATTCGAGCCGTGACCGGCTCCCAAGTCTCCCTATCCCATGGTTCTGCATTAGATTCACGATAACATGGGGTTTTGCTTTATCATTACAAGTTAAATCGATCTACGATAGTTTAACGTTTTCACCACGTAACTGGAACATCCTACACGTAATTGAGCCTGATAGATACAAAAGATGTTAGTAAACTAACCCTAGAGGAGGCCTAACAACCGACGTAAAGTCAATTACCGGAACAACTTCTCTAGAACTAGTAAACCACGTCTCTACGTACTACTGGATCGTTCAACCCGTTTGCAAGGCCTGACTACGTAGATATCAAACTAAACCTTGGCGAACAAGGCATAACCATAACAGATCGAATCAACTAAATAAAGATCAAGCAAGATGCTACCCTTGCACTTGGGAAAAGGTGCAAAGGTAGCGAGGTAACTAGAGGCAGCATAAATCAAACAATTATAACGAAAAGCACCGATGCTAGCCTCAACAAATCTATGATAGTAGTATTACTCGCCATCAACAAGGCTTCAGTACGAGTAACACCAAATAACGCATAAGTAAAAATACTGCCTAGGCAGCAAGATGCGATCTAGGCAGCATGACACTTACCCGAAAGAAACCCTAGAAACAAGGGGTGGCGATGCGCCGAGATTGTGTTTGTTGTGAACGTGATTGTCCTCCTTTTCTCGATAACCTTAGGTACATATTTATAGTCCGGAGACTCTCTACTTTTTGGAATAACTCTACAACTCTATCGTTACCTAAACTGAAACGGAACCTAAACTGAAACGAAATCTACTATGATACAAGATACACGGTCAATTTAGCCCAAATCCACGCACAAGGCCGATTCAACAACACGTTGAATATACGTATCTTCCAAGCCCATATTGATCACGGCCCATCTCCGTCTTTGGCCAAAATATGGCGATAACACATGCCCCCTGGTTTTGGCAATAATAATTCCCCCCTCTCTCTTTTTTTTAGTATCGGGTTGCGCGTTGACAGAATGCGTTGCAGAACAGGATCGTCACGCTACCCCTTCATCATGATGCCCTGTCTTCTCAACTCCTTCGCAGTGCATGATTTGACGATTTTGGCAGCACATTCTGGGAAACCGCTATGGCATTGAACCGTCTCTCCACTATTCCCCTTATTTAAATTAAATGCAGCGATTCAGTCCCCATCTTCCTCCAGAGCAAAAACCCTTTTCCTCCGCCTAAAAACCCTCTTTTTCGCCATGGCCTCCTCGCTTCCTCGCCTGTCCTCCCAAGCCTCCAACTCAATGAGCGACCGAGAGCGACACGAGAGCACCGCAACGGCGGCAGATACTCTCGCCCCACAATGGTGGGACGAGAGGGTTGGGACCGCCGCTTGGTCGGAGGATGACGTCCTTGACCGATGGCGAGGAAAACCTGCATTCCTTGCCGATGGAGAACGGAGGCAGCAAGACCGACGCCATGTCCTGGGACGGCGTCGACTCCTCCGATGAAGAGGAGGAAGAGGAGGACACCTCCTCCGAGGAGTACCAGCCGGTGAAGTACTTCCGCGCCGGGTCCAGCGAGGACACCGACAACGACGAGGACGAGGAGGCCCAGCTTCTTCGGCTTCAAGGTGAAGACGACGCCGTAGCAGCGAGGACAATGAACAAGGCGACGACAGCGACGACGACCTCGGCCTAGATTAGGAACCAGTAGTAGTAGTAGTAGTAGTAGTAGCAATAAGCCCCCTTTTGTAATCAATCAGCCTTTGAATGAATGAAAATCTGCTTCTCGAAGATTGCCTTGTTCGCCCCTAATTTTGCCGATAATCAAAATAGGTCGATGCTTCAGAAGCCGATAGCAACGTATCGGCTTTCACCTTGTTACGTTCATACAGTCAACCAAGCCACATTCAAAGAGCCGATGCACATCGGCTTTCCCAAAAACGTTGACAAGGTCAAAACTTGGTCGCATACTTAGGCAAACTTAAACGGCCACTTCTTAGTTTCAAACGGTAACCTGCGACCCTCTTCAAAAAGGGCGACCTAGATCTCCAATTGCCCACCGATCAGATCGAGCTCACAGCAACAAGAACCCTCAATCCTCAACTGCATAGATCCATCTCCGCCGGCAAACTAGATGGCGGAATCGTCCAACACCAATCCAGAGGTCTCCGGTCTGAAGGTACGCCTACTCCTCGCATGATCTGAGCGATGTTAGAATTTAATGGCGAACACACGAATTAATACCTTTATTCCACCATTAAACTTTCTAGGTTTCAGACATCCTCGCCGCATCCTTCTCTCCCAAATTCCTCTGTCTTGGCCCTCGTCTGATTCTAGTCCTGCCCATTTCTTCTTGAAGCAAATAGAATCCCCTTAAAGCCAAGACCTAGATCTGAACTCTTGGCCGCCGCTTGCAGGCCGGCCTAATCCCCCCGAACATTGGGTCTCTTGGTTCAGTAGGGTAGCTAGAGCTTACCAATCCCAATGGGAAACTACGGGAATAGCCGATGCCTTGCATCTATCATTGTCTCCTCTTGAGAAACACGAGAATCTTCTCAAAACCATCGGCTATTTCTGGTCTGACGCTCTGAACTGCTTCATGTTCGGTCATGGCCCCATGTCACCAACTCTGTTGGACGTGGTGATGATTACTGGTCTGGATGTTACATCACCCAGCCCTTCTGCCTTTAAACTGACCAAAGTCCCCTACAAACTGTCTTCTAAAACAGACTGCACGAACTGGGGTGCCTACCTCCAACGCCATATGAAAACAAAGGGCCCTGTCTCAGAAAAAGAACATACAGCCTTTCTCAACTTCTGGCTGGAGCATTTCATATTTTGTGGCCCTTCCCTTGCTCCAACCAAAAACTATCTCTCCTTAGCCCATGAACTGGCCAAAGGTACTCAAGTTGGCCTCGGCAAACTGTTCCTTGGAGAAGTCTATCGATACCTCCAGTTGATGTCTGTCAAGTTGTTCTCTGGTGTAGCAGTCAAAACAGGTGGTCCTTGGTGGTTTATTCAGCTATGGGCTCAGCTGTATTTTCAAAATCACATCCCAAACTTCCCCCTTTTGGCGAGTTGCACCTTTCCAGATGTAAAAGGCAGATCCGATGCACCATTTATGGCCAAGCTTTGTATGTCGCCGGCGATGGCCCCTCGGAGGCATCCAAATGGTTCAGCACTTTCTTCCAAGGCCTGGACAACCTACCTTCTTCCCTTACATGGAGGAATCGAACACTTTGAAAATCCACTCTCCTTCAGTGGACAATTTTTGATGACACTAGCACTTCGGCTCTTTTCCACCGTGATTCGTCCTGTTTCCTTCCGGTTGGCATGAGTCGTCCAGTAATAATCAAACACAGGTATGAATTCTACCACCCGATCGTAGTGGCTCGCCAATTTGTCCTTGGACAAGTAGCTCCCCACTTCTTTCTCCATCACCTTACAGAGCAGAGCCGACTGCCTGATCCTCTCACCAAAAGGTGTTATTCCTTTTGATGCTCGACCATCCCAATTCCCAACGACCTCACCTTTGCCTCATCAACCGATGGCTTTGAAGACTGGTGGTCGATGTGGAAGACTCACGCCTTCAGGAGAGCTCTGGGACCGTTGCTGAAACAGCTCGATGCTGACTATGACATCCCCGTGGAACAGGTACTACTACTTGAAAATTTTCTTGATGCAGCTTGCAATTGATCCTTTTATTAATCCATTCTTTCTTTTTGCAGCAACAAGATGGTCCTGAGCCTACGCACAGTGATGGCTCCCCCTTCGAGTTCTTTCCGCCAGCTCCTGTGGTTCTTTTCTGCAAAAACTCGCCACCTCTAAAAAAGGTCATAATGCAGAAACAACCGATATCACCACAATCGGCTTCCAAGAACCCAGCAACCTCTAAGCCACCGCCTCGAGTTCCAACTAAAACAAGAACGACGAGGAAGGTAGCTGCCAGAAGACCTTAGCGCGGAGCCCTTCTCCAGAAAGCTCGCATGTAGGGTGATCTATGCTTTGGTCGATCCTTCTAATTCTTCCATCCTTGCAGACATGCTTGTGCTCACTGGTTCTCCTTTTTTACAGGCTTCCGTCGAAGACACCTCCAGCGAGAACACTCAGACCAATCGAGGAGGACTGGACCCGGATTCGAGAGGACCATCACACCGAGCCAGATTCATCACCATCGGCTTCCGGAAAAGGTCTTTTCCTGAACCTCTGCCCGATCACCCGGTCGGCGGGGCCGGTGGTCCCAAGAGCTCGCAAGGGCGCAAGCTTCTTCGTCGAGCCAGAGGTTTCAAAATCATCACCCTTACGCTCTTACCACTTGCTTCTTTTGATGCCGATTAATCCTTATTTACATCGGCTAAACACCTTCCATGCGACGGCGATGTTTCTAGTGGGAAAGTCGGGCGATGTCGATGCCTTTAGCCAAACGGACCTAGCAATCCCGAAGGTGCGGATGAAACGGCTACCACTCCGCCAATCCCCAAAAGACCATACACAAGCGATCGCCTCCTCATCGGCTCTCCCCGATCTTAGGAGAGGTACGTTAGCTTTTCGGCTCATCCTTACATGTTTGGATGCATCTTGACGCCTTTCGGCTGCGAGTTGTGATATTTCAGGTTTCGACGTTCGACCCTGAATCCATTGAACCAAATCCCTCCGTTGCTGCTGATGAACCACGAGCCAGGGTTGTTCCACCTCAATTCCAGCGTCTTAAAGCCCTGCTGTCCTCCCCGATCGAAGAGCTGATCGAGGGTTTTGAGGAGGTGAAGAGCATCCTGGCTGAAATAAAAGACCAGCTCCCAGTAGCATTGCAGGTGAAACTTTGGCCAGTTGTAACCCTGTCTTTCTACGGGTCAAGGGTGAAGTTAGCTCGTGAGAGGATCAGTCTGCGCCACGCCCAACTTCCACTGAAGGCCAATATCGCAGACAGATGCCAACAGCTCAACGAGAAAAAGGCGTCTCTGGATGCCAAAACTGACACCTCTGTCAGTACTGCCGAGCTCGCGTCCTTGAAAAGGGAGTTGGAAGATCTTGAAGAGAAAGTCCGGGCGACTAAACAGCTCATCCGCGACAAGGAAGAATCCATCGCCCGCTCCCAAGACGAGGCGGAAAGCCTCAAAGCCCAACTGAAGACCGATCTGGCAGAAATACGTGCCCTGAACAAGCAGCTAGTGACGGGCAAGGACGAAGACGACGAAGCCGAGATCGCCGAGGTGGATCGTGTCCGTGCTGACGCGCTCTACGCCTTCGAAGCATTTCTTCAGTAGCTCGTATGTGTAAACTGGCACCTGTTTGTAACATATGTGAACCTCTAGAGTCGATGACCGTGCATCGGCTATATATATATATTTGCTTTTATTCGGCCGATTTCCAGTATCGGCCCCTCACATTTTTACTGTCCAACGTCTCATGTGCTTTTTACTTGGCCGATTTCATGTATCGGCCCCCATATTTTACTGTCCATCATCCCACATGCTTGGGAAATATTTCTTGAGATGTTGACCGTTGACCGCCACTGGGAATTTCACGCCGTCCAGCTCCTCAAGCATGTATGCGTTTCCTCTTAAAACTTGATCGACCCTGTACGGCCCGTGCCAATTTGGAGACCATTTACCATATGTTGCATCCTTAGTCCCTAATGGCAACACAGCTTCCCATACCAGATCACCAACGTGGAACTCCTTTGGCCTCACTTTCTTGTTATATGCACGAGCTACCTTGGCCTTGTTCTCTTTGATCTTCTCAAGCGACCACAGCCTGAGCTCAGTTAAATCCTCAACACTGTCACTCATCAGGGTTGCATATTCTTCAGTTGTTAGATTGTCCTGAAAAGTGACACGTCTCGATCCAGCCGTAATTTCCCAGGGCAATACGGCTTCTTGTCCATATACTAGATGGTATGGCGAGGTCTTTATCGCCCCATGGCATGACATGCGATAAGCCCACAATGCCTCTGACAAAACCTCGTGCCAACGCCTAGGGTGCTCATCGACTTTTCTCTTGATCAGCTTGATGAGGCTCTGGTTGGATGCTTCAGCTTGCCCATTTGCCTGAGCATAGTATGGAGATGATCTGATCAGCTTAATCCCCGTGTCCTCGTAGAACTTTCTAAACTCTTAATAAATAAAGACCGAACCTCCATCGGTCGTGATAGTTCGGGGAATCCCGAATCTATGGATGACATGTTCTTTCACAAAGTTGATAACATCCTTTGAGTTTACTGATTTCATCGGGACAACCTCCACCCATTTAGTGAAATAATCAGTGATGGCCAAAATCCACATGTGGCCTTTGCTTGATGGAGGATTGATTTTGCCGATCATATCCATGCCCCAACCTCGGAATGGCCAAGGCTTGATGATGGAGTTCATTCTTGTGGTACCATCTGAATTTTCCCAAATTTCTGACATGCTTGACACCCTTTGTAGTACTTGAAGCAGTCCTCAAGCATGGTGGGCCAATAAAACCCTGATCGCCTGATCAACCATTTCATCTTGTGAGCTGATTGGTGAGTTCCGCAGGCGCCTTCGTGTACCTCATGTAGGAGCCGATTGGCCTCGGCTGTCCCCAGACATTTGAGTAATAACCCTTCCAGAGTTCTAAAACATGTCATCCCCAATAAGCACATACTTCATGGCCTTGTACCTTATTCGTTTAGGTGCCCCCGTCAATCCTTCAAGTAATTGAAGATATCGGCTCTCGATCGTCGACTTCCGAGGCTGCACGAACATCGGCTCCCTCTGCTACATCCTTGTAACCTGAAGCCATTTGTGCAAGATCATTCGCCTCGGTATTCTGCGACCGCGGGATCCAGGTGAAGTTTATGTACCGGAACTGTGCCATCAGCTCACGGCAGTGCAGCCATAGTGGGAAGAGGGACTCGCTCTCACACTTATATTCCTCCGTGAGTTGGGAAATCACCAACTTGGAGTCTCCAAAAATTTCCACTGCTTCTGCTCCAGCTTCGATGAGGAACTCCATTCCCTTGCGTATCGCCTCGTACTCGATGGCGTTGTTGGTGTGAGGTAGATAATCGATGGAGAAGGAAAATGTTGCCCCAGGCGACACGAGTAAAATGCCGATGCCGCAACCATCGTCACAAACCGATCCATCGAAAAACATAGCCCACGCTCTTATAGGCGGTCTTTGCTATGTTAGTGTTGATCCTTTCAGCGATAAGGTCGGCCAATGCCTGACCCTTAACTGCCTTCGCGGGTTGATACCGGATGTCAAACTCCGATAATGCAAACATCCATTTGCCCAGTCGGCCTTTCAACATAGGAGCCGACAACATGTGATTTATGACGTCTGATTTGCATATGATGATAATCTCCGCTGATAGCAAAATGTGGCGCAGCTTGGTGTAGGTGAAAAACAGGCAGAGGCACAACTTATCGATATCAGGATACCTTGTCTCTGCATCCAGCATCCTTCTGCTTATGTAAAATACGACTCGCTCCAGCCCATCATAAACTTGCACCACCACCGAGGCGATGGACGTGTCAGCTACTGACAAGTAAATGTAGAACGGTCTGTCCGGCTGGGGCGGAACCAAAACTGGCGGCTTCGTCAGATATCCTTTGATCTCGTCGAAGGCTCGTTGTTGTTCTGCCCCCCAGCGGAATTCCTCGTCAGATTTAATTTTCACCAGTCCCATGAACGGTTCTATTCTTCCTGACAGATTGGAGATGAATCTTCTGACGAAGTTGATCTTGCCGATTATTGACTGCAGTTCTTTCTTTGTGGTAGGTGGCTTCATTGTTCGTACTGCCTCCTGACTTTTCAGGCCGATCTCAATTCCTCGTTCATGGACCAAAAAACCCAAGAACTGACCGGCCGTCACCCCGAAGGCACACTTCTTTGGATTCATCCGTAGCCCGAATTTTCTTGTTCGGTCCAGGACGCGTTGCAGATCGTCCAAGTGTCCTTGCACTGAAGCAGACTTGACCACCACGTCATCGATGTAAATTTCCACCAACTTGCCGATCAGATCATGGAAAATATAATTCATGGCTCTTTGGTACGTGGCGCCGGCATTCTTGATCAAACGTCATGACTACATACCGAACAACCCCACGAACCTGGGACTCGAGCGTTCTTGTGTATGTCTTCCGGAGCCATAAAAATTTGGTTGTAACCGGCATTGCCATCCATGAAGCTCAAGATCTTATGACCAGCCGCTGCGTTGATTAACGTCTCTGCCACCGGCATCGGATACTCATCCTTTGGGGTAGCTCTGTTGAGATCCCGAAAATCTATGGTAACACGCCAGCCATCCTTTTTCTCTCAGTGCGATACTAGAAATCCACTCGGCATACCGCATGGCTGATTAACTTGGCATCAACATTTTTCGACCTCCTTCTTGACTTCCTCGAATTTCGGCCTTCATCATCGTGCTCGCTGGAACGGCGAAATCCTTTAAGCGGTAGTCGATGCTCAATGATGCTCTGTCTAACCTGTGCATCTCGTGTAGTCGAGCGAAGCGATGCGGATATTTTTTCAACAGGGCTATCATCGGACCCCGCAGACTCGGATCTAACTTCTTGCTGATAAATGTTGGCCGTGGCTTATCCCCAGGACCAATGTCGATTTCTTCTAGTTCATCAGCGGATGTAAACCCATACCCCAGCTTTCCGTCACCTGTCAGATCGATGCTAAACACAGGGCAAGCAGTAGGTGAGGATAACAAAAATAATTTGGGCCGATTGCCTGAATCGGCCCCCTTTTTGATTGCATTAGTCAAGGACGGTTTACACCTTATTGTTTTACAACGGCAGGGCATCTCCCTGCTACGACTACGTGATCTGCTTGTCGTATGATTGGTGCTTTTTATTTTTTGTGGCCGATCGCGAGGATCGGCCGTACCACGTACGATCGTGGACTTTGCTACTCTGTCAGGCCAGTGGATAAGACCAGCCTCACCCCGTTTTTTGTAGCTTCAATGCGCTCACAGCCGTCCAGACTGATTCCAGAGATCGGCTCTTGGTCTTCTGCTTCCCAGACGTTCATGCCAGCTATGGAGATCTCGATAGAATCATCTGCATGGATGACCTCCACTTCATCTCCATCCCATTGTATACGGTGCATCGTGGACGGAATGCAGCAGTTAGCGTGAATCCAATCTCTCCCTAGCAAGACAGCGTAGGTGCTTTTGCTGTCCACGACGAAGAATGACGTGGGGATGGTTTTTCTTCCCACGGTCAGATCTACGTTCAGTACGCCTTGCGTTTCCGAAGTCTGGCCGTTGAAGTCGCTTAACGTGACGTTGGTTTTGATCAGATCTGCAGTTGAGCGTCCCAAACGCCGTAGCATGGAGTATGGCATTATATTGACTGCCGCTCCGGTGTCCACCAACATCTTGCTGACAGGCTGTCCATTGATGTAACCTCGTAGGAACAGGGCTTTCAAATGTTTGTAGCCCTTTTCGCGTGGCTTCTCAAAGATAACCGGCCGTGGGCCGCAGTCAAACTGTGCCACTGGTAGCTCGCAGGTTCTTGGAGCGCAGAACTCTGACGGAAGTATGAACACCATGTTTGTGCCAGCCGATGTCTTTGCATCGGCTTTCAGATTTAGGCGCCACTCTTTCCTTTTAGGCGATCTTCCGTTTCCAAGGTCTGCCAATTTTAACGGCGATCAGGTCGTGCTTTCTTTAGCGCATGAAGATCTGCGCTTGCTTCCTCAAGTTACGCAGCGTTGCACTCTACGCTTTTGGGTGTGTCTCGAGTCGTCGGGACACCACCTTGACGGTGGTATCTGTCTTCTTCTTTGTCATCCCTTGGCTTCTCGAGGCCCTTCGCCGAGCGGACTTCAGAATGCGCCTTGAGGTGGAGAGGCCCTAGACGTTTGAACCGAAACGGCCCGTGTTCTCCTTCTGCTGTCCACATTCCGGGAAGTTGTCGACTGTAGGCAATCGGCTCATTCCCGCATCCCAGCAATACTTGAAGAAAGGACAATCCCAATGTTTGTCTGCGCCTTCCTTTTCTTTAGACAGTCCCGTAGCGAGGTGCTCATATCCTTCATCGTCTCCATTGCGCCGGCGACGTTGGTCATACTGACGCTCATACTTGTTAAGGAGATGCGTGGAATGTGGCTTCTGATATCGCACTCTCCTCACCTGTTCTTCTGTTAGGTACCGCCTGTCATTGTGGCTGGGTCGGTCGCGTGGACCAGCCTCCTCTCTTTCTTTGCCCCGAGAGCGACCACCTTCCTCCTTGTACGTGTCATGGTGGTACCCAAACCCTGCCATATTAACACCGAACGAGAAATCCAGCTGACGCCTCGCGGAGTGATTGAGTTCTACCATATTGACGCCGGGGAATGGGTTTGTGTCCACTTTCATGGCGAACTGCCCAAGGATCAGACGGCCTTGTTCTATCGTCGTTTGGAACTGGCGACGTAACTCTTTGCACTCATTGGTTGTGTGGGTGAACGAGTGATGCCACTTGCAGTATGGTCTCCCGTTCATCTCCTGAGCTGTGGGGATTTTGTGGCCTTCGGGCAACTTCAGCTGCTTTTCTTTCAGCAGCAAATCGAAGATCTGCTCAGCTTTGCTCACGTCGAAGTCGAACCCTTTTGCAGGCCCTTGCTGCTTCACCCATTTGCAGGACACAGGGTCTGCCCCCCGAGCCCATTCAGCAACAGCCACCTCCTGGTCTTGTGTAGGATCATCTTCTTCTGTATCGACCAGGCCTATCGGACGTTTGAACTTGTCTTGGTACAACTCAGGGTGGCGCTGTTCATACATCGTCAGTTTCTGGGCCATGTGCGCCAATGAGTTGTACTCTACTTGAAAGCAGATCCTTGATGGGTCTGAGAGACCCAACACCGCCAGCTCATCGCTTCCTTCTCGATTAAGCAATGAGTAACATCGGTTCTTAGCGGTCTGGCGCTGGATGTACTCGGCTGATTTCTCCCGCTTGCGCACTGCTGTGTCCGCAATGCCACCTCGGTAGCCTCGAATGATATTGGATGTGGGCGCTCTTCCGGTTGCTTCCGGTCTGAATCGAATCGGTGGCGAGGTGTACCACCCAAAGCAGGTCCTGTCGAGATTGCGCAAAGAACCTTACAAGAATCGATCCGATGCGAAATCATGCCTAGCTATGCTGGTATCGGCCACGTGCTCGATCGAGCTCGACCCTTCGCCGCTAAACCTTGAGAACTCGGGGATCCGATACTTGGGTGGCGGTGAATCGAGATCAAACTAGTTGGGTACGGCTTTGAATAGCCGATTGTCCTTCTCTTCGACGGTTTAACCGGTCTCTCAAGATGGTGCGGATTTGCTCCACTGTTTGAGCTGCAGGGGCTAGATTCTCATGACTTGTTCCAGTGGCATACTTGGCTAGCCACGCCTGTTTGTCGGCATCCATCCTGCATATCGCTGCTCGAACGCCGCTCCTGAAGCTCCTGCCCCAGGAACCCCTGCCGTAGAAACTCCTGCGGTCGCAATCTGGTTGGTGCGTGTCAGGTTATTGCAGTCCGGCATGTAGGTGCATACATATCCATGTGGGATTTCCTTAGGTGGCTCAAACAGGAATTGGCAATCGCCTGGGTCGCCTCCAACCTTGTAGACGACGTATGCCGCTGCTCCTGGCGGCGGCTCGAGCTGCAAGTGTGAATGGCACTGTGGCCTGGTGCAGGCGGTCTTTCTCCTGGTGAGTCCCTAAAGTAGGCCCCGACGGAGTACTGATGTTTCATGATCTCTCGAACTACGCGACCCGCTCGAAAGCGTTCACTGGCTCTCGTAATGGCGGTGCAGAGAATGAGCCACCATGTAGTTGACTTCCTGTCGTAGAGCTCTGGTGCGCTCCTCCGAAGGAACAGACAGATCCACCTCATCAAGAGCACCCTCGGGGGAGAACCCCCTCCACTTGATGCCATGCTTACGGGTCCTCAAAGAAGAGCCGATGAGATCGGCTTCGAAGAGAGCTCTGATCTCGTCATACTTCGCCTTGTGCTCTTCAGGCAGTTCGTCGTACGTGACTGGTCTGTACCCCATCTCAGCGTCGGATGTTGATGCAGATGTTGTTGAAGGTCCCACCGGGCGTGCCAGAATGTGTTGCCTGCCAAAACCCACCGGCGAGCAGCGACGAGCAACACGAGCGGGAGGCTCCAGGACTGGTGGGCCCTGGTCCCTCGCAACGGCCCCGCAAAACTCCGGCACACGCCTGGCTTGGTTCGGCGTGCCACCTGACCTATACCTGGTCGAAGGTGAAGGATTGCCGATTGATTTCTGCATGGTAAACAAGTATCGTAAAATTCGAGCCGTGACCGGCTCTGTGTTTCCACGTGAATCGGCTCCTAGAGCCGATTATCCCATGGTTACGCATTAGATTCACGATAACATGGGGTTTTGCTTTATCATTACAAGTTAAATCGATCTACGACAGTTTAACGTTTTCACCACGTAACTGGAACGTCCTACACGTAATTGAGCCTGATAGATACAAAAGATGTTAGTAAACTAACCCTAGAGGAGGCCTAACAACCGACGTAAAGTCAATTACCGGAACAACTTCTCTAGAACTAGTAAACCACGTCTCTACGTACTACTGGATCGTTCAACCCGTTTGCAAGGCCTGACTACGTAGATATCAAACTAAACCTTGGCGAACAAGGCATAACCATAACAGATCGAATCAACTAAATAAAGATCAAGCAAGATGCTACCCTTGCACTTGGGAAAAGGTGCAAAGGTAGCGAGGTAACTAGAGGCAGCATAAATCAAACAATTATAACGAAAAGCACCGATGCTAGCCTCAACAAATCTATGATAGTAGTATTACTCGCCATCAACAAGGCTTCAGTACGAGTAACACCAAATAACGCATAAGTAAAAATACTGCCTAGATCGCAAGATGCGATCTAGGCAGCATGACACTTACTACGAAAGAAACCCTAGAAACAAGGGGTGGCGATCGCGAGATTGTGTTTGTTGTGAACGTGATTGTCCTCCTTTCTCGATAACCTTAGGTACATATTTATAGTCCGGAGACTCTACTTTTTGGAATAACTCTACAACTCTATCGTTACCTAAACGGAACCTAAACTGAAACGAAATCTACTATGATACAAGATACACGGGCAATTTAGCCCAAATCCACGCACAAGGCCGATTCAACAACACGTTGAATATACGTATCTTCCAAGCCCATCTTGATCACGGCCCATCTCCGTCTTTGGCCAAAATATGGCGATAACAAGTTTCCAAGAATATAAAATGCTGAAAGTAAATAGCAATAAGTCAATGCTCTTAATGAGAGAAAGCCCAATCCTTTATGCAGCAAAAGGACAAGCTCAAGTGTGTGTGTGAACTTACATGTGACAAGAGTTTCCGAGGACAGCATAGATTTACTTAGCATAAAGATTTCTAGACAATATAGTGAATATGTTGTCAAGTTTCATTCCCTTAGACAATATAGTGAATATGTTGTCAAGTTTCATTCCCTTAGGGCGGAGCCTAATTAGGTGCAGCCATAAGTATAGACTAAATACACCACGTATGATGGGTTCTAAAGACATTCACATGAACATCTAAAAATCATTAAGACATATATGTTCCACCATAGCAATACGTTTATTGGTTCCCGACATATAATTCCTCCAATGCAACTCGTATTCACTATAAGAAATGTTTCCTTCCGCAATGACTGGGCCCATCGGTCGTCATAGAAGGCGTGTTTTTCGCGACAAAAATCTCGGCGACCGTAGTCGATGCAAAACTTTTTTTTTGGTTTCGTGCCCCCCTACTATGACAAAACTGCTAAAAACATGGAGGAATCTCGACGGGTGCGTGGCAGCGTAAGATTTCCGCTTCCTCGCGAGATGTTGACTCGCCGAAGTATTTTTTTGCGTGTGGGGCCAGAATGTCAGTGACTCTAACTGACCAAACTTTTCGGTTACGCCTCCCTGATTTTAACTCGGTAACGTTGTTCGATGCCTCTTCTGTTTATTCAGGCTGCTGGGTCCCGCATGTCTGCCTCACATTAGAGGAATCGTGTATATGCTGAATTTTTTCTTTTCCTATTCCAAACTTAATAGCGTCGCTCGATGCATCTGCCATTTAATCAGGCTGCTGGGTCCCATAGGTCATTCTCACTTTAGAAAAAACGTGTGCATGATGGATTTTTCCCCTTGGCTCGTGTCTCCCTGATATGAACTCGATAACGTTGCTCGATCTATCTTCCGTTAATCACGATGTTGGCTCCCACATGCCAGCCTCTCGTTAGAAGAATCGTGTGTATGATGGATTTTTTTCCTTTGCTCCTGCTACCCTGTTTCGAACTTGATTGCGCTGCCGTTTAATCACGCATATGGGACCACCCGTCATCCTCTTGGTAGAAAAAAATGTGTGTATGATAGATATTTTGCCCTCGGTTGCGCTGCCCTGTTCCAAACTTGATAGCTGCCAGATGCATAATCACGCAGTTGGGCCCCACATGTCATACTCTCATTAGAAGAAACATGTGTATGATGGAATTTTTGCCCTCGGTCGTGCCTCCGTGTTAACTTGATAGCGTTGTGTGGCATCCCGCAAAACCACTACCAGAAAATCGCGTTGTTTTTGTGCATTGCATCGTCATCATCATGCATTTGTTTGTCTGAAACTATTTTCCAATAAGCCTATTTTTGTTTTCTAAAAATGCCCTTCTCTTATTTCAAAATAAGTCTTATAATTACCTGTAAAATTATTGCCTACAAGTTATTTGCTAAAAAGATTTGAAACAAAAACAACACTGTAAATATTTACAAACTAACACAAAGCCCTAAACTCTAAATTCTATTCCCACCCAATCCTAGTCTACCCACCAATCCCCTCCCTCCACCTCACCTTCCCCTCCACCTCATCTCTCCTCCGCCACCTCATCAATCCTTGATCCAGCCCCCCCTCTCCTTCTCTCACCCCAGTCCATTCTACCCCTCTCTCTCCTCTCTCCCTTACAGCCTGGCCCCACCTGCCACCTCACCCCCCAACTCCCTCCTCTCTGCACTCAACCCCCTTGGACCCGGTCCACCCCCCTCTGCCCCAAAGACCACCCCACCTGACCCACTGGCCCATGGTCCCGCCCTCCCACCTACCTCTCTCTCCCGTCCTCTCCTCCTCCCACCTCACTGCCCAGCCGCCTCGCCACGCTCCCTCGCCCGCCTCCCGGCTCGCCACATGGCCCCTCTCTCCGGCCGCCACCGCCCCTCTCCCCCCCTCCTCTGGCCTCCCACCTCCCTTCCCCCGTCCGCGAGCCGCCTCCGCCCTCGCCCTCCTCGCCGCTCCGCCCCGCCAAGCTCGCCATCTTCTCCGGCGTTGCACCCTCCGGCCCTCTTCCTCGCTTGTCGCCCGCCTCCTCCCCTCCGGCTGAGCTCCGCCTTTGCGCCTGGCGCGTCCTCGTCCCGCCCGGCCAGCAGCCCGCCTCCTCCCCGCTCCTCCTCCTCTCCGCCCTCGCGGCGTCCCCTCCTGACGACGCTGCCCAGCTCGCCGTCGGCCCTCCTCCGTTCGCCGCCCTCGCGCAGAAGCCCTCATCCCGCCGCCTCGACCTCCCTCTTCTTCCGCCCTCTGCCTCGCCGACGAGGCCACTCCTTCGCCGGCTGCTGCGCCACCGGGCCTCCCTTCCCCCGTCTGCGAGCTCTCCTCCAACCGCCACCCCGTGCCCCACGGCCGGCTTGCCCCACGGCCTTGGCCGCCGCCAGGGACAGCGGGCCCGTCTCAACCTCCGCTGTGGAGCTTCGCCCGGTGCTCGTCCTCGGCCAGCGTGTTCGCGCCCTCGCGGTCCCTCGATGGCCACCCGTGCGCCGCCAATGCTCGTAGGAGCATAGTAGCCGCCAAGATCGACACCGACCCGACAGAGACCCGAGCGAGCCCGATGAACCATCGATGACCCTCGAAGAACCACCGACAAGGGTATCAAACGCCATGCTCGGCTTCATGGATCCTCATGAACTCCGACGCGGAACCAAGTTCACTACGAGCAACCAAAGCCGGAGCCTTCAAGGTTGTCGGTGGAAACCCAGAGAATCCCCGGACGCCAAGACCGTCGACATGGATACCGAAGGACGCCGAGCGCCAAGTACTTCCCTCGGACGCCAAAACCCGAACCGGAAGGACGCCAAGATCGCCACAAGGACGACAAGTTCTACTTCCGAACGACAAGACCGGCCGATCCGTGGACCCGACAAGATCGACCGCTTGGAACCAAGATCTCCGGCACGTCACGACAAGTTCTCCGTCTTGTATCCGATGGTCGAGACCCCGAAGCCCCGACGCCCCGGACCCCGAAGACCGATCCCCGAGACCGAAACCTCGGCACGCCAAGATCTTCTCCTCGGAACGCCATGACCGCCGACAACATGGCCCGACCACCGCGGATGCGCCAAGATCTACCCCGTTACCCGAGAACGATTCCGCCGAGAACGAATCCGTCGAACCCTGAACCCTGAGACCGAACCCCGAACCCCGGAAAACACCAAGATCGCCGAACCCTAATGTGTGACCCCTTTTCTCGAGCCCTATTTTATAAATGTAATAACAAATTGATGCATATTGAATTGTCATACTCGCATGCATATTTGTGTGGTTTGGGGGTCTTATGCCGATTCACCTTATAATTAAATATGGGGCCCATATGCGGGCAAATCTAGTCTTATATTGGCCTCATTTAAAGTTGGTAGCGAACCGGTAACTTATTTTGCCATGTTATTACAACCTTTAAATTGCGGGGTATCTAAACAACTAGAACCATTTAATTAATTGTCGGGACCCCGGTTCCACTTAATATTGCCTAATTGCATCGCAGCTTTGCCATGTCATACATCATACATGCATCATGAAGGGTTGGCAGCATAGAAAACAAAAATTTTCCTACGATGGGAACAACTATGTACCAAGATCTATCTACTAGATACAAACAACGGGCGGATGTATATCCGTAGAGAACATACCCTTGAAGACCGACAAAGCTTAACGAGTCCAAACTCGTGGTTGATGTAGACGATCTCTTGCCGATCTCAAGATCGAGAGGAAGTCCTAGCGCCGCAAAACAGCAGCGCATCCGTGCTCCAGCGATGCAGCGGAAGCACAACTCTTTCTTGCCGAAAAGCCACCGGGAACATGTATCTCGCTAGTCCGAGACCATGGGGGATAAATTCTAGAGGGGGAGAGAGATCCTTCACGAGGAGGTGTGAGTGAGAGGAGGAGAGGGGGCCTTTATAGGGGAGAGGGGGCACCCAAGGGCATGGCGCCCAGCCATGGGGCTGCCCCACCTCTTCCACATTCATGTGGGTGGAGCTCCCACTCAAAATGAAAAGCCTCCACTCAAAATCCACTCACATGCATTAAATTTCCACCAAATTTAATGCAAGCTCTCATTTAAATAAAACTTTATTTATTTATTCAGAATTTTGTTAATTACTTTAATTAACAAAATTCACATAAAACCCTTGCTAGTATTCCATTTCACATGCGTAACCAGTTTCAGCAATTTCAACCAAAACAGTTCGGTGTCTAGTGAAATAAATTCGCGCTTTCCTTTTCTTTTTCGGCATGAAACTTTTGCTCCAATTGGATGTCGGTGTCTCTTAAGTGTGTCACCCTACGGTTCACGAATAATGTGGACATGATCGAGACCCTCTCGATCAATAATCGAAGCGGATCTCGAGACCCATATCGACTCCCACACATTCAACGATGACTTTCTTGTGATCGCTTAACCTTTTACGCTAGTATCTTAATCCTTTTGTTTCGCGATATATTACATGTCCAAGATTCGATCATCGGTATCTCCATTCCTAGTTTGATCTCGTTACCGACATGCACTCTTTTCTCGTTCCCGTGATATAACATTCTAGTGATCAAATCACTTGCTTGCAAGCTAATCAATGTGATATCACCGAGAGGGCCCAGAGCATATCTATCCGTCATCGGGATGAACAAATTCCACTCTCGATCCATGGGCCTCAACATAACACTTTATTAGTTCTGAATCCATCTTTATAATCACCCTGTTACGGTGTGACGTTTGATGTTATCAAGAAACTCTTCCGGTGTTAGTGATTGACATGATCTCATGGTCTAAGGATTAGGATCACTTCGTAAGTTGTTATAGCAATATAAACTCAATGACTTTGATCGTAATGCTATACCTCGGATGAATGTTCATCACACCATTACACTAATGTTGTGATCCCGTTATTAACAACATCCAATGTCCATGATCAGGAAACCTTGATCATCTTGTTAATCAACGAGCTAGTTTATAAGAGAGGCATAACTAGGAACTTTCTATTTGTTTATTAAACACACATGTATTAACGCTTTCAGATTAATACAATTATAGCATGCAAAATAAACATTTATCATAAACAAGGAATACGATAATAACCACTTTATTATTGCCTCTCGGGCATATTCCTTGCCTCCCACTTGCACTAGAGACAATAATCTAGTTTGAGAACTTTGTATTGAACACCTATGGCTTTCTGGTGTTCCATATACGCAATTGCAAGTGGTTAACATAATCTACGGATCTAACGCTTTCAGGTCCGTGTGTATTTGCATGTCTTTGCGTCTTCACGCATCACTCATTCTCCAATGAGATGACATTGTATAAATTTGGTCTTTCGGTGAGACCTTTAGTTCCTTGGGGTTAAAACACGTCGATACTATTGTCATACAATATATCTTTAGTGTTAGCCCGCTATAACCACACCTTAGTTTGATAACAAACTACTTGACACAAATTCCTCCTTTGTCGCTACTATAGCAGTCATATACTTAGCCTTTTGTTGTAGTATTCACACAATGTCTTAATTTTGGAACTCTTCCAAATACATCATGGAATCTCCTTTCCATTACATTGTGCCACCCATAGTTTAAATTGAGATAAACTTACTTTGTATCTTGTGACAAAACTAGTATCAATGTAACGCTTTACAATGAACTATTTTTAATTGTTTGTCACCTCTACACAAACATATTCTTAGTTCTTCCAAAAGATCATAAGAATATCCTCACTATCGTCCAATGATCATTTTATGATTCATTCTGGTATATGCTCATAACACTTAGAGCATAGGACATATCTGGATGTGTACATATCATGGTATGATTGATCAAAAAATTCTCGTGATTGCACTCATCAAGTGTCAAAGCACTTGAATCTTGTTTCACTTATCAAGTGTCGATACACTTGAATCTTGATTCAATTCCTTTCCATGCAAAAAGAACTGTTTCTTGTCGTTTCTATATTGAACTCCTTCAATATCTCATATATGTACGTTTGGCATAAACATATTAGCGCCATACCATCCACTATAGACATTCATGCTAAATATTCGGGTTTTGCCTAAGTCTTTCATCGAAATGAAATTCTTAACCTTTGTCAATAAAAGATACATCATTTCTAATCAACAAGATGTCCTTCACATAATGTATTAGAAATATGTCTCAGCGCTCCCACTTAATTTCTTGAAAATGCAAGCATCTTCATCGCCTCTCGATGAAAACTCCTTTTCATCATGGTGAAGATTCCAACTCCGCGATGCTTACTTCAACCATTGAAGTTTGCATGCCCTTTAGCATCCTTTGAATTTAACAAAACCATTTGGACCGTGTCATGTACACGCCCTAGGTAACCATTCTATTAGAAGAACTTTGTTTTGTTTATTCATCTACCATATACCAAATTATATGTAGTGGTTGCTACTTTAATCCGTCCAGACTAAATATCGCTATGAAAGATCAAATCTTGTCATAGTCAACTCCTTGAACATTGTCATAAAATACTTTTTACATGTCGAATATTTCATAGATGTGAGACATCCATGTCTTTCTTTATAGATCCAAATACGACCGATAGGTTTTACACCTTTCCGGAGGGTCTTCCAAGTTCAAAACTTGATTTCTCGTGTATGGAACTATCACATTTTATGGCTTCAAGCCATTTGAGAGTCAGGCCCATCATCGCTTCTTTGTATGTATTCGGTTCATCATTATCAAACAATAATGATTTACTCTCAAATCTTGCATTTGATGGTTTAACCGACCTTCTTGGTTCAATAGGAACTTTAGACCTCCGTGACCACAACCTTTGAGGCACATAAGCTATGAGCATTATGGCAGCCTCGATCGATTTCAAGCAAGAACTCAAAGACATTTAGCTAAGGTTCGTTAACCTTATCAAAGTTCTATTGTCCTCCCACTTAACTTTTATGAAAAATTCCTTCTTCAAGAAACTTCACATTTCAAGCGACAAACCCTTTTGTCCTCGGTGTTAAGGAGGAATAACCAATTGTTATTCGGAATAACCTACAAAGACATGCTCATCCGAATTCGGTTGTAAACATCTTATTTATGTTTAGCATACCAAAATTTAAGAAATGACAACTTGGGTTTTACCCCAAACCATAAGTTCCATGGTGTCATTTCAACGGATCTAGATGGAGCTCTTTTCAGTGTAAAAGCGGTAGTCTCTAAAGCTTTAATCTTTTAAAACATAATGGCAGTTTTATAAATAACACCTTTGATCCAACCATGTCTCACAAGGTTTCATTACAAATCTCAAACACTCCATACTCCTATGGTGTTTCGGATATGTAAATCTAGGTGTTTTGCTAAACTTGCAACTCAAATAAATCCTTTATGATAAAATCATAATTCATTTATTTTCTTGTTACACTTGTAACTCAAATAAATCCCTTTATGACCAAATCATAATTCATTTATTTTTCTTGTTACAATGATTTTCCACTTCATCTTGAAAGTCTTTGAAAACGTTTTCAAATATTTCATACTTCTTTCTCATTAAGTGAATATTCACTCAAATTTCCGAGAAAGTATATGAAGTTGAAACCCATCGCCATTTACTACACATAATGGACTACATACATCGATATGTATAAATTCCAATATTTTAGTCGCTCGCTCTTCTTGGCCTTTGAACGAAGTTTTAATTATCCCGAAAAGTCTCACAAGGCCACTTGATCAAATCAAAGACTCCAAAAATCCATGAAAATGGAGTTTCTTCATGTTTTCTTTCTAATATAATTTAAACGGCGATGTCACTGTAAGTGATCTTCAAATCATTTGTCTTGTGACATTTTAGCATTAGGCTTTATGGATGTGATTTCTCCAACTAGATTTGTAAATCATCCATCTTATATGGAATACGGTAATTATTTGAACAACCTTTGTTCTCATAATACCTGATTTAAATAACAATTATTAAAACAAATCTTGAAGTCAAGCTTTGATGTCAACGAGAAATACAAACAACGGTTTGTTTGTTTTCGATGAACATAATCACATATTCTCTTGCTAGTTACTTAGGCCATTGTGGTTCATGAATTGCATTGTTCCGTATGAAATTTCATACCAACCAATTCGGTATCCAATACCCAAGAACCACATTGTTTAACAAGCAAAGAATACAACCATAACATGTATATCATATATATACCTAAATTGGATATTTCCAATCTTTTCTTTTCTGCCAAATATATTTTATAGATTCTCTTTCAGCATTTCCTTTTCCTTTTTAAAAGAAACTATCAACATCAACAATGGCGCCATATACATGACACATAGTACAAAGCGTGTATATTCAAATAATAATACCTTTGGACTTGCACTTTGAAGTAGATCACCATCATCAAAATGATCGGTATTCTTTCAAAATTCATTCTTTAGTAATCTTTTAGTGTAGTAAACATTTTACATACATATTCTATTCACCCTTATCATGACGACTTTCATGATCAAGCTACTGTAGCTTATAAAGGCGAATCATGAGTATAACATTACTTTCCAAAATCCTTTTGGATGATTAGGATGTCTAGCATCTCCAACCTTCGCAAATTCTCATCCAATATGAGAACATATATTATACTCTATCATATTGCAACCAAAACATTGTTTCAGATATCGTTATATCTGCCACACATGATGGTTTCTGAAACAATTCTTTCAGCTCCTAGATAAACTTGATGTTTAAATCAAGAATCATGGAGGCAAACATGATACTTAAGATACTAACACTGGAATTGTTACTCTCGATTTAATACCAATTATTAAATTTCACGGAGTAAATAGAGTTTGCTAAAAGTTTGCAATAGGACTTTAAACTTTGATTGACACTCAACACAATACGATAACAGCGTAAAGTATATATCCGAATTCTATAGTTCTATTATCTCAATTACAACTATGCATAAGGTGGTGAACGAATGCCAATGACTACAACAAATTATGCAAATTCACTTTGATTTAATTTATGATAAATTGAGTTCTACTAATCCAAATTAGAAATGAACTCCCACTCAAAAACGACATCCCTCGTGTCTTTTGGTGATTACATGAACCAAATCCACTACACCAAGTCCGATCATCACGTGAGTCGGTATAGCTTCAAAGGCGAGCATCCATATGGTCATCATATCAAAACATATGACTCATGCTTAACCTTTCGTCCGTGTTCCGAGGCCATGTCCGTACATGCTAGGCTCGTCAAGTAAGAACCTTAGTATTGGCAAAGTGTAACTGTCTTACACCCGAGATATGCTCGTGGATTCAAGTACACCCGATCATCACGTGATGTCTTGAAGTTTAAACATTGTCGGTGCATACTTAAGGAAGAACACATTCTTATCTTGATATCTAAATGAGGGATCATCTTATTGTGCTAATAAAACGCCAAACAAGCAATATAAGATGCTATCAAACATCACATGTTTATTAGTGAAATGTTATGGTTCTCGCAGATGATCTCTATCATGTGCATCGTGGTATGATCACTATCATACCTATATGTGTAAATCCAAGGTCTATGGAGTTTACACGCTATGTGTGTTGTAAGAGTATAATCTCATACTTCTACTTACAATACTACCATATCATAACACTAGCCCAAAGAACAATCTAAACTAGACGCCTCTAATTTATCCATTGCAAGTTTTACGTGGCTTAGGGCTTTCGAGATAGAACCGTTCTTACCTACGAACATGAACCACAACGAGGATAACCAAATTGTTGACAACTTGTTGCAAAATAGATATTGACTATAGTAGGAGAGACACCGCTAGCCACTTATGCAAAACTAGTTGCATGTCAAGCGTGGAACAGGTCTCATGTGCGAGGACATGTAAAGTTTGTCCGGCCGCTTCATCCCACTATGCCACCAATATCCAAAGTACAACTAAGAAGCAATAAATGATCATCATCGCCCACATACTCATATGTGTACTACCTGCAAAGTATCTACGCATAGATCCGCTCGATAATCAAGGGTTCGCAGATAGAAAACAAAAATTTTCCTACGATGGGAACAACTATGTACCAAGATCTATCTACTAGATACAAACAAGCGGATGTATATCCGTAGAGAACATACCCTTGAAGACCGACAAAGCTTAACGAGTCCAAACTCGTGGTTGATGTAGACGATCTCTTGCCGATCTCAAGATCGAGAGGAGTCCTAGCGCCAAAACAGCAGCAAGATCCGTGCTCGCACACACGCTCGAGGCACCGAGCAACCTCCGCCTCCTCGCTCCAGCGATGCAGCGGAAGCACAACTCTTTCTTGCCGAAAGCCACCGGGAACATGTATCTCGCTAGTCCGAGACCATGGGGATAAATTCTAGAGGGGAGAGAGATCCTTCACGGAGGTGGTGTGAGAGGAGGAGGGGGGCCTTTTATAGGGAGAGGGGCACCCAAGGGCATGGCGCCCAGCCATGGGGCTGCCCCACCTCTTCCACATTCATGTGGGTGGAGCTCCCACTCAAAATGAAAAGCCTCCACTCCCATTAAAAAGCCTCCACTAAAATCACTCACATGCATTAAATTTCCACCAAATTTAATGCAAGCTCTCATTTAAATAAAACTCTTTTATTTATTTATTCAGAATTTTGTTAATTACTTTAATTAACAAAATTCACATAAAACCCCTTGCTAGTATTCCATTTCACATGCAACTGGCCAAGCAATTTCAACCAAACAGCTTTTGTCTAGTGAAATAAATTCCTGCGCTTTCCTTTTCTTTTCGGCATGAAACTTTTGCTCCAATTGGATGTCGGTGTCTCTTAAGTGTGTCACCCTACGTTTCACGAATAATGTGGACATGATCGAAACCCATCTCGATCAATAATCAGAAGCGGGATCTGGAGACCCATACTGACTCCCACACATTCAACGATGACTTTCTTGTGATCGTCGGAACCTTTTACGCTAGTATCTTAATCCTTTTGTTTCGCGATATATTACATGTCCAAGATTCGATCATCGGTATCTCCATTCCTAGTTTGATCTTGTTACCGACATGCACTCTTTTCTCGTTCCCGTGATATAACATTCTAGTGATCAAATCACTTGCTTGCAAGCTAATCAATGTGATATCACCGAGAGGGCCCAGAGCATATCTATCCGTCATCGGGATGAACAAATTCCACTCTCGATCCATGGGCCTCAACATAACACTTTATTAGTTCTGAATCCATCTTTATAATCACCCTGTTACGGTGTGACGTTTGATGTTATCAAGAAACTCTTCCGGTGTTAGTGATTGACATAATCTCATGGTCTAAGGATTAGGATCACTTCGTAAGTTGTTATAGCAATATAAACTCAATGACTTTGATCGTAATGCTATACCTCGGATGAATGTTCATCACACCATTACACTAATGTTGTGATCCCATTATTAACAACATCCAATGTCCATGATCAGGAAACCTTGATCATCTTGTTAATCAACGAGCTAGTTTATAAGAGAGGCATAACTAGGAACTTTCTATTTGTTTATTAAACACACATGTATTAACGTTTCCGTATTAATACAATTATAGCATGCAAAATAAACATTTATCATAAACAAGGAATACGATAATAACCACTTTCTTATTGCCTCTCGGGCATATTCCCTTCAGTCTCCCACTTGCACTAGAGACAATAATCTAGTTTGAGAACTTTGCGTATTGAACACCTATGGCTTTACGGTGTTCCATATACGCAATTGCAAGTGGTTAACATAATCTACGGATCTAACGCTTTCAGTCCGTGTATTTGCATGTCTTTGCGTCACGCATCACTCATTCTCCAATGAGATGGCATTGTATAAATTTGGTCTTTCGGTGAGACCTTTAGTTCCTTGGGGTTAAAACACGCCGATACTATTGTCATACAATATATCTTTAGTGTTAGCCTGCTTAACCACACACCTTAGTTTGATAACAAACTACTTGACACAAATTCCCTCCTTTGCTGCTACTATAGCAGTCATATACTTAGCCTTTTGTTGTAGTATTCGTCACAATGTCTTAATTTTGGAACTCTTCCAAATACATCATGGAATCTCCTTTCCATTACATTGTGCCACCCATAGTTTAAATTGAGATAAACTTACTTTGTATCTTGTGACAAAACTAGTATCAATGTAACGCTTTACAATGAACTATTTTTAATTGTTTGTCACCTCTACACAAACATATTCTTAGTTCTTCCAAAAGATCATAAGAATATCCTCACTATCGTCCAATGATCATTTTATGATTCATTCTGGTATATGCTCATAACACTTAGAGCATAGGACATATGGATGTGTACATATCATGGTATGATTGATCAAAAATTCTCGTGATTGCACTCATCAAGTGTCAAAGCACTTGAATCTTGTTTCACTTATCAAGTGTCGATACACTTGAATCTTGATTCAATTCCTTTCCATGCAAAAGAACTGCTTTCTTGTCGTTTCTATATTGAACTCCTTCAATATCTCATATATGTACGTTTGGCATAAACATATTAGCTGCCATACCATCCACTATAGACATTCATGCTAAATATTCGGTTTTGCCTAAGTCTTTCATCGAAATGAAATTCTTAACCTTTGTCAATAAAAGATACATCATTTCTAATCAACAAGATGTCCTTCACATAATGTATTAGAAATATGTCTCAGCCTCCACTTAATTTCTTGAAAATGCAAGCATCTTCATCGCCTCCGATGAAAACTCCTTTTCATCATGGTGAAGATTCCAACTCATGATGCTTACTTCAACCATTGAAGTTTGCATGCCCTTTTAGCATCCTTTGAATTTAACAAAACCATTTGGACCGTGTCATGTACACGTCCTAGGTAACCATTCTATTAGAAGAACTTTGTTTTGTTTATTCATCTACCATATACCAAATTATATGTAGTGGTTGCTACTTTAATCCGTTCAGACTAAATATCGCTATGAAAGATCAAATCTTGTCATAGTCAACTCCTTGAACATTGTCATAAAATACTTTACGACATGTCGAATATTTCATAGATGTGAGACATCCATGTCTGTTTCTTTATAGATCCAAATACATCGATAGGTTTTACACCTTTAGGAGGGTCTTCCAAGTTCAAAACTTGATTTCTCGTGTATGGAACTATCACAGGTTTTATGGCTTCAAGCCATTTGACGGAGTCAGGGCCCATCATCGCTTCTTTGTATGTATTCGGTTCATCATTATCAAACAATAATGATTTACTCTCAAATCTTGCATTTGATGGTTTAACCGACCTTCTTGGTTCAATAGGAACTTTAGACCTCCGTGACCACAACCTTTGAGGCACATAAGCTATGAGCATTATGGCAGCCTCCAGAACGATTTCAAGTATGTGACTCAAAGACATTTAGCTAAGGTTCGTTAACCTTATCAAAGTTCTATTGTCCTCCCACTTAACTTTTATGAAAAATTCCTTCTTCAAGAAACTTCACATTTCAAGCGACAAACCCTTTTGTCCTCGGTGTTAAGGAGGAATAACCAATTGTTATTCGGAATAACCTACAAAGACATGCTCATCCGAATTCGGTTGTAAACATCTTATTTATGTTTAGCATACCAAAATTTAAGAAATGACAACTTGGGTTTTACCCCAAACCATAAGTTCCATGGTGTCATTTCAACGGATCTAGATGGAGCTCTTTTCAGTGTAAAAGCGGTAGTCTCTAAAGCTTTAATCTTTTAAAACATAATGGCAGTTTTATAAATAACACCTTTGATCCAACCATGTCTCACAAGGTTTCATTACAAATCTCAAACACTCCATACTCCTATGGTGTTTCGGGATATGTAAATCTAGGTGTTTTGCTAAACTTGCAACTCAAATAAATCCCTTTATGATAAAATCATAATTCATTTATTTTCTTGTTACACTTGTAACTAAAATAAATCCCTTTATGACCAAATCATAATTCATTTATTTTTCTTGTTACAATGATTTTCCACTTCATCTTGAAAGTCTTTGAAAACGTTTTTCAAATATTTCATACTTCTTTCTCATTAAGTGAATATTCACTCAAATTTCCAGAGAAAGTATATGAAGTTGAAACCCATCGCTTACGACTACACATAATGGACTACATACATCGATATGTATAAATTCCAATATTTTAGTCGTTCGTTCTTCTTTGGCCTTTGAACGAAGTTTTAATTATCCCGAGAAAAGTCTCACAAGCGTCACTTGATCAAATCAAAGACTCCAAAAATCCATGAAAATGGAGTTTCTTCATGTTTTCTTTCTAATATAATTTAAACGGCGATGTCACTTCGTAAGTGATCTTCAAATCATTTGTCTTGTGACATTTTAGCATTAGGCTTTATGGATGTGATTTCTCCAACTAGATTTGTAAATCATCCATCTTATATGGAATACGGTAATTATTTGAACAACCTTTGTTCTCATAATACCTGATTTAAATAACAATTATTAAAACAAATCTTGAAGTCAAGCTTTGATGTCAACGAGAAATACAAACAACGGTTTGTTTGTTTTCGATGAACATAATCACATATTCTCTTGCTAGTTACTTAGGCCATTGTGGTTCATGAATTGCATTGTTCCGTATGAAATTTCATACCAACCAATTCGGTATCCAATACCCAAGAACCACATTGTTTAACAAGCAAAGAATACAACCATAACATGTATATCATATATATACCTAAATTGGATATTTCCAATCTTTTCTTTTCTGTCAAATATATTTTATAGATTCTCTTTCAGCATTTCCTTTTCCTTTTTAAAAGAAACTATCAACATCAACAGTGGCGCCATATACATGACACATAGTACAAAGCGTGTATATTCAAATAATAATACCTTTGGACTTGCACTTTGAAGTAGATCACCATCATCAAAATGATCGGTATTCTTTCAAAATTCATTCTTTAGTAATCTTTTAGTGTAGTAAACATTTTACATACATATTCTATTCACCCTTATCATGACGACTTTCATGATCAAGCTACTGTAGCTTATAAAGGCGAATCATGAGTATAACATTACTTTCCAAAATCCTTTTGGATGATTAGGATGTCTAGCATCTCCAACCTTCGCAAATTCTCATCCAATATGAGAACATATATTATACTCTATCATATTGCAACCAAAACATTGTTTGTATATCGTTATATCCGCCACACATGATGGTTTCAAACAATTCTTTCAGCTCCTAGATAAACTTGATGTTTAAATCAAGAATCATGGAGGCAAACATGATACTTAAGATACTAACACTGGAATTGTTACTCTCGATTTAATACCAATTATTAAATTTCACGGAGTAAATAGAGTTTGCTAAAAGTTTGCAATAGGACTTTAAACTTTGATTGACACTCAACACAATACGATACCAACAGAAAGTATATATCCGAATTCTATAGTTCTATTATCTCAATTACAACTATGCATAAGGTGGTGAACGAATGCCAATGACTACAACAAATTATGCAAATTCACTTTGATTTAATTTATGATAAATTGAGTTCTACTAATCCAAATTAGAAATGAACTCCCACTCAAAACGACATCCTCGTGTCTTTTGGTGATTACATGAACCAAATCCACTACACCAAGTCCGATCATCACGTGAGTCGGTATAGCTTCAAAGGCGAGCATCCATATGGTCATCATATCAAAACATATGACTCATGCTTAACCTTTCGTCCGTGTTCCGAGGCCATGTCTCGACATGCTAGGCTCGTCAAGTAAGAACCTTAGTATTCAAGGTGTAACTGTCTTTACACCCGAGATATGCTCGTGGATTCAAGTACACCGATCATCACGTGATGTCTTGAAGCTTAAAACATTGTCGTGCATACTTAAGGAAGAACACATTCTTATCTTGATATCTAAATGAGGGATCATCTTATTTTGCTAATAAAACGCCAAACAAGCAATATAAGATGCTATCAAACATCACATGTTTATTAGTGAAATGTTATGGTTCCCGCAGATGATCTCTATCATGTGCATCGTGGTATGATCACTATCATACCTATATGTGTAAATCCAAGGTCTATGGAGTTTACACGCTATGCGTGTTGTAAGAGTATCATCTCATACTTCTACTTACAATACTACCATATCATAACACTAGCCCAGCAACAATCTAAACTAGACGTCTCTAATTTATCCATTGCAAGTTTTACGTGGCTTAGGGCTTTCGAGATAGAACCGTTCTTACCTACGAACATGAACCACAACGAGGATAACCAAATTGTTGACAACTTGTTGCAAATTAGATATTGACTATAGTAGGAGAGACAGACACCGCTAGCCACTTATGCAAAACTAGTTGCATGTCAAGCGTGGAACAGGTCTCATGTGAGGACATGTAAAGTTTGTCCGCCGCTTCATCCCACTATGCCACCAATATCCAAAGTACAACTAAGAAGCAATAAAATGATCATCATCGGCCACATACTCATATGTGTACTACCCGTGCAAAGTATCTACGCATAGATCCGGCTCTGATACCACTGAAGGGTTCGCAACATAGCAAACAAAAATTTTCCTACGATGGGAACAACTATGTACCAAGATCTATCTACTAGATACAAACAACCGGATGTATATCCGTGAGAACATACCCTTGAAGACCGACAGCTTAACGAGTCCAAACTCGTGGTTGATGTAGACGATCTCTTGCCGATCTCAAGATCGAGAGGAAGTCCTAGCGCAAGAAAAGAATAAGCATCCGTGCTCGCACACACGCTCGAGGCACCGAGCAACCTCCGCCTCCTCGCTCCAGCGATGCGGAAGCACAACTCTTTCTTGCCGAAAAGCCACTGGGAACATGTATCTCGCTAGTCCGAGACCATGGGGATAAATTCTAGAGGGGAGAGAGATCCTTCACGAGGAGGTGTGGTGTGAGAGGAGGAGGGGGGCCTTTATGGGAGAGGGGGCACCCAAGGGCATGGCGCCCAGCCATGGGGCTGCCCCACCTCTTCCACATTCATGTGGGTGGAGCTCCCACTCAAAATGAAAAGCCTCCACTCCCATTAAAAAGCCTCCACTCAAAATCACTCACATGCATTAAATTTCCACCAAATTTAATGCAAGCTCTCATTTAAATAAAACTCTTTATTTATTTATTCAGAATTTTGTTAATTACTTTAATTAACAAAAATTCACATAAAACCCTTGCTAGTATTCCATTTCACATGCGTAACCAGTTTGCCAATTTCAACCGAAAGCTTTTTGTCTAGTGAAATAAATTCCTGCGCTTTCCTTTTCTTTTCGGCATGAAACTTTTGCTCCAATTGGATGTCGGTGTCTCTTAAGTGTGTCACCCTACGGTTCACGAATAATGTGGACATGATCGAGACCCCTCTCAGATCAATAATCAGAAGCGGGATCTGGAGACCCATACTGACTCCCACACATTCAACGATGACTTTCTTGTGATCGTCGGAACCTTTTACGCTAGTATCTTAATCCTTTTGTTTCGCGATATATTACATGTCCAAGATTCGATCATCGGTATCTCCATTCCTAGTTTGATCTTGTTACCGACATGCACTCTTTTCTCGTTCCCGTGATATAACATTCTAGTGATCAAATCACTTGCTTGCAAGCTAATCAATGTGATATCACCGAGAGGGCCCAGAGCATATCTATCCGTCATCGGGATGAAAAAATTCCACTCGATCCATGGGCCTCAACATAACACTTTATTAGTTCGAATCCATCTTTATAATCACCTCATTACGGTGTGACGTTTGATGTTATCAAGAAACTCTTCCTGTTAGTGATTGACATAATCTCATGGTCTAAGGATTAGGATCACTTCGTAAGTTGTTATAGCAATATAAACTCAATGACTTTGATCGTAATGCTATACCTCGGATGAATGTTCATCACACCATTACACTAATGTTGTGATCCCATTATTAACAACATCCAATGTCCATGATCAGGAAACCTTGATCATCTTGTTAATCAACGAGCTAGTTTATAAGAGAGGCATAACTAGGAACTTTCTATTTGTTTATTAAACACACATGTATTAACGTTTCCGTATTAATACAATTATAGCATGCAAAATAAACATTTATCATAAACAAGGAATATGATAATAACCACTTTCTTATTGCCTCTCGGGCATATTCCCTTCAGTCTCCCACTTGCACTAGAGACAATAATCTAGTTTGAGAACTTTGCGTATTGAACACCTATGGCTTTCTGGTGTTCCATATACGCAATTGCAAGTGGTTAACATAATCTACGGATCTAACGCTTTCAGGTCCGTGTGTATTTGCATGTCTTTGCGTCTTCACGCATCACTCATTCTCCAATGAGATGGCATTGTATAAATTTGGTCTTTCGGTGAGACCTTTAGTTCCTTGGGGTTAAAACACGTCGATACTATTGTCATACAATATATCTTTAGTGTTAGCCTGCTATAACCACACCTTAGTTTGATAACAAACTACTTGACACAAATTCTCCTTTGTCGCTACTATAGCAGTCATATACTTAGCCTTTTGTTGTAGTATTCGTCACAATGTCTTAATTTTGGAACTCTTCCAAATACATCATGGAATCTCCTTTCCATTACATTGTGCCACCCATAGTTTAAATTGAGATAAACTTACTTTGTATCTTGTGACAAAACTAGTATCAATGTAACGCTTTACAATGAACTATTTTTAATTGTTTGTCACCTCTACACAAACATATTCTTAGTTCTTCCAAAAGATCATAAGAATATCCTCACTATCGTCCAATGATCATTTTATGATTCATTCTGGTATATGCTCATAACACTTAGAGCATAGGACATATCTGGATGTGTACATATCATGGTATGATTGATCAAAAAATTCTCGTGATTGCACTCATCAAGTGTCAAAGCACTTGAATCTTGTTTCACTTATCAAGTGTCGATACACTTGAATCTTGATTCAATTCCTTTCCATGCAAAAAGAACTGTTTCTTGCTTTCTATATTGAACTCCTTCAATATCTCATATATGTACGTTTGGCATAAACATATTAGCGTTACATACATCCACTATAGACATTCATGCTAAATATTCGGGTTTTGCCTAAGTCTTTCATCGAAATGAAATTCTTAACCTTTGTCAATAAAAGATACATCATTTCTAATCAACAAGATGTCCTTCACATAATGTATTAGAAATATGTCTCAACTCCCACTTAATTTCTTGAAAATGCAAGCATCTTCATCGTCTCCTGATGAAAAACTCCTTTTCATCATGGTGAAGATTCCAACTCCGCGATGCTTACTTCAACCATTGAAGTTTGCATGCCCTTTTAGCATCCTTTGAATTTAACAAAACCATTTGGACCGTGTCATGTACACGTCCTAGGTAACCATTCTATTAGAAGAACTTTGTTTTGTTTATTCATCTACCATATACCAAATTATATGTAGTGGTTGCTACTTTAATCCGTTCAGACTAAATATCGCTATGAAAGATCAAATCTTGTCATAGTCAACTCCTTGAACATTGTCATAAAATACTTTACGACATGTCGAATATTTCATAGATGTGAGACATCCATGTCTGTTTCTTTATAGATCCAAATACGACCGATAGGTTTTTACACCTTTCCGGAGGGTCTTCCAAGTTCAAAACTTGATTTCTCGTGTATGGAACTATCACAGATTTTATGGCTTCAAGCCATTTGACGGAGTCAGGGCCCATCATCGCTTCTTTGTATGTATTCGGTTCATCATTATCAAACAATAATGATTTACTCTCAAATCTTGCATTTGATGGTTTAACCGACCTTCTTGGTTCAATAGGAACTTTAGACCTCCGTGACCACAACCTTTGAGGCACATAAGCTATGAGCATTATGGCAGCCTCCAGAACGATTTCTGGCTTGTTAACTCAAAGACATTTAGCTAAGGTTCGTTAACCTTATCAAAGTTCTATTGTCCTCCCACTTAACTTTTATGAAAAATTCCTTCTTCAAGAAACTTCACATTTCAAGCGACAAACCCTTTTGTCCTCTGTTAAGGTGTTAAGGAATAACCAATTGTTATTCGGAATAACCTACAAAGACATGCTCATCCGAATTCGGTTGTAAACATCTTATTTATGTTTAGCATACCAAAATTTAAGAAATGACAACTTGGGTTTTACCCCAAACCATAAGTTCCATGGTGTCATTTCAACGGATCTAGATGGAGCTCTTTTCAGTGTAAAAGCGGTAGTCTCTAAAGCTTTAATCTTTTAAAACATAATGGCAGTTTTATAAATAACACCTTTGATCCAACCATGTCTCACAAGGTTTCATTACAAATCTCAAACACTCCATACTCCTATGGTGTTTCGGGATATGTAAATCTAGGTGTTTTGCTAAACTTGCAACTCAAATAAATCCCTTTATGATAAAATCATAATTCATTTATTTTCTTGTTACACTTGTAACTCAAATAAATCCCTTTATGACCAAATCATAATTCATTTATTTTTCTTGTTACAATGATTTTCCACTTCATCTTGAAAGTCTTTGAAAACGTTTTTCAAATATTTCATACTTCTTTCTCATTAAGTGAATATTCACTCAAATTTCCAGAGAAAGTATATGAAGTTGAAACCCATCGCCATTTACACATAATGGACTACATACATCGATATGTATAAATTCCAATATTTTAGTCGTTCGTTCTTCTTTGGCCTTTGAACGAAGTTTTAATTATCCCGAGAAAAGTCTCACAAGCGTCACTTGATCAAATCAAAGACTCCAAAAATCCATGAAAATGGAGTTTCTTCATGTTTTCTTTCTAATATAATTTAAACGGCGATGTCACTTCGTAAGTGATCTTCAAATCATTTGTCTTGTGACATTTTAGCATTAGGCTTTATGGATGTGATTTCTCCAACTAGATTTGTAAATCATCCATCTTATATGGAATACGGTAATTATTTGAACAACCTTTGTTCTCATAATACCTGATTTAAATAACAATTATTAAAACAAATCTTGAAGTCAAGCTTTGATGTCAACGAGAAATACAAACAACGGTTTGTTTGTTTTCGATGAACATAATCACATATTCTCTTGCTAGTTACTTAGGCCATTGTGGTTCATGAATTGCATTGTTCCGTATGAAATTTCATACCAACCAATTCGGTATCCAATACCCAAGAACCACATTGTTTAACAAGCAAAGAATACAACCATAACATGTATATCATATATATACCTAAATTGGATATTTCCAATCTTTTCTTTTCATCAAATATATTTTATAGATTCTCTTTCAGCATTTCCTTTTCCTTTTAAAAGAAACTATCAACATCAACAGTATGCCATATACATGACACATAGTACAAAGCGTGTATATTCAAATAATAATACCTTTGGACTTGCACTTTGAAGTAGATCACCATCATCAAAATGATCGGTATTCTTTCAAAATTCATTCTTTAGTAATCTTTTAGTGTAGTAAACATTTTACATACATATTCTATTCACCCTTATCATGACGACTTTCATGATCAAGCTACTGTAGCTTATAAAGGCGAATCATGAGTATAACATTACTTTCCAAAATCCTTTTGGATGATTAGGATGTCTAGCATCTCCAACCTTCGCAAATTCTCATCCAATATGAGAACATATATTATACTCTATCATATTGCAACCAAAACATTGTTTCAGATATCGTTATATCTGCCACACATGATGGTTTCTGAAACAATTCTTTCAGCTCCTAGATAAACTTGATGTTTAAATCAAGAATCATGGAGGCAAACATGATACTTAAGATACTAACACTGGAATTGTTACTCTCGATTTAATACCAATTATTAAATTTCACGGAGTAAATAGAGTTTGCTAAAAGTTTGCAATAGGACTTTAAACTTTGATTGACACTCAACACAATACGATACCAGTTCGTAAAGTATATATCCAGAATTCTATAGTTCTATTATCTCAATTACAACTATGCATAAGGTGGTGAACGAATGCCAATGACTACAACAAATTATGCAAATTCACTTTGATTTAATTTATGATAAATTGAGTTCTACTAATCCAAATTAGAAATGAACTCCCACTCAAAAACGACATCCCTCGTGTCTTTTTGGTGATTACATGAACCAAATCCACTACACCAAGTCCGATCATCACGTGAGTCGGTATAGCTTCAAAGGCGAGCATCCATATGGTCATCATATCAAAACATATGACTCATGCTTAACCTTTCGGTCCGTGTTCCGAGGCCATGTCTGTACATGCTAGGCTCGTCAAGTAAGAACCTTAGTATTCGCGTGTGTAACTGTCTTACACCCGAGATATGCTCGTGGATTCAAGTACACCCGATCATCACGTGATGTCTTGAAGCGACGAAACATTGTCGGTGCATACTTAAGGAAGAACACATTCTTATCTTGATATCTAAATGAGGGATCATCTTATTTTGCTAATAAAACGCCAAACAAGCAATATAAGATGCTATCAAACATCACATGTTTATTAGTGAAATGTTATGGTTCCCGCAGATGATCTCTATCATGTGCATCGTGGTATGATCACTATCATACCTATATGTGTAAATCCAAGGTCTATGGAGTTTACACGCTATGCGTGTTGTAAGAGTATCATCTCATACTTCTACTTACAATACTACCATATCATAACACTAGCCCAGCAACAATCTAAACTAGACGTCTCTAATTTATCCATTGCAAGTTTTACGTGGCTTAGGGCTTTCGAGATAGAACCGTTCTTACCTACGAACATGAACCACAACGAGGATAACCAAATTGTTGACAACTTGTTGCAAATTAGATATTGACTATAGTAGGAGAGACAGACACCCGCTAGCCACTTATGCAAAACTAGTTGCATGTCAAGCGTGGAACAGGTCTCATGTGCGAGGACATGTAAAGTTTGTCCGGGCCGCTTCATCCCACTATGCCACCAATATCCAAAGTACAACTAAGAAGCAATAAAATGATCATCATCGCCCACATACTCATATGTGTACTACCTGCAAAGTATCTACGCATAGATCCGCTCGATACCCTTTGAAGGGTTCGCAGATAGAAAACAAAAATTTTCCTACGATGGGAACAACTATGTACCAAGATCTATCTACTAGATACAAACAACGGCGGATGTATATCCAGAGAGAACATACCCTTGAAGACCGACAAAGCTTAACGAGTCCAAACTCGTGGTTGATGTAGACGATCTCTTGCCGATCTCAAGATCGAGAGGAAGTCCTAGCGCCAAGAAAACAGCAAGCATCCGCTCGCACACACGCTCGAGGCACCGAGCAACCTCCGCCTCCTCGCTCCAGCGATGCAGGAAGCACAACTCTTTCTTGCCGAAAAGCCACCGGGAACATGTATCTCGCTAGTCCGAGACCATGGGGATAAATTCTAGAGGGGAGAGAGATCCTTCACGAGGAGGTGTGGTGTGAGAGGAGGAGGGGCCTTTATACGGGAGAGGGGGCACCCAAGGGCATGGCGCCCAGCCATGGGGCTGCCCCCACCTCTTCCACATTCATGTGGTGGAGCTCCCACTCAAAATGAAAAGCCTCCACTCCCATTAAAAAGCCTCCACTCAAAATCCACTCACATGCATTAAATTTCCACCAAATTTAATGCAAGCTCTCATTTAAATAAAACTCTTTTATTTATTTATTCAGAATTTTGTTAATTACTTTAATTAACAAAATTCACATAAAACCCTTGCTAGTATTCCATTTCACATGCGTAACCAGTTTCAGCAATTTCAACCAAACAGCTTTTGGTGTCTAGTGAAATAAATTCCTGCGCTTTCCTTTTCTTTTCGGCATGAAACTTTTGCTCCAATTGGATGTCGGTGTCTCTTAAGTGTGTCACCCTACGGTTCACGAATAATGTGGACATGATCGAGACCCTCTCGATCAATAATCGAAGCGGATCCGAGACCCATACCGACTCCCACACATTCAACGATGACTTTCTTGTGATCGTCGGAACCTTTACGCTAGTATCTTAATCCTTTGTTTCGCGATATATTACATGTCCAAGATTCGATCATCGGTATCTCCATTCCTAGTTTGATCTCAAATCGACATGCACTCTTTTCTCGTTCCCGTGATATAACATTCTAGTGATCAAATCACTTGCTTGCAAGCTAATCAATGTGATATCACCGAGAGGGCCCAGAGCATATCTATCCGTCATCGGGATGAACAAATTCCACTCTCGATCCATGGGCCTCAACATAACACTTTATTAGTTCTGAATCCATCTTTATAATCACCATGTTACGGTGTGACGTTTGATGTTATCAAGAAACTCTTCCGGTGTTAGTGATTGACATGATCTCATGGTCTAAGGATTAGGATCACTTCGTAAGTTGTTATAGCAATATAAACTCAATGACTTTGATCGTAATGCTATACCTCGGATGAATGTTCATCACACCATTACACTAATGTTGTGATCCCGTTATTAACAACATCCAATGTCCATGATCAGGAAACCTTGATCATCTTGTTAATCAACGAGCTAGTTTATAAGAGAGGCATAACTAGGAACTTTCTATTTGTTTATTAAACACACATGTATTAATGTTTCCGTATTAATACAATTATAGCATGCAAAATAAACATTTATCATAAACAAGGAATACGATAATAACCACTTTATTATTGCCTCTCGGGCATATTCCCTTCATGCCCGATCTTTTGCCGTAGTATTAAATATAGCATCCGGTGTTTATTCTAGCGTTTTGCTTCTTCGCGGATAAGGCCGTTGAGTTGATGCGAGTGTCGACCCGATCTTCGGTTGAACCTTTGGCAATGTTTTCAGGCGAGCATCTCCCCCTTTCTACCTATCTTACTTTTATAGTATTTATTCCATCCTGTTGATCTATTGCGATCTGTGTCGCGTTGCTCTAGTTTTCGTACCCGAGATATCCCTTGCAGCCTTATATTGCCTTGGACACATCCTATTACCTGTTGTTTGGTAGATAGTTGGACTTGCGCGTCGTAGTCGCTTGCTCAAGTGCTGTTGCGTGTCGTCAAGTGCCACAGTTGTTGGTGTATTGCCGCATGTTTGATGTTGGAGATGGTCTTGGCTTTACTTATCGTTCACTTTAAATACTGTTTAACAACTAAAATTGAAGTAAGTAAGCAGAGGCACAGGTGGGCAATAGATGTTATTTGGTTGTTAACCGTCCACTTGTGTCCCGTAGGACCCCGAGTGCTTGATACCTGTTCCTTGATTTATCGCGCTATCCACATCCGGGAGGATTATGGGACCCCCCTGAGCCAGACCTTGATTCAGTCTTATTTCTTGGGGCCACAAACTAGTTTGAGGTTTTATTTACTATCCTGTACTTATGCCATGCTACTGTTTTATTACGATTGTGCGAGGAGCACACTGTACTGTTTAGGATCGGGACACGTTTTCGCGGTGTCGACAAGCCCAGTTTTGGGTTCCCAGTCGTCCACCCAAACCTCGGGTCCGTCTCGGAGTCAGCTAACTTCGTTGCGGGTGTACTCCAAGGGGTGGCCCCCTGAAATAATTCTGAATCCTGTGATTGCTTTGTCGTGAAGGCCTCGTTGGGTTTTGATTTGGTTTTTCCGAGGTTGATCGAGCGTGTGTTGCTATTGGTGCACCCAGGCCGGGTAAAACTTTCTGAAAGCCGTGTCCGCGGTTATGGACGACTTGGAGCACAGTATCTCGATCATAGACAACTATAACTGAAGTAGTGCTATAAATTTGACTATATAATGACTAGTAATCAGATTCACTACAACGGAATGGCTAAATAAAAGTACCAACAACTGCTGGGTTTTGGGTTATCTCATGCTAATTGTATCTGACTAGTAAGTGTTGCAACTATCACGGAATGGTTAACTAAAAGTGCCCACTGCTTACTTTATCAGGATGATTATCTAAACCTGACTAGTAATTGCTGCAACGATAACTGAATAAATAAAACTGCCAACTGTGTGAGTTCCTCGGTTGACTTCCTCGTTTGGTCTCGAGGGGGAATACCAGGATGGGATTGTTTGGTGTTAGTATCAGTCTGGTTCCGGATAGGTCTTTCTTACCCCTCTCTGATAGCCGCCAGTTATATCGAGTCTCTATAGGTTGTTTAGTGCATGCTGCGCTGCCGCTCAGTCCACCATACCTATGTAGGCGAGGACCGCCGAATTCTAGTCTCGCCGTGTACTGGCCTCAGTACTGACGCTCCTCTTTTTCCTTTGCCCTTTGTCGGCACCCCTTTTTGTTTAAGCAGGTTTTGAGATCGACGTCGTTAGTGGTTACCCTTCCGGCTTGGCTCAGGGTTATGGACGCCATTGGTTATTCTTCAGGGCTCTTAGCCCCATTTGCATCTTGTCCGTAGTCGGACGCTCCATCGTTTTCAAGGTGATTTGGATCTTTGTACCGTATATCTGTATTCTTGACTCATTGAGTCGGTGTTGTATATATTTCTGTTCTGTGGGTCCCATCGAGGACTGTTGTGTAATGTTATTACTTCGTTTTCCACCCGCACGAAAGTGCCTGGTGGGCACCTTTGAATCGTTTCTATGCGGGTTTGGCGGGAAGCGCTAAAACTTGCATAGGGTCGATTCTGAGGGTGTTACAGAGTGGTATCAGAGCTCAGCAGTTGTTTACCCTTCATGTCATGTTGTTTATCTAAGGAGAGCACCTCTAGTGAACTATGGATCCCGGTCCAATCTTTACCATTGATACATCTTCCACTGTTACTTGTTTACTTGCTACAAACCATTACCTTCCATACCATACGTTTAATCCTTTGTTACAGCAAACCAGTGAGTTTGACAATCTCACTGATTCGTTGGGGCAAAGTCTTGAGTTTGTGTTGTCCAGGTCTCCGCGTTGCTTGCAACACCTGTGTGACGTTTCCTTTCTCCTACTGGTTCGATAACCTCGGTTTCTTACTGAGGGAAAACTTGCTGTTGTGTTGCTTCATATCTTGCTCTTGGGGTTCCCAACAGGCTTCACATAAGTTGTGCATCCATCAAGGAGGCAGGCGCATGGGCGCGGTGTAGATCCTTGATGCCGAAAGTCGGAGTAGAGGCACAACGATGACGACGGCGGTGGGCGACTCAATCCGATCTAAGCTCGGTAAACCAAAAAAGGAAAACCGATCAAGAGATCGGAAAAAAACTTACAGGACAGCCGATTACGGATCAGCGAACGAACCCTACGTACGGGTTGCGCGACCCCCGGCGTAGATCATGGAGATCGACCTCCCCGGGGGGTGGCGCGGCGGAAGCGTGTTGCTCGGCTAGCGCGGCGCCATGGCAGGCAGCGGCGCTAGGGTTTGGGAAGTAGCGGCGGCGACGCTAGGTGGATGCGGCGGCGGCTAGGTCAAGGTTCTTGCCGCTCTGATACCATGTAGAACGATAGAGAATGAGATTGGCAAAATTTGTTAGATGTATTATTAAGCCTCATGGGCGAGTATATATATATGCGTATACGGATCAACTTGGAGTACAAGACAAGACACAAATCCTATCTCTAACTAATTTACCTCCCGTTAAAAAAAACTAATTTACCCCTAACCGTTATTATACTCTAACACAAACCACATGATATGGGGATAGGCGGGCCAGAGGTACAGCGGATATAAGTTCAATCGTATATTTGAAATCCGGTGGACAAAAACAATTGAGGTGATGTGTTGTATAAGGATTGAGCTTGCAAACATTAAATGCTTTATTATAGTGGGGATTAACTCTATTGATATTATAGTAGAGATAACATTCCATATCTTAATGTGTACAATCCCACTATAATTGAGAAATAGTTTGTTACATTAATTGTTATTAAATGTTGTGCCGTTGAAAGGTGTACCAACATGGAAAATTACGGTACCACACCTTACCATTACGTGACACTAAATTTCGGTCATCTTCTATAATCTACCAAGGGGAAACCCTTCTAATGCCGTAGAAAAGATGGCACGGCGAATGACCATTCCCAGGGTAAAAAAACATCGTCTATCCACTTTTTTTAATACAGTTATATCTGGTGGCTTTTTTTGTCGCAACATCGCGAGCCTGACTTATAAGGCATGTGCCCCGGCGTTTATGACCGCGTGTTCTGTTGTGGTGAGTCCAACATCATTCAATACTCTTTTATCTTAAGTTGTTTAGTTTAAGTAGTGTTCAAACTCTATTCCATTACTTAATCACATACATCCTCTTTCATTTAATATTTGCGGTCAATTCACACAAGGCAATTGACACATTGGTTGAAACGTCGTAAGTAAACATTTGCGAAGCTCTTCGTTGCAAGCGATATAAAAACTAAAAGAAATACTTCCACGAAAATGTGTTTTGATGAATCTGGTTGAATTGTTTCTAATTTTATCTCACATGATCCTTCATACTTTGCAAATTGTTTCTTTTGGTGTAGCCATACACATATAGAGGAAAGGTGTGAGGGTTTTTCATAGGTCACGCATTGTACATCATCTTTGCACTCTTTTGCAAACGGAGCTTGGCTCTGTTGGTTGGGTTCCCTGTGGTGGAACCAGCCCACCTAGGTTCAAGTCCTAGACTTGGCATGGGTGTTTGCATTTACCTGGATTTATTTTAGAATTATTCGGCACTACTCTTTCAGTGGTAGGTGACGTACCCGTCAACCGCGAGACGCCTATGGTGACATCTATGTTGTACTATGTTTTCAAAAAAAAAAACTTTGCACTCTTTTTGTAATGTGGTCTCCGTGATTCTTGGATCTGAAGCAACATAACTGTTTTCACCACTCCCTTCGGAAGGACAGGATTGTAACCTTGCAAGTCCCCCTCCCCAAGAGCTTGATGCCCCTAGCTTTGCTTGGGATCGTAATCTGACCCCGAATCATTAAGGTAGTACTCTGATTGTTGTGATTATTCTGCACTTGCCGTTCTTGATTGTCTTGGAACCGATTTCTGGAGCTATCCTGATGGAGGGGTTAACCTCTTGGGTGCCCGATCTTCACGGATCTCGTGGTCAAATCGATGGGAAAGCGAGGGGAAAGGGAGAAGGTAGCGGAAGCGAACACACACCTCGCGAAGAACACGATGAACACACGCAAAACTCACACGATACAAGGCCGATTGCTCCCGAACGGCGGCCACCGGTCCGATAGAATCCTCGCAAGGAAAGATCGGTCAACGTGCTCCCTCAAATCCACATCGGAGAGGGCAGAACACCTTGAGGAGGGTCTTGACTTGGGGGCGAGAAACCGAGAACCCAAGGCCTTGTTCAACGATGGATGCGTGATGCAAAGTCCAATCGAGGTTGGTGACGATAGTCGGTCCCCTTGGTAAAGGGGATGAGGCAAAACTAGAGATTCCACAATGGGGGTTGTCTTTAGTCTATCATCTATGCCTAAGGGATACATGAGGGGTGGGGGCTCTATTTATAGGCCAACCACATAAACAAGGGTAGTTTGGGGATAAACTAGGCGAATAGGTAAGTAAAGGGGAATACATGGGTTGTGGCCCAACTGGTGCGCGCAGGCAGACATGACCGGTAGTACCGGACTTAGGACCGGTAGTACCGGTCATCACCGGTAGTACCGCTCTGGGACCGGTAGTACCGCTTGCGGTCTTGGAGCATCCGTTGGAGCCACAAGATAAGCGGTAGAAGGGCGGTAGTCTGCTGACCGGTAGTACGGTTCGACAACCGGTAGTACCGCTGGACACTGCATTGCCGACCTGTCTTCTTCCGTCTCCTCTTCCAAGCCTCCGTCTTGTCGGGCTTGATGTTCCGGGCTTCCTCCCTTGCCTCCGTACTGGTCGGTGTGAACCTATCATGCATATGTGACGGAGTATGAAGTCGCATACCATTCAATAGGGTAGGAAGTGAGCTTGCATAGAGGAACGGATTCACCTTTGAAGTCCATGGCGAATTGGCGTAAGTTGGAGACCTTGATGTAGTAACGACCGTAGGTCGGGCTGCATCATCTCCCCTCCCTTCAAAAAGAGTCGTCCTCGACTCTCCATGTTCATCACGAAGTAGAAAAGGTCGAAGGACATCCTCGATCCTGGGGTTCACCATATAGTCGTCCTCGGGAAGATTGACTTGACAACACTTCGATGTTCCTTCACCTTCCTTGAAGCCTACAAAGCTCACAACAAAAGCAAAGCAACACTCAAAGCGTAGCCAATTCATGAAGATTATAGCATGAGTCCTCAAGTAGAAGGAAGTCACCTTAGCTTGTAGATATAGCTCAAAGAAGTGTAGCCATAGGTAACTCTCTTCGGTTCTTCTTGTCAACATATAGTCCATAGAGGTTGACGTGTATGCATTTGTACCTTCATATAACAAAGACCAAGCAACATATGTTTGTGTGTGATAGAGGAGCATGTCATTTGTGGCATGTCCATTCTTGTTCACAACACGATTAGCACAACTCGAGTATAGCAAACGGGATGCATATGCAAGGTCAATGTGCATGGAAATCGTTTGAACATCATCCAAATGTGGAAACTCAAAAACTCCATATAACATAGAAGTGTGGCATTCAAAGCATTGTATCCAAATTTCAAACAACATCTTTGATGCAAGAATAGGAGAATTTGGCAAAAACACACACGGAAGCATATCCAAAACAAAAGTATTATGTTTGCAAACAAACCAAATGAAAGAGCAAGTGGTGCTTATGTTTGTTGCAACAACAAGACGAGATTCTTGGAAGCTCTCATGACAATTCATGCTCTTAATGGAATTGTGGTTGCACCCAAAACATCGGAAAGAGAAAATGTTCAACATTTTTGTTGCAACACACAAAGCATCATTATCTAAAAGCGAAGAAGCATGAATGTCACAAGGGAAAATAATACCATTAACATGCTTGCAAGCAAACCATAGGAAAGAACAATTTGTCCACATGAAAGATGCAAATCATGCAAAAGGTATCAGAGTTGGGTTCGATCTTGAACTCACTTGTGGGATGCTCTCAAGAGCTCTTTTTGTCAACTCGTGCTCAACCGAGGTTGACATGATAATGCGGGTACCTACACACATCATACACAAAAGGGAGAATGTGTGTGCATGGTGGAGATACACATCATCCATCATGACGTATCTCTTCTTGTGCACATCACCATTAATGTTAATCAAGTACGACATAGATGCATGGTGAGTATGCAAGTGGGGAACATGCTTATCATGGCAATCATCAAAATCTCCAAAAATTGAGAAAGCTATGGGGGCCATCTCATTATAACGCATATGATCAATATTGTTGCAAGCAAAATAAGTGAAATAGCAAGCATTCATCTTATCGCAAGCAACGGGAGAAATTGAATGACTAGCATGACAAGACAAGTCCGAAGTAATTGGAGGATACACACAAGATGCATAGCATGGCATGTTTATGGCAATGAGTTCGCAATCAAACAATTCCACATGATCAATATGATGCAAAGGCAAATCATCACATGGGAATATGAGTGAAGCATATGTAATGTCACAAGTATCATCCATTGAAGGGTTCGCAACATAGAAAACAAAAATTTTCCTACGATGTGAACTATATACCAAGATCTATTTATACTAGATACAAACAACGGGCGGATGTATATCCGTAGAGAACATACCCTTGAAGACCGACAAAGCTTAACGAGTTCAACTCGTGGTTGATGTAGACGATCTCTTGCCGATCTCAAGATCGAGAGGAAGTCCTAGCGCCGCAAATCAGCAGCGCATCCGTGCTCGCACACACGTTCGAGGCACCGAGCAACCTCCGCCTCGCCTCCAAATGATGCAGCGGAAGCACAACTCTTTCTTGCCGAATAGCCACCGGGAACATGTATCTCGCTAGTCCGAGACCATGGGGAATAAATTCTAGAGGGGGAGAGAGATCCTTCACGAGGAGGTGTGAGTGAGAAGTGAGAGGAGGGGCTCCTTTTATAGGAGGAGGGGGGGAACCCCAAGGGGGTGGCCGGCGCATGGGGGCTGCCCCTGCTCCCTCTTCATGTGGGTGGACACTCCACTCACAAAACCTCCATATTCCCTCCACTCAAAAGTCCACTAAAAATCCCATTAAATTTCCACCAAATTTAATGCAAACTCTCATTAAATAAAACTTTTATTTTATTCAGAATTTTGTCAATTACTTTAATGACAAACATTCACAATAACCCCTTGCTAGAATTCTATTTCACATGCATAACCACTTTATGCAATTTCACCCAAAACCTGCTTTGGTATCTAGTGAAATAAATTCGCGCTTGTTTATTCTTTCGCATGAAACATTTGCTCCAATTGGATGTCGGTGTCTCTTAAGTGTGTCACCCTACGGTTCGTGAATAATGCGGACATGATCGAGACCCTCTCGATCAATAATCGAAGCGGATCCGAGACCCATCTCGACTCCCACACATTCAACGATGACTTTCTTGTGATCGCTTAACCTTTACGCTAGTATCTTAATCCCTTTGTCTCACGATATATTACATGTCCGAGATTCGATCATCGGTATCTCCATACCTAGTTTGATCTCATCGACATGCACTCTTTTCTCGCTCCGTGATATAACATTCTAGTGATCAAATCACTTGCTTGCAAGCTAATCAATGTGATATCACCGAGAGGGCCCAGAGTATATCTATCCGCCATCGGATGAACAAATTCCACTCTTGATCCATGAGCCTCAACATAACACTTTGTTAGTTCGAATCCATCTTTATAATCACCACATTACGGTGACGCTTGATGTTATCAAGAAACTCTTCCGTGTTTTTGATTGACATGATCTCATGGTCTAAGGATTAGGATCACTTCGTAAGTTGTTATAGCAATATAAACTCAATGACTTTGATCGTAATGCTATACTTCGGATGAATGTTCATCACATCATTACACTAATGTTGTGATCCGTTATTAACAACATCCAATGTCCATGATCGTGAAACCTTGATCATCTTGTTAATCAACGAGCTAGTTTATGAGAGAGGCTTAACTAGGAACTTTCGCTTGTTTATTAAACACACATGTATTAACGCTTCCGTATTAATACAATTATAGCATGCAAAATAAACATCTATCATATACTTGGAATACACATAATAAACAATTTATTATTGCCTCTCGTGGCATATTCCTTCGCCTCCCACTTGCACTAGAGACAATAATCTAGTTACATAGTGATATATCTAACACCCATTGAGTTCTCGTGATCATGTTTTGCTCTAGGAGAGTTTTAGTCAACGGATCGCTACATTGAGATCCGTATGTACTTTTACAAATCTTTATATCTCCATCCTTGACATGCTCATGGATGGAGTGAAACCGCGCTTAATATGCTTGGAATGCTTGTGAGACCTTGGCTCTTTGGCATTGGCAATGGCACCATTGTTGTCACAATAGATCACCATTGGGTCCAACGCTTTGCCACAACTCCTAGTTCGGATATGAACTCCTTCATCCAAATCGCTTCTCGAGCCGCTCAAGCAAAGCAACATATTCGCCTCCGTTGTTGATCCCGCTACCACAGGTTGTTTGGAGCTCCTCCAACTAACCTTCCGCCATTCATGAGAAATACGTATCCGGATTGAGACTTAGAGTCATCCGGATCGGTGTCAAAGCTAGCGTCGACATAACACTTAGCGACGAGCTCTTCTTCACCTCCATATACAAGAAACATATCCTTAGTCCTTCTTAAGTACTTAAGGATATTCTTGACCGCTATCCAAAGGTTCAACTCGATCCGATTGGTACCTACTAGTCAAACTAATAGCGTGTGCCACATCCGTCTTGTACATAGCATGGCGACATTATAGAGCCTATGGTCAAGCATAGGGACTTTGTCCATTATCTCTTTTCTTCCTAAGCCGGGACTTTGAGTCTTACTCAATGTCTTACCTTGCAACATAGGTAAGAACCCTTCTTACTTCCGGCCCATTTTAAACTTCTTTAAAATCTTATCAAGGTATGTACTTATGATAGCCTATTAGGCGCCTAGATCTATCTCTATAGATCTTTATGCCTAATATGTATGACGCTCACCTAGGTCCTTCATTGAAAATTTGTCGCTTAGATAACTTTTAACACTGTTTAAAGTTCTATATCATTTCGATCAATAATATGTCATCCACATATAATATCGTAAATGCCACATTGCTCCCACTCACTTTCTTGTAAATACAAGCTTCTCCATAAGTTTGGACAAATCCAAACTCTTTGATCACCTCATCAAAGCGGAGATTCCAACTTCGATGCTTGCTTCAATCCATAGATGGATCGCTGAAGCTTGCACACCTTGTTAGCATCCTTAGGATCGACAAAACCCTTTGGTTGTATCATATACAACTCTTCTTCAATATTACCATTGAGAAACGCGTTTTTACATCCATCCGCCATATTTCATAATAGAAATATGCAGCAATTGCTAACATAATCCTAATCGACTTTAGCATCGCCACGGAGAGAAAGTCTCATAGTAGTCAACTCCTTGAATTTGTCGAAACCCCTTTGCGACAAGTCGAGCTTTATAGATGGTCACATTACCATCAACATCGCTTTTCCTTTGAAAATCCATTTGTTCTCCACGGCCTTCGGTCGTGAGGTAATTCCACCAAGTTCCAAACTTGATTTTCATACATGGATTCCATCTCGATTTCATGGCTTCTAACCATTTGTTGGAACGGGCTCATCATCGCTTCTTCATACGTCGCAGGTCATTATTTTCATCAACCATGAAATTTATGACAGATTTCGTGACAGCTCGAGCCGCACGCGTCTGCTTGACCTACGAGGTTCGGTAGTACTCTCTTCGGAGTTTCATGATCATTATCATTAGTTCCTCTTCAACAGTGGAGCCAACTCGAACAACTTCCGCACTGCGCTACCCGCCATACTTTGAAGAGAAGGTTCCATAACCTCTTGAGTTCTACCTTCCGACTACTCACACCTTTCATGAAACTCTTTCTAGAAAGGATCCATTCTGGCAACAAAAACCTTGCCCTCGGATCTGATAGAAGGAATACCCAATAGTTTCTTTAGGGTATCCTATGAAGACGCATTTTTCCGCTTTGGGTTCGAGTTTATCCGGTTGAAGTTTCTTCACATAAACATCGCATCCCCAAACTTTAAGAAATGACAGCTTAGGTTTGTTTCAAACCACAATTCATACGGTGTCTTTTCAACGGATTTAGATGGTGCCCGATTTAAAGTGAATGCAGCAGTTTCTAGTGCATAACCCCAAAATGACAACGGCAAGTCCGTCGAGACATCATAGATCGAACCATATCTAATAAAGTACGACACGACGTTCCGACACACCATTTCATTGTGGTGTTCGGCAGTGTGAGTTGTGAAACAATTCCACACTCTTTCATGTGGGTGCTAAACTCAGAACTTAGATACTCACCACGGTCGCATCAGTAGAAATTTGATCTTTCTATTACGATGATTTTCCACTTCATTCGAAATTCCTTGAACTTTTCAAAGGTTTCAGACTTGTGTTTCATCAAGTAGATATAACCATATCTACTCAAATCATCCGTGAAAGTAACAAAATAACGATATCCACCTCACAAACACACTCATTGGACCACATACATCGAATGTATGATTTCCAATAAATCATCGCCTGCTCCATTGAACCGAAAACGGCGTTCTAGTCATCTTGCCCATAAGGCATGGCTCACATGTATCAAATGATTCATAATCAAGTGATTCCAAAAGTCCATCCGAATGGAGTTTCTTCATGCTTAATGCCAATATGACCTAGACGGCGATTGCCACATATATGCGGATATATCATCATTAAGTTTAATCCTTTTAGCATCAACATTATGAATATGTGTAACATTATCATTGAGATCTAACAAAATAAACCATTCATCATCGGTGCATGACCATAAAAGATTTCATTCATATAAATGGAACAACCATTGTTCTCGATTTAAATGAATAACCACTTTGCATCAAACATGATCCATACAATGTTCATGCTCGGCACGTGCACCGATAACATTTATTTAAGTTTATGACTAATCCCGACGTAAGTGGAGAGGCAGCGTTCGACGGCGATCACATCAACGTTTGATCCATTGCCGACACGCATCTTGACCTCACCCTTGCTAGCGGTCGCTTGTTCCGCAGCCTCGATTCGAGTTACAAATATTAGCAATCGAACCGTATCAAATACCCAAAGCATCTGAGCACTAGTCAAGTACACATCAATAACATGTATATCATATATACCTTTGTTTGCCTTGCCGCCTTCTTGTCCGCCAGATACTTGGGGCAGTTATGCCCGATGGCATCCCTTACAATAGTAGCACTTCGGAATCGACTTAGGTCCAACTCGGGTTTCTTTTCAGCGGCAACAGCTTGCCGCCTTACTTCCTTCCGCTTTCCCTTCTTGTCTTTCTTGAAACCAGTGTTCCTATTGATCATCAACACTTGATGTTCCTTTTGATCTCCACTTCGCAGATTTAAGCATTGATGAAGCTCGGGAGAGACTTCTTCATGCCTTGCATATTATAGTTCATCACGAAGCTCTTATAGCTAGGTGGCGTAGACTGCAGAACACGATGGATGCCTAAGTCAATGGGAATCGTTATTCCCAAGGACACAAGCTTATCGGCATAACCCGACATCTTGAGTACATGCTCACTAACGGAGTGCTCTTCCATCATGCAACTAAAGAAGTTTTCTCAAGCATTGTAGCTCTCTGCAAGATGTGTGTCGAAAATCATTTTCAACTCACCCATTGTATCAAATGCATTGCCGTTTTGAAACGTCAAGTTCGGCTCTAGCCCATACAATATGCCGCAATGAACTAAGTTGTGGTCCTCCCGACGAGTCCGATAGACATTCTTCTCCTCGTCGGGGCATCATCAAAGGTGGGGCCTAACGCTTCTAGCACATATTGCTTTTGTGCAGCAGAGGAGAATCCTCAAATTCATGGCCCATTCAAGAAAGTTGCTACCGCTCGTTGCTAGTTTCTCTTTCTCCATGAACGCATTGAAATTAAAAGGTGTGGTGCCATCTACAACAGAATTTGTAAAGTTTAGACTAAGTGTATGATAGATTGAGTTCAACTAATCTATATTACGAATGAACTCCCACTCAAAAGCGACATCCCTCGTGTCCTTTTGGTGATTACATGAACCAAATCCACTACACCAAGTCCGATCATCACGTGAGTCGGTATAGCTTCAAAGGCGAGCATCAAATGGGCATCATATCAACTATATGACTCATGCTTAACCTTTCGGTCTGTGTTCCGAGGCCATGTCTGTACATGCTAGGCTCGCCAAGTTAGAACCTTAGTATTTGCGTGTGTAACTGTTTTACACCCGAAGTATGGTCGTAGATCCAAGAACACCCGATCATCACGTGATGTCTTGGAGCGACGAAAACATAATCGGTGCATACTAAAGGAAGAACACATTCTTATCTTGATATTTAAATGAGGGATCATCTTATTATGCTTAACAAAGCGCTAAACAAGCAATATAAGATGTAACCAAACATCATATGTTTATTAGTGAAATTATATGGTTCCCGCAGATGATCTCTATCATGTGCATCGTGGTATGATCACTATCATACCTATATGTGTAAATCCAAGGTCTATGGATTTTACATGCTATGTGTGTTGTAAGAGTATCATCTCATACTTCTACTTACAACACTACCATATCATAACACTAGCCCAGCAACAATCTAAACTAGACGCCTCTAATTTATCCATTGCAAGTTTTACGTGGCTTAGGGCTTTCGAGATAGAACCGTTCTTACCTACGAACATGAACCACAACGAGGATAATCAAATTGTTGACAACTCGCTTGCAAAATAGATATTGACTATAGTAGGAGAGACAGACACCCGCTAGCCACTTATGCAAACTAGTTGCATGTCAAGCGTGAACAGTCTCATGTGCGAGGACATGTAAAGTTTGTCCGCCGCTTCATCCCACTATGCCACCAATATCCAAAATCACAACAAAGGAGCAACAACATGATCATCATCGCCCACATACTCATATGTGTACTACCCGTAAAGTATCTACGCATAGATCCGCTCGATACCATCAAGGGTTCGCAACATAGAAAACAAAAATTTTCCTACGATGTGAACTATATACCAAGATCTATTTATACTAGATACAAACAACGGGGATGTATATCCGTAGAGAACATACCCTTGAAGACCGACAAAGCTTAACGAGTTCAACTCGTGGTTGATGTAGACGATCTCTTGCCGATCTCAAGATCGAGAGGAAGTCCTAGCGCCGCAAATCAGCAAGATCCGTGCTCGCACACACGCTCGAGGCACCGAGCAACCTCCGCCTCCTCGCCCAGCGATGCAGCGGAAGCACAACTCTTTCTTGCCGAATAGCCACCGGAACATGTATCTCGCTAGTCCGAGACCATGGGGATAAATTCTAGAGGGGAGAGAGATCCTTCACGAGGAGGTGTGAGTGAGAAGTGAGAGGAGGGCTCCTTTTATAGGAGGAGGGGGACCCCAAGGGGTGGCAGGCGCATGGGGACTGCCCTGCCCTCCCTCTTCATGTGGGTGGACACTCCACTCACAAAACTCCTCCATATTCCCTCCACTCAAAAGTCCACTCAAAATCCCATTAAATTTCCACCAAATTTAATGCAAACTCTCATTAAATAAAACTCTTTATTTTATTCAGAATTTTGTCAATTACTTTAATGACAAACATTCACAATAACCCTTGCTAGAATTCTATTTCACATGCATAACCACTTTATGCAATTTCACCCAAAACCGTTTTAGGTATCTAGTGAAATAAATTCGCGCTTGTTTATTCTTCGGCATGAAACATTTGCTCCAATTGGATGTCGATGTCTCTTAAGTGTGTCACCCTACGGTTCGTGAATAATGCGGACATGATCGAGACCCTCTCGATCAATAATCGAAGCGGGATCCGAGACCCATCGACTCCCACACATTCAACGATGACTTTCTTGTGATCGCGGAACCTTTTACGCTAGTATCTTAATCCCTTTGTCTCACGATATATTACATGTCCGAGATTCGATCATCGGTATCTCCATACCTAGTTTGATCTCTATCGACATGCACTCTTTTCTCGTTCCGTGATATAACATTCTAGTGATCAAATCACTTGCTTGCAAGCTAATCAATGTGATATCACCGAGAGGGCCCAGAGTATATCTATCCTTCATCGGATGAACAAATTCCACTCTTGATCCATGAGCCTCAACATAACACTTTGTTAGTTCTGAATCCATCTTTATAATCACCTGTTACGGTGTGACGCTTGATGTTATCAAGAAACTCTTCCGTGTTAGTGATTGACATGATCTCATGGTCTAAGGATTAGGATCACTTCGTAAGTTGTTATAGCAATATAAACTCAATGACTTTGATCGTAATGCTATACTTCGGATGAATGTTCATCACATCATTACACTAATGTTGTGATCCCGTTATTAACAACATCCAATGTCCATGATCAGGAAACCTTGATCATCTTGTTAATCAACGAGCTAGTTTATGAGAGAGGCTTAACTAGGAACTTTCTGTTTGTTTATTAAACACACATGTATTAACGTTTCCGTATTAATACAATTATAGCATGCAAAATAAACATCTATCATATACTTGGAATACACATAATAAACAATTTATTATTGCCTCTCAGGGCATATTCCCTTCATCCATAGCATGCATATCCTCACAATTCATCATGTCCACTAGTGGGATCATGGCATCATCAACACCCTTATTGTTACCTTGTTCATACCTCTCATATGAAGTGGGTGTTGTGGAAGTAATGGCCTCCTTGTGGACGACTTCGTCTTCTTCATGTAGCCATGGCGTAGCATCATCTTCGTGCACCATGTACATCTTCTCCAATTGAGGCATCATTGCTTCATGACTTGGCGCTTCTTCATCCATGGAACCTAGCACAACACAAGAGAACACACTAGAGGTAGAGGGTAAGTTGTTAGAAATCGAAATGGTCTCACTTGACCTATCAACTACCACTCTCAACTCACTAGGAGTATCGCTCATGCCCTCCAAGTGGAAGCACTCAATCTCACATAAGGTGGAGTCACTCATCTCACTCTTGTTCTCACTCAAGTGGGCTAAGTGGCTCTCATACTCACATGGGATTGGTACCACATCATCACTCAAGCATATGGGGGTAGGCTCGGTTTCCTCAACTCCATGCGCCTCCTTTGGTGAAGGGATAATCCCATGCTCACCATTCTTGACCTTGTCGCCTCCAAGGTTGGATGCCATATGATGGGCATCATTTCTCTCCTCCATGGTCGAAGGGAAAATCCCATGCTCGACCGTCTTGTGGCCATCTCGTAGTAGTGGTGGAGGTAGGCTCATGCTATCCAACTTGGCGAAGTAGGCGTCTACATTTTCCTCGTTCGCGAGGTCGTAGAAGTCAAGCGTCGGCTTTGAAGCTTGATGGCGTGGAGGAAGGCTTGCTCTTGGTGCCATTATGGTGGTGGAACGAGTAGTTGAAGGTGCCCTATGATGGTGTCGACGGAGGTCATTGGTGTGCCTTGCCGATGGTTGATGTAGGTGGCGCACTTGGTCGTCCACATGACACCGCGACGATGATCATTTTCCTTGGCACTCTTCTTGTGCTTGTGGTGCCTTCTTGAGCTTGCTTGAGCATTATGGTTGGTGCCCATCTTGAATTCTTCGTCTTTATGGCGAAGATGCCTTTGACGATGTCTTGTATCCTCTTTATGGTGGCGATGCTCATGAGAGGATGTTTGTCGATGAAGAGTCTTGTTTCTTGGCGCCTCTTGATGCATATGATGTTTGGACGCCACTCTTGTTTGGATAGGAGTTGGAGCTTGGCGCCTTGGCGGTGATGAAGCTTGGCACCTTGGAGATGGTAGAGCTTGACGCCTTGGAGGTGATGGCACATGTCGCCTTGGAGGTGAATCATCGAAGTAGGTCGTGCCCTTTGGTGTGGCACGCTTGGCCTTGAAGGTCATGGAATCTTGATGATGCGCCTCCTCTTGCTTGGCGTAGTAGGTTTCCATCTCCACACGGTGGAGGAATTCTTCATGGCTCATGGAGGAGCCATCAAAGTCAATGAAGTTCTCCGTGTCCTCCATGCTTGGCGAGGCGTCATCGATGTCGCACTCGAAGTCGTCCATGCTTGGGGAGTAGTTGTTGGTGTAGTACTCCATATCACCCAAGAATGTGGAGCCATTGTCGGTGTAGTGCTCCATAGGCTCCATGCATGAGGAGCCATTGTCGACGTAGAGCTCCATGTCTTCCATGCATGTGGAGTCGTCATAGGTGTAGTGCTCCGGGTCCTCAAAGCATGCGGAGCCATTGTCGGTGTTGTGCTCTGTCATGTCCTCTATACTTGTGGAGTCGTAGTCATGGTGGCTCATCATGGATTCTTCATAGATATCATCCTCGGTTCCGGAGTCCCTAGACATGATGCACAAGACCAAGTGGTGTATATGGAAGTGTTAGTGGGAGTTAGGGATACAACGTCAAACCTTACTTTACCTTGGAAGATCGTATCATACAAGTGGCCACACTTGAGAGCAATAAACCAAGCAAAGTGAAGTTCACGCAGAACACCAAAACCAACTACGAACCAAAAAACACACACACAAGGCCTATGGTGGATAGGTATGGAAAGTGGCATGTCAAGAACCAATCCGAAATCAAGATGTTGTAATGGCAAGTAAAGAACCACAATGATCACAAAGCAAAACAAGTTAATCCACAAGATAGGAAATATGTACAAGGAAACACACACAGTGGGATAAATGGGACTTGTGCGACGGAGAAAAGTGAGCTAAGAACCAAATGATTACCTAGCGAAGACTATAAGCTCGTGTCACACAAGTACAAGGAGAGACGCTAGTTCGATTGCACAAAATTGGTGGGCTACAAGTTATGCACAATAAATACCACCTATATGATGTTCATCGAGCTTGCGCTTCCTATTCTATGAGGCACATGTATATTTGTTTCTTTTTTCTTTCTTTTTCTTTTTCTATATTTTTTTTTCTCCTTTTCTTTTTCACTTGCCTCTTCCTTGTGCCAACAACTATACAAGATAACTATATGAGATAGCGCTTACAATGTTTGCTCGGAATTCTACAAGGTATCAAATGTGCATAGCCCAATCAATCATAAGAGGAACTAGTCTCAATAGGTGTTTGTTGCTCGCAAAGATAGTGGGGTTCACAAAGGAATGCAAGTGGGGAGAAGTCGCGGAATGTTTATACCTTTCATCGACGATCTTCACCCTTTATTGTTGGATTCCGCCTTGATCACGGAATTTGGATGGAGTAGATAGCATGAACCACGTGGATGATGATGTAGGGCTCCTTCTCCTCTTCGAAACGAGCTAAAGAACACCAAAATCCGAGTTCGTATGCAAAAGTTATGCCCAAAACGGTGAGAGGTGAAATCTGAACTTGCTGTTTTGGATCGGTATGGGCGGTAGTACGGTTGTTTGGGCTTAGTAATGGGTTAAGGGCGGTAGTACCGGTTTTTGGACCCGGTAGTACCGCTTGGACCTGGGACGCCCAGATTTGACGCGTTTTCGCGATTTTGGAGTGATTTGGGCGGAAAATCTTCAAGAAAAGCACCAAATCGAAGGGGGAAATCAAGGGATTAGGCTATGGGAACGCAAAGGAAGGTAGATCAACAAGTTTAGCAAGTAATCCACGGATCAAAACCTACCAAAACGCACTCAAATCACAGATCGATCCAAAACACGATTTGGGGCTATTTTTGGTGGAATTTTCGAATTTATGGGGAAAAGACCAAATCGATGAGAAATCCGTGGTCTCGTGGTCAAATCGATGGGAAATCCGTGGCAACCAAAAGCTGCTGATACCAGATAATGGAGGGGTTAACCTCTTGGGTGCCCGATCTTCACGGATCTCGTGGTCAAATCGATGGGAAAGCGAGAGGAAAGGGAGAAGGTAGCGGAAGCGAACACACACCTCGCGAAGAACACGATGAACACACGCAAAAATCACACGATACAAGGCCGATTGCTCCCGAACGGCGGCCACCGGTCCGATAGAATCCTCGCAAGGAAAGATCGGTCAACGTGCTCCCTCAAATCCACATCGGAGAGGGAAGAACACCTTGAGGAGGGTCTTGACGACTTGGGGGCGAGAAACCGAGAACCCAAGGCCTTGTTCAACGATGGATGCGTGATGCAAAGTCCAATCGAGGTTGGCGACGATAGTCGGTCCCCTTGGTAAAGGGGATGAGGCAAAACTAGAGATTCCACAATGGGGGTTGTCTTTAGTCTATCATCTATGCCTAAGGGATACATGAGGGGTGGGGGCTCTATTTATAGGCCAACCACATAAACAAGGGTAGTTTGGGGATAAACTAGGCGAATAGGTAAGTAAAGGGGAATACATGGGCTGTGGCCCAACTAGTGCGCGCAGGCAGACATGACCGGTAGTACCGGACTTAGGACCGGTAGTACCGGTCATCACCGGTAGTACCGCTCTGGGACCGGTAGTACCGCTTGCGGTCTTGGAGCATCCGTTGGAGCCGTCAAGATGAAGCGGTAGAAGGGGCGGTAGTCACTGACCGGTAGTACGGTTCGACAACCGGTAGTACCGCTTGGACTGGCATTGCCGACTGTCTTCTTCCGTCCTCTTCCAAGCCTCCGCCTTGTCGGGCTTGATGTTCAAGCTTCCTCCCTTGCCTCCCGCTTCGGTCGGTGTGAACCTATCATGCATATGTGACGGAGTATGAAGTCATACCATTCAATAGGGTAGGAAGTGAGCTTGCAGAGGAACGGATTCACCTTTGAAGTCCATGGCGAATTGGCGTAAGTTGGAGACCTTGATGTAGTAACGACCGTAGGTCGGGCTGCATCATCTCCTCCTTCAAAAGAGTCGCCCTCGACTCTCCATGTTCATCACGGTAGAAAAGGTCAAGGACATCCTCGATCCCGGGTTCACCATATAGTCGCCTCGGGAAGATTGACTTGACAACACTTCGATGTTCCTTCACCTTCCTTGAAGCCTACAAAGCTCACAACAAAAGCAAAGCAACACTCAAAGCGTAGCCAATTCATGAAGATTATAGCATGAGTCCTCAAGTAGAAGGAAGTCACCTTAGCTTGTAGATATAGCTCAAAGAAGTGTAGCCATAGGTAACTCTCTTCGGTTCTTCTTGTCAACATATAGTCCATAGAGGTTGACGTGTATGCATTTGTACCTTCATATAACAAAGACCAAGCAACATATGTTTGTGTGTGATAGAGGAGCATGTCATTTGTGGCATGTCCATTCTTGTTCACAACACGATTAGCACAACTCGAGTATAGCAAACGGGATGCATATGCAAGGTCAATGTGCATGGAAATCGTTTGAACATCATCCAAATGTGGAAACTCAAAAACTCCATATAACATAGAAGTGTGGCATTCAAAGCATTGTATCCAAATTTCAAACAACATCTTTGATGCAAGAATAGGAGAATTTGGCAAAAACACACACGGAAGCATATCCAAAACAAAAGTATTATGTTTGCAAACAAACCAAATGAAAGAGCAAGTGGTGCTTATGTTTGTTGCAACAACAAGACGAGATTCTTGGAAGCTCTCATGACAATTCATGCTCTTAATGGAATTGTGGTTGCACCCAAAACATCGGAAAGAGAAAATGTTCAACATTTTTGTTGCAACACACAAAGCATCATTATCTAAAAGCGAAGAAGCATGAATGTCACAAGGGAAAATAATACCATTAACATGCTTGCAAGCAAACCATAGGAAAGAACAATTTGTCCACATGAAAGATGCAAATCATGCAAAAGGTATCAGAGCTGGGTTCGATCTTGAACTCACTTGTGGGATGCTCTCAAGAGCTCTTTTTGTCAACTCGTGCTCAACCGAGGTTGACATGATAATGCGGGTACCTACACACATCATACACAAAAGGGAGAATGTGTGTGCATGGTGGAGATAAACATCATCCATCATGACGTATCTCTTCTTGTGCACATCACCATTAATGTCAATCAAGTACGACATAGATGCATGGTGAGTATGCAAGTGGGGAACATGCTTATCATGGCAATCATCAAAATCTCCAAAAATTGAGAAAGCTATGGGGGCCATCTCATTATAACGCATATGATCAATATTGTTGCAAGCAAAATAAGTGAAATAGCAAGCATTCATCTTATCGCAAGCAACGGGAGAAATTGAATGACTAGCATGACAAGACAAGTCCGAAGTAATTGGAGGATACACACAAGATGCATAGCATGGCATGTTTATGGCAATGAGTTCGCAATCAAACAATTCCACATGATCAATATGATGCAAAGGCAAATCATCACATGGGAATATGAGTGAAGCATATGTAATGTCACAAGTATCATCCATAGCATGCATATCCTCACAATTCATCATGTCCACTAGTGGGATCATGGCATCATCAACACCCTTATTGTTACCTTGTTCATACCTCTCATATGAAGTGGGTGTTGTGGAAGTAATGGCCTCCTTGTGGACGACTTCGTCTTCTTCATGTAGCCATGGCGTAGCATCATCTTCGTGCACCATGTACATCTTCTCCAATTGAGGCATCATTGCTTCATGACTTGGCGCTTCTTCATCCAACGAACCTAGCACAACACAAGAGAACACACTAGAGGTAGAGGGTAAGTTGTTAGAAATCGAAATGGTCTCACTTGACCTATCAACTACCACTCAACTCACTAGGAGTATCGCTCATGCCCTCCAAGTGGAAGCACTCAATCTCACATAAGGTGGAGTCACTCATCTCACTCTTGTTCTCACTCAAGTGGGCTAAGTGGCTCTCATACTCACATGTGATTGGTACCACATCATCACTCAAGCATATGGGGTAGGCTCGGTTTCCTCAACTCCATGCGCCTCCTTTGGTGAAGGGATAATCCCATGCTCACCATTCTTGACCTTGTCGCCCAAGGTTGGATGCCATATGATGGGCATCATTTCTCCTCCATGGTCAAGGGAAAATCCCATGCTCGACCGCCTTGTGGCCATCTCGTAGTAGTGGTGGAGGTAGGCTCATGCTATCCAACTTGGCGAAGTAGGCGTCTACATTTTCCTCGTTCGCGAGGTCATAGAAGTCAAGCGTCGGCTTTGAAGCTTGATGGCGTGGAGGAAGGCTTGCTCTTGGTGCCATTATGGTGGTGGCACGAGTAGTTGAAGGTGCCCTATGATGGTGTCGACGGAGGTCATTGGTGTGCCTTGCCGATGGTTGATGTAGGTGGCGCACTTGGTCGTCCACATGACACTCGCGACGATGATCATTTGCCTTGGCACTCTTCTTGTGCTTGTGGTGCCTTCTTGAGCTTGCTTGAGCATTATGGTTGGTGCTCATCTTGAATTCTTCGTCTTTATGGCGAAGATGCCTTTGACGATGTCTTGTATCCTCTTTATGGTGGCGATGCTCATGAGAGGATGTTTGTCGATGAAGAGTCTTGTTTCTTGGCGCCTCTTGATGCATATGATGTTTGGACGCCACTCTTGTTTGGATAGGAGTTGGAGCTTGGCGCCTTGGCGGTGATGAAGCTTGGCACCTTGGAGATGGTAGAGCTTGACGCCTTGGAGGTGATGGCACATGTCGCCTTGGAGGTGAATCATCGAAGTAGGTCGTGCCCTTTGGTGTGGCACGCTTGGCCTTGAAGGTCATGGAATCTTGATGATGCGCCTCCTCTTGCTTGGCGTAGTAGGTTTCCATCTCCACACGGTGGAGGAATTCTTCATGGCTCATGGAGGAGCCATCAAAGTCGATGAAGTTCTCCGTGTCCTCCATGCTTGGCGAGGCGTCATCGATGTCGCACTCGAAGTCGTCCATGCTTGGGGAGTAGTTGTTGGTGTAGTACTCCATATCACCCAAGCATGTGGAGCCATTGTCGGTGTAGTGCTCCATAGGCTCCATGCATGAGGAGCCATTGTCGACGTAGAGCTCCATGTCTTCCATGCATGTGGAGTCGTCATAGGTGTAGTGCTCCGGGTCCTCAAAGCATGCGGAGCCATTGTCGGTGTTGTGTTTCTGTCATGTCCTCCCGTCAAGGGGGAGGCGAGGCGAGACCACGGAGGCGAGGCTGGGCCTTTTCGAAGGGAGGGCGAAGGCCGAGCATGCGCGCAGCAGCCGGAGACGGCCAGAGGCAAGGAGGAAGCGAAGGGCGGCTAGCTGGAGTGAGGAACAGGCAAGGGAGCGGTGAGAGGCGAAATGAGGTCGGCGGGAGGCACGGGCCGACGCCTGAGGGCGGAGGCTGGCTCAGGCAGTGGGTTCAAGTGGCGAAACAGGTGAGAGCGAAGCGACAGTGAGAGGTGGAGAGAGAGGAGAAGAGGAAGAGGAAATAGGACGTCAAGGGGTAGGGCCATGGTGGGTCCCAAAGGCAGAGGTGGAAAGGAGGGTGTGTGCGTGTGCGTGGGTTCAGGTGTGGTGTGCTTGCAGTGGAGCAGTGGACCAGGGCCCAGCATGTGTGCATGTGTGTCGTGTCAAGCGAGTAGAGAGAGGAGAGAGAAGAGAGATTGGGGAAGGAGAGGGGTGAGCCAAGTGGCAGAGTTAGATTGGTTAGGGGGGAGGGTGAGAGTGAGGTGGCGCAACGGGATTGGTTGGGGTGATGTGGCCAGCGGGTTGGGTAGTTTAATAGGTAGCTTTAGGATTTAGAAGGGGCCGAATAGGTGGGCCGTTTGTAAAATCTTAAGGGTCGTCGGGTCAAACGCCTGCTCGATCGCCCGCTAAAATAATTAATTAAATTATTTATCTCAACCAGCGTTTTTGCAAACTGACAACGGACAAAACAAAATATTCCGGTGACCCGGGTTTGCGCGATAATTAAGGTGGGGCGTTTTAGAAAACAAAACGGGCTTTGCGAAACAATAGTTTTTGACAAACAACACATGATGATGACGATGCAATGCACAAAAACAACGCGATTTTCTAGTAGTGGTTTTTGCGGGATGCCACACTTCGGAACCGTGGGCGAGTGCCAAAGGTGAGCCATGAGTGGGGTCAAGATGGTGAATTCGATTTGGGATTTCCACGCACGGAGGTGAAACCCTAGTTAGATCAACCTCTCTCCCTTTTCCCCATTTGGACTCATATCCACAATAGTTGGATGGCCCACGACAGCTCGTAGTGCGGATGGAGACGAAACTTAGCGCTCAAAGGAGTGTGTTAGCGAGCGTCGGTGGAGGAACCCCCGAGCTGCTCGCCAAAGAGATCATCATCCTCCTGTCCGATCTCCCGAAGTGCCTAGAACTTCCCCCCGAAAGTTACCATCCCCTCTGGCGTGTCCAGTCTTGAGCCCTCACGAGTCGGTGATTGATCATTGATCAATAATTTTTTTTATAATGAAAAATTGGAGCAAACATTTGTTTTCTTTTTTGAGAACTAATTGGGGCTACAGGTTGAAATATTCTGATCCGGAGCTGGTAGCGTGGGCCACCCACCTGATGCAGGCTGGCGGAGTCGTGGACCAGGCCGTCAATAAAAAAGGACCGAGCGTGGAAGTCGGAGTTCATGGGCCACACGCGTCTCCGATCCGATACAGCCTAGGGTTGGGGCTTCGCTAGGCAATATATACATGTGGTTCTCCACCCAGAGCGCCACCAAACTCGATCCGCCGCCACCGCCAGCCTCGTAGCGCACATCTAGATCCAGGGAAGAAGGGAGGGAAGAAGAGGAAGGAGGCGATGGAGGTCATCGGGTTCATGCCTGGGTTGCCGACTTCTCGTCTCTTCAACAGGGAGTACGAGAAGACGCCCAGCCCCGAGAAGGAGGAAAAGGAGGAGGAGGAGCTGGTGCTGGACTGCACGGACCTGGAGCTCGAATACAATGCCCCGAAGGAGTCCTTCGCCGACGAGCTGGTGGAGATCGAGGAGCGCATGGCAGGAGTGGCCATGGACCTGCCCCCGTTCAAGTTTGGTGAGGACGGGAAGAAGTTGGAGCTGGTGAGCCAGGAGCTGATCCGCGCCATCATGAAGTCGCCGCCTCGTTCCAAGCCGCTCTCGGACCACAGCATCGAGGCCATCCGTCGAGACACGGGGATCACGGACGAGGAGGATCTCGAGACCATAGCGAGGTCGTTCCGCGCCTTGCAGAGTGCGGTGGACACCCAGAACGACATCATCCGGCAGTACCGCGCCCAGGGATACGCCTACGCCTCGCTTCCCCCTCCCAAGAGCCAGAGGTATCAGCCCCCTGCTTCTGGGAACTAACAAGACGTCCATGATGGAAAGGATTAGCTCATGCCTAGTATATTATCAATGCAAGATGATGATGAATCGAATAAATTAAGATGCTGGTCTGCGACCGTCAAGTTACTATTTTTATGCTAGTGTGTACTCTTGTATTATTTTTAGAACTATGTATTGGCTTGATGGACATCATGTGTGCTTGGCTTGCTGTCAAAGAGACGTGCTTCTCTTCGAGTTAAATTTGATTGCTTTTTATTTATTGGCCTTGGAATTTGCCTTCCACTTTATGTTGGTGGATATATTACATCTTGTTGCTTCCTGTCGTGCAGTAATTGGTCATTGTTTATGCTGTTGATCAATTTTGCTCTGGTTTGAAACAGATTGATAGAGCTAGCTTCTCCTCATAGTTCTGTCAGTTTCGTACCTCATTGTTTGGACCCAATTATGGACCTTGAATAATACACAATCTAGCACTGATTCGATATGAATCACATGATAGCATTATCCCTGTGTTGGGTAGAACAATCTATACCTCTTTGAGCCCACCCCTTCAATTAGTTTTCTTACTATTACTTCAGAATTCAAGAAGGGCGGTGGTGGAAAGAGTAAAGTAGCATGGTCAGCTTTATCGTTAAGCTATTGCATCATCACCGAAATTGAGCAATCATGGGCAACCACCCGACCCAATGTTGGGTTTCTAATATTATTGAGGCATGTGCTGCTATGTACAGTTTGTCACTAAACCTCTTGTTGAGTATAAGGTTTTTTGTGCCCATACTTGTGCTTCGCTGCTTGTACAATCTAGCTTTCTAGGAAATTAGTGCTAACCTCACATATAACTACTGATGAGATGTTTGTGATCTGGTTATCGAGGTGACTTGGTTGATGCACTGGTTATCGAAGGAAAGACAAGGATGCCTTTCTCCTGTTTAATGTTCAGCCCAAAACATATCCTATTGAATTGGCCATGGAATTTGCCTTCCACTTTATGTTTGTCCGTTGGTGGGTATATATACATCATGTTGCCTCCTATTGTGCAGTTATTGATGTTTTTTATGATTGCTGGTGTATAGTCATATTGGCTGATTGAATGTCGTTGTGCACATTTTTCTCTGGTTTGCAACAGATTGATAGCTTCTGCTCAAAGTTTGTTTTTACATCTGATTGTCTGGATTAAATTGTGGACCTTGAACACAATTTGCACTGATTCGATATGAATCACATGATGGCTAGCTATGTCCCTTGAACGTTGACAAAAGTATAGTCAATCTAATGAAAAGTGTACCGATAAGCGTGATTTTTTTCTCGAAATGGAGGCTTAGCTCCGATCTCTGTATCAGTAGATGCATGCGACTTTTTATTGATTTATTCGATTTAAAAGTTTACAAATGATTACATCATATGGGTCTCGTATGATTGAAACATGAATCAACCATCTAAAAAAAATATACTGCATCATGTTATTCTAAAATCAAAATACCAGTTGAACTGATTGTATAGGCCCGGTGCCATCGATTCCAGCCGGCTGCACAGGGCGTGTTCGGCAACAGCCTAGCTTCCCAAAAATCCTCGCTTCTAGTTTTCCGATCGATCGCCAGCTTCTTGTGCGGAGAGCAAAACGTTCGGCGCTGCTGCTCCTTGTTTAGCTGGGCTGGCCTGCTCTAACTATATTTTTGTTTGCATCCTATTTGCCACTTTGCCTAGCTGTGTCGTCGGGTCATTTTTTTTTCTAACTTAGATTTTGTTGAACTGAAAACCTGTACGCGTATCTGGCTAGCTTGGCCGTTTCCAAATGAATTTTCGTACTAGTACCGATTTTGGCATTTGTAGGCTTCCTGTACCTTGAGCTACAGATGGAAGTGGACGTGACCTGCTGCACATAGTGCAAGAGGACGCCGTGGCAGAGAGCAGGTGCTGCTACTTGAGGAGGATGGGGCTTCATGAGGATGTTGGGGCTGGAGAATCCAGATGCTTCTGCTGGTGCTTGAGGGCGGAGCTGAAGAGTATGTCAGCGAAGGCTCTGCTGTTGCTGCTTGACGAGGGCGGATGCGGAAAGAAGCCGGATATGCCGGAGCCAGGGCGGGCAAAGTTGCAGGGGATCCATGCGGGCGGAGGGTCATGCGGCCGGAGATGCTACGTGTGTGAAGCTTGGCGGAGACCAGAGCAGTGGGGCAGGGTAGAGCATGCATGCTGGCCGGAGGAGATGACCCACGGGACAGGTTCCGTCACATCGCGGTAGATGGGTTTGGGAATTGGGAGACGGTAGAATATTCAAGCTAGATCTGAGTCCAGTGAAGGGTTTTCTTGACTTGGCGGTGGCAAATCCCAGTAATTTCTTGCTGCTCCGCCTTCGGCTGATCCGAGGAGTCACGGGAGAGGTGCTCCGCGATTTGTACATGTATTTTAGCTGGCTTCTCAGATCTAGCTCCATGAGTTCGTGTTCGGTCCATTTCTACGGATTTCAAGCTGTTCTCAGAGAAACACGCCGTATCCAAAGCAGCACGCTTTAAGTAGCCTATGAGATAACCTATATAAAAAAAGTATTTTTGGTTTTGTTAAATATATAATCATTTCGTATGCCAACTTGGAGTTGTACTTTTTTTTCTGGTACTCCCATTACCCAATTACCAAACAGATTGTTAATACTAGTCGGAGGAGTTATATTAAATGCCATATGCACAATACGCCATACTACTTTTGCAAGTGAGAAAGCTAAAAACAAATGACGTATCGATTTATTTTGAGAACAAAAACAACATTTTTATAGCCTTGCCAATTCCGTTTAACCAAGTTATCTTTTGTAAGAATTACCTTTCGCTATAAAAACCACATAAAATTCCTGATTTTAAGTGGTACTTTTATTTGCTAGATATATTTACGTAGGTACCTCTTATGATCGTTCATATGATCTAGATATAATGATTTTTACCGAAAAGGAACTAGACTATGTTAACTTCCAAACAAATTTATCTAGTTGTTTGGTTAAGTTGATGCTCATCAAACAGTGCACTAGGTGAGGCCATCTTGCCCTCTATTACCCGTTAGAGCTCATCTAAAGCCAATATTCAAAGGTGTATGTGACAACATATTAGCCACCGTGACTTGTTTATGTTGCGCAATATTATATAAAGATGTATATTGATGTGATAGAGATTAACTGTCCAGCCATGTGTCTTCCCAAAATCGATTTTCACCATTTCCTACTTTGAAAGCTCCCCGGTCAAAAAAAAAACGTCTTTAACTTTCACATGTCCTTTCTAGAAAGGAGAGTCCGAGGATTTTGTCTTTACTTGAGGCAAAGAACTAGAGAGATATTTATTGTGTATGAGCTCTTGCCATATCCCTTGTTTATTTAAAATTTTAAACAACAATTTGCTTATTAGGCATTTGTTTTTTAAGTCAAGTACCTCCACCCCTAGTCCCCCTTGATCCTTTGGTCGGCATGATGTTCCATCGAGTTAGTCTATACTTCCTCTTATGGCCATCACTTTGCCAAAAAACCTAGAGCCAAAAAAATCCAATCTTTTTTTAACCCATTTAGGTATTTCAAAGAAGGATAGCATTAACATAGGTAGGTTTGTTAATACTGAATTAATTAGCACTAACCGGTCACCATAAGACAAAAGTTTTCCCACCCAACTTGCAAGCTTACGCTCAAAGCGGTCTTCTACCGGTTTCCATTCACCATTTTTAAGTTTGCGAAAATGAATAGGGATTCCCAAGTATCTAAAAGGGTAAGGCCCCGCCTCACAACCCAAGAAAATTAATATATTTCTCCTGATGTTCTTTAGCTTTACCAAAACAAAATATTTCACTCTTATGATATTTATCTTTAGTCATGATAGCTGCTCAAAAATGTATAGGATTAATTTCATGTTTAGATCCTTTTTCAAATTATGTTCCATAAAAATGATGGTATCATCCGCATATTGGAGAATCGATATCCCACCCTCTACTAGATGAGGTATGATCCCCTCGACCTGTCCATCCTCTTTTGCTCTAGCAATCAGAATTGCTAACATATCCGTATTGAGGCTAAAAAGCATAGGAGATAGCGGATCACCGATAAGTGTGATTGCGAAGCTTAGGCAACACATTGAGCTAAATAGCGCACTAAGAACGGATTGCATCAAGGATATCGAGTGTGTTTACAAGGTTGTGCCTGTTCATGTACATTTTCTAGTTAATTCTGGAGAATAATGGAGTTTGTACATGTTGCTATAGGTTGACTAACAGAACCTCGGCTGACATGGAGTATGCATGATGGGAGTTTTTTTAGGGATTTCTATTTTGCTCACCTTGCTTTCTTAGTTGTACTCAGTTTTTCCAAATGCAAACTTTTCTCACTTTTGCCCAACCTCTTGCCTGAAACTCAACAAACAGCTCGAACGACAGTTGCCGTAAGGTTGACCGTTAGCTAATGTGTGGGGTTGCGCCATGTGGGACCGTGTGGGTCCGGTTGGTTGAAAACGCGTTATGCTGATGTGTGGAGCCTCGCCATGTGGGACCATGTGGGGCCAATTGGTTGGAGCCGCATTGTGTGGGACAGGGCCATGTTTGGTACTTACGTGCGTACCTCTCGCCTAAACTTGTAGTTTTTTATTGTTAATTGGCAGTTTTAAGAGCCCTTTTTTCTCTCTCTCGCTAAAAATTATGTCTTTTCCCAAATTGGTAGCAAATCTAGAGCAGCTTCTCTCTTCATTCATTATTCATTTTGGTCCTTATTTTTGCCAATCTGATAGAAAATCTAGAGCAGCAGATCATGTTGGAATTTGGTGACCTTTGGGCTGCTAGCCCATTAGACAAATTTTGAAATTATCTTTGGCCCACTTGTGCATGGAAGTATTGTAGGGGTTCGTAGCATGGAAAACAAAAAATTTCTACCGCATGAACAAAAACAAGCCAAGATCTATCTACTAGATTGTAGCAACAAGTCGATTAGAGTACTCACTCTCAAAGATTCCAAAGCGGTTAATGAGAGCAGATTCTCGTGGGTGATGTAGTCATACACTTACCGATCTCAAGATCGCATAGATTGTGGCATCCCGCAAAACCACTACTAGAAAATCGCGTTGAATTTGTGCATTGCATCGTCATCATCATGCATTGTTTGCCAAAACTATGTTTGCAAAGCCCGTGTTGTTTTCTAAACGCCCCTCTTTATTTTCAAACATCAAAACCGGGTCCCCGGAATACTTTGTTTTGGCCGCTATCGGTTTGCCAACGGCCCGTTTTAAACAAATAAAATTTATATTATTTTTGGTCGAGTAATGACGGGCCAACCGACCCGAACGACCCTCTGTGTTTAAATCGGTCCAACCTCACCTGCCCTTCTAATTCCTAAACCTACCCAAACTCCTACCCAATCTTCCCTCCACCTCACTCCCACCAATCCAGACCCGCCACCTCACTTTTCCCTCACCCCTCACCCACTCAGCTTCTGCCACGTGGCCTTCCCTCCCCATCCCAGCTCACACTCCCTCCAGCTCACCAAACAACCACCCACGCTGCGCGCACAGCGCCTCCCCCAGTCACCACCTCCCTGGCCACGCGCCCAACTCCCCACCTGCCGCGGCCCCAGAACCCCGCCCCGGCCCCGCGTGTGGCCCACCCCGGGTCCCACCTCGTGCGACCGCTTCCACCACCCCCTTCTTCCCCGACCCGACGCCCCGTCCTCCTCCTTTCTCCAACCTCGCCTCAACCCTGCCCCGCTCTCTGCAGCTCGCAGCCTCCACTGGAGCCGCCCGCTGCCCTGCGCCCTCAACCGCCCCGTCGCGCCCGCCTCGCTGGGCCCCTCTCCCGCCGCCCGAGCATCCTCGCCTGCTGCACTGCCCGTCGCCATCGACCTCCTGCCCGAGCTCCCCGCCTGCTGCCTCGCTGAAGGCCACGCCGCGACTCCGCTTCGCCCTGTCGACCTCCCGCCTCCGTTCGTCCCAGCCGTGGCTCCGCCTCGCCTCCTCCTCACCGGCGCCGCCAAGCCTCGCCAGCACCGCCACTGCCGCTTCCGCTCGGCTTCCGCTCCGAGCCGCGTCTCCACCAACCGCGACGCCTCGACCGCCTGCCGCCGGCAGACGCCGCCCGCCGCCGTTCTGCGCCCTCCTCTGGCTGCCCCGGAACCGCTGCGCCGCTGGCCGCCTGCCTCCGCCGCCGTCCGGCGCCTCCGCCAGACCTCGCTAAGCTCGCCCGCCGAGTCCGCCCGCCCTCCACGCTGGCCCGCCACCGGCCTGTGGCCCGCCGCACGTGTGCTCGTGTATGTGTGTGCTCGTATGCGTGTGCTCGTATGTGTGTGCTCGTATGCGTGTGCTCGTATGTGTGTGCTCGTATGCGTGTGCTCGTATGCGTGTGCTCGTATGTGTCGTGGTAAACGCGTGAACCCTATGGTCGTTTTGGAGCACCCGAGCTCGCCAACAACCTTCGCACGAACCCTCGGACGCAAGATCGCCACGAGACCGACAAGCACCTCCTCAAGATCGAGATCGAACCGAGTTGAGAAACCGCAAGACCTTCGCGATGACGAGAACGACACGAACCGAGTTACGCTTCCGACATCGAGGTCCAAGATCGACGCCCGACCAAGCCGAGAACCCCGACATGGACACACCAAGTTCTTCATCGAGGAAGCCAAGGCGTCGACGTGGAACCATAGAACGCCGAGCGCTTCACCCGGACACCGAGAACATTCCCCCCGTAACGCCAAGACCATCTCTACCCCGTTGAACCCGACAAGATCTGCACGACAACAAGAACGGCACCGATCCGAAGATCCGATGAACCCGACCCAACCAAGTCCGCTTCTAACGCCAAGACCTACCCCGATATCCGAGAACGCTTCCGAACCCCGAACCTCGATCCGTCAACCACGGACCCCGAGACCGACCCCGACCCCCGCAACCCCAAGATCGTCGACCACCCCTAATGTGTGAACCCTCTCCCGCAAACCCTATTTTATAATTGAGATACAACTTGTCGCATATTGAATTGTCATTCATCATGCATGCATCTTATCATGTGGTTTGGGGGCCTTATGCCGATTCACCTAATAACTAAATATGGGGCCCATATGCGGGCAAATCTAGTCTCATATCGGCCTCATTTAAACTTGCGTAGCAAACCCGGTACTATCTCTTGCCTTGTTAAACAACATTTAAATTGCGGGGTTCTAAACAACTTGAACCACTAACTAATTGTCGTGACCCCGGTTCCGCTTAATATGACCTATTTGCATCGCACCTTTGCCATGTCATCCATCATACATGCATCATGCCGATCTTCCGTCGCTTTATTAAATAGCGCATCCGTGTTTCTCCTAGTGTTTTGCTTCTTCATGATTGGACCGTTGAGTTGATGTGAGTCACCGATCTTCGGATGAACCTTTCGACAATGTTTTCAGCAGCATCTCCCTTTCTACCTATCTTACTTTTATAGTATTTACTTCCTCCCTGTTGATCTATTGCTATCGTGTTGCGATGCTTTAGATTCCGTACCGTGATATACCGTGCAGCCCTATATTGCCTTGGACACATCCTATTACCGTTGTTTGGTAGATAGTTGGACTTGCGCGTCGTAGTTGCTTGCTCAAGTCTTGATGTGTGTCGCCATATGCCACGCTTTGATGTATTGCCGCATCTTGATGTTGGAGATGATTCTAGTTTTACTTATTGTTCACTTTACTTTCTGCTTAACAACTAAAATTGAATAAGCAGAGGCATCGGTGGGTGATAGATAATATTTGGTTTCAACGCCCACTTGTGTCCCGTAAGACCCCGAGTACTTGATACCCGTTCCTTGATTTTTGCGCTATCCACATCCGGAGGTAAATGGGACCCCCGAGCCGAGCTTGATTCATTTTATTTCTAGGGGCCACAAACTAGTTTGAGGTTTTATTTACGATCCTGTACTTATGCCATGCTTTATCATGATTTACGACAGCGGGTCTTTATCGCATCGCTTAGGGCCCGTGACCCGCTTACGTGGTATCGACAGTCCCAGTTTGGGGGCATACTGTCGTTTACCGCCGGCCCCACAAACTTTGGGGTCCGTCTCGAGCTAGCTTACTTCGCTATGGTGTACTCCAAGGGTGGCCCCTGAAATATTTCTGAATCTGTGATTGTTCACGTGAAAGCCTCGTTGGGTTTTGATTTGGTTTTTCCGAGGTTGATCGGCGTGTTGCTATTGGTGCACCCGGCCGGTTAAAACTTTCTCAAAGCCGTGTCCATGGATATGGACGACTTGGAGCACGATCTCGATCATAGACAAGCATAACTAAAGTTTATGTTATAAATTTGACTTATAATGACTAGTAATCAGCTTCACTATAACGGAATCGCTAATTAAAACTGCCCACCATTGCTTGTTTGGTTGTCGCTTGCGACAAATGTATCTGACTAGTAAGTATTGCAACTACAACGGAATGGCTGATTAAAAGTACCAACAACTGCTGGGTTTTGGGTTTATCTCATGCTATCTGTATCTGATTAGTAATTGTTGCAACTATAACGGAATGGTGAATTAAAAGTGCCCACTGCTTATTTTATCAGGACGATTATCTAAAACTGACTAGTAAAGTGCCGCAACTATAACTGAATAAGTAAAACTGCCAACCGCGTGGGTTCCTCGGTTGACTTCCTCGTTTGGTTTCGAGGGGGAAACACCAGGATGGGTTTGTTTGGTGTTAGCTTCAGGTTGGATCCGGATAGGTTATTCTTACCCCTCTCTGATTTACCGCTAGTTGTATCGAGTCTCTATAGGTTGTTTAGTGCGTCTTTGCCGCCGCTCTTGATCCACCATACCTATGTAGGCGAGGACCGCCAATTCTAGCCTCGCCGTGCAATCGCCTCGATCGACGCTCTTCTTTGTTTTCGCTTTGCCCTTTGTCGGCACCCCTTTGTTTAAGCAGGTTTTGAGATCGACGTCGTTAGCGTGGTTACCCTTCCGCTTGGCTCGGGCAGGTTATGGACGCCATTGGTTATTCTTCGTGGCTCTTAGCCCCATTTGCTTCTTGTCCGTAGTCGGACGCTCTTTTTTCAAGGTGATTTGGATCTTTGTATATTATATCGCATTCTTGACTCTTTGAGTCGTTATATATATCTGCTCTGTGGGTCCCATCGAGGACTGTTGTGTAATGTTATTACTTCGCTTTCCACCCGCACGAAAGTGCTGGTGGCACCTTTGAATCGCTTCTATGCGGGTTTGGTGAATTTTGCACGAACTTGCATAGGTCTGATTCTCGAGGGTGTTACAGAGTGGTATCGAGCTCAGCAGCGATACCCACAAGTCCAAATTTCAGAGGATAACCTAGCTAACGGCCGCAGTAGAGTGTCAAAACTATTTTTGCAAAGTCGGTTGGATAGTTCTGATTAGGTCTGATTTTACTCCTTACCCTCTGCTGATCCCCTCTTATCTCGACGTGTTTTGAATCTGCTCTCTTATCTTTTCTTCGAGTCCAGGATTTCTCGTGGTTGGGTTTCCGTCGTACCTTCAGGGTTTCCGCTTCCTCTTCTGATAACGGTGATCTATCATCCGGTGTTCAAGCTGCTTGAGGAATCCGTCTACGGTGTTACCATTCTTTGTTCCTTGTTTGTGCTTTCCGGTGTTTTCCGACGCGACGACATCCTCTACGCCAGATCCGATGCACAGTCTGTATAACTCTTTTGTTCCTGAACCTCGTTTGTCGAGATCTTCAGTCTGATTCCGAGAATGGTTGCATTCCCTTCTACTGATTGTGCGGAGTAATAGTTTGGGTGCGTGATGGATTGGCCCCCATGCCGACTACCCTTTCTATTCGCTTTTGTACATTGAAGTTGATGAGAATGCATCGGTTCCCTCTTTCCAACGAAGATAGAGGTGGCTTTATTTGTTGATACCTCCGCCTTCGATCTTTTTGTTACCGGAGAGTTCCCTCGACGATCACGGACAACGACCCCTTGTTAGTGGTGTCGCAAGGATCTACACGAAGCGAGAAGACGGAGAACGCCGACCTTCCTTCCGGAACCATGAGGCGGATCTCGAGGGCGAGATCCTTGTTAGTGGTGTCGAATTGTGGCATCCCGCAAAACCACTACTAGAAAATCGCGTTGAATTTGTGCATTGCATCGTCATCATCATGCATTGTTTGCCAAAACTATGTTTGCAAAGCCCGTGTTGTTTTCTAAACGCCCCTCTTTATTTTCAAACATCAAAACCGGGTCCCCGGAATACTTTGTTTTGGCCGCTATCGGTTTGCCAACGGCCCGTTTTAAACAAATAAAATTTATATTATTTTTGGCCGGAGCAGTCGGACGGGCCAACCGACCCGAACGACCGCCCCAGGTTTAAATCGGTCCAACCTCACCTGCCCTTCTAATTCCTAAACCTACCCAAACTCCTACCCAATCTTCCCTCCACCTCACTCCCACCAATCCAGACCCGCCACCTTTTCCCTCACCCCTCACCCACTCAGCATCTGCCACGTGGCCTTCCCTCCCCATCCCAGCTCACACTCCCTCCAGCTCACCAAACAACCACCACGCCTGGCCTCCCCGATCACCACCTCCCACACGCCTAACTCCCCACCTGCGGCCCAGAACCCCGCCCGTGTGGCCCACCCAGGTCCCACCTCGCTCGACCGCTTCCACCACCCCCGTCTTCCCCGACCCGACGCCCCGTCCTCCTCCTTTCTCCAACCTCGCCTCAACCCTGCCCCGCTCTCTGCAGCTCGCAGCCTCCCAGCTCACTGGAGAGCTCCGCCGGCCTGCCGCCCTCAACCGCTCCCCCGCCCGTCGCGCCCGCCTCATGGCCCCTCTCCCGCCGAGCATCCTCGCCCCGTGCCTGCGCCCGTCGCCATCGACCTCTGCCGGAGCTCCCGCCTGCGGCCCCCTCGCCAGCGCCGCTGGCGCTTCATGCGACTCCCTTCCGCCCTCGACCTCCTGCCTCCGTTCGTCCCGCGCCCGTGGCTCCGCCGCCTCAGCTCCTCCCTCACCGGCGCCGCCCCAAGCCTCGCCAGCTCGCCACCGCTCACCTCCGTCGCCTTCGCTCGCGCTCCGCCGCTGCGTCTCCACCAACCGGCCCCGCTCGGCGCCGTGACGCCGCCCGCTGCCGTTCTGCGCCCTCCTCGCGCCGTCCGGAACCGCCGCGCCACAGCCCGTCATGCGCCGCCCGTCGCCTCCTCCGCCAGGACCCTCGCCAAGCTTCGCCACGAGTCCGCCCGCCCTCCACGCCTGGCCCGCCCGTGGCCTGTGGGCCAGCTGCGTGTGCTCGTGTATGTGTGTGCTCGTGTGCGTGTGCTCGTGTATGTGTGTGCTCGTGTGCGTGCTCGTGTATGTGTGCTCGTGTGCGTGTGCTCGTGTATGCGTGTGCTCGTGTATGTCGGTAAACGCGTGTGAACCCTATGGTCGTTTTGGAGCACCCCGAGCTCGCCAACAACCTTCGGCATCGAACCCTCGGGACGCAAGATCGCCACGAGACCGACAAGCACCTCCCCCGAAGATCGAGATCGAACCGAGTTGAGAAACCGGCAAGACCTTCGCGATGACGAGAACGACACCGAACCGAGTTCTGCTTCCCGGACATCGAGGTCCCGAAGACTGACGCCCGGCGACCGAAGCCGAGAACCCCGACATGGACACACCAAGTTCTTCATCGAGGAAGCCAAGGCCGTCGACGTGGAACCATAGAACGCCGAGCGCTTCACCCGGACACCGAGAACATTCCCCCCGGAACGCCAAGACCATCTCGACCCCGTGGAACCCGACAAGATCTGCACGACAACAAGAACGGCACCGATCCGGAAGATCCGATGAACCCCGACCCCGAACCAAGTCCGGCTTCTCGGAACGCCAAGACCTACCCCCGATATCCGAGAACGCTTCCGCCGAACCCCGAACCTCAGATCCGTCGAACCCTGGACCCCGAGACCGACCCCGAACCCCGGAACCCCAAGATCGTCGACCACCCCTAATGTGTGAACCCTCTCCCGCAAACCCTATTTTATAATTGAGATACAACTTGTCGCATATTGAATTGTCATTCATCATGCATGCATCTTATCATGTGGTTTGGGGGCCTTATGCCGATTCACCTAATAACTAAATATGGGGCCCATATGCGGGCAAATCTAGTCTCATATCGGCCTCATTTAAACTTGCGTAGCAAACCCGGTACTATCTCTTGCCTTGTTAAACAACATTTAAATTGCGGGGTTCTAAACAACTTGAACCACTAACTAATTGTCGTGACCCCGGTTCCGCTTAATATGACCTATTTGCATCGCACCTTTGCCATGTCATCCATCATACATGCATCATGCCGATCTTCTGTCGTTTTATTAAATAGCGCATCCGGTGTTTCTCCTAGTGTTTTGCTTCTTCGCGGATTGGACCGTTGAGTTGATGTGAGTCACGCCCGATCTTGGATGAACCTTTCGACAATGTTTTCAGCGAGCATCTCCCCTTTCTACCTATCTTACTTTTATAGTATTTACTTCCCTCCTGTTGATCTATTGCTATACGTGTTGCGATGCTTTAGATTCCGCATTCGTGATATACCGTGCAGCCCTATATTGCCTTGGACACATCCTATTACCATTGTTTGGTAGATAGTTGGACTTGCGTCGTAGTTGCTTGCTCAAGTCTTGATGTGTGTCGTCATATGCCACGATTCTTGATGTATTGCCGCATGTCGATGTTGGATATGATTCTATTTTTACTTATTGTTCACTTTACTTTCTTTTTAACAACTAAAATTGAATAAGCAGACGCATCTGTGGGTGATAGATAACATTTGGTTTCCGAACGCCCACTTGTGTCCCGTAAGACCCCGAGTACTTGATACCTGTTCCTTGATTTTTGCGCTATCCACATCCGGAGGTAAATGGGACCCCCCAGCGAGCTTGATTCAGTCTTATTTCTAGGGCCACAAACTAGTTTGAGGTTTTATTTACGATCCTGTACTTATGCCATGCTTCTTTGCTTTATTTACGATTGTACCGACACTGCATCGTCTTAGGGCCCGTGACCCGTTACGTGGTATCGACAGTCCCGTTTGGGGCATCGCATCGTTTACCGCCCACAAACTTTGGGGTCCGTCTCGAGCTAGCTTACCGTTGGTGTACTCAAGGGTGGCCCTGAAATATTTCTGAATCCTGTGATTGTTCAGTCGTGAAAGCCTCGTTGGGTTTTGATTTGGTTTTTCCGAGGTTGATCGAGCGTGTGTTGCTATTGGTGCACCCCGGCCGGGTTAAAACTTTCTGAAAGCCGTGTCCGCGGATATGGACGACTTGGAGCACAGTATCTCGATCATAGACAAGCATAACTAAAGTTTACTGTTATAAATTTGACTTATAATGACTAGTAATCAGCTTCACTATAACGGAATCGCTAATTAAAACTGCCCACCATTGCTTGTTTGGTTGTCGCTTGCGACAAATGTATCTGACTAGTAAGTATTGCAACTACAACGGAATGGCTGATTAAAAGTACCAACAACTGCTGGGTTTTGGGTTTATCTCATGCTATCTGTATCTGATTAGTAATTGTTGCAACTATAACGGAATGGTGAATTAAAAGTGCCCACTGCTTATTTTATCAGGACGATTATCTAAAACTGACTAGTAAAGTGCCGCAACTATAACTGAATAAGTAAAACTGCCAACCGCGTGGGTTCCTCGGTTGACTTCTCGTTTGGTTTCGAGGAAACACTGGATGGGTTTGTTTGGTGTTAGCTTCAGTTGGATCCGGATAGGTTATTCTTACCCCTCTCGATTTACCGCTAGTTGTATCGAGTCTCTATAGGTTGTTTAGTGCGTCGCCTTTGCCGCTTGATCCACCATACCTATGTAGGCGAGGACCGCCAATTCTAGCCTCGCCGTGTCGCCTCGATCGACGCTCTTTCTTTGTTTCTGCTTTGCCCTTTGTCGGCACCCTTTGTTTAAGCAGGTTTTGAGATCGACGCGTCGTTAGCGGGTTACCCTTCCGCTTGGCCGGGGCAGGTTATGGACGCCATTGGTTATTCTTCGTGGCTCTTAGCCCCATTTGCTTCTTGTCCGTAGTCGGACGCTCTCGCTTTCAAGGTGATTTGGATCTTTGTATATTATATGCATTCTTGACTCTTTGAGTCTGTTATATATATCTGCCTGGGTCCCATCGAGGACTGTTGTGTAATGTTATTACTTCGTTTTCCACCCGCACGAAAGTGCCTGGTGGGCACCTTTGAATCGTTTCTATGCGGGTTTGGTGAATTTTGCCTGAACTTGCATAGGTCTGATTCTGAGGGTGTTACATAGATGATCCTTCCGGCGCTGCGTTCCGGCAGCGCTTCCACGGTCGGTCACACGTTCGGTACTCGATGAAGACCTTCCTCTCCCTTGTTCTAGCAGGCAGCGAAGGTTGTAATTCTTCGCTCGCGATTCCGGCAGCACGACGGCGTGGTGTCGGAAGTAGAGGGAAGATCCCGCAGGACTTCGCCTAAGCCGGAGCGGGTTATGGTGGAGATTTAGGATTTCCGACGATCTAGGGTTTAGAGGGCCGGAGAGGAGGAGCTGGAGTCGGCGATGACGCTGTGGCGGCGGCGCTGGGGGCGGTGGCACGGCGGCGGCTTGGACGCGGGATGGTGGTGTTGTGGTGAGAGGGGCAGCCCCTCCCCTCTATTTATGAGAGGGATGGCAGCTTGGGAGAGGGGAGTTTGAATCCTTCCCCAACTCCCTCTCCTATTTGGCTTGTGGTGGAGGGAAAGAAGGGTTCTTTCCTTCCTCCACTAGGAAACATTGTCCCAGTTTGACTTTTCAAACTTGCCTTTTGACTTTTAATTTCGGAGTTTGATTTCACTCTCTATTTGCATGTACCTTTGACCTCGTTCAACCTCGTTACCGATAAGTACTCTTTTCTCGTTCCCGTGATATGTGATCCCTTGTGAGCCAGTCACATGCTTGCAAGCTAATTGGATGACATTCCACCAAGAGGGCCCAGAGTATATCTATCCGTCATATGGATGGACAAATCCCACTCTTGATCCAGTGCCTCAACACATACTTTCTGAATACTCAATGCCATCTTTATAGCCACCCAGTTACGGTGTGGTGTTTGATGTCATAAAAGAATCCTTCTAGTGATGGTGATTAGCATGATCTCATGGTCGAAGGAATTAGGTTACTATGTATCAGAAATCTTATAGCAAACAAACTATTGAAATGACTTGATCTTTATGCTACACTTATCTATAGGAGTATGTCCATCATACCATTCTCCTAATGATATGGTCTTGTTGTTAATAACATCTCAATATTCATGATTGGGAAACCACGATCATCTCTCAACCAACAAGTTGGTATTATAAAGAGGCTTTACTAGGGACTCTAATTTAGTTTACAAATCACATAAGTATTAATGTTTTCGTTTAATACTATTATAGCATGAATGTAAACATTTATCATAAACACAAAGATATAATAATAATCACTTTTATTATTGCCTCTAGGGAATATCTCCAACAGTCTCCCACTTGCACTAGAGTCAACTAATCATGATTACATGGTAATATACCGAACACCCATGGCAGTTTGGTGCTGGTCATGTTTTGCCCTCGGAGGAGGTTTAGTCAATGGATCTGCCACATTCAGATCTATGTGTACTTTGCAAATCTTTATGTCACCAACTTGGACATGCTCTCGAATAGCGTGAAAACGCAGCTTTATATGCTTCAGCTTCTTGTGTGACCTTGGTTCTTGCGCATTGGCTATGGCGCCCATGTTATCACAGTAGATAGACATTGGTTCCAGCGCACTGGGAACCACACCAAGCTTTGTAATGAACTTCTTCATCCATATCGCCTCTTGTGAAGCCTCCGAATCAGCTATGTATTACGATTCAGTTGAAGATCTCGCCATAACACTTTGCTTTGCACTCCTCCAGCTTATAGCTGCACCATTCAAAGTAAATATGTATCCAGATTGAGATTTAGAATCATCTGGATCGGTGTTTCAAGTAGCATCGGTGTAACCATTAACAACGAGTTGTTCATCACCTCCATAAGAAAGAACCATGTCCTTACTTCTTCTCAAGTACTTAAGGATATTTTTGACCGTTGTCTAATGATCCACTGTAACATCCCAGAAATCATAATTTGTAAAGCTTGCATAGCATTCATGCATACATAAGCATTTGATCTTTTTCAAATGAATTTCAAACATAAGAAACCATATTTTTGCCTATTACTTATTCGAGTGAGGCAAGGTTTATATTTTATTTTCTAATTGTGATTAGTATTTGATCAAGATTGATTGGAAAGTAAATACAAACCCACACAAAAGTTTTCAAAGCAAATCAAATTTAAAAATATTTATATGCCTATTATAAATATTTAACTAAAGGCATGGTTTTATATTTAATTTCAAACCCAAAATGATTTTGAATATAAATGGATGTTTTACACATACTTGGACACAAGAAACACAGACCAAAATTCTAGAAGAAATTTAAATTGGAACAGATTTGAAACTCCCATTCAAATTCAAACCAGAAAATCAAAACAGAAAAATAAAAGGAGAAAAAAGGGAAAAAAATTAACCTAACTACCTAACTAGCCCAACCCACCCGCGGCCCAGCAAGCCAGCCCACCTAGCCCACCCGGGAAACTCCATCCCCCCTCTCTGTTTCTCACCGCGCTGCGCTGCACCCACTCGCTGACTTCCTGGTCCCACTGCCACGTTGTCTTCTTCGTCCTCAATCAACGCGCGGTGACAGCTCTGCCGCGTCCGTTTTCTCCGATTAAACATCGAATCAATCCGATTGATTGCGAGCGTGAATTCCTCCCCGACCTTGCCTACTTAAACCTCTCCCTCCCCCGCATCTACATGGACCCATAGTCCAAGGTAGAACTACTCACGCATCATACCGGAGAGAAGGACTCCGGGATGATCTCCCCTCCGACAGGGTGCCAAGAAGAACTTCAGATCCCCCCGATCTAGGGACGATGGTGGCGGCGGTGTAACACCCTCAGAATCGGACCTATGCAAGTTTGAGCAAAATTCGCCAAACCCGCATAGAAACGATTCAAAGGTGCCCACCAGGCACTTTCGTGCGGGTGGAAAACGAAGCAATAACATTACACAACAGTCCTCGATGGGACCCACAGAACAAATATATATAACAGCGACTCAGTGAGTCAAGAATACAGATATATAATACAAAGATCCAAATCACCTTGAAAATGATAGAGCGTCCGACTACGGACAAGATGCAAATGGGGCTAAGAGCCCTGAAGAATAACCAATGGCGTCCATAACCCTGCCCAGGCCAAGCCGGAAGGGTAACCCTGCTAACGGCGTCGATCTCAAAACCTGCTTAAACAAAAGGGGTGCCGACAAAGGGCAAAGGAAAAAGAGGAGCGTCGATCGAGGCGATTACAGCGAGGCTAGAATTCGGTCCTCGCCTACATAGGTATGGTGTCTCGCGGCGGCAGCATGCACTAAACAACCTATAGAGACTCGATACTGGCGGTGTCGAGAGGGTAAGAATGACCTATCCGGATCCAACCTGAAGCTAACACCGGACAAACCCATCCTGGTGTTTCCCCCTCGAGATCAAACGAGGAAGTCAACCGAGGAACTCACACCGTTGGCAGTTTTACTTATTCAGTTATAGTTGCGGCACTTTACTAGTCAGGTTTAGTGAATCATCCTGATAAAGTAAACAGTGGGAACTTTTAGTTAACCATTCCGTTATAGTTGCAACAATTACTAATCAGATACAGATAGCATGAGATAGACCCATAACCCAGCAGTTGTTGGTACTTTTATTCAGCCATTTCGTTGTAGTTGCAATACTTACTAGTCAGGTACAATTGTTGCAAGCGACAACCAAACAAGCAATTGTGGGCAGTATTAAATAGCCATTCCATTATAGTGAAGCTGATTACTAGTCATTATAAAGTCAAATTTATAGCAGTAAACTTTAGTTATGCTTGTCTATGATCGAGATACTGTGCTCCAAGTCGTCCATATCCGCAGACACGGCTTTCAGAAAGTTTTACCCGGCCGGGGTGCACCAATAGCAACACACGCTCGATCAACCTCGGAAAAACCAAATCAAAACCCAACGAGGCTTTCACGACTGAACAATCACAGGATTCAGAA